>OU383779.1:44547781-45830347 GCA_910950805.1 Acrocephalus scirpaceus scirpaceus
TTGGTGTTGCTTCTATGTACTAGTTTGGCTTGCAGTTTTGGCCAGCAACTGTGTGTAGCAGCAAATTCATGTGACCTTTCCTGTCTTGTCAGGAGTTTTGCCTCACTCTAACATTCTTTGCTCTCTCTGCCTTTTGAGAGAATTGCTGTGCCATAGAGAGAGAGAATTCCTGGGCCCCAGGCACAGCAGAAATACGGTAGTTGGTGGAGCAGAGACCTACAGGCTTTATCATGTTTGTGCTTGTCATCTCTAACACCACTCCCAAATGCCACTAAAAAAGATGTTGGCTACATGTCTTCTTCATTCCCTGGATCTAGGAAAGGAAACTTGCCAATGCACTCTGGAAGATTTAAACTGTAGCCCACAGATGCCTTTCTCACTCACATGATTTACTCAAATAACACCATTTAGGTACTCCTGGGGAGAGGGAACTCTAACACCACTGAAACAATCGTGTTTTGCTCCCAAATGCTATAAAATGGAAGGAAACACTAGAGAATCTCTAAATGCCCAACTTGAATATTGTGGTTTGATGTACTCTAAAGGATTATTTCACCCGCTTATTATCCAAGTTCATTCTGTTTTCTCTTTTTATTTCTTTTCTGGTGACAATACTCGTCTAAACAATGAGCACATCTTCAAGGCCAGAATCATCATCTTGCCAGTTTATATTGGTCTCTTGTGAAAGCTGATAACCAGAGTGGACTTGTACAGTCTGTACCTGTATTTCATGGATTAGGATGTAAACTAAGATCTTGCCTTTTCCTGTCCTGTGAGTGTGTTTGCCTTATCATTCCTAGGGTGGCAATGTTAGCTATGTGCACATAACTAGCTTAAAGGATTTTGGGTTTGGTGGTTTTTGGGGGTTTTGTGGGGTTTTTTGATTTTTTTTTTTGTTTGGTTTGGGTTTTTTTTGTGGTTGGTTGGTTGGTTTTGGTTCTTTTTGTCAAAAAAGAAGAAAAGGATCAGACTTCCTTCATCTTACTGAAATTTCCTTATATTTGCTCTCTGTTCCATTAGGATGACAAAGGTACCAACTGCATTAATCCTTTTTGATGCTAGAGGGAGCTCATGGCTTGAGCAGTCAGAATGAATCATGCTACTTTGCACAATTCTTGAAGAAATACAGATGGAAAGTAAAGTGCTATTGATGACTATAATGCACCTTTTTCCATCACTGGCAAAATTAGAAGGGCTGAGTGCATCTGCTTAGGAAATTACACATGGCTTTCAGAGACACTCCGATCATGAAATGCTGTAGCTGCAATTTCTTCTATATCTGAGCACCTCCGTGTTGTGACTGGATTTATCTTCCCAACTTTCTCTGAGGAAATAAGTTGTCTCTGGTATCCCTGTGAATATAGGGGAACTGTAACACCGAGAGCACTCGTGTATACACAAAGTAGTATTCCAAGTAAAATTCTCCAAAGCCAAAATTCTCCAGGAGAAGTCTTGAAAACACAGGTAACATCGTGAAGCATATTGACTGACTCTTGCCATCTCCTCGTTTTTCTTCACTAGGGATCTGTCACTGTAACAGTGCAGTTGACAGCACATTAGCAACCAGAATTTAGGGTCTTTGGAGGCTGAAATGCAGCCACACTTGAACTGGCCTAGCTTAAATATATTAGCTAAAATAACTTTCCATAATCAGAACGAATTTTAATTTACATGACATCCATTTCATCATTCAGAGTTCTTGACATGTGGACCTCTGATTCTAGTGAGCACCACCTCTAATCTGTTAATTATATTTCAACAAATCCTTACTCCTTCAGAAGAAGCTCAGCTGTCACTTTAGTGCTCGGTGAGGTTACTTTAAGTGTCAGGACAACGGCAAATGGACAATCAGACTGCTCCAGTGCCTGAAGCAAAACAAGCTTGCTTGCTGTGCAGAGCTTTGGCAAGCCGGGCTTGGCGTTCGTGCTGGGGCAGCTCTGCCCGGGAGAGGGCAGTGATGCCCGGCTGTGTGCTCCAGCAGAGTAGCCATGGTGGGGAAAATGTAATATATCGGACAGGAAGGTCCATACAGAGAGGTGGATATGAGCTATGACTCAAAATAATCACTCACATGCAAGTCACAGTATTTCAGTGGCATATTACTGCCAGAAACATGCTGTCCTGCTGGATATAGATCCTGTTAAGGAAGCTCTTGCAAAGGGCTGAAGATGGGAAAGCATTACAATGGCATTGACTTCATAGATACCTATGCATAAGTACTACAGTTTTGTTTGCAGCTCAGTCTGATTTGTGGAATAGAAGATACTTCAGCCTTCTTCAGGGTATACTCAGATATAAAGTGTCTAAGCTTTTCTCTTTGGTATCTTGTGACACAGTTGTCTAAAGCTTGATTGCTTGGGCTTTACTCTTACAGGATGCAGTAAGTACTAGAAACTGTTGCTCTCTTACAGGTGACACTGTAAAGACTCCTCTGCCCAAGGCAAACTTATGTTCCTTTATCACCTAAGAGGTTTGTCTGCATGAACACAAACACATAATTTTTATTTACTTGGATTCCCTGTTAATTCTGTCAGCCTTTCACCCTTCTTTTTATTTGTGCCCTAGCTTTAAAAGTTAAAAATGAAAAAGGCTGAGACTATTAAAATACAAAATATTGAGGCTGACCATATTCTTGGATGTACTTTGAACATGAGTACCATGATGGATAGATGGATAGATGGAGTAAATAGGATTTTAAGTCTCAGGATAGTATTCGTATAGTAGTTGTATCTATGGGGAAATTATACCTGTGGGCCACAGTTACGGTTTTGAGAGATCTGATCCTTATACCTGAGAGAAAAAGAGCCCTGAGATTGCTCTAACTTCCATGGAACTGCAGCTGCACCTGAAAGGCTAAACATCAACCAGAGTTCCCTGCTCTGCTACTTCCTAATTAAGTTAGCACTAAGATGAAGAGTCACTGTAGAGACGTACAGCAGCAGACACTGAAAGTCTGGCTGTAACTTCATAGGAGAAAATAAAAGCAACTTGCTTGCAGCAACAATTATGTGCGGTCAGTTGTTGTGGACTTTTTTTTTAAGGTAGAGTCAACAGATTATGTTTGTGAAAGCTTTGGCATCTCAGACTTCTTCTAGATGGGATCTGGGTCAGGGCTCTCTATCCAAACCTTTCCAGGGGAATTGGGGTGGAAGTTATTGCTGTATAACATCTGTTCACTCATCTCACTCCAGCTTCAGTATTTCCTTTCCACAGCATTTCCATCCCAGCAAGAAGCTCACATAGGCTGTATCCATATTGAATGCAAACAGTGTCTTGTGAGACATCCCTAAATTGGCTGGAGACTCCAATGGTTGTGCTGCTATGCAGAGGGACTGGCCCAGGCCTCTGGGTGCAGGACGGCTGCTCACAGTGCCCCACGGGTAGGTGAGTGAAGTGTTGCACAGCACTGAGGTGTCAGTGTTCCTCCCAGTCCCAAAGCTGGCAGGATTGGTGCTGGATAGGGGAAACCCTGCACTGAGCTCCCTCCCATGGTATAAATATTCCTCTCTTCTGCTGTATTAAAGACCTCACAGGGCAAGTGAGCAATGTCCTGACAGCAGAATAAGGTCAGTGCCTATGACTGGGAAGCTGGAGAAACCATGGACTGCACCAAAAGAGGCCACAAAAGGCCAAGATACTGGGTGGGGCCAGGACAAGGAGAGAGATAGGCTTGGGACAGAGGTAGGCAGAGAGGGTTCATAGGCAGGTAGAGCAGAAAACATGTTAAGAAATGAGAGAACTGATCATTCAGCTGCATCCCTTAAGGCTGCCTATACCCCCATAAGACAGGGAGGCTAAACGTGGTGCAGGGATACAGAAGCCGCTCCTGGTCAGGACAGGAGTTCATGAAAACTTGATTTCTTAGTCCCTATCAGTGTAGAGTTTAAGTGTTCTCAAATGTACCCTTGCAACAGCATTCCCCTTTCTGGACAGGGAAATGGAGATGTGGAGACTAAAGCAGCTTGCTTAAACTCACACAGGAAGCCCATGGCATACCAGAGAAGTAATGGAAGAAAGTCACCACCTTAATCTGGCATTCCTGCCTGTAAACCTTTCCAAATGGGGCTGCATGGACATACAAAAATGTCACATGGTCTCTACTGTCCCCCCTGTTCTAGTGGGCCCTTGATCTACCAGGCTGCTGAGTGGGTGAGTGCTTTTTTTGTACCATTCCTGTTATCCAGGAGAATGGCCTGCAGGAATAAAAAGGAGGTGCAGGAAACACCAGTGGAGGGCATTAGATGGACAGGATTTTGCTAAGCTGGCAGAACAAGACCTGTTTAGTAGAGAAAGAGGAGTTCTAAGGATACAAAGACAAAGCAGGGAAGTTGCATTGAAATAAACCAGGATGGCACTTGCAGAGATTAATAGCTGTTTCCTGTCCCATATGTCTTCTCCTTGCAAACATACACAAAGGATTTTCTGGAAATGCATACTTTACTCCTCCTTACGCCAGTCTAGTTTCCCATGGGTTTCAAGACACAGGTGCAATCGAATAAATGGTTCAAGTCTACATTAAATGAAATCAAACACAATTCGAGGCACAATCCAAAACTGCACAGCCAATGAAGGCCTTTTCATTGTTTTAGTAGGATTCAGATCAGATCCCAGTTAGATAGTTTATTTGAAGTGTAACAGAAGTGTAACAGCAGCAGAGTGAAGTAAAACAACCTGGAGGAATCCACTTACACTCATTGTCTGTTAGCTTCAAATGCTAGTAGAATTAATAATAAGAATAAAAATAAATAAATCAAGGGGGAGGGTGGTGAGAGAATATCTCTGTACTAACCTATAGGTGTTAATGAGCAAGTCTGAATAGAACTGGCTTGATGAGATCTGATATAGTCATTCCCTGCTCACTACAGGAGCTAGACCTGGAGGAGAGTAAATTGGACAGGGACTTGCAGACAAGATGGTGGCTCTTAGACCAAAGCTTTGCTTCCAAGACCTTACTTGCTGAGTTTCCATCTCTTTTGTACCTGATGCCTTACCTTCAGTTGTCCTAGTCTGGCTGAAGTTCCAAGAAATAGATCCACCAGTCTCTCCTTGCCCATCCTATCTCTGTCACTGGGAGACAGGATACTGTGAGCTCTCCTTTCTAAAGGAGCATCTCATTTCAGCCTGCCATGCACAAACTGCTCACTGAGCTTTCTTTCATGCAGGGACTCCCACTTGTCATGACAAATCTCTGCCTTGACCTTCTTTACATGCTGCAATTACTTGTTTTGTGGTATCCATCTCTTCTAAGCCATAAACCAACTTTTTTTTCACCTGTCTGTTAATTTCCCCTTGCTTTGGTTATCAATGAGATTTCAATTCTTCCTTCTGAGTCACTGCTTTGTTTTTGTTCAAATATTGTCTTCATTTGCAATAAAGCTGGCAGTATTATCTGCTAGTGGCAAAGAAGGAGGACTTTTAAAGACATTTACAAAGCAAAACCCATGCCAGAGGTCAGGTCCTGTGCTACTAGTAATCATTGCTTTATGTATGTTTAATGATTATTCTTGTAAGAAGAAAGAAACCCAATACAAAGAGAAACTGATTAACATGAAGAATGAAATCCTGAAAACAGGATAGATTTTCTGTATCAGGAGTATGATCCTGAAGTGTGATTCAAAAGAGGGTGAAGGAATACCAGTGATCTTGATACACTGCAATAAGACTCTGGAGAAAGAACTGTATTGACTTCCTAGCTCTGCTTGGCAAGAATGAC
The DNA here is from genome assembly GCA_910950805.1 of Acrocephalus scirpaceus scirpaceus. Classification (NCBI taxonomy): domain Eukaryota; kingdom Metazoa; phylum Chordata; class Aves; order Passeriformes; family Sylviidae; genus Acrocephalus; species Acrocephalus scirpaceus. The sequence goes on from OU383779.1 coordinate 44,553,495, forward strand.
CTCAGGTATTACTTAATTTCACTGAGGCTTAGCTCTCTGTGTGTAAAGGGTGATTGCTCTTTCTTTGACTTGCAAGATTGTTCTGAGATGTTTTGATCCTATAGAGATGATGTTCAGAGGAGCACCTCTGAAAAGTTTCTTTTGTTAGAAGAGATGCAGTTACTGGTGAAATGTTGAAAAGGCCAAAATCATGAAAATTTCAAAACTACCACGCCGTGTGGAAACAAGGGTAAAATCCTTTGTGCAGGCTCTTTCTTCAATATGGAGTCGTATGATTTAAGTAAGGAGTCTGTCTCCACATACCTTTCTTCCTCTGCTTGTGATAAACCTTTAGCACCAGGGTATTTGCCTAAGTGGAAAGAACTGGGTGAGTGCCTATGCAGAGAATTGTCATTCCATACCTTGGCTGAATGAAATAATTTATCAGAACAAAAGATGCTCAGCAGTGAGGTTCCCAAGACTGCTGCCCTGCACATGTACAGGCACAAAGGCACTGCTTTGTCTCTGCTGTGCGTGGACTGGTTGTACAGTACAACCATCTACTTGAAGGTGAGATAGAGTAGCACAGTGTCCATAGCTTGGCTTCAGTAAAAGACATTCTCATTGGAGAATAATTTCCTGTTATTGTTCTTGAGATTCCTCATTGGCTAAAAATTAGTCTAGCAGTTCTCAACCTTCTATCCACAACACCTTGGGGAAGGCTGTATCGTACATTATTCGTATCTGTATGTACCATTACAGTTCACTCTTTCAGTGCTGTCTTTTGCAGAGACCTCCTGAGACCTCTTGGCCCCATTTCACTGTTTTAGTGACCAGCATGCATCTGACCTGTAATATCGCCAATTGCTGCAGAAACTGGCCCCTTACAGCTGGTGGCTTGAGATGGGGGAAGTGTAGGAGCCCTCAGAAGAATTTTAGCTGCATGGTCTTGAAGGTGGCTTTGAAGAATGTTGGGATACAGGTTCATGCTTGCCTTTGCCTCAGTCCATCTCTTCATCACCAGAGAACTGCCCACAGCCATAAGATAGGAGACAATGGCCCATGCTAAATCCCAGCCTGCCTTCTTCGGCAGTGTGGGAAGGGGAGGCTGCTCCAGGCGTGCCTTCCCAGCAGCATCTCCCAGTCACAGCTGCTGGATAATGGACAGCAGCCCCAGGTTTTGCTGCGAGAACTTAATCTGTACTGTCGTCCCTCATTACTGCCACTCAGTGCCGTCGTGTCCAGCCATGAAGGGTCACAAGATGACATGAGAGAGGTCGGGCAGGGGGTGTACAAAAAGGTCTGGCAAGCATCGGGGAATACGGAAAAGCTAAAAAGAGAACAGCTACCCAAACGATGGTCCAAACGTCTCGGTGGGGATGGGGCTGAATGCGGCTGGGTTCACACTAAGTTTTCCCGAAGGTCACTCTGCAATATGGTAACTCCCAGCCCGGCTGTCAGTGCCCATAAAGGCAGCTCTCCTCACAGTGCGGGGGTGGGGAAGGGAAGGAGGTTTGTTTAGAAGCATTAGTGCGCCCCTCCCCCGGCCCCATTAGTGGCCCTTATTAAACCAACACAGACAAAGAGCAAAGATGCCCTCGTTAATGGAGAGTCTTCGATAATTACTCTGCTCTGCCGCTTCTTTTGGGGCTTGAATAGCCTTTGAATAATGTTTCTCTTGCTGTGGTTGCAGACAATACCCTCGCAGACTGCTTTAAGCGGTGCCAATCCCATTAGCAGAAGAATAGCAGAGCTTTCTGGTTGTGTGGGTGTGTGTGCTCACGGGAGGACAGCGGGCTCGCAGTGGGAACAGGCTACGCTGCCCACTGCTTCGCTCTCCTCTCCTGCCCTCCAGGGCCCAAGGAAGCAAAGCAGGCAAGTGTTGGGCGAAACTCCATCTCGGAAACCATCTCCCTATTTAAGCAGCCCCCGTGCCAGGGGGCTTGTGAGAGTCGTGCTGCTACTCACTGCAGGAGCGCAGAGACGGGCATGGCTGCTCACCAGAAGGGACTGGGGTGCCTCCAGCCTTTCGTGTTCCTCAGGCACAGCTCTCCTTGCACCCACATAAAATTCCTAAGGGGACGGAGGCCTAATAGCCCCCAAAATCTGAATCAGGCAAAGCTGCTGCTTTACTATACAGAGGAGATGAGACACTCATCCTTCTGCATGCAGTTGATTACAGAGCATGAAAATGGCTATACCACCCAATTTTGGGAGGGTTAATTTTGTGCTGCACACCCCAAGCAGGAAGCTAATTAGTGTGTTCAATGGGTAGCTATCGGCCAAACTTGGAAGAGTTGGGATAATTCTACCTGAGCCTTTTTCTTTGATCTCCCCCTTCTGCATGATAAGTGAAAATAGTGTATAGCCGGGCTGGCTGTGGTGTTTAATTTAATCATCTGATGATATTTATTTTCACAAACATGAACTCAAGCAACAATTATCAGAAAGGCTTCATCTTGTGCTGCAGTTAATGGCCTTTCTGTGAGGAAATAGCTTCTATGTAGGGAGTCAGTAATTAAAACGTGTGAAAAAAGGCCACTTTTTCAGAGGCAGTGGAAGACTGGTGGGTCTAATGCTCAACTGGCACGAGCTGTCAAGTCGGTCAATGGCCACAACAGATGGGCATTGCTCTTTCCACATGATGCCAGCAAAGGATGTGCCCAGAGGGTTGTTGAGAGTTTCCCAGTTTGAGAAGGAGGTTTGGATTCTTGTCAACAGGAACTAAACTTAGGTGCACATGACCTGGTGCACATGGTGCACTGACCTGGTCTTTGAAAGATGATTCTGGAGTATTCATGGAAGATGTTCAGATTGAAGGAGCACTTGGTCCTGCAAACTGTCCCACAAGGACAGAAGCTAAGTTAATTTTCTAGTATTACTAAAAAAGGACAATTTTCCCTCTTTCAAGACAGTGTTGAAACGAAGGAAAAAATTACATTTGACACATTCCAAGTAGCAGGAAGATGAGTTCCTTTATGTCTTTGTCATATGGACAAATAATCTCCAATTTTTTTACTCATACAGGTAACCACCATATGGCTCCATGCACAGTTCAGTGTTGGGCTGTGTGCTGATGGTTGGTGAGCAACGAGGACAAAGCTGGAAGTCAAGCTGTGTGGAAGGTTCTGATAGATAGCCACCACTTTGTCTTTAACCAGTATATCTTACTGGAAACAGCTTGTGATTTCATGTTGGGTAACAATTATATGCTTAAACAATGAAAATTGCAAACTCTGAAGCTTGCATTCTGAAAGATATATATACTAATAACAACAAAAAAATTTCAAAGGTTCCTATTTCTTCAGAACTGAGAGTGTTTTTCTGCAGCTTTGAAAGAGAATGTTGATAATTGGGGTTTTTTTTCCTCTCTCCATTGGCACACAGACTGTGGAAAGAAAAATCTCAACTAGAGGAATCAGAAGCAAAGAAGAGATAGATTTTTTTACAGTGCACACTGCCTGCTTTTCTCCCCTGACAGCTGTGTCCCCACAGGTAATAGACCAGCATGCCCTGTGCATGATTTGGTTGGGCCTGAAAGGAAACTTTTAGTTTGTAACTGGAAGAGAGTTCTGAAAGTTCTGAAACACTGTCAGACACAGAAGTCCTAGAGAGTCTCTTTCCTTCTGAGGAGCTCAAGAGATAAATGTCTAAGTACCATTTGAGAAAAGGCTGGATGGTGATAAATAAGATGGCAGGTAATGATACTGCCTTGTCCTTTGTGGGATTGAGGTGGATACAGCTGAATTGGAATAAAAAAGATCAATCCTTGACTGTTACCCAGTGAAGAATCTTTGGGAGCAGGACTTGGAATGTATGGTGGTCTAGTAATATGTTATTTTGAAGGCTGAGATTAATTCATTTTCAGCCAGATTAACTGGTATTTTGTGTGCCAAAGGCTCTCATTTATCCTTTCTGTCACTGAAGTGAGATAACCCATACAAATACTACTTCATTAATTGTGCCAGTTGCATTTTGCAGTATACATTAAATGGTTGATGCGTGATGACATGAAAAACTACTTGTGGAAGCTGACCTAACACCTGCCTTTTGCTGTGAATTGTGAATCCACTTAATGGATTCAATTCAGCACCACATCTTGTGGTTCCACTTCAGCACTAACCCGATCTCTGCTGCTCAGTACAGCACCACCGACTCCCATGTGGCACAACCAGTGAGACACCGTGAGCCTGTGAGCTTAGACCTTTGCATGGTGCTAGTGAGAGGTGGTCTGTGTACACGAGATGTCAAAATTCAGATGCATCCCTAATTCAGACGTGGCTATTTCTTGTGGAGTGGTTAATTTTACAGGACCAGTATTGGGTTGGGTTGCCTGAACCAAGCCATTTGTAATTGTCTTGTAACTCTGTTTTCTTTAGGTAACAGGTTCTGCTAGAGATCCTTTTGCTGCCCTGTGGCGATATGGATTCATGCACCACGCTGCTCGCTGCAGCCTTCGCGCCTAGGTGAGTGAGTCGCGCTTGGGACTGTTAAAATCCGGTTAGGATTTTGCGTTTCCCATCTCTCCTGAAATCAAGTGCCAGCTCCCTGAGAATCTCGGCTGCTTTAAACTTGGAAAAGAGCAACTTTACTCTTGGTGTTTATATAGGAAAATCTGTGGGGTTTCTCGTGCTGTATTTTTAAGGAAAGTGAGACTGGCGAGTTGTCAGGACGGGCTGCGGCCGCCGCTCCGAGGCTGGCGCAAGGCCGGGGCCCGCGGCGGCTGGGCCGGCGCTCGGCGGGCGCGGCGCTGGCGGCGGCAGGAACCTTGGTGCGGCGGAGCCGTTTCCCGCGGTGGCCGGGACGGCTTTGCGGCAGGACGCGGCGGCAGGAGGGGCGCTGGGCGCCGGGCAGGGCCAGCGCGGGCCCCTCCCGGAGCACGGGCACGGCGCGGCCCGGGCGCAGGTAAATAAATCCTCCCTTCGGTCCGCGGGCGGGGCGGGGCCGGAGGGGCCGCGGGGTTCCCCGGCCCCTGCGGGGCGGGCGGCCGGGCCGGCCTTCCCGCAGCCTTCGCCGCGCTGCCTGCCCGCCCGAGCGTACGGGGCTGTGGGCGAGGGCCCGGGCGCGGCCGCGTTTGCATTTATAGCACAAACACGCCTGTAGTCATGTGCTCGTCTGGAAGGACATGTTCCCCTCTGCATCAAAAGGCCCCGTGCTTTCGTTTTCCCCACCCGGCTCACGGTCTCAGCAGAAATTTGGGTGCTCCTCGAGTCAGACTCCAGTATGTGTAGGCACAGGGTGCTGACATCCCTCTCTATTTTAATAGCCCAGAGTGTGACATAATGCCGTGGTCTTCTTACCTTGCGGTAAAACTGCGTGTTTTAAGGAGCAGGCACCCAGACACAGCCAGTGGAGTTATACCTCCTGGAATCAAATAGGCCTGACCAGGGAGTGTGTTATATGGGAATGAATGTGTATTAGCTGGAGTGTCAGCAGAAATGCTGGGGTCACTGGCAGTGCGAGGTGAGGTAAGGGAAGAAACTCGAGTGTACGTTTGTGTAGGGCATCATGACTCACTCCTGATCTGTTCTGCAAATATGCACAAATGGCCCTCATCCTGGAAAGCTTTACAGACAAATCTCGCTTTCAGCACTACATACTCTACTAACTGACTACAAAAAGTTGCAGTAAGAATAAGAAAGCATCTGAATCTTAGTTGGTCCAATGCCCATACACTTCAAGTAACAGTAATTTTCATCTTGCCGCTTTTATGTCTTATTTATTCAAAAGTAATGAATTAAATTTGGGACTTAAATCAGAAATCTAAAATGTGAAACGGAGCACTGTAAGTGGAATGAAAGTTCTTATCAGCCTATAGTAGCTAGATACATTGTTCCTGCAGGACCTTATCAGACTGAAGTCAGGTTATTGTTAGCATTTCAATATCATCAGGTGCCTTGAGGTTTCTACAGGGCTTCTGCTAAGAATTTCTGTAATGAAGATTTAGTTCAGTTTGGAGAAGAGCATGCACTTGTGCTGGGTAGTCACACAACTCTGTAGTGGTGCCTGTGGTCACAACCATCCTGCAGGGTCAGCTGTTGTGGCAGGGCTGCCAGGACCTGAGCATTTGGGTGCTGTGGTAGGCTGCTGAACTTCAGCATTATTTGGATCATTGCTTCTTTTCCTTCTCCTGCCAATTTATGTGACAAAGCACTGTGGTCCTGGCTGTTTGAAAAGCAAGAGAAGAGCTTAGTTGGAGGTCTGAAATGAGGTTGTGATTAAGCGCTGTATTTCCCTCAAAGTCAGCATGCAACCACTAACAGTTACGGGAAATCCAAGTCTCACTGTAGAATGCTAGAATGGCTTGTACTGTCGCAGCTGATTCTTTGGGTACCACGGTTGGAGAGAGGAGTTAGCTCCAGATGCACATCAGGGTGACTCAGAAGCTGTACAGTACAGATTTGGATGTCAAGTGTGTTTTCTTACAGATGTGCTGGGATCTCACGGAGGAAATGGTCTCCTGTGTTCTTGTGGGAGATGGAGTGTTTCTTATCTTCTTTGGGCCTCTGGGGCAATGCAAGTTGTTGTTCCCAGCTGTGCTTTTTACTTCTGTTTGCAGCTCAACAAGGGCAAATTGAAAATGTCTTAATTTCTGAACTTAAAAAAAAAAGTCAAGCATTTAAGGACTGTCTTTCCTCTTCAACCTAGTCCTAGAAAATGTGGAGTGAGGAGATACTTATAAAATTGCGGTTTACATTAAGTAGAAATGTTTATTTTTTTTTTAAGAGAAGTTTTATTTCACCTGACATATACAAAGTTGCTCCACATCTTCGCGGGGGCCAAGCTGCTCCATAGAAGCAGATACTATAAGAAGTATTAGACTGAGTCATGTTGTTCGTTGTTTCCTGCTTATCTAGTTCAATCATGTTTCCTCTTGTACTGGAGGAGTTTGTATCACCCTTCTTGGATACCTTGTTCCCTGACAATTTCTGTACTCTCTGCTGAATTCAGCAGGTCAGAGGCTGTTTTGTGGTGTCTGTGTGCAGAACAGGCAGTGTTCTTGTGGACAAGGACAGCACGTAAAATCCAAGTTATACAACTTTAGACGAAACTGGAATATAAGCACAGAAATCATTCACTCCCTTGGGTTGTTATTTGAGGCTACAGGTGTGTTTAAGACTACAGATCCACGTCTTGGGCCAAATCACTGCACTGCTTTGTTCTTTTTGTCCCCGTGGATTTTGTTGGTCAGGCAGCCACCAGGCAGCATGCAGAGAAGGAGGTCTGGGTTTCAATCTGATGTGACCTAAGGAAGTGCCCACGTGCTTGGCTGGCTGCAGCCTGGGCTATATATCACCACCAGCTGCTCCCCTGTGATCAGTCTGCTTGGCTTTTTGTTCCTTTCCTTGTTAAAGTCCTTCATCCTTCATCCCAGTCCAGCTGCTGCGATTTTAAATGGTTACTCATCCCCAGGAAGTGACACAGCCCTTCATTACTTGGTGGTGCTCCCCAGCCAGGGGATGTGTGTCAGATGGCTGCAAGGCAAACTGTCAGCGATGAAGATCTTGGGAGAGCTGTCCAAAAGTCAGTTTCTGGAAAAGAAGTCCTTCTGGTGGTCTGTCTTCATCCACTCCTGGGTGCTCCTCAGCCTCTGGCCCTGCCTTGTTCTAGTGTGGGCTGTTGTGCTCTTTGCAGCTTAGCGTTTCTTGTGTTTTAATCACCGTTTCCAAATGACAGTTAAAATTAAAGATAATGTGTACTGTAAGCACTTTTTATTGTGCATTGCTGTGTGCTCATCACTGGATGAGCTGTTCTGGAGCTGTGATGTATTAGTTCTCCACACGGGGAGGATGCCTGGGGAGCTTCCTTGTTAGAGGCACTGGGGAAAATCTGTGCTTCATGGAGCCAGACTCGTGTCCTTGCTAAGGGTCTGCTTCCCCTCACAGAATGTGGCATTCTTCTTCCTACCTGGTTTTACTTCTTTCTTCAGTTCATCTTTTTGCAGTTGTTTATTTTTGGGGTTTTTTTTTCTGTAGAGTAGAAGAGATCACCATTGTCTTTTAGCTTGACTGCAATTAGGCCCCAAGTTAATTGTGTCTGTTCCTGCTGCTTGCCTCTCCCTGGGTCTAGCAGACAGGATGTGGGAGCTCTTCTTCATTGATAAATGTTGGCAGTTAATTTCATCCTTAAGGGCAATAATACTGGCAAACAGGTGGGTTTGCAACACGGAAATAGTTATGCTTACATTCAGCTAGCCTCTCTTGACCCTACAGCCAAGCATTCCTGACCAAGAAGTCTCTTTCTCCAGTTTTTGTGAGTTTTTCCTGAGTATTACCAGTGAGTTCGTGCAGGAATATCAGTCAAAAGATATTTTTGTGAGACATTTTAAAGTTGGGATAGTCTGAAAAATTTAAGCAATGACTTTCTCAGTTTGTCTGTCAGGGAAGGAGGCCTTTGAAGAGTGCCTTTAAAAATGTGATCTAAAGACAATTGCCCAGGTGATGTTGAACCAGCCATTGACTGTCATATGGCAACCTTTTGAAACTGTGGTTCCCTGTATATGAAAACATTCTTATAGTTTTCTCTTGTTTGTGAGGCTCTGTAAATTTCCTCCAGCCACTGAAATGGTGAATCTAACAAGCTTGTGTGTTCTGTCTCACTTGATGTACACAGCAGTAGGTCATCTGGGGTTTTGGAATCACTTGGGAAAAGGGTTGCCTTGTGCCATGGGAACAAAATACAGCCAGGATCCAAGAGAATGTGATAGTTTGCACTGGGATTGTATCCCAGCTGATGCTTGCTCGCTGCAGTTGTCCCTTGTGAAATTCCTCATTATCAGTTGCCTCTCCAAGATGAGTGTGACAGACAAGCTGGAGTGCAGCCTTCAATTGCTTCTCAGAGAGCTGCCCACTGTATTGCCTGGGGTTCATAACCACTCGGAGGGGAAGTGTCTTGAACCAGGACTCTTGCAGGACTCTTCAGCTCCTTATGCAAACACTTTGTGCCAGTGATGTGCAGAACTGCATAGGCAATGGTAAAAGCTTTGTGTGTGACAGCCATCTGTGCATCCTTGTTCTCTCTTCTGTCCACTCAGGTGTGCCCACCTGACACATACAGCTCAACTTCTTAACTATTAGGTAGCACCTAAGTCATCAGCTTCATAGCTTTTTCCAGAGATTCTGCACAGCAGAGCCTGGATTTCAAGGGCTGTCATTGACCTAAGAGTGCCCTGTTTAGATTCAGGGCAATACTTGTCTGATGTGACCTACAGAGCAGGTCAGAAATCCTTGTAGCAGCAAAACCTGTAGGTTGTGCTTGTTTGAGGTACCACTGGAAGACATTCAGGTCACAGTCTCAGGTTGCTCAGACTGACAGGTAGAAAAGCACAGTAGATCCTTAGCTGTGCCAGCCCCAGCTGATTGTGTTCAATGAGACAGAGCATCCACCTCTTTGTCAGATGACCTGTTGTTCGAACCAGGTTTGTCTGAACAACACATAGTCCATAAACTGGACTGTAGTGGTCCAGGCCTACAGCATAACAGAAGTAAAAGTCCCTAGGCTGCTTGAATTTGCTCTGCTACTCAACTGTTACCCAGCTGAAAGAATCTCTCTCTGTTTTCCTTCTTGGCCTTGGCATTTCAGCCCACAGTTGTAATGCAGTGTGAGATAAGCAGAGCTGGTTCCCACAGAATGTTCTAGTGTGTTGAGAAGGGGATATGGCAAGCTCCCTAGTGCCTGAGGCACTCCTGTTCTCTATTTGTGTATAGGTAGCTTGTAAAACTCCTCTTGTGCTCTTGAGATAAAATTCTCAGAAACCCAAATTTTTGCTGGGAATTTGAGCCCAAGAGTCATTAAGAACCAATGAGACTTGAGGGACTTCTAATACTACCTGTCTTTTGCTACCTTTTACTGACTGAGAGCTCATGTAACTTATGCATTTCCTCATGAATATCATTGATAGTTCCTTTCTAATTCTCTCTCCAAATACCAGACAAAAGGGGAAGTCTCTATTTATCTGTTGTGTATGACTTGCGTTAAGCATCTGTTATCTGGAATAGAGGTATGAAGTCCTCCAAGCACCAAAACCAAAAAGATTGCTTATCAAGGTGTGTGAGGTCTTCATTCTTTCTGCTTTTCCCCTCTGCTTCACAGCATTTTCTGTACGTTTTGAACTTCACCATGCAATGCTTGGATATTTTCCATGACCCAGGAGGATCCAGAAAACGTTACCAGGAAATTAAATGATCTTTTCAGGTGTTTGTTCCTTGGCATTTGTCATTCATGATTTTTCTCTGCTGTCAGACTGTGCTGTCACCCAAGTTAAATGCATGTGGCTTCTCTGAGGGAGGTAATCTTTACTAAGCTGAGTTTCAGTGTCTCATGTGCTGTGATCAGTAATCCTTGCTGTTTGCCTCAGCCATGTGAGTGATGGGAGCACTATAAACTTGTGATAGTAAAGACTACTCATGGTGTAAGTGCACATTAATTATCTGACTGCTGCATGTTCATGCTGGCCAGATATACAGAAAACTCTTTTTCAGCTGCTGTAATCCCTGTGTCCAACAGTTTTTGCTGAGTACAGTGCAGCATGTTTCTTCATCCTTTTTTCACTGACTAGTTCCCAGGGGGCCTGGATGAGCACAAATCCAAGCTTAGAGTTGCCCATAGCTTCATCAAACTGTAATCGTTTGGGCTGATGCTTCTTTCTTCCTCTCGTATTTACTGCCTTAGACTGAATGTCTTTGGAAAATTTAAGGTGTTTCAAGATAAAGCAATACATTTTATAGTAACTTAAAAAGAGTTTAACTTATCCCATTGTTTGCCTTTTTTACCCTTCCCATGAAGGAAATGATTTTCACTGCTTTCCCTCCTGGAGGAGATTCTGATGAAACTGTTTACTGTCATGTCAGAGTTTGTTTTCATTTGGCACCAAATCCTTGCAGACATCTGAATTAAATTTTTGTTGAGTGCCAATGTTAGAAAGTGCCTAATTGCATTTATGGAGGATATGTGATTGCAGGATACCAGTGCTAGTGGGAATTACTGGCATATCTCCTTTGGTGGTGTAGGAAAGGATGAGCCTGCCACCACTGATGTCACCTTTCACATCTTTATTGAGCAAACAGACTAGTTGGGAAGGTATTAATGCTGCAGTTTGTGAACCATGTGATACAGGGGCCTGTCATCTTCTCATGACCATGTGATTCAGCATCCTACTGGATATGAGGTCAGTTTGTAGTTTGACATCACCACACTTGGCTGAGTGGTACTGGATAGCTCCAGTCTCACAAGATCCAGAGAAACGTTCAGCCGCTTGAAGACCTCCAGCATTTAGAAATGAACTCCTCAAAAGTAAGTGTCAATTTTATCCCTTGCTTTCCACCTTTCTTAGTGACTTAAAATAAAGAACATTGTATCTGCTATCACTAGCATGCTGCAGTGGCATGTCACTAGCCCTTCTGAAGTGACTGCTGCTCCAGTTGTGTGAGGGAGTACAGGACTGTGTTCTTTGTCAGTCCCCATGAGGCAGCATCTTTGGATGGACCAGGCTGTAGCCTTCACTGTAGGCCTATGGTTATGCTGGTGCTAGTTTTGTTCAAGTGAACGTCTCTCACAGTTGCAACTTCAAAATACCATTCTTGCTGTAAAATATGCTACAGAAGGATGTAGAATAAGTGGACAGGTTGCACCACATTATGTCCTTTAGGCTATTCCTTGAGCTCCCAAGCTTTGTGGTACCAGGGAGCAGAATACAGTTCTGGGGCTGCTGGCAGGAATGAGCTTCAAGAGTAAACTCCATACTGCATTAAGCTAACAACGCAGATATGCCCAGGATGACTTAGTTTCCCACTGCTGTCAACTGGCACAGTTGCACAGCTTTGCGAAGAGTCTGCTCCCATACTGTTCTGATTTGAAATAATTCCAGATCTGTTTTGTTCAGCCCTCTGGTTGTGGTTTTGTCTCTATCTTCAGTGTATTACTCTATGTTCACGTAATTGAAGCTGATCCTGCCCTGGTTCACTATGAGATTAGCAAGGTGAATTCTTGCAAAGAGTTAAGGGGAGAAAGATCTCAGTGTAAAGGCTTGATGTTCCAGAGTTGTGTATGTGATTAGTTATTGCTTTTGAAAGTTATTTAATTGGAGTGTCTTTGTGGACATCACAGTGTGGACTGCATATCTACTAGGAGAGAGGGTGAGCTGCTGCTTTTGAGCACAACTGTGTCATGGCTGGCTACAACTGGAGCAGGTGTGGGAGGAAGCCACTGGGAGATTGTGGAGGAGATTGGTTTGTGCTACAGAATTCTGTGCCCCCTTCTTGAGGGGTTGCTGGCCACCTTCCTTGCTCCCTCTGGCTTGCTGTAGTAAAGAGTGCCTGTTTAAGCAGCTTTCCTAATAGAAGTTAGGCTAATAGACTCTTCTGGATTTAAAAAAAAAAACCCACCAACACCTTAAATAGAAGTATTATCTGGTTTTGATGCTGTTTAATAGATGTTTTTTCCTGCTAAGTGTCAATCTTCATGGGTCCTGGTAGCACTTCAGCAGCATTTACAAGCTAATAAGCTGCTAATTATCGGCCCAGCCCAGCTAATTAATTTTGTTAAGGGTGTATTTATCTGGGCAGAGCTCTGAGCTAATGCAGCTTTGCTGCTTCTAGGACTTGAGCTGATGTGTACAAAACTCTAAGTTGTTCTGCATGCTCTAGGTACTGTGATTTGTCTTAGGAGACTTGGGGGCTCTTCTCCTGCCCTTACAAATGCCCAATTTAAACATACCTATCATGCATTTGCCTTGAGCACAGCAGTACTGTGGTTGGAACTTCAAAACTGAGAAGTTAGCAGCAGACTTCTTGAGGCAGGAGTCAGCAATGGGACACCCCTCTACTGCACGATAGGGAATAGAAACTCCCTTCGTCCTCACAGGTGTAAGCTCAGGTGGTCAATACAGCTCTCAATAGTTCTATCTTTAAAGCTCCTTGCTGGTCTTATGTTTTTGCCCAATTAGTCAACAGTTTGGAAGTAAAGATGTGCAGGTTTGCGACAGTGCAGGATATGGTATATTTTGTTTTGGTGGTAGGATGCATTGTCTCTGGGGCTACATGGTTTCATTTAGGCTCACAGTGATATTCTGGAAAGAAGCTGTGTGCAGTGCTCTGCAGCAGCCTCCCAGTATTGATTTATTTGGCAAATATCAGAGTTCCGATCATGCAGACAGGTAGGCAAAGTAGCAACTGTAAAACTCATGTTGGTCTCCATAAAACTGTGAGTTCAAACAATCTTGGACAAAAAGGCAAACTATTTGAGTCTGGTTGGCCTATTTTATGACCCTGTAGTTTATCAACTTTTTCTTAGAGCCCTAAGGGAAACTCTGTGAAGCATTCCTTGGGTGGCTACGTCTCAATGTAGCTTTCTAAAGCTTGGTTAACAATCTATCACTTTGGTTTCCCATCATTTGGTGCCCCATCCTGCTCTCTGCAGCTTTTAGTTCAAAAAGTGATTATACACAGAGTTCATACAGAGTGAACAACAGAAACTGCAAAGTGTTTCTTCATACACAGTAGTATTGGTGGCAGTTGAAGGAGAAAGTTAAATGAAGGGGATTATGAGTGTGAAAGGAGTGATGTGATTAAACATGTTTACCTGGGAATAGACTGATGTGAAGTTTTGCTTTTCTTTTCTTCACAGGTACTCTTCATCACTATGAGCTTGTTTCATACAGGGACCATAGCCCACTTGGTCAGTGGGTGTTAGATCTTACCTCTGAAGACAAATTGAGTTGGTTACTTCCTACCACTGTGGCTTGGTGACTGTGTTTACCGACCACATCTAAGTTAATGGTGTGCCAGGGACAGATGCTCTGTATTGATGTGGTATCTTCTTAACGCATCGCAACGCCTTGGGCCCACGGCAGCGCAGGATATGGAGGCTCTTGAAGTGGATGACATTAGCCCTGCCTTGGAAGTGACTGAAGACTTTTTCAATAGTTTTGATACTAAGCTTGAAAAGGTTGTGCAGCCCTCTGAGGTGTATGGTGTACAGGAGGTCCCCGAACTGGTTGGGTGTGAGGTATTTGATCAGATAACAGAGAGCAGGAACCTGAGGAACGTCGCCTCCTTAGCCAAAAATAGCCTCATCTGGGATCACTGCAGAAATGGCCTCTTGGAAACCAAAGCTCAGACCGTGTTCCCTGCCAAAGACCAATGCATGGTGCAGAGGGGAACAGCTGCTGACAACCTTGCTTGGCCAGGGGAGGGGGAGACCACAGCTTTTAATATCTTCAGGATCTGCCAGCGGCGGAGAGATCGGCCTCGCTCAGTGAATGACATCCTGGTGCAGAATGAGGAGGCCTCCATGTTCAAACCGGGTCACAACAGGTCACGCTCTGATATCAGCCATGTAAACTGGAGAGTGGTCTTCACAGGCACCTCCCTGCAGCAGCCACCTGCACCTGGTCAGGACAATAACTGTGCTCTGCTTTCCTACCTGACATTAACCAAGGGAGAGGACATCCAAGGAAACACAGGTTTGTGCTGGTGCTTTGTTTATGTTTATATGAGGAGTTTCCTATTTGGTTTTAATATTTGTCTTGAAAGAGGAGCTGGATGTTAAAAAACACAAAAAACCCACTCAAAATCCAACTGTGAGGTAACTCTTAAAAGAAGAGGAATCAGTATGGCTCTTTTGTCTTTGCCTGCCTAAGGATCATTTTTTAAACTTACCTTGATTTCTGTTCTTTTTATGGTTTAAAGAACTAAGCTCGTTTTACTTTTTGCTTCTATCTTACTCAGTTTGACTCAGGAAAAAATAATTTACTTGCTGTGTATTTCTGATCATTTCCTTGAATGATTTTCCCAAACTCAAAGAGAACTTTGCTAAGCAAAGAATGCTAAAGCTATTGGGAGAATGGCAAATCCAAACAAAAGCAGTTTTCATAAAGTGAAAGAGCAGCCATTAAAAAGAGGATGTACAGAGATTTACTGTAAGGCCCAAGATCTCTGCTCTCTTTCTTGAAATAATGCTGACTCTTCAGTCCATAAACAGCTAATAGAAACTAAAGCGCTTCATTTGTCAATATTAACCTACAAACATGTAGGTTATTGTGTTATATTGTGATATAGTTGCTGTATCCCAAAGAGGGGTGTTCTTAGTTGACAAAGGCAAGTGTATCTGCTGTTATTTTTGTTTAGGGAGATATATTGCTTCTTGTAGAGTGGGGTCTGTGTTCTGTATCCTTTCTGTGGAAAGGATGCAGAACAGAAATGCACTCACAAGTCTGGGAACAGAGCTCTTCGCTTTTGTCAGCTGTATCCTGGGCATCTCCTGAGTTTGACTTGATGTGTAACACTTCATATGCCCACAGAAACTCCATTAAAATGTAGCCTTTGAAGATCCATATGTGTCCCTGGTAGTGTTTTATGCCTAATCTGTGATTCTGTGATATGAAATCCCCATGGACCCACTTCTTGAGGTTTTCAGTGCTTGCTATGTGCCCTCCAAGAGCCTTTCTGTATGGAATGTTCGAAGGTAGGGGTACCTTCTTGGAGGGAGGAGAGCTTCTGTGCTCTGAAAATATGCTTTTTTAACCTGTTTCCTTTACCTGTTCTGTTCAGCTGCTGTGCAGGTTTTACAAGGTAGCCATGCTATTTCTTCCCTCTGTGTTTATGAGAGAGCTCACAAAGAGTTTGCTGCTACTGTGAGCTGAGCTGAAAAGGGATGCGCAAAAGCAAGAGAGTAGGTTTTTGCAGATGTGTGTCTGTGGCTACGAATTATTCTCTGGAAAAGACTGAAGAATGTATTTGGAGGTTAGATAAAACCTGCTGCAATTGTTGAAGGGGTCATAGTGGTTGCATCCTTAGAAGACATCCCTTTTTAGGGTTTTAATCCAAATTAAATTAATGCTGTGAGATACTGAGAGGACCTTCAGCAACTCCTGTCAGTCCTCATTGCTGTAAAGGACTTCCCTCTGGAGCCTGCAGAGGTCTCCCAGTCCTCCAAAGCTGTCCCAGTTACTGCATAGATGAACTCTTCACTTTTTTTTTTCCTTACTGTCATAGTATACCCATTACTGTGGGCTTATCTGTTCTTGCTGCTTGTACTTTTGTAAAATCATAGAATCATTTAGGCTGGAAAAAACCTCTAAGATTATCTATTCCAGCTGTTAACCCAGCACTGCCAATTCTACCACTAAACTAATACAAATAAAATGACACTGAATCCTTTCCATGTGCTGAGAAAGAAAAGGACCTAAAAAGAAGCTGTGCCTTTTGGGGTGGGATCTTAGGCCTGCTGGTAAAAGAGCTCATGTGCTAGAAATAAACCCTGTTTGTGCTATGGGGCACAAGCGGGAAGCAGAGCAATCAAAGACAGAAGTTGTAAGCAAATTCAAGGCAAGCTCTTGTATTTCTGGGCATGTGGCCTGGCAAACAAAGAGAGAATACTGCTTCTGTAATATACAGTGAAGCTTGGCTTGGATTTTTAAAACACAGTGTTTTAAACACGGCATGGCTTGATGGTCATGTGAATGTTACCATTCAAACAGTGCCACTCCTGACAGTGTGGGTGCTACAGTACTTTTTCCAGGTAGCTGTTTTGTTTGCCTGCTGTGCTTGTGAGCTTGGGGAACTCCAGAGCTGTCACTGTTGTTGAGCACCTGCACACTGACAAACTGAAAGATACATATCTGCAGACCCAGATGGGAAGAAAGACTATATTTTTAAGTAGGAAGATAGTGGACATTGTGAATCTGAGGCACAGTTTGTCCCTGATCTAGCAAATCCTGCCGAGGAGGTGACTAGCCCAACCCAATTTGAGACCATTTTAAGTCCCAGACATGTTCTGTAAAAATGCTCAATTTTGTAAAGATCCGAGAGGAAAACTACTGACAAAAACTTTGTAACTTACACTCATCACTTACTAAGCATTAGAGAATTCAGAGAGGAGTGCCCCCTCAAGATCAAACTCCTCACAAACTAGGCATCTCTGCTTCTGCTCTTTTCCAAGTTACTTGGAATGACTGTTGTCAGAAATGCTTCAGTGGTGGAAAACAGAGAAAGCTTTGCCTCCCATGCCAACTGAGATGCAAGTACAGTCAGTTGTTCTGGAGTGTGTATCTTTTGGACATGCTGATACAACGTTTGGTCTCTCTCTCCAGGGGTGCTGGTTGCACCAGCTGCCCCAAGTGTGGGAAGTGGCAGGTGGGTGCTAGGCTGTCCTGGTTTCAGTGCTGTGTGTGGGGTTCCAGCTGGGACGAGTGGGCAGTTTCCAAGGGAGAGGAGAGATGCTGAGGAAGATATTACTCTGTCCCCAGCTACTGAGTCTCTCTTTGTTTTCCACTGCCTTCTTTCACCTCTTTCCTTGAAATTAGAACTCCAAATGGCTCAGATGTGGGCCATTTACTGTGATTATTTCCTTTTTTTTTTTACTCTTCTTCAATTTACTCTGCCTGTCTCCGTAAGGAGGAAGAGAGATGCAGTTTCTGTTTGGAAGGTGGATAAAGAGATGGTACCATTTGCTCTCTGAGTAAAAAGGTATTATCCTGCACAGTGCATGTGGAGGAGATAAAGGAGCAGAGCTGTAAGATGTGTGTGTATGTGCAGCATATGGATTCAGCCTGTCTCTGCCAGCATCTATTGCCCTGACCTAAACAATACAAGGCATTTGAATGTTAATCAAGGTGGCTGCTGGTTCTGTCCCAGTTTGAGCAAGAGCCATTGGAGCCAATTTCACAGAGCTTGAAGGGAGGGAGTGGGGTGAAGGAGGGAGAGGGGGCTGCCTCTGTGAAAGACAGGGAGAGATAGCCTTTCTCTAACTCAACAAAAGACCAGCAAACCTGTGTGCAGATGAAGGAGGGGTGGCTGGGGGAAGGTTATGAGTTGTCTTATTATGGAGAAGCTTGAACGGTCATCTGTACTTGATGGAAGCGAGAGAGATTGCAGTTGGAGCTGCAGAAGCGCTGCCTCCCTGATTGGATTAATAGAAAGGGAAGATCACTCTAGAATGGCTGTCCATTATCTGCACTACAAAGGGATTAGTGTGGGTTTCAGAGAAATTAATGGCTTTTGAGTTAGTGCAGAAATACTAATGAGTGTCAGGGCCAGAGATGTACGGTGAACAAAATTGATTCTCTTTTAGTATATCCATGTGTTTGCACATCTATCCATTTGGGCTATCAAAGTGTGCTTTTTCTCTACCATTTTGGGTTATAGATTAGGCTTTCAGTTTTCATATTTAGCTGAAATACTCTTGAGTAGTTTATTGATATGCAAGGTATAATTTTACTGGCCTTCTAAGACCTAGTGCCAAAATAGCAATTTTTAAAATTGTTGTTATGATTTTAGCCATATCTGCAGGAAATCTCAGTAGATGGAGTGTTTTGAGCATGGTCTTAAAAGCAGGCTCCATTCTAAGTATGTGGGTGAATGGGGAAGCTGAGTTGTCAAGGTGAAACCTAACCTTTTGTTAGGGGGGCTGCAAGGTAACATCTTTGCTCCATTTTTAACCCCCATGAGATCTCCATACCAACAGTAAGTATATCAAACAATTAATTTTAATGTATGTTCATTAAGTTTAACTGGAGCTTGTCTACTTAATCCTTACAAATCCTTATAAGTTTGTGTTTGCTGAAGAGCTGGCAAAAGCTTTTACACTGCTGCTATTCTGCTTCTTTCTCCTGCCCATAGAAGAAAGTGAGAATTAGCTACAGGAATACTTCCAGGCAAAGGCAGGAGCATCTTCTTAGAAGATTACAGCCCAAGGTTGCCCCAGTTGGTATCAGAAGCCCCGGGACAGTAACAAAGTTCCTCAAACACTCAAGAGTCCCTGAGTCTCCTTGTGCTCTGGGAGGACAGACAGACTCACCCCTTAGCCAGCAGTGATGAGAGCTGTTTGGCCGTAGCTGGGAAGCCCAGTACAGATGGGGATGTAATTTCTATACAGGCCCAGTTTTGTTTCCAAGCTTCATCCAGACTAGACGTTTCTGTTCTCTTAGCTCTGTGTTGCAGACATCCTCAGTATACTCAGAGATTATGTCTAAAGCTTGTAAGAGCGTTGCCTGTTAACATGAGTGTAACTGGTTAAGCTAAGATGCTGAAAATGTTTCATGCCTCCAGCTATCCCTGTTTCAAAGGCCGTCAGCCCCAGGGTAGAAATCTGGAGCAGACCAGCTCATGTGTTGCTCTGGTCTGTAATGCTTGTGTTAAGGTCAATTGATGCTGATTTTGTTGTGACCTAATTATGCTGGGCAGTGGTTGAGGAGCTGTTTCCAGGTGGCTACCTTGCTCTTGTGCCAGGAATATCAGACTCCAAGGGAGATAGACAACCAGACGGAGAAACCTTTACTTGTGTCTGCTAATTCTGTCACTATTTGTAAGTCAAGACCCAGCACAGGTACCCTTACTGGAAGGGTGAAGTAGAACTCAGATGGGAGTAAGAGTTTGTTCCTCAGGCCTGGGTTGTTTTGGAGCGCCAAGAGTTACAGTTGGTATTACGGTGTAACATGTGATATGCCTCTGAATTTATACAGGGGCCAACAAAAACTGCCTAGAGCCACATGCCTAGCCCAAGGTGAAGATGTGAATCTCATCTGTGGTGGCTGAAGTGGTGCAAATGAGACTAGAACAAATTTTGTATGGAAACCTTTTTTTAAAACTCAGAAATGCTTTAGATAATTCCTTTTAAATTTGCATCATTTTAGTGCTTGGAGTAACTTGTGTATGGCTGGTTTTCTGTGGATGAAGAAAATTCCCCTCGACTTTGCCTTGGGCTGGGGTTTGTGAAACTGTCTGCTCCAAAGCACCTGAAGTGCTGAGACACTCAGGTGTATGTGTTTGAATCCCTCCTACTTTTCATTTTCATTTATGTCTGCTACACCTGAGCCTGATTCTCATAAATGAGCAAAACTCTGGAGTAAACAGAGCTGCACAAAATGTTCTGGTCCCAGGTGGTGCTGAAATGTGGTAAGAGACTGCTGTGTTGGGCACATTTATGCATTCGCCGGGTCAGTCCAGGTGCCAGGTGCTGTAGCAGTGCTGGCAGCAGGGCTGTTCCAGCCGGTTCCAGCAGCCCCTCCACAGGACACAGCTGTGCCCATCAGCCACAGGTGGGGCCTCTTTGGCAGAGCACATCTCAGGAAGGGCACAGCACTGGCAGCTGTGCCAAGAGCAGCTGAGGGTGAGAGGATGAGAATGTGCTCCAGCCCCTGGGGAGAATGTGGTGGAGCAGGATCTCCCTGCAGGCCCGTGTGGGACCCCATGGTGGAGAATGTGGAGATTTCCTGAAGGAAGCGTGGCCACAGAGAGCTCATGCAGGGGCACATTTAACCTTAAGGACTGCAGTCCCTCTAGAGGACCATGCTACAGCAGGGGAAAGGTGTGAGAAGGAAGGAACAGCAGAGAGGAACTGACCAGATACCACTATTCCCTTTCCCTCTGAGCTGCTTAAGGTGGGGGAGGCAGAGGTGGTGTGTGTGAAAAGATGAAGTTGAGCCTGGGAAGGAGGAGGAAAGAGAGGGTGAGGTGTTTTAATTTGTGTTTTTCGCTGTCAAAATCTATTTTAGCTGGCAATAGATTACTTGATAGTATTGTCCACTTCTGGACTAGGTTCTGGGAGACCTCTAGTGTTTTGTTGCCATTGTTCTGGATGTCTCAGGAAAATTGTTTTGTTTCTCTGTCCCTCTGTTTCTTTGTTCCCTTCTTGTAAGGTGTTTTGATACCTCTGGGTAAAAACGTGCTGTATTCTTTGTGGCTCAAATGTAGAGTTAGTGCTTGTGTTTGATAATTATAACCTATTAGATTAAGATTCTCTCTGTGATCCTATCCTCAGATATGTTGTATATGGTTAGGAGAGATGTGGAAGCCAGAATTATGTAGTAATTTCAGACAATTAAGAAAAATAATCATAATATTCTAATCTTTTTCCCCCTCCAGAACACAAGACAGTGTTCCCAAATCTTCTGAAGAAGGGATACTTGGAAGTTAGAAGAGACAATGACAGCTATTGGCAAACCTGTTACGCTGAACTCTCCCAGTACAAACTGTACCTGTATTGCTTGGACGGCAGTGGCAACCAGACTCTTCCCACCATGTATCCACTCATGCGTTTTCAAAGGGTCACTGTTACTGGTGGCATTGAAACCAAGGTGGTGGACACTGTCCTGTCAGACAGCTCACAGCTACAGCTGAAGGCAGAGTCCTCGTGGGAGACTTTGGACTGGGGACAGAAACTTTGGGAAGCGGTGCGTGCTTCTGTGCCTGCTTTTACAAGACAGCAGGAGAAACTGGAGAATGTGCCAAAGCCTGAAAATAACAGTGACCTTTCTCAAACTAACGGATTATTAGAGAAGCCTATGGAGCTCTTCCTATCCATGAATTTGACTGAAAACACTAAAGAGTACCAAAATATTCTGAAATCAGGGACTCTTTACAGGTTAACTGTCCAGAATAACTGGAAGGCATTTACTTTTGTCTTGAACAGGTCTTATCTCATGGCATTCCAACCTGGTAGGCTTGATGAAGATCCCCTGCTGAGCTACAATGTCGATGTATGCCTGTCGGTCCAGACAGATACTCAGGATGGCTGTGACTCTTGCTTTCAGGTCATTTTTCCCCAAGATGTGCTGCGCCTGCGCGCAGAGACCCATCAGAGGGCCCGGGAGTGGATGGAGGCACTGAAAGCAGCAGCCAACGCTACTCGAAGTTTAACTCAAAACCCGCAGGTCACACTTAGGAGCAAACCTGCAGATCGGCCCTTTGGAAATGATCTTAGAAAGACCAAGCGCCAGTCTGTGACCACCAGCTTCCTGAGCATCCTGACCACACTGTCTCTGGAGAGAGGGCTTACAGTTCAGAGCTTCAAGTGTGCAGGTGAGCAGTCAGGTTGCAGCATCTGCACCTACACCCCCTCTGCAGGAAAAGCACTTGAAAGAGCATGTGTGTGTTTTAGCAGCACAGCTGTTCCCTGTTTCTCACTGTAGTTAGCCTTTCTCTCAGTCAAATGTGGAGAAAAACCTATGGGATATTCAGAGGTTCATCTGCTTCTGATGAGCAGTGCTGAAACATTACATCCTGCACATACAGCAGTACATGGGCCAGGGCTGCCCTGCAAGGTGGCTGAGCTTGGTTCAGGACACTGTAAATGTGGTCCAGAATCAAAGGGGTTTGAATTCATTTGTTGTCTGACTCTAGTCCTATAGGCAAGATCATGTTTTTATTCTGTTTGGGAATGAAGTGAAAATAGAGAGGACATGTGTGGATGCAGTTCATTGTCATTTTACTTTAGCAAGGGCACCTGTGTGGAGCAAATTTGGGCACCGTAGGCCTAAACTATAGTCTCTGACTTGCTTTAGCTACACTCACTTAAAAACTGTCAGCTCAAGCAGAAGCAGCTATTTTGGAGACTTTTGTATTGTGGGAGCTATGATGGTCCTGGGTCCTCCCCATGCTGCTTTGGGATGTGGTTCTCATGTTGCTCTGCTAGTCACCTCCAGGTCATGTTCCTGCTCATCTGTCCGCAGTGCATGGTACCCACCTGGCAGCTGGAGCATCCTGAAGGTTGGCATCATTGCAGTTAATAACTTGGTCACAGTATTTGGGCTTCTGCCTGAATTCAGCTCTGTTCTTGACCACATTTTTATAATTTGATGTGATTTGTTTTATATTTTGCTTCATCCTCTGACTGAGGTTCAGGAGAGTTTCAAGTGAATATTTTCAATGACCTCTTCTAAAATAGGATCAGGCCCCTGGGATGGCAACAAAATAAATGTCTCCAATGTGAAACTGGTTTTAGTCTTGCTTCATGTAGTATGGCAGCAGACTTTTTTCTGGGAAAGGATGGATTCCCTCTCCTGAACATGGAATGATTAATCTCCTCTCACTCATGTATTCCCTGCAAAAATAAGGTGCTCTGACCAGGGTTGCATGATGTCTTTTCCTGATACACCTGAGGCATTCCCAGTACTCCTGTGGTCTCCTTTTAGCCTGCCAAACTGTTCTTGTGCAGAGAAACTCCTCTTGAGTTGTGGAGGGTCTATGGGAAGCTGGGATTCTCTGTGCCCAAGGATGGGGATTCACAGCACTTTCTGTAGAAGCGGGTCCTTTGCTGTTCCTGAGACCCATAGAGCCGGCTGGAACTTCGAGCTGTTACCATGGTGCAAAGAAATAAATAATTTTAGTTATAACTGGGAGAAACTGGGGAAACTTGTTTGGCTCAGAAAAGTTTGTGCTGAGGAGGCACACGGGCGAGCTGAGCCTCTCTCCTTGTTCCTTGCTCCCCGCGGGCAGTTGTGCCATTCCGGGCATGGGCTGCTGTTTAACCTGAGGGGCCTGCTGTTGGTAATTACAGCTTGCAGGCATTGAGAGCGGGTTTTCCCCAGGGCTGCTGGGAGGGGTGAGCTCGGAGAAAGATGAGGAGGGGGGAGGAAGAAAAGTTTTGCTGTGAATTCTTCAGCCATTTAGTGCAAATTCCTGTAATTACCGTCTTTGTGTCCTGTCCCAATGGCACATAATACAGCAGAAGCCTTTCCTAATTGAGACCTTACAGGAGGTACAAATCCCTCCTTTGTTCAGCCTGACAAATTAGTGCCAGAAAGCGGCAAGGTCCGAGTGGGAATCAAAGGCAAGCAACACAAAGATGGAACTTACGGCTACAGTAATAACCCTCTCTAGTCCTGCAGGGGTGGGAGGGAAGGAAAAGTAATGACCAATGAAAAATGATGGGTTTTTTGTTATAAATTCCCTTGACATGACAGCACCTCAGGGCTGCTTTATTTATTTAGGAGAAGCGATTAAATAGTAATACAACAGGGCAGACCATTGTCTCTCGAGCTACCCCCCTTCCTACAGACCCCTGCTGCCTTGGCTAATTGATTGACAATGAACCTCTGATAAAGAAGGTTGCTGAGAGGACCTGATGGGGACAGGCTTTTTAAAATTTATTTTGTCTTTGCAGTCTTTGTGGGGTTCCCCTCCCCGTTTTTTTTTTTTTTTTTTCCTGTTTGAAATGCTCTCTGCATACCCCTTTCCTTTTCTCAGTCAGTAAAAGCTTTTCAAGGAATTGGTCCCAGACAAACAGCTGATATTCACAAGCAGGTAGGGAAGAATGTGAATGTCTGTGCCTCGCTATTGACAGGTTTATCTTGGAGTCTGACTAGCACTTTTCAACTCATGATATAAGCCAGGGCGGTGGTGTCAGATGTAGTCATAGGGCAGGGAGGGCAAACTGTTGATATCCTGGAGTCAGAAGAGCAGTTTGAAAAAGGTTGTCTTTTGCTTGACCAGCAGATACAAAAGCTTTTCTCCACATTCCTAGCTCTGTTTTACTGCAGAGGGCAGGGCATTATTTGTTGTAATTTGAAAAAACTGAATGAACGGGCCACTGATTAGCAGTGGAGAGGCAGGGGGTTTATAAACCCTTTTAATTTTGTGGCCATTATTTATATTTTTGGCTTAGACAAAGGCTTCTAGGGAAAGGTAGGCATTTCTCCTGGAGGAGTTCTCCTCAAGGTCTGTAAGAAGCAAATATCCCCAGGTGCCCTTCACTATCGTTATTTCTTTGTCATGTGGCATCACTTTTCCATAGATGGGGAAGACAAATGGCCTTTGTCCTTGCCTCCTGTTTTTGCATAGCTCCTGTTCTTTTGATGGCTCTCTTCTGTTTCACCTTTGGTTTTCTTTCCCCCTGTCCTTTATTAAAACAGACATTTTTTCCAGAGAAGTCAGTCGTGTCTGCCAGGAACTCTTGTTACGTAGACAGCAAGTCCTAATAGATGTGGGAATTTCTGCCTTCTGGAAAATGTGCTCTGCACCCTTTCATTTGTCTGTGTGGCTTTCCTTGCTCCACTTCTGGAGTGCCTTTTGTCTTTTCCTCCCTGCTTTCTCCATGTCTCCTCCGTTGCCAAAACGATAGATACTGCTATTAGGGCTTGAATGACTTGGCTGGCTGAGCTGAACACTAGGTGCAGAGAAGCCAAGGTTAGTAAATGTGCTATTTCCTGAACATGCAGCCCTGTCAAATGAAGCAGCAGGTGGAGAGCTGTTGTCTTTCAAGGAATCATTCTGCACCTAGTACTGTGATCATGTGGGTAGCATGGGGATAGCCCAGTGCAACATGCGTGGGTCATGCAACCTCTGCTCTATCTCAGTCCCTTGGTCTGGAATCAGTTCCTACTGCAGTAAAAATAAAATTCCTTTCCCCCCCGCCTTATTTAAAAGAAAGTGTTTCCTAATAGCTTGCAAGCCAGCAAGTGTGATTTAAAAACAAGATAATCATGTGTGATGCCAACTTTGTTCAACTTCCTGAGGCATCATCAAAAAGCCTTACTGTTGAAACTTCTCAAATACGGATAGTTGAGAAGCATCCTTGAATTTAGCAAATACTTAGTGAACTCTCATTACACCCAACACTTATTTAGCATATCACCGAAATAAAAATGCTAGAGGATAAACCCTAGAAAATGCAGCACAATAATAAAATACCATAAGGTCCTTTGGAAGGTTTTCAGCACTCGTCACATTTCAGTTCTGAATAACCATTGTTCTCACCTGTCCAGGGCTTTTAGGATTGTGCTTTTTCTAAGCACTGTATTTGTTTTGTGCTTGGTTTCATTTCAGTTGATCTCTTTCTTCCAAGGCTTCAGCAGCTTTTTACCTTCCCTGTATTTGAGACTCAGTAAAATCCCCTAGGAATGTTTTGCACTGTAAAGGTTTTATTGTTTAGGTATCTTCACTTTAGTCTTCTAGTCTTGTATGTGACTTTCAGGCCCTATTTCTATTCATTTAAAACTTCTACTGCTAGCAGTGAGATTTCTAAACCAGCTGAGCAGAAAAAAACATGGTTGAAGTTAGTATTGGGAAAATACACCATGTTTAAACAAGGTCACTGACTTATTGGGAGGAGAGGAGTGAGTGTTTCCAAAGAAGGGTGAAAAAAAAGGAATTTGTGTAGCAGGGAGCACTTTATTTGCAGTGGACTGACATGCTTCAAAACACGAGGTTGCTTTGCCATATGACAGCTTGTTTTGGAAAAAGATCGGAAGATACCCCATGCTTGGGTTGATTAAACCCGTTTATCAGTGATCAGTTATGATGACAGAGGCCATTTAATCTTCATTGATGAGTTCTTCAGTGCAGTTCTAGGGTGGCATGACTAAAGGAAGTGACAGTGAAAACTATCAGCTTTGTCTGGTAGAAGTTGGGTCCTTCACCCTCCTGGGATTTGGCTGGCACGTTCACAGAGTGAAATCACAGAGATTTTCACCTTCATGGGATTCAGTTTGGAGTTGGCCTGCTGCTGTTAGATAAGTGCTTGATCTGTTCAGTGTCTATTCTGTGCCCTGACGTCGACTGGTGTTAAAGTGACTTCTTTGTCTCAGCCCTGCAAGAGGAACTGCTGATACAACTGTCTTGGCTGATGAATCTACATATTCCTCCTGGCCGCCTTGAAAGGAGCCTTTTCTGCCTGTATGGGGGTAGGTGACCCCATTGCTCTAATCTGCCCCTGTCAACAACTCTGCAGGTTTTCAGTACTTGTGCTAATTTACAGTACTGTTGTGAGCTCAGTTCTGCTGGGTGTGGAGGTGTCTCTACTGTAAGCATAGGCTGTTTGTTCTTGGCTGTGCCTTGTTTCTTCCTGGCCTGTGGGTGCTAGGTATGAGTTCCACTGCCCCCAAAGAACTCTTGGTTGTTGGGATCTTTTTGGTCCATTTGCTGTATGAAACTAGTCTTTAGCGATCTTTTGGCATAGAGTTCAAAGAAAAGAATGCCCAGACCAGGGAGTCTAAATATCCAAGTCTCACCTTTGTTGAGATGGAAAAAAACTTATATCTGGACAAAAGGAAGTATTTTTTGACCTGAAAACACCAACATTCATACACCACCCCCACACCCCCACAGTTCTTCTCTGGAGAACCCAGAGGTTTTTCATGAATTGTATGCAAGAGAGCTTTATTTGTTGGGCTAGCATACTTTAAATCAGTCAAGCCAGCTTTTGCTGCTTAAAGGCCTTGTCATCCCAGAAAGGCACAGGCATCTGCACAGCACTTTTTCTGCAGTTGCAGTTTATACCAGGTTCCTGAGTTGGTTTGGGCTGTGGCTGTTAATTTAGTTTCTTAAGAAAGCAAAGCTTATGTTCCAATGCTGTTTGCTCAGTTTTACCTTTGCCCCATAAAATTTGGATCTACCTGACTGTTCTAACAAAATTTGACAGAGGACAAGATGTGTGAATCTCAGAGGTGTCACAGAAGCCAGCATCACAGGGAGCCTATCCTAATGCTGCTCTGGAAGAAATTCCTGTTACGGGCACTGTGCATTTGTTTGGCATCAAAGTATCCTTGCAGACGTGCAGCCTTGAGGGACAAACACTGAAAGAAAATGGCTGCTTTAGGGTCCACTGCTGCAAAACGAGGGCAATTTGTGTGTGTGTGTTGGCAAGGCTCTCCCTTTTCTGTTGCGTGCCAAAGCAGTGTATTATTGCAAAACTATTACATGTGGATCAAATCAAGGGCAATGTAAAAGAAATTACAGAACAAACCAGAGGCCAGCTGGTAGGAAGGGTTTAGGTTCTCAGTCTGGCCTTCTGCAACATCTGTAGTCTCTTGATATGTACCTGTGCTGTGTAAATCTGGATAGTTCATATGCCCAAGGCAATGCTGTGGTAGTGATGTGCGACCAAGAAGAAATTCAGCCAAATGGCATTGGTAAAAATACGTAACCACACTTGCTGCACAGTTGTTCCTTCTGTTAAAAGGAGATACAAACCCAGTTGTGTATTCAAACAGAAACAGCTGGTTATTTCTAGGTGAGCTAATGTTGTATCAAATAAATGAAACTTGCCAAACCAGGTAGCCTTCAGTGTAAGTCAAGGGTAAGTAAGTAAGGTAAGCAGTGCAGGGGTAAGTGGTCCTCACACTAACTGCAGAGCAGAAATGAAAACTAGTTAGAGACTCATTTTGCTAAATGACCTGGCTGAGGGTGCTGGTACCAGTGTTTGTTCTGATACACAAATGGCTGGCCTGGTCTCTGCTCTGTTCTCTGGTCTACTTTCTCAGTGTGTGGAACCAAGCAGGAATGTAATTGACTGTACGAATAGGAATGCCATTATTAATTATGCTTACCTTATCTTCTGACTTCTAGATGGCAGGCAGGCTTCAAGAGCTGGCCCAGAGAGTGTGTTCAGTTCCCATTCCTGACCAAAGAGCTGGTGAATTACTGAATCCTACCAGTAAGTCATTCCATGGTAGATCCCATTTCCTTCTGTCAGGGAGCACTTCAGAGTCTCAGCAAAGCACCAGATACTGCCAAGAATAATCCTATAGGGGCATGGGGAAAAGAATACCAGATCAGTTTGAGGTGTATGGTGTTATTCCTCAGCACTGTTGGCCTGTGAACGCAGGAAAAGAATTTGAAAATGTGCAATAGGAGAATGCAGACTGGCCATGTGTTAAAAGGATCACAAACAACAGCTTATGTGCAAAGCTTGTCTTGAAAGCTGTTTGCAATTTCCTCAGAGCATATTCTCTGGGAAGAATATAACTTTGCCACCTCTTAGAATTTGACACTTAAGGTAAAAGAACCTATCTTCTGACGAAACTCAAGTGGCGGGAAATCCAAGCACATAAGATCTAGTTTACAAATGTATAGTTTTGTTGCTTGTCATTTGACACAGCTAGGATTTTTAGTTCTCATTTAGTGATGAAATGTTACTCTTGACTTATACATGTGAAGAGCAAGCTTGCACTTTGATTTCTAAGTTTTGGTGTTACATTTGAAGACTTAACTACTATTAGTTTTACTGGGAAGGCAGAATTTAGCTGTGTAAGCTGCAGCATGCCTGTCTGCTGTCTTCTACAAAGGACATATACAATGCAGTCATGCAGAATGTTGTGTGTGCACACATATGGGCTATCACCTGACTTGTTTCCAACGTGGAAGGTTTTTTTTTTCTTGATTGTTGATCTTTGTAGAGAAAGTCACAGCTCTGTGCATTCAGCATGACTGATATGAAGGGTTTTATTCACTTCACCTACCCCCAGCCATCTAAATATTGGATGTCTACACCAATCCAATCTTTGCTGATTGGAAAAAAATCTGGGTGCCTAGGGAATAATTCATCTCCTGTGCCTTGGAGAGCTGCTCTGCAGCTGGGTGCCTGTGAGACATGTGCAGTAGAGTGGTATTGGTCACTGTCTGGAGAGTCCAGTCTCCCCAGCCCAGAGCCACCTACACAGCTAAGTCAGCTGAGCTGGAATGTGTAAGACTGGCCTGTGCATTGTACCCTCAAATGGTGCTAAGAAAGATGGAAGACCTGTTATTTTAGCACTTAGTCCTGAGCTATAGCTGATAGTCAAGGTTTCCATTGACTTGGAACAGTTGGGCCATCCTTTAGAGTCATCTGGGGATGTGTGAACCCTTCCTTATGGCTGGAGAAGCTGATCTAGTTTATAATTAAAGTGGGATGTGTACACTGCTGACATGATATGAGTTTTATGCATTGCTTAGGTAATTTTAACTTGATAGGGTCAAACCTACATGGTTTCAACAAAAACTTTTTTTGTTACTTTAATCTGTTAAGGCTTCGTTGTCTTTTTTTTAAGTTCATAAGAAGCTCGCAGAAAATGTAGGCAAGGTGAGTAGTGTGTCAGACTTTGCTTGGAGGTTTATAAGGTTTTAATTATTTATTTAAGATAAAATTGCTCTGGAAAGTCATGGTGGGGAAAGGACAAAGTGTAATGCAAACCAGGGTAGGCATAAGAGAGAACTGAGTTGGATTGTTAGTGTATCTTCCTTGTGAATTTGAGTTTTTCCATGGTGGAGTGAATTGGAATAGATGCACAGGAATAAAGGTAAGCAACTGAAGTAATTCTCACCTTATTTCTGTTTGTGCTGAGCTGATAGAGCAGTGTTGTGTGTCTGATCTAACACTGAAAATTTGTTGCTGTGCTCCCTCTGCTTAGTCTGCTTTATGCCTTTATCAAGTTGAAAGCCTTTTGAAGTCTGTGGATCATTTTCTTTTCTTTGTATTGTATGTTGTTTCTAAATGAATTAGCTTCTAAGCTAATCTGTCACAGATTTAATTATGCCACACAATCACAAGGGACTTGCTTTTTCCTGTTACCAAGCAAGGAACTTTATTGAATAAGGAAAACAGTTGTGTACTTGATTCTAATTTGGTCTTTCACTTTCTCTGCTTTACTGTGGAGGTACTCCAGTCTTTTCTTGCTAAAAGATTAAAGAGAGAGGTACCTGGATAAAAAGGATAGTTGTATATGTCTTCCTTGATGACAAGAATATGCAGCAACCTGAAAGTGGTGTTTTCCGTGCTTCAGAGAAGAGGAATTGTGTTCAGATGTCTTGGATTCCTCCTCTGTACCAGACCACCACCTTAAGTTAAGGAGAGACTTTTGTTACAACTTTTTAACCTGTGCTACTTTCTTCCTGAAGTCTTCACACTTGGACATGAGCCGCTTGATGTTGATACTCCCACTCTGCTCACAGAAATGTTGTTGAGAAAGATTCATCTGTGCCCAAGAGCACTTTCTTACTGCTATTTTTTCTAACCCCTATTTTCTTTCCTTGATTCCAAGGTTGTTTTATTGTATTTTCTGTGATGAAAGGTTTGGGATGATTCCTTCCCTCTCTTTGCTAACAGTATACCTTACAGCTGCACTTCTTCCCTCTGTAGCTTGCTCTATAACATTCTTCAGGGAGGGATGATTTTAGGTGCTAGCAAATACTGTGCTATTCTCTTTGCATTAGGCTCTGAGCTTGCCAGACCCTTGTACAGGTGTTATATAGATAATATTCTGTGTGAGCATTTGGAATAGGTGAAAGAAGTTTGGTAAAAGTTGTGCTGCTTTTTTCTCCCATCCAGTGCAAGGGGCTTTCTCTAGTTATGTAGGCAATTAAGTGTTTTCTCTGCAAACATGGTCCTTTCTCAAACCCCAGACTATTTGTTGAATTGTGTTATCGATCTCGGAGGTGGTCAGCTACATCTGATTGTCCTGCTGGGAGAGGTGCTCAAGAGTTTCAAGCCAGGAATCGGTACTAGCTTTGCTTCTGGTAAACATCATGGCAGGTTGATGTACCTGAATGCCCAGGTGCAGGATTTCCAAGGTCATTAAGCCAATGGCCATTGCTTCTTCCTCTTCTTTCTCTCTCGTTCTTGATCTATTTTTTTCCATCTTAAAAAAACAAAGTAGCCTAAGTGGTCTATGCCACGGAAGTATGTTTGTCACACTACACCACTTTGAACTGCATAACATCAAAGAAAATCAGTGCTTTGATAACTTGATTTGAAAGGGTTGTGGAAATAGCCATCATTATGAATCACAACAGAGAGGAATGGAAAAGATGGTGATTTTCAAACAGCAAAGCTTGTAAAGTAGGGGAAAATGTAAGGTGGATGCCAGCGCCACATTATCATCTAACAAACCCCAACTGCACAACTGTTATGTAGCTTTGCAGAACATATTTTCTTGAGGATATGAAGAGGAATGAAAAATACTAGGTGTAAAGAGAACAAGGAAACAAATGTGGGCTCAGGAAAGGGTTATAACAAGGGAGAAAGCAATGCATGCTGCTTGAGTACGAATTTCTTCCACTTCCTCCTCTTCATAAAACCAACCTTCCTGAAGATGAAGGGCATCCAAGATTGCTTGCTGGGACTCTCCTCACCTCAGAGAACTTCAGTTTTTATGGGCTGGACATAGGGAAGAGGAGAAAGGCCCCTCAGCATTTCTGTGCTTTGTCACTCCTCTCCTGAGAAAACTCTGTCCATAGACTGGAATGAGTTTCTGGCTCTAGGAGACTGCAAGAAATTAGGCCTTAAAGTGGTGAATTCTCAACTGCAAATACTTTAATGTAGAATTTTGGCATTTGGACTTTAGCTTATTCTTACCTTCAGTCTAACAGACAGGAGGTAGGGCATTAAGGTAGCAGCCAGTGGAGTGGCAGGGGATGCATGGTGCTAGTTAGGTGAAATCAGTATGTCCTGTCCCATCCTCATCCCCAGACAAGTAAGTGTTGGCTAGTGGGGAATGTTTCTAAGGTTTCAATGACATTGATTTGGGAGACTATTTGCATTCAGACACAGCTTTGTCACTAGAACTTCATTAATACTTATGCTCTGATCTTATGAAGGCAAAAGGAGAAGACAGGAACATAATTTTTTATCAACTGACCTGTTTATATATTTACTTTTTCCAAGAAACTGCATGTCCTTTCTTAAAAAAAAAACAAAAAAAATGGGCAGGGGAAGAGGGAGATGGAAACAGGATATGTCCCATACTGATTCACTTGGTAGTGTGTATTGCAGAGAATCAATGGCCAAAAGGCTCTGGAGTGTGAAAGAGGAGGAAGTGAGCTAGTTGTGTTGGTTAGGTTATTCTAATGATTTTTCTTAGAGCGGAGGGAGACATGGTGGCATCATTTGATGTGAGGAAGGAGGAGCTCAATTTATGTCTAGAGTAGCTGACCTGCAGTCTTTCCTCAAATCAGTGTAACTTCTACTAGGGAGAAAAGATGCTTTCAGCTGGAGAAGTCACATAATTACACTAAATGAAATTAGTTATATTGACAAAAGCAATTGGTCAGTGGAATTCTACCTGAAAAACTTGGTTTAACCAATGCTTTTGCAGTAAAAGTGATGTTCAAGGATTCTGCTACTCAGTATTTCTACCCAGCTGCAGCAGAGACCATCTGAGCACACAGCACATGCCAGGGCAGAACTCTGGTGCTCTGGCTGAAACTATAAATGTCATATGAGGACACTGGCATTTGAAGGAAAAACAGAAGTACTGTCATGTGTGCTGTGTCTAGAGGTGTTGTTAACAACAGACATCTTGATGTATCTTACCCAAACATTTTTAGCCTCACTTCCTGAGCAGGTTGTTTAATGTGACTGTGCTGTCTGTCTTCAGCCATCCCCTCTAATATTATATGAACCTTTGGCTCATTTTAGTCACTATTGAAAGACAGAAGTGTCAAGTACGTTGAGTTTTCATGTGTTTTGTGAAAACAGGTGGTCAGGTGAAGGAGATATCTGCATTAGTTCTTTCCAACTAAAGCAGCAGCTTTTGAATACATTGTTTTACTGCAGGGACTCCACACAAGAGAGCATGGGAAGAAGCAAGGGATCTAGCTGTGAAAAAAGTGTCAGGCAGACCTCAGACCTTGTAAGACAGAGTAATGCCATCATAAGGAAAAAAAAAAACCCTGCTGGAAACTGAGCTGTGTCACTGCTGCTAGTCAAGAACTACTCATTCTCAGTGTGACTGCTGCTCAGTTATTATTCATGATCTGACTGTGGTTTGCCTTGGCTGTGCTAATTCTGTGGCTGAGTCTTACCTGCCAAGTCAGCATCCCTTCTGGCTGTCAGCAGGAGCTGGCTTGCACTCCTGCAGGCAGGCAATGCTGGCCTGTTCTGTTGTGGGGAAAATGGGAACACTGGAGCAAGCATACAGTAGAATGTGGCCTGTCTAAGCTTCAGGCCATGGTTTTCAGATGGCCATGGCTTTTAAATGCCCAATGTCTCACAAGCAAATCTTCTGCCTTTGTTTCTTGAGCAGTGCCAAGTATCTTTTGACTGCTGTCTGAACTATTTGTCACAGACGATGAAGTTAGCCTGTGCTTTTTCAGCGCTAGTCCAAGAATACTGATATTTTTTTCTCAATTTTTTCTGGAATGAGAAATGTCTCTTGGATAAAATAAAGAAAATATTAAAAGGTTCTCAAATGGAGGAATACTTTTCTGACTTTATCCTGAATGCATATCTCTGACTTGGTGTACAAACCCAGACTTTTGCCCTTCTCTTTTCTCTAGGCTGTCAGCGCTCCATAGGTTTGTCCAATGGGAAAGCCAAGGTGTGCAGCTACAGTGGATGGTATTACTGTAGCACCTGCCATGTGGATGACAACTTCCTTATCCCTGCACGGCTGGTTCATAACTGGGACACTTCCAAATACAAGGTAATCAATCTCACTGCAGGTTGGAGTGCTACCAAGTGAACTGAATTGCTGATAGAAACAACAGCAGAACTGAATTGCTGATAGAAACAACAGCATTGACTGCTAATACTGTCTTCTTTGTCCCTCTTGACAAATGAGCTGTGCTCTCGACGTTTTCATCACAGTTCCCTTGGCTAGATGTAAGGTGCTCCTCCACAGGAGCAGCCATGCTCCTCCTTCTTGGTGGCATCTTTTTCATCATTGCTTATCTGACTGTTCAAGGGACAGGCAGAGGTAGCACACAGCAAACTCTCTTTTAGCTGTAATCCTTGCAGTTATTGGGCCTTTGAGGAGTACCTGTTTCATGACTACCAGGGACTAAGGATTGGCACTGCTTAGTGATGGATGCAAAACTGGGGAAATGCCTGTAGGAAACTGGCTTACCAAATGCAATGTTTGTGAGGCCCAGTATGTCCTGTCTCTTGGCATGAGCATTTTGAGGACACTAGAAGGACATTGCTGTAGCACTTGATTGTACCAGACAGATGAAAGTAACACAACAAGAAAATTCTACAGTTGTACTTACCACACAAGAGCTTTTCTAAAACTTTTGTAATCTGCTATTTGCTGCTGCCTTGATGGCTGGTTGCTAGATAGGGGCACTGATTACATGCCTCAAAGCTTTATACCAGCAAACACAGTAACAGTGTTGTTTTGCCATCTCAGGCAGTATATGCTGAAAGAATAACAAACTCATAAGGAATCCAGACCATGCTAGAGCTTCAGACCTAGCAGCCACTGTTAGGAGAGGCTGTTTGATGTTTTGTGTCTGCAAATATTATTATTATGTGCTATTTGTAAAGGAAAAAAATAGCCAGTAAATACCCTATTAGAGGAAAAGCAGGTCTCTTGAAGAAAATCTGTCAGAAGGGGAGATTATTAAAAGGTAGCCAGAGCCTGCCATCAGGAAAATTATAGTCTTGGTCTGTGAAATGCAAGATTCTTCAAAGTTGCAAAGCTCCAAGGTGCAGAGACAAAAAGCCCTCCCATGGCTAGAAGTTAGGAATATTTAAAAGTTCATTTATTGGATGCTTTTACCAAGGACTAAACTTGCTAGCACATGGTAGTATAAGCAGTTGTGATATGGGGCTAATGGATGGTAAGGCAAAGACCTTGTATCAAGCTGTCAATAAAACTGCCAAGAAAATTAACTGGGTTTTTTTTTCCTAAATCTGCAGCATGAAAACTTATGCTCTTGTCTGTTTCCTATTGTATAGGCAGCTGAGGCACAAAAAGAAACAGGACTTTAAAGCTTAAGCATTCATGGAAAACCTAATCTATTGTCATCCCACTGCAATAGTGAGAAATTCCGTTTTGCACTTTTTGTAGACAGAAGAGGTGTGAGGTGCCTTGGAAACACAAGCAAATTCTGTGCAGCAGCTTCACCTGTCTTTGTGTGAAAGTGCTCAGAGAGGTGTATTTAAGAAAGGAATACAACCCCTCAGGTAGGAAAAAACATCATCCCCAACTGTTAGAGCAGGCACTAAGGCAGGGAGGGAAGGTGAAGATAAGAACACTGCCCTGCCCCTTTTAGGTGGCACAGCACTGCCTGAAAGTGGGGCTTCTGCAGAGGGGCACATGCTCCTGGCTGTACTTCTGGCTGCACACCCCAGAGTGGTCCTACAGGAAATAAGCACATACCACATTTGATGGTCAGGACTGAAAGAGGGCTCCAGGATTCAGAAGCTTCTTTGTTTTACACAGTCTGAAATGTGTCAGTCCACCAAACTGGAAGCAAAATTGAGTGAAGAGTTTGCAAACCTGCACTCCTTTCGACTGCCACCTATTCCTGACCTCCTCAGGGGTTTCTGGGGTCTGTCCTGTTTCTGGTAAAACAAGCACCAAAAGGTACTGTAGGACACGAACTTTTACAGTGTAACTGGGCATGTTTTGCATGTTTCTCTTTTTATGTTTCATGAGCTCAACATCTGAGCAGCAGCTGTAAAATAAACTGTGGCATCAATTAAGTTTGGAAATTGAGAGGTTCTTGTCTGCTTTTGGCAAGATAGGTCACGAAAACCAGAAACAATAAACCTCTCTAGAGCTGTCTTTTCCCATATCCAGGATCCTGAAAAACAGCAATGCAGTTAACGTCTGGTAGCACATAGGTAGGAAAAGAGAAGTCCTCTTGGCTGCAATAGAAGCTCTTTGAAAGGACTCTGCAGTTAGACATGTTTCTTCTGTCAGAACCAAAGCTGCAGCTCAGTCCCTAGGTTCACTTTTTCCCCACGTCTCCTACTGTTTTTGTATTTTTTGTGTGTTTGTGTGAAGGCAAAAGAAAAGAGGCAGTTTTGTGAACAGTTTCTTCCTTTTGCTTGGGCCAAGTTTTTTCCCTGTTTGCACGCAAAGCCCACTAAATATTGCAGTTTGTTTCAGGTGGCTTTCAGCCTGCACAAAATGCCAGACAAACACAGTAGAAAATGAATTCCCTGTGCGAGAAGGTTTCAAGAGAAGCTGACTTATGGTAAATTGGATTTTGAACTGTAAGTTTGCAGGCTCTAGAAAGGAAAGGTCTGGAAATGTTAGCATTCATCCTTGTATGACATTTAAAGCTGAAACCCTGTTGCACTTTGCATCTTCTTGCTCCTTCTGGCTGATTTAATAAGATTGTTTTACTGCCCAGTAAAGCTGGGGGACTGTGAGTCTGCTAGGATGCATAGTAAAATATTGAGTTACTGTGGCTGCCCAACCCTTCCCATTTTAAGACTGTGTTTCAGCTTCTTGTAACATTGCTGTGTTTGGCAATGTGAGTTAATGTTTTACAAGATCTGTGTGTCTATGTCAGCCATGCAGAGTGGACTGACACCTATCTGTCAGCCAGTGGCCTGTCTTAGCTGGGCTAAGCTACTATTCCTGCAATCAGCACTCCATGGGTAAATTGTATTGGTAAGGAGAGGGAAAGGTTTGCTTTGCTCCTCTCTCCTCAAAGGCTGCATTCAGACCATGCAGCACCAGTGCATGTAATACTGGGTCACCATAGTGCATGCATATGGCAGAGTCACTCAGGGGACCTCAGTTGTGGCATCTCTTTGTTCCTGTGCTCTTAATGCCTCAGGAGAGATGCCCAGCAGGGGTACAGGTGTGAGTGTAGTATTCAGACAGGAACCACCCTCCAGTTCCCAAGACAGCAGGGCACGTGGATGAGGAGCCCATCACTTCAACAGGGGCTTAAAGCAAAGAGATAGACAAAGACAGCACTGAGCACCTGGTCCTCCTGGTGGGAGGAGCTAGTCACTTGCCAACTATTCACACACCTCCTAGGGAACCATGGAATACATGCTTTAATTTGCTAATTGGTGGAAGAGGACTAATAATTACTATAGATATGGAAGTTGCCAGGGGATTGCTGAGATATTGCAGTCAGATAGTTAATAATTGTAAAAGGAGGTTGTTTGGCTGTAGTTTTTTAATGCACTGCCATAAGCATAATAAAATATCAACATTGCTAGTGTAAAAAAACTTGGTAAGTTTGGAGTTTATAGGATTTTGTTCTACAAAATCTGAGGTGCTTGTGTTGGAATGTTAGCTCTGATTCCGCTCAAATGGCACAGTTCCTTGTACATGCAGGATATTAAAAAAAATTAAATTAGTGGGGTGTTTAATGTAAATAGGTGTGATATGTAATACAGCTTCAGGGCCTGGGAAACCTGTGGAGTTATGGTCTGCTGTATTTAAAATTGTATGTCTTGTTATCTGTGTAGTTATTGGTGGGAAGGCTGGCCGTGGCATGTTTCTTAGATTTGTATTAAAAGGTGTGGAAAAGCTACATATGGGGCTAGCTTCCCCTGTCAGTAGCTAGTTACTCTGCTGGTTTTGGATGTGGTGCTGTTTATAAGGATGTGTATTGTTCTTACCTACAGCACCAGAAGGGAAATAGCTTCCTAAATCTCAAGAGGCAGTGGCGTGTGTGCCCTTCCTACTTTTGTTAGCCTAACTCATCCCTCTCTTGTCTCAGTGTAAACATTGACTTAGAGGCCCAGGAGGACTAATTGAATCGTGGAGCCAGTAATATTTCTGTGGCAGAGTTTCAGGTGATTTGCAGCTTATTTCATGTAATCCCATCTTCTCTTTTCCAGCTGTGATAAAATGCAGAAATCAGGAATGAGAGGGAATTTGGCCTTTTCACTTAAGGAACAGGAGTATCTTTTCTAATGGAGCAAGAGTCCTATTCATTTTTTGAGATTACAGTAGCTTTTTGCAGGTGGAGATAAACCAGGCCACTATCATGAAAAATGCATGATAAACTTCTTGCTGATGGAACTGTGGGAGTAGTACCAATAAGATTCAGTTTTATTTATCTATACTTTAAAAAGCACAACAACTTGCTTTTTTGCCAAAAAGAAAGCAGTGAACAAAGAGAAGAATATTAACAGGGAAGAAACTGGTTATTCGGGTTTTAAACTTTAAAAAAATCTAGTAAGCTATGTTACTCTGCAGCCAAAGCTTATGTGACTGCAGATATCACTGTACTTTGGGTAAGTAGCTATCTCATACATTAAATTTTGAAGGGCTTGATGAAGTTTGACTTGGCTATAAGCAGAGAGAGTTGGATCTCTCTCAACTCTGTCTGCATTTGTAATTGGTAACAGAGTAAGTTTTCAGATGCATAGAATACTGACAGATTACAGAGGGGGAGATCTGCTTAAAGAGAGTTGGGAGAAAAGCCTAACCAAACTGCTTTTTTTTTTAGGTATCAAAGCAAGCCAAAGAGTTCCTGGAATATGTTTATGAGGAGCCATTAATTGATATCCAGCAGGAAAATCCCATGTTGTACAGTCATGTTGAACCTCTGGCAACTGTTGTCCGCCTGAGACAGCAGCTAAAATCTCTGCGAGCCTACTTGTTCAGCTGCAGAGCAGCAGTGGCTGAAGATCTGCGTAGAAGGTAAGAACCACAGCCAACCTACAGCACAAGGATGGAGCTTCCTTGGTGTGTTACCCCTCCTGCTGCCTGTTTTGTTTTTTCTCACACTCTGGTTCTGAAGGCATTACCCATTTAGAAAGATGTTGTGTGTGTATCTGACTTACCTGGGAAGCTGGGTTATCCTTTGCCAAAGAAAATGATTTTATATGGTCTGAATAGCTGAAGTCGTTCTTGACAGCTGTTAGGCTCAGGGCATCACCACATTGTGGTGAGCATCTTTTACTCCTCCTCAGGCTTTTTGGCTCTGTGTGAGTATTTTGAGCCAGATCTGCTACCTTGTGCCCCCTGCCATGGCAGCATCACAGTGAGGTAGCCACTTCTGGGAGCTTTGAAACACCTCACAGTGTGGGAAAGCATGAGGGAGTCAGAGTCAACCACCTTTCCAGCACCTCTGTTCTCCTTTGTGATATGACCTCAGCCAAAGGCAGAGGTCAGATGTAGTCTCCTGGCATGTGACCCAGCATATCACTTATGCTGGTCTCTTGCTCAGCCAGTATCCATGACATGACTGCACTGGAAGTTTTGTTTATTGGCAAATACATGGTCACAACACTGCAAAAGGTGTTTCATATTGAGTTTGCTGTGGTGAAAACAGGAGTTTTATGAAAAAGTGAACTTCATTTTAGAAGTGCTGTATCTTAGTCCATTCAGCTGCTGCTTCATTTTTCTAACAAGCTAAAAATGAACAATTTCCTTAAAACTGTCAAGGCACAGTTGCAATCTTAAAAAGGTCAAGTAGTTTTTGGTATGGATCTCCAAAAGAGAATGGGGGGATGTCTCTGCCCGTGCCATACTGTGAGGTGAGTGGCTCTGGGCACATGCAGCTGACCTGATGCATCTGTAAGCATTTGTATACCCGAGTTTTTAAGACAAGACTGCAAGTAGGAAAGCCACTGCTTTGAAATTGTGAGGTGCCAAAGGGAAGGAAGCAGGTGACATCAGTGACTGTATTTTGAACATGATGTTCTAGGGACCTGAATTCTTTGGAAGGGAGAGGAGGCTGCACCGGTGTCTTTATCCCAGGTAAGGAGAGCTGGCCTGCTGTTTGGTACATAACCTATGTCATTGCTTTGATAAACTACCCAGAACAAGTAGAAGGATACAGCAGCAGAGATCATGCTGAGTTCTTGTATCAGATGCACTGTGGGTTAATATGTGTTTGTGTGTTACTACCCAATTCCTGTTATTTGCTAGGGCAGCTTACAGCATTTTAAAAATTAGGATGGTTTTCTTTTATTCTAGAGGATGGTGTTTTCTTGCAGAGCTGATTTCCTATGCCACCCTCTTCAATAAAACTAAAAGGAAAGTAAGATTTCTGAAAGTTGTTCAGAAAAAGTAGCAGAAAGGAGATTATGCTTTCTGATTAGTATTGAAAAAATTAATTCTCTTATTAAAATAGAAGGAGGCAAGGAACTCAATGGACTTGGGTAAAAGTCCAAAGAAGAGAATTCAGAGGAGGCTTAGCATAGCCATCAGTTGACTGGAGGTAAAAAGAGGGATGAGGGAAAGCCAGGAGGAGTTTCAAACAAGGAAGAAATCTCAGGAAATTGAGTTAATGAAGAAACAGGACAAAAGAGGAACAACCCAAAATCTGCCTCCAAAATGGAGAGATGACAATTGCGAAGGAGATAGAGGAGAGAATGGACAAAATTTAGCACAGAAATTAGCACAGAGAGGAGAGAGAGAAACCTCCCTGTTTTAAAATGAAACACCCAGAAGGGTAGAAGGAGAAACTGGGCAACAGTATTCCTAATGCTCCTTTTTCTTTTTTAAGAGTTTCTTCATACCACCTCCAATTGAAGCTGTGTGGTGGAAAGACCTCAGGCCAAGAAGGGTTTGGTTCCGTTCTAGGGAAGCGTCTCCAGTTCAGTAGGACTTGCTACAAGTGTAAAAGCCACTGAAGGAATGTACAATACACACCTTAGAGTCCAGCTCCTTCTGCTTTGTAACGTCTCCATTGAGGTGACTTTGGTGTTTGGTTGTTCCCTTAGATGTCCCCTAAGAGGTGTGAAGACGGAAGATCTTTTCTCATAAGGATTTGTTCCTTGCTCAAAATGCTCGCAATGGCTTTGCTGCCTTCATCTAATATCCCAGTATGCAGATGTTCACTACCAATGTGATGACTTGATAGAGCACAGCTGAAAAGTAAGCAAAGAAAATATGTGATTTAAGTTTTCCTTTGGCTCATCACAGGGGCGAGTTGCAAGAAAAGGAGGAGTTTAAATAATATGGTGAGGCAGCATTCCTAAATTTAGTACTGTTTCCTAATTAAAAGTGAAAGATGGAGAGAGAGAAACCAGTTATCTGTCCTGCTCTAAAAACATTCTTTTTCTGCTTGGTCTTCACCTTAGTATGTGAAGAACTATTAATCACTAGAGAGTGAACACAGCATCTTGAAGACCTGTCAGACCCATATAAACAGACTGAAACAAACTGTTAATATTGCTGTCTACAGAGAACTAAAAACAGACTGATTAATTGTATTGGCACCTTGCTGCCTCTGGGACACTGATAGAGCCTGCCTTATTAGGGAAAAGCAGATCACTCTGAGGTTTCTTTTATTAATACTATTTGCATTATCATCTACTTTAAATCTATACCTGGCTCTTCAACCCGGATCACAAAATGAAGATGGCAATGAGGTTGGAAACTCTTGGTGTCCTCTGTGAAGGCAAAACTGTTTACAGTTTACAGTTAAATGCTTACAGTCACTTTTTCTGAAGAATCCCAGATGGCTGTAAACCAGGTTAGCTCAGGATCCAGTTAGCTTAGATTTTGAAATGTTATTTATAATATTTGGTGTTCCCAGATAGGTACTTTAAGAACTTTGAAACCTGGCATCTAGCAGGGAACTCAGGACTGAAACCACATTGTGAACCTGGAAGACACAAGTAACAAAGTAGAAAGAAAGGAAGAAAAAAAAAAGGAAGGAAGGAAAAGACAGAAGAGATCCTTAAAGTAAAAGGCTCACCATAAAAATGGTCTTTGTCAGTTATAGTGATTTGTTCTCACCTCTTGCTCCACTGGATTCTACGCTTTTATATTTCCAGGGGGAAAAAATAAGGAACATGGACTTGGCTGGGAGGTGAAATAAGGCTCTCCACTGGCACCTGTCAGCTGTGTTCCTCTGATATTGGCCAGATGAGATTCCCAGCCTGTTGCTGAGCTCCCTGTTTTACAAGGGATGCTGTTATGCCTAGTTAGCTGTGACTGTCACCTCAGTATTGCAACACATCATTTGCCTCAAATGTCTTTACTGAACAAGTTCTTGCTTGTTTTTGTTGCCTTGCTCATGTGGATGCTATTCAGGCAGAGACATACAGGACTAAAACCTTGAGCCAACACACATTAGTGCAAGGGGAGCTGTGTAGATCCCACCACCGCCTGCAGGTGGTGAATGAATGGCCAAGACAAACCAAGATGGAGTCAATAAAATTGATGGCTAGGAAGGAAACAGAATCTCTGAGTCCATTAAATAATGAGGATATTCTATGAAACCATGCTGAATGATGCAAGTTCTCTTCTGGGTTTACTTTGTTCTTGTCATGATTGAAGATTCTTCAGGTCAAGGAACTGTTAGAATGATTTTTGGGCTAGTGTTCAGATGCCTGCATATCTACCCTAGGCCAACCTTGGAGCTCCATCTGGAGAGCCCTCTGGACTCTCTGTTTTCTCAGCTGTACATCTAAACTTGCAGTTCAGGTGCTGGTAACCCACATACTTTAGACTGATGTCAGTGACACAAGGTAAATGTTTTGCAGGACATTCCTCTATGCTTGTTGTAGTGCCCTTGTTCTGTAAGTAAATCTGAATGGTAGTGAGAAACTATATGGAGAAACTTTTCTCTTGTTACTCATGTCTGTCTGATACCATTTGTCTGTTAGCTCCAGAACAGCGATACATCAGTTTTACCCAGCAAAACTCCAGTGCTAGATACATCACTTAGCAGGCTCTAGTTTGGTCTTCCTATATAGCAGCAGGAGGTTAAAGGTACACCTCCACTGCTGCAGACGTGTGGTCCTGGCTGAGCCTGCTGGTCTGTCAGCACCAGGTGAAACAAGCCCAAATTGGGTTACGCTGAACAATAGAGTCCTGTCACTTCCTACAGTGAGGCCTTAGACATATCACTTCTGACACAGGAATAGATTACTTTCAAAATATTTGTGTGGCAGTTGGGGAACATGTCTAAACACATCACAGGAATCCTGATTGATCTAATGCAATCACTATACCTCCAAATACCTCATGTATGTGAAGCTGGGGCTATGTCATCTTTCAGACCAAGGACAACAGAAGGTCGTTAAGTCATCTCCAGGCTGTCAGAGGAGACCCTCCATTTTCTTTGGAATGTTTAGGCCATTTGGGGAGTGGAAAATCCCAAAGCAGGAGAACAAAGATACAGGTTCTGAAAGCAGTAAACTGCAAAAAGAAAGTTTGAGCAGGGAAGAAGTAGAAGGATATGGATTTGGGGCTCTCAGATAATGGCAAGACCAACAGAAGAAGAAAATTTGTTGCATGGGTGGTTGGGAAAGAGGGTGAGAGAGAAACTCATTCAAAGAGGATATCTGCATACTGTGAGAGAAACCAGTGTTAAGACCAAACAATAACCCAAAGTGAGAAAAGATGAGAAAATAAATGTAGAGAACTATGCACAACCCATTTGTTGTTTTATTTAGATCCTGCATGCTGGTAGTCATTGCAGTAGATGAAATAAAGTTGCCTGTTGATGGAGCTCGTACAAACAGACTACCTTCACCTCTTCACTTCAACTCTTCTCTCTTTTGGAAGAAGTAACCATGCATGGAGGATCCTTGCAAGTTAGCATCTTAAAAAGCATTTGGCTAAAACTGAGGGGATAGTGTTAATTTGGAATTTGAGCTTTCATTTCAACCAGAGGTAACAAACAGCTGAAGCATTGAGATGTGTGCCAGAGCAGCCAGGGTGGAGGCAGTGCTGGTGTCTGTTCATGTCAAGGGAAGGTCAAAAGCACAAGCTAATGCTCTACCATGGTAAGCATCCAGCTGAGGAAGCTGCCAGAGCTTTCAATGGTAAGTCTTCCAGAAGACAGGTGGGTCTTTCAGTTAGCGTGTTATGGTCTAGGGGGCATACCTGTATCTCCTTGTCAAAGAGATGAGTAATATTACATCTCTTTCACAGTGGTAATATCCATTCACCTTTTGAGACCAGGTTGCTTTCAAAAAAACAATGATTTAAAAACAAATTCCTGTTAGATTTGGACACCATGTTAAATATGACTTGTGCCATTTTTATCCCTATGTTTTTTATCCCTATGTTTTTATATCAGAACTTCCAGCAGCAAAGGTTCAAG
Organism: Acrocephalus scirpaceus scirpaceus; assembly: GCA_910950805.1. Classification (NCBI taxonomy): domain Eukaryota; kingdom Metazoa; phylum Chordata; class Aves; order Passeriformes; family Sylviidae; genus Acrocephalus; species Acrocephalus scirpaceus. Next base: position 44,597,657 of record OU383779.1, read on the forward strand.
AGTGCCTGACAAAAGAAAAGATAATTTTCTTATTCCTAATTTCAAGTTAATGGGGGATCTAAACTATTTTGATTTTGAAATGAAACTGTCTCTAAATCTCTGTTTTGCTTTTAGTAACAGTGGTACTTGATTAATGAGTTAAATCTGTAGTAATTCTTGTCTTTCACAATATTACCGTAACCTTGCTCAAGGAACCACAAAGGAGAGAGAGTTGGTGTACTGCATTTTAGTAGGAAGTTTATAAACTGGTTCAGGATTGCTGATGGGTGATAAGAGTAACTGTTTCAACATAGGGATGCTCGTGGAGAGTTTCTTAATAACATTAAATAATACCTTACCTGGACATGCTTGCTAATGAATCTAACACTTAGTGTGGGCTGAAGATTTGTGGAAGTGACTGTTCCCAGAACATAACCCAAACTGATCATACCTCATGAATGTGAAATGATTCACAAATGCTTTTTTGCATAAACTCGTAGAATTAGAAAAAAACAAATGAATCTTGTATAATGCCACAAGAATTAAATGAACAAGTAGTGTTTTGGTTTGGTTTAAATTCATTCATTTATTTTTACCTTTTGACTTCAAAATCACTTATTTTCCCAAGCCCCTACTTTTCTGAACAACTTCTCTTGGCTAGAACTTTTGGGTTCTTCTCTCTCAGCAAAATTCCAGGAGCTAAGATTTCCAAGGAAATACAGAATCAAAAGCCTGAAAAAAATTATGAGAATTAGCAACACTGGAAAAAATCCTATCTGTTCCCCTCACCTTTGATGCCATTCTCTTCCTTAAATTGACAATGTCCATATCAAATGAATTGCAAGAGAAAACCCAGCAAGAAATGTTATTTACCTTGCCACGTATATTAGGGATAACTAGCAATTCACTGATACCCCTCTGTACTTTTATTACTGAATAGTAACTCTAAAAAATTGCAGCTGATCTCTGTGAGATCAGAGTGCACACAGGTCCTACCCATCTGCTCCACACGTGGCTGCAGCTGGTGCTGCTGCATGGCTGCAGGGACACGACCAGAGAGGGCTCTTGCCTCCTGTTCAGGGCCAAAAAACCATGGGAAGAGCAATAATCAGCATATGCTGGCCTTCTGCTGCTTTAGTTTGCAGAGTGGTGCAGTAGCTCCAAAGGTGCAAGTTGCAGTGCCAGGGTATGAGCTGTGCTGGATGAGGAAGTGGACTTGGCACCCTGGTGCTGTGCCAGCTGTGGGTGTAGCAGCTTCCTGCAGAGGGGTGGAGCGGAGCTGAATGCAGCGCTGTGCTGGACCGGGTCATCTGCATCCCCTGTGAGTCACAGCTCAGTCATACAGTCCTCAACCTGGTCAAACGAGACACTCCTGGCTGGCACATGAAACCCTGGTGCCAGCTTCCCCTCCCTTCCCCCCTCACATCCTAGCTTTTAAGAGTCTTTTTGGTATAAAGGAGACTTGGTTGTGCCCACCTGCCAGCTAACTTGATTTCTTTTGATTGCACTGTAAAAAGAAGAGTTCCCCTGCTTATCACGTTTGTACTTTGGTTATAGTGTCAGGCATAGGCAGATGAATTGGTTGTAGCTTTAGCAGAGCTGTCAAGTTATTTAGCCCATTGAAGAAAAATTACCTACGCTGGTGATAAACAGGCTTTAAATGCAGAGCAATTACTTAGTGCTAAGAAAGCACCATGACTACACACTTTATCCAAATGCAAAAAGCAAACTCTTATCAGTGGTTCTGTTTGCAGGAGGACACTAAAAGATAACCTTTGTTTGTGCAAATACTTACCTGATAAGATCATCCCAGAAGGAACAGATGAAATTTCTGTCTTGCCTGAAGGTTATACTTCCGATTACCAAGTATCAAGCAAAAAAGAGTAATAATCAGAAACTGAGAATGCTCAGTTCTTTTAGTTGGATCAAAAGTCTTGGATGGTGTATTTCTTTTCTGCTTGCATTGATTGTGTTTATATCTAGGACATAACAGTAAAGCAATTTAGAGACCTTTAACCAATAGGACTTTGGATTTCATTGTTCACAGTAACTGGCAAAGCTTGAGGCTGGTTAGCACTGAACTTGGTTTGTTTATTGCAGGCTAAAGCCTGACTGGTAGCCAGGGTTTACAGCACAGCAGTCCTGTGACTCATCAATGGTGAAACTGGTCCGGGAGTTTCCAAACTGTGAAAGCTTAGGAGGTGCTTTTAGTGGGAGGTGCACTTGATACCATTTGCCTCTCAAGGGTCACAGGTCAAATTCTGAAGCTGCAGAGGTTTGAATTTTTATTGTGATGAGTCTTAACATCTTGTGTTTGACCTCTGTCTAGTTCATTCCAGTTTCTTTTCTGTGTTAAGATTTGACTGAAAGGCTGCTGTTTATTGAATGCTTTTAATTGACCAACTTAAAAAAAAAATCTAGTTAGTTGTAGCACATCAATCAAAAGATTTACAAAACTGACATCTTTTATTTTGCTTTCAAATGACTAATCAGAGATTTCCCATTTGGTGTTTATAAAGGACCTTTATATTAAGGGAAAAGTAAAATTCAAGCACGTTTTGGTCTTTTTGTATCAAGGCCTCGTATTAATCCAAGCATGCTCAAAGCTCCATATACAACCTCGTACAGAAATAAATACATATTTTCCAGTAAAGTGTTCCTAAGTGTCATAATCTTAGCCTGCTCTGGGTCTCTGTGATATTTTTGGACATAAGTGTGATTTTAGGTTGATATGGATGCCTTGTAGTACTTTGTCTAGATGCTAATGCCATGATATAGTGTTTGTGTGAGCCCAATCTCACCTGCTGTTCTCTACTGACTTTGACTTCCTTTGAACAATTTGAGTTGTAGATGACAGAGGGACAGAGATAGCATAGACACTACTTTCCTACTACTTACATGAGAGGAATCATCCGTGTTGGGAAGTAAGAGGCTCTGAATTAGTTCTGTGTGCCTCCTACTGAAGAGGACTTTACATAAGCCCTGACCTCATTAGGCTCTTAGGCTCAGAGAGCCTGTGCAGGCAAGCAAACTGTTGGAAACCGGCTATCAGTCATTTTCTTGCTCACTGGAGTACTTGGTCTATATGGATTTCCTGCCTCAACTGATTTGCTTGCATTTTATGATGAGTTTTTTCGAAAATGTGTTTGAGTTTGGTATTTTGGTGCCTGTTATACTCTTGTTCCCCGCCCGCTAGAGGCTGACAAAAACTGGCAATGAACAGACACAGTTTTGGGAGCTGGCTTCACCACTTACATTCAGGTACCTGTTGAGCTTTGGGTTTTTCTTTTCAAATGGGACTAATAGAAATTTCCTGGAGGAGAACTTAATTGCATACATGCAGCACAGCAAGACCTGTTTTTGAAGCAGTTGCTCAGCTCACCACAGGTGTGGTAAAAGCACTTCATTTATATGTATGGGGGCTGAACTGCCTCCTTTTAGGCAATTTCAGAGTTTCACAGCCATGGGGTTGTATGGTTTCCACCTTTGGTAGTATGAGCAAAAGTTGAAGGAGTGTTTTGCACATCTGCATTTATTGGGAATCATGCAGGGACTGGCCCAATTGCTTCATGACTTCTGTAAATGCTGCTGCATTTGTGAGTTTTGGCTGCCTGGCTGTTTCTCTGTGGCCTACCACAGAGAACCAATTTTAATTTTTCAAGTCAACAGAACGACTGCGAATCTTAAGCTGGACCAGCCTTACTTACTGAGGGGGGGGGTTATGCCTCAGTTTCTGTAGCAATGGAAATAATCACTCTCCTCACTTGAGTGCTCAGTGTATATATATGTATGTGTGTGTGTGTGTTTTGCATAAAAGCTGGGAGGGCAGTGCCTACTTTTTTCTCCGGAAATAGATTTGGAAGGGAGGAAGAGATGTGTGTTGGATACCAGCTCTGCAGAGCTATTGCTGCAAATCAGCATGTTTTAAAGGAGACAGGTACAGGGATAAGATTTGTCACCAGGGCCTGTGCTGGCTGAGACTCGCCTGACAAAGGAATTTGGTTGATCATGAATTTGCTTTTCACCTGCACTCTTTTTATTAGGAGTTAGAACTTGCAGGAAATAAGGAAATAAAATGCCATCCTGGAAAGCAGGGGAATGTGATGTTAGTCATCAATACTAGTCATTTACAGTTTTTGCATTATGGGCTATTCAAACTATTTCCTGAAAAAGGAAATGTTTCATTAGTTAATTGTTTTCCTTAGCAGTGCTGTAAGGGCATCAGCAAACAAAACAGTTTCTGGCAAAGCTGTTTAGTGCCTGCCTGTGTGATCAGGGGAGAATGATGGGTAAATTTTAATGGAAGAAATTCTATCTGAGCTGAAAAAATACTAATGCTTCAAAATCCTGTTCAGAGTTGACTCCTTTTAATAAGTCTGCTATGTGCAAATGAGCAATTCCAGTGTCATACGTTGTCTGATGTCTGGATTTTTACTTTTTTCCAGTGGTCTTTGACATTGCCAAATGTATTGTGAAGGTGTGATGCAGCAGAGGCACTGCAACACAGTCCCCTGAAAAAGGAGCCACAGTATAGCCTACAGAGCTGGAAGGGAAAAATGGCAATGCCCTAGTGAGATTGCAGCTGAGAATTGGGTGGGTAGAGTGGATATGCTTGGTGAGTGAGAAGGAGCAATGGCACAGTCCAGCTCCAGAAGAGTACCATAAGATGAGTGGTGTGCAGTTGTCAGTGCCTTGCTTGCAAAATTCTTCTCCTCCTACCCCAATAAACCTTAAATTTTTTTCTAAAGTACAAAAGGAATTACGAATTCTTTATACTGTCCACCTTAGCAGCAATGAGAAGTCCTAGTCCCTTCAGTACATAAATCTATCAGTGTAAGGCTGTTAAGACAACTAATGGAATACCAGAAACAGGTATTTTCATTATTTTTAGAAATCCATGTTCTGTGGAAAGATTGCACCTGGTAGTCTTGTTCTCTTGATCTGTGGTTTAGCTGGTTATGTTGTTGCAGCTTCTAAAATATCTTCTTTGAGCTACTATGTGCTTTCTCAATAGTCTCATATCAAGATACCATGTAAGTTCATATTGGCCTTTCACTATCTTTGGGGTGTTTTTGAACGTGTGCAGTGGTCTCTCTGTTCACTGCCATTCAGCTCTACCATTACAAACCAGTCTTTGCCAGAGCTTTGTTCATGCATTTAATAATACAAAGAGTTTCGTTTCTGTATTACCTTAAAACAATGTGATTAAGTTTTAGCAACAGGATTTACAATTTCTGCTCTGAAAGAGAACATATGGTGGGAAATAGTTTCACTTCATAAGATCCTTGGTTGCTTTTTTTGCAAGAGTAATGTGCAAGAGTATACTCCCCCTCCCAGGAGACCTGAGTGTGGTGGTGTATTTGTTCTGTGTGGATGGGAAGTAAAGCTGATCAGATTGTTGTTTCTCTATGTGTGCACACAAAGATAGATGTACTTTTTCTGTTCCTGACATCTTTATAGCAGATACATATTTCATAAGCTTTTTCAGTTAATATCCACCTAATGTTCCAATGTCCTTTCTTTTTTTTTCCTCTGTGATGTTATATTAACCCAGTTTCATTTTACTGCCATTCAGTCTAATTAGGGCATCTCTTCTCTGTTCAGTTTCCTGTAATTTAGCTTTACTTATCAGGTCTATCAGTACATAAGCAATGGTCTTGCCTGAAACTTTGGCTTATATAAAGTAAATACTGCTTTCTTAAGTAAGTCATTAGAGAGTCTATACCAATACATATATTTCTGTATGGAAAGGGGAATTGATATCAGTCAACTTTATGTTGGAAGAATAGTATCTGCATGGCCTTTTCCCCGATATATCAGTTACAAAACCATAAATCATATCTGAAACATAAGTGTTACAGCTTTGTAGCAGACCAGGAATCTTGTCTCAGACCATAAGAAATACTTCTAATGTGTAGTTTGTGTTATTTGTTTTGATTGCTGCATTAATTGTTTAAAGAAACATTGTGTGTGGTCAGAAAGAGCTTTCAATGGCTGTTAATGTCTCAGTATATGACCTGACAATTCGAGAATGACACTGGCACAGAAATTATTATGGGACTGTTGTGCCCATGCAGAAATCTGTAAAAATAGCTGGTGCTTAGAGAGTGATATAATTCTAGTTTCTTTCTCTCTAACATCACTGTCCTGCCATTATTTGGTGGGGAGAGGAAACTTTCCAGTTTTCCAGTCAAAGAGGTGTGACACATACCCATTTTTCTCTTTTCAGGATCTTTCCCAGAGAGTATCTTCTTCAGCAAATCCATCTTTATTCTCTGGCAGACCTTCAGCAGGTGAGTGTCTTTGGTTAATTCTACCTGTTCCATGGAGCCTGTTCTTGCCTTCAGAGCTAATTGTACACCTCCCTTCTAGCTATTCATAGCATAAATACCTGCACTTCCAAGTTGTTTCTGTGTGTAGTTTAGTATAAAAATGGGTTAACAGTGGCATTGGTTATGGATGAAAGCCTAGAGCATGGAAAGAGACTGTGAAAGAAAACTGTAGTCTGCAATGAGAACTTTGCTATGAGAAATTTTTTTATCTGCGCAATAAATTCTCATTAAAGTCTCAGCCTACAGGTGACAAGTAGTATTTATTTCTTTGCTTGAAAGCGTAGTTGTTCAGGAATTTTGAAATTTGTAAAGTCCCTAGTGCAACATGATTATTTACAAAGTTTGCTGAGCATTGCCATGAGGAGGGGGTGGAGGGGAACCTAACCCCCACCCAGCCCTTCTCCTCAAACCTCAGCCAGCCCACTACTACACAAAGCTGAGCCATGCAGTGTTACCAGGACAGATGTGACCATGGAAGAGGTAACGTGCCAGCAGAATTTATCTTTGCGTTGATATTGATTCAACTAAACAAGAACCTTGATGTACAATTACCTGAACAGCAGGGTTTTATTATGTAGCAGATTAAACAAGAAGAATTTCAGCTCTTTTTGGAAAAAAGAGCTGAAAAGGGAGGATAGGGAGTCTAAGATGAATGTGCTGCAATGCTCAGATGCACAGTGGAGGAAGCAATGAGACGAGGTGTGCTGGCTGACCTGGGCACCTTTGTTCACACTAATACTGTTGCCAGTGGTGTGTAAAACACAGTAATTTAAGCTTCTTTCACCTATGTTTCCCTTCTCTAGTGGTGCCTTCTTGGCAGGATAAGGGTAGCACATCAGTCCTGGATGTTCAGTTGAGACATTAAGTTGAGGGAGTTCAGGTGCCCCTCAGAGCTGGAGACTACAGAACAACAGGAAATGTGGCTTTTGTTGGCTGGTGAAATCACAGGGTAGAAATGATTCCATATGTAAAATTAAAAGGCCAGTTGCCTGAGGTCTGAAACTGTTTCCACATCTTTTCAGCATGTTCTGCTATCTCATCTTTAATAATGAAGCCATGAAAAAGCGAGCTACTTAACTCCAGAGCTGCAGTCTCCCTGGTGGGCCTGTCTATTAGCCCCTAGTGCTTTGTAAGCTGCTTAATCAGTTCCTAACATTGGTAGTAGATATTTTAGAAGCAATCAGCAGCTTATCAAGCACCCTGGGGGAGAGAAGGAGGGTAGAAGTCATAATTCATGCATTGATATAGCACTTTCCTTTAACATGTTTCTTTGTGTTTGTGTTTGCAAGACACCTTCTCTTCCCCTGAGGGCCCCAGTCCCAAACTTATCATATTTAGAGGCAATATAATTTGATTACTATTTCTGCTGGGGTGGGTTAAATTACATTTACCTTTTAATCTAGCTATATCCTTGTTGTCAGCATGGAGAAGGTTTTCCACATTTCAGAGGCTCCAAGTTTAAAATTGGATTGCCTGCTTTTGTTGAAGTGAATCCAGAGTGGAAAACAGAGGAGGACCCCATTGAGAGAATGAATCCAATGGTCAGATAAATACTAATACCCTTAACAGCCCCTCCCTCCTGTCTGCTTTGCCACTTACTGCTGCTTTCTCCCAGCTGCTCATCATTTTGCACTGACCTGCAGTTTGGATAGTTTTAATCCTGGAAGTTTTTCCTCCTTTTAATTCCTCTGCTGCCTATTTCCTTGTATCCATGGACTGCTTTTGCACTGTGTCCTGCTGTCATGTAGATTGCATGTGTTTGGGGAATTAACTAAAAGGTTTATTAAAGATTAATGGAAAGATAAGGCATGGTGAGTGAATTAGAAAAGCAGAGAGGGGTAATCTGCAGATATAAGCAACCTTTACCCTGGTTAGCCCCAGCTCAATTCTGATTTGTTTCCTGGCCAAGTTCCCTTTAAAGATCCTAGAAAACATGGTTTTTTCCTACCAAGCAGCTGAGTTTCAAAAATGGGGTTTGAGAGTCTGTTCTTACTTGCAAAAAGGTTGAAATGCCTGTTTGCCAGTAGATGAAGCACCTTATAATATTATTCTGAAATAAAATCCAATATAAATCTCTTTCCAAGCTTAACAGGGCCTAGATATTATCAATCTAGCAGAGTATATACTTGGGTTATCTGGTGGTCTGGGGATGGTTGTTGCTCGGATCCATTTGGATAGGGCTCTAGTGGGGAAGACTTTCCTCTGAGGTTAAAAGCAGAGTAAAAAAAAGTTGGAACAAAATGGCCTTAATTTTGGAAATTTCCCAAATCCTGGTGAGGCTGTGGTTTTTGCTAGTACTTGAGTCATTAACAAATGTTTGTAGTGCAGATGTGAGTAACTAAAGAGGCAGCAAGTGACCATCTTTGTGTATGTGCACACAAATGCATACGTGGACTCTGGAAGGTTTTGCTGCAGAGCAAGGCCCCAGGGACTACATTAAAGTTTACAGAAGTCTATCTGTGGACATTCCTGTGAGGTATATGTTCTTAGAATCCTGGTGTCACTGGAGGTGTCAGCAGACCAGATAACTGATGAGGTGTGTTCAGATTGGATAGGCAGAAACACCCAAGTGTGATTTAACAGGCACAAACACCACAGCTTGCCTGTTCTGCCTCATTGGCTACACTTGCTTGTCTTTGCAACCTTGTGTCATCTGCCCTGCATCACCCATAACCCTCTGCATCTCTGTGTAGGCAGTTTATCCAGGGTTATTCCAGTCAATTAAAGCTTTCAAGAGGGACATCTCCACTTAATAGAAGAAAGTACTCACTCCTGAATTTGCTGGTTTTAGCAGACGTAGTACACTGGAAAAATGGATTAGTCTTATAGACCATGATGTGCTGTTATGGTCCAGGGAAGTTTCATCCTAAACCTGTTGGAAGTTTAGGATGATGAACAGAGTTCATCAGTGAACTCTGTTCTCTGCTGACATTACCGATGGGCGTATCAGAGCTTTTGTGCATGTATGGACAAAGTTCACGCAACAGGAGTTAAAAACTATCCATTTATATTTTACAGATGTGATTATGGGGCTGCTTTTATTGAAACTGACAATTTTTACACTGTTAAATGTTGGTTTGGACCAAAATTGACTCAGACAAGAGTCTTGTATTTCTTATGAAAAGTAATTCTTGTTACTTACGCTACATAAGATGTTAAGGGGAATTTTTGACGTAAGAGACTAGAAGGGGCTTGTGATTTCCAAATTCAGACAGTTCACCCATAGAGAGTTAACTAAGGTCTTGCCTCTTTTTTATGTTAAATAGCAAGATACACAAGTGTACAAGAGATTATTACTGTGATGCACAGGAAGTTCCACATGAACATGAGGAAGAACTTTACTGTGCAGTGACCATGCATGGGAACCAGTTGCCCAGAGGTTGTGAAGTTTTCCCTCTCTGGAGATATTCAGGAACTGCCTGGACACAGTTCTGTGCCACATGCTCTGGGATAACCCTGATTGAGCAGGGAGCTTGGGCCAGATAACCCACTGTGGGCCCTTTCAGCCTTACCCATTCTGTGATCCTGTGATGGTCCTTACTTAGAAACTCTCCTCTCATGGCAGTTATTTCATCCTGGTTATATCAAGTCTAAAAGAAACAGTAAAATGGAAAGGATCCACATAAGGGCAAAAATTACTGGATGTCAAGGACGGAAATTGTAAGCAAGATGGGAGATTTAAAAAGATGATAATTTGAAGACTTGTTTATACAGGAGCACTCAGGGAAAAATAATGAAGTGACAAAATATGGGAATTTTAAAAAGATGAGTTGAATTACTTTGAATTACTATGTAAATACTGTTATTCAAAATGTAAGTGGCTTTCATTTGGTTTATCTCCATTTACTTTGGAAGCAAAGTGACATAAATTGTATTAAGGCCATTTTCATTCTGAATGTGTATGTCTGTGCAGAGATTTAATGTAGTATCATTTATCCACTTTAACATTGTAGATAAACTAATCTGTTGAAATTTAGTTAAAATATTATTGACTTCAGATCAACTTTCCTGCCTACCTGTAGATGAACCAACAAGTAATGTGAAGAACAGTGCAGAGAAAGGATAAACAGGAGGGCCCTGTTTTCACAATAATGTGGCACACATCATACAGTGAGTATTAGGGATGCATAAAAATCCTTAATGGAAATGCTTCTTTGCAAAACACAGTGAGTATGAGGAGTTCAATGCCACAATAGTGTCACTGAGGCCAGAAATGTATCATCTTTGAAAGGATTAAGTATCCATAATGAGAATATCCACAATTACAGTACATAAAATAAAGCGATTATAAGATTTCAGACTAGACATACTATACTGAAGGGATTAGGAAGATGTCTCCTCTACTGACAGACAGATCAATGATTTCATCTTCCTCTGATGTTTGTAACACTGATTACATACAGCACTGATTACAGCTCCTGGGCGCATTTTGGGCTTGCTGGACTGTTGGTCTCACAGAAGCACTTCTCACTGGGAAATCTTAATATTTCTGGTCAAGCTTCTCTGGGTATCAGGCTCCCTAACAAGAGTGTGGGGAATAAAAATGAACTTCAATAAAACAAAAGTTCTACCTAATTTGAGCCTAATGCATTGTTAGATTAGGATTAGAAAGTCTTAGAAGAGCAAAGAAATCATTAGGTCTCCTTCACTCCTCCAGACTTTTAACCCACACTTTTAACCCCATTGCACCTCCTAGACAGAACTGAAGGAGGAGATTGGAGATGCTCTTTCTACTGTTCTTATATATGCAAACTTTAGTTGATTTAGACAAGTTGTTTTATCAGTCCCAACAACAGCAAAGAATACAAGATGTGGACTTCTTTTGCCTTTTACTTGCTGTGTTTTTCAGAAGTAAAACTTCTTTTCTGATAACTCGATCCTCATACAATTGTTGATAGAAGCTTAGTGTAGATTTGTAACATACAGCCTGATGAATTCCAAGTCCATCAGCAGTGGTGTCCCTGCCCAGCAGTTCCTTTTTATTCCTGCAGTAATAGGATGGGATGTAGCATCTAACCCACACAGAACTTGTGCATGTGGCTGTATTGATTGAAAAAATGGGGTTTAGCTAACATGCTTTGGGCTTGCTCTAGTTTTAGAAGTATTACTGAATTGGGTACATGACAAATGCCCTCCTGCTCTTTGTGTATGTAGCTGAGCCTGTGCAACCATTAGTGCAAACTCAGTTATAGCAATGAGAAGGTCTGTTGCTGTAATTTGTATCACTCAGTGATTCAATATAAGCTGTATCATCTTAAACTTCTATTTACCAAAGAGGTTTACCCATGTAGCTGTACCAGCAGATTTTTTTTTTTAATTATAGGCAACCCTTTTTTCTGCTTGATGGGCAAGAGGTGGAAAATGAGAAGGAGAATTATGTTTTGGGCAGGCCTGGCTATTCTGAGATGACTGAAGATTTGTCTGTCACAGTTTTCTGTGGGAGTTGACTGTGCTCAACAAGGGCAGCAAAATGCCAGACACATCATCTGTGCCATAGCTGCCACAGTTCAGAGTTGGGCACTGTTGGGAAAACATTGATTCCCATCCGCAGCCTCCCAAGCAAGGGCTGACACAGCATGTGTGACAGAGGTGCAAGCCCTGCAGTGTGTTGCTACCAGTGTAATAATACCAGATAGTTCTCTACATGAACCATGTAAAGATGCATCTTGGACCACAATGGCATAATGTTAATAGCTGTCTTTATGACATCCTTTATGATCTGTGCCTGATTGACAGTGTTCTAAAGTAACTATAGTTCTAAAGTAAGTATATTAGCAGAGAAATATGAGAAGAGTCACAGGATGGCAAAAACATACAATATTCATCTTCATAAATATTAAAAGATCTGATTGAGAAGCAGCAGTTAAACAGCTTGTCTACTTTCCTGTGGCTGTGGCTCCCTTATCACAGAATCACAGAATGGGTGAGGTTGGAAGCACCAGTGTGTCATCTGGTCCAGCCTCCCTGCTCAAGCAGGGTCATCCTAAAGCACCTGGCACATTTATTTCTATCACTCCCTGGAGTTTGCCAGCACTGAGCTGCCTTTCAACAGAACAGGAAGCTTCAGGTTAGCTGATATTCCCGGTGTGTGTGTAATTCCCCAAAGTGCTGACAGCTCTGGTTACAATTAGTGGTAATGGCAATGATCTTACTGGTGTTTCCTTTTTACCTCAGCTCTGCTGGGGAAGGGAGTTGCTGTCATTAAGAGTGGCTCATGGTCAGGCAGAGAGCATGGCAAAGCCTGCCAGGCTCGGGGATGAAGGAACTGGTTGGGAGCATTTTAGCAGGTGCCTGTCAGGATGACATCTTCATCTGAATTAGGTATTGCAGGCAAAGTCTAGAGATCTAGCAAGGTTGTTAGTAGATATTTTAAATACTAGGATTGGTTCCAGCACTGCATGAAACCAGATTTTTTTAGCAGGGTTTATTAAATATTTGTAGTCCTTTTCCATGTGAATATGTAATCTAGGCCACTTGGGGTAAGTGTGGCTTTTTAGAATGAAACTCTGTTTAAAATGACCCAGTAGTGGTGCCAGTGATTCACAGGAGCTTTTGAGTTGAGATCTCCTGAGATATTTGAATTTTTTTTGGCCCATAGAAACAGCAGCAGTAATATAAGTTACCCCTTTTCTGCTGCCTTGCGCTAAACAGGTTTCTTCTGTTATTTTCTGCTGTGCAGAATGAAAAGCCCAGTACTAGAGATGCAGGTTAGCAGTGTGCAAGATTGGGCTCTGAACTCATTGCTCTACTTCACATAAAATGATGATTTGGGAGAGCCAGCTGCGTGTTCCTTCAGGACTAACATCCTGAGAAATCTGATTTCCCAAGAAATAAAATACTGTCTCAGGGCTACCTGCTTGGATGAGAGAAGAACGTGGGTTTTTTTAGATATTTCTTTCAAATATACTTTGTACTCACAGAGGTTTTTTCAGAATAGCCCTAGCCATTTTCTTGGTATGTTGCTTTCGTGTTCTAAAATCTTTCAGAGGACTTCTCCTTAAAATGCCCATATCCAGTCCTATGCAAGGCAGGAAAGTTTCTAATTTTGTGCTATCACTCATGAAATATCATCTTGCTCAGTGGGCATGTAGAGTCAGTTAATATCTCTGCATGCAATTGCCTGCCTGATCTTACCTAAAAAGAAAGCGTATATATACTCTCTGCCTGAATGCATATTTGCTTCTGCATTTAGAGTCATGCATGTTTTTAAGCTAAGTAAAGTGCTTTCTGTTTTCTACCAGCCAAATTCCTGGTACTCTTTCAACGTTGTTTGATTAAAACAGCCTTTAACCTTTGCTTGAATACCTTTTTCTTAAAACAACCTATAATTCATCCCTGCAACAAGATCAGGAGAACTTGAGGTATGACAAAATTGACATGTAGCTGCCTGGAATCCTTGAGGGAAGGAGAAAGGAGGAAAGACGAAACACAGTGAGTGTGAGTCTTGTTGCAGAGCTGGTGGGGAAGCTGGCACAGGTGATTTCCAAGCATGTTGTTTATACTGAGACAATTCCATCTCCACTTGTGTCAGCTTGCATCCAGAGACCTGCTGAAATTTCTGGCATTTCTTCCTTTCAATGAGAAGAGTGGGGGAGGGCTTGGAGGAACCTTGTCATCCTCTCTGTCTCCTGCTATAAATTGACTTGAACTGTCACCAGATTGTTTTTCCTCTGCCCAGCCAATGTAAAACTCCATCTTCACCTTGCCCCCTGCCTATGTGTGCTTGTCAGAGTTTAGCAGTGTTTGCTCTTGACCTTGTATTTCTTCCTCTTCCCAGTGCCTGTTTTAGTTAGGGGCTAATTTGTGGAGCATCTGTTTAATACCAAATTAAAGTGAAACATATTCAGGGGTTTACTCCAGAAGGACTGTGAACAGCAAATGGCTCTGCCATCAGTGCAGACTGCCTGATGCAAACAAGTCAAAGGGGGCTTCTGATTTCTGTTTATTCAAATCTCACTCATTTAGTTTGCGCTGATTTAGTTTGATTTATTTGGCAGTTGGTTTTGTGGGGCTCTTTTTGTTCTTTGCAGTGTTTATTGCAAGGTTTCCTTTCGGGTTGCTCTCTGCCCTGTGTGGGTGATGAATTAGCATGGCACAATGTGCGCTGGTGTCAGCAGCGGGTGAACAGAGTCCCTGGCCTCGCCTGCCCACCCTGCTGTCACCTGTACCACAGGCTGAACAGGCTTTTGGGACAGCACGGGACCTGTGGGGGGTGTAAAGAGGAGGGAGAGGGTGAGATGGTATCACTCTTGCTGTTGGGAGCTGGGATTGTGGCCCATAGCATGCCTGTCATAACCAAGATGGGGTTCTTCTAAAGTTCCTGCTGTGTTCTTTTTTAGTTTGTTTTATAGCAGTGCACAGTCACTGATTCTAGTGTGCATGCACACAAATAGTAAGAGATCATTCTTCCTTTAAATCACCTGTAATTTAAATAAAACAAGATGGCAATCTGAAAGAGATGACTGGGAGTCAAAATGGAGCAAGGAAAGCCAGCAGACTTTTGTATATTGCACAAAAGATGGGATCTAAGATCTGATATCTGCCTCTCTGTGACTTTTACCTCATGATCATCCTTCCTCCTTAATTTCCTTTTCCTCTGAACTAAAGATTAATTGTGCATTGAAATCATAACAAGAATTTGTGGTGTTAAGAATCTAGCCAACGGAAGAGAAAAAATCCTCAAGGAAATTAGCAGTCCACAAGCATTGTGTGTTCCCTAGATATAAATGACTGGGAGCTTCCCAGCTAGGGAATGTTTTCCCTTTATTTTCTCTGCAACTTGCATTATCTGTAGCTAAGCATACTGTAGTACGCTTGTTTCCAAGTCAGTGTTTTTATCACAGAAGTCCTAACCCCACTGAAATCTTTGTGGAGCAGAGATTGCATTTACCATTTCAGCTTTAATGCCCAACTTCCATGTTTAATGAATGCAGAAAATACCTGCTTGTTATCCAGTAAATTAATAGGTAAAGGCAATTGTATTGTTCCTGCACCCCCAATCCACTTTTGCTTGTCCTGGCTTGTGACAAAGATTACCTGTGACAGACAAGAGAATTAGCCAGAAAATGGTTTCTGAAATAGATGTTGCAGTGTAAGGATAGGAGGTAGAGTGTAAAGTAAAGACAGCTGACTGCAGCAAAAGAGATCCGAGGCAGGCATTAGGAACAACTTTCCAGTTGTTCTGAGCACTGGACTGTTGTGGTATCTCTCTGGTGAAAAGTTTTTAAGCAAGTCAGGCAGTCATTTTGGTTGTGCTGGAGGGTGAGGAACAAACTGGATGTGTCTAAAGGTGTTTTTTCCAGACCTGTTTTCTTGTGTCATTGGTAGTTCCTTTAAAACCATATTTCTCATTTGTCTTGGAGGTGAAGAAAGATTATTGAATGCTTAGTCCTCCTCCACAAAGCTTCCACTGGTGGAATTTGGAGGGTAGTGAGCATCCAAGTGGTGAATTGAAGACAGTCTGTTCAGGATATTTTATCTGCTCTTTCATTCAGTCCAGGAAGCATATTCTCTGTGGTGCTTTAAAGTCTAGGCAAAGCTGGAGCTTACTTCTAAATCTGTTAGGAAAAGGCATGATTCAGACTAGCTGTTTCTGGAGAGGTAGAAAGAAAACAACCAATGGGAGCAGAAACCTTTTCTGTAGAGGATGGTGGAAAGCTGTGCACAATTGCTGACTGCTCCTTCAGGTAGCTTCCTTCTGCCAGACATGCCTGTGACATTATTCCTGTGAATTAAAGTACTTTCTATCTCTTCAATTTACATAATTAGGGATCATGAATGAGTTTTATGTCCACCACCCCTTCTGTTTTCTAAGTGCCTCTTGGCCTTTCATGTCTCTTCTGCATTGCGTCAGTGCCTCCTGGCAAATTCTGTCTATGTCTGTCTCTCAGATAGAACCAAGTGTGCGTCTGGCCTTGAGAAATAATAATAAATTTTGTTCTGTCAGGAGGAGAGGCCAGGACAATCCAGTTTAGATTTGAACCCGTAGTTCAAGGTATTTTAGGGATTTCATATCACTTAACCCATACCCTCCAGGCATCACTTGTGTCTGACATGTAGATCAGACTGGAGGAATAAGAGGAACAGATTGCTCAGTGCTCCAAAAGAAGGTTATGAAGCAAACCTGTGTCTTTAAAGAGAGTGTCTTCTAATAAATGTTATCTGCAGAGAAATACACCAGCCCCTGCATAAGTAGTTAATGTTACTGCTTCAGTGTTGGCTCATAAAACAACTTTATCGCCTCTATGACGATAATGATTAACAAGCTGATTTACAAGGGTGGGGTCACAAAGCCATTTGGCAAATTTAACTTATCTCACAGTGGCAGAAGTACAGAACCTGAGTTTTACAGTATTTTTACCACTTTACATGGAATACTTAACCCTGGTGGCCAGGTTCTTAGGCAGAGCAGTAGCAGCAGGTTCTCCTTTATGAGGATAATAACCAGAGTTTTCTCCAGTGCTTCTGATACGTGAAGAAATTGCAGGTCTCAATCTGAGGATTCAGGAATGCTGGGGATGTTTCATGAGTTCCCACCTCAGTGTTTATTCCCTGATCATTTAGCCACAGTGAAGTGACAGTGTTTACAGACACACTGTTACATGATGCCTCTGGTTGATTGCCCCTTGTGCCAGAGCTGGCAGATTATCTACCCAAAGTTGTGTGTAGATTTATCTTCCTTCTCTTAGATTCTGGATAGCTTCTGTTAAAATATCTTTTGTCTGTTGATTCTCCATTATCTTGGATCTTAATAAAAGATTTTTTTGTTTAGACTGGGTCAGATGTTACTTTTATTATCATATAGTAGGAATTACTCAGAGTAGCAAATTTAATTTAAAAAATATTTTAATCCAGAAACGCTTTATGTGGTTATAGTATGCCATGACACTGTTGAGAATCTAGACTTCTTAACCTTGGCAGTTTCTCACATTGAGCAGAACAGTGTATCTGAAAGCTCAGCAAGCTGTATTCCCTTTACTGTCTGTTCTGACAGTCCTATGTAGGTGATCAAAGGTATTTATGATCTCCATGCTATGTAAACATGTACTACACTTTTAGAAGCTGGTAAAAATGCACAGACAGGGTAGGAGTTTTGATGACTTTCACTCAAATTCACAACATAGACTCCTGCAGGGATGGAGGTCTTACTCAGTACCTTTTGATTCTTATCTAGCATTGCTGACAGGAGCCCTGCCCTCGAAACAAACACTCACTGCCCTGAGAAATGTCGGAAAACTGTGCTGTGTTTTCTTTCCTGTCCAGAAAGTTCATCATATCTGAGGGACTTTGGTACTGATTTATGTGGCCATGATGCAAAGTTTGGGTATTTCTGTGGCCCTCATCTAATAGGTGGGTGGAAGGCTATTGCAGGTGTTACTTGAAGCACTAGTGGATTACAGCTAACTCATTTGTCCTTCTGTTTCTACACATCTCTCCCCTAGTTCCCGCTAAAGTTGCTGGGATATTACATCTATGGAAATGACACAGTCTGAGTTAGGAGGGGTTTTCCATGCTTGCCTTGTCTAAACAATATTTGATTGCTTTTCAGTTAGTCCCAACCAGAGGCTACTATTAATGTCTTTTGTAATTTGAACAACTCTCAGGAACTGGAACAAACTCTAATTCTATAATAGTAATAATTTTCATGCCTAGTTTTTGCTCTGTTTCCCAAACAGAAAGTTGTTACAAGTCAGGAGTTTAGGTTACCATATTTCTGGGCTAAAACTCTCAACAGACTTGAGAAGTTCTGCCACTGTTCCCTTGACCACTTTTCTAGTTTGGTTTTTAATATGAAAACATGTATTGCAACACCATATTCACTACATTGTCTTCCCATGGGACTGATTTGTGCAACCCTCCTTCATGCTAGTAAGTAGGTTCTCATACAAGGAGTTTTTGTTGACTGAACAGGGAAGATGCGGTGACTTGACTTCTCTGCTGTGTGTAGTGGGGGCTGGGGGTTTGTGCTGCATAGAGGCACAGCTGGGTCTGGGCAGTGGGGCCTTCAGAGGTGGACTTCTGCCAGCACTGTGCTGGGCCCAGGGAGCCAGGATGAGGGATGGAGTCAGGACAGAGCTGGAACTCGGCGTGTGTCAGAGATGAAGGCACTGCCTCTCCTCCAGTGCAGGGCAGTGTTGTGGGCTCAGAAATGCGTTGTGAAGGTCAGACACAGGGACACCGGTCACAGGCCCCTGGGCAACACCTGCTGTTTCTGAAAGTTGTCTGTGAACAAGAGCCCTGTTGTGCACATAGTGGGGGATTTCTCTGGCTTGGTGGATGCTCTTGTCTATGGCCTTTGTAGTTCTTGTTCTCTGGGGACAGCTGGCTGCCCATTTGTGAAAACATCACCTTGATAGAGCAAGGGAACTATGAGTAGCCTAAAGTTTTTGAATAGAAGGATCAGGAAACCCCTGGGGGCGAGCAGCCCTCCTGACAAATAGCTAAACTTTGACTGATCACACATTGCCCTCATAATCATATTAATGTGATGTATCCAAAGGGACTTCAACTTGTACCATAGCCACTGCTGCCTTTTATCTTCTGTCTTCCTGGTGAATCAGGAAACACATAACCCAGTGCAGATGTCCTGTCTTTCCACTGCACAAGATTCTTGCAGCCTTTGCCAACATTGGCTTGTCTGCTGGTGTTTGGCAGTCGCTGTATTTTCCCCTCACCTCACTCATTCTGAGCAATTGTTTCGTCAGAATTATACTGCTCCCTGATTGAACACAAAAATATACCAAGAAAGTTTGATTTACCTTTGTTCATGACATTGACTTGTATGAGAAGCCTCTGTTTCAGAAATCATCTAAAATAATTGTGCCACCACCCTTTCAGCACATGTTCAGATACTTGTAGCCCTTCTGTTTCTCCCATTGCTGCAGACAAATCTCTGCCTTCCCCTCTTGCTCTTCAGTACAGCTTGAGCTTTCCCAAGCTGGGTGCAGGAGGCTGGGAAATGGGGCAGGTATCTATCTGCTCCTGCTAGATTTCCTGGTTTCTCCTCTCATCCTGGCAGCCCTAGCACCTGCAGCCAAACTCTGGCCAGAGGGATGCTCTGCAGTGTGGGCAGGGAACCTGTATGGGAGATTCCTCCAAAACACAGCTTGTCCCATTTCAGCGGGGAGATATGTGGCAGTTACTGTAAAAAGCAGTGTTTGCTTTGTTGGTTTAAATTTTAAGTGCTTTGAGGGCAGGGCCTGGCTTTTATGTATGTACATGAGGGTGTGTATTTTTATACAGTTCTTAATGTGACACACACAGGAGCTTCTGTGTGCAAAGCCATGGCTTTCTGTCTTGTGGAAGCTTAGAGAAATGTATTTCCTGATCCTGAGAGATGAACAGTGATTCTGATCTTAACACTGGGGCTGTTCAGAGACACAACTTGCTTTGGACCTCTGGACACAACTGTTTTCCTTCTGCTGTCACCAAGTAGTGTACCCCAATGTGTTCCAGGTACGGCAGTGATAAGCATGGCCTTGTGTCCAAAATTATGTTGGGATGGATTGCTTGACCAGTTAAGGAAGAAAAAGCTGCATTGTACCCTCTGTCAATTGGTGACTGGGATGCCATCATCACCTCTCACCTGTAGTTTTGACCAATTAAACAACTGCTTTCTCTACAAAAAGTTTGGATTAGAAATAGACCTTGCTCTTTATGTGTGCTCTAAGTAGAAGGGAATCTGAACTCAGCAGAATTTTAGTTTAAGGTTGATACTTATTTCTTTTTAAGAGACAGGCATGTACTTTTTTTTTTTTTTTTGCCAGGTGTATGCTGAGACATTCCCTATGTTAAAGAGATAAGTCAAGGGTGAAAGTTTTTGTTTCTGTTCCTTTGGCATACTCTTAACTTAGTTTTGTGCTAAATTGCCACACTTTTGATACGTGATGTACTTTTCTGCAGCTTGTAGTGAGTGATTTCACCGTTTCTGTTTTGTAAACTTATTTTGTAAACTGAAATGTTCCTAGGAAAGGTTCAGGTCAATGCTTAGGAATGACTCCAGCAGTGAGAATGGTGTGTGGATTAGAAACAGTGCAGTGAGAAGTAGTGTGCTGGATTAGACTGCATGGGGGCTGTGAAGTCTTCGTCACTGAAAGGCTTAAGGAACAGATACAGCTGTAGAGAGTGATCTAAATATTAGTGGCTCTGCCAAGACAGCCTCTTGAGGTCCTTCTTTTCCTCCCCTAATTGCCATGATATCTGGATAATGCATTATGTTTGACTGTCGTACTTCTATTCTTTAATCACTTGTGTTTCCTTGAAACTCAAAATCAAATTTTAGCAAAAACTAGGAGAAGATCCTGGGACTTTTCCATCATGGTTCTGGAATGTCTATGCTGACTGAGTCTGGACCTCTGGCAGTCACAGGAGAAGTTTTAAAACCTTTGATAGTATGTCCTGTGCTCCTTTACCCAAGTCATAAAACACTCACTGTGAAACTGTTACCACAAAACAGTGAGTTAGACAGCAAGTAGACTTGGGACAGCAAGTAGAAATCTTCCTTTCTGCTTGCCTGGCATAAATGGAGATGAGGATTTTATTCTTATTAGACACAAAAAAGAATGAGAGAAAGCTGCAAGGAAAAATCATCCTGAGCACAGCCTTGAGGTCTCTGATGAAACAAAATAACACAAAATTTACAGATGCTAAAACCAGTGATAACATCGATTTGATGCTGCACTTTGTCTTCCTTCTATAATACAGTAAAATGGCCTGTAATTCACATTGCAAAATTGGCATGCATGGCTCTTTGAAGATACCATCTTCCTTGTATGTCTGCAGTGGCCAGAGTAACAAGCCCACCCACTACAACAAGCTACAACAAGCCATACAAATAAATAAATAAAGAGGGACAAATAACACCATCTCCTCAGGACACCTGCCCACTCGATGTGTCTTGCTTAGGTTGTGAGCTCTTCACCACAGGAAAGCTTTTGTTCCTTGTAATTTTAAATTTACTCCCGGTGCTTAGGAAGGTAACAGATTATGATAATTGTGTTTATCACATTATAAAAAAATGTTACTTCAATTCAGAGATTTAACTTTTACATCATTGCTGACAGTGACATTAGTTCAGATTTAGAGAGTTTGTTTGCAGTGTGTCTTTTGCCTGGCATTTTAAGCTGAGCACCTGTGGCCTGAAGTGACTGCTATAGAATGAAAATTCTCTGGAATATTTATATGCATTGTGGTTTATTTATTATCTTTGTATGTGTATTTCATCTATTAGTGCCTAAGTGGGATTTTGGAGGGGATTTTAGCCTTTTCACTAGCTGGGTGGCTTCACTCTTTCTTTCTGTTCATTGAATATTGTCAACTTCCCCTACTCCCACCTTGTTTGGCTTTCAGACCCCCTCTGTAACTGTGAAGTCTGCAAGCAAAGTATTTCTTCCTTCAAAATGAAAAACAAACCCCAGCCTAGGGGAGCTAAATTAGCTTCTGACCATCTGTCAGAAGGTTAGCAGTAACACTACCTTGAACTATGGCTTCATTTTTGTATTTCATGCAGCAGCTTCTCTGCATTGTTTATATTGTGGTTGAAGGGGATCTTCCTATACCAGGATGCAATAGGAACATCATTTTTCCTCTGACATGAGCAGATGTCCTATCTGCAGTAGTAGCAATAACATTGCTGCTTCCTGTTGTTGCAGGTGCTGTTAGCAGGCTGGAGCTGAAGGCAAAGAAGGGGCACATTTCAGCCTGTGCCATTCCCTGCCATCAACACCAGCACTCCCCATGCACCTCCTTTTCCAGGTGTACTTGTTAGTAGTGGGTTTCTTGGCTAGTGGGCAGGAAATTGCCCTAGAACACAATTTCCTTACTACCTGGCATTTGGTTCCGTACTGTCTGTTGTTCTTTGCCTTGATATCTCTGCTTTCTCTAGATTTGTTTAGACTAAACCCAAATTACAAGTGGTACGTTACCATATTTAGGGAAGGGGTGCCTGAACTGATTTTAACACTCATTTAAGTGTAAAACTCCCCACTTCTGGGTTCCAGGGCCCAGCCCTGTGCATGTCTTCAATTAGCAATTACTGCATTCTTTTTCCTTTCTACAGGAGGTTGCTATCAAATCCCATGACACATTTCTATCACTAATCTGGCAAGCTGCCATTCAGACCACAGGAAGCCCAGGAGAGAAGAATATACACTTAGGGCCTTATTCCATCTTCATTATTCCCTACAGCAGCAGAATTCCTTAAAGTCTCTAGAAGTTTGATCTGAATGGAAAGTATTTTGCCTGAATAGCACCCCTTATTGAGGCATTGTCTCCAAGTGACAAATTTAGATGGATGTTGTGATTAGCAGTTTAAGGTATATGGCTTGGTGGTTTTTTCCACACCAACACAAGGAGTGCTAATCACTTCTAATGGTCTAGCAGGATTCTCTGGGACTTCTTGATTTGAGAGCTGGACACTAAAGGAAAAAAAACCAAGTTCCTCTTTAAGACTTTACCTAGAGAAGTTATTCATTTTGGCAAGGAGCAGAACATTATATTTGAATGGTTTTCAGTGGGAAACACAGTCCTACTAAAGGACTAAAGCCAGGACTCTGTTCATAAAATACATGCAAAAAACTTGTACTTTGAAGGAAAAGAAACAAAAACAGAATCAAAACTGTGATACATGCATAAAAAGTAAGAAGTAAAAGATGTAAGGCAGTATTCATAGCTGTCAGAGATAATGTGGAAGCCCTAAACTCATTTCCTATGTACTTTGTTGTGCCTAATTTTATGAATGCATTGTTGTACTTAAAATGACTACTAGTATTTTGTTATTGCCATGTAGAGACTTACAAAGAGATAGTAAGTTAGTTTTCATGTTCAGATCATTGCTGCTTCATTGACTACTATTATCACTTGTGTTTTCATGGAGCTGTAATGGTTGGGAAGTAACTTTCCTATTGTTTTAACCAACAGCATGTAGCTGCCTTTCTGTAGTAATAAATTGGCTCAGTCCTGGTTATTTTTGGGGGTTCATTCAATATTGTCTTCTCATTCTAGGTTATTGAAGGAAAGCTGGCTCCCTTCTTGGGAAAGGTGATCAAGTTTGCCACCTCTCATGTGTACAGCTGCAGCCTTTGTAGCCAAAAGGGTTTCATCTGTGAGATTTGCAACAATGGAGAAATCCTTTACCCCTTTGAGGACATTTCTACAAGCAGGTACTCCAATGTGGTAATGTCAGTCATACATTTGATTTGGGTGTTAAAGACTTGAGGATTCTCAGCCTCATGACCTTTTATTTAAATAATTAGGGACTAGATTCCACTAATGCACACTTCTGGGCAGTTACACTGCTCCAGCGAGGCCACCGTGAGCAAATGTGGAAACAAACGAGAAAAGCTACTTCCCAAAGCCCTGTAAGTCTCAGAATAGCTGTTCAAAAAGGGAAGATCCCCCAGTAACATCACACAGTGTGATTTAGCCAAAGCTATTCTGAGTTTGCAAAGTGTCCTGAAAAGCCAAATGACTTCTCTGGAGTGATCACAGACATCTTTCTGTTCTCTGGTATCACTGGACCCATAATGTACAGGGATCATCCACTATAAAACAATAACCATCCATTCTGAAGTGTCTTCCCCATGAAATATTATGGCCAGTTCTCTGCTCTTTGTCTGCTTTTTCCTCTGTGCCTGTGTACACAAGATTTTTTTTTTTTTAATTATGTTGCTATTCTCAGATGGCAACAAAGTAAGTGTATGCCAGTCCTAAACTAAACAAAAAACCCCTTTATTTCAGATCATGTAGAGTATTGGATGCCAGGTCAGGGACAGGAGTTATATAGAAAATCTAGAAGCAAAATGCAGGAAACCAAAGCAGACTTGGCAACACAGCAGTTTTACTACCCTTTTTCAGTAGCGTCTTGGATTTTGAATAAAGGAGATACATTTTTTTCCACCCTTAAGAGAAAGACAGTATATCTGACAGCACAGCATTCCTCCACAGATAGGTATTTTTTTTTGTCTGTTTCAAATACAGACATTGTAATTTGTTCTCCAGAGTGTTCATTTGAAAGGGGAAAAAATCAAGGACCCACCTTTCAAAACAATCAGGACCAGCCTGTTAAAAGGGTTTGTTAAGAATTTGGTTCCCTTGCGTGCACAAAGATGTTAAATTACAAGTAACCAAGGACTACTCTTAAGGGATTTTCAGTCTGATCTGATTTTCTAAGGTTGTTTCTACATTGTTTTTCCAGAGTCTTATTCTAAAAAATGTATTGATAAAGCAGTGGATAAAAGCTAAACAAGGTGTGGAGCTGAGTTCTATAAACAGTTTTTAAGAAAGAATGCATCTAGGGTGCATGGTGAGATCGGCTGAGTTAAAAAGAAAGACTAAGATGACATAAAACATAAGGTGTCTGTTGAGATTGCATAAAAGGTGATTGAAGATATTTCCAAAAGATTAATGACAATGTGAAGGAACATTTGGGAATACAAGTTTATGTTAAAATTTGATTTGTCTGGGGGGTTTTTGATCACAAAAACATTATTGGGTATGTATTGTTTCCCTCCCCTTCAGCTGAGATCAGTCATACCTTGCAATTACAGAGTTCAAAATCCCCTGGAATCCAATAGAATTTGTCAGCAGTTCAAGCCAACAGAAGCTGCTCTAGCTCCTGTGTTTATGCAAGTTAGAAGCCAGAAAGGACTTGTGTTCATGTTTCACAAATGTGGAGTTATGGTTGATGTCATGCCAAAGACAGCGGTCTTGGTTAATGGTTTTAATAAAAACACAATCAGCATGAAAGGTTCTCCAATATTTCTCTTTCTTGTTTCATCTTTCTGCTTATTTCTTTTTTATTCCTTTTAACTAAACTTTGTTTTTATTCCCAGCATTTTCTGTTTCCCTTCCTAGTTAGTTTTCTCATCTCATTACTACACATGCACCTATGTGGAACTAACCCGATTGTTTCAGTTTCATATTTTTGCTCTGGAGGCAAGTTATGCCAACAGAGGAGCTTGTATGCTTTACTGTGCAACTCCATCAGCTCCAAAGCAGTGAGGGAGAAGGCCAGATGGAGGGATTTTGTGTTTGTTTCCATCTCTTGAAGGTGAGAAAGGTTTCTGAAGTAGGTGAACTGACCACTACAAAGACAAATGTAAGGTGAAGAGGCTAGTTAGAAACAGGGAGATGTACAGAGTAACCTGTGGCAAATGGAATGGCAAGTCCTAAAAGGTCCATGTGAAGACTTGCAATTACCTGAAAATTCTGGTTATGTGTTCAGCTTTCCTTGTCAATTGTCATACAGAGCTCTGAGTAAACAGCTCAGATTTGTGATTTAGTTGTACTGTTCTGAGTCCACAGTGTACACAGATAATTGACTAAACCTCCTGGTTTTCTGGAATTCCTATCTACAGCATAGTATTCATATTTCGTACACAATACTGGACTACCAGGTACCCCAGCTGAATCTGGTGAGGAGGAAAGAGCTGCTGAGCTCTGGAGACCATGTTTTTCTTTTTTAATGTTTGTTCGCTTTTGACCTATTAACTCTACCAGCAAACTGGGCTGTTAGGTTAGAAATATTCAAAAACGTGAACATGACATCTTTTGTAGACTTCAACCCTTCGCTGCACATTTGAAACGTGAAGCCTGCTTTTGTTTGCATGTGTGTGTATATATATATATGTATGTCTGTGTTGAGCTGGCATTTGTTTTTTTGGCTACCTCCCTGACCTTTCTTGCTCTTTGAAGAGTGACAGCTGTCAGAGTGGCCATTACAATTCCAAGGTGGTTTTCAGTTGGCTGTTAACTTTCCATCCTTGTGGTCAGCTTTGAGGTGAAGAAATTGTTTCTCTCCAAAATATTCTCAGCAGTTTCTGGCACAGTGTTCAGCAAGAATTTATGAAGGATGGGTATTCTTTAGATAGATACAGCTGAGAGAAAAAAGAGGGCCCCTCTTGAGGGCTGGAGTTTCTCTTTGGTCTGGTTATTTGCTTGAGAGTAATTTTTGTCAGTCCTTGGGCAAACAGAGTGAATACCTGGGTTATGCACTCCTCAGGGTTTGAATACACATATATTGCATACCCTTCTCTAACTAATCAGTGTGACACATTCCTTTGTTGGCAAACGGTTCCAAAACAAACACAATCAGTTCACTTAATTAGCGGGTCTGTGGGCTGTGCTTGGCAGGCTCTTTACATCCTGCTCAACAATACAGCGCAACAGTTTGCTGCCTTGAATGTAAGGGTGGGCTCACAAAGTCATAAGCTTTCTAATGATACATCCTTTCTCTGGCTTTTCTTGGGAGGTGGCCTTTCTGCACAGATCTTATTGAAAGCTGTGATTTAGTAGTTAAACAATTTCTTAAAAATTGTCCCATCCTTTTGATGCCTCTTCTAGTCAGTTTGATCCTTCTGTCCCTGATTTCCCTCTTTTGTGTCTTACCCATATTTATATAATACTTAATCAGGGTTCTTTCAAAATTTCACAATTTCACCTTGTTTTTGAAGGCCTTTAAATCATGAGAACTATTTAAAGCCTCTTGAATTAATTGCACGTTTCATGGACCAAATTTTCAGCTAATGTAAACTCTCAGAGCTCTGCTTTAGCTTGAGTTCTGGCAACTTAAATGAACTGAGCCTCTACCTCCTATTTTATTTCTTGGACTAAATTTGCCCCGGGCTTAAATTCAGTGAGTAAACATATAAAATTATCATACTATATCACTTATTTTATATTTACAGGTGTTGGGCAATGATTTTAAATATCTTTGGCTGTAAATTGGCTTCTTAGAGCTATTCTTACCAATTAGCAAGCAGGCACTTCCCCTCAAGTTGCTCTGATTTTGCTTGTTCTTCACTAATGTGGGGAAAAGTTTTGTTTCTTTCTCCTAAAATTAAAAAAAGACCCAACAACTAAACGACAGAAGTGAAGTCCTTGTAGTGCGCTGTTATCTATAGTAGTGGCTGTATTTGTTTTATGACTCAGAACAATTTTTAACAATTTTTAAATCTTAAGGAATGCTGAGAAAATTACCTTTGGAATGAGAATAGAATTCATTAAAACATGTTTTCTGTCCTATCAGATAATTAAGCAACCATAGTTATGATTAAGATTATTTTATGTTACCCAGTTAATAAAGTTTTGGTCTTGCCTGTAATCATCCTAGTGATTACTTTCACAGGCAATTAAATTTGTTGTGTTTTGCTGGTAAAGTTACTTGCTTGTTAAGAACAATTTAGTCCAGTCCTTTCCTTTTATGTGCTGACTGTAGATGTATGTGAACCATGGAGAGTTGCTCTTTTGTGTTCATATTCATTTATCAAGGCTAAACTGTTTTCACTTTGCTAAGTTAATTTGTTCTGCTGATCAGTTAAGACATGTAGACCTTTTAAGATACAAACCAGAAGGCCCAAGTTTAAAATAGACGTGCCACAGAACAGGCTTGACTATATCAACCAGCTTGGATGCCTCCATAATCTTTGGCCACCATCCTGATAAGACCTGTGAATGTACTTTGCACATAGTGACAAGTCTTTCTAAAGGCTCTGGGGCTGTGCATGCCAAAGTCTTTGCAAAGTTACAGCTTACTGTGTTATGAATGCTGGACAAATGCAACTTTGAGCATTTGGGAGAATGTTAAAGATAGATGTTAGGTGGAGAGACTGAAATGTGTAGTATACAGCATTTGCAGGAAATACCTTGGCACAGGTCAAAGGCATCATTCAAAGTACATAATTTTCCCTCTTGCTTAGCTTGGTTTGTCTTATGCTAGAAAGCTTTTCCTCAGGCCTGGCTCACCTGAGTTGTGCCACTAGTTTAGTACCTGATTTTTGAAAGAGCTTAGCTTATCGGATGTTGATAGCTAGTTCAAAGTACTCTGAAGTGATCTGCTCAGCACTTCTTTGAGGAAGTGTAGGCACCTAAGTAGATGTTAAGTTCTCTTGGTAATTCAATTTCACCTGAATCTGTCAAAACTGATCAAAATCTTCTGGCCCACATTGTCTTATTTTTGTTTGTGCAGGGTAGCACAGTAATATTACCTGGAATATGTAAACAGAAAACAATTAAGTATACCAGCTTTTTGGTCAAGTATTGTCTTTTGCAACTGAATTAGCTTTAGAGGCTGGTTTTACTTGCCTCATGTCACAGTGTTTTTTAACTAGAATGTTCAATCAATGTCATATTAGTGCCAGCTTTCTTTCATTCATTTACTATGTGGGCATCCCTCACTAGGCAGGCTACTTGCATTGGTTCCTAGGCAACTGGAATAATATTGCTGCACATGTATGTCAGGGATTGATTGCCTTTGGGGCTTTTTTTGTGTTGTAAGTGAACACAGGCTAGTCCTTTTTCCTTTTCTTTGTGTACTGCTAAAGGCTCAGAGTTTGAAGGGCCTGTCTGTGATATTCACAGCTGAGCAGTTCAGAAATGCTTGCAGACAGGCACATGTGCATAGTGTGGGATGGTGGTCATGCTGGAATCCTCAGGCCAGGCTTACTTCAGCCAGTGCAGTTTGCTCTTTGGGGTTTTTTAATAGCCAGGTTACAGGTGGTTTAGTGCTTTGGATGCTTGGTGAATGTTTAGCATCATCTAAGGAAAACAATGAGTAATAACTGCATTTAATCCTGCTTTTACTCTGCATGGCAGGAAAAAAAGAAACTGAAGAATTTAGTCAGTGAAAGGTTCAGCCCTAAATCAAATCCTTGCTGAAATTTGTTTCAAGGGATTTCTCACTTGACCAAATGTGTGCAAGGTCTGGCACAAAGGAAGTGAGCTTTTTGAATGAAAAAATGAAAGCTAATACATAAAATTACAAAAGAAAGGGTGGTGGGTGAATACGGCACCGCAGGGAGACGGGAGCTCTTTGCCCTTCTCAGCTCTGCTAGGAGCCCCTGGCTGACCTTGAGCAAGCCAGTTCACCTCACACTTCCTGTTGTGAGGTGGGAATGGTGTAGGCATTGTATATCTGCTACAGCCAGCCCACGTGCATGGGACTGAAGGTATCCTGGTAAACGTTGTTGGTTCCAGCAGCTTCATCCCACCAGTCCCATTGGTAAGCCCGTCAACCAATAAGGTTCCTATGAGGCAAAAAACCTGTCTTTCAGATGACATCCTGGGCCACCTGTTGATCATCCTTGCTTCATTTTGTCTGTTTAAGGCGAAAGGTCTTTGAGGCCTCTTTGTGTTGTACCCCCCTCTTTGGGCATGTGATTCTGCTCAGGGGCACTTAATGGTGGTGCAGTACAGAGGAGAAATACAAGCATAATCAATTGGCTGTGCAGCATCTAGAATTACTTGAGTTATAATCCTGGGAAAAATAGATGGGAAGCATGAAAAGAACATGCCAGAATTTACAATTTACTAAACATTGATATGTTTCAAATGCCCAGACTTAATGGGAGATACTAAAATTGGCATTTCCTCAGCATACAAGGAATGATTATATGCTTTTAATGTAGAAAGGCTTTTCTTTTGTAACTAGTAATGATAATAATAAGAGCATTATAATATCTGTCTGGCTGTGGAGAGCTTTGCCCTTTCTCATACACTTTCCAGTGCAATAGAAATTGAATAATTAGAGGATTGAATAATTCTCTGCATCTTTTTACTCCATACAAGTAAAACATCCTTAAAACATAAAACACCCCCTAAAGTCTCAACAGAAATTGAGTTAGGTCAGGAAAGAGGAAAAAAAAAAGAGAAAACACCAAAATAGAGAGGAAGCTATTTCAGCTGCCTTCTTAGAAGACTGCAAGTCTGTGTGAAAACAACATGCAATGTTCACTAAGTCTTCAAATACTGTTTGAAAAATAGCAAGATGCTATTAATGTGCAGTGTCACAATATCATTCATTAAAGAAGGAAACATGAAAGGCCTGAATGGCTATGGGCTCATCAGCTTATTATCAGTGGTGAATAGCATTCTCACAAAGGATGTAGGGACTTTTTGGCCTCTAGACAAAGAATAAATCAGGATTCAGAAATAGCACCTGAACTGTGAATTACCTATGACAACAACAAGGGTTAAGGGAAAGATAAGTAAGTGTAGTGAACTATTAAGTGAGCCTTTTATAGGCTACAAAATATATTTATTTCTCCAGAGAAATAAAAATCATTTTGATATACCAAGGCTTGAAAACAACAAAAAACCCTGTGAAATTCACATGTGGAGATAAAATTAGATCTCAGGATTAACTAGGAAGCAATCTGTTTGTAATATTCTAAAAAGGGAGATACAATGTTGGTGGAGTTTTTGGTATCACTGGAAAATCTCTCGCAGTGAGGCTAGAAATGGTCAACCAGTTGGCATTCCAGGGCCAGTTAAGACTGACTGTATTTGACATGAGGAAAAGCAAAGCTGTGTGAGTAGCTTGGGGTAGTATAGCTCCACTACTGTAAAAGGAGTAGCTTGCCAGTTGCACAAAGGCAAGATCAGCATTGTCCCCCCGCCGTGGTGGCTTTCTTTGTCAGTGAGGGGGACACAAGCATGCAGTGAAGGCTGATATGGGTGTCCTCTCTACTTGTTCCTGTGCAGAGCTAGAGGCAGCTTTGTTCTCCAACTCAGAGCACCCTTCCTCCAGGCTGCTGCTTTGTTGTCATCTGCATCCCTTGGTTGGACTCACCACAGAAGGCAGAAAATAGGTCTTCGGAGCAGCAGTCAGGGATGGGGGCTCCAGAATGGACCAGCGATGGCAGCAGTGGGTGCCAGTGCAGTGATTGTGAGATTAGGGCTGGCTGTTTGCTCTGCCTCTGTTTAATGCCTGACAGTGTGGGGTCCTGGGCAGAGCTTCAGCTACTGCAGCAGCTCTAATGAATAACAGTTCAGACGGTTTTTCTCTGTGTTTTGATTCTGAGTGATGGAAAAAAAGTTTGTTAATCTTTTCCACTGACCTTATTTCTGAAAAATGAATTTGTATTAATTTGAACACCATCAGTCTTTGTTTGCTCTGCTGATGGCCTTTGACTTGAGAGAGCAGGAGTGCTGGCTCCTCTCTCATCCTGCTCAATCCATTTCAGCAGCAATTTCTGATAGGTTTTGTCATTTCCATGAATGCTGCAGAGAAATATTGGGCTAGCATAGGGAGTGGTGATGTGAGAGCACAAAATTACACTCCTCATCAATCATTACCCTCTAGCAACTTCCAGGGCACTGTAAACTGCTGACTAACAAGGGAGAATTAGCTTGATAAAATCACCATTAGTGTCAGTTCAGAGTGGTATAAAGTTTTAAAGACACTGCTGTCTTCTGTCTCTTCTTTGCCCATTAGTGTGTCTGTTTGTGGAGATCCCAGCCCAGCAAAGCATGTAAGCACACTTAATGGAAGGCAGATCAGTAATCCCAAAGAAATCAGTGGGATAGGAGTGCTAAGCATGTGTGCATATGCTTCAGTGGATAAGGCAATAACACACTCTCTGAGTACAGAAATTGTAAATATCTCTGCATGACCCGGGTTCTTGATTCAAAACCAGATTTAGACTGTAGCTGGACTGAGAAATCCAACAGTCAAGTTTTACTGCAAGAGAGTATGGAAGCCAGTAGATACACTGCTTTATACTTAGCCTTGTTCACCTGCCTTTTCTTACTCACATTTGAGTTTTATCAGTTTATGCTAGTTAGAAATGTGCCTTCATAAATCTCTGCACAGAGTTCTCAAAGCTCTGCAGTTACTAAAATTTAGGCCATGTTTGGACCCTTGCATAAAACTTCAAGTGCAGCCAGAACAGAAACAGTTTTTTTAAATGTTACAGGTGAGATGCAGCTGATATAGCTAACAAGTTGTGTTAGCTTATAGACTTCTCTCAGTATTGTCAGACCACATGGCTTATGGCTTCTCACTTTTGGGGGGGTTCTTTCTTCATGTTTTCAATTTTTCTTCACAGTCTTGAAGACAAGAACCTTATTTCTATGAAAAATAGGTTGAAAGAAAACCAACAAAAAACCCACTAAAGTTATAACAATGGGCACTTGGATTCTTACATAGTCATTTGACTACAATCGCTACAAGAAAAGAAAAAAAGTGCAAGGCATTTCAAGATGTCCTACAGAATCACCAAGGGTGACCAACACCCATTGTTTGTATTTCAGGATTACTCTAAAGTTTCATGTTTTGTTGGTTTTATTATTTGATTATCCAACTGAAATGTAAGACTTTTTACCTCTGACAGTCCTCCTTTTACTTTTTCCTTTGGTTACAAAGCTGTAGTGACAACTCATCACTACAGATAGTTATTTGCATTGAAAGGCTGAGAATATCCAACTGTTCAGTTGTAGCCCAGTCACAATCACCAGATGTTTCATTGCTTGACATCCGTCTGCAACTGGGGCTTGATCTGCTGTGACATTAAGTTCATTGCCTCACAATGCCCTAAAAGTAAGCCAGTCATCTTGTTTGACCAGTTGATTTGTTTGAAGTCTTAATGTCACATTTGAGAACAGAGTTAACACAGCTTTGAATGCCAGAAGCATAGCTCAGTGTATTGATCAATTGATCGACATAGATCACTTGTGTTCATCTAGTAGGACAGAAGGCAGACGATATCACCTACCTCTGTTTCATTTTTTACTTTTGAAATGACAACTTCTCCTGCTGTTGAAGTGGACTGTTCTTCACTCTTTCCAGAACAGCTGATCACTGGAGCTTCAATGAGAAATATGTCATATCATGGCTGTTGCAAATCACAGAATCTGTTTCTGCAAATGCTGAAATATACCTTACTGGAAAACAGTATAGTCACTTCTCATTTACAAACAAAGCAAGACTTGTCTTTCATAAAACAAAGTTGATGTCTTTTCAGTGATACCTGAATACTAGTTACTAAGAAGATAAGTATTAATCCTTCTAAAAACTTGTCTGTGAAGCAGAAGTGCTGAGACAGATTCTTAGCAACTGCAAAGTGAAAGCAAGTCAATTTATTTTAGTGTTCCTGAGTAGCTTTACACCAGCAGGGGTGTGGCCATACCAGTGTCTTTTACAACGCCACTCTAATGAAGCATAATGCTCTTGGAGCTCTCAGAATGGTGTCAAGGAATACCTACTGCCCACAGCCCACGTGAAGCCCTTGCATGCTCTGGTCCTTTTTTGTGATTAAATGTTGACACTAATTTGTGTTTGCAGGTGTGAAAGCTGTGGTGCTGTCTTCCACTCTGAGTGCAAAGTGAAGGCTGTACCATGCCCCAGGTGTGTGCGTAAAGAGTTGCAGAAGAAGCAGAAATCCTTCTGGAGGCAACTGAACATGGACGAGAACTTCGAAGAGTCTTGCAACATGTTTGAATTGTCATATCAGAATACATGAGGTTCTTAAGGCAGTGGCCAGCCTGAAGAGAATTCCTCTCCCAGCTGCCAGCTCAAGCAAATTCTCAGCTTAGACAGGCAGAAATTTTTTTGAAAAATATTACCTGACCTTCTTCATCTGTGAATAAGAGCTGCCAAAGCGGCCATAAAGCCTTGTTGGCTTTGAAATACCAATGGTTAAACTGCATTGAAGTTAGCTCTCATACAAAATGTGGTTTATGAGAAATGCTTTAGGTCTATCTAATTAAGTACCCAACTTTCTTTTCCACCTCTGGAGAAGACTTTATCTCAAGGCAGAAAATATTTGCTGCCATGACTGCATTATTTTTTATGTTGTTAATTTAGAATTGATGAATCATCTACTTATTTATGTGTATTATTTATTTATTAGTAGCCTTGGCAGGGGCTCTGGTGAGGTGTTATTGAACCCAATAGTGCAGGAATTATTTTAAATCCACTGTCTCCTCCTGATATGGACATGTGGTTCCATTTCCTCATGTTTTCAGAGAACTATCTTAAAGGATCAGTGCATTTACATTTTAAAGGCTCTCCTTGCCAAGGAAAGAAGAGGATCTCCCATTAAACCTTATTTGGGGTACTTACAAACATAAGATGCAGAATAATTCCTTCAGTTATGTTTATATATTTATAACCACCCCCGTGAACTACTCCATATTCAGATAAGCATGGGACTTGCTACTCTTTTTGTTCAGGCTGGGAATATCAGTTAAGCTTTGTCATTGAAGTCCTTTGAGATTTGTGCTGGTTACACTTGATTTATGGGGGCTATGTCCTTGTTTGTAGTAACATGATGTTGGTTCTCCTCCTTCCAGTCTGAAACTTCAGGGCATTTTAAGTGTTCATGTTGGTTTTCTATTTATTTAATGAAGTTTACTTCAAATGTTTTTCTAATCTGAACCTGTTAAACTGACAGGAAACTGGTCTTGCCCATTTTAGTTAGCAAATACCTCCAAAATTGTGAAACACTAGTTTGCTGTTTTTGTATGCAACTTGTGTCCTGCATTCTCTTTGAACTCCAAGGCATTTATAGTTCTGTAATGACTTCCAGGGCGGACAGTGAAGTTCCTCAAGGTATGATTCTGCTCCACACACCTGAACATAAGGAAGTATTAAACACAGTGAATTATTTTGTAAAGGGAAGTACATGGATTTAACTGGGGAGGTGTGTGTCATTACTGGTAGTATGTTTATTTCATGGCAAGTTCACCTCCAATAGGCAGTTAGATTGTCTTCCCCCCATTTCACATTCCTGACTCTTTTCCACACCCTGCAGTGATAAGTGTATTACATACCTATGAAAGCATTCATATATATATATACACACACACACACATCTATATACAGAAAGCAAATATGGTTTCAGGAGAATAATGCCAGTTGCATGTGTATTTTCCTCTCGTCTCACATAGGTTTGTGAAAATATGAAATACTGATTTTTGCTTCCTATATAATCTACAGACTGTTGTATTCAAGGCAGAAAGCAGTTAAAGCATCTCACTAGTTGCTGAAGTATGTTAAATAAAAGAACAGGGTATATCATGCTTAGGTTAAAAGGTAAAATGCTACAATGAGTTGCCTTGTACTGGAATGTAAGTGGTTACCTTTTCCAGCCTCCAGTCAAAGAAAAAGTAGCTTTCTCAAATTTGAATGCAACTACTATATATATAGAAGCATGTTTATATCTGTATACATTAGACAACCAGTGCCTTTCTTTTCCAGAAATCCTTCTTTTATTGGGATTCTTTAGAAGGAAGTGAGGGTTTTTCCATGTTCTTGGCAAAGTGCTGTAGGGATTCCCATACTTAATAAACCTGGTGAATCATGCACCTTTGTCACTAAAATTAATACTTCCCATACACAATGGTGTCTCTGTCTCAGCTCACTGTTCCTCATGTGAAATGCGTTGCTTTTGGCTATCACCCTTAAAGGTATAATGTTCCTTGCAAATCCATTCCCATGCAAAGAATTCCCTGTGTGTTCAGAAATGCAAACACTGGGGAAGTACTGTGGAATTAGTCAGGCAAACAGGAACCGCACTGGTACTGGCTGAATAAACAGAACGCTCCCATGTTTTTCAGCTTGTGTCACTACAGTTACTCCTGTGGCAAAGCCAGTAGCTCTGAAACTGTCATCTGGCAGGTACTATTTTGAATTATCTGTAGACATAATGTTAGGTCATTAAAGAAAAAATGGTGGTGTTTTTCATATCATCATGCTCTGGTATTTATGATACCTCACAGTGCTGGTTCATGTCCAGCTCAATTTAGAGAAGGCTGCTTGAGTGCACTGTCAAAAATCATACGGAGTCAAGGAATCAAGGTTCAGACATTTCAAAATATTAGTTACTTTGACATACATCCTATCTCTAGAGTACCAGTCATGTGGGTGGTTAGATACTGGAATTGAATTCTGGAATAACAACATAGACAGCATTGGAGTTGTTCTGGGTTTGTACAGGTATTACAGAACAGAGATTTAAGGTTGTAAAGAGTATGATGTTGGCAAAACTGCTGAAATTAGCCATGGGTCTGAAACCACTGCCATTACCAATGACATAGAGCAAGAGCATTTTATGATATTCTGTCAATGCCCAGAGCTTTATGTAAAAGGATACTGTAAAATAAAGATCATGTTATTTGCTTTAAAATCCAGTGTTGTTATAAACCAGCTAGTTCCTAAAATGAATAGACATTCATTTCTACTTTGGAAAAGTGATACAGCTTCACAGTAGCGCTAGGAGCAGGCTGTAATGGGGAAGATGATGTCCTCTCAGGGATGCCTAGTTCCTATCCAGAAATAGTTCTTCCTTATGAATGGGTAAGGTAAAGTATTCTGTCACCAATTTTTGTAAGCATAATGAAAGGCTTAATCCTGCCCTCAGTCGATTTTCTTGCAGGAGCCATCTGCAAGCAGGAGTCTCAGCCTGGCGTTCTGCATGTGGTTTGGGTTTCAGACAGCACTGTACCCTTGCATGGTTGTCTCTGCTGTACTAACAGTGCTCTGTGCTGGTCCCCACTGCTACTCTGCCCATTCTGCAGCCCACAGCCTGCATGTGGCTCTGCTCTGCAGACTTCTGGATGAGCATCAGCTGGTAAAGTTCCTGGGGGCTTTGCAGATTGCACGACTCTGCCCGCACCCTCCCCGCCACCCCAGGTGAAATGATGTGTTAGTACTTCAGTCTTTTCCTACCCACGCATGAAATAAATTTGAACAATACCATTTCCTTGTGAATCGAATAAAATATGTTGTTTGTCTTCTTCAAAGAGAAGATGCTTTCATAGTTGACTGAGAAGGAATTGATCTGTAATCCAAACTGCTTTTGCTTTGTACAGAACTTGTTATCAGTGTAAAAATAGGATGCTTAACTGCAATGGACCATAGCTTCACTCTCTACAGGTACTTATAGTTGTTAGTCTGATATTATTTTAATCTAGGACACTATCGAGATCCTTGTTCAAGTCTCTTTTCCTCTTTACCCTAACCATCTACCTTTCCTTTAATAGGAAGATGGGCCTACTTAGGGGATGCCAAACACGGCTCTTTTTGTATTATCAATCTATAAAAAGAGAAATTTGTATTTCTTGTGTAGGAATCCTCCTATTGCTTTTCTTGTTTTTTGTCTGTCTTACATTGTGGAAAATGATGGGTTTGTGATGTGACAAAATGTCCTGGCTGGCACATACCAATATGAGCTCACTGCTGGGATCGATAGGAATTGGCAGGTGGGAGGGAAGATACTTTTTTGAGAGGAACTTTTTTGCAGCACTGCACAGGGCTCTGATGGCCCTGTTAGGAGTGAATCATCAGGGTATCTCTCGAGCTCTTCTTGTCAAGGCTTCTCTTATTATTAGGATAGTGTGTGTATTATAATAGATTGATGATAACATCTTGAAAGATTTTTAAAAAGAGCAGAGGATGTCTGTTTACAATGAAATGGGGAAGCTGCCCCATTGAATTTTGCTTTTTTCCCTGTAGCAGCAGAAGCCACCGAGTTTCCTAGGTCACTGCCTGGATTGCAGCTGACTGTTGATCTGTATAAAAGAAATGAATTGAATAATCATTATAATCTTTTAAATTTTTTCTGCTGCTCAGTTGCAAGCCAGTGTCCCCTCTCTCTCCACTGTCTCTGTCCATGTCCTTACTCACAGCACTGAGCCTATAGCCAGACTTGGAGCTTCATAGCTCTTTGTGTTGCTTTTGAACCAGTTGAGTCCAGTCATTCTCTCCTTCGTGATTTGCCTTCCAATTTTCCCTTCCCAGTAGGAGTGCCTTACAGTATTGTATACTAGCATCTCTTTTCCTGTTTTGGATTTCCTGATTGCATCTGCTGTTTTATTAACTTGTAGATTTAAACTGAAACTCTCCTGTGCTGTGCCTGCTCTTTTGCAGGAGCAGCTGAGTAAATCAGTTTGTTTGTTCTGCCCTCATGAAGTGAGCTCTACAGGCTTCATATACCAGCTCTGAAGACACCAAACTATGTGGGAACTCCTCACTTTTGCTCATTTTGGTGCCTTAAATTTTGAGAAGTGAATAATTTTTTTAGAAATGCTCTGCCATGATGCAATATGTTTGGCATTGGAGCTTAAAACCCTTGCTCATGACAGTTTTCCATCTTGCTAGGAATGGTAACCATAAAATTTGTTTACTGTCTATGCTTTGTGAGGGCATTATGAGAGAGGATAGCGTGGAGATGGTATGGGTTCTTACTGTGTGTGGTTTTGAGACTAGCTGGGCTGCTTAGCCTGAGATGCAGTTGTGCAAGACCTTCAGAAGCTATGCATATATAATAATGTCAAGTACAGTGAATTAAAACAGGGTCAGGTCACACGCAGTTTTGCTCCTCCTGGAGCCCATGGCCAGTCCACACAACGTGGCCAGGGACTCCCATTCAGATCTCCCTGCTTGCTTGCACAGCTGGGTCCAGTGCTGTGGAGTGAAGGTTTTTCCTCAAAGCTTATTTGTAATTCAGCCTGGCTCCCTGAAGGCTGACCCAGTGGGGGTTTGGTCAGACTTACCTAGAAGAGAGGGTTAACCCGTTGAAATTTTAGCATTATTTGCTAAAGTATGTGGCATGTGTCAGCCTGGGGCACATGTCCATACTAACTGTGATTATTTAAGTCCACATTTGACACCAGCAGCAGGAATCCCGTTTGACAGCAGCAGTGCTGTTACTGCATTTTAGCAGTACAGTGAGGAGACAGCCTGGATAATAATGTGCAAAGTTCTTCTTTACTTGAAAACCCTGGTGTGACCATGATGGCTTGAGTCATACCTTAAAATGCCAATTTCATTCAAATTCCTTGGGGTGGCCATTAATCCAAATTGCAAAGATGCCACTTGTGGTCAGCATCAGAGATATCTAGGTCTGGAGAGCTATCAGCAGGACCAAAGTGTATAAGACTTTGTGCACAAGTGTCAGTGGCTCAGTTATTTATTTATTCCTGTCTAATCCACATGCTAAACCATTATAAATCCTTGAGTACATAGCATTGTTTTGGTGGAAAAAGGATTTGTTTCAGTTTTGCTTATGCACTTTTCTACCAAGTTGATTTTGCTTAAACTAAACTTGCAGGCTGATTTTTATCAGTGATACCAAGCTACCTTATGTGAGTCCCTGCTATACTTTAGGTAAGCAAAAGTAAATTCATGAGCAAAATGTGTGTTTCATAGGTATTAAGTGATAAAGGCAGCTTCTAAATCAACTTTAGTTCAGTCAAGGCAGGTAAAAGCCAGGGAAAGCCAGGTGTGAGCAGCAGAGCACAGTGGCTGATGTGGTCCCTGGCAGCCTGGGCTGTCCTTCCTGCCAGAGCACCAGCTCACCTGCACCACTTACAGTGAATTTTAGCATTGCTGGCAGTGCACCCTGATTTTTTGGAATACCGTGATGTGTGTGTGCTACTCTGTTAACTTATTTGCAGCATTGTTATGTGTGTTTCATTGTTCTTGTGAACATTGTGTTTGCGTTTTGGTTTGGTTTTTTTACTTTTGACAAGGATTTTTTTAACATTATCTGCAACTACTGGGCAATAGTCTTAATTTATTATTGGTGTGTAATGATGTTATAATTTAAATCCATTGAGTTGAATTGCTTGTTGACACTTGAGCAGGGTTTATTTGGGTTCACTTGTGACTGCATCAGAGCACCAGTCCCTCCTGTATAAAGGCAACTCTCAATAAACACTAAAAAAATCTTACTTGTCCTTTTTAATTTGCTTTCTGGTGGGTACTGTATCATGGGGTAGGCATGTAAAGCATCTTTCAAGCTTTGAAAGAATGATTGTTTTCTTAAAAATGCTTCTCTGCTGGTTAAAGTCTTCTGAAAGAAAATGTGATATTTACTGTTCCCTGAAATCAGCAAGGAGGGCCTCTGGAAGTACCGTTGATGTCTGCATCAGGCTCTGGGGGTTTGGATTCCAGTTAAATCTTGTTTTTTTGGAAAGCCACAAATTCCTAGATTTTTAATGGTGCTGACCCCTGCCACAAGCTCCCAGGGCAGCTTACTGTGGCTTTGAGGCACCCTTGGATACAGAGCTCCTGGGAGGCTTGTAGGAAGCAGCTGCTTACTGTGTGGCTGCCAGTGGACCTCGGCCAGAAGGGTCCAAGGTCTTGAATTCTAAGGGCTGTGAATTCTAACTAAGTGAGGCATCTCCGTGGTGGACTGAGGGGACCATTGAGGGGCTGCAAGGGCAGGATTTTGCCCATGTTATAAGGGTTCTCACACCTATGGATGTAGGAGCAGGCAAGATTCTTGTTCTTCTTGTTGTTTCTTCCAGTGCACCAGCTAAGGAGCTTCTGCAGCTCCTTGAATCTGGATTTGATGACTAAAAATTGCAGCACAGAGCTGTGGTGGAGCTCACGGGCCTAAACTGGCTGCCTGGGACTCCCCAGAGCATTCCACACCCAGCCCTATGCTCTGGCAGCTTTCAAAGAGGAGGATATATCCCCTCCTTCACTATTCCTGCCCCTCCTCAGAAAGACCTGAAGTCCATCAGGAATGTCAATCCTCTCTCCTGCAGGAACCTTTGGACTTCATCCCTGTGATGAAATCAGCTACAAGCAATGAGTTAATGTTTGACTGGGACCACACAAGCTGCACAAGGAAACCATGTGCAAGACCTTCTCTTCCTCCTTATTTGCTTTACAAGGTGAGCAAATTCTGTTATGACATCTCCTTCCCCTTTCACTGCCACCTCCCCATCTCACTTCACCCTGTAAGAGATGGTGTGAAAAAGCATCCATGCAGAGCAGAGACCGTGGGGTCTGTGGAGCCCTGGGAAGAGCATGCCAATCCAAGCTCTAGTTCTTCTTTTAAAGCCAGGATAATTAATTCTAAAAAAGCTACCCTTCTAGCTCTCAGACCAAAATTAATAATATTTGGGTTAATACGTGAAGTCAACTGAAGATGCTAGTCCATTCTGAAAGAGTGGAGCTAGCAATCTCCTTTCCTTAGGGACTGAGGGGGACCTTCCGGGGGTGAGGCTTACCATACCTTTTCAGTGAAAGCACACTGAGGGCATATGAAAATATTCTGGGAGTGTGTGTACATAGCTCTGGACTGTCTTGTTAAAAGAGTTCTTGTTTAACTAAATATGCTCCAAAATAGTGGTCCCATCTAGAGGCCTGAGTATTACCACTATGAGAAGGTGATGAAAAGCATCTCAGATAATCAAGTGTTACAATTAAAACCAGACAAAGTCTCCAAGGCAAGCAGGAGTAAATTCCATCCATTTTAAGCATAGACAAATATAAACTTGGCATTGAAGCTGTAAACATGCTTTAAAAAAGTCCATTGTTTATAGTAAGTGACTTTCAATTTTCTATAATTTAGTTCAAGGCATTAGCATTCATTTAGATATTAAAAATGAAGTTGTAAGGCTCATCTGGAAAGCAAGACAAGTCAGGTAAGTGCTTGTGTTAAGAGCAGTGACTTGAAAATTCTCCTGTGTTTATCATGTAGGTACAATATGATAAAGGTAAGTAAGAAAGAATTATTAGTAAAATTAGGTACTGCTTAAAAATAAAGTGCAAATTGCTGTATCAGTGTAAGATAGTAATAGATGTAATCAGCATACATGGAGCTGTTCAGTCCGAAGTGCTTTCCTAGCATTTAAGATTATAAATTAATCTCATTTCTGACTGACACTTCAGGCAAATACCTGAAGTGCAGCAACAAAGTAATGAAACACAAGGAGTGTGCAGTGTTGGGCACCATAATACAAGCAAGATATTGGGCTATTAGAGACCATCCAAGAGGGGGCAACAAAGATGGTGAAGGGCCTTGAGGGGAAGCCATGTGAACAGCTGAGGTAATTTATCTGTTCAGTCTGGAGAAGAGGACACTGAGGGGAGATCTCACTGCAGTCACAACTTCCTTATGAAGGGAAGAGGAGGGGCAGGCACTGATCTCTGTGGTGACCAGCAACCAGACCTGAGGAAATGGCCTGAAATTCTGTCAGGGGAGATTTAGGTTGGATATTAGAGAAAGATTCTTCACCCAGAGAGTGGCTCCCCAGGGAAGTGGTCACAGCATTGAGCCTGGCAGAGTTAAGAAAGCATTTGGACAATGCTCTCAGGCACAGGGTGTGACTCGGGGATGGTGCTGTGCAGGGCCAGGAGTTAAACTCCCTAGTTCTTGTGGGTCCTTTCTAACTCAGCTTATTTTGTGATTCTGTGTCTCCCTCAGTTTGTACCTTCCCCTGCAATGATTTCCGAGAGCAGGGATACAAATGCTCACGAAAGCAAGGCTAGGGTGGAAAACAAATGCCAGCACCATCCTGTCGACAGACATTGTCATGCAATGGCTTGTGGCACTGGTGGATACTTTGTTGTGTACATATTGCAAAATGTCCTATTCTGGCTTGAACTCTGCACTTCTGAAGTGTTGCAGCTAGGGAGGCTGTGAGGCCTCCCTGGCGGTCAGCGGCCTGAGATAAGGAAATGCAAGTCACGATGAGTGGCCAAAAAGAAGCCCCTTGCCGCCTTCGGACCCCTCTTATCTATCTGTAAGACTATAGGCCAAAATTGTACCCTACTCTCCCATTGGTCCACTTTTCAAAACCCCTCTACCCTATATAAACCCCGAATATTGCCCTGTTAAGTGAGGGAAGCTGTCCCTGCAAACCTTCGAAGAGGATGCCGAAATAAAGGAAATCATCTGAGGAACTGCAAACGGCTCTCTCCTCTCTCTCCCTGTGTTTGCCAGGGCACTTAGCAAGCAAAGCTGAATTCACTGCAAAGAGCTGATATTACACTGCT
Source organism: Acrocephalus scirpaceus scirpaceus (assembly GCA_910950805.1). Taxonomy (NCBI): domain Eukaryota; kingdom Metazoa; phylum Chordata; class Aves; order Passeriformes; family Sylviidae; genus Acrocephalus; species Acrocephalus scirpaceus. Next base: position 44,640,479 of record OU383779.1, read on the forward strand.
AAAGCTATCACACTGCTGAGCTGAATTCACTGAAATTGCTTGCTAAGTTTGCCTGAGGCTTTGATACCTCGCCAGAGCTTTGGGTTAGGTGACCCCGAAAGGTGTCATTCTATCCGGGACTTACAGCAAGAATTGGACCCTCAGAAGGTATCGAAAAGCCCCTTAATACTGAAGGACACTTGTTTCAGATTTAACAGACAGCTTGTTCGATCCTTTAAGCAGATCCAAGATCTGCTGGCTCCAATGAAAGCTGCAGTTTGTCAAAGAACCAGAGCTGGACTCTCAGTATTTAGACAGGAGCTGTAGCAATGTATAAAATTGGCAGATTCCTTGTGAAATACAAGTACATTTAGCACAGTTAACCCTGGGTGATAGCAGGTAAAAGAGGACAAAAGCATAATAAAATACAGGTCTCTACTGTAGTTATTTACACAGTATCGACATTGTTGGCTGTGCTTAGAGATTTATGTCAGGTGTTAACTGCACTGTCATAAAACAATAAAGTACTTCTGTGAAGGGCTTAGGGCAAAGGGGAGGCAGAGAAGTCTCACTGTATAAGGCTGTCCTCCTGCATCTGTGGAAATCCAGGGAATGTTTCCATAGTTGTCAGCAGGAGTTGTGGGGAGGCCTGCTAGGGGAGGGCAAGCAGAAGCACATTTACTATGTTTAGAGCAGGTAATTAATGATTCTGTCTCAGGAAGGATATTGTCGCCACCAAATTCTAGGAGCTAACACTGCTGATAAGTCCACCTTGCATTAAGTGGAGAGATTAGGGTTCCTCCTGGCAGCAGGGATGTCCTTTGGTGTTTCATAGAAATGCTGACAAGGACCCATAAAATCTGAGAGATTACAGTAAGAGAACTACTGTGCTCCAGGTGGCCATGAGGTGAAAAGGGCAAGAGTCCAGTGTCCCAGGGTTTCTACACAGTATACCCTGGACTCTGCACACTTCAGCTCTAGGCTGTTGCAACTCTGCTACTCACACTGGGCTCACAGTAGGCTTCCCCTCAGCATTTTGGCTGTGGGACCAGACTTCTCAGCTGAGTTTAGTGTTTATATGTAGTGGACCAAACTGAAACGCCAGTCCCAATCAGTCACAGCACCAGGGAGTTTAGATCCAGGCAGTGCCTGCCTGTCCATGGATCTGCAGCTCCAGTTTGTCCTCCCTGCTTGTTGTGTCTGCCCTTCATGAGGTCATGGAAAGATTGCTTCTCCAAGCCATGCCCATACGTGGGACTTACTAGAAAAGTATTGCTCTTCCACTAGAGATGGTTCCTATGTAGTTGTTCCCTGTTTAGGTGCCACTGTATGGGAAGGTGTTTTCTTGCTTCTTTCTGGATGCAGGAGGTAATTCTTCTTTATCAAAATATTTAGTAAAAGTCTCCCCCTCCACAGCAGTCTCACAGCTGTCATGAGAGGAGTAGGAGAATCACCTGCTCCCTGACCCTGCTCTGGACAATGCTTCTCAAAGGTCAGTCAGCTTCAAATAAGAGAAACATCTTTGTCCAGAAGATATTTCAGAGCCCTTCATAAACTTGAGTATTGCTGCCAGCCTGGCTTGCTTTGCTTTCTCTGTCAGGAACCAGAGTGCTCCACACCTGCTGGTCCTCACTGTTCTCTGAGGGAGCTGATAGGAGCTGTTTGGAAAACAGATGGGTAGGTGTTGAGCACTTCAGCATCTGACCCCATATCTGTCAACTGTCTGAATTAATTTTGAGCCAAAGCAACTGGATGAGCCTTCCATACTTCTTTCTCAAATGCATTGTCCATGCCATTTCCTGTCCCATATTTTATCTTAAAAGCTGATGAATAGGGCTGAAATCTGTCCCTCACTTGTCAGCTACATCAGCTTTCAAACTCCAGGGCTAACTTCATACTGGGACAGCTTTAAAAGTCTGTGGGTTAATTCCTGCCATATTTCAGTGTGAGACTGAGTTAGTCCCTCCTGAGTCCTGGGTGGTGTCACAGTGGCAATAAACAGCATCAGTCCCATGGCACCTGTTGCCCCTTTCATCCCTCCAGCCCTCAGCTTCACTGGTGCTGGAGATGTGGCCCAGATTCATTCCCCTACTCCCAACAGCAGCACAGGATCTCCTACTCCGCAGATCCAGCACCCCAGCAGAGTGCTGTCCTTGCATCCCACTGTCCTGGTGCAAAATACAGATATGTTAAACTCAGTTTAGAAAGAGGTGAGCACTCTCCCGTGTGTGCCCAGAGCAGAGCGCCCCCAGCACCAGCATCTTCTTGGCTGTGGTTGTGACCTTTTCCCATAACTATCTCAGTGGTGTCCTCATCACAGGAGTTCTTCAGCCTCTGGCATGGTGAGACAGCCTAGGAGATTGAAATGACCCTTTTGGATTGCACATCTCTTGCTCCGCACAGCCACGCGTTAAAATTTTTCGCATTACACTTCCATGTAGGAATACCGGGGGCGGGGGGAGCCCTTGGAGCAAGCTGCCTGGGACGGGCACGGACGTGCCCGCGGGAGAGACGCGGAGCAGAGCGTGTCTCTCGCTCCTCACACTTTTCTTTTTTTATTGACCCGCCTCAGTGATTGGAAAGGACCCATGTCCCGTGTTCCACCCCCACCCCCGCCCGGCCCCCTCTTCTTCCCCAGCCGCACAATTGTCACCGCCAATTAGTGCATTGTTAGGGCACACAATGGCGCTGTGGCCACTGGAATGGGCCGCTTTTGTGCGTCTCCAGTCGGCTGTAGGGGCAGTCAAGATTCATTTAGGGCCTTACACAACATGGACAGAAAATACTATCAGAAAAGCAAAAGGGGGAAAGAAAAAGGGAGAGGTAGCGAGGAGGGGGGTGAGCCTGCTATTCAGAGGTTAGCCCAGCCGCATGAAAGGCCCAAGAAGCAGTGCCACATTGAAGACGCCCCTTGGAACACAAAAAGGAACCGGGGCTTAATAGTAATTAGTGGGCAAACTGCAAAGCGCACCGTGGCTCTCCAGTGAATTGTTCTGCACTTACTGCCACGGCTGCCCCTTCCCCCTCCCCTCCGGTCTGGCTGGGAGGGGAGCAGCTCGGGGGTGGGAACTGGCAGCCCTCCTTTACCCACCGGCTCTGGGGAGGCCTCACCAAGCTCTCCTTTGTGGCAGGTAAATTGGATTTCATTCTCTAAAGCTCACAGCCAGTTACAGGAGTTACTTTGCAGCCAGGCCAGGGGGATGGTGTCAGAGTCAGCACCATGCCCGTGTCAAGGACCTTTAAACAGCCCTGTCCCTTCTTGCAGCCTGGCACGACGCACCTTGAGGCTGGGCTGTTTGTCTGTAGCCTGTCCCTCTTTCCTCAGCAGAGAGTTGGAGGCCACAGCTGTTGTTTTGCTTCTGTTGTTTCCCTCTTTGTTCATAAAATAATCACTTGCGCGGGTTTTTATGATCTGTTTAGGGAAAGGCCTGATAGCACCTCACTTCAGTAAGGGTGAGGAATCTACTCAGGCTGAAGACCAAACCCTGCCCATCCTTCCAAAAGTCTGCACAGTGCAAACAGCACTTGCCTACACCTCTCTCCCCTCATATCTGTGCCGGCTCTCAGTCACCCTAAGGCCTTCATCGGTACATACAGAAGCTCTTAAAGAACATTTCGGCCCAGTACACCTTGGAATTGTCTTAGGCAACTGCATCAGGGTGCAGCTGAATATGTTTAATCCCTACTTCTGTAGAGATCAGATTGTTGCTGTCATCAGTCTCAGCTCATCTCCTGAATTCTTGTACAAGGTTTAGTCAGGAGCCTATGTGTCCAACAGTTAGCTGTGTCTTGGTGATACGCCAGATTAAAAGAGCCACAAGGCAAATTTGACCTTACATAAAGGTGGTTAAGTATTGAGGAGAAATTCAGGGCATCTTAGCCCTGATGGAAAGTACACAGAAGCACAAAATTAAGAATCATTCCTTTTATGTTGTCAGGGAATCTAAATAAATCTGTGGAAGAAAGCTGTGGGGTCTGATGGTTAGTTTGTTGGTTTTTCTTAGCTAATGGATGTATATTTTAGCTATTCTTGAGTACAGGGCTGCTGGAACAGGTGCTCATCTCAAGCGCAACCACACAAATTTAAACTGGGCTCTTGCAGATAAGCTCAGTGTGGTTAGACACTGTAGTTAGACCAGACACCAACTGACCAAATTTAGTAGTCTCAGCTGGAAATGTTTCCAAACTGCATGTGAGATACACACACAGTTCTGGACCACCATCTCACTGCTGGTAGAGGTTGAAAATGCCTCCCTGTTTCCTCTGGTAGCTACGAGTACAACACTCTCCTATCTCCTAGATATCCAAGCAAGCCTAGAAAATACAGATGCTGCTCCAACAAGTCTTTTTCCATGACCTGGAATCCACAGCCACTCAGTATGTCTATACAAAATAGGTTTGGTTGTATTAGGACAGTGAAAATAAGATTTACAACCAAGATTTTTTGTCTGTCTGGAATCCCATCAAGGGTTTCATATGAGGCTATGGGCAGCACAGCAGGTATCAAGGGCTCCGTTGGTGTTGTGGGATGGCTCCTGCAATACAAACACAATCAGGGAGCTCACAGTGTCTCACAGACAGAGCTGGTTGAAGGCACTGTCTCACAACACAGAATGTGTCTGTCTCTCACCAGCCACAGTACATCCTCTCTCTGCTAATTAGCGACATCCTTGGCAAAGTCTCAGCTGAAAGGATTACACTGTCTTCTCACCTTGCTCTATCCCTTCCTCCCCCAAAGAGGGATGTTTAGTCCTGTCAGGATGCAGCCTGGCTGGCCCAGGAATCTGCCTTGTTTCCCTGCAGACTGCTTGTCTACCAGAAGATGGATTTTGTCTTCAGGACAATAAGTCTGGCCCTGACTGAAGTGAGGTGCAGCCTTGCCTCCCTGCAGCAGAGCCAGAGGTTGTCAGTCTTGTGTGCTAGTGAAACAGAGACAGGGAACAGCATCTGCAGCAGAAGCCAGAATGGTATTTTTCCAGCTTAGGACTGTGGGGTTGATTTCACAGCTCTCTTTGGCCATAGAGACAAACCACACACCTTTTGTGTCTGCAAAAACAAGGAGAGTTACCTTTTTCTCCTGTTTTTTTGTTCCCTGTCTGCTCAGCCCAAGAGCAGTTTGAACTGCAGGTACATTCAGCACCTGGCACAGGTGGAAGCTTGCACAGGAATTTCTGTGAGTGCACCTAGTAGAATCCTGTCTGCCTCATGATGGTGCAATGGTTGGGGGTCTGGCAGTGCCAGTCTCTGGGAGACATGGAAAAGGGCTCAGCTTCTCCTTTGTCCCAAATAGTGATACAGTTAATTCACCAGCGTAAGGGAAATACGTATCCAACATGAATTTTCCTGCAGTTGGAGAGACTTTTCTGAGCAAAAAGCTGAACCAAACTACTTCAGCGTTTTCATGCAATAAGGAAGATGCTGACCTACGTGAGCTCCATCTTTGCAGCAATTGTGCTACCTTTTGTGTCAGCTAGTTGTTTATACAAAATCAGTTTGATTGTATCACTTTGGTAAAAAAAATACTGTAAGAGTAAGTACACGACCTTGTCATCAATATTTTTGGCAACTCTATGCTAGCACTTGTGGAATATTTTGGAGCACTTTCCTGCATCACCAGGTCATATCCCAAGTAAGATAACATAATTGCATGCTCACTGTTGATGTACATGGCAGTGAGGTACAGGATTTAGGGAATGGATTCCTTCTTTTGCCCAGCAAATTTCCTGATTTGGTCCAATTCTGTTAAAATTAGTCCCTGCCCTTACGGCCACAGAGAGCTGGGAAATCAGCACTCAGCCTTGAGCTGGAAAAAGACCATTCTGGCTCCTGCTGCAGACTCTGCTCCCTGTTTCCGTTCCACTATAGCACATAAGGGCCACTTGCACGTGTTAATCCTTCACATATGACTAATACCTGAATGGGAAGGTTGCTAGCAACATCCTTTCCAAAAATCACTTTGACCTGTGTATTCTATTATGCTGTGAATGACTTGCAGAAGGAAGTAATCAAAATGTGTATCGTTCTAGCTAGTGTTAATTGCCTTTTCATCTGTTTCTGGCTCTTTTTATTGTGTCCAATAAATGTTGATTATGCAGGGATTTAAATCTGTATTTCAACATAGTTTCATTCACGTGATGTAAATGACACGACTCACTAAATCTTAGTTCCAAATATTCCTCTAGCTCTGTGTCAAGCACTTCAAGGATGTCAAAAGCAGATAGGGAAAATCTGAAGTGCCTGATCTTAGGACGAATGCCTAAAAGGTCAGGTAGAGGACATTGTTTCAGGACGTCTCTGGCTTTGATACTTTCTGGTTCATAGAAACATGGAAACACAGCATGTGTGTATTGTATGTGAATATTCTTCTTCTAGGATAATGTGCATAAGTACACATACAGGATAAAGCTTTCAAATGCAAAATTTTTGATTACTTCTGATCTTAAGTGAGTAATATGGCATGTTGCAAAGAAGTCCAGTTTCTGGAAAGAAAGACCCCTTAAGGTTGCCTCAAGAGAGTCCAGAATCACTGCATCTGGCAGGTCTTGATTGCAGCATCTTGAGAGGTTAGTGAAGAAATGCAGTCAAACTGGCTTACATGTTTGAAACCTATTTTAAATAAACTCTGTATTTTCAGGAAAAGACAGACTGAACTCAATTCTGAATACAGACTGAACTTGCTTTTAACAGCAACAGTTGTTATCATATGTTTTGCACCAATTCATAGAATTTTAAGGCCAGGAGAGACCACCCATAACTGCAGATGTTCATACTGAGAGCAGTATCTTTGTAAAGTGTCAGTTCAGCAGAGACAGAAATTTTCTTGGAAACGTTTCTGTTTTGAATGACCAGCTTTCTCTGAAAATCAGGCAGGACCTAAGAGACAAATGCTCACCAGGCAGATTCCTGCCTGAAGTCTGCCCAGTTTGCCAGCAAGATCCATCACTCCAGGATTTCCATGTCCCCCACTCCAAGTCCTCCCCCATCCTGTGCTTCTAAGGCCTTCCTGGGCAGGGGGCTTCTAGGAATTCTCCATGTTTTGAGAGGAAACTTTCTAGCTTTTCCTGATGCTGCAGGATTGCTCAGAAGTATGGGCAGCTTGCCCTGTTTGGAACAACTGGTGTGTTTTACATTGTTTTTTAATGTTGGAATTTTCCAGAAAACAGAAATCGTAAGTTATAGCCAGCTTCAGTCTAGGCTGCCTAACTGCTCTCCAGAGGACTGGCCATTACAAACTTGCATCCTAACTCTGAAATACTTGCCACAGATTTTTCAGCCAGAGGGTCCTCTAACCTGTCCCTTTTTTTGCTGGAATAAAAAACTGCTTAGTACTTCTGTTTCTGCAGCTGTAACAGATAATATGTTAATTTTGGTGTAAAACAAGCAGATAGAAACAAGTCTCCAAAGGCTGTGATCTGGGCAGGAAAAGCATTTTGCCAAAGAAGAACTGCTTTGAGCAGTTTCACCCTGAAGATCTCACACAGCAAAGGAGAGGGCAGGAAAAAGGCAGAAAAGGACAGAACTATTTTTGAGATAGTGCTGATCAAAACAGCATTGGTCTGAAGATAAGTCAAGCAGTAATTATTATTGTTTCATAGAGGGACTTGATGGCTCCCATGTATGAGCTGGGGATTTGTTTTACTCTGTGGTCAGAGTCAGAGCTGGTGTAAGGCACTGCTGATCTTTGCTGGGCTGCAAAGCTGTGCTCCTTCAGGCCTGCTGGACACAGGCTTCTCACACCTACATTGGTCTTCAGAAGCCAGCACTGGTGTTCTTGCATGCTGGCCCCCAGGAGGTTCCAGGGAAGTGGTGGTGGCCCCACCTCATGTGCAGGTAGAGGGTTAGATGTGCTAAGATGCAAACCACAGCTTTGTGGCTCTTAAGGTCACTTTTGCTGGACTTTCAGATCAGACAGGGCAAAACTCATGTAGTTCATGGGATATGCCCTGCTCTCTAAGTTAGGAAAAGGCCTGAGCTGCTCACACTACAGAGTGGCAAGCACTGGCCCCTTGCTTGAGAAAAAAATCTCAGATTCCATGCTTCAAGGCTGCTCATTTTGCAGCTTTCCTGAGAGCTCAGTTCACTTACAGCTATAGGCATACAAATATATGTGCCATGCAATAATCTGGACTGGAGCAAAGTATTTAACTCTCAAAAATATTTGGAAGCAACTTCTTTGCAACGTATAGAGCAAGCAAGGGTTTAAAAAACAATCTCACTGTATTTAAACAGTCATTACTGCTTTCTGGGTAAATAACACATGTTTTTAAAATGGTCTCTATACACAATAGACGCTAACACAATAAATCCTAATTGCTCTGAAGGACCCATTAGGCTGTATCAGGTCAATACATGGCGAAGCTTTTTTGAAAGTCACTCACCCTGTTGTTACATAAGCCACAAATTGAAAGTCCATAAATAAGTATTTGCCAAATGAAGAGTGAGGGCTTTACCAGGGCCATACTAATTTATCATGTCAACTTAACTATGGGGACTGTTTTCTTTTCAAGGGCCCATGAGAGAAAAAGAAAAGAAAAAAAGCATAACGTGATGTGTTTCAAAAAACACATATCTGAAAAGTTTCAGATGTTTCAGGCTGCACTGTACCCCCCAAGAAAATTAGATGTAAAGAACTTCACTGCTTCTTCTTTATCTCAGTGTTGTGTGAGTCACAGCAAGATTTGAAGACCTGCCATGGCTGTGGCATGGCAGAGGCCCATCCTCATCACCACTAACCCTCCTGCACCTCTGGGCCAGGGCCCTGATCCTGCCTCTGTATGCTGTAGTAGTGGCATCTCAGGATGGGAACATCTCTTCAGTATTCCAGCTGTGGCTCAGAAGAAGGTTCCCAGTGCCTGGGGAGACCAAAGAAAATTCATTACATACATTTCATGTGCACTTATATGTACAAATATAGTTAATTAATAAGTGACGAGTTTGGCAAGATCAGTTTTATGTGCAGCCACTCTTCCTGATTTCATTTTGGTCTTACTTGCCTGAACTTTTGGTGGCATTTCACAAACTGCAGCACTTGTGTTAGGTGTTGCTAAAGTCTGTGTCACTGTTAGAAATCAAGTTTTTGATTAATTCACTTAGAAGTTTTCAAGTTCCGTGTAACTTTTTGGATATGGTTACAGTTTGGCGTGGTATTGTTTTCCTGCAACATGTTAAGGTGTGTAGTTGCACAGGTGTATATAAAAGCAAATTGTATTGATGTAAGCTAGGATTTTAAAGGGAATTTCAGCAAGGCATGGTGAAAAGCATTCAAGTGATTTAAATCTGAATTCTTGTCCCCAGGCCACAGCCTTTAATTCATCTGGGCACATGAGAAATGTTCACCCCTGTTGCTGTTGCACTTCAGTAGCATTTGGGTGCCAGAGTCCCTCTGCAAATGCCGGCAGTGATTCTCACTGTGCTCTGCCTGCTTGCAAAGGGCCAAGAGTCCCTCTGTCTCCTCAGTCCCTCCTGCCTGTACTGCAGCAAGAACCTTGGTCTTATTTAGGAGCCCCCTGCTCCAGGTGCTGTTACACGAGGTCAGTCTTGGTGCTGGGGTTTGCAGCACAGGCAGCCTGGAGCTGCAGCACTCAGGTGGGAAGGCAAGCACTTGCCACAGCTGGAAGCAGAAGCACATCTGCCTTGGTGCAGCATGCAGCCGTGTGGGGCAAACACTGATATCCTTTTGTAGCAGTACACAGTGGTCTGCTGTGCTGGAGCTGCCTGGGGGCTGCACGGTGATGCCAAAAGTGGTGTCTGTTCCTGCACTCGTGACAGGCAGTAAGGCACAGTCTTGTGCTGCTGCAAACCACCTTATGGTCCCCAGCACCCCCCCACTCAAGCAGTTTGTTATCAGGTGTCACTGCTAATTTGAGCAATGCCTGAGCCAGCACAGTCTCCAGCTGGGGTGAGTGGCAGGCTGCCCACCAGCACCGGGAGAGCAGAGTCACCTGCGCTGGGCCCCCACTGCTCCCTTCCTGGGAGCTGGAGACTTGTCAGCAGTGCAGACAAAACCAGGATTTGCTGCTTCAAGCAAGAAGGGTCGAGGGCCAAGGGGTGGTGTGCTGATCCTATGACAAGAGGGGCAGGAGGTTCCTGCCCTGATTTGGTACCAGCAAAGCCAAGAGCAAGATCAGTGCTCTCCGGCTTTGTCCCTGCCCAAAGCCTGGGCTGAAAAGCTCTTTGCAAAAGTCTGCTGAGTCCTCTAACAAGGGCAAGGGCAATGGCTATTGCTGGCTATTGCCAGTCTTTACAAAGGAAACTTGCTTAGTCCTTTTCTAAAGTCTTTTAAAAGTCATGGTATCCTTCACAAAAGCAATTTGTCCAGGTAAACAGTGTATTCTGACAATCAGCAGTGCAAGAACCAAATACAGAAATATTTATCACCTTTTTGCTTTCTGCTTCTACTAGGAACCACTGCATCCCAGCTGAAAATGCTTCAGTGGGTGGACGGTATGTCTGTGAGGACACGTATTGTCAGTCCATGCCTGTATCCTCTGGGCTGGATCCAGGAGCAAGGATTAGATGAACTCCCAAGCAGACCTGTTTAGCATGGTGGAGCTTCATGGACATGAACATGGATAAAAGGTAAAGCGATTTTTAATAATTTAAGAGTTTTTAAACTACAAAAACATTTTCTTTCGGCCAGGAAACACTTCCTTTTTTGTCTGCAGGGTTTGACACAGTAAATTTTGTGCAGACACATCTTCTGTTACTAATAGTGCTGGATGCACATAAAGCACTGTACTCTTGTAGTGAAGGGATGAGTAACAAACCTATCAACTGCACTTGCACTTATACCATATTTAATCCTGCTCTGGTTGTTCTGCTACATATTCATAAAAAACAAAAGGGAAACAGAAGCACAGAGCAAGCCAACAGATGTCTACCTGGCTCTTAATTGGATTTTATGTGTCCCCAGTGTAGCAAATACAGCATTATTTACAGCCAGGCTCTAAGAATTAGATATATCTGGAGGAGTGGCAAAACCTGAACCAGGCTACAAGAGTTGATAGATTAACTGAAATGAAGAGCTGCCCCATTTTCCCCTTCCTATCTTCTCTCTTCCCACTTATGTACCCATTCCCCATTGTGTGTCAAATCAAACTAAGATATTGCCCAAGAGAATGCTTATAAAAATGAAAAATGCCAACAAAAAAGAGAATTTCTGCTCTTATGGAGCTTCATCAGCATTTTCTAATTGTACAGCAATGATGATAATAAAAAGGCTGCCCTCTGCTCTCAGCTATAATTTGGATAATCAACTGACAGCCATAATGAAACTGTCTGTGATTGCTTTCTGCTGGGCTGCTAGTTCACAGAAACTCATTGTTGGGGAGAATTAAAAGTTATGACTCCTGCTATGAGGATATGCTACTGTCTTCCTAAGGAACGTGTGATTTGTAATTTTCTTCTGTATGCTCTATTACAGGGAAAACTTAGAGCATAAAGCAAAGAGGTATCAGGATATCAGATTTTTTTTTTCCTTTTTTTACAAAAATGTTGTTAAGCATCAAAGTTGACAGTGCCAAGTACTATGCATGCCTAGGCTGGGTGGACGTGGATTTCAGGGGTGGTCGTGAGGTCTCTGGCCCTAAAATCCCTGATGACTTTGGTCATCAGCAGTCAGTGCTCTGCCCGTTGGTACATCAGCCACTGGCCTCAGAGCAATGAGCAAGCCAGGTTTTACTTCTGGGAGGAAGGCAGGAGCAAAGTCATGCTTTGAGTCCTTGCTTTGTGGGCTCTGGGTGCAGTTAGGGGTATTTTGGGTGCTGGTGTTCCCCAGCACCAGGCCTTGAATGCAAGCTGTCTGTATCTGTGATGTGTTGTGGGTATGTCTTGACTAGTAGATCCAGGGCTAGATGCGAGTGCTGTGGTCCAAACTGCCCTTCCATCCGCATCCACTGAGGTGGAGTGAGTAGCTCTGTGTGAGTGCAAGGGCTTGGGAGCAGCCTTCTGCCTTGGCCAGAATAAGACTCTGCCGTAGCAGCTACAGTCTGTGACGCCCAAACCTGGCTTCTCAAGCAGGTCTGTTCCCCTGTGTGTCCCGAGCATGCCGTGGGCTTCAGGGCTTCCAGGGAAGCGCTTGAAAATCAGGCTGGCAATTTCGGTGTTTACGAATGCATGGACTGGAGGATTGGAATTCCTGGCAGCTGAGCGTGACCACCTCGGTGGCCCTGGCAGGAGCCCGCGGTCCCAGGGCGCTGGGCAGAGCCCTCTGCTCTGGCACGGTCTCGTCGTTGGTTCGCGCTGCGCTCCAGCGCCTGTCCCCGCCTGGGAGGGAAGAAAGGGGCTGGCGGAGCGGATGGCGACCGGAATCCGGGGCAGCAATGTGGTAGCGCAGCTGCCTGCACCCGAGCAGGGGTGGTTTCCCTTCCCGCCGAGGCTCAGCGTTCCGGGGGTCGGGAGCGCTGCCCCGCCGGGCAGCTTGGGCGCGGGCAGCGCCGGGAGGCAGCGGCGGTAGATGCGACAGTGCCCTTTGTACCCGGGCTGATGTGCCATGGCCGGAGCAAGGCAGATCCGGCCAGGACCCTTTCACGTCTTCCCTTCCCCTACCCAGGGTTTACCCCCGTTCGTCCCAACCCCGTTACGGCGGGCGAGGCCCCGGCCCCTTCCCGCGAAGAGGGGCTGAAGTGCCCGAGGAGGAAGGGGAGAAGCGGCAGCGGCGCCGCGGGCACCGCCCGCCCTCCTCCTCCAGCCGCTCGGCTCTTCGCGCCGAGCCGGGGAAACCGGGCCGGGCCGTCGTGGCACTGTGGGGGGCGGAGGGTCTCGGGAGGGGCCGGGCGGGCAAGAGGGGAAGGAGATGCACAGATGCGGAGCAGCAGCGGTTTGGCAGCGCCGGCATCCGCTCACTTCGCCGCCTGCCCCCGGGCCGCCGCGGGACTCCGAGCGCCGGCGGACGGGGACGCGGCGGGACGCCCCCAGCAGCGGGGGCTGGCGCAGCGCGGCGTTTCGCCGCCGCGGCTCCCGGTGCCCGGCGTGGGGGCGGCCGCGGGGAGCCCCGGCGGGGCGGGGCCAGCGGCGGGGGCGGGGGCGGGGCCGAGGGCGGTCCCGGGGCGGGGCGCGGGCGCGGCGCGGAGCGGGGGCGCCCGCCCGCCCCAGAGCGCAGGTGGCGGCGGTGGCGGCGGCGGCGGCGGCGGCGGCGGTCCGGATCGCGCTCTCGCTCCCGGCGGGGCCCCGCTCCCGGAGCGGAGGCGGCAGGTGCCCGGGACATGCGGCGGCGGTAGGACGCGCGGCGGCGATGGGCGGCCGGGGGCTGCCGGTGCCGCTGCTGCTGGGGCTGCCGCTGCTGCTGGGGCTGCCGGCGGCGGGGCGCGCCGCCTCCAAGGCGCTGGTGTGCCAGGAGATCACGGTGCCGATGTGCAAGGGCATCGGCTACAACCTCACCTACATGCCCAACCAGTTCAACCACGACACGCAGGACGAGGCCGGGCTGGAGGTGCACCAGTTCTGGCCGCTGGTGGAGATCCAGTGCTCCCCGGACCTGCGCTTCTTCCTCTGCAGCATGTACACCCCCATCTGCCTGTCCGACTACACGAAGCCGCTGCCCCCCTGCCGCTCCGTCTGCGAGCGGGCCAAGGCCGGCTGCTCGCCTATCATGCAGCAGTACGGCTTTGCCTGGCCCGAGAGGATGAGCTGCGACAGCCTGCCGGTGCTGGGGGACACCGAGGTGCTTTGCATGGGATACAACCACACGGAAGCCACCACCCTGCCGCCGTTCTTTGGGAAGCCCACGCGCCCTGCGAAGGACATGGCCAAAAACCTGACACCACTCGATGGGCAGCGCCTGTCAGGGCTGGACTGTGGTCAGACTTGCAAGTGCAAAGCGCCCCTGATCCCGATCTCCAAGGAGTCCCATCCACTGTACAACCGCATCAGGACTGGGAAGGTACTCAACTGTGCCATCCCCTGCTACCAGCCCTACTTTACCCAGGATGAGAAGACCTTCGCTACCTTCTGGATTGGCCTCTGGTCCATCCTCTGCTTCCTCTCCACCTCAACCACTGTGGCCACCTTCCTCATTGACATGGAGCGCTTCAAGTACCCTGAGCGCCCCATCATCTTCCTCTCTGCCTGCTACCTCTTCGTCTCCATGGGCTACATTGTGCGGCTGGTGGCAGGGCATGCCAATGTGGCTTGCAACCCGGAGCACCACCACATCCATTATGAGACCACGGGCCCTGCTCTCTGCACCGTGGTTTTCCTTCTTCTCTACTTCTTTGGCATGGCCAGCTCCATCTGGTGGGTCATCCTGTCCCTCACCTGGTTCCTGGCAGCTGGCATGAAGTGGGGCAATGAGGCCATTGCTAGCTACTCGCAGTACTTCCACCTGGCTGCCTGGCTCATCCCCAGTGCCAAATCCATCGCTGTACTGGCACTGAGCTCTGTGGACGGTGACCCGGTGGCTGGGGTTTGCTATGTGGGCAACCAGAGCCTGGAGAATCTGCGGGGCTTTGTGCTGGCACCGCTGGTGGTTTATCTCTTCACCGGCAGCCTCTTCCTGCTGGCCGGCTTCGTCTCGCTCTTTCGCATCCGCAGCGTGATCAAGCAGGGCGGCACCAAAACTGACAAGCTGGAGAAGCTGATGATCCGCATCGGCATCTTCACCGTGCTTTACACTGTGCCTGCCACCATTGTCATTGCCTGCTACATCTATGAGCAGCACAACCGGGAGGCCTGGGAGCAGGCACAGAACTGCTCCTGCCCAGGGGACCCTCACCGCCCCAAGCCTGACTATGCTGTCTTCATGCTCAAGTACTTCATGTGCCTTGTGGTGGGGATCACCTCCGGCGTTTGGATCTGGTCTGGCAAGACACTGGAGTCCTGGAGGCGCTTCAGCACCCGCTGCTGCCGGGCCAGGAAGCCTGCAGGCGCCTCTGTGTACGGTGAGGCCAGCCCGGCGCTGGTGGGCAGGACGGTACTGCCCAGTATGGCCTCCTACCACAAGCAGGTCCCACTGTCCCACGTGTGACCGGAGGGAGCCTCGGTGACCCCAGCCACAGGGAGAAGAGGGTTGCAAAGACCCTGGGCCACAGAAGAGGAGGTGACAGCTGGGCCGCCCCTGGCGTCTTCAGCCCCACCATGGTGGTGCTGCTTCGGACCACGGGCACAGAGCAGCTGCAGCCCCAGGCAGGGCAGGGGGAGGTGCTGCCAGCTATGTGGGGGTAGAGGCACAGGGAGGCCTGGAGCCTGGCATTGCCATTTGGGGTCCCACATCCTGGTTGGCGTCCTGGTTTGCTGCTGCCTGTGGGCCAGTAAGGTGGCAGTAGCCCTCAAGCACTGATTTGTGTCCCACAACAAGCCTCTGAGCAGGTTTGCTGGTGCTGGGATGGAAGGCAGAGCTGTAGCAAACAGGGCATATGGTGGCCCCCAACCGCAGGTGGGGCCTGGCACTGCCACGGAGCCCCTCACTGAAGCCCAGAGAGTGGGTCAGGGAGAGCTGGCAGGGGGTGCTGCCTCCCTGGGTGCCCTGGGCAGAGCAGGAGACTGCCCTCAGTGCCCCCAGAGCCCCCAGGCACAGCTGCATATTGAGGGGGAGAAGGCTGGGGCCCCTGGTGTGAGGCAGCCATTGGCCCTGCTCAGGCAGCAGCACGCTGAGCAGGAGGGGTGGAGCTGCACGGGCCGGGGGCTTCATGGGTGGTGGCAGTGCAGGAGGAAGGGCCCGTGGAGAGGATCTGCCACAGGGACAGGGTCCCAGCTGTCTGCACTGCAGGCAGGGACCAGGTGATCCCCTGCGGTCCCTTCTGCCCTGGGCAAGCATATCTGGCTCCCTTCAGCCAGGGGCTCAGGACCGGGCAGGAGCTGGCTCCGGTGGGCTCAGCTGGATGGTACTGACCATCGCTCTGCGATGGGCGGCCAGCTCCACTGCCTATGGAGCCACTCAGTCCGGGGAGCCGAGGGGCTGCACCCAGGGGCTGCGCGGGGGGTGAGGCTGTCGGCCCAGCACGGGGCTTGCAAGGAGCCGTGGCATGGCTGGCTCTGGCACTTCTGGCTCTGGCACCACTGGCTCTGGCACTGCCGGCTCTGGCACGGCTGGCTCTGGCACCGCTGGCTCTGACACCGAGAGCGGGGCTCTCCTGAGCTGCCCTGGGAAGGGTCGGTGCTGCTCGCGCCGCTCGCCTCTGTAACGGGGTGAGTTCCTCCTTCTCCCTTGTCCCATGTGAGTTACCTGGGGCGAGGGAGGCAGGCCCTGTGTCCTGCCTGCCAGCTGTGGCATGTGGCACAGCAGCTGAGCGTGGCACAGCCAACCCGGAAAGGGTGGTTGTGCCCCTGCAGTGAGCAGTGACTGCACGGGGCTGTCCCAGCCAGGCGGTTCGCTGTCTCTCCGGAGCAGTAGCTGGGTTTTGCAGTCAGTCGACTTCAATATTGTTGCTGCTTTTTTCAAAGCTGTGCCTCTGCTAGAGAGAGTACCAGGTTTGAGAGGGAGCAGTTAATTTAGGAAAACTTAGCAGAGTGCTCATACCTCTTTTCCGCCAACTTCCCAAACCTTTTTCACTTCCCTGGATCAGACAGCAGCTGAGCACTGGCAGAACCATTGCCTGGCATTAAGCAGTGGTGACAGCTGGGTTTCAGTAAGTAGAATAATGGTGGGGGGGCTCTGTTGTCAAAGTCGCTAAATGCAGCCAGGGCAAGGGGGTCTACCTGTGGTACAGGATGAGGCTGGCTGCCTCTGGCTTCAGGCCACTTGTGAAAGCACCTGCATTTTAATTTTTTTTTCCCTGCCCTAAGCTGTGGTGATGTATGTAACTACTCAGCCATTACTGGAGTCCTTTTTGCTCTCCTTCAAGCATGGCACTGTGACCCAGCTGCTCAAGCCCTGGAGAACAACTGCTGGCTTTGCTCCTGCAGGACTGCAAGGATCTGAGGTTGTTCTTAACAACACCTGTGGACCACTTCAGTCAAAAGGTTTCCACCTCATTTTAAAACAAAAACCTGGGAAGTGAGGGAACACTCAAGTGGCACGTCTTCAGATAAAGGTACTGCATGAGTGTCTCTGGGGTGTCCTGGGTAGAGGAGACAGAGGTGCAAGGATGGAGGGTTCACCAGGGACTGTTCAGCTGCACCCCATCTGCACTCTTGCAATAGGGCTCACCCCTCCAGCATGTTGGAGTGCTTTATTGTGGACAGAATTGCACCATATTGTGTTATAAACTGTAAATAGTTATATTATAGCCTAATTTGTACATACAGGAGCCGTAGTGACCTTTGATACAGGTTAGGGACAGGTGTGTTCTCAGCAGTGAGGCAGGTCAGGCGCAGAGACACTGTGGGTAGTCTCGTGCTGTAATCCAGGGCATTAAATGATTCCAACCTCCTCCAGTCTGCACCTTGCTGGACTCCTCTCTCTCTCTATAGTGCCTTTTGTAGATACAGCTAAACATACATCATGCAATACAATGAACAAAACCATGTCAAGGGTGATATTTTGCTGTTTTTGTTTTTTCCAAAGTGCAACTGACTGTGTAAAGAAATCCAAGATTAGCTACAAACCCTTGCCTATTGAAAAATGCAAGAGCGTTTTCAGCTTTGATCTAATGGTAGGGTAATACAATCAACTCGTGTTTGAGCCTGGCTTCTCAGCAACAAGTGACAGGAGGGGGGAAGGAGCCGTTGCCGTGTGCCCTGTCTGCTGTAGCCAAATTTACATGTTGGGTTTTGCCTCTTCCGTTACTGATGCTGTTCAATGTTGCTTAAATAACTGTACTATATTATGTGAAAAGCTGAAGAAATTTTATTCAAAGAGAAGTATCAACATCAGTTATTTATGAGGATAAAAAAATAGTGTGTATTGTTTTCTTTACTTCTGCTTCTGTTAGAGTATTTATTACCTTAAAAGCCTACCTGTCAGGGGAGGGGGAGGCGTGTGCTGGAGGGCTCTTATCACCGGGGATCGTGGGGAACTGGTGAGGCAACTAAATTGTGTGGCACAGGAATAGCATGTTCCATGTGCACGAACCCCACGCAGTGCTGCCCTTGGCACGGAGGATGGCACACATCCGTGCCCTCAGCGCTGGCGTGCCTGGGCTGGGTGGTGCAGCCGGGCTCTGCCCCGAGCTGGGTTCTGTGCTCGGGGGCGGCTGTGCTGCCTGCGCCCGTGACCGCGCTGACGGGCCAAGGTCACGCCTCGCTGCTAAAAGAGGGTTAACTATCAACTTTTATTGGCGTTCTGCAGTTTGCACAGTACATGTCCCTTGCCCTGTGCTGAGATCAGGCCCTGAAGAGGTGCCCTTTGATACTCCTAAGGCCAAGCAGATGACAGCTCCACACCAAGCAGGATGCTGCACGCTGGCCCATTTGGGTGGCCATGTTGCCATCTGCTGTGAGACCTCTCCTGTTGTGAGGAGCACTTGGGGAGGGACAGCAAGGGGTTAAGGCTGGCTCCGTGGTGACTAATGGTGCAAGACTCTGCTATCTAGTTAGGTGTGTAGGCACACACCAGGTCCCACCAGATAGGATCTCTTACCTGGAAGCAGCATTCCAGCACCCAGTGATAAACCTGACAGTCCCACAGCGTGACTCACCTGATTCTGCAGGGATCTGCCCCCCTCCATGCCCAAGTGCAGGCAAAGCACACCATTGGGGCCGATCCTGTCACTTGCAGGGCAGCAGTTTTGGGGTGTGGAGGGGACATGAACTATTTCAGCATCAAGTTCTTCACAAGGAGCCGTGGACACTCACTGCCTGCTCCCGGAAGTAACTCCAGCACCTTGCTGGCAGCCTTGTTGTCAGTCTTGCTTGCCAGGAAGCTGTTGTGTCCTCAGCTCCTCAGTAAACAGGAGTTTGGCAGCACTGCCATCCACCGCCTACCTCAAGCCACCGTTTCCGAGCAAGGGAAGGGCCTTTCCTGGAGGCAGTGGGTGAATCACCTGCAGGACTCTGTCCCTGTGAGCACACACGTGATCCTGCACAGCTGGCCTAATGCTTGTGCTTCTGTGCTCTTCAGGTTCCACTTGGTCAACTTCAGCCACCCTCGAGGCAGTCACCGGCTTCCCTGGTGCTGAATGGTGCAACTGCAGCACAAGTTCAGGCTGGGTGGCATGGGGAATGACGGTGTCTGATGGCATGGGGACCATGTGGCTCTTCAAATAGGTTTTAATGTAACAGATCAGAAGCCAAAGTGGTTATTTCACCTAGAAAATGCCTTGTCTGTGAAGGTAGCCTGAGACTGTCCTAATCCTAAGACAAACAGGCCCATGCTCTGCCATTTAAATGCTCTTTGGCCAGTCCATTGGGAGGTGGGTGTTAGTAAGGGCACTACAGTCACTTTGGCAGCACCCTGAAATTCACTCTGTTGGCAAACAGCTTATTTGGTGCAAGGATAGTTTTCCCAGGGTATATGATATATACCCATATTATATTCCATATAATGATATGGAATGCCAATTCTAAGGTCATTGTCTTGCACTATGGGAAATCCCAGAACAGGATGGGGGCTGCAGCCTGCCCAGTGCTAAGCTCTGAACAGAGCAGCTCACCCTGCCCTGGACACTTTTGCCAACCTCCTGTGCAAGCTCTTGCCTCAATGGCCCTTCTGTCCAATTCTGCTTGCTCAGGGTATGCTTGACACCTATACTCTTATCCAGGAGCAGTGGTCTTGACATTTATTCCATCCTTCAAGTGCCTGTCCTCTTAACTGCCAAACCCAGACTGAAGTAGTTCTTGTAAAATTCCCTTGGAAACAAAATACACAGTGCCTGTATACAAAAGGAAGGGGCTGCTGGAGCCCAAGGGCATCTTGTAGCCCATGAACACCTCCATGGCCTCCTGCCCCTGCTGACTGCTAACACACGCTGCTCCTGCTAGTCTGGCTGGTGCTCACATCACTCTTGCTGGGCCGTAACACAGCTATTGTCTCTGCAAAAAGCATTTACTGCCAGATGGGGAGGGCTACCCTGGAACTGAAAGCAGGTCATCTCAACATAGATTAAATATTATTCAGCTGTTGGATTAAGAAAAACAAGGTACATCGAGCCTATAGCCAATTGCTGTTCCCTGGGAGCAGAGGTAGGTAACAGTCCCTGTAATTCCAGTATTCTTACCATTATTGTAATTCTTCTGCCTCTTTGAGAAAAGTGTTGCCAGCATATAGAATAGTGCAAATCGGAGGGTATTTCCCCTTCACAGTTCATTGTCCAGCAGAACCACCTAAATGCAATTCCTTCTGAAACACTGTTATTGCCCAGCACTTCAAAAGGGAGCTGTATGGTTTACATGTTATTGTTTAGCTAAGAAATACATTAGCCGTGTTTTCCAGAATCTAACTTTTTTAGGGGTACCAGAATGGTAAATGGAATTGCTATTTTCTCCCTCTTAAGAAGCTGAGTTGGAGTTCAGGCCTGCTTAGTATCTTCTGAACAGATCAAAATCCCATTGATAATGTGCTCTGGGCTACAGTAAAACTAAAGCCAGGTGATATTCAAAGCAAAATTAGGTTCGCAGCAGCTGTCTCCTGCAGGATGTATTGCAGAAGCAGCCATCAGCCTGAGACATCATTCACCTGCCATCCAGATCAGCGGGAAGAGTCTCCATCTCATCTGGCAAGAAAGGGAAAGGAGTGCCCCCAGTCTCTGCCGAGCAGCTCACAATGAGTGGCTGCTTTTGGAGCAGCCCCACAGCAGAGTGCACCAGACCGATCCCACACAGCACCTGGCCGTGCTGAGGGAAGTAGAGCTCGTTAGCAATTAGGTCACAAGTCAATCCAGGAGCTGGTCACTTGTAGCTTCCAATTTAGTGCTCCTCAAGGGAGGACTTAAAAACCATCAAACTGCCTCCAGAGAGACTGGCCCTACTTAAAGACCATTGAAGTGCAAAGAAACTGTCAAGTGAGCGGTTTATTTGAGCAGCTGGAATCAAGTTTTAAATCCAAAGACCATATGGGAAGATCTGGGCAGCCATGCAGGGCTGCACCCTTCCCAGGACTCTGCTGCCTGCTCCCAGACATTGCCAGCCCATGGGGACCAAATGAAGGTGATAAGCTGGTGCAGGGAATGGAGAGGCCTTAATACACATCACTGGGGTTTCCTTTTTTTTTTTTTCCCTTTTTTGAGGGGCAGTGGAATCCAATAGCTATACAGAACACACCCTTCACCTTTAAATTTAATTAAAATAGAGTTTATTAGCTTTTCTTTTAATACAAACATGAGAAAGGAAAACCACCTGAAGATGTAGTGTTATTTTCAATATTGAATTGTGATCAATACCTGAAGTGCCAAGTTCCGTGGGTTTGGGAGCCAGGGGCTGGCACATTTGCATACTGCAAAAGGCTGTATGCATCATTTGAACAGCTGAGTGCAGCCACACTGATGGTGGCACTCACACAGCCCCACTCCCAAAGGCAGATGGACTTGTTCAGTGTAAGCTTCTGGGCCTTGGCTGTAAGAGGAAGTGCACAAAACCCGTGTCATTCGGAAGGAGATCTGCTCCTAGGACACTGCCTAGAACCTATTTAGATCCAAGAAGGGAAGATACTACAAAGACTTGTAACAGGAAGAGTCTAATAATACTTATCCTGTTTAGAGTTCAGTTTCAGAGCTTGAAAGTAAGCTCTGTTCCAAAGTCTCAGAAAGAGCAAACCCCAAGCCTCTAGAGCAGTTGCACTAGATAAAATTCACTTTGGGAAAAAAAAAAAAAAAAAAAGGTTCATAGAAAGCTTTTTGATAATTCTCAGTTGAACACAGTATTTTTCCATCTACCTTGATAGGTAGTCCAGGATCCTCAAACTCATTATTGTCTCATTATGAATGTAACTTCCTCCCAGGAAACTGAAACCCAAGGAGAACCAGATGGATGCACAATATCAGCTTTAGGAACTCACTGTATATAGCACAAGAGATCTGCAGTAGAACTCAGAGAAGCAGTGCTGCACACACGCCATTCACCACTGGATTGCTACACTGTTTGGGATGGCGATGGTGTTTCCAGACCAACTTTTTCATTCAATGCCTCAGAAAAATACACAGATTACATCTCTTCCAGAGCAATATAAGTATTAGAAAATGAGAGAAGCACCATAATTCACAAGAAATGCAGCATGGACCCTATACATTTTAACAATACATAAAACCGTATCTCTGCCCCCAGTCAAAACATTCAAAGTCTTTGACAATCTTTACTGGAGTGAAGTTGTGGGTGCAGAGATGGAATTCCTTCCTGCTGGGCAGCTTCTTGGTATGAACACATCACCAATAATAGCAGCTTTTAGTAGCCAAACCAGGGAAAAGCCATCAACACGTGTCTATGCTACTGTTTTCAGCTCCAGAGTGGCTTTATACTTTAAGAATCCCATGTGTTGTTTTTGTTAACACTGCATTGACCTGAAATACAAATGCAGTGAGACTCTGGATGACAGGGGAGAGGAAGGAAGAACATAGTAACTATAGTCATGTGGTTAGTGTTTAAATTCTAAAATTTAAAACTACTTATTATTAAAAACCTCAAGAGTTCACAGCTATAGGCCTACATAGTAAGCAAACATCTGTGGGGGAGAGAAGGAGATAAGTTTGTTTTTGCACCTCTGGATACATTAGAATGAGGAGAGAGTTGATTTGACAAAGGTCTTGTCTTTTGCACCAAGTATGTTCCTCAAGCTCTGGGCTCCCTTGGCTGATGGACTCTCCTCGCTTCCTCTCGCTGGAAGACACCATCACCGCTGGCCTGTGTGCATGGAGTGGTGGATTCCTCCGCATGGTGTGGATGCTGGTTCCTGGTGCTGCACCTTGCTCTCTCCTCAGGAGAGGATGGCATTAGAACGGCGGATACCAACTAAGTTATCAGCACTGAAAGATCGTCTCATAGCAGCTTTTGACAAGTCTTTGTATTTGTCTTCACACAGCCGGGAGATTGCCTGGACACCGCAGACAGAAAATGAGAAGTCTGCATTAGGGAAATTTGAACGTTCCAAGGGAGGTTTTACAAGTTGGTATTGCTACCAACAGCACAGGTGCTCTGTAGCAGTGACACTCCTGGCTTTTACCCAGAATGACAATAAATAAGGACTACTCAGGAGGGAAAATGGTAATGGGGTCTGTCCCCAGGTCAACATGAACCCTAGCCATCAGAAAGGTAGACCTAAAGAAGATGAATGGTTTCCATATGCAAGTATCTTCTTTATTTTACTAGTCTCACTATCTAATGAAAAACTTGGATCAATTCCAGACTTAAGTTTGTGGAAGTTACGTTGAAAATCACCCCTAGCAGCTGGATCTGGTGCCCACAGCAGCACAAAAATTTTATTTCAACAGTGCAGAAATGCACACAGGTGTTTCTCTGAGAGAAAAGGTTCAAACTGAAAAGGTTTCTGCGCTCCCTGGGGCATCTTACGCTTGGCCACTCAGGGCAAGTAAGCCAAGGAAATTAATTTCTACTAGGGTGTCTGTTTTGCCTTTACCTTCTTTATGCCCTCACTTCCAACATATTCTTTCTTACCAGGATGACCCCCATGATCTGAGAAGGGAGAGCAGCCATGGTACTTTATTATGGCAATTAAATATTAGCACATGTAGACAATCTAGTGTTGAATTGCTTTTTCATCCATTTATTGGCTTGCCTCTGCCCTGCTTTATCTGGCTATTCTAGTAACAACCCTAATTATTTAAATCCTAATAACACAATTGTCAGAAAAATACTGTGTCTCTTCCCCTGCAAAGCCTGTTTCTGATTGGAACTTTCAGGCATTATCAATGCAAATTAATAAGGATACTTGTAATAAAAATGTAGAACTGAATTTCAGCCCTAACATTTACTTCCATTAATAATTTACCACCTATCACCAGATGAACTTTCAGAGTCCTGGGATCAGCTACAAGCCTACACCTTCCCTTTAAGGCAGCACCCATTCAGCACAGCCCAGTGTTCTGCAAGTTCAAAAGGTGAAAAGCACTCTGAGCATGAATAAAGTTCTAAGTGTATTTTAAAATAATTATTTACATTTATTTCTGCTGACCTTCTGGAGGCATGCATTTGGCTCAAGAGTGGCATTCTTTGAGACACTGGCGGCATGAGCTCCTGGTGCAAGACCAGACAGACTCTCCATCCTGCTTTAATGCTAGCACATCAATCACACAGCAACCTGTGTTGACATATTTAGCCCCAGTTGCCCATATGGTGTAAATCAGTTTTCAGTTTCTGGAATTCACTAATTCACTGCTTTATACAGGCTCCTATCAGCTGCTTATGTGCTTCTAACCAAAAGATAGAATTAAAAATTTTACCGAATAGTCTAAATATTTATCACATTTTAGAATTAAATCCCAAAATATCCAATATACATGCATTAGTAAGTGCATGATAGCAAATTACATACTGTACTGAAAATTACTCTGGTTTTAAATACCAAGCCCCCAAATACTAAGAAAGAAGAAACAAAACAGGCTCACAATCTGTAAATCATCCACTTATGCCCTGGCACTGAGCAGTTCAGTAAACAATTTCCTGTGGACTATGAACTGCCCTACAACCACATTTACAATTAGTGACAGTGTTAGCTTATAGTGCAAGTAACAAGGGTGAGACAAAGCAGAAGAGCTGCACAGCTTAACTTTAAACAGAGGAATTCATAGGCATATCATACTTATCATTCCAAAGGACCAGGAGGGATCACACTTACTCCTGAAGTTCAGGCACTTATGGTACAAAATAAAATCCCTAGCCCTTGGCAGACTTACTGGGGGTGGACAACAGAACAATATAAGCCAAGAATCTGCAGCACACCCCTCTCTGAAAGGGACTATGGTATCAGTGTACACAGGGCCTGTGGTAATGCTTTTGTTGAAAGGTCAACAAAACAACATGCAGAGTCATCAATTAAACCTGGACAGATGAAAGGTTGCATTGATCCAACAAGAAATTTCCCTGGGAACCCAGGTAATTGTATATTTTCAAAATGTCTTACATATCTCCAGGAACTAGGAAGACTGACTCTGCCAAAGTTAAAGCTTTTTAAAATGAGCCTTCACACCAAGAAGGCTGTGGGGCCTTCCCACAAGGGTAGCCTTTCCCATGGAGCAGAAAGGAACAGTGATCTGCATTTACAGTCCTCTGGGCGTTCTGAAGGATTCACATGAAGGGGATATTCCAAAAGTTTATCTCAAAGCAACGTTTCTCTGGAAAGGTGGGAAGCCACAACTTATTTCTGCAGCTGCCCCCAGACAAATTGTTTATTAAACATGAGAGCAGTAAGAGTGCACTCTCTAAATCTAAAAGCAGCTGTGCAGTGGGATGCAGTGGGAAACCTTCAGCTGGTAGTATTTAGACGGGTCTGAGTGTGACTGTCTCTAGGTGCTTGGAATACAGACTGTGACTAGGGAAGGACAGACAATCCATTACATATGACACTAATCCTTTCAATCTTAAGTAGCCTAGCTGAACTACGTTCCCAAAATAACATCAATTTTATTTTGCTATCTGCTAGACTTTTGTAAACTCTTCCAAAACCCTTCCTATCCTCAGAATTCTAGCTTAGCTTAGGCATGGTTATAGAAGTGCTAACTGTATTTATAAAGGGGTTAAATTACCCTGTAATACACTAATTTAAAAGCTTTTTAGTTTTTCTAACTGCCACTTAACATGACTAGCAACAGATGCTCTTACTACTCATACAAGACAGAGGAGTCCCCTAATCAGCCACTCTCAGACCATTTACCTCCAGCTTCTGTGCTCTCTCTTTACTGAGAGGCTCCAGCAGAAAGCTCAGGTTATTGTCATCTGCTAGGGAGCGAAGATCAAAGTAGTATTTGGCGTAAACACTGGCAGGAACATTGATATTAAACTGCAGTAGCTCCAAGAAGTGTCTTTCCATCTCGTTCCTAGGAGGCGTAAGGGACAGGAGACAAAGGAAGAAAAAGATTGTTTTAGCTGGCTGAAAACACTGAAGAGACCTCAAGCTTGTTTTAAACCCAGCAGCTTTGAAACAGGTCACCGAGAGCTCTGCATTATTAGTTTCGAGAGACAGGTCATTCCCTGGTGCTCAAAACAAGGTGCAGCTTTTGAGTCCTGGCACCTCCGGCTCGGCGAGGAAGGCAGTGCCCTGTCGTGCACTCGCCCGGCTGAGCCGGGAGGTTCATTCTTCGGAGTTCCATTAGTGCAGCTGTACAATTCATGCGCCATTCTCACTCTCATACGGCCCCACACTATAGTGATCAGATGAAAGGAATGATGTATGCTGTTTATTAGCTCTGAAGAACTTGCAGACATTTTCACCAGGCTGATAACAGGAAGGGGGTTTATTGAAGTAGAGGCGGACTAACAAAAGGAGTAGGCAGATCACCACGGCAACAAATGGATCTATGAAGAGCTGCTGCTATTATCTCACAGAAAAAAGCCTCTTGAAGCAACATGGATTCATCTCCAATAAATAAATAAATAAGCAGCATTAGGTGGGAGAAGGAATTTTCTCCTCAATAGCATTAGGCAGGATAACAAAGTACTATGTCAAAGGGCACTGTCCAGTTTTTACTCTCTTGTCTGTTTTCACCGGGCAAAATACTTGGAGGAAAGCATGGAGAGTGCCATGACATGAAAAAAACTGCTTCAGCTACTGTAATGTGGTCAGCTAAAGCAGACATATTCCACAGAGGAAAAACAATGTTTTACAAATTAACCTAGAAATAAACTGGTGGTACCCAAACCAAGCAATTCAGTTCAACAACTCAACAACAGTCCCTACAGGTAGCAGATCTGCTTCAACAGAACTTAGCAGCTGTACAGGCCAACTGTGAATACACCAGAAGATGAGATACACCAAGTCAGTGCCAAGGTTGTTACTGTTTTTTTTGGGAACTTTTAAAATGGATGCTTTACCTATCAGTGCGGGGGCAAATAAATCAAGGAATCATCTGTGTTGTCCTGTGTTGGGTGGTGGGTCTCAATATGAATAGCAGCTTTGTGCTTCTTTCTAGCATAGCAGACTTGAGTATCATTGAACCTAGTGCCAAAATTAATCTCCTGTTCATATGGTCATAAGCCTATAGAAATGTAAATCAGATAATGTTTTGATGATCAGCTGATCAGAGCTTGATTTACTCTGTGAGTAAATGCTCTTCACTGCCCCTTTTGTACTCACTAGGCTAATACATTTTAATTCTGTAAAAATACAATTCTTCATTGGATTAACAAGTCTATTAACAGTAGTTTAAAACCTGGGAAAGGATAATGCCCATGTTTTTTCTGTGCCTTATTTACAAATACATGTAGCCTAAAGAATGAACAGCATGTGTCCCCTTACAAACAATCATGGCAAGATTAGAAGCTGTACTGTTAATTTTTCAGCAATTATGGATTCGGTCTCATCAAAGCTAGCAAGTTCTGACAAAGGATGACTTCCAAATGTCAACTGAATTTCCTTTCATTTTTTTCCTGTCAGAAATAAGTAAAACAAAACAACTACCTCCCAAAACCCAAGAGAAAAATGTCTTTCACTAAAAAACCACACTTTTGCCTTGGTCAAATAGAAAAGAGCTTGTGATAGAAAAATTAACACTTCAGCTACGTTGAGTAGGATGAGGCAAAGGCAAATGCCCACGTGTGGCAGTAGGCAGGCCTGGATCTCACATCCCTTCAGAACCTGGGAGCCCCCAGCTCCTGCCCTAGCAAAGCTGTTGGGGGCACTGCCAGCGAGAGTTTGGTGGGGAGGAGGTGCACTCATGCTGCCTTCACAAGGGGTGCCTGGCTTGTAAGAACACACACAGATTTGCAAACTGGGTGAACTAAATCAGCTATAAAAGCCAGTTCCAGAGTGGTGCAGCCCCTGTGCTTGGCTTGCAGTGGTTCAACAAGAGCATCTGTCAGCTTAGAGAGATCATTCTAGATACAGAGAGCCAAGAGGAGATTTCAAAGGAGTTCACAAAAAACCTCGCCACCAGTTCTTGTAGATAGGCTGTTCCTGCACAGGAATGGCCCACCCAGGGAGCCATACCTGGTTAAGTCCTGCCACGTAGTCTTTAGCTGGGGAGCTCCTGGGATTTTGGGTGGATTTTTTGGCAGCATCACCATCCATCTCCAACACTGGAATGCAACTATGACTGAAATCCTTTGCCAATTATTTTCTCTCACTAACTCTTGTATTTGGAATACTCACTATCAAATGACTGGTCTAAAGAATACTGCAACTACTAAAACTGACAATAACTATAGTACCAACCATGAATTGAAAGCAGACTTGTAAACTTAAAACAATTTTGCAAAGTATTTGAAGCAGTTTTCCAAGGTCCCTATAATGGTGATGTTATCCAGCCAAGGAGTGGTGAAGTCTGCCCAGCTGCAGAGCCTAGGATGAACATCCTGTGCCACTGTCAGGAAGGGGGTAGTACAGTGTCTGCCTATACCTAAATTCAAAGGTCTAAGTCATCTCAGATGAGATGGGATTACAAAAATCCCATCCTCAAATTGGAGAAAAAAAAAAAGCCTAAATTCCATCTATTTTCCTTACTACCACCACTGCTTTGAAAATGCAAGTACTGACAATTTCAGGAGACCCAGCATTGGCAATAGAGCATAAATATCCTGCTTGTTACAGATATTTTCAGTGCTATCAAT
This sequence comes from Acrocephalus scirpaceus scirpaceus, assembly GCA_910950805.1. Taxonomy (NCBI): domain Eukaryota; kingdom Metazoa; phylum Chordata; class Aves; order Passeriformes; family Sylviidae; genus Acrocephalus; species Acrocephalus scirpaceus. The sequence continues at coordinate 44,668,979 of OU383779.1, forward strand.
TTGATTTGTCCCAAATAGGGCTAGAAGAAGAGACATCAAAAAGAGCAAGATGTACACTCCAGCACTCCTGGCTTTGCTGACCCCACTTCAGCCATCTCAGAATTATCTGCAGCAATGCTTCAAGTACGTTCCTCAGATAGAGGAGCACTCCGGGCCAGGCTGAGTGAAGATGTACATTGTATAAAATCACTAATTATGCTTTCCTGAAGGCAGGGCTGGCACAGTCCTGTATTCTGAGACAAAGAATTCCCGGGCAAGGGGTATGTGTAAAACAAGTAACAGTGGTTGCTGTTTGAGATGTGAAGTAATTTGAAAAATAAAAATTGTTTTGGTGCAGAAAACTCCCTCATTTTTAGAAATACAGCCCCCCACCTAAAAGGAAGAAAACTAGATATTCCTCCTCCTAAAGAGTCTCGAATAATTACTTACTGTATTTTACATATTACTTTGGGCTGAATCCAAGGAAGAGAGCTTGGGGCAAGAACACTGCCCCATGACACAGGCAGCCTCCCAGTGCTGTATGCAGAGCTCTGCCAGCTCAGTCTGCTCCTGTGTTAGGACTGGCTGTCACTGCATAGGCGTGGACACATGCTCAGGGCACAGCACTGTGCTTAGACTCAAACACACACAAGGCATGTCATGAAAGCAAGGCCAGAAAGCCTGGTGTTTTAAGCTGGACTTGTATCATTTCTACCTGTGATAACAAGAGAAATAGGAGAACAAGCTAACAAATAGAATTAAAACAAAAAATGTTGACGTTTCAAAGCTCTGAGATAGAACTTTTTGAGAAGGAATTTAACAGAAAACCTAATGGGCCAACTACAATCCATATAAACACACCTCCAGCCCACAGTATAAGGATAAATATCTTCCCATACTGCAGAATCTGGCTTAAAGCTGAGTGTGGTAAGAAAGACAGCAGATTCAAAATTTCTGAAAAACTGAAATTGACGCCTAAGACAAAAATACATCTAAGGAACAGCCTTACAAAAACAAGCAGTAATAAGACTGAGGACTTTGTTTTCAGCACTGTAGGCACAGCTAAGAACCTACCCAGAGAGGATAAACTGTAGCAATACCTCTGTGTAACATAGGCAACCATAGCTACCCACACAAACAACTGCCAGCAGCAGCACTAGGAGTTCAGACCTTGAGATGTTTAGGCCTTAACTGGATACACAAGCACATGTGAAAGTCACAAGTTATGGTTCACCTTGCAATTCTTCAAATTCTAAAACAGAAAAGGCAGGGGACAAATTTAGTTCACTTTTATTTTTCCTTCTAAAAAACCATTTTGATAAGACTATCAACTGGGCAGTTTTGTTCCATGGCTCATCACTGAGATAAAGAAGGTAAAGAAAACTAACTTCGAAGTCACTCATGCAAGTCATTAAAATTATGAATACAGATTTGTCTCAAAGTAGGGTAATTATCCAAAGTTTCTTGAGGTAAAAAAGAGAATGAGGCCAGACACTAAATATACACTTTATATATACATCATAGCAATAGAGGGATATTTTTTCAGCATGATCACAAAAATTGCTATTTAAAAAACCACAAACAAACAAACAAACAATCACACAAAGAAAAACCAAGACCCCCACCACTGTAGATTGCCCAAACCTTGCAACTTACATGTCCTCAACAGTAATGTCCTTGAGTATTTGGCAATAATCCACATTCCACACAGCTTGATCATCCCAAACTTTAGAAGCCAGCAGAATAGCTCCTAGGACTATCCTCTTCCAGTTACTAGGGCATATGTCAATCTCTGCATAGGTTAAAAGCCTTTCCAAATAAACCTATAGAAAGAAGAAGGAAAAAAGCCAAACAACAAAACCCCACAATTGTATGTGTGTAATTAAGGCCAGGAGCAGAGCTGACCAGCAAACATGCCAGTCCTATATGACTATTTTATTACCGTTAAGTGTGTCAACATAAGTATCAGTGATTACTACTTACACTTAAGAATCAAAATTTTCAGTGGTTACGGGTTCCACTTTTTATTATCCCCCAAGAGCCGTGCCCCACCAGGGCACACAATAGCTTGTGAGGTGTGAGTTCTGAGCCATGAGCACTGCCCCTTCAGGGAGACACTGCTACAGCTCTGTCACCAAGTCACATTTCACTGGCAGGTTCTCATTAGGGCCCACCTGGATAGCAAATCACTCAACTTCCCATTAGCCTGTCATCATGGTTAAGATTCAGCACTTGTAGCTTAACAGGAAGTGCTAAAACCTGCACTTCAATCTCTAGTGATGGGACAAAGATGTGCTGTCTTTCCACAATGAGAGGCCTTTAGTGCTATTTCTGTTTTACCCTGTGTAGAACAGACTTCAATCCCTTCATCTCCATCACTAACTGTGAGTTATACCCTATACTAACTGTGAGACATATCCTAGTCCAAAGATGTGCCTTGGTCTTTTCCTCTCGTGAGATCTCAAACCAACTCTAGGATGTTGAATCTATCTCTTCCTTGAAAGTTCTCTACTATTCCCACTCCTATAATGATCCATTGTACTAAGTAATATGAACTTTCAAATTTGAATAGAAAATGGTTTTAATTTTCCTTCATCTAAATCCAAGTTTCTAATATAGCTTCAGATAAATGAGTGGATAAGGGAAGCTCCACCTATTTAGGGTAAGGGAAGGATTAATCTTTGCCACTGAGGTCTCCCCATGCTTCCTTCCCATCCTTGGCTTGTAGCCTTCAAGTAGCCTAAAGGTGTTCCTATAATAACAGGGCCATCTAGTGGTAAAATTCACTTTAAAAACTAACTCAATTTTTTGTAAACATTTCACATAGTTTGCCCAGGGTTAGCTGTCATCTTGTTCTGTCAAAATTGCTTCCCTGACTGAAAAAGCAAAAACCTCCAACTACTTTCAGAGTTTCAATAGCTCTTAAATATTCAGCCTTTCTAATTACTCATTTCCTTATTAAAGAGAGTCCTTCAAGCTAAGTTTGCTTAATTGCTATATTGCCTTTTGGTGACAGAGAAGGAGAAAGACAGTTCTCCTTTCACATCCTTTTTCAGAAAGAAGATACAATGAAGACTGAAGTTCAGTGTGCAACAAAGTGCAGTTTGAGAGAAAGTCTAAAGTAGCAATTATAGCTGTTGTGGTTTTTAAATTTCCTTTCATATATATATATATGCGCACACACACACACATATATAGATTAAAAAATCATTGTCATTGATGAATTTTTAAATCCATCACGCTTTCTGAAATCAAACAACGAACTGTAATGAGATTATCATCTTAATATTGTTCTTATATTCTAAGTACCGTCATGCCACCTGGAAAAAAAAGTTATAGCCTCTTTGGCTTAATTAAAAAAAAAAGTTTGGTAGAAAGGTGGTAATGATTGAAGGACTTAATAATGAGAAAGATCCTCTCCTGGAGTTCCTATAGGATTGACTCTTGATCCCTTGAGGCAGTATTACTTTTTCTGGTTAATATGAACTCAAAACTCACACCTTACCCTCCACACAGCTGAAATAAAAAACATCTTTGTGTATGATCTCATCACACCCCACTGTATACAGCATCCCACTGTTCTGCTCTTCTCAAGCTTCTTCAACCAGGCTTTTATTGGACAAGTAATTAAGCATTATATATTTATATACAGAAAAGGAAATTGCCCTTTAATTTAATCACCTCTGTGACTACTTAGAAATCTCTCCTGAACTCACTTGTACTGTGCCTTCACTAATAGTTCAGCCCGGTTTTCTTGATGAGGAGAGGGGAATGTCCTCCAAAAGCTGGAGTTGCAGCACTAGGATGCCTCTTACCAGTGTCACTATTGCACATTCCGCTGTCAGCTGTGCGGCGCTGAAGAGCGTCCGAACAAACCGGTAGATGTGCTTGTGGTCAGGGTCATGCTTGTAGTAGTCATCTGGGACTTCTTCCCGCTGAAACAAAGTTCTTGGAATTACTGAAAATCTGTCTTACTTAACACTGACTCTAAAGAACAGGTTGTTTCTTCTCACTGAGGTGTATACACCCATTTCCTGTCACAGAGGCAGAACAGAATTATACACTGAAAGAAGCAGCCTTGCAATGTTGCAGACATCCCAAACAAAACAGTAGCTTAGCTGGTATCTCTCTTCTGAACGCTTGTTTGATCTGTAGGGCCAACACGAAAGAGCATGAACTACCATCATCACTGCAGGTGTGAACTAATGTTCATTAAACACTTTTCAGACTGAAGGAGATGTAAAAAAAATGCATCTCCCTGCAAGAAAATGATAGGTATTTACACACCAGGGAAACAATGGCTCCTCAAAAGGCAGAACTAACAGACTTCATGAGATTCCTTTTCTAGCTGAGGAAGCACTGAAGAACACGTGGCAATAATTCTGTCACAGGCAGAACTAGAAGGTAATTTACACTGTCTTCATAGGACTCATTCTTGAGAGACTCCAGAAAGACAACAAAGCTAATTAGCAACTAGATTTAACTCCAACACAGTGCTAAACTGTTTCTAAACACAGGGGAGAAGAAAACTCAGAGATAAACAGTCTGTAAAAGCAATCCTGAAGTGTTTGAGATATGTTCTGATATTCTGCATTTTTTTCTGGAGGGATGAAGCTTCAAGAGCTCCAACTCTGCACACTGGTTCTGCAAGACTGATACTGAATAGATCTCTGTCTGCAGTCCAAGTTAGACTTACAGATGGTCAGGACAGCAGCTGAGAACAGCATACCTGCTTGACGCTAAGTAGCTGTAAGGTAAGCAAAAGCAGCGTTTTCCTGCAGTTTTGTAGTTTAAAATAGCCGGGGAGCATTGTCAAGTAAAATGCAGAGGTAAGTTAACTTTGCACTGTCCACACAGCCTTCTAATACACCACTAACCAACAGAGGTAAGTTATCTCTGCAAGAGGGACATGCAGCATTAGGAATAGCATGAGCAGGAACACCGATCATTCCTGGGCTACACATGGTACAAAAGCACATCTGACAGTATGTTTTTGCTGACTGGATGGCCTGAGGTAGCCCAAAGTGGTATTGTATCCCCCATCTACCTGTGCCCAAAAAATGTCATGGTCTCTTTAGGACCCTGCTGCAGGAAGCTGGGGATGGCTGGGTACTATCCCAGGTGCTTCTAAACTCGGCTCTGGAAGGCAGCTGGGCCCTGCTGCTGTGTGGTCTTGGCTTTACTGGCTGCTTGGTCTTGCCTTAAGCACAGGCTTTGCCCTTTTTGGTTGGTGGTGGTCTTTTTTGTTTTGGTTTTTTTTGTTGTTCTTGTTTGGTGGTTTTTTGTTGTTGTTGTTGTTGTTGTTGTTGTTGTTGTTGTTGTTGTTGGGTTTTTTTGGGGTGTGGTTTTTTTTTTTCCCCCCTGGTCTCAGAGAGACTGTAGTTTGTGGCTTTCTCATCTTGGGAAGAGTATTTCTGGCATTTGGGGTCTCTCCTTGTTCCCACAGGGTGTGAGATTCAGCAGTTTGGTATTTAGCAGTTATTAACTGTTAGTTTTTGCCTGTTGCTGTTTTGTTTGTTAGTAAACTTATTTTTTCACTTACATCTACTTGTATTCATTCCTTATTGGTGGAAAGGGATTGGTTGAACCTATACAGGGAAGCAATTTATTTCAGAGTCTCCTCCTTTTAAACCAAGACACTGGAACTGAGAAAGGAAGCCCCAAGACTGGTATTTGTGACTAAATCCATGATACCAGTAACTGGGTCCCGTTAGGGTCAATAGAGCCTGGTGTGGACACCTCGTGACTGCATCTTTAGAAGACAAGGTGTTCAGAGATTTCCTCCTGCTAATTAACCTTTTTCTGAAGGAACAGTAGGTACCCAGGCAAAACACCATTGCTATAGAAACTAACAAGCCGCGTGTGCCTTTCCCTCAGAAGTGTGACAATCAGCCCTAACTCTATTTCTGTCTGTACGCTGCAGTAAGACAGAAGAGACCTTTAAGTGTTCCCCGGAGCACACAATGATTTTCCTCTCATTAAATAGGAGGTAGGCTATCTGAAATGATCAAAGGATGTCAGGTTGTTAAATAAAGAAATTGTCTGATGGAGTCCATCTTACAGGATTTGAATGCAAAACAACAGATGCAGGCATTTAGAATAGTTCTGCTCCACACTTCTTGATCTGAAGTGCTACAGTCTATACAAGAAATCTTAGCTAATATATCTCTTGTCCTGAAGTTCTTCTTTGTTTAATTGAGTAAAGGGTTGTATTTATTTATATTGTACTGTACAATTCCTAGCATAATGGGTCGTATTTAGGGATGAAGCTCTAACAAACTTAAAATAATAATTTTTTAATTAAAATCTATTGGTTAACAAGCGAAATCTGTGAAATAGGTTGTATTGCATTCACTCAGGTAAGTCCCAGAGCAAATTCAAGTTTTAAAGCCACTCGATCTTTGCTAAATTAATTTCACATTAAAAACAAAGGAAGTGGTTCTGCAGGACAGGCATTAGGATAGAAGTGCTCAAACTGGATGTGAAAAGCACATGCTCCACTCTTGAGCTTCCCTGTACTATGAGGTTTTGCATCTTTAAGAATGTCTAGAAAGGTGTACCAGTCACATTAAAATCACATCCTGAATGCTCCTTGCTGTTACTGCAAGCAGTCTTAAGCATATTTGCTTTAAAATATTGCCTTTATTGTTTTTTAAAGGCCAAACTCACTGTTGCCTACTTTGTGTGATGCTTCATGTATTATATTCTCCTATCTGCAGTCATTTAAAAGGTTAGGCACATACCTACTAACCATGTCTTTCTAAAGAAACAAAAACCACTTCTCTAATAAAGCAGTATTAAAGAGGCGAAGAAAAGAAATCAGACAAGAAACTTCAGACATGGAATACAAAAGAATTGGGCACATGCTTGTTTCTATTTATAGTCAAAAGATAAAAATCAAACATAGTTTGTAACATTAGAAAGACTGGGCTCTGTTAATGATCTAGCTGATCTCAAAAGTCACTGTTTGCACTTTGAATTATATACAAAGAGACAATTTAAGATCAATTTCACTGTGGCCTGGTGCTAATACATTTTTATGACTTATACGATAGAAATCAAGATGTTACTGAATACATAATCAGAGGACAAAAAAATTACACTTACTGTGAGAGGATGAGATTTTTCATCAAAAATATCCAATGATCTGTCAGAATCTCTACAAAACAGAAGTATCTGGTTTAGCAATAAGAGTTAATTGGTAATGCTATGCTCTACTAAAAATCATTGTTCACTAAAGAGGATCAAGGGATGTATTTTATAGTTCAGGTTTTCCTAAAATATGGTATGGAGGTACCTCGTATTTTTGCAAAGCATTTAATGATGAGTCCTTACAATTAAATATTTAAGATGCCGAACAATGAATAGTTTTGCATGTTCTTGTACTATGCTTACTGAAGTTCTCCCTCAAAATGTGAAACCAGATGAAACTCATTAATAGCATTTACTTCAAAAAGTTAGCTGTAATTCAGAAGCATATGCTGGAACTAGCTGTAATTTGCAAGAGTTATTTGTACATGGACAGAGTGTTCCTTCACCCATCAAAACTAATCTGTACCTCTGTACTCAGGAAAAGCTAAACAAAGTCCAAAGGCTGATTTGTGGTGAGTTAAGTGTGTTTTCCTCCCACCTTCTTTGGAGTTTTATGTGCCATTGGATGGGTGCATTACTGACCCTTCCACAGCTGCGCAAGAGAGGGTATAGAGAAAAGAGATACAGCATGAAGTGCCAGATTTTTCACTTCCTTTGAGGCTCACCAGCTGTCATTCAAGTGACCAAGACCATATTTAACTCTGTGACCTTGAGTTTTTTCCCCAGTCTTACTGATTCTATGATTTTTTATTCCTGGTTCAAAAAGAAAGTCGTAATATTCAGCAAAGGAGTTCACTCACCTGTTCTTTATATGGTAGAATATTGCTAATGTTACACTGAAAAACAGAAAAGAAAAAAAGATTTAACAAAGCATATTCCATGCACACTATTCCACTGTAAAAGCTGTCACTCAGTGCAAAATGTTACAGATCCATTTTGCAGTGACCTCCTTTCACATCCCCAAGTACTACACACCTCATTTCTGATGTTAAACTGGACAGAAACTGGCCAGATCAAATTTGCCAGCCAAACTACTTTTACATTCACTGTACAGATATTTGTGCAACAAAGTAAGTGTTAAGCAGCATTTTTAACATATGCCTTCATTTCCTGATTAGATGCTATTAAATGAAAATGTGGACTATTCCCAACTAAAATATAAGTTCTCCTTGATGTTACATATACCATTGCAGAGATTCTGCAGATGTTTTAACCCTGTCTGGTTGTCTAATTTAGGAACTGTCTAAAAAAGAGAATAATAAAGATGGTGTTATGCCAGCATAATCCAAGAAGTGGACAAGAACAGATTTCAGTCTCTGCTAAGTGAGGCAATAGGTTTCATATATTAACACTCATCTACTATGGCCAAATTTCAGATTCTTTACTCATGGTGATAACAGGAGTGCTGCCATCACAGGAACCTATCATGAAAAGTTCTGATCTGCTGTCAGCTGTACAGCACTTCAAAATGGCAAAAGCACAGTTTTTTAGGTTTTTGTTTCTCTAGAAAAGGAGAAGAGACATGCTGCATACTTTTGTCTGAAATTAAATTTTAAAGTAACAAGTGAACTTACTTTCCAAACTCTATAAGACTATTAAATCAGTAAAGCCTTCTGGGACTCAATCTACTCAGCCCTCCTTTCCCCTCAAGCACAATAAAACTCTCCTCTCAGTTCTCAGCTTGTATCATCTAAGTGCAAATAACTGACTTTCTGGTACCCAGAAAACTAGCTCCAGCAGCCATTTACCTTGGAGAACATAATTATCACCTACCTAAAATAACAAGTACGTGAAGAAAAGGCAGAAAGGCCAGAACTAAATCCCAAGTCAGCAACATGCTGGTTTTCCACAACTAGAGGGCAGACTAATATCACTGGAAAGTACCACAGTGCTGTAACTTTTCCTGCAAGTCCACACAAAATCCATTTCAAGTTTTCCCACATCATGAATTTCATGATTTGGCTTTTAGTGTGAACTAAACTCCCCACCTGAACACATACTTTCAAACCCACAATGCTGACACTGCACTGCCTCACAATGAGAACGACTTTGAAATAGGACAGTCCATGAGCTCTGTCACTGACACAAGAGCTCCTTCCAGCAGTCAATTACTCAGACCTCCACACCCCTTCCATGACTAACCTGCAGAAACAGGGCTGTGCTTCTCATTCAAGGGTGCAGTTGGCTTTGGAACAGACAAGACCCCTAGAAAATCCCAAATAACCCTTACTTCAAGGGTTGCCACTGAAGTGTTGTCACCCTTGTTAATGACAAGGGTCCTTACCACTTTATTGTGCTTCTAAGGTTAGGTTGACTGACGGTGCTGTCATCTATAAATATTGTTGAGCATGAGCTGTATTTTTTCGTAAGCTGCCCAGGAGAAACCTTGGGGAAAAAAAAAGAAAAGAAGAAAAAAACTGAAACACATTCAAGAAGAGGGATTCTGTAAGCTTTTGTTTAGCACACTGAATACTGGCTTTACACCTCAAGTGGTTACTGCACAGGAGGCGACTGTGGATGGTCGTTGCTGCAATGTAAGCTACCCTGTAGCCATCTAGTTCCTTTGTGTAAGATACATTTACAAACCATCCCTTGTAATACACAACATGATTTTAGATAATTTACAACAGAAATAGCTGAGCTACAACAGCAAGTCCTCATTTTCTTAGTTCTCTCCCATTCCATTCTTGTCAGTTTGTGTCCCAGTTTTCCCTCTCTCTGATGTACTCTATTAGATTTCCCTGTGACTCCATAATCACCATCTCCCTTCTTTTATATCCTATACCTTTACAGTTTCTGGTTATCCAGTTTAACATTTGGGGTTTTGTTATGTTACAGTTTCACAAAAAAATAAACCTTTTCCTGACATGGTTCCCTTCACACATGTCCTGTTTAGCACCTGGAATCTGGAAACAGAGTAGTGCCATTACCCTTTTACTATTATTATAGCAATATGCTAGCAATATGCTCCACCATCCATCCTAATCCTGTTCATTCTGTACTGTAAGAAATCTTCCAATAGAACCCCACCCAGGCTTCCCTGAGCATTTTCAGAGAATGCCTTGCACTGGAGATAGGACATCATAATTGAGGGAGAAATTTTAATCAAATAATTTAAGATTCATTAGTTTTCACCAGAATTTTTTTAAATGCCTTGTCTAAAATTTGAAAGTCTTCTATATGAAAATGGTGACACCCTTCAAAACTCAACAGCTGCCTGGGAATATCTCCCATTCCAGCTGAAGTTTGCTAGCAAAAACACTACAATCACACTTCACACCTTGGTACTGGCAGACCAAAGCTGGAATTGTAACAAAAAAAGAAAGAGAGGAAAAAAAAAGGGAAAAGAATCAACCCCGCTCCTTGCATTATCGTGCAAAATAAGAGACGTGAAATACCATTATCTTACCCGTACTTTATCACTAGACACTTTTGATATTTTTTAAGCTTTATGTTACTAACTTCCATTCTTCCTTTTACTAGTCAATGATTTTTTATCCACTTATTAATAACATTGCATCTTTTTTGTTTTGGCTGCTTTTTTGGTAAGTGAAGTGTCCAAACCAACTAATATTTGTGGAAGAAGCTCAGAGCATATTTTCAGGTTTTAAAACTAATGGAGTATCATGTGTTTATCATACTGATATTTGTTCATTATTCTCTTTTCATACTGGATACACTTCTTATAATAAGTCCTGTAGCAATACTCCATCAGCACATCATTCAAGACTTGCCATCTTTCCTGAGAAATTAATGCAGTTTTATTTCTGTTTAAAAAAAATACAGACAGGTTGGCTTATATTTTCTTCTTACTGTTTTGAAATGCTTAAGACTGACAACAAAAAAATTAATTTTTATTCTTTTGACATCAGCCATTCTATGCTCTGTGATATTGTGCCTGTTTATTGCTTAGAGATGGGCAAAGATAATTCAATTTCACCTTTCTAAGGAGGATTTGGAACACGTGGAACACTATATACCCAGAACTACTACAGTTATTTCCTTGGATTTGTCTTTGGCCCAATATCCTAGTATTATTTACATAGAATCTGGTTTACTTACATGGTTTATATGGTTACTCTTCCTCTTCTCTCGCACTAGAAAGAGGAAAAAAGAATGTGAACTGAAAGGTTTCCCCATTTACATTCAATGAAGTCATTCTATTAACCTAGTTTTCTAAAGTATGGGAGTATTAAAAGTTTCAAATTCTACTTTAGGTGTCTGGAAAAGTAGTTTGAGGAAAAAATACCAAGTTTTATCAAGCTAGTAAGCTACATACTCCTTCTGTCTACCCACATGTACATTTAGGAACAACACTTTCCTAAGGGAAAAAACATCTCAGCTTTGAAAAGATGCTGTGTTATCCTGAAAACCAGGATGATTTCAGGTAGTTCAAACAGACAACGTCCAACATTCAACAGCAAACAGAAGCGGAACCAGCACACCCTGAGCCTGCCAAAGGCACACAAGGAAGAAGGGAGTTGCTTAGCATTATTTATGTGTTCTCTCTCCTCCTACTAGACAGCAGACAGTAAAAGGGTATTTCACTATACAGAAGATGCTGGCACAAGCTGTGCACCTATTTATCATATAACTGCAACCATGTCATTTGATCATTTTAAACTGTGTTAGTCTTTCAAGAGACTGCAAGGTTAAACTTCCAGCTGTGACAGCAGCAATACAACAGCGTGTTATGGAGAGCTGAGAGCTGCACACATGCACCAAGTATACAACTGTGACCAGCATGGACAGGCATATCTCCAAAGTTCTAACTTCAGATCATTACCACTCTTTAGCAGGGCACGTTCTCTTACATACTTAGAAAAACTGACAACTGGAAAAGAGTATCCACTTTTTTTTAGTCTTTTGGCATAGATCTGAACTCATAATCTGACAACATCTCACTGAGAGAGAACTTATGGATATTAATTCTACTAATTCTATGGAAGGTCAACTAAAGAAGAACAAGGGAAATGAGAAAATCAATTATTCTGCCCGACTTGTCCATAAAAATCAATTAATTTAATACAAACTTCAGAGAACAGTTTAATAGCTACTACCTCACCTAGAGGAGCCTTTTTCTGCATGAACACAATCTACACAATTCAATACATTTCATTTGAAGAAAACCAAATGACATTTAAAAGCAATACTACTGCCAGCAAGCCTGTTCATGTAGTTTGAACATTATCTGCAGCAAGGCTGCACAGTGACAGTGTTCATGAACTCTGCCAGCATGTGAGCTGCACCTTCAGCACTGCTCATCTCAGAGGTGTCTGAAATGAGCAGGTCAGACCCTCTGGCTGTTTGAAGACTGACCTTAGAGGCCTCAGAAAAAGAGAGCTTTACATTTCCATGGCATCATCTCTCCTGGAGAGCCTGGCTAGTGCTTGTTCCCACTGCTCACAGATTATCTGAGCACTGCAAAGTTGATACAACTGACAGTTCTACCACTTGCCACAAGACTGAATAGCAGGACAGCAACTGACAGACCTGTCAAAATAATTCTTTTCTGTGGCAAAGCTGTGCCAAGTTAAGACACACTGCAGCTTTCCATTAACACATCCAAACTCAAGTGCATCACTTTCTTAGCAAAACAGTGCTTCCAACAAGAACCAACTATATAAGAAACAAAAGCATTTTAAAAAGATTATCTTAAATGTTTTTTTAGTTCAACTTCAAAATGTCCTGTTGTCAGAATTTGCTTTTATTTGTGCAATACAGAAATGCCTCCACTTTTTAACAGCCTTTTGGAATGTACAAGCTATAGCAATTGTTTAAAAATTGAGCTATTATGTAAACACAGGATCTGCAAAGAAATTGAAAATTGAGTTATTACATAAATACAGGATCTGCAAAGAAAGTAAAAATCCCAATACATCTATATAATTAAAAGCAGGTTTGGAGAATATTTATCCTCTGAAACTATTGTAACAGTTTAAAACAACATATTCAAAACCAACTGATATAGATGAACAGCTTAGGCTTATTATTTATTACAGAAAACTTAAATTTTTTAACTCCAAGTTTTTTAAACAATTTTTGAAACAGTCCTCAGTCATTAAAAAACTTGCCATTGCTTGAAAATTGAATTACCCTGATGAAGAGAGCCTTGCTCCTTCAGACTACTAGGATCTGCACTCTGAAATCTGATAGCATTTTAAAGATAAGTGATTTTAAGTTTTAAGTAAAATGGTCTACAAACACATTTCTGTGTAAATACATAAATTACTAATCCCTGTGCTTTGAAAGAATTGAAACACTGTTCTTGAGCTGTTACTTTTGGTTATTTTCCCAATTCTTTTCCTGTTTTTTGTTAAATTGGAAAAAATCTTAGCTTACCATCTGTTTGTGACTTGCTCAGGAAAATTGTGCTTGCTCTGGGATGATCAGATGGATTAGATTCCAAGGCTAAATCTGAAATAGGAAGGACAAAAAAAAGGAGATACCTTTAACAAAAGATGATAACTGCAACAATTCCCACCCAGCCTCAAAGTGCTCAAGCACCATGATGGAAACCAGATCAAACCAACATAGAATGGGCTGTCTCTCTGAAACAAAACCATACTTTTGCCAAGATGAATAAAAATTTTACATTTTTCCCTCTGGGGAAAGAAAAAAAACCAAAAAAACCCAAAACACCAACACAACAAAAACAAACAAACAAACCCCAATAAAAACCAAACCAAACCAAAAAACAAAACAAAACCCAAAAAAACAAACGAACAACCAAAACCAAAACAAACAAACAACCCCCCCAAAAACCAAAAAAACCCCCAAAAAAACCCCAAACAACTGCACAGGGAGATCCTATTGAAAACTTCAGCAGTCAATCTGTGCCTCTGCATGTTAGAGTCACTGGGTGTGGGGCATGTGCTCAGTAGTGAGCAGAAAGCTAGAACTTTATAAAGAGAATAATTTTTAAAAACCATACCAAACCAACAAAAAATTATCACTGCTGATCTTTTCCTCTATGCTTTATGTACCAAATACAGCAGGAAACAATCTCTGTGGTCTTAGAAAAGAACCTAATAAGTAACATTTACAGTGCTGATAAATATCAAAACATGGAGCTTACACTATTCAGTTCTTTTGGAATTTCAAATAAAACCATGTAAAGCTAAAACAGAATTACTAAAGAACAAAATGACTGCTTTAATCCTTTGCCACAACAGAGCAGTGCTGGCATTAGAAGAGGATATATTACTCCCTTAGATTAAGATGGAAGTGATCACAAAAGTTTGTTGATGAAACTGTGACTATCATGATGAAATTCTGAGCTGCCTTAGCTTTGACAGAGGAAACAGCTGTTCCAAGGAAGTCATGCTAGAGACACAGTGACTTATGTGAACACATGAACAGAATAATCTAGGACTGTGATCCTGTAAGTCCTGGAAAGAGCAATTTTGCATTCATTTACAGTTGTCATTCTTATGCCATGCCAGCCATACAAGCACAAACAGTTGTGCAGGAGCACTTGCACTTTTAAGTGTTCAAGGTGGGACACCAACACAGCTGCCACACCCCTGAAATGCAAAGCCATTTAAGAATTGACATCAACTTTTAATTAAAAAACCCAACATAATCTTTTATGCACCCAACCAAGAGAACTCTGCCAAACCACAAACTGCCTGGGTGCTGAACTGTGTGAATGTTTGTGCTACTGCACTTCCCCACAACACAGCCACAGCCCCCATGGATCAGCAAGGGAACGTAACTGCGGAAGCCCATGAGTCCCCAAAACGTCTCATTCCAGACTGCCACTGGTGCACAGCACTGCTGTCCAGACCTTCATGTTTTCCAGGTACTGGGCTTTACAACACTGCTGCTCTTAGGCCAACTGTGCTGCTCTGGCACAGGTCCAGGGTATAACCACGGTAATTTTGAATCTCTACTGTTCAAGTAATGTAGCCAACATCTGTTTAGGAAGACCAAGACTGTTCAAAAGGGAATTTCCCCCTCCTCTCAAAAAAACCAGAGTCAGCCATGAAAGCAGACCATCTTGTGAAGATTTAAAAAGCTAATTTACAAAAACAGTTTTTCTATTGTTGCCTTACTGTGCTCATTCACGGCACACAGTGAACAGATACCTGAATTTATTAATGCAGTTAAAATGTAAGAAGTCCTGGCTTAGATGCTCTAGAGTGGAACTTGCCTCACAGCTCATACCTCAAGTACTTCTGATACACAGTTGATTCTCTGAAAAAATAAAAAAACCAGCATGCAATAATAGCATACCATACTGCACATTTTAAGTACCATTTGTACTATTTGTTATACAAAATAGTATAACTTGTTTAAAATTTGTCCACAAGTCTGGCAAGTTTCTAACACTGATTTAACAAAAACACTTTCAAGAGACAGTATACAGCTTCTAATGCTAGCACTGCATTAACAAACAAACCCAACACAGTGATTCAGAAGTGGAAGTATTTTGCCAGCCTACAACTAACTGAAGTATCATCAACAGGTCAAACAAGACTGCAGTATGCAGACTTAAAATACAGATCATTATCAGCAAGTTATGATGCAAAACAAAGCAAACAACTCAGAACTTATTTATTACAGTTTGGCAGTAACTTTTAGAATAACTGGGTAAGTCAGGTTAGAACAGATCTCAGGTCTCCAGTTCAACCTCTTGCTGAAAACAGAATCAACTTTTGGTAGAACATGAGGTTGCTCAAGGCTTTGCTGAGCTGAGCATTGAAAACTTCCAATGAGGGTCCATAGAGCCTAGATCACCTTTCCCTTTAGGGGGACTAATGCCTACAGGGCGATGAGACTCACTGTGGAATGGTAGGAAAGAGCCTGTAGGACTGTACAAGTCTTGGGCCACATTTAGGGAAAGGCAGCAACAAAAACTGGGGAGGAAAAAGCACAGGAAAATGGAAGGAAAAAGGCTACTGAAGTCAGTAACTCCTAATACAGGACTCTGTGTTTCTCCTTGCTGAATTTCATCAGGTTGGTGTTGGCCCAGTGCTATCCAGGTCCCTCTGAATAAGCAGCCTCCAGCATATTGACTGTTGGCTGTCATCTGCAATTTGGGCATCCTCCATCACCTCCTCGAGGTCACTGATAAATGTTAAACAGGACAGATGCTTTTTTTCCCAGGGAAGAGACAGTACAGGATAATACCCATCTTCCCTCACCTCATTAAAAAAATACAGTACTATCCTGACTTCCCTATGGTTTTGATTTACTTTGAAACCATGTGACTTGTTAATGCTCACTTCTTATATTGTTTCTGCCTCTTGTACTCTGCCAGTCCCTATATCCTTGCCTCTCACATGTTAGAAATCAGTTCTAGGACTAAAAGCACAATAAATACAACCAACTTTCATCCCAGACAGGAAATGTCTGCCATGTCTCCTTGTCACTCCAGGCACAAAGATCCACAGCATTGCTGCATGCACTGAGTGACACAAAATTGACAAGGCCACATGAGTCAACCCCCTGAAGCAAGCAGACCCACACATTTAAAGAGAGGAACAGAACTGAAAGGATCATAGACTTCACTGGCTCCAGTTCTAAGATGGCTTTGCCAGACACAAGGAGCTTTCTCCTGGATGAAGCCAGGTGTATCAGCACCCACAGCACATTAAATCCACAATACAGATTATACAACCAGAGTTAAGGTACTAATAAAGTCCAGGACACATCACACTGCTCCCACTACAAAATCCCACCAGAAATTATCAAGACCAAGCTGGGTGAAAAGTAGCTGGGTTTGTTATTCCAGGATAACGTGTCATGAGCAGAGACAAGTGTACCTGTTTTGGTCTAGCAAGAGACTGCAAAGAAAGATGCATTTAACAGACCACCTCCCTGTAGCTTTCCCCTTATAAGCTGCCAGAGAATTTTAACTGTCCTGCCTGTGCCATTTTCCCTGGACAATGCTATTTTCTAAGCAATGGAAAAAGTAGTCATGTGATTTGCTTGTCCTAAACTGCCAGTGTTGCTCGTGAAATACCAAAAAGCAACAGCAATACAGCTGATGAAGGAAACATAAGGCAAGCAGCAGATAAGGGCATGAGCAGAGGTAAAATGTAATGGGAAACAGCAAAAGAAAAGGCAGAGGAAGAGATAAATCTGTCTGCAAACAATTTGACTCACAACCAAGCATAACTACTAATACTTCATCCTGGTAGCACTTATGAGTCCAAAGCCAAGATACTAGCCCTGAAGGTAAGGGTAAGTCTTGAGTAGGAGCTGCATCAGAATGCAGAAAAGTCAAGCTTCACAGAAAGCATGTATGCCACAGGATAAACAGGAACAATAGGAATTAAAACACACAGAAACAAGAATGAGAGAAATGAGAGGAACAACAGGATGATATAAAAAGCAAGAAAACAGCTCTAGAACGTTTTTGTTCTAGAGGCTATTAACTCAATAGAAATCAAAACACTTTCTATCAGACCCTCACACTTAGTGATAAAGATTCCCACCAGAAATTAAATCAATGAGAGCAGGACACAAGGGCCCTTCACCTGTCTGAGAACCTTCCCCCTTACTTCTCTGCATCTCTCAGAGCCATTTGAGTACACTCATGTGTACTACTGAGCTTGTCAGATCAATCCTGTCTCCAAGTGGAGCAGAGAGAAGCCTGAACTTGCTTCCCTCTGCCATCATTCCCCCTTGGAGGAATCCCTTGCAGCTCGCCTGCACTTCAGACAATCTCAGCCACCTCTGCTGCTGCTGTGTGCACACAGTTCCCCACAGGGCAGATCACATCAATTTTAAAAGCAATCCTCTGCCCTAGCTCAAAATCTTACATCCTTTCCACAACACAAAATCCACATGAAGACTTTACTTTTATCCATGCCTTGTAAGAATGTGTGTAGGTTTTAGGAATTTATAATGCCAGCTACTTATCTATGGTTTACACTCCTCCAGGGGTAACTTCTAATTATTACAAACACATTTTACACACTGCGTTGTGCTACATGTATTCTCCCGTGAATAAAGCTGACAGTCAAAGATGCCACTAAGTAGCAGCACTTTGATAAATTCACTGCTTCAGAACAATAAACTATTGCATTTCCTTTAACAGTTTTAGCCCCATCCTTTGCTTTATTAGACAGCAGTAACATTTTGATACAGCACATATTTAAAGCATTAAATGATCTTCGCTATAAATTGTGTTTTGTCACTTGCTCAATGACTTACTAGCTGTGACTAATGCTTGAGTTTCCCTTATATTTCATTACCTTATGCTGTAAAGATGCAAGCCACTTAACACTCCCAAGATGTAAAAATTACAACAAATTAGATGAGCAAGTCTGCCAATCCATTTCAGAAAGTCTGCTATTCCTAACAATAATTTCATATAAAATAATTTCTCCTTCAAATTATGTTACTCTAAATTTTTTCCCAAAACCTTTTAGGAAACTTACAACTCTGGTTTCTAAATTTAACCTGCTTTGTTTATTTGTCCCAGCCACTCCACCAGAGAGTGCACCAGAGAGCCCAGCACACAAAGACTGCTTTCCATTTGCAACTCTCATTGTTGAAAGATTGTTAAAAGATTATTTCTAAATATTGTGAATTTACACAATAGACACAGAAGGATGTTTTAAAGCTATTTAAAAGGTGTCAGTTAATCTTTATGGCACTACTACAGAAACACTAGTATCATTACCAATACCCAGCACCTAAGTACACACTAATGTTTTGGAAGGATGCAGAAATTACTTCAATATACAACAAGCTCTCATAATTAGAAAGGAATTATTTGCTTTTTACACCACACTCCAGAGTTGGGCTGGAGAAACTGACACAGTGAACATTTCAGATTTTCTACTAAAATCAGAAGAATTTAGAAAGCAAAAGTGCAGAATATATATTAAATACGGGAGACTATCTAGGGTTTAAGTAATTTATTAATTTCTGTGTTTTAAAAAAAATTCAGTGCCATATTAATATGTATTCTTTCATTTCTCAAAGTGCAGGAAGATCCACACCACTCTCTACAGCCTCCACAGGACATCCCAACATGTTCCTATTGCACTCTGTTCACAGCCCCTGCTGGGGAAACACTGCCAAGAGATCTGTTCCACACAACACAACACCCATCCTTTCTGGGACCAAACGGAGCCCAGGAGGCTTCCACACGTTTCCTGATGTACCTGCCAGGGTTATAAGCACTTCTACAGATTTTAGCCAAGGCAGAGTAGCAGGAGTGTCCCAAATTCCACAGCAAAAGCAGGACAAGTTAAAACAGTGGTAAACAAGATGCCCCTAAAATTTTAACTTTGAACTAGAAGGAAAATTCTAGAAAAAAAAAAACTAGAAGGAGTCTAGCTTACAAGCTAGATCATAAAAGTAACTAACATTTCGTTAGGGATGTGTTCCTGCACTGCATTTAATTTAGGACCATTTAAAGAACAAAGAGAAAGAATTAGTTCTATGCTGTCACTTTTTATTCCCTACACCGACCTTCAGACATAACACAATTCACTATCACCAGAGGCTAAAGTCAAAGTCCACAGCTCCAGTTTTCTAACTGATAAGCCAAAACAAAACAACAACAAACACCAAACCAACCGAAAAGTTTTGGTACACATTAAAGAGCACCCAAATTTTAGAATCTTACATCCATGCTGACAACAGCAAGCTTAAGGAAAGCCTTCCCATAACAACTCCTCACATGTTCTCTGCCTTACTTCCAAGCCATGGTTCAGAAAGCAGAACGGGTGAATACCAGATATTCCAGTCTCAGGTAGTATCTGCATGTGACCAAAGCAAGACACACTGCAGTGTTTGCTGGTGTCACATACCACCTGATGGACTGGCACATGGTACGTTTTTCACCTCTTCCAATTGCTCACATTTGCAAACTTCAAATGAAGTCTGGGCCTTACCTGCAGTATGTTCTGTAAAAGAAAAATAACTATCCACATAACAAAATATGTCCAAGAGCTTTACAGAAAAGCTTTTTTTAGTCTTTGAAAGATACAGGCATTCAGCAGTTTATTACCTGAGCCTGCCTGACTGACACATTTCATAACAAGCCAGTGTTAGTTTTTACATTGGAAAAAAATCAACAGTGTTTGATTACTGCAATGATTTGAGACCCTTTCAGAACTCCAAACAGAAGCAAAGCTGTGCTAGACACACACAGCTCATCAGTATTGAAGAATGCTACCTGGCTGCCAGGGGGATTTTTGTGTAAGCTGTTAAGGTAATCCTGGTATTCACATCACCTGCAGGGAGGTTCTTCAATTTTATTCATCTGGCTTTACTACACATTTAAATAAATAGCACCAGGTTTTTTTAAGTCAGTACCATCCTCACTTATCTCTTGAAATCAAAACATTCCGAGTTTTCCTCTGAAAACATTCTTTTTCTAGTGAGTGAAATAAAAGTGCATATTCAAACTCTAGATGTAATGAAGAAAAAAACAGATAGGTTTAAAAATCTCAACACAGACTTGCTGGCAAGGATCTACAGATGCAAGGTCTGGGTTCTTAATGTTTGGTAGAATTTCCCTCCTGCCTCCTGCAGTAACTTCTTCCTTCTCCCTGCATGTGGAAGAAACATTGTTAGAAATGTTAATTTAATGTGGAGTATGAATCTGGGAGGAGTAGGGTTTTGTGTTTTGTTGGCTGTGCAAGAGTTCATTCCCCTGTTAGTCAGCTTTTTGGAATGACCTCACCACAATGATCACACTTGAGAGAACACATACTTCTAGCCACAGAACTTCTGTTGTTCTACAACATCTACCCTGCAGGTAGGAGGGAAAACAGCAAATCTCCTAAAACAAGCCAGCAGAGGATAAGGATGCTACAGGTAAGTCACAGAGAACCAGTTTTTTAAAAAAAGTAAAGATTAAAATTAAATCTGTTTCCTTAGTTCTGTAAGTTTCATCAAACCCCTCTGATTATATATTTCCTTTCAATACCTGTTATACTGAAGGCCTGAAGAAACACACCAGAAACACAAATCAGTCTCCCTTCATGTGCGCTTCATGTATGTATGTTCCATACCAACTACTCTTAAAAACCTAAGGTTTTTACTTGCTTGCTGCAAAAGTCTCCAAGACTTACTGAAGAGAAAAAATGATAAGAGGATTCTTTAGTTGCCAGCAGCATCCAAGCATAAAAACAGAAACAGAAATACTATACTGCAGTGATGAACTGTTTTATTTCCAATTCCCAAATCTGTAGATGAATTTCATTGCTGCTTCTGGATGACTTTGTGATTCAGTCATTTCCACTACAGGTACTTCACAGATTGTTTCTAGAGGCCATGGCATCAAGCTTCTTTAAACAACAACATGGAAGGTGTTTCAGACCTACAGAAAGTCCAATATTTCATATTTGTCAAGATCACAGACTATCTGCAACTGCTACAAATACCTTTGTAATGAATGTCTGGTCAGTTTTTGGGAAGGGATATTGACAGTTAGGGGGAATCAAGAGTGAGTTGAAGTTAGGAGAAAAACTCGGTGACTACAAGGAAAAAAGGAGAGGGAAAATTAAGAAAAGGCACCAGAGCATCATTTGGTTTTTAGCTCTGACTTCACGTCTGTCCAAATAGATAGTGCTATTTGTCAACCTATGCAGTTACAGATTTTCAAATAGAGAGGCACAAACCCCAACACAAGATGGTTAATCCTTCCATGTTATGAAAACTGCTGGCAACAAAAAGCTGATTCTTTGCACCAAAGTGTTTTAACTTAACTAACATTATAACTAGGATTTAAAAAAACCCCAACAACAAAAAAACCCTAAACTAAAAAAAACAGGAAAAAACCTCCACCCACATGCCTGAAATAAGCTGAAATTATATAAGAGAAACAAATTAACATTATTTAGACCTTCTGCAAGGAAGTTTATAGACAAGCTGTTATAGACAACCAAATCACACACAATCAATATATCCAAATATCTATTCATCTTCAACACTGTTTAATAACTGCAGCATGCAGGCAACCTGAAGCTTTCATGAGTTACTCTAGGCACTAGCTAGGTAAATCTCACTTACTACATCCCTATTAACTCTCCTCTTCAAAGTCCCCTTCATTTGCTTTCCCATCTAACCTGTGTGTGAGGGTCACATCCCACTCAGCTCCTCCCCTGACGCCATTTGTTGTTCCCTGTTATCCCTGACTATATTTTTCCTTGTCATTCTCCATCCCCCAGTTTTATTCAGGTGAGAGTACCAGGCCACTTTGTCCCACCACTTCAGTAGGGCAACACTCTTCCCCTTGGTTCAAGGGAACCAGGCAAACCTCTGCTCAAACTCGGTGAACAGCAGCAGTGCAGGGAGATGTTTTCAAGTACAAGTGAGAAACATCTGCCAAGCAAGGTCTCGTTCTAGTTTTATCCAAGGATCAAAGAGTTTTTGAAGAAGCAGATCTATGTTTAAACATAGGGATCTAGCAAGAAAGTGTCAGCCGTAAGAAGTTCTTTCCCCAAATAACCAGAAAAAAAAAATCTCAGGAAAAAAAAAAAGGAAGCCCAAAATAAAGATTAGCAGACCCTCACTGGGGGGGTAAAACCCAAACAACAACCAAATACCAAAGCAATCATCACAGCCCAAATGGCAGGCTAAGATCAAAGAGCTACCATTACTAAAACTAGATAGGAAAGCCTTTTTGGTCAATTCAAACTGTGCTGAACCGTTGATTTAAGGAACACTTAATGCTCAGCTGAAAAGTCAACTAGCTGCTTTAGATTCGTGGCAGACTTTGATATTTAATATTAGTTAGTAGGTATGAACCTATTTGGAAGAAACTTCTGTTTTCAAAGTTATGTTTATTCCCGTTTACTTAATCCAACTTGGCTTAGCATATCAAATCACAAATACAGGCTTATTTTTCGTTCGGAGAAAGTGTGCACCAAACAGGTTATGGCTCAGGATCTTGAGAGCCATAAAATACAAGGTCATGCTTTAAATTCTCTTAGGAGAGGATCTGACAAACCTTTCCTGTTTGAATTAACTTTTGTTGAAACATTAGACTTTCAGTTTTACTGTGTTTTACCTCCATTCCACCTACCACTGCTTTTTTGTCATACATAAATACCACATCATAATCGGCCCAATTTAACAAAGTGAGTATTTTCTTGTTTCATTCTGATCTGATATGGACAATCTAAGCAGGGCTGATTGGAAAGTAGTGCCTGTTAAGAAGAGTGCTGGAGAAGCTACAGAATAATCCCCATTTAAGAGCACAGACCTGCGAGAACACATTCCACTTGCTTTGAAAGAGCAGCACAAAGCTATGAAACAACACAGCTCAGTTGGTAATTTCTGCATTCCTAAAACATTCAATGTGAGCAAAACGAGTGCAAAAGTACTTAAGACAGATTTTAGAACAACAAACAACATAGAGGTAGAAATTTAAGGAATGAAGCATCTCTATCCCATTTGGATGCTAGCTTTCTGATATATTTAGCTCTTAGAAACTCCTAGAACTGAGCAGCATCGAACAAAAATAGCCAAAATGATCTTGACTTTTTCCTTGCAGCTTTCTCCTTTCTCCTTGCCAAAGGATTCAAGAAAAGGGCAGTCAGTAGGTTCTCAGCCTCCCATTACAGACTAGGTTTGCATCTTAGCTAGCCTATGATACTATACAATAATCAATTACAGAAATACGTTTTATCCCCAAATGAAACGAATACTTTCTAGCAGTCAACAGCACAGAAAGAAACATGCAGGCCATTTGCATGACCTGGGTATGCTGACAGCTTTTACATCCTAGAGTTTAAGAGGAATAAGCATAACTATCTGGTCTATTACAGATTTATTATTTCATAGAAGGTATTAAATAGATAGCTGTCTCACTTTTAACTTCTTCATAAAGCCTGCACCATAACACTTTATTTCAGACTTCACAAACAGTGCTTTACATTTTGAAGTTAACTGCTTCAGTTTTATCCAGGGAGTGCTTTGTAACATACAAAAATCAACACAAGAAGTTTTACTTTTAAGACTGACCATCCAGAATTTTACTTTAATAACGGTATCAAAGTTTGGTACTTTCTGCAGCCTTCTGAATTGTATCATCAGAAAACTTCAGCTATCGTCTATCACTTGCAGCAGATCAATTTTGGAGGGCAATAGTAAACCACATAGCACTGTAAAAGTGATCTTTAAAATCATCTTAAACATATACTACTTATGCAGTTCTAACTTTAAGATTATCTCCTGCCTCAAGACTGAAGTTTCCATAGCCACAGAAGTAAAATTTGTGATAGACAGCTACTATCTTATTCTTAGACTATACACTTTTATTCAGGCTTATTCAGGCAAATTGAAAAAAATTTAAATACTTCTCTATTTCAAGGCCAGTCCTGAAACGTGAATTCACAATTAAATCTGTTACTTAGCACAGCTGACTTGACCACATAAAGATTCAAACAAACACAACCCTTATTCCTGAGATTTGTTCAGCTTAGGCATTTTTGCTTGGCTTATTAGAATCTTTAAAGAGTTTAGCTCCTCCTCCCCTAATGAGTTGAGAGAGTTCTGTAATAATCTTCCTGCAAAAATAAAGGTTTATTTCTCCTAGGCAGCAAATACAATTTCTACTACTGCACAGCTGTCTCAAAGGAGATCCAAGGGGCTGACTACTCCATCTCATTTCTGGAACAGCTGCACCATATGGTGCAGTGCAAAACCCTGCAAGTTTAATAATTCCATTTCTGAAGGTCTCCTCACACTCTTCTGCAGCGAGTCTGATAGCAAAAAAAAAAATTTCTTAAGTTCAAGAAGAGTATGGATTACAGTGATTATTGTTATTGTATGCACCGTACATGAGAGATGTCAGGCAGGCTATCTTTTTCCAAGTGAATAAATTTCGCATAGGTGTGGTTATAATTGCGAAGAGGAATAGCAAGATGTTTGTTAATTAAACTAAGTTTTGAATATCATGAGGTGCTAGACTGCGCCGTGCGGCTGCAGCAGCACCACGTGAGCGCCCGGCCAGACAGGAGCACCCCGAACCTGTTACATGTCTCGGGAATTCCCGCAGCACAGCCCTGCAGCTCTCCCGACTCGGGAGGAGATGCCTTACAGAGCGAGTCTGTGAGGTACCAGTGCCCCGGGTGTAGCTGCAAGGAATCTGAGCAGCACACACGTACTTTCCCATGAGTCCAAGGAAAGCAAATTGGGAACACCGAGAGCTACGCGACAAGGAACGCCGGTGCCATGAGTACACAGTTACACCCCTGCAGAGCCAGAGTATAAATTACCCATGTCCAGCCACGGTGATGTCATATGCACACGATCTTTGTAATTCTTAATTCCCTTACTCCCCACACACCCTCTTCCTTCCTCCTGTTCAACAGAGACTGGAAATGCAGCAGCTTTTGCGATCTGCCCCAACACTGCGACCGAGTCACGGCTCCATAGTTAAGGAGAAAAGAGCAGCCAGACTTCTCCACCTCAGCCAGGCGCACCCGGGGGCTCTGCCACGTTCTCGTCTCCTTCCCCGGCCCCTCTCCGGGACCCGAGCAGGGCCGGGCGCTGCCGGGCAGGGAAAGCGCATCTGGCCCGGGCGGGGACTTGCCGAGCGGCCGCCGGCTTGTCCCGCGGGCGGAGGTCCCGGCCCGAACCCGGACCCGCCGGGGCTGTGCCGGCGCCGTGACAGCCGCGGGGAACTTTGCCTGGGGCGCGGCGCGGGCCGAGCCCTGCGGGGCCGGTGGGACCGCGCTGCCCCCGCCGCCGGACAAAGGCGCCGCGCCTCGGGCCGCCGGTGCCCCCCGGGTGCCCACCCTGGCGGAGCGGGGGCACCGAGGGGACAGGGATGCGGTGCCCGGCGCTCCCCGTCCGCCCGCCGCTCACCATCCGGGAACTCCCGGTCGCTGATGTGCTGGAGGTGGGGGCCGCCGCCGCCGCCGGGATCCGAGTCCCCTGACTCGGCCTCCGCCGACCCCGAGCCGCCGCCGCCGCCCGCTGCCGCCGCCGCCGCCTGGTACGCGTCCGCCCAGCGATCGGGCCCCGGCGCTGCCCCGCCGCCGCCGCCGCGGGCCCGGCTGAGCTTGGGGCTGGCGTCCGGGGATACGCAGCAGGTGACGGTGTTGCCCATGGAGCTCGGAGCTCCCCCGCCGGGCCCCGGCTGCGCGGCTCCGGGCTGGGCCGGGGGAGGGGAGGCGGGCGCAGGGCGGGTCGGAGCGCGGGGCGGGCTCAACGCCGCCGCCCCCGCCCCGGCCGCGCGCGGCCCCGCCCGCCCCCACGGCCGCGCGACCGCCCCGCCGCCTCCTGCGCGCGGCGAGCACAGGCCTCGCGCGAGCGGCCACCGGGGGGAGCCCGGGCCCCGCCCCGTCACCGCCCAATCACCTCCCGCCGCGGCGCCGCGTGACTGCCGCTCCGCCAATGGGCGCGGGGCTCGTCACGCGGCCGCCGCTGCGCCCTCCCCCGGCCCTCGGCCCCCCCCACATCCCCTCTCCTTCTCCACGCGCACGCGCGCACGCACCGCCGGCCGCGAGGCCTCAGACGCGCCCCCATGGCCACGCCCCCTCGGCACCGCGCGCTCGGCCCCGCCCCCCGGGGGCTCGCGTCGGCCGGGCGCGCACGTGCTGCGGGACAGCCGGGAACAGCGGCGGCCACCGCACCGCGCGAGAACGCGGGCCACAGCCACAGCCACAGCGCTGCCCCGCCAGCCCCGCCGCCTGCCCCGCCGCTGCTCCTGCGAGTCGAAGCAGCTCGTGGCCAGCTTCTCCTCTCCCTTTAAAGCGCTGAAGTGCTCCCGCCCCGGGGGCAGCAGAGCCTCAGCAGTGCCGCGTCCCGCCGCTCGCTGGGCGCTCAGTTGGCTGCTGTGCGCGGTACCTGCCAGCAGTCCGGGAAAGGGACATTGCACGGGGCCGCCGGCATCCCCAGGGACCACTAAAGTCCGCAGCGGCGGCGTATTTGCTTGCTGAGTTTCAGCTACCTGAGAGCTCCTCAGAGGACTGGAATGTTCAAATACACTCCAGGCAAGATGGATTAGAGGGCGAGATACCCGCAGCAATCAGAGGACCTGATAAACACAAACACACGTTGTTCTGCAATGAAACAACCCTCTATCGCTACAAAAATTTAACTCTGGCCCCTGATAAGAAGAATGGCTCCGCAGAAGACTTAGGAAAACACAAAAGTATTACAAAACTCTGCTATCGTGCTGGCAGTTATTCCAAAGATAAGCAGGCTCAGGGTTTTGCTCCATTTTGTAGGAAAAATGCTACTGTTGGCTCTCCCATGTGATGACAAACACGGAGTTTTTGGGTAAACCATGTGTAGTTTCTTTAAAGAGAGGAAGTCATAGATGCTGTGTTTCCAGAATTTCTACAACTTAATCCCAGGCACAATAAAGGGACAAACCAAATGATTTATAGTCTTATATGAGGATTATTCCCTTAGACTGATGAATGATACCTTTTCACTTACCAGCGATTTCTCTAAACTGTGTTAGCTAAGCCTATCTACATGCTACTGACAGTTTGCAAAGCCTTGTTACTCCAGAAGAATCTGACCTTGCTGTGGATTACACGAGGGCCTTGGGGAAGATTTGCTCTCAGCACTTCCTGAACCACTTCGGGCCAGCTGAAGTCCCTCTGCAGCCTCTGCACTCTGCTTGGAAAGCTGTAGTCCAGCTCCCAGTTCTAGGAAGGGCCAGGGCTTAACCATTGGGTGGAACAGGAGACCAACTTGAGCAAGGAAGGGAAAAGGGGGCTTCATGCAAAATAGCCATGCAGAGGTTGGTGTTTTCTTCTTCTGGCATTGCACGCACTATCTTCTTGTGTGGATGGTGGGGAAAGAGAAGAAGCTTAGAGGCTTGGCATGGCTTACTGAATTAATTCTTGAGCAAGAATAAGAGTTGGCTTACATCTCCATTATTAAATATGAAAACTGGCAAAATTTACTCTTGCACGAGAAGAGCAATACCTTCCATCACTCTTCGCACCTGGCTGACTATTTTCAGAAGCTGGAGCAGCTGAGCAAGCTGCACTCCTGCTGCACTGCTGGGCCCCTTCCAGTGGCTCCACGCTGATGGAGGTGAGCTGCTCCAATCAGAGCAGTGGTAGGAGCCACAGGCAAATCTGCACACCTCAGCCAAGTCTGTCTGTTCCTTGCAGCAGTGCCAGCATGTGCTCTGGGGCTGCCTGGCTTCAGCAAAGGGACGTGCAGCTGCAGCAAGTGCCTCGGGGGGTCCCAGCAGCAAGCTAGGACCTCTACTAACTCTCAGCTTAGGAGCAGCCTCAAGGGAATCGTTTGCTAAAGCTGCGGGTTTGGGCAGTGAAAAATCCTTGTTCAAGGGTGAGGAAGTGAGCAAGAGTGGCTCAGCAGGCAGCTGAACACCACGACCCAGCCATCGGGGCCAACAGCCAAAACCCTGTGTACTTGAACCGATAGGTGAAAAATGCTGGGAATTTGGAGTGGCTGGAGTATGTGGCGTGCCTCACTGCTATTTGGATGTGAAGGTTTTGATTCCTCTGCCTCCCAGAGGCTGAAGTTCCCCATGGGTTTCATACTTGGTCTCACTGTGTAATTCTGCAAAGCGGTAGGGATGAAGGCTGATCTTCCTGTGCTGTTGTGGCGTATTGGGATTTATACAAACATGCAGAGAGAGGAAAGAAATCAGCAGTCTGTTTCCCTGTGAGGACTTATTCATGTAGGTCTTAAGCAAGAGGAAGCTGACTTTAATCCCTGGAATTCACAGAAACAGCAAACGGTCCCACCTCCTTGTCATTCCAGAAGTTGTTAAGCTTCCGCTTCTACATACCTCAGTACACCAGTAAAGAGTAATTTTCCATATCTGTGCGTGTTTTCTTTTAGCTGCAGTGATGAGGACTATTCATTTCCTGCTCCATTTTGGCAAAGTAACTCTTAAAATCTTAATTCAGATCTGATTTATCAGGATAATATGACAAAACCTGTTGCTGGGTGTATTTTCTGCAGAACCAGGTGATCCTGTTAATAGGTGTCATCTGAGCAACACTCTGCAGAAATGAAACACATTATCTTTTATTTATGCAGCTTAACATTCTATTGACTTACTGCTATAGCAATACACTGAATACCCTCTATCATGATTTATTACTGGTCCTGGTTCTCCTCCTATTTTCTTTCTCATCTTTTTACTGTTCTGCTTGATTTCCCCCAGTGAATCATCAGACAGTTTCCATTATTAAAAAAAAAAATTACTTTGATGTACAATGGGCAGCACGTACCTAGTTCCACATTTTGCATAAGCAGGCATTTTGGATGGCGGATCATGGCAACAATGAATGCCTGAGCTGAAAATAGCTTACTCTGGACTGTTGGGATCCAACCTCTTTTCCTCCTGCTCCAGAAAGAGAGATGTGTGCCACGAGACTCTCAATTACCACCTCCTGTCTCTGAGCAGGGTGCCCAGTGGGCAGCAACCCTCCTGTGCTTTAATTTTCACAAAAGGGAAAGTAAAGTAACTTTCAAAAATGTGGGAAACAAATCCTAATTTAAGCCTTCTCAGGAAGTTGCTGCAAACTTCAGGAGAACTCCACAAAGCCTGTAAGGAAGTTAAGACAGCATCTTGAAACAAACCCTAAATCAGATTGTGATGACAGCTAAAGGAGTAGTGACTTCTGCTCCTAATATGCAGAGATTAGAAAGACCTGTGGCTTATTCTGAATATACAAAGGACCAGACTTGCTCCTCATGTTAGTCCAATGAGGTCAGAGAAGTAATACCCTAATACCCTGCCAACTGCTCCAAGTGAGGAGCACACCCTGCCAACCACTAAATGCAGCTTCTGAGCTATAAACTTAACTATATGTATAATTATTTGCAGGATGCATAATAAATGAAGACTACCAGGCTTGACAGGACTAATATTAGTGCTACCAGCTTACAGAGGGCTTACAGAGGGAGGTAATTCTGTCTCTTTACTTGGCCCATTTGCTGAGTACATGTGAGCTGCTGTCTGCTTGCGTTCAAAGGAACCCCACTTCTCAGACAAGTTTTTACGTTTCCTGCGATGGTTCCTCGTAGGCAGAGTTGTGCAGGTTTTTATTTAACTCCCTCTCTGAAATCTCAGCACTTGCATTCACAACCACACAATTCTGTTGTTCTTTGCCTTATGATGCAAAACCAGGCTTTCCTTCACCTGCAAGCAGCAGCATCCCTAAGAGGAGATGTCTGAAACCAAAGTTACCAGCTTCTTTATGAGTAATAACTCTTGAAAAATTCTCAACTCCAAGCATATGTTCTTGTCCACACCAGCTGCAACAAGAAGATGAGAGTCTTCTAAAAAGCTTGAAATTAAATTGCAGGATTTCCCGTAAGCCATCCAGCTTCACCGTCACTATCAGTCCCAGAAACGGAGAATGGCTCGTTGCACACACTTGGTTGTGCCTCACAGTGCCAAGAATCTTAAATCTAGCAAATCTGATGTTATCTTCACCCTGACTTGGTACTGCACATGCCTTTCCAAGGTCGTGCACCTCCTTGCCTGTCTGCAGGGTGATGACACCAACTCTGGGATGTGTTTTGTTCAATTTCTCCCTTCTTAGAAAGTGTCACAGCTGGGGGAGGAGTGCTTTCTGATCTTACTTGGATACCTTGGACAAGAGCCAGGGCTTTGTCTTTTCCTGGAAATGTAGCTGCAGGAAGAATGAATCACCAGGTTGAACCTGTATAACCAACTGAAAACAAAAGCTCAGACTTCTGTGTCTCACTTGCAAATAATCGGGGGAAAAATAGGCATCCTGTTTTGAAAACCACCACGAGCTGACAGGACAAAAATGTTGCACGTGTGGTGTCTTTTGAAGCTTACAAGTAACCTAAGACTACAGCCATTTAAGGGAAAAATCCCTGAGCAAAACAGTTAGTTAGGGAAATAGAATATTCCAATGTCTGGAGGAGAAAAGTAACCTGGGAAGTTATTCGGAACACCCAAGGTGGATTTTTAGTAGCCCTTTAAGTTTCACACACTATTAAATCTCCTGTACTACCTTGGCTAGCAGTAAATACAAGCCAAACAGGCCTGGGGAGCCTGTGTTTGATAGCATAAGGACAGACTGCAGTGCTGCTGTCATTGATTAAATCCCTCCTTTTGCCTTTGCTGCAATCTAAGATGTCATTACAGGCAATGCAGAAGCTGCTTGGCTGGTATGTGAGCATCTGGATCGCTGCAGGGATACCAACAGCACAGGCATGTGGGAGTAAACCTTGCTTTATCTTAGCTTCTCTCTTCTGCTCCTACCTTCATTTTGTCTTCAGGTAAAATAAAACCAGCTTGACAATTACCAAAGACTAAGTTAGAGTTAATGGAGGCTTAATACCAGAGAAGAAAATTCGAGATGTGCTGGAGCCAAGACAGAGGCCTGCAAAGCTGTACTTTGGGCTGGCAGAACCACCACTTCGATTTATCAAGTATTAGAAATAGCTGTTACTACCAGTCAGGGATACAGATTTCTTATGTGGAAAAGGAAAATGCTTTTCAGTATTTTAACACAAACATTAACATGAATAGTGAGTTTATTCAGAAAAGTCTAACTATGCATGTGTAAATCTTGCAGCAAGTTTATTTAGGGTAACCTTCTGCAGTTCTAATTCCAACTCTGGGCCACCAAAGCCTGGACAGTGGTGCTAAGGGGCCCTCCCTGTTAGTTTTAAGGTACTTGAAATTGCTTAGACTCAACTCTTCCATCTTTATCATCTGATGGATTTTCTTTCTAGAGACTCAAGAAGAGAAACACTGACAATACCATTAGGAACAACACTAAATCCTCCACATTTTTCATATGCTTGGATTCTTCCTTCTTTTAAGAGGGTGACGTCTGCACTGAGGGAAATGCCTTGGCATCTATATGAATGCTTTAGCTGTTGTCTGCCTGTCCATATAATTGTTTTAAAATTGTTTAAAATTAACTGTTGTTAACTAGTTTTAAATTAATACAGTGCATTACTTCACTGTAATTTCCTCTCCAGTTGCAAAGCACTGAATCTATAGAGCATACAATAAATTTCTCCACCTAATATTAAGCCTCTAGATCCATACTTAGATTCCACAAAAGGAAGGTTTTTGTAGTATTTTCCCTGCCCCATGTCTGTTCTACCTCCCCATCACAACCCTGTGTTCCCAGGAGCACTGCTGGAGCAGCCTTTCCCAGGGTGCACTCACATCTGCTCACGTGTCAGTCTTGTTCCCTGGGTTATGGACTCTGCCCTCCCAAGACCCAGCACTGGCATCTCATGGCCTGGAAGTTCTGCAGCTGGAGATGTGGGCAAGGCTGTAGGTCTGTGAACATCTGAAAGTGGCGGGAGGTTTCCAGCAAATTAAGTGCAGCTGGAAATCCAGTGGTTAGTTGTGAAGAAGAGTTTACTCAATTTGCTTTTTGTTCCTTAACTAAAACTTCAAAACAGTGTCAGCTTTCAGACTGCAAGGCCTCTGAGAGCTCACTCACATAATTCTACTAAAAGCTAAGTGATCTTTCATTAACAAGACACCTTAATAAACGTGGTGATTACATGTGGCAGTTTATCAAGATGCAAGGTTGAAGGCATGAATGTAGTATTACTGATGGGAACAATTCCCTCTTCAGAGGTTCCAGAAACTTCCTGTATTTCAGCTCAAGTACTTATGAAATTATACATCTTCATATTTTTGATCATTACTTCCACTGTTTAATGTAACTCTGTGTGTAAAGGAAATGAAACACTAGATCAGATTGTACATTTATTTCAGTATTTCACTTTTTTTTGCAAGGATCTTGCAGAAGCAGCAAGTCTTAAGGTCTACTGATAACCCACCAGTTTCTGCAGAAATGAAAGTTTTTATTTTTAATTCACCCCATCAGTTTCAAAGATGATCCAAATCACTTCAAGCTGTCTTGATTCTGCAACTGCAAGCTGTCATCAACCAAATTAATCTCTGCTTTATTCCCTTTGTATTTAACAGCAAGTGATTCACCACTCCATCTATTTTATTGGTGTGAAGAATCTGGAAGATTCTTCTACTGGTGAAGATGAAAATGTAAAACTTGTTAAAACATCTCAGTGCTAGTCATTTGAATGGCCACTTACAGTGATACATAGGGAGAAACACTGCTTTCTTTTCGGGGTTTTCCTCCAAGCTTTGTGTTAGCTCATGTTCATTTGGTTGATGAAAGCTCATAGCAGAAGAGGTATTTGTCCAAACTTTTCTTCCAAGACAATTTTCATATTTCAGTGGAATGACAACCAGAAGTAGCTGCTGTTTATTTCAGGAGGAAAGGATTAAACCAGAAGTTTCCATACAAATGTAGAACAGAACCATTTGGAATAAGGCGTTGCTGTCAGAGGGTTATCAACAACACAGGTTTCTAGATGGAGTTTAAAAAAAAAATCAGATTGTTTCTATTTATACCTGCCTTTGCCTTGGTAACCAGAGACTGTGTGAGGGATGCAGTATTCTCCCATCATGGATGTCTCCAAAATCCATGCGCAGACATGCAGTGCATCCAGTGTCTGCAGAGCTATCACAGGAACTGTCACATTCATTTCTAAGAGAGGATTTTACATACCAAGCAGCAAAGAGAAGCTTACAGAAAGAGAGTTATATTAGTATAGATTCAAAATAATTTGTACTCATTTCTATCTTATCTACTTTGTTCTTTGATCTTTTAAGTACTTCAAGGACCACTGTGCTTAAACACTTTTTCTTAATTATCCCAAGCAGCTTACCCAAATCTGAGGTGGCAGGATCTACTCATAATTGGCTACATTATGCCTGCTTTATCAAGTAGCTGAATGAGGTAAGAATGGACTTGAATTGGTGCCTCTTCATACTTTAAATCATTCTTGCTTACCTTAAAATCAGCTGTTTCCTATTTTGCAAGATTACCTGCAGCTTAGGTGTCCTTACAGCCCGCTGCAGTGCTCAAAAGCCAAACCAGGCTACATTCTCACCACTTCACTGCTGTGCTGACCTTTAGCCCTGCTGGGAGAAAAGGATTTCACCTCTGGGCATCTGTATTAGCCATAATTTTGTGTTGTGTTTTCCTTATCCTTCTATTGTCAGGAAAGGTAGAAGAAACTGAGTGTGTCTCTTTGCCACTATAATACCCAGCTACTCCATTTTCTTAGAAAATGGATGTGGAAAGGTGAAGAAAAGGTAAATATAGGCTCTGAATGAATATGGGGAATCAAGGCCCTACTAAACTAGTGGACTTGCTTCTCTCTTAATAGCTTCATTATCCAGTTATGATCTGGAAAGTAATTTCTGATGTTCTGTCTAAGGCTCATGGAAGTCAGTGCCAGAGCAACTTCATCAGGGAAGAAGAAGAAGAAGAAATATTTCTGGGAAGTAGGGCAGGATTGGTAGAGAACCTGCTGCACTCCAGAGATATTC
This sequence comes from Acrocephalus scirpaceus scirpaceus, assembly GCA_910950805.1. Lineage (NCBI taxonomy): Eukaryota > Metazoa > Chordata > Aves > Passeriformes > Sylviidae > Acrocephalus > Acrocephalus scirpaceus. Next base: position 44,703,345 of record OU383779.1, read on the forward strand.
AGGGATATCTGACTAATAAAATCACATTATTGGGATAAAAGGACTCACTGCATTATCATCTTTCGGAACAATACATTTTCATATGCAGTCTCTTTTTTTAGTCTAGTTGCTATTCAGCCAGACACTTGGTCTTATGAAATACTGCAGGGGGAGAAAACTCATCTGGGGACAGAAGGGAGCCAGTTGGGAGCACTGGAGCCCTGCCACACTCCTCCATATTCAGGTTGGAGATCCCAGGGCTGGCATGCGGTGCAGGAGCTGGATGTGAAAGCCCTGTGCCATTTGGGAGTTGCCCTCTATTTGCCTGCTGGTGTAGTTCAGGCAGAGTGTAGGTGACTCAAAAAGTCATTCAAACAGAGTTCTCACTTCAAATGTAATGACTCTCATTGCTTTTCCCACACTGCCTATATAAATAATTAAAAAAAAAAAATCAAGATAATAGCACAAGCAAATTCAAATTCTCAAAAGCAGGAATAGTGGCAAGGGACCAGCACTTTAGGACATAAACCCAGAGAAAACTGAATCATCACACCTGTTCTGGCATGTTTATAGGGAGAAGTTGGAGTTGTCATAAGACAAGTATGGACTGGTTTGGGGCAAGTGAAATTTTGGGTTCCATTCTCCTACTGTAGCAGAACCCTGAAAACAAGCTTTACTTTCTGCTACCCCTGTGCAACCTGTAATGATCGTCCACAGAGATTTTCAGGGATCTTGAGCCACTCTGTTGAAAATGACAGCTTTTAGATGTAACCACATTTGCATTTGTCTGCCAGACAGATTTGCTGGTCCCTGTGGGAAAGAGAGGGGATATTTTCTGGAGCTCGTTTCGGTCCCCAACTTGGAGGGGCTGGCCTTGCCCCATCGGTGCTGTCACCGGGAGCTGTCAGGGCACGGAGCCCCTAGAGATGGGGCAGAGAAGATGTGTTCCCTGCCCCTGCTGCCCCAGGCTTCTCTCAGGGGTTGAGCAGCGTAGCTGCAGGCACTGCACCTTTCTGCGGGGGACCTGCAGCAGCGCCTCCAGGCAGCCAGAGCATGAGTGCTGCCAGGACACTTCCCCGGCTCTCCCATGGCCTTTAGCAGTCTTTGGAGCTAGTTCAAGTAACACAGGAGAGGAGCACTGTGTTGTTTTGCCGAACAAGAGATTAAATGGAGCCAGAGGTGAAGAGAGGCGCACGCCCAAACAGCGCCGGGCAGCGTTTCCGCCACAGCGCCGGCCGAGAGCGGCCTTGGCTGTGCTGCCTGGGTCAGCGCTCACCGAGATGCACAGCTGCGGCGTGCCTGCGCTGCTTACCCAGCGACCGAGGGAGCGCTTCAGGCGCCGATGACACTTGCAGAGATAATGCTCTCCGTGCCAGCAGTGGAGGACGAGGCTCGCCGGGCTGCACAAATGCCTTTTCCGGGCACTGATTTCAAACCCCCCGAAGCAAAAGCCAGAGACTGGCACCACAGGGAGGCTGCGGGGACAGCTGAAAATGTCCCACAGGACCTTTCCCCCCATACCTTTCCGCGTGACGGTGGCTGTGAGCAGGCGAGGAGCCCCTCCGGGCCCGGCCTCCGGCAGGAGGCAACGCGGCGCTTCTCCCCTCGGGCCGCCCCGGGGCCCTCCCCGCACCGCCGGCCCCGGCACAGCCTCCCTGCCGCCTTGGCCCCGGCTCCCGCCGCGGCCGAGGGGCAGGAGCGCTCCGGGGACCTTCCGGACCAGCGCAGCGCAGCCCCGCGTACCCGGCAAGTGACCGTCCTGGCTCGGCCGCTGAGCGCCGCCGCCCCCGCTCGGGCGCTGCGGAGAGGCCGCGTCCGCCCCTGGCGGCGGCCCCGGGACTGCGGAGCGGGCGGAGCGGGCGGGCCGGGCCCGGGCGAGGGGCCGGGCCTGTCCCTGCTGCGGTCCCGGGCCTTACCCTCCCCGAGCGCGGGCAGGGCCCAGCCGGCGGCTGAGGCCGCGGTGAGCCGGGGCCTGGAGCTGCGGTCGCCGGCGGCGGGATGGCCTTGGTGCCCTACGAGGAGGGAGGCGGCTGGGCGGCGCGGCAGCTGCACAGCCCTTCGGCCACCTTCCACTTCGCCAGCCGCACCATCCGCCTCCAGCAGGACTGGCGGCGGCTGGGGGTGGCAGCCGTGGTGTGGGACGCGGTAGGTGTTCATGGCAAGCGCAGCTTTTCTGCACTCGGTGGCTTCCTGTGACTCTTGCCGAGTTTTCAGATTCACCGTAGGAAATTATTTACCGTATAATTGTAAAGGGAAGGCTTTTTTTTTCTTTTTTCTTTTCTTTTTTTTTTTTTTTTAATGTTAGGAAAGAAAATTTTAAACTGTGCTTTACTTTTTCCTCTTCCCCCATTAGAGATCCTGCAGGAATGCAAGGGAGACACGCCACCTAAACCTGCATGGCCAGGAAATATTCCAGATAACTCACCTCTTTCTTTACAGTGGCTGGTGATATTAGCTTGGCACCCTTCAGAGCACAGCATGGATCCCACTGCTTGTAGCCTCAAGCAGGACTGCTGATAGACTTTATCTTGGGGATAAGAACTGTCTAAAATAGAGGGTTTGTGGTGGGTTCAAGGCTGCAGGGCAGTCGCTCACAGCATCATTGTAGGAATCCAAGGGCTTCCCATCCAGTTGGGTCTCAGTCCACACACGAATTGCACTTTTACCGCTAGTTTAAAAGAAGTGTAGCATTTTTAACAAACTTCTCAAATGAATTGGTGTACAGGGCTGCTGATCTTTCTGGACATCAACTTTGACAGAACTTGCTGTGGGAGAGGTCCTTATCAAGATCTATATAACAAATAACATGCTAGATACAACTAGCTAGAAGTGTCATTAGTTTACTTTCCCTGTGTCCTTCCCGAGGGCATACCGAGGTTGTGCAGAAACCTTTTGAAAAACCGTACAAGATACTATGAAACCTTATTCTGGACTTCTGCAATACTGTGTTCATTCGCTAGTGTTTGACAACCCCCCAGCTTTTCCTTTCCAAATACAACTCTTTCAACCTCCTGTTATGTTTGGGGATTCATGGAGCAGTTACCACATCCAAGTCGTAACCTCTGTGGTTCTTTTTTCCTTTTCCCAGTAGGAGTCTGCCATTAAACTCTATAAAAATTTCCATAAAGCATAAGAAGACTACATGTGCACACAGGAGGTGGAGAAGGGCTGAACAAAGTCTTGCTGCAGACCTGAAGCACCTGACCTTTCCCATAACCTTCCCTCTCAGGTTAAACCAGAAGCCCTGTGTTCAGTATGACTGAAACCCTGTGCTTACTCGCTCTTGTCTCTTGGCTTAGGCTGTTGTCCTGTGCGCTTATCTGGAGATGGAAGGCATTGATCTCAGGGATCGGTCTGTGATCGAGCTGGGAGCTGGAACTGGATTGCTGGGAATAGTGGTCACGTTACTAGGTATGGGCTTTTTTGTTGTCTCGTTTAAAGCAAATCACAACTGTAGGAAAACTAGCTTTTTTACATGTACATGCCTGGTATAGAAGGGAGCACCAAAGCTGCATGTGTGAGCTGTGATGGTTCTTCTCTGAGTTTTCTTCCTTCCTTGTTAGATTTGAGAGCCTGCTGCGATCTTTGTTGTAGTGATGGTGCCACTGCAGTTTACTTTATGGCAGGACCCTGTTGAGGCTGAGGCCTGTTGCCGTGGCAGGCAGCTCAGCAGCATTCAGCTCTGCAGCTACTCCCCCTCAGGGAACAAGAGCTGTGCTTCCCATCTTCCACTTGTCCTCTGATGCAGATAAAGCTATTGACAGAAAGCACTCTTTGAGCTTGCATAAGCGTTTCATTAGCCTGTCTTGCAGACAGGGCATGGAGAGATGAAGTGATTTGCTGCTGATCTGTCTGTGGCTGAAGTAGGAATTGAGTACTATGTTAAATTTGCCTTATCTTTCCCAGGTTAACTTTGTAATTCAAAGCTCTAGTGGCTGTGAAAGGTGACTATTGAAATCATAGAAACAAAACAGTTTGACAAAATACAGTCATGCCATGCAAAATCACACAGGCATAACTTTAATGTGACTTGTGAAAGAGGCTCTCTACCTTCCTCTCTCCTACAGAAAAATATGGAATTGGAGCAAGTTATAGTAACAGCTCCATGAATCCCCCTGTAATTTATTCTTTTGTCATACATGGAAAGGCCAAAAGTAACTTCTTAACTTTCATGTATTAAGAAAAAGCACCAGAAAACATGTTTTTTTCCCTACACAACTTAATCTTCATGTAGAGTACACTTTATACACTTTATATTCTTAAGTGACTGGTGAAGGGTAGGATGTCTGTGGACGGGGGGAGGGTTTCTTGTTTTATTTTGTTTGTTTGTTTTTAATCAGGCAGCTCAGGGGAGCTGTTATTGTTTAATGGGAACTAAGGAGCCTGCTGGAGTTAGAGCATTGTATTCCATGTGCTGTCTTGAGGGACATGGACTGTGAGTGTGAGCCATGTCCTCCTGTCCCCCCTAGGTGCCCGTGTTACCATCACAGACAGGGCAGCAGCACTGGAGTTCCTGGAGTCAAATGTGCAGGCAAACTTACCCCCTGAACTACGTCCCAGAGCGGTGGTGAAGGAGCTGACGTGGGGAAAAGACCTGGATAACTTCCCTCCAGGAGCATTTGACTTCGTCCTGGGTGCAGACATCGTTTATCTGGAAGAAACATTTGTGGAACTGCTTCAGACGCTGGAGCACCTGTGCTCAGAGCGAACGGTGATTCTCCTTTCCTGCCGTATCCGCTACGAGCGGGATCTCAAGTTCTTGAAGATGCTGAGAGAGCGTTTCTCTGTATCCGAGGTCCATTATGATTCCAGTAAGGATGTTCATATCTACAAAGCACAGAGGGGTAGTCGCAAGGATGACTTTTGACTCTCTGCTTTGTTAATAAGCCACTAATGCTGTTCAATTCTCCCCTTATTTCCACTCAATACACTTGTTCCTAAGCATGAAGTTGTAGTTGTGTTATTTTACTGGCTTCTTGTTCTGCTGGTCTTGTCTGATCACTGGGCCTGATATAGCAAGGATTATACTTTTGTTCTGCATATTGAACCTCTGCTTCATTTCTGAATAGAGTCATATAGGCTATTCCACTGTCCTTTTATCAGATGTAATTTTTGAAACTGATTCAAGTTGTAGAAATCTCCAGCATCAAAATTGTTATAGCAAAAGGTCTGTTATCTGAAATCAAACCATGTTTAACTTCTGGGGGAAACTTAAAGAAATTACAGTCAGGTTTTTTTCCCTTTATCGCTTCCTTAACTCTAGAAAAGTAAGAGTGGATGAAAGAAAAGGTAATGCTCCAGCTCTAAATGCTTTAACTCTTCAGGACTTCTGCATCTTAGAAGTGGTAAAAGAAACCACTTAAAAGGCCAAAAGGACCAAAGGCAGATGCTATGAAGTTGTTCTATTGCTGTCACTGCTGTGTTGAAGAGGCACAGTGAAATAAAGAACAAGAACTGGAGGGGCACGGGGAACAGGGATTGCCAAGTAAGCCAGCTCAGAAATCAGTGGTATTTTTACCTGACTTGCAAGCAAGTGGGCTGTGCCTGCAGTACTGAAGCAGCTGTGATTTCTGAGTTGTCCCTAACAAGCCTGCCTCACACAGATCAAGGCTCCTTGGAGGAGATACACATGCACATGTCCTGCCAGGAAAGTGCAACAAGGAGACTCAAGCTGGTCTTAAAATATCAAATCAGCTCTTGACTCTCAAAGTACTGCTAGATAATATGCTACTTTGAGCCTTTGTTTGTGCTCCCTCTGTCTCTCAGAGCTGTTATTTAGGAAGGGAGGGTGCTCTGTAAAGTCTTTGTAGCAGGGGAAGTACTTACTCTTGCATTACTTGGGACCTTGAGGCAGTGTCTGGGTTTCAGTGTGCCTTCAGCGCACAGTGGTAGTTAAGACACTAAGTAACAGATGTCATACCTTTAGCTTGTAAAACACATCAGTGTGTTTATCCCACAAGATCCGGGAGTCCAGCTTGCACCAGCAGCAGACTTCCTTCTCTTTCTAGTGGTAGAAGAGTGAAACTAATGAAAACAATGGGCTAACAGAAGACAGCTACACCTCTAAATGCAGGAATTGCTTTCCTACCTTTTGGTTTTTTGTGTGGATGTGGAACATTTTTTTGTTTTAAACTTAAACTCAAAAAGCTTCAGGTCAGGCTCAGACTTTCAGCATGTGCATGTATTTGGCACTGTCAACTGCAAACAGCTTTGCAGAACAAAGCAGCAGCTGCTTTGGGTCATGGACATTTTGGAACTTTTTTGTCACTTTTGCTCCGATCATACTTCCTGGTCAGTGGTCCAGAAGTGCTGACTGTAATATGAAAATGGCGCATTTATCATTAAGGTTTGTGCTTCATCCCTGGTACATGTCTTGAATGCTTTCAGCTAAGTCCCTTGCTTGGCTTCGGACCCAGTCTGGGAGTTGCAGCTCTGAAACACTTGCTGTAACAGTATCCTCAGAAGCCACATGGTGTCACTAAAACAGTACTTAGGCAGCTGGCGGGGAATTCGCAGCCTGAAACTGGAGTTGGGAGTCAGTTTGGGGGAAGGAAGACAACACCTTTAATTGGAAACAGATCGTGAGATGAGCTCTCGTGTCAGGTGTAGCTTCTTCTGTCCTATCAGCTGGGTGAGCAGTGGTTGAAAAGAATTATGAGCTCTTCCTCCTTTCTTTGGCTCTAGCTTTTGGAGTGTGGTTTTAAGTTCTCACCTCTCCTCTTCCTTTTCCTCCCCACTGGTGTTTCCTTGTCTCCAAGCTCGTCTGTGATGAGGCATTAGGCTCATGTGTAGCTCAGGCTCCCCTTGGGCTGGAGCTGGCCCGAAGCAGTGTGCTGGTGCCTGGCCTCGTGAGTGCCCAAGGGAACTTTCCTGTGGGAAAAGCCTGGCAGTGCTTGGCCCTCGCAAGACGCTGGAGCTTGCGGCACTGACAGCCATAGCAGCTTGCACTGTTGCCATAGCAGGAACATGCTAAAAAGCCTGCTTAAATAGCACAGAATAAAACACAGAATAAAGGCTGGTGCAGCAACCTGCATACTTCTAAGAAGGGGTTTTTGCCCCAGGCCTTGCTTCGACAGTAGAAAGAGTTTTGTACTTTTAAAACAAATCAGTTTAATTCCATCTCTTTCCAATTGCTTAATTAAGTTTTCAGTGTCAGATTTCCCATTCCCATTCCCATACAGCCCACAGCCATCCTGCCAGTGCAGGAATGTGCCAGTAGAGCCCAGGCTTGGCTTTTTTCGCTGTGCTGCTGTTACACAGCAGCTGTGTGCACAGCCAAGGGAGGATGTTTGAAGGCTGAAGTGATGCTACTGCCCATTAATAATTGTGGAGAAAAGCACGAGATGGCACTGGCAGCTCAGGTGAGTGCCTAGCCCCTGACTTGCAGAGTTCTTGGTGGCCCCTCCCCTGCCCAGCAAGTGGCATCCCCCTTCTCCTCTGACTGCTACTGGGGTGCAGGTCCTGTTACATTTAGGAGACCAGATCCAGGAATACTGCAGGTAGGCCACAAGCATGTGCATGTCAGTTGTGGTTGCATTTAAAGCTAGTGTTTAAACAGTGAGAATGTAACTAAGCTGAAACCTGCATTCCCCATCCCCCCTAAGAAGTGCTGACACCCACGTGCACCAGGCAGTGAGTGCTGCCTTCCATTGTTCCAGGCTGGGCTTCACAAGTTTTTTGTAGTCCCCTCACACTTACCTTCAGGGAATGGTCAGGAGTGAGTCAGGCCTCAAGTCAATCAGCCAGGTGTGCAGGACAAGTAGCAGAGGTGTAACTGCTGCTGAGTGAGCACAGGGAGCAGTCCTTTGCAGTGACACCTGCAAAAACTGAGGTGGTCCCAACCCACGGGTCCCACAGGAGCTCCTGCTCTAGTAGTATGAGATGATGCATGACAACAGCTGTTGCCAGTAGCTGTTTGGCAATTATAGCAACACCCTGCCCAAGCATTTTCTGTCACCTTGTTCATCCCAGCACTAGATAATCCCACTCTCCTTTGGGTGGCTCCACTGCACTGATTCTGTTTTGTAACAGGTGATCTGAGCTCATCTGTAGAAGGATGTGTTTGGAATACATCCCTGAGTAGTGGGGCAATGCACAAATAGTCTCCTGAGAAATTCACTCGCTCCAGGGAGTGGATCCCAGCCACAGAAAGTGACCAGGTAAGATACACCCGTGCTGTGACTGAGAAACCATCCCTGAAACCTGCACAAGAGAACAAACTTTTCTGAAATGTCACTGCAACCAAGGTAATGTTTGATTCATATTAAGATACATAGCTGAATACACAGGGATCTGTTACCCCACTCTTTTTAGTGCAAAATTTAAGCCAAACTGCATTTTTATCAGGACTAACCCCTGTTTGGGATTCTCTCTCATTACTGTAGATTTTTCTGAGCAAGAACGTGAATGGCATTATAAAAACTAGAAAATCCCAGCTGTAATGAGCTGAACTTACTGCTTCCCCTTGATTTCACTGGAGGTGTGTTTACCCCAGTGCTGAATTTGTTCTCTTGGCTTCCATCCCAGTGTTTGGATCCAGCCTTGCAGATTACATAATAGGGTTGCAATCCTTGCAGTGTTTGCTGCCTTCTGTTTCTGTTCTGTTATAAAGACCAATAGTACATGCTTTAATAGAATGCTTAAAAGTGAGACATGCAGCATATATAAACTGTGAAAGGCATAAGCCTTTCGAACATTATTAAACAACAGAACTGCCACCAGAATGGATACTGGAAGGCAGGTTTAAAAATATAAGGAGAAAGAGAAACTTTGTTTCTCAGGACTTAACCTCTGACTAATCTAATTCAATTAAGATTAAAAACGCCTTCTCTTTGGGGAGAATACTTTATGAATACTTAGGGCAGGACACAGATTGAGAGGACATCATAGACAGCTCAAAATATGCCTTTTCCCATAATCTTCCAGCTACCACTTGCCACTAAATTAAATTAGTGTAAATGGAACACCCTTCTCAAAAAAGAGACTTTGTAGAATTTTTAAAGCATGTTTATGTGACTGCACATAAATGTTTGTGTAAAAAGGGAGTTATGACAGTTTATACCACAAAGGTTACAGTAAGAAAAAGCACTTCTTTATGACAATAATTCACAAATTCACAAGAATCACTTTAATATACAAAGCAATTACTACCATTCTGAAACACAAAGCAGCTAATATGTACATAGTGTTAATAAAATGCATTATAACCCAGTACAATTTTTTAAAACACAGATAAAGCACAAAAAAAAGTTAAAAAAAAAACAACAACAGAACACAACAGGGATGTTTCTAGATTTTTGGGGAGATGTAAAAAAGTATTTATTTTCCCTCAATGATGGATTTTCATTTAGTCTTTTAACTTCCACAAGTATGTGGGAGTCAAGCTCAAATACCCTGTTCTGTGCTGACATGGTTTGGGTAAAGAATCAGAAATGCAGATGAGGTGGACATACTCTTTCCAGCTTACACTACAAAGGGAGAATAGTAACCCTCGCTCTGGAAGCTTCCCTGAAAAACACTGCTTCAAAACAATTTCAAATTATAAATCCAGAGTAGAAACAACTAATTTCTGAAGTGAACGACCAATCTGTGGACAGAAGTCTGTGGAGGGGTTGGCTGCCAGCTAGCACCTCTTCTTGCCCTGTTCCTATCCCAAGAAGTCCATTGTAAGCAGCACAGTTTCAAATCTCATATAAACTTGAAGCTGTAGAACTTTTTTAAAATTCATGTTTTAATATAAATAAATGTGTTTAAACACACAAAAAATGGAGTGGCACCTGGATAAAACACAACTTGCGGAGAGCACCCAAACATCCTTAGTTCTTCAGAATGACCATTTCCAGGTAAGTGACTGGCTCAAGGCCTGCTGTCCCCATGCCCTCACTCAGCTATCCCCTAATTTAGAGAAATACGCAGCTGAGGCTGAGTGAACTGCTTGAGTCCTGAGTGCAGCGACTGCTTCAGCTTACAGAGTGTGGCAGCCTGGCCCTGGTCCTTTCCCTGCCAGCACACAGCACCCGAGGACAGCTGACTGCTCCTGCCTCTCCTGCTGAAAGCGAGCCCTGAACTCACCACAGAGCAAGTCACAAACCTGCACTTGCAGTGCCAGAAAGCAAAGAGGTCACTCTCTTCAATTTGTGCTATGCCAACTAGTCCAAGCACATCTCTTTGCAGGCCACAGCTCAAATGCATTTTAAAAACACATTCCAAGGCAAAACACTTGAAATGAAAACCCTCGTTACACCACCTCCATCTGATTCCTTTTCCCCTAAGATTCACACGCTTAAGTCTATCTATCCACAGACCTGGACCTGTCACAAGCACACACTAGGTGGATTTCAGCACCCTTTCTTCACCAGTCTGGCTCCTTCCAGACCAACTGAGCTTCAGGATACATTCAGGCTTTTGTAAAATCAGTGTCTTTCACAGCTAGAAAATGACACAGCTCAGAAAAATGAGTTCCGAGGCAGATGACAGAGAACCACCAATGTACTGTATGCTTTTTAAAACCTGCTCACAGTGACAGACTTCAGGGTTAAATTATCATCATTCCTGCAAAAGAAAGGTGGTTGTGCTTTTCTTTTCAAGCAGGGTGACACATTGCCAATGTACCTTTACTTCCTGGTGTCAAATTACTGGAAAACCTTTCGATTTGTTTTCTTGGAATGCAGCTTGTAAAATCCACAGACAAATCTCGAATTAAGGGGAATAAAGTGGCTGAAAAATAGTTTAGCTTTCCTTCCAAATTAACCTCCCTTTCCCACATGAGATTGCTGAACTAGTTCTACTCTAAAAATAATTTCACTTCCATCTTTATGTACTGCTCTGAGACACCACATGCTCAATTCTTGCCCCTTCAGCTCTCCTGCCCTTCTGAAGCAATGCCTGCTGGGCACCAGGTGCTGATCCGCAAGTTCAATTAGCGAAGGAGTCAACTGCTGCGGAGGAGTGAACTGTGTGCAAGCAGCAGGACCACCACAGTTATGCCAGAAATTTTCTCAAGAAAACCAAATTTATCTTAATTTTGTTTGTTCTCTGTGTTTTGTTTGGGTTTTTTCTCCTTTTCTTTTAAAAGTGCACATTTTAATTAAACATTTACAAAGAACATAGTGTAACAAAAATAAATATATGACCTTTTGGTTGGATCATTGGCAAATGTTACATCACTAACCAGGCTCCAGGGTGAAAAAAATTACAGCAAAATCAAGGTCTTAGAAAATCAATTAAATCCTCTATGAACTGTCATAGATTTGCAACCACTGATATCAAACTTGGGTTGATGGGTGGACTTGTCTTTAAACCACAAAAAGCACTGTCTACCATAAATGAAAAAACAAAATAAAAAAGCAGGTGCCAGTTTTCACTAACAGATGACTACTTGCTGCTGCAGTTTACTGGAAGCCCGGATTGTAAAAAAGCAACCTGTGGTACAAATTTAGGTCAGAAACTATCAGGGCTGTTTTTCCTTATTAAATCTTTTTTTTTTTTTTTCCTGAGCCTCTTAATGATTCCAAACACCCCACCAATTTTCTGACCAATGTACAAGTACCAGAAAAGACAGTGATCTACAATGCAAATGTCAACTCCAGGCTAGCCAGAACTACAGGTGTCTGAGCAGTCCTGACGAGCACAACAGGCTAAAATTGTGCTTTCGGATACAAGCAACGGTGCCGGCAACTACCCAGTGCTGGTGAAATTGCTGCCTAAGGAAGAATGCATCGCCACCACCCCAGGAGGAAAACAGAAATCTTACCAGTGGTTCCTTTAGAAAATAACACCTTAACAACCTTTCCAAATGTTTTGCCTTTGATATATAGCTGCCAAAGAGAAAAAGCACAAAAGTGAATTACTCTGGGTGGTGGTTGTAAAACAACTGTTTACATAATTTCAAAAATCTTCATCAATAAAAAACAAACTTCACAAAAGCCACGAAAGATGAAATAAAATCCTTGAAAATGGGTAACTGAGAAACAGCACAAAACAAATAATAATAAGCGCTAAAATAACGCAGCCCAGAGCTACTGGGGTGAGGGGAAGCTTTCACACACACACATACATCCACACATACCCAGACACACAGAAAAGTAAAAATTCTTTTCCTGACCTCCATATACTATAATACTCAGCATTCCTGACTTAAAAGCTCTCAGAGCTGTAGATTATATACTGTGTGTATATATATATATATATGTACATATATTATACATATGTATTTTCCAAGAATATCTAAATTAAAAGAGCACCTTTGACAATATCTTAACTGCCTGATTGGTGCTGTTGTTTTGCAAAATAATGACATTACAAAAATTATATTTCAAACCAATTCTTGTTTATTATGAACATAACGGATCTAGCCCTTTCTAACCCTCTCTTCAGGTAAAACAGTCTATCAGTTCTTGAAAACTCACAACCGTGAGATATAAAACTAATCCTCCCTCCCCCTTGTCAGCATAATTTCCATCCTACTTCCAAATGGCCTTAGTTTATAGAAGCTTATTACCCCAACCTCACTACTTGGTAAATAACATAGGAATGGATTCCTGTGTCACATTCTTTCCCTTTTTGGGTCAATATGAATAGTAAAGCATGTATGGGTAGCCTAGCCAGCCCCGTACTTGGTCTAATACATTTTTATTATTGTAATCTATAATTTTCAGTAAATAAATTTGTGTCCCTAAATCCTCAGTGCAGCATAAATAAAAATAAAGATTCTTGCAGACCCCCGTGTACTTTGAATTACATTCCTTTTCTTAGTAAAACTTTATTTGCTAGTGAAGTCTAGGCTAAAACCACGACAGGCCACTTGCAGACCACACACAGACAAACAGGTAACACATTCTCCTCTCACTACCACACAAATTTGCAGAAACTGTGTATTAGGAGAACCCCACCTGGGCACAGTTTTAGGCTCCCATGCCCATTCTGCCCCCAGGGTTTATGCCCAGTGATTATCAGCAAGCTCTAGACAGTGTTCATTACCCACTACACACAGCTCTCAGCAACCAGCTTGCCTTGCTCAGGTTCACAGCAAAACCTCACACGTTTGCAAACAGATGTTCTACAAAAGAAACAGCCTTAGTGTGGGCATATACAGCCTTTTCTGTGTTTCTCAAAGCTGGATGAACCATTCCATGTAATTGCAAATGAGGCCACCATGAGTTTCATGTTTCACAAGAATGACTCCTGTATTATCAACATTTCTACTTCAGTACTCGTTCTGGAAAATGTAACCGTTTTATGTATTTGTATTTGCTGATTTTAAGAATCAGATAATTTTTAGAAAAGCACTGCTGAGAACTTAGGGTCTTCTTTAAATTTGCATTGCTAAACTAATAGATTCATCTCCCATTAAATAAAAACACAAAAATCAACTCTCTATGGCAGATAAAAATAGACCATTTATAAACACCTACAAAACTTGTGAAAGTGAATTATTTCACATTTCTGATACTTATGTTCTCTTCTTGAAATACAAGTGTAATTCGAAATTCTTGATAACTCCAGATTTGACAATAATGCTGTAAGTTTAACCCTGCTCCTTTTAAATTAAGTCTCTTGGAAACTGAATGCCCTCTCAAATGAGAAATCTAGAACTTTTAATACTGCTTAGGTGTTTGAGACTCAACTGCCCAGTGTCTTCCAAGTATTTTTCTTATAATGTCACACTGATTGTATAACCTTTTAGAACCTCGTATGTGAAATTTATCCTAAAAAGAGATAGTGTGAATGGGAAAAAATATTAGCTAATACTCTGCTAGGCAGGGCATTAGTATAGACCAGAGCCTTATCCATAAGTTTCTATACATAAAAGTTTGACCAGAAGCTCAAAGTAAACTTACTCCACCAAATGACCCAAGTGATTTAACAGGTTAACACAGTGAGAGACTGGCTTCAGAGGGCCAGTACACAAACCGCCCATGATTCTTTTGGACACATTCTTTTTGACAACTTCTTGACGTTCTTTTTTGTTTCCTTTTGAGCATGATTCTTTTTAAGTCCTAATGCTTAGTACAGAGGGTTTTTAAAAATAATAACTACCTTTTTTAACAACATAAATCTGGGAAAGATACAGTTCCTCAGTGCACAGAAAAAAAATTCATCCTGCAAACATCTGAGGCACATGAGTACTTTTAGTTGCAGGAACAGATTACTCAGTAAACCTGACCCTTTCCATGAAAAAATACCCCAAATAAATTAAGAGTTTAGTTAACCTGGCCAGGCTCAAATAATCAGTATTGTCCCTTGTGAAGCAAGAGTTGAAATATTTGTGTTTGAAGTCCTCTTTAATATTTGAGGTTGTCCTAGTAGTTGTCATACTGCAACATAATTTATGTATAGAAGGCAGCCTCAAAGTTTGAAAAATAATTTAGCAAACCAGGCTGATATTTCTACTGAGTACAATAATTTCCATTGCATAAGGCAGTGGTAGGGAAATTATAACAACCTCATGGCTTGAGAGGACTTGGGACACAGACCACACTGTCATCAAGGAGTACTTAAGTGGAGTTGGCCATGCTTCAACTGTTTAGTTGTTCTGCATACAAATAGGTAGTGCTTTCACGTGTTACCCCTGTTTACTATGTGACTGTTTTCAGAACATCACAATTGCATCTTAAGATTTTCTTTCCCATCCAAATATCATTTCCCAACCTATATCCTATGAAGTTGGTGTCTGTTTTCTGTGCATTCAGAATGCTGAACGCAATTGCACACGTAAGCTATGAGAAGCAACAACTGACCAGTGAAGCTCATTTCAATGCATTTGTTTCTGAAGTATGGAGAAGTTTTTACTAGTCCAGAAGGGCTTAATACAGATTGCAAATCAAATCCCCTCCTGGGCTAGTTTGAAGAAGGTCTGTTATCTCCACACCAAGAACATGACAGTGAAGCGCCCTTCGTCTGGCATGCTGCTTGGCCGTGTGTTTGTACAGTTCAGCATGAATGTGTGAAACCAATTTGGCAACCATTGCTTCTTCATTGTACCATGCATGCTCCACCTATGTGGCCCACAGTTCTCTGGGCCAAGAGGCTGGGGTGGTTCTGTCTCTAAGGCAATGTAAAGAGCTCAGCACAAATTCTTGACATCTTTACAAAAGGACCCTCCCCACAGTAACTTCCCAAGTGACCACTGCTACTCCTTGAAGAGGATCGGGAGACGAGAAAGAAGCCTGTTCTTCTTCACGCTGAGATTGATGATGAAATTCATCTTGTAAGGGGAGAAGTGGAGGCAAGTACTTGAACATTCACAGTTTGATGCAAAGCACAGATGAAGTATATTCTGTAGTTGCTTCAGGCAGTTTTGCGCATAGAAAAAAAGAAATGTTTAGAAAATAAAAAGTTTACTTTGTCTTTCTGGGTATAGCCAGAACCAGTCTCTATCCCACCTGGACAAGTGAAAATGAGAATCCAAAATTAATCTGATTTGTGGCAGTAAAGGTCCTTAAGTGCTTTCAACTCCTCAATCAGTGTCTTGTTTTGGTTTTCAAGCACAGCCACTCGATTTTCTAGACATTTTACATACTCCTTTTTCTTCCTGCGACATTCACGTGCTGCCTCTCTGGAAAGCAAAAAAGACCATTCAAATCCAAAACAATCATTTGCAGGCATGGGCTACCTAACTGCTTTTCAGGCAAACCTTTACTAGTACTGCCATTTTCAGAATATAGAGGTATTGTTAAGAAATGCAAGTGAGGAAAAACCACTGAGTTCATAACAACTGCGCCTCACAAATCACACACACTCAAGATTCACATATCATTTCAACATATTGATCCCAGTAAGACAGTACCAATAAAATTATTATTATTATTTCTGTGAGCAAAGGATCCTACTCAGTGAGAAGATTTTGCTTCAGGATTTACATTGGAGCCTTCAGGCTGAGTCAAATGCTGCTGCAATAATTTGACTTTATTATCATCTATTATTCTTTTTACAGTCTTTAACTTTTCCCTTTGCTGCAGTCCAACAATATGATCAACTGGTGTAAAAAAGTCCTGTATTTAGAGCATTTATGTATTTGCTCTTCAGCAATGCTTTCATTTTAATAATGATGTCTGCATCACCACAATGATGCTATTAATGACTCAAATAAAAATAAGAAAATCACAAAATAAGCAGTAGGAGCCATGTAATTTTTTAGTCCCTGTCAGCTATACCAAAAACAGACCTCAAGACAGTCAAACTTCTAAGTCTTGCTTGTAAAGAGTAGGCTGCCTGTAGGTAACTTGGTAACATACCAAGAATACCAGTGAAAAATACCAGAAGGTATTAATGTGCTGCTGAGCATCCTGAAGGCAGGAACATCAATGTGGGAACTACCCTGTACAGCAATATAATGGCACCAACGTGCAAAGTAAGCACAAGGCTAAATGCCACGGGCAGATGGGAGCCCAGGCAGCAGGCTCTCCTCCTGCAGTGCAACTTGTCCAAGCAGCACTCCGCAGACACATGGAAATAAACACTCGCCCTGAACCTTTAGGTGCAAAGCAAAACAGCTTCAAAAGCAAGAGTCTGTGTGCCCCTTCACTGCAAACACTACACAGACTGGTAAGACAGTCAGTATTCTGGGAAATGAGAGGACATACCAGAACCCCACACTAGGTAAATAGTAGGTCCTCGCATGCATTCTGTTTTTACAGCTAACTGATAAGAAGCCTTCAAAGTAATTTTTGAAATTCAGCTCCATAAATGAGACAGGATGAAGAAAACATAGCCTGTAAGCCCTGAACGGATTCAGGTATCCATTTGTCACTCCCACAAATACAATTTCACATGCCTGCAGTGCTTCAGTAAACCATGTGTAACATTTACAATTTAAGTAATTTTGGGCTGTTACCAAAAGATTAAGTACTAGTGGATCAGAAAGTGCCTCCCAGTGCAAACTACTAACATGTCTCCTTGGGCAACAACATTTTCTTTCTGTGATTTTTTCCCAGCTTAGACTGTGTATATTAAGCCACCTCAAGTCTGTGTGTGCTAGTTGTTCATTATGAACAACCAGAGTTTTGCTGAATTACAACAGAGCTTTAAAAATGTAAAATTTATACAGAAAATTTGCACAATAATATCTATGAATATTTACACTATAATCCTCCAGAGTAAGTACCACCTTACCATCTGCCTCTCTATCCTTTTTCCCCACTTTGCTATGGAGCTTAGATTTGCAAATATCTATTAAGCAGACAGGCTAAAAGCACCACATGCAACATGATACTGTTGCAAAAGCTGTCAATTTAACTCAAGTGGGGTAATTCCCCATTGTTTTTCTTGGCTTTCACAAACACAAAAGCTTTCTTTTACTGGAATAAGACTGATGACTAAATAGGGTATTCTGTGATTCTAATTAATTTTTTTTTCAAATGCAGAGCTTAAAAGGTTGATATCTACTCTTCACTGGTATGAGAAAACTATATAAAAAGGGAGATGGATGACATTCTGTATAAAAACCTTTTAAAAAAGTGAACACTGCTATTCAGCATTATTTACTTCATTAAAGCCCCTCATAATAAGCACTGGGTCTGCTCAAGTAAGTTTCTATTGTGTTCACAGCACAGCAACCTACAGAAGATAAATGAACCTGTAAAACATCAGTTTTTTCAAACTGACAGATGAAGTTAACAAGGCGTTCAGGGGAAGCCCTGCTCAGAAGCATTGGACTCTCAGTGTCACAGTGTAACACACAGGCTCCACAGCCTGTGGGTAAGCTTGGTGCTCCAGCTTGGTATGATGGGCCAGTTCAGGCCCGCCCCTTCCCACTCCCACAGCAACAGACAGCAGGAGCATCCTGCTCAACTTCTCCCTACTGCCTGCTTTGCTACCTCCACCCACTCCCACCTCTAAGCTTAGCTGTTCCTCCTCACACACTGAATCCTACTGGATCAAGTCTTTACCTTTCTTTTAGCCCCTCTGCTGCTACTGCTGGCTCCACAGGACTTCAATCAAAAGGAACAGTGCTCATTTAGCCTTTGTTTGAGCCTTTCTGCCCTTGGAGGAGAAAACCAAAGCGGCTAAAAGAACAAGTGAGACAATCAAGAAAGTACTCATGAAGAGCACACGTGGGCCAGCAGCAAGGAGAATGCATGCAGAACGCTAAGGGAAAGAATCCAGGAAAGTAAACCATATGAATGTAGTAACTCAAAAAAAGCAACTCATCTTGGTGTTTGTAAGAATGTATCTGCAGTCATACAAGTATCTCGCCAATTACTCTTCTCCTTACTGCAATACCCAAATTCACACACCTCATGAGAGAGTCTGCTACTTTACTCAAGGTTTCACAGTCGCAACACACAGCATTAGTAGATGTGCATTTTTGCTTTGCATCTCTAAATAAAGGCAAATTCTTCCTAAAGCATTTCATAACATGACTAGGAAAGATCAGGACTCTCAGTTCTTGACACTCTAGGCCTATGGGAGTGACTGGGAAAAAGAAGTGATCTGAATGTACATGCCTGTTCTTCATTAGACGCACTTCTCTCTTCCGTGCAGCCTCTTCTGCGGGCTGGGTGGGAAGTGCTGGGGAGGACGCCATGACAACTCCTGGTGCAATGGTGCTGGTCGGGGCCGTGCGGATCTGGTAGGTCTGAACGTCTCCTGAGGCAGCTGCAGGGACACGTGGGAACATGACATCAGTCTGGTGACAGCACTGTCACACTTACTGTGGAGAGCACCTACCCATCTCTAACCTGTCACTTCTAACATGGTCACTTCTCTGACCCAGTCATATCTCTGACTGTGCACCCTGGGCTACAGCTCTGGAGGGATGGCCATCGTCTGGGTCATCACTGCTACCTCAGGTTTAGTTTATTAATATATGCAAGGTTTTGGGCATTCCTGCTGAAGGTGTCTTCACTTGTGCTTGGTAACTTGATGTGTCTTGCAGTATAGCTGTGCTTCTTTCTCCCTTATTATATTTCTTTATACTTCTCTGGTTTTTGGGCAGTTCTAGCATTTCTAGAGAAGGATGCGCTCACTATTTCTAGCTGTGCTCCAAATGTCTGTCTGGAAAAGGTGGAACTGCATGTGTAAGTATCTAGCATAGAAAAAAGGTGTAAAGACGTAGCATTTACTCACACAGGAGATGGACAATGCACTCTATTACATCTCTAGGATGAGCAAGGTCTTGGCTTTCTTTTATTAATTGTAATCTTAGGATTGTGTTAATTTTGCCTGAGCTCATAAAAAACCACAATACCACCTAAAGAAATCATATGTCTGTAAGAACACAAAAACCCAAAGATCAGTGGAACAACAGTGCTCTTCTCTGCTATGCATTTTTACTGATGCCTGGTAAACTCTTCACTGGTTAACTTTCAAACTAACTACTTTACAGTTATAGAAGCAGGGGTGCACTTCCGTTATTTTCAATAAAAGTTTTGTAATATTCCTCAATTTTTAAAACCAGAATATGTATTTTGATACAATAGCTCTCCACAACTTATTCTAAGAGAAAGTAGCTCTGCGAAGTTGAGGGCTAGACCAAATGATCACTTAAGGCACTCTCCTAAATTGTTCTATGATTCCAAGACTCACTGATTGAATCACTCACTCAGTGACTAGTTACAGAAGTCACAGCAAGAAGAAATTATGACTTGCAATTGAAAAAGGAGAAAAATTACTAATAAATTCAAGTGTCCCTTTAGAAAAAATCAAACATCCTTCTCTCCTATCTTTAATGCTTGCTTTAAATTTCCTATTGTTGCACATATGGGAGAACTCAGAACTCTAAGGTGGTATTAGTTTTTGTAGACCATGTAAAAAAAATTGTGCAGACAAAATGCAGGAAATACAGCATGGAAAATCAAAAATAAATATATTAAACCTCAAATATCTGCAATTTTCCCAATCTAAAGGGAAAGGCTTCAAGAAAATATGACAAATATCTTTGTCCAGAGTTTCAGTTATTTTACAGACTTACCTGTGCCAAAGCTGTTTCCTGACACATTTGAAGGAGTGAGGCTGGCAACTTATATCTGCATAGAGAAAATGTGACACAGAATGACTGGCTGCAAAGTTTCTCACCTTGTACAACAACTTGGTTGCTGGGTACAAGTATCTGCTGTCCATCTGTGGTTTGTGCATATTGTAAAATGGTGGTGCCAGGTTGGGTTGCAGCTGCATTGGTCATCGTCAATGTCTGGAGACCTTGTACTCCATCTGTACCATTGTTAGACAACTGTATTGCTCCTCCTTGGGTGATGGCAACTGCAGACAAAAAAAAAATCAACCCAGCATTTAAAACACTAATTCACTCATTAACTTACAGTATTAAACCTAAGTATGGAAGAACACTGATCTAAGGTAAATCCTTTGAACCCTTACACACCCCCAAATCAAACACATGGCTTCAATGTACATGAAAGAAATCATCCTTTGAAAGGTTAAGTTTTCAAATGTTTGTGTGCCAAAACCCACAGCCTAAAATAAAAATTAGTTTCTCTAATAAAACAGAATCACATGGAGAGCTACAATCCACCCCCAGGGAATACTTTTTAATTTGTTAAGATTTTCTTCTTGGTTGATTTAGGTATTTTTCTCAGTCCTTACTTTTTCTTCTCATCTGAAATTCCTCTCATCTTCTGTGCCTTATGCCCTTCAGTCTCCTCTGCTGCTAGTGCTATCCATCTTGTATTGATTTGGCTTTTTTTTTTTTCTTCTGATTGTGTCCCCGCTTCTGTACAACTTCCTCAGACCCTTTCTAGCTGTTCTTTCATTCATAAATGCACAGTTTGGTTCAGGCAGTCTTAACTTTGCTGTTTTTTTCCTTTCTTTCCCTCAGTCCTGTTATGCAGGTATACTGGGACATCGCCCCTGTTGTGACTCACAGAATTTCACGGTGTTCCTATATACATACACCCCAAAATCTCAAGTGTCTGCACACGCAGTTATTTTACAGTTATAATAGGAATCAGAATTAACCACATCCATTTCAATAAAATTAAGCAAGGTACAAGGCAAAGGCGTTGAGGAGTAAACAGAGCTACAAAATTTTAAAGAGATTTTAAGAGACAGATGTAAACAAGTAGTTCTTTCTCCCTTTTGTATGTGTTATGTATGTCTCCTACTGTATGTGTTAGTGTGAGACAGACAGCATGTGTCTTATCTTTACTGCCATATCCTCAATCATTCTTCAAGTCAAAACACTGTATCTATAAAATCTAATAAATAAAGGAAACACAGAAATACATAACTTATGACATTATTAAGGTTGTTGACATCAATTTTTTCAGGACTTTCTAAAAATGTAATTGCAGACTGGAATGTGTTTTTTCCAATGATGGGGTTACAGTTTCGTGAACAAGTGTTAATGATCTGCTAAGAAAAAAAAGAAACTTCTGAATTCCCCCATCTAGTTCCTGAAGTGAAGAAGTTTATAATAGCATTATGGTTTTGTCTCAGGATGCATTAGCTGCACCAAGTGGCAAGCAGTCCCAGAATGTTAACTGAGTCTTTCAAACACTTACAATAGAAATGTGTTTAAAAGGCCTGGTTAACAGTCAAAATAAAGTAATCTTTTTTCACCTCCTGCTTTGTCCTAGTCCAAACAACACTTATAGAAATAATAGTTCCTCATCTTCTCATCCCCACTTACTAGCACCACTGAGAAATTCAGACTACATACTGTACTGCCCACTGCTGGTTTGGTAAATGGGAGTTGGCACCGTAACAGTGGCGATGGCAGGTGCTGCTGTTTCCTCTTCAGACTTTTCTTCTTCGATCCTTGGCACTCCTGGGGCGTCTGAGGACAAGTCATTCAAAATTTTTCTGGCAAAGACAGTGTGTTGTAGAGATTTTAATAAAAATTGGGGGAGAAAAATAGTCTGATACACAGTGCTGAGGAAAACTGAAGTGCAGCAAGCCAGCAAGGAAAATATGAGTGGAGAATGAAAACCACACACTATCTTCAAACTCTTATTGGAGAAGATTGTTCAAAATGCCAAGCACTGACGGGCAAGGGAGCCAGCACAGAACAGCTGTGCCTGTCAAAATCCACAATACAGCTATTACAACCTTCCCTTTTTCTTCAGAGCATGTTTCTCTCATCCATTTTTATTTGTTTCCTGCTTTTAGCTATATAAACATTTGAAAAGAAAAGTCAGAACCAGTCTCCTTACTTACACTGGGGGAACTGCTCCTTTTTAAAGACTATAAACACCTCAGCCAGAGAGCTGAGTACCAAGAGAGTTAGCAGGAATGCCTGCAGAAAGCCAGCAGTTCACAATTTAACACCTGCCTGAGAGACAATACCCAGTGTTTGTGAACAGTCTCCCAGTTATGTTCACAGGTGCCCTGCCTGAGAAAATTCATGGGTAAAGGAAAGAACAGATTGTTTCGTTATTTCCATGAGCTAATTATCCAAAGTCAAAACTTCTAAAACATCACTGCTACAGGTCCCACTGAACACGACTGCAGGCTGACCACAGCAGTCACTGCAATTTGCATTACTGAGATCAAACACTGTCCTTTCTCAGAGGACTGTCAAGCCCTTTTCACTGCTGGAATATTCTATTATGCCACTGCAAAACGCAATGAATGCCCTTGGGTAAATAGAATGCCCTTAGGTAATGGGCAATAGTTTTTGTAATTCTCCTCCTATGTTTTCCAGTGGACTGGCACTGGAACTCAGTGGGATGAAGCAAACACAGCTGTAGATCCCAAGTTCCAGGACAACACTACGTTCTTATACAAGCCTCCTAAGGCTGTGGGAGCCAGAACACCTGTATGAAGCTATCTGGGGAGAGCAGTCATTCTGCTTAGCAGCCTGACCAACAGAAGTTTGCTGTTGCTGTTCTGACTTTGTGTGCATGCAAGAAACTTCAGCACTGCATAACACTGTGCGAAGAACCACTTGGACAAAAAAAAAATTCCCATCCAAAGAGTTTGCAATCTAGGTGTTAGACCAGAAACTAGTGAATGAAACAGATGAAAAAATATGGAGAGAGCAGGGATGATGAAGAACAAAATCCAAGGAGACAAAAAGAAAATCACTTTTTAACCTCATGTCATGATGACATAGTGGTTAAAACCTACCTTTGCCATCATAAAGATGGATTTAAGGTAAAGGATAAGGTGGTAGCTTTACAAATACAGGAGTTATGAACTGACATGGAATACATGATGTACTTCAGTAGCAGAATCACATAGGAGTTTTTGTGGAAGAGGTATAGCTTTCCATTCTGTTAACATATCTGCACCTATCCTGTTTCTGGGGCCAGTTACAGCAGGTTGAATAACACCAGCTGAGAAGTCACTAAAGACAGCAGTGGTCTGGCTCAATCTTTCTGACCTAACAAACACCAGCCCAGAGTCTGAGCTGCATATAGAAGTTTTACAGCTACCAAGTGTAGTGTCACCATGATCTGGTTTGAAGACAGAGGCTGTGTTGTGGCACCAGTGCATGCAAAGGAGTCCATCTCAATGAGAAGTCAACATGCACAAGCACCCTCTTCTCAGTTTTGCTGCTTGTTTACTTAGCTCTGTTTTCTCACCATATACAGCCACTCTTCCATATATAGTAAAATCAAGTGTCTTGCTGCAGAAGCAGACTGAAGGGAATCTGTGGCAGCCTTGAAGTTAACACTACTCTCACAAATAAAAATATTTTCCCAGATCTATTATGGCTAGGGACCTCCAGCAATGATCTTCACTATCTCTGGCAGAACAGCCTTGAAGGCTGCTGGACAAGGCAGACAATAATCTCCCAAGTCCTAAAAAAGTGTCACTTTAGAGATATGCTCAGGCCTATAGCCCAGCTTCTGTTTCCAAGGCTATGCTCATAAAGAAAAAAGGAGCATCTGAATTTTCTAAAGTAGCAGGAACTAACAGGTCACTTAAAATTTACTGAGTTCCAGAGCTGTTCCTTAATGCTATTTAGCATATTTTAAGAATGAAAATGGGATTTAGCAGAGACACAAAAAGCTGTACAAAGGCTTAATTAATAAAGTAATACGACACACCGTGTGAAGGAGAACTCAGCTGGTTCTGCCAGAGGTATTTACCGTGAGAAATAGAGAGACTAGATGCCTTTCACTACATTCAACTCATACACTGACTTAAACTTTAAACATAAACTATTTTGCTCAAGCAAAAGTTCTCCCTGAGCTATGGAATATCACAACTTCCTTAAGTCTCATGGGAGAAAGGAATTTAGTTGGATTGTTGCTAGCATTTCAACAATAATGAAAAAACCAGTAGAGTTGATTTTTTGCAGACTACAGATTACACAGAAGTCGCTTTTTGCAAAGCTTCAGTGTATTTTGTGTACTAAGTATTCATTACACATATTTCTAAGGCTTTTATCACAATGATACCTCAATTTTCTGAAATGTGGCAATTAGCATTTCTCAGCTCACTTTTGTCTTAAGTGAGTGTAACTGCTCAGGTTTCTTCCTCCTCCTCCTATTTGCTTATCTCTTTACATCCTATTCCATGGACATATTTCATATGCCAAAATTCCAAGACATTACAGAAGAAAGGTTTCAGTTAAAAGGTAAATCTTAAAAAAAAAAAAATACAATCCCACTAATTGTATCTCCATGTGAACACACTCATCCATCAAGCAAGATGCTTCTGCTTTAACCTCCATACCTGTAGGAGGGTCGTCTGGACAGAATTTCTCTTCGTTTCTGTGAGTCTGTGACACTGTCTACTGATTCCTGTGAATCTTCACTTTCTGCTATAGTGGAGATCTGTAAATAAGAACAGCAATCAAATTTAACAAGACACTTCCAATGCCTTTATTTTAAGGAAATGTTGAGATCCTGTGAAAAACACCACAATGCAAGTATTCTATCTAGACAATGAATAGAAAGTTACTGCTTAGTAATAGATGCAGGAAAGAATGACCACGGTCATGGGTCTGATGGGTCATACCCATCAGAATGTTCTTTATAATTTAAATACTCCAATAACAAAACATAAACATTAATACCATATGTTTTTTGCCTTCCATGATATTTTGTTTTCATCCATTGCAAGGAAACAAAGATTTTTTTTTTAGTAAAATTTAGGGAGAGAATAAGTAAACCAAATTAAGGTAGCAGAAACGTTTGGAAACAAAGAATAAAATACTGAAAAAACATCCCTTTATAAATAATGAGGTAGATATGTTAAAGAGAGACTGCCTTCTATGTGGGAAATTATCAGGAAAATGTTATACATGAAGATATTAAAAAATAACGTAGTGCTGCAATTCTGAATATCTGTGCTAAAAAAAGCAAAATGTTTATGCAGGAAAGCTAAGATAAATATAATATTACAATAATTTAGATAATGTTAAATCCAAAATGTGCATGACAAAATATATAAAAGCTAATGATGCTTATGTGAGAAACAGAGCTCACATCCTGACAATTTATGCACTGTAGATTCCTAAAAGCTCAAAAATCTTGCTGGCACCCACACCTCACAATTGTCAGATAGAAGGCCTGAATATGTCCAAGGCTGTGAACTGCTGGGCTCTGAATATCAAAATCTGATGGATCTGCACTGAACCAGGTGAATTCCAAGCATGGCTTCATTGTTATTCTCTTATCTTCTACCTCCAGGGTAGTAACTTGTGCACTTATCCCAAAACTGCTCACCTCTGACAGATTAAAACTCTAAACTTTTGACTGCAATAGTTGAGGAAGGTAGAGCCTGCCACAAACTCAGCACTGAAGCTGAGAAGGAAAAAAAGATTATTAACAGAATGGCCTAGTTTTAAACTATGAATTCCTTATTTTTAAAATAATATCCAGCTGAATATCTGTATCAAAAAGTCACAATATCTACTTTTTGAAATTAAACATTTTTTGAGCTCGTTGTTCCAACAGCAAATGAATAATGTACAGTCCTTGCCCTGTGTAGCTGCTGTACTCCAAACAATTTCTGCATTCACTAACACTGAACTTCAAGTGAATAAAAAGCAAGTTAGAGGTTTTAAAGATTTCAGACTACTTGTCTCCTCTATCTTCAGGCTACCTTACCATATTGCATTACCTGCCTTGCTTTACAGAAAAGAAAATCTAAGGCTTTACAAAGCACACAACACTCAACCAGCACATTTTAAAACCATTTCTATGTAAGGACTGATAGGCTTATTTTAAGAACCAGTAACGTAGAGGCCTTTTCTGTAAACCAATGCAAATATTTCTTAAAGAGCAAAGACTCTCATTCTAAAAAAAGTTGCCTCATTAATTATTAAAAACTACATTATTAAAAAAAAATCATCCTTTTGTTTGCTTTAGAATAGTATGAACTCTTACTCAAAAATGTATGGAAATACAGTAGAGAGAAAAAGTCGAGTAATACTGTAAGAAAAACCATGAAGCTGTTAATCTCACCCAACAAATTCTAGAGGGAAATGAAACTCAGCAATGTTTGAAAATGAAAAGTGGTTAAGCCAGAACAGGAAAAATGTCAGAGTAGCAAATACTGTTCAGATTTGCAAAATCACAATCCAGGACACAAATACATTAAAACCAGTGCAATGACAGGCCTATCTCAAAGGCCCAATTCACATATTATGAATTTCTTCAGTCAGTACCTGAACTGTCTGGACCTGTGGAGACTGAATAACTGATGGCTGGGCAGCCTGAATTACTCCATGCACTTGAACCGTCTGCCCATTGGGCAGTTGAACTAAGGTCACCGTGGGTGCAGAAGATGTTGCGTGAGCTGCTGGCATAGATACCTGCAAAGAAGAGACAGTGACCATAAATTAGGTTATTGCAAAATCTCCTCAGTTCAGTATTTGTTTTGGTGAAAGAACTATGTTTCTTCTAGACCCTAGTCAGATGACCCAAATGTTTCAGCGTAATATAAAACCCCCTGAACTGCGTGAGCCCCGTACCTGACCTACTTCACAAAATAATCTAATGCAGAACTTCTGCAGACTCAAACATAATTTGTAAAATCACTAACAAGAATAAGAAAAACACAACTGCCTCTATTTTGAGGTAACCTGATACAAACACATCATTACCTTTCACTTACTTCACTTG
Source organism: Acrocephalus scirpaceus scirpaceus (assembly GCA_910950805.1). Classification (NCBI taxonomy): domain Eukaryota; kingdom Metazoa; phylum Chordata; class Aves; order Passeriformes; family Sylviidae; genus Acrocephalus; species Acrocephalus scirpaceus. Next base: position 44,730,302 of record OU383779.1, read on the forward strand.
GATACCGCTCAGACTCGGGTGTACTCCTACAGACACTGCTGAGTCAGAGGCAGAAACATATGGGAGTGGAGCTATTTTTGTTCTCACTAAGGAAAATGTGAAGAGTTTGCCAGATGTAAGAACTTAACATTTTTAGGGAATCATACCTTTCACTTTCTACAGATTAAGCCATATGAGTAGCTGGCAAAGTGCATGTAATGAAGAAAACTGACCATGTGTTCAGACAGAAAAACCCCATGAGTTTGTAGCGGAAATAAGTATTTTGTAGGCAGTCATTGTGATTACTGTGTAACAGGTTAACACAAACTCTAGTTTTCAGGAGTCATTTCTATGAGGAAAAATTGCCCACATTTTAAACACAACTATTTCTCCAGCACAGACCTGCAGACACAGCAGTTATGCCAACAGGGATACGCTGATGACCTCAGCACGGCACACTATGGCTCAGGCTTTGGGGACAGCGGTAGCCACACAAAGCTGTTCACCTCACTCGGGGCAGTCTCACCCTGGCAGGCCACAGGAACTACTCTGGGTAGCTGAAGTGGCACATACCAAGGCTGCTCCACAGCTGGGCCAATGCCCAGTGCACATCCAGAACTCCCAACTGTCTGCTGACACGATGCCTGTGTTAGGGACTGGGGGCTCCTGAAAGGCTGCAGGGTGCCAGGGCCGCCATGCCAGCACACCCTGCTCTCAGTGTGTGTCCCTCCCACACGTCATGGCCCTCAGGGAAGGACTGCAGGCAAGCACGAGCTGCTCTGGCAGACCTCAGCCAGGTCATGGGTCACTGACTTGCCAGCTTTCTTCTAGTGACCCAAGTTTGGAAAACCTAACAATCCTCCAGGGCTCAACAGCATTTAAAAAAAATTGATCCACATAGCTGCAGTGCAAGAAAGAGCTGCACTGCTGTCCTACCTAATCTCAAAGGGCTGCTATGTACTGGATACAGAAGGAAATCCTCTGCTGTCCCTGTGAAAACGTGGTTCTCAAAAAGCTGCAATAGCTGACCTCTGAATTTCTATAAACATCCGCCACTTACAATGAAATCTTGCTTAACAACAAAATAAAAGGGAATTACATGCAGACCTCCACAGATGTCTCTCCCTAATCCAACAATTTGCATTTGCCTTTACCTTCCTTTTCCAGGAAAGCAGCTGCAGCATTACATGGTGCTACTTAACTCACATCTGAGAGAAACTGGGGCTGAGATTAACATGAGAGCACTTTCCTCTGGCAAATTATATTCCTTTACCAAGCGACCTTTCTTAATAATGCATGTCTGACTAAACAGTCCTTGGCAATGACAGCAAAGCTGATCAACTGGAGGCCACTGTGGTTGGATTAAGCCCACAGCAGAGTGTAACTTCTGCACATGTCTCTGACTCATACCTTGTGGAACTGGGACGAGTTTCCTTTTGACTCTGAAAACTACCCTGACCTCACTAAAAACGCAGCAATTAAACTAAGCTTGCAAGAGAGGTGACCTTACAAGAGATAATACAAGAGATAATGGAAGAATTAAATTGATATAATAATTTAGATTTGGCTAGGCCTCTGAGGGCACTCCCTAATGCCAAACACTGCCACTTCACTTATTAAAAATATCACAGTAACATAACACTGACGTGAACAACACAAGGAATTATGCTGAGACTGTTTTATCACCTTCACAAACTCTGTACGGGCTGGGGAAAAAACAAGGTGCAAATAATATAGTGAATGACAACAAGGTGGCTCACATGGATTTTAACCATACTGATATAGTATTTTCTTACTTGGAAAAAAGTCTCATTCAAGTGCTGGGGTAATTATGTCTGCTACCCACTACATACTTGTAAGTTCAGCTCCCTGGAGGTTAATATGTTAGCACATAAATGTAAAACATTCTTGATTCTCTGGATTAAACCTTAAAGCACATCAAGTGAGCAGCAGTTAACTGGTTTTGCAAGAGAAATAAACCACTTCCACTCAGTTCACAATGAAGTGTTATTCACACCACCTACATCCTGTGCCTAAGTTAGACAGTGAGAAAACTGCCCAAAGAGGCAAGCTGGTGCAGGGCAGCTGGTGGCTTGTAAATTCACACTACAGCTTCGCCCAACAAAATTACCCTGTGCATTTAAGCAGCTCCAATCCCTATACTATCACTTGAATGGAAGTGTACCGACTACACAGGGCAGGACTTGTTTGGAAGTCTCTGGACTACCAAAAGGTGCAAGGACTTTAAAAAGACACTAATAATTTATAAAATGTTAAGTGATTTAACACTTGTGCCACTTAAAAGACATTCAATTCCATAAACTATGAGATCAAAACCACCTATTTGTTCTTTGCAGACTACAATTAGTTTTCAAATTAAATGGTTACAGAAGAGAGCCAAACAGATTCTGTAGTCATTCATACAATGGGGGTGCTTCTGCCAACCACCAGTGTATTCAAAAATGAAACCCAGTTCCAAAATCAAGAGATGCAGCTGGGATTGTGTTTCTTGTCTCTCCAAAATAATTTGGGGACAACAAATGATCTACTTCTGTCTCTCTAATGGCCAACAGTTCTGTGAAACTCTGGAGACAACAGGATAACACGGAGCTGTCAAGTGCCAAATTGTTCCATGTGATTATAATGCTCATAATATTAATCCCATCTGATAAAATGTTGTATTTGCTGCCTATTTATCTACATATTCAATTCGTTTTCTTCAGAATTAAACTGACTACTGCAGACAAGTTTTTAACAGAAAGCACAGTAGCAAGACAATCCAGTCAATAAAGAAAAGACAGTAGATTACACGTATTGAAATTAATACCTTTCAGTGGTATGGCTGTGGTAAAGAATGCTAGAAATATTTTCATTCATTACTGTGTTAACATCACACAATTTACACACATACAGTTCTTCAGAACTAACACAGCCTAATGTGATGGCAAGTGAAAAATCTCTGCTGCTTTAAAAACATAAAGATAAGTGTTAAAAGAATGATACATCACGTGTTCCAGAATGGTATCAATAGAATCTTCTCTCAGGCCCGTGAGCAGACATTGTTTCTCTTAGAAATATTAACCATAAGTAAAACTATTAGACCATATGATTTTTATACCTGGGCTAATGTTGCAATCTGTGGTTGTGCCTGTACTGTCATCTGTTGGGTCTCTGCCTCTGTACCGGCTGCATCTCCACTCTGCTGGTTCTCTGCTCCAGATTCCATGGTCATTTAGTTACCTACAATCACAATATTTGTCGTAAGTCTGGGTTGGTATGCAAGTCCATTACTCTTGGTGGATCTGGCAGTAATCACTGCAGCTGAATTCCCATTACTACATACTGTTTTAATTTGCTTATTAAATGTTGCCAAACTATTAGTATTCAGGCAAATTCTTTCCAGGCCAGGTGTTTGCCTCAGGTAGATTCTTCTGTGTGTAATGTTTCTGAAAAACAAGTCCAGTCTTCTCCAACAATGAGAACAGAAAAAATGCATTTTGCTCATCCTAAAAAAACTGAGCAATTGCACTCTGATGACCTAGCACCTCTGCAATTTGGAATAAAGACCTGTCAGGAAGGGTATTCCCTCAGTGCCAAGGTGACAACATGCCCTGTTACAGCCCTCCCTCTCCCCCAGCTGCAGTCTGCAGATATCCAACAGCAATTGTTTCTGTGCTTGGCACTCAGTTCTCAGTCATCTTTCCCTGAACTAAATATGCAACATCCCCATGCAAGTTCTTTCCATCACCACACTGTGTACGGCTCTATGTCACAGCAACTTAGCCTCTTCCATCCAGTGATTTTAAAGCCAGTATACAAAATGATGGAAGCCATTTCTACTTGAACTTTACCACAAATGTTTTTATATTTAGAGGTATGCATTAGTTTGCCATGACCTAAGTTTTTTATCATATACAGCTCCTAATACACAGATATTTCTAAACACTAACTGAGTAAACCTAGATCACCAGAGCACACAACTCTATAAAAAGAGGTTGCATAACTTCCAAACCCATGCACGTAGGCAGAGTGCAATGCCTGTTAAATTCTGCACTGATCTGAGAAAATCACTTTTCACTTCTTCTTTAAGTACTGATATAAAAATATTTGATACAAAAAAGAACTTCAAAATACAAGGAAATTATATAGCAATGCTACAGTATTATACAGAACTCCACAAATACCAAATATTAAGAATGGGTATTACCTCCGTAGCCACAACACTTACTCTGTGTGCCACCCTGTGCTGCCCAATCTATTCAGGCCTCTGGCTACCCTCGGGCAGCACACGTCTCTTCAGTGCTGGTCCAAAACAACCACTAGAGCATTTCTGCTTTGGGAAGAAGCCTGGAGGCAGAGGATGCTCAGAGCAGAAGAAAGATGGAAAGAAGTAGAAATGCCCTCTCATTCCTGGCCCGCCAAGGAAAAGACTTAGAAGCATCAATACAGGTAGTGGCACCATGTCCACATTCCAGACATTTCATTTTAAACACAGGGTCAGGGAAACTCCCATTTCAATGCAAACTACACCTCAGTGTTACAGGAAAGAGAATACCTTTCACACTGCCTAAAACAGCAGAGTCACACTTCAACCCTGAATATAAAATGTCTTACACTAAGTGCTTGATAATCAAGAAAGATAAAACAGCTTTTCACAGTGGTAACTACATCCTGTATCAAAAGAAAGCAAGTCAGTGTACATAAATCAAAATCTGTATATTTACTATTGAAAGTGACCATTCAAATTAGCTTGTGTTTGTGTCAACACTGATAGGTAAAGTATCAAATATTTAGTTCTAACATTAGTAAAGAAGGAAAAGAAATAAACATGATTTTCCTTGAAAATTAACAATAAAAAAACCATACAAATTTTTTAAAAAAGCAAATTATATTATTCTAAGCAGTGGAATTTTGTTATGCCTCTCTCTCTAGCCAAGATTTCTGTGCTACAAACCAAGTCTTTTCCATGTTGCATTTCATATTTCAAAAAGCACACAAGAAAACCCATGCACTATTAGTATTTGCAATACACATTACCAAACAGCTTTTAAAGTCTTAATTACAACAGTTTAAGTGGTTTTCTATTGCAACTTTAACACACAAGTCAATTTTAACATTTAGTCCTCCACGCTATATGCTCAGTTTTCTTTTTGAGTATTCTGTATTTTGAAAACTACAACCCAGACAACCATAGGATTCTCTCTGATTTTTACCATTTCCATTACCATTTTACTATTTGTCCAAGGTAAGCAAATCAACAACTTTTTCACAATTCTATGCATCTATCATGGTGACTCCAGCTGAAAGACTACCTCATCAGAGCCATTTCAGAAGCAGATCTTTTACATCAGCAGCATCTCCCAGCCAAGTCTCTCCAAATAACTTTAAAACACAACTTCCCAGCAACAAATCCAAGTATATTGCAAAACTAATAATGCTTTTGTTTGCTGATAGGAATCATGACTCCAGCATGGAGTCAATTTGGATTAGAAATGGATGAAAGGTGCAAGTATCAGATATTTAGCAATGTTCACAAAAGTAAATCTGTTGCCAAACTCCTGCTGATAAATGCAATGTTCTCCTAGGAAGAATTTCCAATCCTCTCATACACTATTTAGCAAAGGTCTTCTGTCTTTACAGGCTTAGCTTCCACACTTGCATCATCTTTTGCATATGTAATCAGCAAAAGGATTAACTGTTTGAGATAATCCCTCTTCTACAACACCAACATTTCAGAAATCAAATTCTTAACATGAATTGTAAACACCTAAAAGGAACTTCCTCATTTCATAATGTAAGAACCAAGCAATACAGGAAACTGCTTGCAAGATTTACATCTTGACACATGCAGTTTAAGTGAGTTTCCAATGACATATAGTTTTTGAACAGGCTCTCAGTCTCATGCTATTTACAGGTTTTAAGGACTCTGTTTCAACTTAGCTTGCAGTTATACATCACAGTATTTGAATTCCAACAGCTTCGCTACTACCTTTACAGTACTTTGTGAGAAAAAAGAAGAATCAGATTTTTGAGCATCAAGGCATCGTATTCCAGAGACACTGGTCACTACTGTTTAACATTTGGGTATGATCAAGATTGCCAAGATGTACAGGACCAGCACGCACAACATAAACACTAAGCTGCGTGCATGGGTAAGGCCATGATGGCTGAAATCAAGGTTGTCAATTCCTATTCGTGCTATTTACAGTGCAACAGATGAAAATATGTTTGGTTTGAAACCTTAACCTCCCAACACATATAAATGAATGCCAATCTGTACATCTCCTTTCTAAGCTTTTGAACCCCTAGTCTAGACAAGCTTTGCTGATGTGTATCCCAGCATCTTTCTCTTCTTGTGGATGCTACCCTCTCCTTTTATCCATCTTGTCCTGTTCATAGTGGCCCACCCTGCTCCCTAACACTGATTTCCCTGGCAGGAACCACACCAGGACTTCTCAACTGAAGACAGGGATCTGAAAAGTGCCCTAGTGGGGAACAAGTCTCCAGGGCATGGACAGCATATGGGAGCCAAGGGAACACACATCTTTCCTTGCTTCCAGGCTACTTTCTAACTTGTCACCCACACACATATACTTTGAGAAAAGATTAGTAACTGCAGTCTTGAACCAAGTATTCTAAATGAAGCTAACTGAAAACAACAGCTATTAATGACCAGAGTTGGAAAACCTGAGACTGCTTGCCTAAAACATCCTGGGTATGCTCTGAACACCAGAAAGCTGACGGGACTACCTGGTTAGAGACGGTTTAACTCGTGATTTTGTAGTACACTGCTTTCTCCATTAGTTCAAAAGTGGAAGCAGTACTATATTTACTAATGCTTTTTATTAATAACTTACTTACTAATGATCTCAAACTCTGGAAGCGAAGAGCCAAACAGTGAAACATTCAGCTGACAGATGGGCATTTATTTTAGCTAAGTCAAGATGGGGAGGGAGAAAGGAGTTCAGCAGAGGATAACTAATTGTCCCAGCTGAATTTACACCATGACTACAGAAGACAGATGCTATTAAAAACAAACAGTTGCAGAATGCAACTGAATTACACACACTGCAGAAAAATCCAAATAAACCTGTCTCCTTAGTTGCATAAACCTGGAGGGGGCACTTAGCTAAGGACTACTGCAGAGAGATCACTTCAGATTTCTCCTTGCATTTATGACATGCATTTATGACAAGAAAAGCTAGAGAGTTAGACTGCAACAATAATAGGAAACAGGGTAATCTTTAATTACTATATTTGTGTAGCTGGACCCTATAGATCAGCTGGATTACAATGCAGAGGTTGGGAGCCTATATTAAAAATGGGCATTCGGAGAAAGCAAGTATTTAGGGCAAAGAAAAACTGTTCTATGAAGAGACTACGTGGATTTTTATTATTTATCCCAGAAAGGAGAAAAATGCTTAAAAATCTTGAAAATATATTTAAATCATTAACAGGGTAAGTAAACTAGAACCATGCACTGTCTGATTATAAAACCAGCAAAGCTTAAAGCTGTCAATTTTAGAGTATAAAAATAAAAAATCAGAAAATCTATTAAAAATATGAAAATTGATACTTTATGTACTGCATAAATGGAGCAATGATGCTGCTGATGATAAGACATTTATTAGGACTTAAACATGGTTAGACAGGCACCTGGGTAAAAAGAATAACCAAGAATATGCTGAATTAGTACAGTTTTTTCATGCCAAAAAATGTGCTGAACCAAAAGGAAGATAAAAACCTCATGAGTCGGGATTTAAACTGATTTCTAATCTTAAAAAATTCAAATAAATGCTTTTATGAGGGGGGAAGATTATATCCCATGTAATTTTTGCAGGTTCCAGTAGTCTTTTGAGGTACCTTACCGATCTTCACTATCTTGACAGGATGCTGAACAAGGTGCTACAGTAATGCTAACTCCTGTAATCACTGTTAATTAAAGTGAGCATCAATGCTGTGTATTCAGAGCACAAGCTGTTAGTTACCTCCCCTCCTACCTGCCTAGAGTCAGGACAAAATATCATTGTCTTCCAACAGCTCTCATTGCATCTTCTTCACTCTTTTGTATCCTCCCCTTGGTATATCTGTGGTCTGCCTGCTCTATTTTGCTTCCCTACCTCTTTTTCTATCTCCTGTCTGATTCACCCCCACGAATTTTAGCACATCTCCTAAAGATTAGGCTCTGCTCCTTGGTTTCCCCTTGCCCACACAAGCCATGGAGCTTTCCTACTCTGCAGACAGGCTGCTTTTCATCTCCCAAGGCAGACTGGAGAAAAGAAAGGTGCAGATCATTTCCCAAACACTGTGAAATCCAAGAACCAAAGTACCACACTGTAGCTGTTAGAGCAGATAAAACTTCCCATCCACTTTCATATGCAAAAGTCCTTAATACCCCAAAGCTTTCTATGTTTTTCACCTAGACAGTTGGCACAGTAAAACACATCACCTCTCCCCACAAGCCCTTTTTTTCTCTCTTTATTAGCATTGTGGTGGCAATTCACTGTCAGAAGTTCAAGCTTACACTGACAGTTACAGCCCATATGACATAACTGCACCCCCAGGAAACATGGTTTGCTTTACACCTCCGAGATACTGTCACACCTGCTCCCCAGCAAGCACAGCTTCACCAAGTGACATGCTGTGAGGAATCCTCCTCTGACTTCTGGATTTATTTTATTGAAGTATACACACAGATTTTGAAGAAAAACAACTGTCTCCAGAAGCAGTGCAGAGCAGAGACCCAACAGACTTATGCCCATTCTGAGCCTGACTTGTACCACACCCAGTAGTCATCTGCTTACCCAATACCTTCAGAGGTCACTCTACTGCCACATGAGGCTCCTGATCCAGGGCATTATCCAGTCACCCAGCTGCTCATGGCAGTGAAGGACCAGAGCAGCTGAGGGAAGGGAAACTGAGGCAATGCCTGTTTCTCAAGCCCTGTATTCACAGCAGCACATTTACAATTGTTCAGGAAGCAAGCACAGCTCCAGTATCCAAAGTTCAGGAATTTGACTCATTCCATATTTAATGCATGTGGCTTTATAAAGCCACAGACCGACCATGAAAGCCCTGAGAAGATCAGCAAATGCTACTCTGGTACACAATTGTTTTCACATTTCCAGCATAAGCACTGAGAACATTGACCTGCAATCTGTAAACATTTCCATTGTCACCTTGCAGAGTGGCAGCCCTTCCAGCCACAACTCAACAGCCACTTTATGAATTCCATTCAGTGGCTGCCAGACTGAAAATGTTCAGACAAAAGTAATTTTATTTACAGCTAACACATGGGACTTCAAATAACCAGTAATAAATGCTTAACAGGGCAAGACAGACCCATAATTATCTCTCTTTGTCACTAATGACTATAGTGGGTTGGCACAAGAATTGCAATTTATACCACAGCTTCTTTGTCATCCCAAGCTGGCACTGCCACTACTCCTGGGTATTTGCTCCCTGTGTCCTCTCCCTTGGGTGATCAGCCTGTGTGTGTCATACTGTGAACACAATCTACATTTGCGGCTTCATCTGAAATCTACCTTTTACTGCTCCAAAGAATGGGCTCTCCACAAAGCCATTCAATGATCACACCAGCTTCTGGGTCAGGGAAGACCAAAGGCTGGGCAAACCAAGTGGAAGTGGAAATAAAAGAACGGCCACAACAATCAATGCCACTAAAAATGCCAAAAATGAGTAAGAGTCTTCAGACTGTGTTCTGCAAATAATCTGCAATAAAGCAATCTGTCAGGCAAACTGAAGAATAAAAAGCTGGAAAAATTCTTCTTGTCACTGAAGTTATAGTATTTCATCTTGAACATATAAGAAAAATTTAATCTCAATGTAAAACTATCTCGCACAAAGCAGAATCATTCCATCAACAGAATGTAATATCTGTAGTCCCACCCTCTGTCTCCATCAATGTGACACTCAGAGCAGTGTCTAAAAACTTTGCTGACTGAATACAGCCTGTAACACCCACTGCAAGAGATGTGAACAAGGTAGTATTTTCACAGAAAAAATGCAACCAGGACTCTTAGTTAAAATTAACAAACTTTTCTGGCTCATGACTTTTTCAACAAAACTTCTCTTACACTTCTAAAGTCAGTGAAAATTTCTCACACTTACCAGATTTAGATATATGAGTCATAAAAGTATTGGAAATTATTTATGTTGCATGTTCCAACCTCTTTTTTACTAAAGAAAAGACAGTGGCAGATTTTAAATCAAGGGCAGAAGACCAAAAATGTAATCTCACAGTTACACTGGTGAGCACTCAAACCAGCAATCTCCTCTAGATTTTGTTCTCTCTTAGCATCACTCAAGCAAGCTGACATTTACCAGGCAGATGGTGAATCAGTAGGCACAGGAATGGTGTATGAGTGAAAGTTGCTTAAACACTCTTCACTGCTGTATCCTCTTGATTTGACTCCATACTCCTGGCATTGTACTAGTATCTAGTAATGTTTCTGCCTTCAAGCTTTTTAAAAGGAAAAAAGGCTCTGACAGCTATTAACTGCAATTAGTTTCTTGTATCACAAATTACACAAATAAATACAAAAGCATCCAGCAAGTATTTGATACACACATAATTTAATTCAAGTTTAACCTATACTGCCTTCTTTTGTTCAATATAAATTATAAATAAATAAATATACTCCCCTACCTCTTTCTACTAATCTTATCTAATAGTTGGGATAGGTCTTATGTGCATGAGCAGAGCCCAGTAGAAGCACCCAAGGGGAGACACCAGAGCAAGCATTTCCTAAGGCATTAACAGTGAAAAGCAAACAAATGACTCTCCACTGTCTTATCCTCTCCCTGTTCAAAAATGCCCCCAAAATACTGCCAGACTTCACTTAGAAAAAACAAAATGTCAAAACAAATCCCAGGAAGGTTACAAAGTCATTAGGTAACTATTATTACTATTGAAAACATAATCCATAAATATGTTCTATTTATAAATGCTCTGGGCTCCTATTGAAGGCACTTAGGGTATTAAAAGACTAATTCACATGCTTTAAGTCTGTGATCCTCAACATGGAGAGCAGAGTTGTGATAACTAAATATAAACAACTTTATTAGTGCAGTAAAAAACCAAAACCCACCAGAAGATATCTGCAAACTGGATTTTAGAGCAGCATGATATTTTTAAGAATGTCCTGGCTAACATGTTCAGTGTATTCACAGAGACTTCTGAGAATTCTGCCCATTTTGTCGTTCTTAACACACTCATTGCCAATATCTATGCATTTTAGTTACTTACAAACCGACTGCATCGTACTACAGCTTAGTATCCGTTCTCTGACATTATTTGTAGGACATAAAACTCACCTACTTTTCAATCTATGCAGATTTCTTGCATTTCCTACCAACTGTAAAAGCTTTCCTTTCTCAAAAATGATACCACATGAATTTGCCAAAATACGTGCCTCTTTTCTCCCTGTGACTGCTGAAAGTACTGTGGCTCACCTCATCACACCTAGCTGCTGGTTACTGAATAAAATCCATCACAACATTGTATCTGAACAGTATCATTTGTAGGCAGACATCTTTAATGCAATATAAAATACAGGCACCAAATGATTTTTTTATCAGGCTGTCAGGGAGCTAATTCTCCTGCTGAATACACCACAACTCCAGGAACAGGCTCTTTGCAATTGGTACAGGCCCAGTAAGTCAATAATGAGCACAGCCACTTGTGACGAGCTTTAATTTCTGGCCCTAATCAAATTCTCATTTTACCTTTGACTGAAACAGCTGTGGGTGAAGCGGCGAGGGATCCGTGATTCCATGGGATTTGAAGCTGACCTCAGCCCAAAGGAGGGCAGCTACCTGACACCAGCCACTTCTCATATTTGCCCTTCTCACTCCAGTGCTGAACTGTGACCACACACCAGTCAGATGGCAGTTTTTATTTAAAAAGGGTGACATGATTACATCTGTACTACGACAAGTGAGGAAGTTCTGCTCAGCCCAGGGTGAAAGCTTGCTGGATGGAAACAGCTCCCATCTAAGAGCCTATTAATGCAGCCTGACCCCAGGCAACAAGAGTAGAGAGGTGGGTACAATAAACTAACACCTTTTCTGCTAAGGAGGCCCTGTGCCTGAGCTGGTACACCCTGCTCTTAGCATGGGCTGATAGCTTGGGCTCAGAGCCACACCGAAGCAGCTCTATGACCCCTCATAAGGAGGCAGGTTGTATCTACCTGACACAGTGAGCAATTCAGAAACAGTTCTCTCCTACCACCCAGATATCTAGATGTGCCAAATAAATAATTTACCCTGCTGTACTGGTCAACCAGCAGAACATTTTGAGGCACTTCCTTTCACAGCAAACACTGGCATGTGAAGGTGTTCCAGCAGAAGAGCTAAGGCAGCCCAGAGTGACCCTAATTCTGCTAGCAGTCAGACACCATCTCCTTTCCCACTGACAGGGAGAAAATAGCACTTACTACAAGAATTAAAGGAGTATTCAGAACAGAAAATGATGCCAAATGATCAAGGCTAAGATCCATCTAAAAGAAGATGCATGTGCTCCTTTTTTTCCGCTGGATAGAGCTGTCAGCACTTGAGATTTCTACCTGACTTGCCAGAGTCATTCAGATGAATATATTTGTTCTCCTCCATATACATTTCTATGTTTTATGGTCTTTTACTGCCTCACCATTCATTCTGGCATTTCTTTAAGAACCACCTAAATGCTGCATGACATATTTTGACAACCTTTTCATGTGTTGTAAGGATCTTTGTCCACCTGCAAGCAACCTTTAAACATTCCAGATCTGAGACATCAGCTGGAAGAACTGTTGCAATTCCAAGCCTGGGGCAGCCTGCAACTCTGTAGGGATAGCCTCTACACATTTTTATTAAATAAAGGGCTATCTCTGAGGTGAGGGAACTACTGAAACTTGTTCTCAGCAAACAACTACAGGAGCGATGACTGACTGCTCAGCAGAGTCACTCTCCTAAAGTGAAGAACTAAGATGTGTTAGGACAAGGGTATTTAATGTATGACTGCCTCCCGCACAGCTGCACTCTATAGATGTGCTAGGGAAATCCACAGGCTCAGTCACTAGGTCTGTGACAAACACTTATGTGAGCAAAGCTAAAGCTACTTTGAAACTGTACAGATCACCTAGCTCTCCTTTGGTGCTCTGAGCAAATCAGGAAAAACTTATAAAAAGATACAAATAAAAACCAGAGCATTACACAGGCCTGCATAGGTGGTTAACCTGAGTGCTCCAAGCCCAAGTGCCAAAAACATGCAGTAATCTCAGACCTGTAACAGAAAAAGGAATCACCTCCATATAGGTGTTTCCTTAATTCTATTAATTTAAACTACATACCAGGTATGATTTAATGGAATAATGTGACAAAGCCAGAGAACCACATAAACATGTTTATTATTACCTGAAATCTTTTTATTCCAAATAAATGTTTTCAGAGTCTCTGTTAATTTTACAGTGTGAAAATATTAATAGACATATGTAATTTATCAGAACAGAGTACTGTAAGACTGGACCGAAGGCTCTTAGAGATCACATATAAATTTATATTCTGAAACTCAAATCTTCTGGGAAGTCCCAGATACCCAGGGGACTTTCCCATTAATAAAGTAAATGTTTCCTTTTCCACCCTGTAATGAAGGAGAGCAACTGTCAGTATTTAAAGTTGTTTGTATGGTCTCAAATGTTAAATTAGAGACCTGAATTTTATAATCCATTTGTAATCATCATCATCATCATCATCATCCTGAGGTTTAAATAATGTAGGTTGCCTCAGCAAAATACTGTACACTGAAAGGGGTCAGATACTGGAATCCCAAAGTGACATGTATCACACTTGTTTTCACATCATTCTTCTGTTGCAGAGAACTATCAAATCAGTTAGGGAATTCAGGGCAAGCATGGAGTTCCAGATATTTATAAGCTGCACAGTTAAACTTGACATGAGAATTTTAGGTAGAATTTGTGTCTTCTGAGATTTTGTCTGTTGGTGAGAAGGGACAGCTCCATGGCTAATGTTTCTAACCCACTTCTGAATGTCAGTGGCTAAAGCATCAATTAATAGAAAATGTCACTTCAGATATTTATGCTTCAAGCTTGACAAACATGAACTATTTAAACAAACTGTACTCATTCTGATTGATGCTTGGAAAGTATGTTGTATTTCTAGAGTTCAACCCACAGTATAAAAGCATGAAGTTATATAACTTGGTAAATATTGGAAAGTCTTGTTTAAAAAAAGCAGAACACTTCTAATGAGTTCAGAAAGAAAACACAACAAAATAGATGTTTCAGACCAATGCTTTCACTATTTTATTATTAAGTGTCTTTGGAAATGGTCACCTGAAAGTAAGACTGAGTTATTCATACAAAGCTGACAATTACCAAACACAGGTCAAATCTCTGAAAAAAAAATAACCTGTATCTTTAAAAGCAACATAGTTTGGGTGTTATTATGATTTAATAGCTTTGTTTCATTTTTAACAGGCAGTGTAAAATATTTTTTGCTTCAGTGCCCTCCAGGAAGTGAAAACCTTTGAATTCTTTTTGAGGTTGGAGTGCTGGAGTACAGTATGCCTGAGTATGCCCATGTATGCTACAAGAAAAACAGCACTTCCTTACAAATCTTGCCCTTGTAAATTTCTGAATGCATCCTATTCACAAAATTAATTGCAACATTAAAACCAAAAGATCTATGTCTTAAACCACAGCTTAGACTTGGAAATACTTTTAAATCCTAAAATTGCTCTGGCTTTACTAGTTTTATTGAAAACATCATTGCTTGGTCAATTAGCACTAGTCTTGAAGCATCATCAGACTATGTTGCTTAATGCACCAAAATTAAATCTATGACCCAGTCTCTCTCTTAAAAACCAAATGAAATTGAACAGTGATCAAACTTTGTAGTAAAATAATTCTGACTAACATTATCAACCAAGTGGATTCTAGTTTATTTTTCATGTATTTTTAAAATTTGCCTGGTCAGTGCAGGAGAGCCTTTTAAAGAAGGGTCACTCATATGCCTGCCAGGCAGATCTACTCTGCAAAAAGCATCATCTCCAAAGAAAGAATAATGTTTCTCAACTACCTAACAGGAGTTTAAGACCTCCATTACCTGTGGGCAACATGACTGCCCCCACAGAAAAGGAGTGTGATTTGCTGGTAATGCTGAAGGTCTGCACTGATCCAGTAAGCAACGGGAGCCACTGATAAACCAGAAAGGGCAAGAGAAAGAAACAGAATCCATGTTTTACATCAATGACAAAAGAAAATCTCCATTTTGCTTTCTGCAACTGCAGTATTGCAAATACTTCTGCTGGCAGCACTGCCAGCTCAGGCTCTGGTTTCCTCTAAATTCTTTCTTATTTACACCTTTACACTTGTCTGTGAAGCTGTCTAGTAAATGGGACTGGGCAACCAATTTGCACTACAGACAAGGAAACACAACTGATTTCTAGCCTGGACCAGTTCTCTGATCCAGTTCATAGGCAGTTATACTGGTGCTACTGGCACAGGAACAGAAGCAGGAATGGGGAAGGTGGAGCAGAGTCTACCCAGGCCTGCCAATAAGTAGATCAAATCATGGGTATAGGTGTCACAAGACTGTAAGAAGCCAACAAAGATCCTAAAAAAACCACCTCTATTCTGTAGTTTGTTTACTTTGTGATGACTCTGGTCAAGAGTGGGAGACTGGAAACAGGATGAGTATTTTTTATACAATCAACATCAGCTTTCTGAGGATTGGGCAGAGATGTCTTTTTCAAACAGCTATGTTGCTGACAAAGCAGCTATTTGCAGCAGGTAACATACTTCTTCCTTTCCCCAGTCCAGGGTAAGGTGCACTGGTTACACATGCCACATTAACTTTACACTACAACTTCCAGACCAGTAGTTTTAGCCACCATTAATTATTTTACAATCCGGAAGACAGGCCAGTGCATTTATCAGTTTGTAGCAACAGTGACACTACAGTGAGCTGACTGCCCAGGTGCCTTGGGCCAACTGACAGGATACACATCCAAGTGGTGGACCTGGATCCTTCTGAAACTTCATATTTCAACTTGGGCTTCATTGAAGAGATGCTGTATATAATTCTCCCCTGCTGAATGGGCTCCTCATAATGAACAGTACCTAAGAGGTACACTGATCTAACCTCTTGAGAAGACTGAAATTTGCCTCTGATAAGGAGCAGGTAGTTCAATCACATAGGTATCACCAGGCTTTTAAAATGAGGAAACTTTCCTCATTGTTTTTTGTAGTTGCTGTTTATTTTTCGACTTACTGTGTTCTTAGCCTTCCTAACTGCAAAGACAAACTCATGTGGCTCTGATCACTATGGACAGAGTCCAACTCTTCCTTCTTCCACTCCAAGTCATGGATATGCTGCCATTCCCCAAGATGGGTCTACTGACACAGCTCTCTGCTGCTGAACGGAGAAAGTTGTGCCCCCCTCCTTCCTTCCCCTACCATCACTGCAAATCCGCACTGGTGTTGGTGTCTCCATCACCAACCAATTCAGCTCACTCATGCAGGAGAAAATTATCAAGTAAAAAAGCACAGCTCTCTCCTGGGTTAGTAATTTGAACTGAGTTATTATGTTTTATATACAAGCAACACTAGAGACAATGTAAAGGGATGGCCCAACACCACATAACCAGGAGCAGGAGCGAGAGAGCAAGACCTCTGCTTCCTGAGAGCCACATAAAATTGTATCAGCTCAGACAAAACCACGGCAACAGATTACTTTTGTTGGTTATACTGTGGCATAAGAACACAGTACCCTTCTTTACACCTTCCCTCCTCTTTTATCTCCCAGAATTTTCCTATCAGCACAAAAGGAAAATTTGGATGAGTTTCACAAAGAGGGCAGGGTTCCTATACCTACAGTAATGGCCTAGGCTTTTTTTTTCAAGAGGAAGAGCTCGCTACAACCCAGAAATGTGTAAACTTACAAATCCTGCTGATAGTGACACTACCTGGAGCAATGGACAGGCACCAGTGGATTTGAGGCCAGGCCAGCTACACACAGCCAGCTGATGTGTCATCAGAAAAAAAAAAGGCAAGAAAATAATGCCTCCTATCCATTATTTAATGGGGAATAAAAAATTTTACAGATGAGAAAAGATTTTGACATTCAAGCCCCAGGAAAGGTGCAAGGGAAAGTAAAATCCAATTGATACTGGAACAGCATAGAGAATGAGAGATTTAGGCTAGCACCTATAAGAAAAGTGAATGTAATATTGGACCCAAAATGTCACAGTAGGTTGTTGCAGTTTCTGAAAAGATGATTAAAATATTGCAGCAAAGAGCTGCAGTGAACAGCAACAGGCGAACTTAAAATGTGAAGAATAAAAAAAAAAGGAAGTGCATAGGCAACTTGCTAAAAAAACATACACAAAAGGTGTTTAAGACAAGTAAATAAGCAGCACAACAAAGTCAGTTTAATACATGATATTGAAGTTTGGGAAGAGCTGTTGTTCATGTTCATTTGCTCATGGTTAGCACACGTAAGAATTTAGACTTAGCTGAATGATCCAGCTCTGTGGCAAGAGCTCCAGCAGGATCTATGTCATCCAGCTTAGATATAAACACAGCCATAATTTAAAAATTTTTACATAGGCTGCATTTTCTCATTTAGCAGCATAGCTGCTTGAGCTGCTGTTATCTCCCTACTCATTCCAGTCCCATCCCTTCCTGTGTGCAGCCATGAACCAGGCTCCACACCTCTCAAACAGCTGGATGATTTCCCCATGCTGTAGCCCAAGCATTTGTGCGAGTGCAATGGAAAAGACATGGAAGATGCTCTTGCCAGTATTACTACCAAAAAATGCTATGAGGAACTATGTTTTTAGTTCAGCAGCCAGTAAATAAGCTTCAAGAATTCCTGGATTTCTTAGTCTACCTGCTCTTCTGTAAGTTTAGAAATCTACCTGAAAAAGTTTCTGCTAAAAAGAAGAAAATACAGCCCAGCTTTAGCTCTGCCATGTGCAGGGAAAAGGAGTTTTTCTGATAAGCTCATTGACTAAACAGGCTATCACTGAACACTTAGAAGATCAAAGATTTTTACAGATTACTTTAACTCCCCTCCAGAAAGTGTGAAAACATCAGGGATAGAGATTTTTGTTTCAGTTTCCTACATTAAGGTAGCTTCAAAATAGTTCTCTGTAAGGCTTCCTGCAACTGTGTCTCAAGTAGCCAGTGTAGTCTCCTGTCAGAGAACAACTGAAAAGTAACAAAATCCAGAAGAGAAATTGGCAGGACCCTCCTATCTTCAGAACTATTTTTCCATCTTTCACCTAATGGCCTTTTCTTTTTTTTTACAAAATATCAACTCTTTTTTACAAATATCAACCCTCGTGATATTCTCAGGACAAAACTAGGAATGCTTATAATCCTAAGATAACATCCTGTACCTCTCTGCACTCTACTCAAAAATCACTGCAAGTAACTAACAAGTATTAGTGCTGCTTTAAACTTGTGTGTATGTACGTACATATGTTAGGTACATGATATACATGCACCCAAGCAGGAATACGCTTCCTCCAAATTCTTTATTCTCTCACCTTAAAGTCACTCTTCCAACAATGAGTTTTCTATTCTTTCCACTTGACACACAATACTATAAATCCAGCACTGCCAGACAAAAACAGCAGCAGAGAATCCTTGGCTGTTTTCAAGTGCTTTTTTTACCTGAAAGGCCAACTACAGCCTGGCACATTTTCACCTCCTGTGCAGCTGACAAGGCTGTTTTAGAAATATGGAAAGCTGGAAGGTGTTGTATTCATTCTCACTCACCTTTTTTAATTGCAGTACAATCAAGTGATCTAAAAGCTTTGAAGAACAAAATAGGTATCAATGCCTTCATGCTGGGAAGATATACATAGATCATTAATGACAGGCTGCTCAGGTTTTCATAATAACTATGAAATATGACCTCACACACTGCAGATGAGGCAACACAATTTCTAATTCAGTTAAAAAAAATAAAATCGCTGCCTTGTCATGAACTTCAGCTGTATGCAGGTAGGGTACCAGAGAGCTCAAACCAAATTGGGCAGGGTTGTTTCTGTAGATGAGGATTGCTGTCATGTCCCATGAAACTAACTTTAGTTAGATTAGTGTCAGAAAGCTAACACGGCCTTCTCACAGCACAAAAGCCTTGAGAAGTGTGGCATGAGTAACTGATCCCCACTTGCTTCCAGAGATCCAAAAATAGAGTTGAAGTGTGAATATCCCATTTGTTTCAAAACGGTGCCAACAGAAATTCCGAGTTGGGGCCTTGTCTCCTATCAAAATATGCACCTACAGAGCTGTAGCTGCACTTAGGCAAGAAGAGGCTGCTTCTTACTGCAGCAGAACAGCTACTCTGCAGAGTAAGATCTACACAAGATTTTGTATAGGAATAGCTGTGCTGGTGCAGGTTTCCAAGAAACAGCCAGATTGATGACTTGACAGTCTAAATGAGAGGTTTCTGAATTTTCTGTATCAGCAAACCCCTCTCCCCCTTCTAGACCTTTGGGATGTTTTTTGTGTTGAATTTTTTTTTGTTTGGTTCTTTACTTTTTTTACCCAGAGTAGTAGACCCACCTATCACCAAACCTATGAGAAAAAAAATTAGATGCAGATTGTTCAGTGCAGATCCAAACACTATATTGAGAGAACAAATCTGAATACTGCTGTTCTCTTAATTAAATGAAAGCATTAAAAATTATTACACTCTTCTTTACTACGTGCAATAATTTCATTTTAGGTCACCTGTAAGTGATGCCTAGCAAATACACAACCACCTCTCTGATCCCTTTTCTCTCTGACCTGTGAGGGATCAAAGCTGGTGAGAAAATGCAGAGATCTGTGTTTGAAAATATGGATCCGAGAGTCTTCCACTCTATTATGAAATAAAATGTTTTTCTAAAACTACAAAAAACAATAAGCAAGGGTTTTCTGTTCGATTTTTGTATTTAAAATGTAGTGCCTATTCCATCAAACCAAGAATGAATGAAATACACCAACAAATATACTCTTTAATCACTATCAACAGCTACATTGCTTACTGAAGTACTCGGATGTCTATTAATCAATTAGAAGTTTAAAAACCCTCTTTTCATGTTGGTATTATACAGTGAAGTGATGTAGAGCATCTTTGGCCTTCATTTCAAAAGAAGTGGTAGAAGTGACAAAACCCAGAAATTCACATACAAGGAAAGTATACATGCAACTCACAAATAACCATTTTGAACAAAACCCATTTCAGAGACTTCGTATTTTACTGTATAAATCCACATTTGTTGATACAAGGAAGAAAAGATGCAAGTAGAGTCTCAAAATTCCTATATCTTAAAAAAAGTGTTTAGTGGTGGTCTGAATGGGACTAAACAGAGATATAAGGTATTTCTAAGAAGTGTCTGGTCTTTTATTTAAGAAATAGGAAACATGTTTCTAACCCCAGGGGGGAAAAAAAAAGTCAGGTGTTATTCCAGAAGCAGAATGTCAGCAGGCATTCCAAAATTAAGGAGGGAAAAAACAAAAATTTAAGAAGTGTTCCATGAAGAAAAATCATATGACCATTATTTAAAACTTTTTATCCTTGTACACACTTAAGAGGTGTACCAATCTTTGCTTAAAAAGTTTTTTACGTCTGCCACGTTGTTTTTTGCTTACTACTGTAACACGAAATTGCAGATATCCAGGATTTAAGAGCAGAGCAAAGTCAAAACACTGTCTTCTATTATAGGCAAGAAAAGAGGAAAAAAAGCCCCCCAGCTGCAGAAAGGCAAGGCTGGTGTAAGGCAGAAAAAGGTATTTGAGCTGACATTTGCTATTAAAGCCGGGACAGAGATCATATCCTGTTCGTTGTGCAGCACCCAAGTCTGTGGAAAAATGGCAAAAGCAAATCTCAAACCGAGATTTACCAGCCGCAGCCTGGCTCAAGTTCACTTTGGGTTAAAAATACTACCAGGGGAGAAGCAGCGCGGCAAGAGGGAGCCGGATCCCTGTTACGTGACCTGCGCGCCGGGCTCGGGCTCTGCCCGCGGGTCCCGCCCGGAGCGCGGTGTTGGGTGACCGGCACCACTGCCCGGCGCGGCCTCCCGGAGACGGAGGAACAGCGAACCACCAGACCAAGCGCTGCCCCGGCTTCCGAGCACAGATTTTATTAAAAGCTTCTCGTTACAGAGCCGGGGAGCGCCCCACGCACTCGTGTCCATCACGGCGG
The DNA here is from genome assembly GCA_910950805.1 of Acrocephalus scirpaceus scirpaceus. Taxonomy (NCBI): domain Eukaryota; kingdom Metazoa; phylum Chordata; class Aves; order Passeriformes; family Sylviidae; genus Acrocephalus; species Acrocephalus scirpaceus. The sequence continues at coordinate 44,751,503 of OU383779.1, forward strand.
GAGTCTGTTTGTTTATCCGTACAGCGCGCTCGGTGCGCCGGGGAAGCGGAACTCCGGCGGGCGGGGGGGGCCGCGGCGGCCCCGCGGGAGGGTCCCCGGAGCCCGGCGGGGCCGGGGGGCGGCAGCGGGGGAGCGAGAGCCGGAGCGCACACGGCGGGGCGGGGAGGGGGCGCGGGCGGGAGCGCAGCCGCCTCCCGCCGCCGCCGCCGCCGCTCCCCCTCGTCGTCGTCCTCCGCCGCCTCCTCCGGGAGCCGGGGGGCGCGGTGCCCCTTCCCCGCCGCGCTGAGCGCCGCCGCTGGCCGCCGACAGAGCCGCCGCCGCCCGGCCGTGGCGGCCGCCGCCGGGCCGGCTCCCATCCGCCATTATCCTTTGTTCGCGGCGCGGCGGCGGCGGGGATGTTGCAGGGCTCGGCTCCATCTTTAAGGCGGGCGCCCCTCCCGCGGGCGGTGCGCGGCCGGGCCCCCGCGTCCTGCCGCCCGGCGGCTCCCCTGGTCCCCGCCGGGTTCCATTTCCTTCCCTCCCCCCCGCCCCTGTTTGCTGGGCGCCGTCCTCCTCTTACCGGTTACCAGGCTGCTCCGTCACTGCTTTCGTTCGCGCCTGGGATCTCGCCGCAGTTTTATTCTCTCCCCCACGTAACACACCGCGTCAAACTACACCTCCGCCGCGTCACTCACACACACAGGCGCTCCCAGCCCGGCGACAGGCAGGCAGCGGCCGACTGAGGAGCGCCAGCCAGGGAGCAAGCGCCGAGCGCGCCCGGCCCCGCACGGAAACCGCCGAGCGCTCACGGAAAGCGCCGAGCGCCCGCCAGGCGGCGGGAACGGCCGAGCGCGCCGCCGGCCCCCGCGGAAAGAGCCGAGCGGCCGCGGAAAGGAACGAAGCGCCCCGGAGGGGGAGGCGGAAAGAGCCGAGCGGGCGGCGGGAAGGCGCGAGTGGCGCTTCCGCCCCGGGGCGGCCCGCGCGGGAAGCACCGAGCGGGGCTGCTGGGGGGAGGGGGGGGCGCGCGCTCGCCCCCCCCCCCGTCCCCCCGCCCCCGCCGTGCGCGCGGCCGAGGCGCCCGGAAACTCGCGAGCGCTCACGGAAGCGGCTGAGAGGGGCCGGAGGCGCGTGTCCGAGCGCGCGCCTGGCTCCCCTCAGGCACCCGCGCCCCCCGGCCCTGTTTCTCCACAGAGTCACAGAATCCATTAGGTTGGAAAAGACCTATGGGATCGTCGAGTCTCACCTGTGACTGAACACCACCATGTCAACTAGATCAGAGCACTAAATGTTTAAGTTCCTTAAACACCTCCAGGGACCGTGACTCAGCCGCCTCCCTGGGCAGTCCATTCCAGTATCTAATCACTCTCTGTGAAGAACTACTCCCTGATGTCCAACCTAAACCTCCCCAGCCTCAGCTTAAGACTGGCCTCTTGCCCTGTTTCTGGCTGCCTGGGAAAGAAACTGACACTCAGTTGGCTACATCCTCCTTTCAGGCTGTTGTTGAGAGTGGGAAGGTCCCTTCTGGGCCTCCTTTTCTCCAGGCTAGACCCCAGCTCCCTCAGCCACTCCTCATAGGACTTCTGCTCCAGCCTCTTCTCCAGTTCCATTTCCTGTCTCTGGACACGCTCTATCTCCTCAAAACCCTTCCTGAATAGAAGGGCCCAGAACTGGACTCAGCATTCGAGGACTGGCCTTACCAGTGCCAAGTACAGGGGACAATCACTGCCCCGATCCTGCTGGCCACACTATTCAAGATACAGGCCAGGATGCTATTGGCCTCCCTGGCCACCTGGGCACACTCTGGCTCATGTTCAGCAGCTGTTGACCAGCACCCCGGGTACTTTTCTGCTGAGCTGCTTTCCAGCTGCTCTGCTACAACATGTAGAGCTGCATGGGGTTGTTGTCACCCAAGTGCAGTACCTGGCACTTGGTCTTGTTGAACCTCATGCCACTTGTCTCACCATTGATCCTGCCTGCCCAGATTACTCTGCATAGCCTTCCTGCCCTCCAGCAGATTAGCACTGTCACCCAGCTTGGTGTTGTCTGCTAATTTGTTAATGGTAGACTCAACCCCTCACCCAGATCATCAATAAGGATATTGAGTTGAACTGGGCCCTATGGAATCCTTAGGGGACACCACTAGTGACTGGGTACCAACTGGATGCAGCAGTGTTCACCACCACTCTCTGGGCCCACCTATCCAGCCAGTTTTTAGCCCAGTGAAGAGTGCACCTGTCCACATCATGGGCTGCCAGCTCTTCCAGGAGTATGCCATGGGAGATGGTATCAAAGGACCAGGCACGTCACTGCAAACACACTGGTGCCATGGAGAACCTGATACTCCCAGCTGTGCAGAGCTGTATCCCTCCATGGGCACCCTCTCCCTGTGTGCCCCACTGCCCAGACCCCCTTCCTCAGCCTCCAGTGTCACCCTAAGGCTCAATCACCTCTTCCCTTTGCAGGCACAGTATGGCAGGTGAGGTTCCATGGCCAGACCGTGCTGCTCCTCAATGCACCCTGTCTTCCTGGTGTCCCTATTGTGCCCTCCCCATGTGGTCCTTCAGGTTATTCCTCTAAACTTTCCTCTGCTGCCTTGTTTTTGCTCCAATCTGCGACTCCTGTTCTGCTGCCTGCCCTCTCTGGCCCCGTGGCCAGCCCTTGCAGCCCAAAACCAGGTGCAGGGTGACTGCTGTTCCATCATGACACGATATCCCCCTGAGCTACTGCCCCCGCCAGTGCTGGAGGTGGCAGAGGTGTGGTCACCAGGCACCTAAGCTATCAAACCACCATGTTTAGAGTAGCTGGGGCAAGGTGGGGGTTTGCACACATGACACCAGCTCCCTGCTTTGGCACCTCTCAGGAGGGACAAAAGTTGGCACCACAGGGCAGAGGACCAGCTATGTGTTTGTGCCTTGTCGAAGAGGAGCAGCCATATGCTGTGGTCCTCAATCTCATCTGCAGTGCCAATGTGATGTCTGTCACTGGGGGTTTTAAATGCTGGATAGGTGAACTGTTTCTGCAAAAGGTGTTTCAAAAAGCTGGTGCCACCAGGGAGCAGGGAAAGAGCCAGTAGTGCTCCAGCCAGGTGAGTCCATCCCCGTGTTCTGTTCACAAACTCAGGTGAATGCACTCGATTGTACACCCTGAAGAACAGACTGCTCCAACTAAGAGATAAAAACTATCTGTACTCGGAAAAGCTGCTTTTCATTTCCCGAGACCTCAAGATGGCACTACATAACAAGATTTGAAGCTCCAAAGCCGGTTCATTTTTGCAGCTGGCCTGGCACCACGCCGCTGCCAGGTGCACTGCATGACATGGCATTGGTGTGCCATTTAGTTCAGGTCATCTCATCTCAAGTCTTGTTTTCTCAAAAAGGTTGAACTGATTTTACTTATGCTGAGTTTCATCTAATTCCCCCCAAAATTGCAAGAGATGGTGCAAGGAGCGATTACAGCTGTACTTCACCTTAGATTTTGTTAATTACAGTTATTCTAAAATAAACCTTTGATATTTAAAAAGAAAAAAAGGTAGCTCAGGTTAAACAGCTAAAACATTGTTTCGTTGCCAGCATGTACTATGGCTTGGGCCACAGCTTGTTTTCTGCTTGCTTGTGCTGCACTTTTTCCCTCTGCCCTGCCTGCAGACAGGAGCTCCAAGGTTGCAGGACAGTGTAGCCTTGGCTGCCACCCGTTTTTGCCCCAGCTGATGTGGACCTTTGTTGTGCCTTTGGCTCTTACCTGTTCCTGTCTGCAGTGTATGGCTGATATAACTTTTAGAAATTATTTTTCCTTTTTAGAGTCTGCTAGGATATGAAAATTTCCATGCCCTAAATAGGTCTTTTACAACTCCTTTTGGGAGCAGAATGTTTCTCCCACTTAAAGTTTTTGAGACAAGCAAGAAATCTAAACTCAATGTTCTTGATTTGGTCCATTCATTGGCAGTGAATGGAAATGCTTCTCACTTCAAATCACCAGTAGAGGTGCAAAAGGCTTGTCTTACCATCACATCCTTCTCATTTCACAGGATACTGAAACGGAGAGGTTTTTTTAAATTGTATTTTGACATTTGAATTCTATCCCCCTTGCTCAGTTTTAATATTTTAATGTGTGTTTAATAAAGTATCTTCTCTGCATTTTATCATATACAGATGTAAATCAAACTAGATAATTAAAAATATGTTTTAATGCACCTAAACATGAACATTTTTACATTTTGCTAGAACTTCTGCATTTCCAGAAGTAATTCCAAGATCAAAGTATAAAGATTCAGCTTTTGTGCTCCTTTTAGTAGTAAAGTGCTTTGTGTGAGAAAATATTTACAATGAGTCGAACAAATGTAGCCATCTGAGTGTCTCTTGTTTGACTCATGGATTTCTTAAACTGTTTTCTCATCCTTCTCTTTGCCCTTTATGTTAATGTTTGTGTTTCATCAGCTTTTCTTGCTCACACGAGTGACAAAAATCACATATGTTTACTACCCATACATGTTTCCCAGAACTGAATTGCTTGCCCCTGTGCAGCAAGCCTAAAGAATCACACCAATCAGAATTTAGGGGAATAAATTCTGGTCCTTGAAAGGCAAATAAAGTGTAATAATCAGATCTCTGCGTATGGCTCTTATCAGAAACCTGGGCAACACTCCCAGCCTGAGCGATGAGCATGCCAGTGGTGTTCCTCCAGACTAGGCAGGACTGCCTTTATGCAGCTGCACAGCTCCTTGCATGGCTCTGATCCTGCTCCTCCTTTGGGGCAGGTGCTCTGGCACCCTGCTGACTCTGCCAGTCCTGCTCTCACTCACAGCTCCCCGGCAGCTGCTCAGCACTTCTCTGAGAGCCTAGCAGCTCACTCATGAGTTTGCACAGGGCATTTGAGCAGTGGCTACTTCTCTTGGAGCCAGTGTGGACTCCCCATATAACAGACAATTCGAGAGAGCAATTGATCTCAAACTAAAACAAATGCCTCCAATAGGCCAGATGCCTGAAGGGCGTTGAGATTACACTCAGTGTTGTGTATCTCCATCTCTTGCACCATCACAGAGGCTTAAACCATGGGATGGATGTGATGGATTCATGCTTGCCTCATACTGGCTCAGTGGCAGGACTGTGTGGACATCTCATCACAACTGCTGGGAACCTTCTGACAGCTGTTTTCCACATTCCTCTTTCCCTTCTGAGCAAAATTAGGGCACTAAGCAAACTTGGAACTTCTTTGGGAGAGGGAACAAAAGTCTGAGTTGCAAAACCCCCTTCTCTCACTGACATCAACGCCTTCCTTTTCATCATCCCCTAGATGCTTCTTGGGGAATATGTAGAAAATAGGATAACAACGATGTGACAATTACCTGCAAAGTCCAACAGGGAGAAGCTGACTTGGAGAGTGAACTGGAATGCTCAGCAGTTTTCTTCTTCATCAGCAAAAGTTTGCTTTATGATGAGTGAAACCCAGCAAGATTAATTACTTTTCTTACAATTAAGCCTCAGAGGCAAATTCATTAGTTTTCAGCTTCCAGGTTGGTTACCCTGGGCAGTGGATTCCTTGCACACAGCATTGCAATTGATTGCCCATGGCCCAGGGTCTATAGAGGCTGAGTGATGCATAGATCAAGAAAGGTTTGCACTTGGCTATGTGGTGTGGCAGAGTCACAATGCACACGATGTCGTCTGGAGCAGTCAATGCTGCTGCACTGGTAGCATGAAAGACGATATTTTTTGTGGAAACACATAAGCACATGCATTTTCAGTCTACATAAAACTGTAAAGACAGCAACACAAAAGTATTTTTTGTAGGCCACAGTGATCTTTGGAAAAGATTTATAATAAAATAATCTTTCAGCATCAAGCACTCACTGACAATTTCCAGAGGACCGCTGTGCTCTGCCAGTGCAGAAACAGAGAGTGTGTTTTGTACAAATATGACATTAAGCACAAGTATTGCTTGGGAGGAAAGAAGGCAAAGAAGGTGGGGTGTGCTCTGGGGCTTTGCAGCTGCATACACTAATGGATATTCTCCCAAGGAAAAGGAGAGTATTTGCAAAAAATGAATGTGGACAGATATTTAGACAGTAAAGCATCCAGTACCTTTCACTGCACAGAGTATCACATTGCAATTTCCAGCCTATACAAACGGAACAACTGCTTTTAAAGCAGATGTAAGAAAAGGCAGGGGTGCATACATACCCCTGTGATGGACATGGCCATTCAGTGACACAGACAAAACTCTGAACTGGTGTTGACTTTCTGAGGATGATGAAGATAATAAAGAGGTGTTATTCTGAAATCCAATGACAGGCATCCCAGTCCTCCATTTCGGCCTCTGCTTCTGAGATAGATGGAGGCTTAACTTCAAACTCTCATACAGAGATGTCTTCTATTATTTCATAGCCTCTCAGGATCAGCTAGAACTGCTTACTCAGGATATGGACAAAACCCTACAGGTTTAGTACCTGCCACGGAGAACAAGATTCACTGGACTCCCTGAGCACTTTATTACAGAACTAGGTCTAAATTCACAGTTAACTCAGAACAAAGTAACCAATAATAGAAATGGTTTTTCAACATCATCCCACTTAAAGTTAATGATCTGCAGCTCAGGTCTACCCTTATTGCTTTTGGACATTCATCATTGCTAATAGTAATAAATCTTCCTGGCCAAATACAGGCTTTACAAGCAGGCAGATTGCATGCTCAATTAGCCCAAGGAAATTGGTCACTTTGCCTAACCCCTGCTGTTTGAAATATGGAGTCTCACTGCTGCACCATCCTGCTGGAGCAACATCATGTCTCTTCCACCAATGGAGCAGCCAGGGAGGGGAAACCCTCTGCCCTGAGTGAGAGATTCAGCTGTTCCCTACCACACATCTCCTTGTGTGGAGCAGAGGACCTTCCCAGCTCACAGGCTGCTGCAGCAAGGTTTGCCTGCTCTGCCAGTGTAGCCATTACTTAGGGAGCTCTGAGTGCTTTGGTTACATTCTGTGCTAAATAACAGCCATTTCTGAATTATCAAATATCACCTCTCCCAGAAGCAGAGAGGATGTTTCAAGGGCAGGAGTGTGGGAACAGATAAGCACAAGCAACTTTTTTTTTTTGACACTTTGACAGTGTGCTGTGTTTTCTAAGGGTAGCCAGAAAAAGAAATCTTCTGGCTTTTTGAACACACTGCAGAAAGCCCATCCCACTGTCTGAACTTCATGCAGACTAGGAAAAAGTCTAGGTTTTCCCTTCAATCCATGAAAAATGCCTCCTAAATATTTTCTTCCCATGACAGCTTCACTTTTCTCAGTCTTCCTCATTAAGCTGAATTTCTTCTCACTTTGCTTGAGGGCTGTTTAATGATTTCTTATTTTGGTTACTTTGTTCTGAGAATTTAGACCAGATTCTTCATACAGTGTCTTCTCATTGCAGATAAGTCCTAGCTTATTTATCCCAGGCTTCTGGGGACGCCCCTCTTTATCCAAAGATGAATGATGACTTGTGTTCTCACTAAACCCCCTTCTCACCAGGCTGCCTCCTTTGCCCCTATCTCTGTCCCCTCTGACTTAGTGAAGGTGTGACCTAGGCTCAGCACTGCAGGGCCAGCTCAGGTACAACCCATCAGCCTCCGTCTTCTGCGCTGCTTTCCCTACCTTTGGATCGACAGATGCTGGCCCTGCAGAAGTGCAGTTGTTGTTGTTATCCCATCTTATGGCAAGTCCCTCATGTGCCAGATGTCAGCAAAACTGCTTTGGGCTGAACCTCTAAAGGTCATATAAGCTTTAAAGAGCATCTTGTGTTTTCATGAGACAGATTGCCACACAGAAGGGAGAATTGAAATGAATTGGTGGCCAGGGAGTGGCTTAGACATGCTGTAAATACCTGGTACCTCTCCAAACAATGATGACTGTTTTCTTGTCTAATAGGCCCTATTATGACATATTTCATGGCTTGTGGGCCTGGGTATGCTCAAAAACTTTCTGTTGCTTCAAAAGCTAGAAAAAGCTATGATTGGTATAATTAGCATTCAGTAAAGTGCCAGGCATGGCAAATAGAATTTGAATGGGATACTGACCTCACACTGGAGTGTACCTGGGACCCTGCAGGCCATGAAGCAATTGCTGTCAAGAGGCTACATTGGTCCTACACATGAGGGAGAAGGAGTTGGGGCATCCCAGTAACACACCATTTGGATAGCTTTTCCTTTCAAAGAGGAATGAGATTTCATCTGCTGGACATGGGAGGAAAAAGCTGTTGGGTGAGACACAGTGGAAGTGAAAGCCAAAATGAGATAGCAAACCAAACACAGTAAATCTGTCAGGGTGAAAAGGGAAAAGAAAGGGAAATTAAGGAATAATTCCTGGAAATATCCTCAGCTGTGGCCTTGAGAGCCTACATTTTAACTCAGAGATGGATGTTGAGAGTGGTATATTCTGTATCACTATGATGTTTAATACCCCATTTCTATCTGCACAACCTGCTGGTTTTGAGCCAGTTCCTATCATATAGAAAATATTATTTAGACCGACTGCACAATTTGAAAAAAATAAATCTTACCTTTCAAGAAGCTAGCAAACACTAATTTGCTGAATAATTGTGGTTCTGGAAGAAAGAGAAGACCCTGTGAGTGGTGCTTGGTTTCAGTATCACTATCTCACTGTCAGTCCATGTACATTCAGCAGCTTCATTTCTTAGCATGTCCACTTAGTATAAACTCAGGTAGAAGGAGTTAGGGAAAGGAGGGAGAGGTTTCTTAAAAAAGAAAAATATAGTGAAAACATTTAAAAAGTAGTGCAGGTTGATCTGAAACAAAATGCAGGCAAAAAAGAGGGTGGGTGGAAAAAAATAATGATCACCATTAGCCTTCTTTGGTTTCCATAACAGGCGTGTGCTATCTATTACTAATTTAGCTGATGAGAGAGCCGCAATTTCTTTAAAACATGCCAGGACTCCAGTCTGTCTCTCAGCCTGTAATATCCAAACAACAAATTGGGTCCCAGCTGGGATGTGTTTATCAGCTTAAAAAGAACTGATTTTCTCTTCCACAGTCAGAAGGAAAGCGTTGTCTAACATGAACCAAGATCAGTGCTCTCCCCAAACTCCCTGCAAATGGGCAGTTTTGGCTATTGGATTGTCCAGATACTGATTCTGGCTCTGCAGCTTTAACTCTGCCCTGTTTCTGGCAGCCAATCACCATTGTCCATCCCCATCATCCATCCCACCAGCAGGGTCCATCAGCACCTTTTACCACCTCCCACATCTTCTGCAGAACTAATTACGATTTGACCTCTGTGCCCAGAGGCACTGGCTTAAGTGAAAATGAGTCTAAGCTGCTTTGAATCGGAAACAGGCAAGCAGGAAGTCTTGGTCCAGATAACAGGGTTTAGCCTTTTTGTGTGTGTGCGCTTGTTTTTGCCTGTTGTCTTTCAGGTTGATTTTTATGGACTGCTAACTATTAAAGCACAGTGATTTGTACAATACTTACATTAGCCTTGCTATTATGTGTAGGTAAGAATGAGATACTGTATCTAATCACAAGTATTTATTTATCCAATGATGTAAGGTATTTACTTGTGTGGCTATATAACATACAATTTAATTTGTTCTATGAAAATAGTGAGCCTTCCTTACTAGATTTGTGTCAAAGCATCCGAACATAAATTGGAATTCAAATAAAAAATCACATTACTTTAAAGTATTCTTATTTAACTATTGATAAAACAGCTCCGATGGGCACAGTGTAAATGACAGTAAAATTGGCATTTACAACAGCCCTATTAGACAAAAGGGAATTGGACTGAGAGAAGCAAATCGATTTTTTTCTACACTGTGCTTGAAGCAAAAACTGTGTGTAGAGAGGAATTTACTAATTTAGAAAATCTTAGTCAGTTAATTGGGGTACAAATGTTTGCTTTCTCTCTCTGTCTCTCTCTGAGGGTGATCTCCCTGGGGCGTAGGTGAGGGCTGTGGTGGGAAGTGGCCTCTAGCCCTTCCCAAGGACCCTGTCTGACCTGGTGTCTCCTCTTTGGGATGATGACCCTCAGTCCCACTGAAGTGACCCTCCTGTGCCACTGCTGGGAACATGCTCAGCAGCATTTTCAGCACTGCCCGGTGGCTCCAAATGCTGCACCTGCCTTGTCTACTGATCCCAGGCAGCCCCTGTGAGCCGCTGCTGAGAGCTGGGAAACGGCCCTGGGATGTCTGTGTGAAAATCTGCACAAGAAATCAGTACCCAAAGAGCAGCTTCTCACCTCAATTTATATGCAAAACGTTCTTTTTTTTTTTTTTTTTTTGGACAGTCCCTGCTCATATCATACAGCTGTGGAAATGCTTGTTTCCCTCCCGTTCTGTGGTTCCCCCAAACCCCAAGGGTACAAAGGTTTTGTGTTCCAAGCCCCCAGCCACAACCAGTGGCTGGCTGTGAGGTCCTCCGTGGGTGTCCAGCCATGGGTTGTACCTGCTGCTCAACTGTGAGTGTGGAGCCATGGGATTCACAGCACCAGCCTGCCTGGGGAGCAGCAAGTGGGAGCTGGCTCTGCGTGCAGGAAGAGTGGAGGCTACTGACTGCAGATCCCCTTGGCAAGATAACTACTGATTGTCCCCCTTTCCCCCTCCCTTAACTGTTAAGGTTTGATATAAATGAGTTGCCATGCAGAGCTATATAGAAAAGGATATTATACGATGGGGAAAAGGCAAAGCCAAGCATTTGGCTGAGTTTAGGCTGTTCTGTGCCTTTACAAGCACAATAAAATTAACAGAATTATCTCTGTGTGTGCTAGTGCTTGTGGAAGGCTAATGGTGTCAAAATGGCAAAGGAAAATGAGAACAGGTTTGGGAAGGCAGCAGAGTGTTATCCCTGGATGAGAAGATTTGTGGTTTAATTTGAATAGCTTCACCTTGGAAGGACCCTGCTCTGAATGGAGAGTAAGTTATTCTGGCAGAGGAACTCTCCTGCCCATTTCTATCAGTAGGAAGAGAGTAAGAACAGTGGAAGGATGCTGCTGTATCTGGATGCAGCACATGGAGAGCTGATGTTCCTTAGCAGAGAATATTTCCTCACTTTTATTTAGCTCTGGGGCATGGGTGATCTCTAGCTCTATGCCCATCACACCTGTCTCAATCTGCCAAATACATTTAGCTCTTTTGGGAGCATAAGTATACAAGAAAAACCAATTTAAAGATCCAGTTTGTTTTCACTCGTGGATGCTTTTAGCAGAGAAGGAACAAATTGGATACTACCTATCCAGGTTTCTTGCCTCAGTTTGGAGTTTCTGCTGGACCTTATGAGTCTTGATTTCTGCAAAATGGAAATGCAGTAGGAGGTTTGTAGTTTGCAAAGCCATAGTCAGGTCTGACCTTGCTCCTGATGTCTCCCACCACTAATTCCCATGGTGGACATGAGACCTGCCCTGAGTTACAGCAGTTTTTGTGTTTCTAAGCTCTGAATTTCATCCTTCTCTCATTCTCTGGGCTTGCCATCACTGTCACTTCCATCATGGCTACATCAACTACATGTCCAAGAAGAAGGTGGGATAAATATCCCAAAGCTGCTTTCGTCTTTGAGGCTTGGCAGCCCCTATTGTAACTGTGACTTGGGAGGAACGGGAAGGATCATGAACTGTAGAGTGAGAAAACAATGCAACACAGTACCATTTCAGTGCCAAATTTCCATGAGTTGGCTGACACAAACATCTCAGCAAGGCTGAAGCGTGGTAGACACAGGAACCTGAAAATGCAAGAGAAAGCCCCATACTACAGCACTGACTCCTAGTGAACAGAAACAAGCTGTTTCTGTAAGCACAATGCCAAAACTCTATTAGAGTGTGCCAACCACAGTCCATGAGGAATAACTTCAGGTTAAACAGCTGCACAGGCCAGATAACCTGGGGTTGGCTTCGTCTGCAAAGGGCAGTGAGCTGGGTACCAGTTACTTAACCAGGTTAAAATTTGGGTGATGGTGTCTGCTCTGTTAGGCAAGCTCACATGAACTACCTCAGGTCAGACACCTTTGGGGAGGAAGTCTGTTTTTTCCCAGCACTGATTTCTTCCTGCAGGATTGCTGCTTGTTAAGGACATCTCACTTTGCATGGGCCGCTATGCAGCCATGGGCCCATCAGTGCTCCAGAGCAGTGTCTGCCATGCCTACATTTGGAATTATAGCACAGCTGCCAAAAATCCTCATAACAGCGTTCTTTGATCATTCCTTTTCCCATCATTTTTCTCATGTCATCTCTGTGGGCAGGTATCTCAGGTGATGAAAGGTTTGTAGGGAGAGGCGGTTTTTCTGATCTGAACAAAAAATACAGTTGGAAAAACCAGGCAGACTTTGGCGACGCCCTTCTCCATGCTGCTGTGCAGTGAGGGGCAGGGGTGGCTGCCAAGTGGTCTGTGGGATACCAGCGGTTCCAAAACTCCTCCATCAGCTTTTGCCACAGCAGAGGGTCTAACAGAGGATATCACCTTTCCCTGCAGATCTGCTTATTGGATGGAATACTGGGTTTGAGTGGCAAAGTCTTGGTAGTGGGGAGCTGCAAGGGTGACTTCTAGGAGAAGCTGCCAGGAGTTTCCCCTATGTCTGATGGAGACAATACCAGTTGGTTCCAAGACAGACGTGTCTCTGGCCAAAGCTGAGCCCATCAGCAAAGACTGGTAGTGCCTCTGAGATTACATATTTAATAGCTACAGACACACGGGTATTACTGCTACAGAGAACAAAAACTGCTATGGAAAAAGGTTTGGTTAATCATTAGATTTTCCTGTGACTACCTGCAAATAAAATCCAACTCTTGGAGTTCTGTTTAAGATGGGCTTAATGCAAGAAATATTGGAGTGCCATGCCCAGAAGTATATAGGATGACATAGGTATCTGAGGTTTGGAACACTACCATGAGAAGCTATATGTGTGCCTTGAGTTACTCTGATAATTCTCTTTGAGTGTGCCACCCTGCTGGGACACCAGCATGATTTCTCTCCCCAGCCTGGGACAGCTTCTGGGAGATCAAGATTGTTATTTTTTTCTCCTTTTAAATCTTCTGAACAAGAACTTTTGTGCAGCCTAAGCAAAAAGTCCTGAGGCTGCAAATAGCAGAGAAAGGAGCTATAATGACCATATATGTTTAATGGCAGGTTGTAAATGACTGGTGATGTTTCAGCTGGAGGTCTTCAGCAGTGGAAGACTTGATCTCAGAGTGGTAGCTGCCACCCATTATCTGCAATGAAACAAATGGAAAGACTTCTGTGTCTTTGCTTGATGCCTTTTTTATGTCCCAGGTTTGGAGATTTCCCTTGTTCCTGTGAAGCAGACTGCTGACAAAAAGGAGAATGGCTGGCAGCCGGCTTCAGTGTGGGAATGATGCTGCTAGTGCGGCCTGCACGCTCCCAGACTGCTCTCTGGGGCTTGGACTCTGCTGCCTTGCTCCCGTTGCAGTCGGGAAAGACAGAGTCAAGCTCCTTCACCCCTTGCTCCTTCCTAATTCCTTGTGCGGACAGTTCTGTGCCAAGGGGGTAACACTGGGCAACTGCTTCAGCCGAATGTGGGTGCTGGTGATAGCATCTGCTGTAACCTCGGTCAGACCAGGTCATATCTGTTCCCTTTACCTGCTTTCCTATCTTTGACCTTCTCCACCTGGATTTGTGCTCATAAAGAAAACTTATTTCTTAGTGTGTGGTTTTTTTCCATGCAGTCTATGGAGTCATGCAATTTCTAACCAAGTCAGGAAAAAGACGTAGTTCAGATCAGTCTAGATTGTTTAGCTGGTACAGACCCTCGTGGAGTTATTTCACCCTTTCTAAAAAATTCCCTTTATATACAAAGCAACAGCAAAAATTCTGTTTGGAAGAAAAAGCAAAACATTTTGATGCCTTGCTCTGTCACCGTGAATGCTTTATGAGAGACATACTTCTTGGGATTTCAAACAATTTATCTCTTGAGTGTTCATTTTGGGGTGGTGCCCATCTGGTGCAGCTCCCTGGCTTGGCAGCAGGCATCTGACAGCACCAGGTGCTCTTCCTACAAGCAGCCAGGACAGGGGTCTGCCTGTGGGAGTTTTGGGGCCTGTAGGTTGCCCAGCGTGCTGCCCCTGCACAGCCCTGCTGCAATGCATTATCAGGGCAGAGCTGAAGATGGCAGCAGGAATTTGGTTTCTCTTCCTGTATTTTGTCTCCTTGGGAAGCGTAGCACAGGGCTGCTGCAAATGGGGCTGTGATATGGGTTTAAGGACATTGTTCCTGGGGTCACTGCAGAGAAAGAAACTTTTCTTCTGTTGCATTTAACTCTATTTCATGCACAAAGAACACTGAAGAAACCCAGAAATCTCCACATGGGTCTTGAACTAAGGTGACTGCCTTCTGTAGGGATCCTGCATTTGATGTGGAGACAAAGGCTGTAACCCCAGACTCAGGAGCTGCCTGAATGCCTGTGCTCCCAGACAGACTGACTATCCATGCTATTTCCGATGGACTTTAGGAATGGGCACCACAGTGGTTTGCAGTGCACAGTTAGAAAAAGGAAAACAAATTCAAGACAAATCTGCATTTGCATGCTGGATGCCTTGCATACCCACAGGGCTGATGGCCAGGGGGCTGGTGGCAGGTGGCTTGGGAGGGGGCACTGCCAGGGGTACTGGGGACTGGGGCTTTGCCTTCTCTACCAAGGGGGAATCACGGCATAAGATGTGCTTGTATTAATAGCAGTAAGCAAAGGAGGGATGCCTGGTGCTCTGCCAAGTTTGCAGGCGTGAGCACTTGACTCTCAAGCCAACAAGAGAGAGGCCAAGGAAAACAGCAGGAACTTTATTCTACATCTTAATTTATTGATGTTTCCTTAATCCTCTCACAGACCTCATCTGTTTGAGAAATCAGGTTCATATGTCACCTGTAATGTCTCCTTCCAGACAAATAGCACCACAGCATCTGCAATTTTCATAAGTGTGTTGCACTTTGAAGACGAAGATACATGGGACGCTTCAGCATAGATTGCTTTTAAGTGCTGCATGCAGGATTTGCCTCATCAACATGAAGGTCTATTCACTGTACAGTGCATGCTGGTATTAGTTTCAAGTTGCTCAGATGCATCAAAAGCAGAAGAGCCCATTGCTCCAGGCAGGCACTGTCAGCTGACGCATTGCCCAGATCCTCATTTAGAAAGCAGAAATTGAGAGGAGGCCTCAAAAAAGGAAGGGGGGAAAAAAAAAGGAAAGAAAAAATATAGCCACCCCGTAAACTTTACATAATTTCCTGGGTTTCATTCATTTTACTGTAATTTTACACATGTCTTCACATTAAGAGCTTATATTGTCAGAGGAGCACTCAGGATAAGTACTATCACTCAACGAATCACAAATGGAAGCCATGTCAGCTGGCATTGCAAAATGGATCTATAACTGGCTTTTTGTCCCTCAATTTGACATGATTTAATTCGATTTCTGTGATTTATGGCTGGGAGGAGGGTGCTTGCTGTTCCCCATTTCCCTCCATGCACCCAGGCTTGATGTCTTCTCCTCTTCTGAATATCCTGGCTTTTGGAGGTAATGAGTGTCTGAAAGGGTAGTGCACGTATTTCCTGCCTGAACTGAGTTTTAAAGCAGTAACTGGGAGAGGGAATTTTTTTACCTGTCCTTGCTGACATCCCAGGATAACACGTATCACTCACGCCAGCCCTGAATTTGGAGATTATAGCAAAACTGCATTTGTAAGAAAAATGAGTGAGGTGTTTGGCGTGAGTTATGGACCTGCAAGAATTTACCGCCACAACACACAGCTGCCAGCAGTGACAGCAGTGGCACCCGGTGCCACTCCAGGCTGCTGCTGCTTGGAAGCCTCCTCTGCATGTTTATTTACTCACTTAGCTCTGACACAAAACCTGCCATGTCGGTGAGTTTCTGTGGGCTTCAGTGGGATCAAAGCTGTGACATACAACAATAAACCATCTGTAAAATCTCACAAGCTGCCACTTGGGTGGAGAAAGAACCATCGCTGATTTAGCAAGAGGTGTTGCATCCCAGTATCAAATACAATTAAATTTAAGATAATCATGCGCGTATAGCAGAGGTCCAACACATTCACCTTTGTGGACACAGGGTGTTAAGGTCCTTGCAGCCAGCTGAGGCACTCCTGGTCTTGCTGCCACTGCAGAACCACATGCACCTGAAAGCTGGGGCTCTTTGCAGCTCACCCCGACTGGAGGCCAGAGCATCAATGTATGAAATCCATTTGCTTTAGCGTCACCTCTTCCCCTGTGCCCGTGCCGGCCACTGCAATTTCCCATCCCCTGGAGAGCAGCAGCGAGCCTCTGGCTCCCAGCTACCAGGTCAGCACCAGCTGTGCCACAGCTGCTTGCAGGCTGTGTGTTGGTGTGGTGTGAGGGCAAGGGCCAATCATGGGCACACAGGGGCTCTGCACTCACGTGGGCACTGCTGTGTGCCACACACACCTACATGTGTGCACACGTGTGCACGCAAGCACCGCTCCTCCGAACTGACCCCAGCACTGGCAGAGTAAACCCATGCTGCCAATCTAAAACCTCTCTTCCTGCTCAGCACATGCAGTGCTCTGTCTTGTGCTGTGACAGGGTGTGGATATGAGCTGCTGACCAGCTGTGAGTCCCAGCAATGGTGGTTTTGGCATGCAAGGAGCTCCGGAGCTGCTGGGGTGGAAGGCACCCCATGAAAGTAGAGATGATCATCCCTCATCTTGCTCATCCCACAGACACTCATGTCACTAGCTCTGTGAACAGGCCCAGGTAAGTTCTGTCCTGACCTTGCCAGTCAGGATTTTAGAAAGGAAACATTCAAGGCTACTGTTGTGCTCCCTTTGCCCAGGCCACCCATCCGACCCCCACACTACGCACCTGTAAAATTTGGGTAAAATTTAGTGCTGGCTGTGCAGTAGTAGGAAAGACAGACTCCTGCCATGACCCTGGTGGGTCATTCATGGCTTCCTGGTACCCTCTTTCCTTGCTGCATTATGCTTGAGTCATGAATATATGTATTAACTACGGAATAGTCTTAAGCAAACATTTATCTTGTGGAGCAATGGCTGTTGTTAAAGACATCGGGGATGGATGTCTAGGAAAACAAGCCCATTCAAGCACAGCACTGGAAATGAGGACGTCCTCACAATAATTTTTTCCTTGGGTTAACAGTTTCCAAATAAGCAGGTGAAATGGTCTGAGGTGATTAAAGCAATAGAGAAGATTAGTTTTGTTATATGTAATCACCTTTGCTTCTCTTTTATGTGTGGAGTGATTTTCTCAGCAGGATGTGTTATCTATTTTAGGGAATGCTAGTCTTTTTGTTATTCCTTTTTTTAAATGTAAATCAGCTTTTTAATATTTTTGTGTCAATTTGATAGACTCTAATAGCAAGTCTGTTTGGTAGTAGATTCCCCCCTTCCCCAAGCACTTCTTTGTCTTTAATTGCCTTAATTGTTCTAATTTGAATAAATCTGGGATCACACCTTGGCTTGTGGAAATTTCCTGCAAATCTGCAGTGTTCTGCATAGAGCCACTCCTTCATATTTCTCTGTCAGTTGTCTTGGGTGGGATGGCAGGGGATGGGGAGAAGGTGGAAAACTCAGGTAGTACCTGATCTTGGCAATGAGAGGGTACAAGTGCTCCTCTAGGTTGGGCTACTGCTTCATCTCAGCTCTATTTCACTCCTGCTCCTACAGCAAGTGGAGACCTCATCCTGCTCCCTGGCTGCCCCCATCTTCGCAAAGAAATGAAGTTTTGGGTTAAATTAGGCAAACCTCAAAACACACATGCTTTTTTTTACTGTTGCAACTTCTAGCAGTATATGCAGTGCTGGGGCACTCGTTTCTGCAGGATTTCCTCTCCCTGTGCCTCCGAGGAAGGTATGGATTTAAGGTGCTTATTTTAAGTGACACAAAGCAGTAGTGGCCTTTTTCAACAGCACTTAGCTCTGGTGCCCCCAGCACTCTCCTTATTTTGGAGGGAGGATGCTCGTAGGGGACATTGCTGTCCAAACCCCTGTGCTGCCCATTGCCTTAGGAAGCTGCAGACCTTGAGCTGTCACTCCACTTTGGATCACAGACAGAAAGAAGGGAAAGGTGTAATTTGGCATCCTTGTGCATTTTGTTGGTGAGCTGAGATAATTTTACCCTGACAAAAATACGTGTCTCCATCAATCCCTGGAGTTTGGCGGGGCATTCTTACTGAAGGATGCAACAAGGAGATTATGCCTCCATCAGTATGGGGTCTGTTCATGGTGGCGTGTGAGCTGATACAGCCTGTCAGGTACATGACAGGGTGGAGAAGAGCCTGAGAAATTATTTCTTATAGATCACTTGGAAAACAGTCCCAGAAGCAGCCCAGATGAGAAGGACTCCCTTGGGAGCACTGAGAAATGAGAATTTATCTGTCAGGGATGTCTTCAGGAGGTGGAGATGGCTGTGGGCCTCCTCCTGTGCTCCCTGGTCCAGACAGAGGGACCTGCGGATGGTGATGGGTCCCTGCATGTGGGGTGTCGCCTGCATTGGGAAGCTCCAAAATCGGTGAGGAGGTAGAGAGGGGCTATTTCCAAGGAAATTGTGCCCAGATGGCACCAGGCAGCACAGAGGAGTCACTCCTCCTCCCTCAGTCTGTCCCCATGACATCTAACCCCAAAGCTGCTGGGACTGGTGGGAAGTGCTCTTTTGATTAGGCTGCCATAGGGGCACTTGCCAGCTGTGGGGTCACTGCCTGCTTGCATAGAGCAGTTAAATATTATTGGGAAGTAAAGAAGGAAAACGCTAGATTATTACTGTGGAGAAAAAAAAGGTTACAGTAAAGAAAGGAATTAGGAGAAAAATAACAAGTTGACCATTATTAGGGAGGGAGATGCAAAGAGATAACGGGGGGGGAAAAAACATCTAGTACAGTATATTAGACTTGGGTGCGGATGTAAGTATAAAATGCTCCACAAGTCCTGTAATTGAGAAAATCCATCAAATGTCCTGACAGCTGTTCCAGCATTTCCAGAAGCGATAAAACTTGAATTTATTTCACTTCTGGAAAGGGGGCAGTATCACCTTCTGGCGGCTCTAATGAAATGCCATAAAATTTGAGGAAAAACTGTGCTGTAAAGTAATAAAAAAGGGCAGTCAGCAGCGAGTTGTTTGCTGAAACACTGTCACAGGGGACGTTGTGGGGCGGACCTGCTCCCACTGGTCACAGCACCCAAGCTGGGGGGATGCTCTGGGCCCTGGCCCTGTTCCCTGCAGCCACAGTGCTTGCAAGTGACCATAGCAGAGCTGAGCCTGGCTGGGTCTTGGCCCTGGTCGGGAGGAACAGAGGTTACAGAATAACCATTAGCTTGTGCCAAGCTCAGGCAGGGCTGCAGAGGAGCTGGGGGAGGCTTGTGTGGCATCCACCCACCGCTGGCTGGCCCCAGCACCTGGGCCGATTCAGAGCAGAGCAGGGTTGCAGAGTGCGAGCACTGAGGAAATTTTCTTAATTTAGGTTTTTTATTAATTGAGTCATTTGGTGACAGGAAAGAAGGTCATTGCTGTTTACCTCCTATGGTAGCTGCTAGGCAATAAGCTTGTTTTCCTATTTAATTCGTTAATTGAAACTAAATTTGTAATACAACGTTTAAGGCATTTGAAGGCTCTTGGACCCTGTAACTTAACCCTAATTTGTAGGCAGGAGAGCACACCTTTTGCATACATTTTTCTTTTTGGCTCACCATCATCTCTCATGTAATTGCTGGGACAGTTTTCTTCCATTGCCTAATTTCATGTAAATGCCACAGGCACCTTGGGAGCCAGTGTTACTATCCCCAGCTGGCAAATATTAGGGATCTAGGTAATATATTTAAACAGGAGTGGGTGGAGACATCTAAAAATAGAAGGGAAGGAAGAGCAATGCTGGCTGTGCAGAGGCACCCCTCTCTTTCTCACCACTGTCAGGGGCTGGGCACAGGGGTGACCAGTCACACCTTGTCTTCCCTGGGTGACACAAGGGAAAAGTGGCCAGGAAAGCAAACCAAGGACCACCAATTTCCTCCCACTTAAAGGTTAGTAATATAAAATCCACCGTGCCGTATGAAAAGCTTTGGATGAGGCCATGAGGATGACCTGGCTAACACACCCTGGTCATTACGAGGAGTAAAGCACTGTGTTACTGCTGGTTTCTGCTCTGTGAAACCCTGTGCCCAGGCACTGTGGCCATGATCAGTGCTGGGTTTCCACCAGCATCTCCCACTCTTGGATATCTCCTGTGGCTGATGGACCTTTTGGAGGGTAACTGGAACCACTATATGGGATGAGAAGTCTGTACTTTGGTCAGACTGTGGTTTCCAGTAGTTTGGCTGGAGGATGAATTGTGGGAGTCATGTGGGAGTAGGAGTCTGCTGGAGGGGACCCAAGTTGAGGGAAACATCTCATTGCCACCATGCAGGAGGTGCAGCTGTTCATGCTGCGCAGCACACTGAGCACTTTACACCACAAACCAGAAAATAAAGAAACAAAAAAAGGTGATTTGTGAAAGGATTATGGAATTCCTAAGTGGGCTTGTCCTTTCACACGCACCAGTGTATATTGGCCAAATTGGAGAGGCTGAGCTCTGCTGATAACCCGTGTGCTTTATTCTGTGTTCTCAGCCTGAGTCCCTGCTGCTTACAGAGGTGTTGAAATGAGCAAGGGAATGATTGCCTTCAGCCCTTCATGAGAATTCAGAGCCCTTTTCTCCCAGCAGGCTGCTCGTGGTCTCTGTTCTCTTGCCTAGCACTGTGTGCAGTGGGAACCAGAGGCGTCCTGTGGTGTCCGACCAGGTGGCACAGACATTTCCCAGACTGCTTGTGGAAAGGAGCTTTCTCCACAACGTGTACTCTGGGGCAGCCCAGGACTTCCAGTAGGAATTACCTGAGTGTTAGGGAGAGGATTTCCCAAAGCTTTGGTGACAGTGTACTAGAGGCTGATACTAAAATACCCTCAGGGAGGCAGAGCGAGCCCCTTCACTGGCACTGCACGGGGGGAAGCCCTGCTCCTGCCCAGCCGTGGGAAGGATTCTTCTGATTAACCCAAAGTCCAGATTTCTACATGAGGGTTCCCATGGCAACCAGGCTGCATAGATTAAATATTTTAAAATATGGAAGTGATGCTGGTGTGTGAGGCGAATGCAAGAACTTTAGGGCAAGTGGTGTCTCTCTGTTCCATCCACATGGATGGATTGTGGCCCACGCCGTTTGTCCTGAAGCCTGACCACTGCCACCTCACCTGGCAAGGCTTCTCCAGGCTGGGAGCAGCCATTCTGTCCATCATCCTGCCCATCAGCATTGCTTCCCACAGCCTCTGTGGGACAACCCCTCTCTCCAAATGATTTTCCATACCAAAAACTTCAGGACATGAGGCCACTCCCCTTTTGGCAGTTGCTTCCTTTGCTACCAGTGCTCTTTAGAAAAGCAAGATGGAAAATGCAATTTAGGTGCTGAACAAACTTTACCCAGGCTTCTGCCCAGTGAAACATCATTTGTGGAGAACTTCAAAGTGATTGCCAATAATTTGAGGTGAGAGAGGAGCAAGGCAAAGAACACTGCTGATTTGCCTTCATTGTACAACTGTTGGAAAGCACTGGCTAGTGAAAAGCAAATGCTCTGTGGGAAGTGATCGGTTTAATGATATTTTGATGGAAAATTTCTAATCCACTAGAAAGGAGTAATGTGCTTTGACCTTGTTTTGTTTCTGACATACTGTTTTACACAAAATGCGTGGCTCAGGTGGCACTGGCCATGCTTACTGCACTAAGATTATTCTGCCAGCTCCAGTAGTACCCATCCTGTGGTAAACCAAAAAATACCACTTACAGCAACACAGGATCTTCACTGGGAGTTGCACATTTCAAGCTCAGCATAGTCATGTCTTTTCCCACTATTCAACGTTAATTTATTGATGCAGCAGTTGAGTAATAGCGGCAATACTGAAGGAAGGCGGTGCCGGCATCGAGGCATCCGCAGGGAGGTACAGATGGCCTCTCCAGACATGGCGGAGGTTTAACGGCACCACTATTTCAGCTCCCGTCTTTGGAAAAGAGATAGCTCATCTCTGAAATCACTGGAAAGTTAGGGAAGTTGAGTTTTTAATGGCACCCACCACACCTATATCCACTTTTAACGTTTCAGCCTTGTCTCTAAGGTAAAGAAGAGTGAGGCTCATTAGAGCCCTTTTCCTAATTAGCTGCTGCAAACAGATTTTATTTTATAAATGCCTGAATGTAAAGTTATTTGTATACCTAATTTCTTTTTTATGTTACATTTATTTTTAAGTGTAATTCACAAAGGCTTCACATTTATAATTCTTTCAGGGGCATTACAACCAGCGATGCACATTTATTACAACCCCTTAATTTGCTGCGTTTTATTTCCATATGCTTTTGAATTGCTATTGAGCTTGTTTCATGCTCTTCCCATCGTTAAATTGTATTTTTTTATTGTACATAAATGGTAAATAATTGATACCTGCCATCTGGTGCTAATCATCTTGCCAGCCCTATGTCTCCACCCTGTCCTTTCATTCCTTGCAAGCTCTCCCCATCAGCTCTTCCCCTTTCTTTCCCAATTTTGTCAGCATCTTCAGCTCTGTGCTCCCTGGAGGTGCTTGCAGTGATGTGGTGCCAAGAAATGCACTGCCCTTCATCTCTGCTCAGTCCAAATACTCCTGACACCTTTCAGGGGAGGCAGTTTCCCTAGGGATACTCAATCTGCCATCCCTGCCCAAGCTCCCCTCATCCTCATGGTCTTTCCAGTCCCATCACCCAGGGATCACTGCAGATCCCTCAGTGGGAGCCACTCTGCCCCAACAGCGCTGGGCTTTGCAGCATATCTCCTGTGGTGTCCATGTGCCTCATTGCTTCCTTGCCAGCATTTCCTCCTGCATTAGGCCCCCGAGGGATGAACACTGAACTGCTGGGCTGGGTTTCTCTCAGTAGAGACTGGGCTGGAAAAAAAGCAGCCAGACATTAGAGATTAATGGCAGCAAACCTCCTCCAGTGATGGTGGCTTCAGAGAGGAGCAGCAAGCCAGAAGCCACAATGCTGTTACTATCTCCTGCCCTGTCTCAAAGTTCCCCTGACTCCTGAGATTACTCAGCACTGAGTTACATGGGCTATGCACTCTAAAAACCACATTTGCAAAGTATCCAGTTGCCAAAGTAGGGAAAACCCAAAGCTGCCTAAAACTAGAGAGTGCTTTCCATGAGGAAAAGCCATTTCTTTGTCTTAGCCTGAATGAAGTCTTTCTAGACATAAATAAAACCTCCTTGGAGGCAGATTCTTGGGATGGAGAATGTCTGTCTAAATGGTTAAGAGTTCGGCAACCTTGTGAGTAACCAAAATCAAGGCTTCAAGATGGGGAATACTTGGGAAAATTAGGAGCCAGCATTATTACCAGCTCAGCTGATAATAACAGCTGGCTCTGTGCAGATATGTGACCATCCGTGCTGAGCTAATTGTTGATAAAATCCTAGGAGTTATAATTAGCCCCTGTGGGACTCCTCGTGCCGCTAAAACGAAACACATGCCTCCCTGTTTGCAGGGAAGAGCTGCAGGGCAGGGGGTGGCCCAGCACCCTCAGGGTATGGGGTGCAACCTGGTGGTGCAGACTTTGCTGAGCAGCGCTGTCCTCAAAGGAGGGAAGGCTGGGGGTGTTTGAGTGTATTGGGAATAAAACCAGTGCCTCCCACCTTTCTACATGATGGCCAAAACGGGCTGTTATAGGACAATCTTTCCCTTGCCAGAGTACAAACCTTCCCGCTGCTTCTACTGCTGCAGCACAAAGAGATTTTGGGATGCTGTGCCTGAGCATCCATCTGTCTGTCCTGAGCACTGTAAGCCGGGCACAGGTGTGTGACGCTCCTCTGCTCTGTGCAGCATCCTGAGTGCAGACCTGTGGCTGCACGTGGTGCCCAGCCCCTCCCGCAGCCCCCGGCACAGCCCTGGCCGTGTCCCCGGTGACAGGGCACAGGTGGCCTCGACACCCTGTTGGGGCCGGGACCACTGGCGCTTCTGCAGGCGATGGACTTTTTGCCTCTCCCTCAGCGCATCCGTGTGGACAAGCCGGGATGATCCCCGCAGACCTAAAGCCTGCGGCAGTGCCAGCCCGTGGGCACCGCCGGGGCACGGGGCTCCATGGCGGCAGAGAGGGGCAGCAGTGGGCGAGGAAAGCAGCGGGAGGCAGCAGAAGGAAGGGAGCGACGTGGGGAAGTCTGTGCGCCAGCGCTGGGGCTCAGTGCGAGCTCTCCGAAGGAGAGGGCACTGCCAGCCGTGGGTCAGAGGCAACAGCCTCCGTCATGACTGGTGGTCCTAAAAGATGGAAAATCGGCTGAAGGTTAAAGGCATCACTCCTGAGGGACTGATGCCTGCAGTGTATTTAGTAAAGAACCAGGCTCCTTTCCATACTGCCTGTATTTTCGTGCACAGGGAACAGCCCTACTGAATGTGCCTCGAGCAACCAACACCCAGAGAGACACAGATGGGCTTTACTCTGTCCTGAAACCTCCTTTTTGGCAATCTCGCTTCACTAGGGGACCGATCAATCAATAATTAAAACATGGGATAATTAAAATCTCATAAAAAACTTCTTTGGGTTCTCAAAGTCAGATATATCAGTGTTTTCACTAGCTACACCGCTTGTCCTGATTTTGTGATGTCCCCCTCACATGGTGATCTGACCACAGTTTCTTGCTGCTATGGAGAGCAGGAGCTGACAGCCTCCAGGAGCACCAGTCGCCAGCGGCTCCCTCCGGGGCCCTGATGCATTTCCAGCAGTGGTTGCATCATTTGCAGTGTGGCTGCGTGCCGGGATGTGCTCATGTGTGTGCATGCCAGCTTTTGTTTGGGAAACAGGGTGGTTTTAGCTGCTTACATCTACCAGAAACTGCAAGCTCTGGGTCCCCTTGCAGCTGAGTAAAGCCCCCACCAGGCCTGAACAGAATCACTGAGAGAGTGCGAAGTAAAATCCCACCATGACAGAGGAAGACTCAAGGCATTTTACCTGTTTACTGCCAGGTAAAAAGTGACCATTCTAGGAGCTGAACTTGTAACATGGGTCCTTTTCTATGTGTTCATAAATCTAGTGATGACAATAAAATGGCAGTTTTCCTACAGAAAACACAGACCTTTTCCAGGCATTTAAGAGTTAAAACACATCAAGCAGACTTTGAACCCTGAAAGAAAACCCCTCTGCCCAGGGAGCTTTCCTGGGCTAATCCAGGCCTCTGACACACTCTAGCTAAATAGCATTCATTAGGTCAGAGGAATTTCTTTAGAGGAAAAAACCCTGTACTGGAGCCAGGTGCTACCAACGTGTGATTAATAGCAAGTGGTGGAGCCTGTGCTCATCAGCAGAGCAGGGGGACGTGGTGGGATAGAAAGCTCTTCCCAAATGTCTTTGGCACAAGCCTCAGCAGCTCTTTCTAAGCTTTTCCTGAAATCTAGCTCACTTGTGGGATTAAAAAATGCTGCTGCATCAATAGCTGTGCTTATAGGAGCAGGCGAGATGCAGCCCTGACATTTCGAGGTTATCCAAGCAAGACAGTTCCTGACCATAGCTTTGCCTGGATGCTAACGTTGGCTGCCAGGCCACATCCCCTGGATCCCCCAGGCATGCAGGGGAGTAAGCTGCAGGGTGGGGAGCTGTCACCCTCCTCCAGCCACCTGGCCACAAGGCCACTCCTGTGGGTCCCCCGGGAGCCTGGCTCCCTGGGGCCGCGTCTGTGTGCCCTGCAGCCTCCGCATCCCTGTGGGCCACGGGAATGTGAAGAAATGGCTGTCATTGCCAGAGCTGCTGGTGCCCAGAGCTGGCACTGAGGCTGCTGCCGCGTCCAAATCCTCCCACGCCCCCGGCGAGGCTGAGAGGCTGGCACGGTACCCAGCGGCTTCGCGGCGCGCTCGAGGGGAGGGGGGACGTGCCGGCTCACGGGCCTGAATTTTCTCACTTGTGTGTGATGGGCTAATTATTATTGATTGACATTTTTGGAGTTTTGGGGGCACTGTAGGGAAGCGTAGAGTGTGGGAAGAGGAATATGTTGACAACTTTTTCACATAATCCTTTCCAGCCCCCTCATTTTTCAGTCAGCCATGGAACGTGTCCAAATATCTGGGATTTTAATGAAATTAAAAGCAAGCGGACCCAAAATCCCTTGAAAAATACAACAAACCATACACAAATTTCTGTTTCCTTCCTCTCCAGCCCCCATACCACAAGGGTGGGATGGATATCCAAGGAGGTTTGGTGGTGATCTGGGGAGGCTGCTCCAGCCCTTGCTCTCAGCCCCCCACCAGGGCAGCTGTCCTGGAGCCATGGCACTGCATGGCCAGCCTGCTTGGGCCATCATGTGGTGTTTGGTGAGAGCATCTCTCACTCCCTCCATGGTCTGCCACCAGGTCCTGTGATAAGGACTATTTACGTGACAGTCCTGCCCACACCAAGAACTGTATGGCATCCTAAATCATGTTCCAAGGGAAGGTCCAGCACCCTTGTGTGCTGAGCCGGCTTAAGCAACATTTCAGGAGTTATAGCTGCTGATGTGTGTTTATCCTAAGCCCTGAGTGAAACCCCACTGGGAGCTGCACCTCAGCACACGCTGCTCAGGATCCCCAGAGGGCTTCAAGCATGTTTGTCACAGGAAAAAAAGATAGCTCTTGATATTAATAAATAACAGTCTACTTTAGCCTAGCTGAACTGAAGCAAGAAATTTGTATGGCATGTGCTGCAACAAAGCAGTTAAAGGTGGTTGCAAGGGACAAGCAATCACATGCTGCATGCAGGAGCTTCGGCACGTGCAGCCTCCACCTCAGCTGCTGTAAATGCATTCACGCAGGTTTAGCCTCTGCTGCGGGAGGTGACTCTTGTATTGCATTGTGAACGATGAAAACTGTTTTACAGTAAATACTGAACTGGCAAGCCGGATTTTAAACCAATTTTCCTTGGAAATGGCAACTCAAACTGCCTGCATGGCTGGGAGCATTGCTGCTTTCTCACTGCTGTGGCTGCTGGCACCAGGCAGAGCCAGCATGGCGACGTCTCCTAAAGAAGCTCCCGTTGCGTGCTAATACTGCGAAGGTACAATCCAGACACAGCTGGAGCCCTGGCTCCTACCAGATATTCAAACCTCAGCCTGCAAACACATACTCTTTCTATTTTCCCCGGGCAGCTTGCTTAGCCTTTAGGCTTCCTGGGTTTTGAATTGACTCTGCCTTTTGAGTGGGAGTTTTAAGGAAAAAAACCCCAGCAGGTTGAAAGCAAAGGAGCCGGCTGTGCTGACTAACCTTTTTCATTTAAGGCAAATGTGGGGAATACTGGGGGGAGAAGCAAAGCCTGTGCTTTGTGAGCAGCACAACAGCAGTGCAGCACGCTCTTAAAATGAATCCCGATGCCTGCCATCCTCAGCTCAACATTATTAATGTTGTTTAACCTAAACAAGGCCGGACAGGAGGATTTTCCCCCAGCATGGATTAGTGAGTCAGGAGAAAAACGAAATTCAGCAGAAATCCTCTTAGTCATTTTTATCAGGGGTAGATTTTTCACATCTGAATCTCAGCTGCCAATTTGCATGGATAATCTCAGATTAGCTTTAGTCCATGGTTCATTTTTTTGTTTCCCCCCTAAATAAGCCCACTTTTGCAGTGACAAAGGAGGCGAACAATTCTTTAGGAGAATGGCTGTGACATCTAAATAACAATGATAAAAAAGTCCATCTAAAACCAAGCAGCTCGGCACTTTGGGCTCCCCCCTCTTCACTATGCATTATTCATGGTAGACAACAGGACCAAATGTGTATGCTCCCTGTGCAATTACCAGGAGAACATATTCAAAGACATATGCTAGTGCCTCTTAGTGAAAGGAGATGTGCAAGTACCCATTATTTACTAGGCACTGTTATAAAATCTGCAAGTTTGACTCCAAGGTTGCAGCTTAATTGACTCCCCCTGGTAGCTCTTGTCATCCATCTAATTCAAGCCATGTGAAAGCCTGGTTGTTGTTTTGTGTGTGTACAATACACTGGCTGCTTTGGCACATGCTGGTGGAAAAAATGTGGTTTGCATCAATTAACCTTTTTTTATAGCAAGGAGAGTGGCTGAATGACAGTGCTTCTGAGAAGCATGTAAAACTTCAGTGTGTCACTCACAGCAAAGCATCACTGAGGTCATCAGTGTTATCATCATGGCTGCCTTCGGCCCCGCTTCCCCCAAGCACAGAAGCCTCGATAAGGATCATCTGCTTGGTTTATTGCCTTCTTGATCCAATAAATACATTTCCTGTGAGAAAACCCTTCTGTGGGATTTATTTAAATCAGCCTCCCCAAATTCGTCTCTGCAAACTTCCTTCCTCTTCCTCCCACACTGTTTCTCTCTGTGTGCCGTAAGCTTTAAGGATCTCTGCACTGATTCCTTTCCATATCCCCTTCCCAGGCAAGCAGTAACCTCTGTGCACGTGGAAATAATTTTCCTCTAATCAGCCATAGCAGTCCAGCTCCTTTTCATCCCACAGTGCATCCCCCGAAGATTCATGCTCCTTCAGAAATGGGGCACTGAGGGCAGCAGGAGTGCCCAAAAAAGGAAGGACAACAGTTAAACGAAGTTTTGGGAAGAGACTACAATACTGTTTCTTACCTAGTCAAGTGAACATAAGAATCTGTATGGAAACCCTCATCCTAATTCTGAATAGGAACAAATTCAAATAAATAGGTGTATTTTTTGAGAATATGTGTGGAATATGCCCACTTTTTTTTTAAGCAGTCGCACTCTCTGCAGTGCTTTGGGAGGTAAAGCATCACTTCCAGCTTGCCGAGACCGGGAGGAGTGACAGAGTGGTGATACGGTGTTCTTTCCACACAAACCCTTGATGGAGACATGCTGCAGCACCGCAAAAGGGAATTGACTTCTGCAAATGAAGCAAGGCCTTAAGTGCTTTGTTGAACAGCAGCCGAGCTCTTTGGTAATGAACAACAGTGACAAAAGAAATAAAGGAGCAAGCCGTGATAGCCCGATGTGGTTGCAGTGGAGTAGCTGTTGTGATGGCTGCTGGCGTGAGATGACATGTGAACACAATCTATCTCCACACGCTGCTGCAGTCTTTCACCAGAGGCTACTTTAAAAAACTTGAAGACTTGGCAATTAAGAGGACCTCTAATTGAAATAGAACAACGGCAGCATTTTAATTGCCATGCAGCTCCCCTCCAGAGCATCATGGTGTGGTAGAAATTCAAGGTTTCCACAAGCAGGTTTACAAGCAGGTTTTAAAAATCATACAGAAACCATGTCATGTGTGTTTTGCCTCAAGAGCCATTTGACTCCTTGGGGAAGGGATTAGTTACTCCACAACACCCTGGCCACACGTTGGGGTAGAAAAGACCTTGCTTCAGTGGGTGACATGTACCCTGGAAACATTCTTGCTGGAGGACAGGGACACCAGCTGCAAGTACCTGCAATTTAAAATGCATTAAACCATGCACTGGAGCCCTGACTGGAGCTTCCTTTAAAAAAAACCACTGGCTGATAGTGATTATCAGCTGGACAGGGACAGGGACAGGGACAGGGACAGGGACAGGGACAGGGACAGGGACAAGAAAAACCCATTAGTGTTGGTGTCATGCAAACTGAGATGGTGGTATTCTGATGGGAGTGCTTCAGAAATTCAAGTCACATTAAAAAAAAAAAAAAAAAGAAGAAGAAACAGAAGTCTGGATATTCCTTCTCATTACCTGGATTATGCTATTGTTTGCTGGCATTGACATGGGGCTCTTCAAGGAAGGGACATTCATTCCTCCTATAGCTGGGAAGAAAAACACTCCAGGTAGCACTAAGAGTGATAATAAATGGGATTGCAGCAGCAATCTCACCCCAGGGCAGAGTGTGGACAGGGACTCTTCAGGGAAGGAGGGAGATGCTGGAGGTGCTGGGAGCTCTGCCAGCTTCCCCTGTGGCGGGTGCCAGGGCCTGTGCTGGGCAGGAGCCGCTGGCAAGTAGATGTTGTAATATATTAATATACTTTTATAATTCCTTTCATTTCCAAGAGCCCCGAGACACGGCGCAGCAGATAATCCTGCTGATTAGCCAAATCAAAGCTTTGTGAGCAAACCTCGCGCACTCTTTAGGGAGCTGTGCAACACAAAATCAATGTATTGAAAGTGCACTCTCCACAGCAAGTGCTGCTGATTCACAGCCCTCATCTGCTTCACATTTCAGGGTAGGTGACATCCAAGGAACGGCTGCGGTGTTGTTTTCCATTATTAATTATCTGCTGGTCCTAGTCTGGATGGCATTCGAGACGTGAAAGCCACCATCCCTTTCCCAGGGAGATAAGAACCAATGCAGACAGAAAATCAAGGCCAGGAGCAGAGGTTTCTGCTGTGCATCTGTGGGAGACACCCGACCCAGGCTGAAGCAGCAAATGCATGTTAGGAAGAAGTCTGCAAAAAAGGGTGAGCAGGTGTCTGGCACGACGAGGAGAGGAAACACAGAACAACAGATGAAGAATAAAGGTCTTTTCCTCTAACCAAAGGCTGTATGAGGACTCTAAAACCAGCCAAAGCCAAACCCCTTGCTGGGAGCTGGGCATTTGCTGCTTGTTTTTCAGGAAACCCTAATGTCAGGTGCTCCCGCCTGCAGCTGGTTCCTGGTGCTGGTTTCAAAACTATATCTTGCTCCTCTTTGAGGGAAACAACAGTGCTGGGGGGAGCAGCACCCTGCAGGACCCCCACGCAGCCCCCCCTTTTCATCACCCCTGGGGAGGCTACAGCAGAACCCTTGTTTTTGTCCCCACACCAGCCCTGGCAGCACTGAGGCAACCTGACGCTCCGCCGTGGGAAGGACCTATTAGATAATTGACTGCATCCCCTGCCAAGGCAGCAGGTAGTCTCCTGACAGAGGCTGTAACAGATATTAAACATACTGCTCTTGATCTCAGCAAAAAAAGGCCACTGGAGTAATTTTTTCTTTAACCCACTAAGTAAAAGCTTTCTAGCTCATCTTAATAGGTTTTATCTGATGAAAACGGTACATTCATCATGGAAAGGCTTGTCTTTTTTTTCTTCCCCATTAAACTTTCGAAGAAATGTTTTAATTTTTTTAAGCTGTCATTGATTTTTTGTAAGCAAAAATGGACATGTTGAAGCAGAGAAAAAATCCATTTCATTGTAAGCCAATTTTCATTTAGGGGAACATTTCAACATACAATTTCCAATTTGGTCCCGTCACATCCTCCTTGTCCTGCTGTTACACAGGTCAAAACATTACCAGAGATTGATAAAAGTGCAAAAATGTGAGCTTGTTTTAGCAGTAATTGGTACTTTTATATTTGTTTCCCGACAGTTTTGTCTAGCTGCTTTCCTCTTTTTCTGTCAGCCCGAGAGAATAACACCCTCAGGTAGCTGCATGCTGATGCCAGGCCCATGATGGGGAGATTTGTTTCTCTCCCATTTCTACAGCCTCCTCAGCCAGACAATGGAGTATGACCTGTATTCAGGTGAGCAGACACCAACACCACCAGCACACCAGCACATGTGATGACCAGAAAGTAATTAATTTCTCTGTTAAAATCAATCCCCATGCTGAAACACTGCCTGTCCCACACTCCCAAAAGCCTTGGTGCCCTTGGAAGCCTTTCCCTGCTCTCACTTCCCATCTGGGGCTGTGGGGGATGAAGAGTGGGGTGGGGGGCTTTGGGGGTGGATGCCTGTCAGGGCCCTGCTCCCACTGTCTCAGAACCATAAGGTCACAAGCATGGTGAACCACTCTGCACCTGGATAACATCTTCTGCTGGGCTTCTGAATATTGCAACATCCCCTTTTTGCTGGCAAGTACCGTGCTGCCAGTGCTGCACCTTTGAGCCCTGCGCACCCTGTGGCCTCATTAGCCCCAAATTATGTCCAGCCAGGGCCGTGTACAAGCCAACCTCCAGCAGTCAAGGCTTCCTGTTGCCAGCTCAGCACCTCTGCCTGCAGCCTCCGACATATTTTGCAGTCGTGTCCGTTTGGTACCAACTGAAGGCAAAGAGGGAAAAAGGTGAAAAGCAAGGAAACGGCTCCCGCATTGTTCATCTCCAAAGGAGGGAGGGAAGCTGCTGCTACAGCCCGCAGGGGCACCATCTGTCGTGAGTCAGCAACCAGCCAGATTTACTGCCGATTGATTAAATTAACATTTGTTATAAGCCAGGGAAGGGAGGAAGGGGGGAAGAAATCCTCTTCACTGCTCTTGAATTATTTATGCCCTGGAAGCCTCCATGCCATGCTCGGGGCAGGCAGCAGCGACATGAGCTGCAAGTCCCTGTGCAGAGGGACAGGCTGGGCTACTGCAGGTCCTCCTGACCTCTGACAAATTACAGCAACGCAGGATGGTATGAGGTGTGTGGGAGGTGCCATTCCAGAGGGGGTTCTCCTCCCTTGTTTTGGCCATGAGCTCTGTTTTCCCAGTAATGGTGTGAGGGATGGTTGCCACACTCCTCGTGCCCACACTAAGCCTTTGTGGACTGGTGCAAAAGCAAGGGCAGGTTTGTTTGGGCAGGACAGGCTGAGTGGCTTCGCTCCACACCCCTGGTAGGTGCGGGAGGAAAAAACCAAGCTGAATTCCCACCAATTTGATATGGTATTTTTTTCCCTAGATGCTGACAGTGAATCTGGATGGAGTCAGCTGGGTGCTCCTAGGTCTCATTGAAACCTGCCTCCATATGCAGCGCGTGGCTGAATTCAGGATGGGCTCATGTTGCTCTGCAAGGGCTGTCTGGGCTTGCCATGTGCCTGGCCAGGAGGGGGAGAAAACGTGGTGGAACTGCTGAGAGATGTGCTGCACGGGCCATGCCTGAGCGGGCTGGGCCTGCCAGGAGAAAACATCTGTGCAAACCTGGCCATACAAGCTGCCAAGCCAGCGAGGAGCAGGGACTGCGGGTCTTTAGTTTTTGTGGCTCACGGTGGGTTTCAGAGCCAGCCAGCCCCACGGCCATAGCCCTGACCATCTCTCTGCAGAGCTGGCAGCCAGCCTGCGTGAGAAATAAGCAACTCTTCCCTTCCTCCCACAGACTAGTATCCTCTGTGCAAACATAGCAAGGATGCGTTTTCTTTCTGTTGGCTGACCCGTAGGACAGGGATGAAGGCCCTTGTGCCCCCACAGGGTGATAGGTGAGAAGCGTGCTCCCCACAGGTGTTGGGGCACAGTGAGGGCAGGGGAGCTGAGGAAGGAAAGGAAGAGTCACCAAGGGGTGAAGGCAGCAACAGGGATGACCGTGGGAGCAGTGCCACCTCCTGTCCTCACCAAGCCTTCCTAAAGCCCAGTCACTGCCCGAGCCTTTGCAAGGTCTCACCCCACAGACCATGCTGGCATGTGAGTTCTCCTTGAACCCCCAATGGCCTGCACAGCCTCCCCAGACCTCCCAAGTCTCAGGCTGCCACAAAAGTCCCTAGCAACACCAGGGCAGCCAGTGTGCCTGTACCAGAGAATGAATTTAGGTATTTAAACTTCTTTTTACAGTCAGCCATCAAATATTCATAGTAACAAATAAACGAGGAGGGGAGGGGCAAGCCTATTACAAAAGGGCTGAAAAGGGAAATAAGTTTTTACAGCCAGACCATTAAGTTATAAATCTGGATATGTCCAGGATTTATTTACCGTGCTCTCTGGATGTAAGCACGCCGAAGCCACAGCTGCAAGTGAGGGCAGGAGGTGTGTGGTTTGTCCAGCCCTAGGATGAGAGTCAGAGAAGGTGGTAGGAGGAGGGGAGGCCAAGGAGGAGAGGAGGCTGGTGTTGGGGGTACAGAAGTTGGCAGAAGGCAGTGAGAAGGCAGTTGGCTGGTGCTGGCAGAAGGCAGTGAGGAAATCAAGGAAAGGCATCCCTGCACATCCCTGCACAGCCTGCAAGGGGACATGGCAGTGGGGGGTGGCAGAAGGACAAATGTCCACTGAGCTGGGGCTCCAGGCAGGTCTTTCCCCTCTCACTGCCCTGATTTCTCCAATTTCAGGATGGTATAGTCCTACCTCCTGGAATTTAAGCTGAGGGCTCTGGTTGCTACTGCAGCACAGATGAAGAAAAATCTGAGACGAGGGTGCAGGCCACCAAGCCCCTTCCCACAGGTTCCTAAAGAGCCATTGCCTCTAGACCATTTCCCACCACTGTCACCTGGGAAAAGACCTTTCTTCCCAATTCCTACTGCAAGTAAGATCCCTTCCATCCTGGTTTGTAATATGTCTTGAAATATTGCAGGGAAAAGCCATGTTCTTGACGTGAAGGGATAAAACATGGCACCAGGGAGGGACCACATCTACTGGCACCAGCCAGTGGATGCCCAGGTAGTCCCTCCAGCCTCAGGGGCGTGGTTTGGGTTTCCAAGCAGCTGCTCAGCCTGAGCTCACCCCCCAGTCCCTGGAGAGACACCATCATGACCTGTTTCAGCAGAGTTCCTGTTACCAGGGAAAGGACAGCACAGGAGGGAGCTGCCTGCTCCCTGCTCTCTGAGCCACTGGCAGGCACAGGTATCCAGCAGATACACAGCAGCCCCAGAAGTCTCCAGCAGACTTTTCCCCATCACTGATAAAAAAAGGGTAGGTGGTGTGGGAAGGCTGCTCTCTTGCCACACCCCCCTTCCCCAGAGCCCTCTCCCCATCCTCGCCTTCCCCCGATGACAGTGCCCACCACAGGAGCACTGGTTGGTGCAGGAACCTTGCAACAAAGTGGGGGCTTTGCAAGGCTTATTTGTGCACAAGGATTTTCCCTCAGCCAGGCCAGGATTTCCTAACCCTCCAAGGCCCCTCACTGCAAAGGTCAGGGCGTATCTCAGCAGCGCAGTGCATCCGGCACGGTGAGCGGATGCCCGGACCCGCTCCCAGTGGCCACTGTGGATTCCTGGACAATGTTGCTCCGTGAAGCTCCAGGTCCCAGGGAGCAGAGCCGGCAGGGAGGGTAGGAGACGTGCCAGGGGGAGTTCAATCCCTGATGAAGTTTCCAGTCAGACTCTATTTTAATGTTGAGATCCTCCATTTGTTCAATTCTTAAAGGTGACCCACAAAGTAAAGTACAATTTGGGCCCATGCCCAGTGTTTGCTTCCCTGCACTGAATAAAAAGACCTGGAAGTGAGTATTTTTATAAAGCTACTTTTTGGCATTAGGAATGTGGATCTTTCCTTTAACTCAATACCCTGGGGAGGCAAAAAGGCTTGCCTATGGTGTGGTTACAGAAATTATAATGATGTGAGCTGAGCTGCTGTGACGTGACTGGAGCAGGCTGTTTGCTGTCCAGTGTTTCTGTTTGTTTTGTAATTAACATCACTTAATTTCAATGACCAGCTGACATTTTGGATAAAAAGGCTTTGTTGAAGCCTCAGCATCCTGCCTCCTCCTATGGTACATTTTCCATAGGCTCATCCTACAGCTGCTTCAGCAAAACTTATCGACTGTCAGTTCCATCAGCTAAACCAGCAAACAGGAAACATCCTTAATAGCTTTTTCCCTCCAGGACTTTTGTCATACAGAGAAGATACCTACAAGACAGAAACCCAAATAAGAAAAACCCAGTCTCAGGCCCCAGGGCCCCGAGGGCTGCCCTGGCTGTGCAGGGCTCTTTGCTCTTCCATGAGCCGCAGGCAAAGGAGAACGCTGTCCTTCCATGAGCACAGCACAGCCACCCCCTGCACCTCATTTTGAGGCAGAATTTATGGCTGTTCAGCCATCAGAGACTGCTCATGTGAAGCCTGTACAACTTCATGCAGGCTTTTGTCTCAGTCTGTGTGTGTGTCCTTGGGAGCTGTCTCCCTGTCACTGCTGCATGGACACACCCACTGCTCTCCTCTCACCTTTCTTTTCTTTCCAGAGCCACTGTTAAGAGCTGGGGTCACTTCTGACCCCGGGTGTATGCCGATACAGTTTGCAGCAAAAGCACTTAGGGAATGTAATCACTCACAGAAACCCAGTTCCCATGGGGCTGACACCACTCTTTGATGCACTGAGGTTTTCCTTGCTATGGCCCCACCTTTTCCAGTCCTTGCTGGCCGGCCAAGGCTGCTGCCAGCCCCTGAGTGCATGTCCCGGGGTGGAGCATGCCAGGCACGCCGGCAGGCAGGATGAGGGCAGTGGTGCAGGGCTGGGGATGCTGCTGCAGCTCTGCCTGTGCTGAGTCACACCCACCGGATGCTCCTGCATATCCCTGCTGGAAAGGTACCAAGAGCATTAGCATTGCAAGCCCAATCGCTGCAAAATAAGACAGCCTGATCGTTGCAGTAGCTCCTGTTACAGCCCATGGCTCCCTGCCCTGTGTCCTCCAGCCATCCGTCCTGGCTAGGTCAGGCGGCCTCCCTTTGGTGTATGCTGAGTGCCTGATGTTCAAAGCAACATGCTTGGGTCTTCTCCAAAGAAAGCCCACAGACTCGGTCAGCTGCTGCCATAGCTTATTTACAGACTGCTGTTCCCCCTCCCATGCTCCTGTCCCCCAGCACCGTGATGACTCCTGCCTTTTTGCTCCATCCCGTGGCATTGCCTAACTGCAGCCTTCTCTACATCTGTGCAAGGACCAGACAGACACCAGAGAGGCCTTCAGCAACACCAGAGACTGGGAGGTTGGCCTTTTGTCAACCCTTGCAAGCATAGGGGCAGCTGGGAGGGACTGGCCTGCACCCCAGAAGACTCACAGCCCACAGGCTCGCCTTTCCTTCAGCCACAGGCAAGTGATTTATGGCTCTAGGCCCCCATTTCCTTGCCTGGGACCAGACAAGCATGCCTCCCTCTCAGGCTGCTGTGACTATGGCTGTGTTTAAAACCCGAGGTTCCCAGGCACTATAGCAACGTGTCCATACAAACACTTCGGCCTGAGCCACCCTTTGTTTGGCGTTTCTGGAGCTGTGCTATGACTGATGAGCTCTCATCAGACCAAAACCATCTCGAGCAGGCTCTGCCGAGGCCCGGCTGCTCTTGACGTCAGTAGGTTTTGGACCCAGGCCCGTCTTTCAGAGGAGGTGAAGCCAAAGCTGCTTTTAAATTGTGCTGCTTCTGCTGACAGCATAGAGGACAGTGTGGGGCGCAGGCCCACACCACAGCCATAGCAGGATCGTCCAGGGATGGAGCTTGACCAAGTCCTCTCATGTTAGCTGGCTGACCTGACCCTTCCCACCACCTTGTCCCCAAGACCCTGAGGCTCCTGATGTGGGCAGCAGACCTGGCACAATCCCTGCCCTGAGAGCCCCAGCTGTTCCTCAGGCAGACACGGCTTCCTTTGCCCAGTTCCTCAAGCATCACCCATCGACCCTCCATGTCTTCCTTTCCAGCAAGGTTTCCTGAGAGGACAGGGTTACTGCCACCAAACTCTGCTGACAGCTGGGGGACTGAGAAGCCACAGGACCAGCTCTGCATGGCATTTACACTGTGGGAGACACAAATTGCAAGGTACCATGATCCCAAAGATGTCTCTAAGGCAATACTGTAAATGCCAAATAACCAGCAGTTCAGGCTGTTTCAGAGGGCCTTCCCTTCCTGCTGGATATGTAAGTATCTCTCTCCCACTCTGAGTCCTTATTACAGTTTCAGAGACAAGGGAAGGTCTGCAGACAGAAAGCAATCTATTGCCCATGGGTTTCCTCAGCTTTCCCTTCCCATGTCCTGGGGCTCCTGGCTCTGGCTCCTGCTCTCCAGTTTTTGGTATGTATGGGGCCCTCTCTGGGCTCTCCTACACCCCGAGGCTCCTGGGGCTGCAAAGCCACCAGCCCATTTCCCTGGGCTGCCAGAGGGGCAGTGGCTGTCCAGGGACGGTCCTGACTTTCAAGGCACAAAGGAAGGGGAAGGCAGGGGTGCCTTGGGACACCTGTCAGGATTCACCCAGGACAGACACACGGAGCCTTTGCTGCTGCTCCAACCCCGCTGCTCCAGGTACTCCGGATGAACTGGTGTTTGCCAATGGTGGTGCTCCTCTGGGCACGGCTTCCCAGCACCTGCTGCCCTGGCTGCTGGCTTTGGCTCTGGGCCTGCCATGTGGCTGGGGTCCTGCTCCAGGCTGGGGGTTGCTGGGCAGGATGGAGGGTAATTAACTGCAAATCCTCCTCCTCCCCAGATTTGTTCAGCTTTGCTAGGTCTCCCTGCTGCTGTTTCCAGGCACTTTGTTTTCTCCTGGCTTCTTCCTGCTCACCTTCTTCCATCCCAGGGCTGCTCTTTGAATCCACCAAAGCTGCTACATGGGTCTTACACTAATTTTAACAAAGGCTCTTGTTTACCCTGGGGATTTTGTTAGTGTCTCTGTCAAAGCTGCCTTTGAAAGCTTTGCTACTCATGCTCACTAATAATTTAGTGTTTGGCTTCTGCATGGCTTCCTACTGTTCTTCTGGCTCCACCAGTCTCCCTCCTGCTTCACTCATCTTTTTTTTTCCTCATGCAGGTTGGGAGCAGGAACCAGTTAATATTTGATTTCCCCTCTTGACTGCCATGTCTGGGAGGCATCAGGGGATCAGCACAGCCACCCAAGGAGGGAGCAGCAGCTCCCCTAGAGCTATTTGCAGCCCTCCCAGATGTCTGACTTTGCTGCCTTTGAGCCCCTTGATGCCTCATCGTCCCCTTGTCCCTCCCCATACCCACCCTCCCAAGGTCTGTTCTCCCTGTTGATAATCCATTATCTACATTTAATGCCTCACTAAAGTCCTTCCCTTTGTCTGACGGTGAAAACCCGACCAGATGTGAAGCTTCTTCTGTTACTAATGGCAAATCCTTTTGCAATAGCTGGTTAGAAAACGGGAAACCTTTTGAATGAAATAAAAATTGAATCACCAGGCTAATTTTCATTCTGTGGATCTCATCAAGGAGCAGCGTTTTTTTTAGCATTATTTTTATCTTTTTACAGAAAATCACTCTTTAGAACTGTGGCTCAGAAGATGGGTTTGTGTTGTCAGTACACACACCAATAGACATTTCCTTTGCTGTGCTGGTGTAGTTATTATTGCTCTCATGGTCCACTCAGCTCTGAAAAGAAACCAGAAAGGGAACAAGAGGTGGAAGAAAAAAAATGCAAATATTGTGTTAAGTGTTCAGACTTCAGAAAACTGAGGCCATCAGTAGCATTTCCAGGAACAAGATTGCCCTCTGTGCCTGCTGAGTACCCCCAGATAGATGCAAAGATCGGCTCCAGGAAGGGAGTGAAGTGTGGCTAAAGGAAGGTCTTCAGTTAACCCTCAAACTGTGTTATCATTTGGCATAATTTCCACAGTCCTTCTGCAAACCTGCTTGCTGCTATAAGGTGTTGGGTTGTCTCACAGTGCCATGTGAATGACCATTAAAATACAGCAGTGGCAGCTGCTGCGCAGCGGCAGAGCTTTGCAGCACCAGCAGCAGAGCTGCAGCACCAGCAGCAGAGCTGCAGCACCAACACAGCCCCTGAGAGCCCACGGACAGAGCCCTGCTGTAGTGGGCCAGCATTCAAATGGGGACTCACAAGCTGGGGATCACAGATAAAATGTCAGCATGTGGCCCTTTCTGGCAAGCCTGCACTAGCATGGCATTTTGGTCTTGTATTTGGGCTGCATGTGCTGGGATCTGCATCGGTTTTTTGCTGAGACAGGTGGTAAGAGGAGATCCTGGACCACAGAAACCACAAGCATTGCCAGCAAGCTGGGAGAGAGCTGTCCTCCTGACTAAATGGTTATTCCCATTACTGCACATGGGCCTATCTACCTTTTTCCTTCAG
Organism: Acrocephalus scirpaceus scirpaceus; assembly: GCA_910950805.1. Classification (NCBI taxonomy): domain Eukaryota; kingdom Metazoa; phylum Chordata; class Aves; order Passeriformes; family Sylviidae; genus Acrocephalus; species Acrocephalus scirpaceus. The sequence continues at coordinate 44,791,084 of OU383779.1, forward strand.
ATGCAAGCACTCATTTTTGCAGCTAGTTAGAAATGCACTGACAAATGCCAGCCTGAAATGTTTCATCTCCTGCTCAATGAACTGTCACTGAACCAAAAAAATAAAAATTCACAAGGACATGCTTGCACTCCTGGTGGGTCTGCCCAGAGCCAGGATTTGAGAGCTTCCCAAACTCACTTATGACATTCTTCCAGTTGGGAGTAGTCTAGCTAGGTTTTAAATATCTGTCTAATTCAGAAAGAATTTTTGCTTTTAATTTCTGGATACAGTGGCGCATCCTGTGAACTGCAAAGCTTGTGTACCAGCAAAACTGTGTGTTAGATCTGTGGAGGTTCCTGTGTCCTGTCACTTGGGAAAAAGAAGTTGGTGAACTCATGTGATACCCCAAACAGCTGAAACAATAAGCAAAATAGGCACAGCACAGACACAGAAGGAAAACCTATGCTGCCTGAGAGATTCAGTGAGAGCTGGTGCAACAAAGGTGCTTGGCTGTGACTATGAAGATGTCCTGGGGCAAGAAGAGCAGGCAGACAGGAAAGCTGTGAGGAATGGCTGTGAGGAAGTGCGAGAGCAAGCTGGCAAAGGAGTCTGAAGAGAGAAGACAGGGAGAGGTGCAGGACCACACACCAGTAAAACCAGCCCTGGAGTTGTGAGCAAAGACATTTTTCCCCACGTGATTTTTCCCAGGCACAAAGAAATAATATTTTTTGTGAAGGTAGAGGTTGGCAGGAGAAGTGCTTCCTCTCGCCATTGTTTTCCAAGACCCAGAGCTTGCCAGCACTGCCTCTTCTGTTCCCCACCATCACCAAAGAAAGGCAGGCATACATAAAATGACTGACTCCAGTGAAGCCATGGTTCACTGAACCACCCAGCTAAAGGTGGTTTTGGCCCAGAAGGAAAAAAAACCTGGTAGGAAAAAAAACCCTGGAAGGAAAAAAACTTTGCAGCATCTTTGCCTGGCTTTCACTCTGAAGGTGAAAGCAGCAGCAGTGAATGCAGTGATAGAAACAACAGGAGAGCCCTTCCTGGGCTGCCATCCTTCAGCCCCCCTCAGCAGGGCCCACAGCTGGCTGTGTTTTGCCCTTAACAGCAGGGCTGGGGGATCTCACAAGGTGAGATGGGCACTGCTGGCTGCAGGATGTCAGCAAGAGATGTTCTTTGTTCCCCTTGCTTTTTGCATTTCCATGTTGTTGTTGTTTTTTTCCTGGAAACTTTTGCTGCTGAGATGCCCTCTCAGTCGGCAGGAGCAGAGCTATCCTGCACACAACAGTGCCACCAGCACAAGGCACACACTGGGCATTGCTCCACCACTGCGGAGTGAAGAAAAGTAGGTCAGGAAAGTAGGTTTGACAGAGCCAAGGACCGGACTTGTCACCTCAGTTGCCATTGGCGTGGGAATTGAGAACTGCCAGTGCCAGCAGTGAGCGGAACAGGCAGCATCCGATCCGGGATGCCGGGCAGAGCGGGGAGCCCCTGCCCTCCCAAAGCACGGCACTGCGTACTGCCCTGCTGCTGACCTGCCTCCAACAAAGGCTGAGCATCTCTGTGCTGCACTTGCCTGACTGATCATTAAAGCAAACTCCTGAGCCCAGGGAGAAGGTGCTAATTGCAAATACCGACTGCTTCCCTCCGAGTGGCAGGACAGCACTCTGCAGGCTGGTGTGCCACTCCTCAAGGGAGGGGTCTGCTGCTGGTCACTGACAGGAGAACAGAAATCTCTGCGTGGGGCCCCCGGTACTGAAATTTGCCCCATTAATGAGTCAGAAAATCACCCACCACGCTGCTGCCTGCTGCTTTAGAAGGTGTGCTCCTTTGTCTAACACACTTTCTAGTGGATGTGCAGCAGTCACCACATGTGTTTCTGTGATGCCCACTCCAAAGGTCCTCTGAACATTTGGGGACTGCAGTACACTGGGCTCTGGGATGGGAGTGGACTCTGTGGGTCGGGGCCGCAGAGAGGATTTTTTATCGCTGAGACAGGTGGGATGGTGTTAGCACACAGCAACTTTCCGAGAACAGAAGTTACCTGTGATAAACCCCACATAAGGCAGAGAAGATTCAGGCCTTGCGATCTCCAAAGCAGTTCGGTGCAGACACAATGGTTGTATTTCGGCAAGCAGGGCCTTCCTGCCTGACGTGGGGGTCGCAGCGGCGGGCAGTTCAAGAAAGAGGGATACAGTCAATGCCTACGGAAACCCCTGCCACAGGCTGTCCCCTCCCTGCAAGTGCCTGTGCAACTTTTGGGGGGCTAAAACCAGCGTCGCTTCCTCCTCGCTCCTGGCTAATTGCTTTAATGCTGCCTCGCTCCCCCCCGCGGCTCATCATTTATTGAGAGGCTGCAGCCCCCGAGCAGCGCCCCGCCGGCCGTCACGCTGCGGGGGCTGATGTGGGGTGGCTGCCCGGCTACCGGGAAGGGTGACATCATTGCTGTGTCGGGAGCCAGGCACGGGGGCCGGGGGAAAGGCTTAGCCCACTTATCTTCCCATGTACACCTACAATTTTCCCTTTCAATCTCCTTCCAATCTGGCTACTCCCACGTGAGTTACTAATATAGGACACGCAACGGGGCTTCTCCCTGCCTGGCCTATCCTCATCTATTTGACTAATTAGCTTGGTTTCGCTGGGGGGGGGCTGTGGGGTAGAGAGGGTGAGAAGAGATGAAAGGGGAGGGGAAGCCTTGTCCAAAATTCATCCTTCTGCTGCATCTTCCCTAACCCCTACACTGGTCAAGCTGAGCACAGCTCTGCCAATACCGTCCATCAGGACCCACTGCAGTGCTCGGTAGCTCTAATGCCATAGATCCAGTGCCCTCCAAACTGGGCGGGTACATTGGTCCCTTTCTACTCCTCCTGCCAAAATACCTGCCCGCAGCAGCCCTGTAGGTGCTGGGGCGATATTGCCTCTGCTCTGGGGAAATTACAGCCCCCAGCTGGCCGTCAATGCAGGGTAGAAGGAGAGAGGGGCAAAGAACAGAGGGGTACCGATTTGTTTTGCTCCTACCCCTCCTGCAGCTTGTCCCTGAAGCAGGTCTGGGACAAACAAGAAATCCTGGGGACATGTCCCCCTGGGAGGGTGTCCCTGACCTCTCAGCACCAAAACTACCTTGAGCCAGACCTGTGGATCTGAGAAGCTTTATGAGTTGTTCGGCAGGGAACAAGTGGTTAATTACCATGTGCCACTGCTGTTAACCTCTGCAAATAAGTCTAATTATCACAGATTAATGAACAGAGCGCAGGCACATCCGAGGAGCTGTCGCTGAGGGTCTTTCTGGGTCCACATTTCATTATTTTTCTGAATGCTGCTATCCTGTCTCCCACACTGCCCCCCCAGCCATGCATCCTCCTGATGCTCCAGCTGGTCCCTGAGAGATGTGGCCCCACAACTCCTGCACCGCCACAGCAGTGGAAGGGTCCCAAGGGGTGTGTCAGGGCAGGCACAAAAGCAGGGTCCGAGACAGCTGCCAGGGCTCATCCCACGGACATCAGCGTGGCCCCACAAGAGTGCTTGCACATCAGGGCCATCTCCTTGCATGGTGTTGCAGGGAGCCTCATGATGTTTGGGTTGTGCCCACCCCAGAGGCTCTAGCTTTTGTGAGTAAATAATCAGATGAGATCCTCTTGTCTCATCTGGGAAAGAAAAAAAAATAAAATACAAAACCTAAAGCATGTCATTAGCTCTCGTGGTTGCAGGGAAAAGCTCAAGTGAATCTCCCAGGCTGAGAAAGCAGACAAAGGGAAAACAGACTGTGGTTATTGATTTTTATTTTTAAAAGTCCGCTCTTTCCCCAGCACTGCCTTACGAGAGCCTGTGGGTGGCAAAAGGGGGGTTCTGGCACCTGCTGTGGGATGGGCAGCAGTGTGGGTAGATGGCAGGGCACAGCTGTGGGACCAGGCTGAAGATGCCAGGAATGGCAGAAGGCTGGGGATGGTACATGATGTAGCCTCAAAGCAAGGAGCATTAATAAATGATCAGATTTTACGATCGTGACAGGAAAGCTTACACTTCCAGCATTAAAATAAATAATGAAACATTTTTTTTTAAGCTATTCTGGCTTATTTTCAGCACTTGCTGAATGGCTGATGCTTTCTTATGGTTGCTTACCCAGCACTCAAGAGCATCCTTTCAGATTTGGACCAATTAGCCCACACTCACCTTGACAAGCACTGCTACAACACAGGCACACGACTGCTGTACTCAGGCTCCTGTGCCAGCAAATCAGTGGAGCCTTTTTTTGTTACCCTTAGGAAGCTGATAGCTCCATCTTTACGTGTCTGACACCAGGAAGGGTTTGCCAGTGGAGAAAGGAGACCCACACCTGGGCACGTGCTGCCTTTGAAACCAGCATCTTACTGCCCCTGCAGAGGAACCCCGCTGGCCTTGACTGTGCTGGGATCGACCATGTTCCATCACATCCCTCGTGGCAGCTCCGCAGCTGAGCAGCACAAATGTGTCCCAGCTTCGACATACTGTCATAGGGAGGAAACCAGCAGATGCAAAGGAAGCTGAATGGGCAAATGAATGTTAAAATAATTGGAGCCACCATTTCAGACTTGATGAATATGTTGCTCAAATTATAGCTCTGCCTTGAAAACAAAACAAAACAAAAGCCCTGATGAATGTAACATTAATTTAATAATAGTGAAACTTGTAAATAATGTAACACTCATTTAAATGGTTGCTCTTGCAATATCTCTTGAGAGGAGAGTAAGGGACTTGATAATGTTAGGGCTGGGATGACACATGTTCTGTAAAATGTGATATTTTATTCATCAGCTCCCCCAAGAGCTGGCGGGGCAGTGGGGTCAGGGCTGAGGCAGCCCCCAGCCCTGCCACTGGCCACGCTGGTGCACCTTCCTCCTTGCCAGTCCCTTGGGTTTCCCCAGCACTGTCCTTCCGCAGCACTGTCCTTCCTTATGCCTGGGCACTGGCAGCTCCTCCGGGGCTCCCTCATCCTGGTGCCTGTCTCCCCCAGCCTGTGGACTCTGTGACACCCACACATCTCAGACTTCTCCCTTTGCTGAAGCATTTATTTAAATGTTTCTCTTATCCTTCACCTTCCACTACAAGGCAGAATTAAATTCACAGAAAAGCAAAAAATGCAGTCCACAGCCAAGTCAATAAACACCATCAAATCCAGAGAAAATCAGAGCAGAGATAACCAGTTCCACTCTTTGTCCCTTCCATTTCTTTTAGTTGCCCTTTTTATTTCTCTTTTACTGCTGTAAGAGCCTATTACCAGCATCTACAACTTCCTTTCACCAAGGACCTCTGGGTTTTTCCTTGCCTGCTTCCTCTCTTTTATTTATTGACATATTCAATAATTTAGAGAAATCTTATTTTAAATGCACAGGGCAGAACTCACCCCCAGGTTTAAAAAACAAATCCTGTCACATTTGGCAAACAGCTGCACACAGAAGGCAGACATCAAATATATATATATCCAAATATGTAAATTCAAAGAATCAATAGATATGGCATATTCTTTATTTTAACTTTTCATCCAGAAATAAAAGCTTATTGCTGTATTGATTTCCTTGCGGTAAGGATCATCCTACGAGACGTGATAAGCTTTCCTCCTGGATTGAAGGTCAGCCTGCTGCCATGAGGACTATTCTTACAGGACCAAAAATGCTTGGTCAAGAGCTGATTTGCAAGGCTGGGCTCTAACCTAGCGTGACCAGTCTTCCTCCTCCTCCTCTTCTGCGCAGGAGGCACCTCAGTGCCAGATATGGGAAGCCCTTGGACATGGGGCTTTCAGTGTGAGTCCCATGGCACCTCAGTGCTCCCCCAGCAAACACCTGGGGCCTGAGCTGGTCACATGGCTGCTGAGCCTGCAGATTGGCACCACCATTCTTGCGTCCCCCAGTCTACACTGATGCCGCACACTAAATTTATTCTGCTCCAGTATGCTACTTGGAAGGTTCCCTCTCCTGTTTTATAGCCTGCAGTACACTTATTTTTCACCTCTGTGGTGCCCATCACGTTACACAACCTCACAGCTGATTGGCGTTTTCCAGCCAACACCTGCCATCGAGCTGCCCAGGTTTGTTTGTACATAACTGAGAAATAAATGTAAATGTGCCAGGATGATTAAGATATACACAGGTGGTGTCACCAGAAACAGGAAAAAGGAGCGAGCATTCAGTGTGTATGAGAGAGCAGCCCGTGCTGCTTCATACTGACTCATCCAGGACCGTTAGCATCCAGATGATGCCAAAGGCAAAGAGGCTGCCTTGCAAAACCACTGGGCTGTGCCTTTGGGATTTCTTCATGCATTATCATTTTCATCTTGCTGCTGTTGGCTATAAAATAAATGTGTACATCAATACAGTAGTGGAAAGCAAGCGTCTGTTTTGAAGAGATGTTGGCATTCTTTTATAAATGTCAGCAGCTGAACAACAGTGGGCTCTGTCACCTGCTACCACTTCTATCACTTCCCTTCTATTAAAAATACGTATTGACAATAAAAGCTCTGGCTAAAAAAAAAAAGTCCCTCCCTCCCCAGAAGAAAGACCTTGCTCTGCTTTTCTTGGAAAATCTTTAAACATGTGCCCTGTGAAATGACCTTACACATCTTCTCCCCTCCTGTGAGTGCCATTGAAGTACCTCTTTTAAACCAGGCAGTAAAAATTGAGGCTCCTGTAAGCGGTTTAATAGCAGTGCTTCTCACAGCCACAGCAGCAGCAAATGTCTGAGCTTTCTAAAATACTGGATTTCATGCAGCCCGCTCCCGGCCAGGCCATGCAGTGCCATGCCGTGCCGTGCCGTGCCGTGCCGTGCCAGCCTGCCGGTGCCCACCTCTGCACAGCACAGCCCTGACCCCTCCCCGTGGGGGCTCTGTGCCACTGGGCACACACGGGGCTTGTGCCACAGGCAGCAGGGATGGACACGGCCTGCCTCTAGCGCTTGCGGCTTCTCGCTGAAATCCCGGGGCACTGGGCACAGAAAGCTTTGCTATCCTTGGCAGAGAGGAGCTGGGTTGGAGCTGTTCCTGAAGGCCTCTCCCATCTCTCGGAGTGTCAGTGGTGAGGAGAGGTCAGAATCTGGGCAGACGTAGAGGTGAATTATCACATCTGACCAAGGCAGTGTGGATGGCACTGCTATTGTTTTACAATGGTCTCAGTTTAAATTATTTTTTCCTTTTTGGCAGGTAGATTAAGTTTTAATTGAAAATTGCTTTTAAAAGCATTTATTTCCTTTCTACTTAATACAGGAGTGAGAATTTAGAAAAGCATCCCATGAAAGCAAATGGGTTTCACTTCAGCAGTCCCTGCCTAAAACCTCACTATTTGAGGTTCTGTCCCTTCTTTGCTGCTTTCCTTCACCAGGAGTCTTGTGGAAAGAAGGCCAGCAATGTTTACAGCACACAGCCCACTGGGCAATCCAGTACAAAGAAAGTACTTTGTTCAGAAACTCAAGCACATGAACACTGCTACATAAATGTCAATCACTGTGAATCCTAAACATTGGCCATTTGTAAACTATCTGACTGCAAGTCAAATTGTTTTATGGTTAGAGGAGCATTTAATATACTACGAACAGTTTAAAGTTAGCTTTTCATACTCAGAGTGATTAATGGCACCATATTGTATTTCAATTACTATGAGATACTTCCCTGTAATAAACGATGACAATAATATTCACATTAAGTCAATAAAAAGCATCTCTGAAGTGTGATGTATACATGCCATTACCACAGCCCAATGTGAAAGCATCATACAACAAGTTAGCAACACGGATAACAGAAACCCCAGCACCCAAAGCCAGATGTCTGTGCCAGGCAGAGGCAGTGCCCTCTACCTCAGGAATCTGCAACATCTTGTCTATTGCTTCTGGGCACCACTTCATAAACTCCAGCCTGGGAGCTGACCAGAAGGTGACTGCAAGCATGGACATCCTACAGTCATTTCCTAAGCACTGCTACTGCTACACAGCAGGTCACACCAAAGCCTTTCATCCTCTCTTTCTTCTTCCACGTGAAGCCTCATTAACTGAAAAGGGAAATGATTTTTTCTCATACTCTTTTTAACCTGCTTGCTTGCTTTTTAATTGCTAGCTCTGATTTGAGTGCCCAAGAGCACACTGACTGAGAGCAGGCAATTTCCACAGCCTCACACATGGAATACAGTTTCCCATCAGAAAGTAGAAAACTAAAAAAAACCACCCCAAACTAAAAACAAAAATCCAAATGAACAAAAAACAAGAACAAAAAAACAAAACCAAAAAACCAACCAGGCAACCCCTCTCCAAAAACCCCAACAACAACAACAACATCAAAAGATCGAAAAACCTGACCCTCCCCAAAAAAACTAAGAAAATATTTAGTTTCAATAAACATTGAATTGTTTTGTCTTGGCATTAAAACTTAATTTTGTTTCATTTGACTAAAATAAAAAGACACTTGGCTTAGATGCCAAAACATGACAGCACATATAAAAAAAAGATATGATATTAAATAATATCTAGAAAAAGATAACAATAAATTACTAACTGTTTTGAACAGTGTGTTTATAACTAGCAGAAAATGTAGTAAAATGAGAAGGTGGGAGTTAAACATTTTTTTCATCATGGAAAGCAAAACAAGACATTTCACCATTATCAAAACAAGAGAGAAACCCAAATAATTCACTTTGACTTTCCTGTGGAAAATTTTGTCCAGATTGGCACATTCTCACAAAATGCTTCAATAAAAAAACCCCCTGTGTGTTCTTCAGATGAAAATTCCCTTCTGCTGGGGGACTTCACAGCCACTGCCAGTGAAGGGATTGGGAGAACAGGTATCTCTCTTCACACCTGGCACCTTTGTCCCTCCAATTAAGGGTCTGCATCCCCAGCCTCGGACCCATACAGTCCCTCTGCTCAGTGGAGGCTCACCTCAACAGTCCCCCTGTTTCTAAGGTAAAATATCAGCAAGTTTGTCTCCCACTCCATAAAAAGCAAGGCTCACCCTTTGGTGCAACCCTAAGAAACGATGAGCAATGCACCAATAACGGTATTATTTCATAAAACTCGACAAGGAAATTTAAAAAATAATAAAAAAAGACAAAGGCAAGAGACAAAGAGAAAAACATTTTTCTTTGTAGGTCAGCTTTAATGCACCTGGTATGAGGATTGCAGGCGTGAGAAAATCTCAGAGGGAGTCATTATCTGTAGATCACTGCCGGGGCAGACCCTAATGGCCTCTCCCAAGCTGTTAGAGGCAATTATTTCAATAAGCATTTGTCCGGCAGTGAATGGCAAGACACATGGCCATGCCTGTCCAGCCTCCCTGCTGGTCTAGTGGGGAGGACACAGCCCCTGGGCAGCAGGTCCTGAGGGGACAGGAGCCCTGGCTGGTGAGGACTGTGCCGATGCCGGTTGCACAGGCAGGATCTCGCCTTGCAGGGCTCCCCGTGCAGCTGGGCCCGTGGTGGCCAGTGTCCTTCTGAGACTGGGCATCTGTAGCTGCTGGCCATGGGCATGTCCCTTCTGCAGTCCCGCATGGACAGCCCTCCAACAACATGCCCTGCAAAGCACTGCTGAGCGGTCCCACACCCTGCACAGCCACAGCCCCACCCTACAGACTGTGCTGGTTTATAAATCCCTGACATTATGACTAGTGGCTTTTACTAAAACAATTTAGGCCTGGCTAGATCTTCCCAGCACTGCCTCCTGGTGCTGCAGCAGCCAAGGTCTGTCTGGGTCCTGCAAAGACACATGGGGTGACCATGTGGGCTAGGCTGGGGATGAAAGCTGCATTGAAACCCTCCCACAGTGCCATCTTCTCTGAGGGCTCGGAGAATCTTCACCCACTTTGCTGCAGCCAGCAAGAGCTGTGTGTGGCGACCAGCACTGTGTCAGCCCTAAGGATCAACTCATCACAGCAACAGCAATGTAATTTTATTAACTGTTTACTCTACTCTGAAGAAGAAAACAGCAGCTGCTTCAATAAGTCTCTCTTAAGGGATTTCTTTCCAAAGACCTCTTTCATTTGGACTCCTAGACTTTTCCACCAGCTTGTCAAAAGCAGGAACAAAACATGCATGACAAATACAGAGGCCATAAGCCCTGACACACACTCTGTCCAAGTCCAGTTTAAAGTGGAAATTACCGGTGGAAAACAAAGAAATTACCGGTGGAAAACAAAGAAACCTCCATAGTTTATTGGTCCTAATCCCAATAATGCTAATAATATGGGTTACTAATAATAGTATGTGGCTCTCTTTGACACAAATCAAACTTGTACTGCTTAATGTATGGCTGGGAGATGGAGGCAGACGTAGCAGTAAAACACAAGCTGAGTCTCCAGGTCAAACCAGGCCGTGTCCTGATCACGCCACCCCTTGCTTTTCAAGTTTCACATTATTCATTTCTTGAAACACATGTTCCTACTTAAGCCAATGGGAAATTTGCCATTGACTTCAAAGGGACCCAGAGCGAGCTCCTGCAGCAGTTGCCCTTCTTAAGGAGAAGGGCTGTGCATCCCCGGTTTGGCAAGGCATGAGCAATCCTGCTGGCTTATAAAATCACACTTAACACCACAAGTGCTGGGTGAAAGTTTTTTCAGGAATACTCTGCTAACCTTCATCATGGCAACTTAGTCAATGAAAACCACTCCTGAGTTTGGGCAGAATTCAGCAAATGAGTTAATAAAAATTATTAAAAAGTGTATATATGCATGCTGTAGTGACTCTGCCCAGAAAGGGATTTGTCATGGTTTCTCAGGACACTCTGTGCAGCAGAACTACATGCTTGAAAAATGCAAGAGGGCAGAGGTTCAGCCCCCACAGTTGGTCTCCTTGGGTGGCCCCTGGTGAACTGGACGGTGGAGGAGCCAAAGGGTGGAAAGTTTGTGGCCAGTGCTTTTCCTTCTTACCCAAACAGGAGAGGGGTCATTCACCAACAGAGTGGTACTGACAGCAAGGGCATGGCAGCATTGCATGTCACCCTTGAGACACCCCTGTCAAAAACTCAGGGATGTCTTTGTGTGTTACCACAGAGAAAAAGTGATGTCAGAGACTGAGGCAGCCACTGAGCCAGCTCGTCTGCTTCTAAGAATCTGTAAGAGTTTCTGGAGAGACATGTCTCCCTCACCCTTTGCTGCTCCAAAGCTCTGTATCTCTGTCTCTCAACTCCTGGTTTTGGAAATCAGCAGGGATCCATCTGGCATGAAAGGCACCTGTCTTCTGCTTGGCAAAGCTGTGGCAGGAATGATGAGACCCAGCATGTCTAAGCTTGGCCACCCACAAACCAGCTCTCAAGGCAGTGTTGCAGAACAAGACTCAGAGCTTTTTGGCTACCATTTTATCACCTGTATAACCTCTTCATTTCTTTCCTCAGAACAACATCTCAGCCCAGCTTCTGCAGGCACCTTCCACTTTATAAAATTATTTCCCCCACTCCTTATAAAATAATCTCATAACATTCCCTGTGGCTTTACCAGTAATAACAGTTATGCACTGTCAGCAGGAATTGCTATGGGTATAAAGGGCAGGGATGACAAACTGCTGGCCCCCTCCTGAGCACTGCCCCAGAAGAAAGGACAGGCCAACACAGCCTTCTCAACTACCAAATTAAGTTGGGCAGCCAGGAATCTTCTCCAGCCAGAGAGAGCTCAGAGGGAATGAGGTATGATAGCCACTGTGCATTAATCTGCAGTTTGAGAGGATATGGGCTTCTTTCTGGGTTCTGATGATTTGTCACTTTGGACTAAGCTTTGTCTCTCATGTTTAACCCACAAACTCCTGTGTTCTGCTACCAACACTCTAGGAATAATGGAGTGCTCTTGGAGTTACTGCCTTATTTCCAGCAGACAGCTATTTGTCTCACCCAGTGATGCAATATTCCACAGGCTGAATGAGTATGAGATGATATGCCAAGTGCTGCTCATGCTATAGACAGAGCCATGTAGACCCTCAAGGAAAATCAAAGCCAAGAAACCAAGATTGCAGTGAGAGAGAATCCCAAAGACTGACTCTCCCTCTTGAACAATATCTGTTTTCCTTTCAGCAATTCACAGTTGCCCAGCAGACAAGGACTGAGCCCGCAAGACAGTTCATTTGTGAGGATTTTTTTTTTACAGGTTATATGTTGAAAGGCCTTGTTCAAAGGTCCCTCTTCAAGCAGGATGGGAGTGCAGAGAGGGAGAAGCCCTGATGATGCAGCTGCTGTTGGGATGGGAAGATGTTTCCATATTTTTTCATAACAGTGAGATGCTCTTTAGAGAGGGAAATGCTGTGGTACCCAGGTGATGCTCCTGTGTCATGCCAGCAGAGTCAGCAAAGCCCAACTCATAAACCAGAGCAGACTGCAGTATCTTTGTATGAATCCTGGCCACTGCTATGCCAAGCCAGGTACTTTACTCTTCATGCACCTCTGTTGGGGAACATGACAAGCTGACCAGCAGGCGAGCAGCACGGGCTTGCTTCCTTGCACGCCAGCATTTCCTTATTAATTCACACATCCGCACTTGACTGTGAGAGCCACACCTTCAGCAGCTTCTTGTAAGGAACTGGACTAGAGGGAAACCCCAAGAGGATGTGAAAACAGAACCGTGAGTTTTGCAGCTTCCAAAGACAGACTTTGCTCTTTGCTTTGCATCTCCTTCCTCTGCAAAAAGTCTAGGGAGAAACCCCCAGTGATGCTGCTCTAAGCTCGTTTCCAGAGAATCTTCTTCTCACAGGTCCTATGTGCTGTGCACAGCAGGCCCCCTCTCGCTGTGTATGCTACCTCTGCTGTGATTTCAGCTCTTCTTAACAGGGCTCTTGCTGCCTAAAGCCAAGTCAAACCAACAGTTGTCCAGAGTAATGTGTGTAATAACACAAGTCAGTCCCCAGTTACCATCTACTGAACCATGCCAATGTTCTCATATTTTATTGTAAGACTCCTGTAAACTACCAAACTATGATGTGACCAATTCATTAAAAGGGCACCAACTCAGAGATGCAGCACACAAGGGTGTCTGCTGACAGCTGCACAGCACCTCCCAAGGCTGCTGGGACCCCCAGCTCAGGCCACTCTCCAGCACAACCACTACACTGTAGCAGCCCACAAGGTCTATGGAGTAGACATCTCACGTGGAAGCTATAGGAGTCCAGCCTGAACTTGAGACTCAGAGGGCTTCCTTGCAGCTCATTATTATTTATTATTTGTACTGTAGAAGCACCTGAGAGCTTACTAATATGATCAGAGACTGTTTATGTCAGATGCTGAACACCAACAGAATAGCAATGATAACTGCCCTTGCCAAGAGGTTCAGAAACATACAGATCACTTTGGGCAGAAGGGAGGACTTGAAAGACACCAGAGAGAGTTGTTAGATCCAGATGGGTTCTGAGCTCTTGGTGGGACCCAAAGGAAATCATATTTATGACTGGTTCCACTGGGGTTGCACCTCTCTGCCTCTGGAAGCTTTGCCCCACCATCACACATACACAACCACAGTGCTCTTCTTCAGCATGGCTTTGTATCCTGGCTTTGAAAACTAGGAAACAGAGGTTGATCCTAATGCAAACAGCCACAACCATAAGGTAAAAATTATTACAAGAAATACAAAAACCCTAGAGCACGTGAACAAACCACAGCAGATGAAGACTCCTTTCTCACAGTGGAAACTCAATCCTGTTACATGCTGAACATGCTCAATGCCTTTTCAGGACAGGGGGTCAAAAAAATCCATGACAGATCTGCATCAGACCCATTCAACTATGATTTCTAAATTTCCCTTGAAACATCAGGCGTTTTTTGTTTTGGTTTGGTTTTGGTTTTTTTCCTCAGCCCAGAGAACTCAGCTGGATAATGTTTCTGCTTCAGGATGGCATGCCGTGTTTTCCCATCAAGCTTTTTCTGTGTCTGGCCAGTGATTAACTTGCAAAGTCCACTGAGACTTTTGAGTGCCCTAAGCCATTATTTTGGGTTAGACCCATTCCATCTCTAATCCTGGAGAGTACTTATTATCTGCCCTGCAATTAAGCCCATTGCAATGTCCACAGGGCACTGATTTGAAAGAGAAGGTGCATGCTTTCCAGAAGGAGGGGAGCACAGGAACCTGCTGTGCCATACTCTTGTATCCCTTTTGTTGCTGAAGGTCTGGGGAACAGCTTGTGACCAACTGGAAGCCAGGAGGTACCTCCACCCACTCACGCCCAGCACAGAGATGCCACCACCCTGCTTCAGTGTGTCCCGTCCAGGAAGAGTCAAGTGCCACTGATGGGTGCAAGCTACAGCCATGTTGCTCCCCAGCATGGAGATGGGAAGGGAAACAATCTCTGTTCCCTGTGTCTTGGGCTGCATCTGCCAGAAGGAAGCATGAAATACTGAACAGCCCTCCACGTCACTGAAATGTTGCTGGGCAGGCATGGGACCAACCTTTGGTTAAAGTATTGACCTTTCTCCAGGAACATGAGGTCTGAGGGAGATGAGAGGTTGGGAAGTGAGGTATCCAGCTGGAGGAGGAACGGGGGATTTCTGGGGCCTACAGAGAAGTGCTTCACTGTAAGAAAGGTAATTGTCTCCCTTTTTGCTGCTTCATACTTGTTAGGGTTTTGTTTCTCATCAGATGTGGACATGGATACAGATGTAGAGACACATCAGAGAATCAGGAAGTGGCAATGCTGAACAGCAGGGTCACCTTTGAGCTCTTCCACTGTGCCTCTGGCAGCAATCTGGCCATAAGCCACCATCACAAACCTTCCACTTCCCCGGTTGCAGCTTTCTGCATCCACTTCTGGAGAGGCTGAACTACAAATCCAATCATGCTCCAGTGCATTTATCAGTACTTTCCCCCCTCTCTGATCTTTGTAAGGCTTTAGAACCAACGGCAACATCAAACCTACCCACCTGCAGACACAACCTCTTCCTCTCCAGGTGGGACACAGCCTGAAGAATCAACACCTCTGAACGACCCTGTCACAGGCTCTATGCACAGCAAAGCTGTATTAGCTCATCTGAGATGGAGGAGAGGAAGAGATGCAGCTGGCAGCCTAAACACAAATGTGATGGTAGAAGAAACTGGTAGCCTGGACACCTGGACCATACTGTCCCGGCCAGAGAAAGTGCTTTAGCACTTTTGTTGACTGTGCAGGAGGCCATAGGGTTTACAATTGCATCATGAGCTGTGGACAGGGTAATTCAGTGCAGCTGTTGAAACATCACTGGTACCAAAGGAGGTGTATTCAGTGAAATGTTTACAGTATGAATTGATATAATCCCCAACTGCTTTATGGCATCTTGTCTCTGCCCAAGCCAAAGCAAAGAAACACAAAATAAACATCCAAAAGTCCTCTTTTCCTCAAATCAGCCTACTCTGGTGGGTCCCCACTAAGCATCTCTTGCCATTGCTTCTGAGGCAGTGGGGACACAAATATCACAAGGGAAAGCAATCGGAGCAACCAAAATTGTGCTTCTGTGCACACCAGTGCCTTGCAGGGACCCAGCAAAGTTCTGGGAGTGATTTTGCACTCCCTACTACTCCCTACTTGGAGACGGTAGAAAAGGTTGTTGCCAGAGGACCTATGGCAGACTCTGATGAATTCAAGCTTCTCAGAGAAAACAGTGAAGACACCTTTCCTCCACCTTTTCTCTCTTTCTTTCTTCCTTCCTTTCTCCTCTTCTCTCCTCTCCTCTCCTCTCCTCTCCTCTCCTCTCCTCTCCTCGGACTAACTGCTCTCATTGCCCCTTAATGTCAAAAATATAACCACTTCCCCTTTCCAGGTGCCAAAGAGCACTGGCGCATACCACAACCAGCCATACCATACCACTTTTCCCTGCATCTTCACGGCATTTCAGAAAGTCACAGGAATGATGAAGTCTTCCCCTCATGGAAGCTATTTTCTTTACCTGTTATGGGACAAATCTGTGCTGTGGCTGAAATTACTGTCCTTACTCCCTGCAGGTCCAGCCTGCTCCCTTTGCCTGAATTTTCGTGTAGTCCTCTATGCCCTTGAGCCCAGCTGTGTAGCAGCGGGGAGATATTGCTCCTCCTCCACATCTGATTGCGTTGCTCTCCGTGATGGGTGGCGTGGTTGGGCCAGAGCAGGGAAAGTGGCGATCTGCCAGGAGAAAGGTCAGTACAGCCTAGGAAACAAGAGATTGGCAGAAATCACCCTCCATTATCTCTGGGTTAGCACAGGTAGATGCCACCTCTGGTGCTGGACTAATAGTTTTATACCCAGTGTACTACCACATTCTTTTTTTATATAGGCTTTTCTACTTCTGCCAAATGACAACCCCATACTACTTTCTCAACTGACCTCCAAAGCAGAGTATCTGAGACAATAAAAATGCAATGTCTGCCTGGAAACCACCCAGGCAAGCAGCCAGATCTGTAGCCCAGCTCTTCACCTCAAGGCTCACAGCCAAAATCCTGCCCTCAGACACAATTCCTCCTGAAGCCAGCCAGAGAAGCAGAGCAGCATCTGCTCATCAGATCTGCCCACCAGTTACAGTGCAGCCTGGGCATAGTCTGGGCTCTTTGCTGATGTAGAGCAGCTGAGCTCCACAACTGAGAACAACCTCCTCCATGAGGGTGGAAAGCTTGCAGTTCCTAGAGGACTTTCGGCAGAAAGTTCAAGATAAGATAGACAAGAAAAAGATTTTTAATTGATTCAAATGGGAGCTACTCAGTGGCAAGCAGAGATGACTATCAGAGAGGACTCCTAGGCTGCCTGTACATCAAGCTTTGCAGTAAACCAAAGCATGAGCAATCCATAGCTTGCACAGGCCAGGCTAGAGGGGAGCTTGGACATCAGACTAATGTTTCTACATGTTAAAATGGTAGTTATGCTAAACAAGGTCAGAAATAAAGCACCAAAATGTTTTTCAGCTGTGGGAATTACAAAATTCAAGGACAAAAATCTTAAGATGTTTAGATATTTAAGTAGCTGAGAGCATAAACCTTCACTGCTTTTGTCCTTTATTTCTTTGCCTAGGTCAGAAAAGCCTCTGC
Organism: Acrocephalus scirpaceus scirpaceus; assembly: GCA_910950805.1. NCBI lineage: Eukaryota > Metazoa > Chordata > Aves > Passeriformes > Sylviidae > Acrocephalus > Acrocephalus scirpaceus. The sequence goes on from OU383779.1 coordinate 44,808,008, forward strand.
ATATGCATTTGGCCTTGTTCTGACAAGCTGTTAAGGATAAATGCTTATAGACAGCTTTTTCTGAAACAGGTATTGCTTGTGTAACCCTCTCAGTACAGGAGTGTGTTATGATACCCAAGTGCTGCTTCTTTCCACAGCCGACCACCTTTGTCAAGTTCTGTCCTCTAGCATCTTTAAAAGTTTTCCCTCCCCAAGGTGCCCAGGAAAGGTGTTGCTTTGGCAGATTCAGACATGCTTGGAATGGGTAACGATGGTCTGCAAGACCTTTCCAGCAGTGCTTGCTGCACTAACCTTCCTCTCATCTTCCCACTAACACATACATTTACACATTTATGGGTATATTTATGAGAAAGAGTAGTTTATTATTCATGTCCAGCCTCACAGCTTCTCTGCTAAGCTAAAGATGCCAGGAATGGTCCTGTTTGAGACAACCTATGGCTCCCCAGGTGAAGGCTGGGGATGGCATCATTTTCACAAGCAGCTCACACGAGACATTCAGCTTAAAGGGAGTTGCCCCTGGACCATCCAGACCCGCAGCCTGCCTCAGGTCTGTTTCTTCAATGCAACCACAGAGTGTTTCTGTAGTGGTAAGACCAAGTATTTGAGAAAATTGCCTATGTCCAGTTCTTTCCTGATTACTGCAGTTCTTCACCAGCTTAATTTCTCCTTTTCCCTCTACATTTTGACTCCACAGACTAGAGGAAGACTTCACTCTTCTTCACAGCACCTACAAGAACTTGGGATTGGTGCAGCCATTATCTGGGCTTTCTGTAGAGGTTAATTCTGACAAGTCTTCTTCAAATACAGTTTCCAAAACTATTAACACAGACCGAGTTTAGGAAAAGGCACTTTGTCTTCATTGCCAAGAAAGAAAACATACCATGAACTAATCAGCACTGATGAATTCTGCGGCCTCATACTTTCACATCAGTCTGACTGGGATATCTGGGAAGAGATGTGTCTGTGCTAGTGGCATTGCACCAATTAATACCAGGTGTAGCCTGGCCCTGGCATGCTCATCCAGGTGCAAAAGGAAAAATGAGAAGAGACATCTTAGTCATGGCATAGAAAGTGTGATGGAACTGCTCTACAACAAGATAGTTTAGCAATCCCTGGCAGCACCTACTTGCCCTGGTACCCAGTCCAACTCACAGCACTGACAACTCACCATCAAAGGGCACCAGAGGGACGTTCATCCCACAGCCTGGTGGCCAGATACGACCCTGGCAATGCAACCGATGGGACCATAGGGCCCTCTGAATTTGAGAGCAACAAAGAGGACATATTTCTTCTATTACTGGAAGCCCCTCCCCACCCCCATCATCCTCAAATGAGCACACTCAGTTCTGCAATCCTTCCAAAAGCAGAAACTCTGCAAGTGTGCCGGGTGCCAGAGCGATTTTGGGGAAGCTCTGCACCACACTAACCATTTAAGGTCAAACAGCTCATTAGCCAACCCAAACTAGCACTCAGGGAGGGCTCAGCCCACATCTCAGCCTGATTAAATGCCATGATAGATGCCTTAGCAAGCGCACCGTGTATTTCTGGGGACGGCCTGGCTGGATCAGCACTCGGAAGCTGGGCTCCTGTGGTCTGCCCACACAGGCAGGCACCGTACTACTGATACCGGCGGCTCCCGCTCGGGGTGTATTCCTCCTCCTTCCAACACGCTCATAAGCCGCACATCTTTCTCCGGCCACGTGCGACTGGTCTGACCATCCTCAGCCCCGGGGACTCGAGCGCTAGAGGCTGGGGAGAGGCAGAGGGGTGCCTACAGTGCGGAAAAGGCAGAGGGATGCGGCAGGCACTGCCTGCGGGGCAGCCCCAGGCCCGGCCGCAGCTCACACACAACCCGCGTGCCCCGCGCCGCCCCTCAGCGAGCCACCCTCTACCACCGCCACGCGCCTCGCCTCCCTCTTATATAGCGCCCTAAAAATAGCTCGCCGCGCGCCGCCTCGCGAGCCTCAGGGAAAGGGGCGGGAGCAGCGCTGCCGGCCAATCGCCGCCGGCGCCGCCGCTCCGGGCCCGCCCCCCGCGCCCAGAGCGGCGTCGCCATTGGGCCACAATGTCTTCAGGCGCGCGGGGGCCCGCCCCTCCCGCCCCGCCGTTTACCCTACATGGCCACGCGCTGCCTGAGTGGGGCCGCGCGGCTGCGCGCGCGGGGGGGCCGGGCCGGGCTTGCTGAGGGAGGGTGAGAGGGAAGCGGGGAGGGAAGCGGCGTGAGGGGGGGCGGGATGTGGGATGTGGTGTCCCGAAAATAAAGAGGGGAGGGGGCGGCGGGGAGGGCGGTCGCGAGCGCGCATGGCCGCGGCGCGGGGCTGCGCGGAGCGCGGCGGGGACGTGCCCCGGTGCGGCGGCCGCGGGGTGCTCGGTGCGCGCCGGCGCCGCTCGTCCTCCTCGGCCCGGCCCCCGAACCTCGCTGTCCCTCCGCGCTGATCCTCTTTCTCTCTCTTCTCTCTCTCTCTTTTTTTAAAGTGTGACTGAAACAAAACAAAGCCAAAGGGACGCTGGATCTATCATTGGTTGTTTTTCCTCCTCCTTTTTTTTTTATGACCAAAAACAACCCCCCACCCGAGCAAACAAACACACACAAAAGCAGAAAGAAAGGGTCTTGCTCAGCAGCAGCATGGATGTCTTGGCTAGTTATAGTATATTCCAGGAACTCCAGCTTGTCCACGACACCGGCTACTTCTCAGCTTTGCCATCCTTGGAGGAAAACTGGCAGCAGGTGAATCATTTAAATTACTCCTGTAAATCTCTTAAGCGCAGACAGTCGATGCATTGAGGCTGCATTTCTGACTTTATTTTGGTTTTGTTCTTTAATTCAGGGTTGGGTGTTTTTGGTGTTTCTTTATTTTTCCGCGTGGGTAGACCTTTAAATCTCTGTATTTTTTTACCGTGACAAACTGAGCAGTCCATTCAAATCTGTCTGCCTTCAGTCCTTTCTGAGCACACCCGACAGTACCTGAGATCCGGCGGCATTCTTTAGGGTTTTGTTTTTATGATGACTACTATTTATTTTATTTTTGAGCTTAGATTTTTTGGGGGGTTTGTTTTGTTCTTTTAAACAAGCCTGCTCACTTCTAGCCAGTGCTGACAACTGGCAGCTGGTGGAAATGGAATAGATCATTCTTATTTTCAGGTAATTAGTATATGTCAATAAAAATCGTAGCTTAAGTCGGAGGTGGAGGGTGGGCAGGTGTGTGGAAGCACATGCAAAAGCTTTTAGGCTAAGTTCAGTAACTAAGAATGCGACTTCTTTTTTTTTCTTTTTTTTTCCTTGGAAGATGAGTAGAAACGCACACTTCTTGCTGTCTTGAAACAATGACGCCTTAGGCTGGTTCCAGTAAACCCGTGTGTTTTGAGGCACTGTAGGGTTAATATGCAGACAGAATAAGGATAAAGATGAAAATCAAGTATTATAAATGCAGTAGCATGAATACAAGTAAGAGCAAGGGGAAGAGTAGGTTACAGAGAAGAGCTGTATAAAATACTCTATGAATCCAGTTGTTAAGTATAAATAGTTATCAGCTGGGATATTGAGAGAATGGGGAAGACAGCATTTCTGTTTACGACCAAACCTTGTGAAGCAGTCCTGCTTCGTGATGTGATTTTCTGGTGGAGGTGATACACCAGCTGAAATTCTGAAAACTGGTGTCTCTTTAAAAGAAAAAAAAAAACATCTGCTGGTGGGTAGAAATAGTGGAGTGTGGCTGGGATGACATGTGGTGCTGGTGCAGCGCGTGGACCCGTGGCACTATCAGTGTGAGAATAACGAGCCACTGGATTTCATTTTGCCAGCCTTCACCTGTGTCTTGGCTTCTGTAAGGGTAGCCTGTGTTAGGTCTCCAATAAGTGACAGTTTTGAGATGTTCATTTAATTTTTCCTTAGAAGTGTGTATGGGTAGAAATGTGGATGGCAGAGCTGCTGGGGAGTACTCGGGCTGTAGCATTGTCAGCCAGCTGGAGCAGGGCTGGATCTTCAAAGGTTTACCATAGTAATATCATTTTGGCTTCAGCTTTGTATGTGTGTGCACACAAAGCAGAGGTTTATTGTTAGCTACAGGGTGAACACATTCAGGGTTTATTTTGCAAAATGACCGAACCAACTTTGCTTTATCCTTTAAGGGGGAGGGGATGCTTTTTGTTATTAATATTCAGCGCACACATCCATGATGGTCACATCTGCTTTCCTTTTATATTTTTAACATGCTAATTAAACTGAAGAGGTTAATATAATTTAATAAAAAAATATTTCATAGCGTCGTTTTTGGATCAGTTGCATATTACAAACAGTCCAAAGCGACATAGTGTGTTGACATAGCCAGCATGCTTCAGGCGGTGCTGCGAGTGATACTCTGTCTCCTTCTGCCTTCTTTTATGTGTGGAAGAGCAGCAGTTTGTTCTATACAGTAGCATGTACCTACCCAATCCCACTGTTACCACTGAAGAATTTAAAGTCATGCTCCTGGTTAAATCCCATTGATTCTCCACCTATGCTTAAAAAGAAAAGCTGAAAAAAATTTGCTACATTTTCCCTTATTTCTTCTCAAATCCTGCAACCAGTGCCCAATGTTTCATAATGCATCCTGTATTTACGGTTTGTTCCCCTGTTGCTGCCTGGGCTCTCCTTGCAAACAACAGGCAGCAAAACTGATGTGTCAGTGGTGGGAGCAGCTGAAGCTGGTTGTGCAGAGACCATGCTGTTACACAAGCTTGGCAGACCCACTGACACAGAGACCCCAATTTAATTCTCCTAAGCAATGTAATTCTACTTGCAATGTAATCACGTCTTGGGGATTTACTTATTTTAGGCAAACTGTAGCAACTTTGAGACAAAGAATGTGTGTGTTCTTAAGTATCCTTCAAAGCTAGAGGCTGTAGTTGAGACTCGGGGGAAGAGAGCTAACAGGGTAGTGACTGATCCCTATGGGATGTGTCACAAGTGGGAAACAGCAGCTTTAATTTTGAGTAAAAACACTTGAACAAGTCTTGCCTCTGCTCCAATGGTGCTACAGAGGCTCCAGGGCAGTGCTTCTCCCAGCAGCAAAGCAGCGCCCCAGGAGATTAGTTCACTCTCTTAAAAAGGCTGGGGTTGAGGGGGAAAATAGATGTGTGGGTTAAGAGCAAGCTTCTTTATCACATTGTGAGCTCCAGTTTTGTGATTAGCAGTTACTAGTGTGTGATGTGCAGAGGTTAGTCAGTGCCAGGTCCTGCTCTGAGAAACGATGTGATACTGTGAAAGATGCACCTGCCCCTCTGAAAATCATAGCATGCCTTGAGGTGAAAGTGTTGACACAGTCCTGTCTTCTTTCTCCTGAGCTTGGAAAACAGTCTGGTAGCTGCTGGCTGAGGAATATACAGCTGGGCCAGTTGCTCGTATTTCAGATTGTGAAACACCCATTACTCACAGAGGGCACTGACAGCAAAGGCAGGTTGCTAAATGCTTGCACACAGTCAGCTGATCTCCCGTTTTTTCCTTCCCACTGCAAGAGGAATGTGAACAAGTTTGGTATCTGTGCTTTTGACAATTAGTGTTGGAGTTGAATGAGTGTAACCCAGCATTATGTACAAAATAAACAGATTTTGTGTAGGAACAAATTGTCTCCTTTTGTGTAGGTTTCTGTTTTAGAAGGCAAAAATACAGAGAAACCCTTATTCCACCCTGGACATAGCTTGCATTGTGGAAATGAAAATACTTGAAGTGGAAGCTGGAAATGAACCTGTGATGTGTTTGATGTTGTTTTAAAACACATGTTGGGAAGGGAGAGCTTGATTTTTAGGTAACAAAAGCTGAGCTCCTCTCTGAGCCTTGGGTGTACTCCTTCAGGCAAAACACTTTTGAGGTCAGGAGGATTTTTCTTGGAGTGGGGATGTCAGAATCTAGCGAGTAATCAACAGCACAATTTCATCAGGAGAGGGAACTTTGTTTAGCTTTTCCAGCGTGTTGAGCCTCCGTGGCACTGAGGAGGGATTAAAGGACGAGGTGGGCTGTGTGCACTGGGAAATGAGTCGTTTGCTCTAAGTCAGCTGGCTGGTACCTCGTGTTTCTGCCTGGTGCTTCATCCTGACTCTGATTGAACCGTCCTAGTTCTCTCTGTCCCTGCGAGCTGACTCTGCAGTTCAGGACCAGGGCGGGGGGAGATTTCAGCACCTGCGTGGCTGCTGCGCCGCTGCAGGAGGACCTCTGGCCACATACGCCATTGCTCTGGGGTGGCTGTCTCATGTGGCATCCCTGAGATTGGAACCAGGCTGCTGGGAGAGGCAGCAGGAGGCTGAAGAGCGCCTCATTACTCTGCAGAGGAAGGAAGTGGGTAGGAGGCTGTTTTTGAGGGAGATAACTCTGAGGATCATAGCCTGTGCAGCTGCACATGGTCCCACTTTGTGTGCCAGGCTGCAGAGAGGGGGAGAGCAGGGCTGAGAGTTTGGAAGGGATGGACATGGGGCTTCACTCTGTTCTTCCTGCTGGGCCTTCACAATGCCATTTAGGGGGGGGTCATTGAAAGACGAGGGTGCAGAAGACATCTTTTGTAATCAGATATGCCTCTTCCTAGGGGTGACATTTTAAACATCCCTATTGTCCTTCTCCGTAGGCCCCTTGGTGGACTCAGAACTCACCATCCTATTGTGAAACAGGGGTCTGATCAGGAGTCATTTTGGGGCTGTTGTCATATTCGTGGGGAGTGTAGGGCAGTCTCTAGCATGGCAGTTCCCATCATGTCAGAATATGGGAGCACAAAGAGCAGGTGGATGCACAGAGTCATCATGTGTAGCTGATGCAGCTGCATAAAAACAGCAGGGCTTAGGTGCCCTGGTTTATTCCTGGTTTATTCTGGAGGAGATAGCCTTTCCCACATGTGTCAGCAGGCAGCACAGGTCTAATTGGCTGGCAGAAGTGGAAATGGCATTATATTGTTTGCTGATAACCATTGCCTGATAACATTTCCTTTTGCCTTGGCTGACCCAGCTGCTCTCAGCTGCAGCAAACAATGATCCTTTCAAGAAAGATGCACATTTCCTGTAAAGCATAGGATCGAGGAAGCCTTTGTTTTTCTGTTGATCCTTTCATATAGCCTTCTTTGCCTGTTTTTAACCAATTCTTCAAGCCTCAGTTTCTTTCTGAAGTGACTGACAACAGCAATGCTAAGACCTAATGGTTTTTGTGGAGCTCAGAAGGCTGAGTTTTGGCTCATCCTGGAAGATGGCTTTGAGATCCCTGTGCTGTGTGAGAGCAGAGTATCCCAAGGTGACTAATCTAGCAGAATTCTTATATCTTAATGCTGACTTTTGCTTGGCAGACGGGGTCATTTTCAGGCCTATAGGAAAAATTTCCACTTCTACTGGAAAGGAATAAATCACACTGAAGAACATTCCTGCCTCCCCATCGTCTCCATTGTTCTAGTTTAATGGCATAGTTGGCCACTACATAAACTAAACCATCTCTTTTAATATTGCTATTTCATCTTGGTTCCAGTCACAGTGTAACACATTTCTTAAGTGCTTATAGTATATCATGCCTCTTGAGAATAACTTTCAGAAATGGTTGACTTCCAAGAACAGCCATATGTGTAATACAGTGTATTTCAGACTCTGAATGCCACTCCATTTATACCTGCAGTCCCTCTGCTTGCTCCGTGTGCTGAGAGCATGCTCCTGTCACCTTACAGAATGAGATGAACAAAGAGAGGAAAGACAAACTTGAAACTGCTGTCTCTATTCTTAATTATAGAATCTGATGTTAAAAGTGGTTGTTTCTTGGCATTCTGAAAGCTTAGAGTCCCACAATCCACGTTACGGGTCTTAAAATAGCAGATTATGTGGATGACTTTTATCAAGTGATTTTGAGATGGGGTAAATACCTTTAAGCAATGCATAATCTTAATGTGGGTACTCAGCTAGAAAATATTTTCTCTTACTTGTTTGGGATGCTTAAATCTACCCTTCCCCAAGCCCATACATTTCTGTATGCCCTCATGAATAGGCAGTACATAAATTAGAATAGGCTACATGAAAATCATGATACATAGCTAGTCTGCAGTGTGATACTTCCGTGTAGAAATGGCAGAAGGTTTTCAGTGCCAAATAGTAATTTAATACTTAAGCTCTCCAGGGCTGAGGTAAATGGTATCTTCTGGATATTGTTGGGGGATTTTTTGAGGCTTTGTCAAATGATTCTCCACTGAGAAACATCCAGTGTGTTGTTTCTCCATTCTGAGTTAGGAAACATTTTAGGGAAGCAAGAAGGAAGCTGCTTCTCTTTGATTGTAGCTTCATGTGAATGACCTTGATTGCAGTTATCCTAATGAAACAAAGGGATTTTGCTCACTGACTGAGCAATACTGCTATTTAGTACATTAAACAATGGGTTAGTAGTACACCTCATCTCCTATCAAGTTTGTCACGTTCTGCAGAGGGGAAGAAAAATTGTAGACTTTTGTTCATTGTACTCAAAACCTCACTAAAAATTACACCTGGGCATTGTAATTGATTATGGTTTTCTTTTTTGATGCTAAACCTGAATTTTTGGAGAGTTAATAAAAATGTTTTCAAGAGTAGTGCGAGTTCCTCTTTCTGTTTCCCTGGACTCTCAAGTGCCTCCTGTCCATTCCCTACATCTACAATGTCTCCACCACTTCCAAACTCCTAGCAGTGCTCAGGAGCTGGGAGTGCCATTTTTGTGGTGTCTTTTAGACTGATGTTGCAGGAATCACTCACCTGAGTTACTGAATTTCTTCTCCCCACATGTCCTTTCTGTACTGTGTATGCTTCTGCCTTGGTCAAAATTAGTGTGGATTCACTCAAACTACAGAGTTCAGCAAATTCTGTAGCAAGCAAACAAAACAAACCTGCTAGGAAAAGAACCTCCTCCCAACATTGCCACTGTGAGTTAAAAAATCATGCCTGGTTCCCAAGACACTGAGATTGCCTTTAAAGTCACAGACCTTTTATTTTTTAATTTTATATTCTTTATACTTTCTTTGCATTTGAGACACTGAAGATTTGTTTTGTTGTCTTTTATTATCAGAAAAACCCCAAACAACCCGGGATTTTTAATTCTTACTTAATTCCAGCAGCATGAAGAAAATGAAAGCACTGTGGCATTTATAGGTGTGTACATCAGAAAAAGCTCATGTATTGCTTTGGTCACCAGGCTGTTTACCATTCCTGCTCTGGCAGCAGCTGGTGAGGAAGACTGCTTGGCTGCTCAGGTTGTTAGGCTGCCTGTGAGAGTAAGCTGCCTGTGAGTTTATGTTTCAGCCTTTATGCTCAAAGATAGTTAGACATCTTGGATTTAATCAGGACACCAAACCTTTGCTTCTCAGTTCTTCAGTTACAAGATGTGTTGGCAGCTCTTGTGTTCTGATCTGCTGCTGTGGGGATTCCTGTTCTAGGTTTGGGGTGTTTGGGCACAGTGGCTGAGGCAGGGGAGGGTTGTGTGAGGCCATGGGGATATGGGCAGCCAGCCGCTCTGGAGCTGTGGGTCCAGATCCTGCCACACCAGCTGCCAGGACAGCTCCTGTGCAGAGAAGCCCTCGGTGGGGTGTGGCATTGCCTCTGTGAAAAAATCAAAAGAAGATTCTGAAAGGTAAGCTTAAATGTCCCTTCCCAGAGGTCTGGGTTGTCTTTGTGACAACCTATGCATGGCACTGATTTGACCCTTCTCAAGTTTTTAATAGGGGTTGGACTTGAGTGTAGGAAGGTTGGGCAGAAAACATTTAATTTTCTTTTCTTTTAAAGGTTTAATATATCAACTCTGATTTATTAAGCTGTTCTGATGCTGTTAATGCTTTCGAAGCAGGTACCCATCCACTCTCTGTTTTTGCATGTAAAGGATCCTTCCCAATCCAAAGCATTTCCACTTAGTGCAACTCTGTATTCATTACACGTGTTACTTTTTGGAGAATTGCTAAGAGGTGTGTAGTGTACTGTACAACACACAGCAAAGAGTCCAAGTCATTTATGTGGAAATGTTTATGTCATTTATGCTTGCTGAAGGCGCACCAACCATACCTACTTAAGTGTCATACTGGTTTTGAACATTATGCTTACAGGCAATGTCCTAATCCTCTTGTTATTTCCCAGCATTGTGGAGCTGAGTGCAAAGCTGGAGTTTAAATCATACGTGAGGTCAACAGCTCCTCCTCTGCAAGGGATAGAGAAGTGGACAGTGACACAGGCAAGCTTGGGAGACGGTGTGATTTATGGGAAAGGATGCAATGGAGAAGGACACTGGCTTGTGAGAGGCTCTTCTGAGACATACCAATTAGAGTCTTGATTTACAAAACCCACCCTTTAAACCTGTAGCCTCAGAAGGTCGGTTTTAAAGGGATGCTGACATAGGGTTGATGTTTGACCAAAAAGGACCTTTTAAGGTAGCGTATTCTGACAGAAACTGCAATCAGTGGAAGTATCTCCGCCTAGATAATCCAAAAAGCCCTGGAAACAGAGTTTGTGGTGTTTGGACAGGATCATCTGGCCCACCTTCTGCCTTTGGAACTCTGTCACTACAGCGTTCTTGTGGTACAACTGAAGTAACTGGGAATCACAGTGAAAATAAGTGTTCATTTAGATTGTGCAGTGAGGAAAAAGGCATGTGTCAGGTAAATTAGACTTAAAAAATGTTTTTGCTACTAATAGGCTGCTATACTATTATGCATTTGGTTTTAATCATGACTTCCGAGTGGGCAAAGTCCACTTCCATACATAAGGAAAGTTCTTGGGTTTTGAACATTTGCAATTTCTGCTGACTTGCCTTTGCTCCAGCCCAGGAGGGGAATCAGCATTGTGCTGAATTGCTTTGTGCTGGTGGGGGTGAAGTGCGGGACTGCCTTTAATCGCCTGCCTTTGTTTTCCACCACGGCTGGATGGAAAACAAAGATTCTAGTGATCAAAGGCCACGGTGAAAATTGTTCATTTGGGTGGCAAGTAGAAGGGAGGTGAGAGGTGCTCCTGTCTGTTTGCTTTTTACACCCAAAATGCACATCACTGCACTTAGGTGTGAGACCCAGATTTGAGTCACTGCATTGCTTGATTCAAGTCTGCCCTTACAGTTTACATCTTGGATGTGTGACATTTCAGTGGATAACATATTGACTCCAAAATGAATATATATTCCAATAAAAGACTGGGCAAAAGTGTATCTCTTTTCTGAGAACGTTTGTTAGAAATCTTTCAATGAGTTGTACTTCCTAGAATTTCCTGAGAGCCTGGCACTTTTCAGTGTGAGAGACTTGGTTTGGCTCACATCTTCCTCTTGCGCCCCTAAAAGTTGATTATTTTTCCCAGCTATTAGCAATTTGGCTAGTCAAAGATATCCAGACTCTGCATCCTGTGACTGTTGGATCTTTGGAGAACTGCATCCACAACACTATGTCATGCATAAGCAGTGTCTGGATACATCCAGTCTCTTACCTGGGTGCCTGCTCTCCCTTCCTCAGGGAAGGGCCTGGCAAGGCCTGTTGATACACAAGATGCACAAAAGCAGTGCAATCCCACGTGTTCCTTGTCTCTTTGCAGCATCTGGTCTCTCCTCTCTCCCTGGCTCAGCTGCTGCTAGTGAGGTGCTGTGGCAGTTTGGAGTTGGTGCACTCGCCCTGCGTCTGAGGTGTCCCACATCCCTAGGTGCAGGGTGGGCTGAGCAGCTCAGGGGCTTTGTTCTTTTCCTGTGGCTCTGCAGTGGTTTGAAGTTGCCAGCCCTGCAGAGCTTGCTGCCTGCTTCAAGCTGGTGAAAAGTACTAAATCTTGTTGGGGTTTTGTTTTTTCTTTTCATCCTTTTGGCCTTCTCAGTCAGCCTGGAAAATTTGTGCTGCTCCGAAGAAAATATTCCGCTCAACTGCAACCTACTACAGCTGCTGTGTGAGTAATTAAGTATGGAAAGGAGGAAGGCAGAGGGTAGAAGAAAGATGGGATCTAGTGTTTCACATGGAAAGCATCAGGCCAGAAGTGGCTTTGTTTCTGACACGTGGACGATGGAGAGGCTGCATTTGCTGCACAATGGAAAATCGGTGCCAGTGGAAAAAGCCTCCCTCATTAGTGTCTAGATCAGATGGGGATGAACTTCAGTGTCTCTTGTTTTTATTTTTAAATTTGTCTGCATTTTAAGGTAATAAGGGAGAAGCAAAGAGCACTGGACTGATTTGAGAACACAGTCAGTTTGGGTAAACGAGCTCTTTTCTGGCTCCACCTGATGCTGCTGACAAACTTTCAGAATGCAGTGCATTTTGGTGGTGTCACAGTCCTCCCCCAATTGTTCATAAGTTATGCCAGCGCCTCAGAGTGGTTGTGATCATCTGAAGGTTGCTGTACATCAGATTCTTACCAAGGTATGTGTTCAATTTTTTTCTGGGTTTTGATCTCTCAGGGTAGTGTTGAATTATGCTAGTAGGCTTTCCAGCACAATCAAGGAAACTGGGAGCTTGGCTTTGGTGCTGAGAAAGGTGGTTCTGATGTAAGCAGAAGTCTCTGAGAGTTGGGGTTCTAAGAAACCTGTGGAAGAGCAGGGAGTCAAATTAAGTCAAATAGGGAGAGTAAGGCATGTTTCTGTCTGGTCAGACCAGAGGAAGAAAGCACTTAGAGTTTTGGAGGTCTCCAGTATCTGGGAGGACTAGGCAGACTGCTTAAAGTGATGTGACCTAGTCAAAGAGCTTGTAAGGTGCTTTTCTTTCAGGGTTGAGAATTTCAGGGTAAGTGGATGTTACCTGGAGTAGTTTTCTACTTTCTACTGTGGGGAAACAGTGTAGACTTCTCTTATTGGTACTCCTCTTACCTCTGCTGTGTTTTTAAAGTGCAAAGAAAAATTCTTGTAGGCAAAGTTTGAAAATGGAAGGACCTGGTTTCACCTGAGGGGCTTTCTTAGAGGGAACGAGTCAGTTAAGGTCAGTGGGAGTTTTGGTGCTTGTTACATTGATTACAGGTTGAAACCTTCCAGACACGGGCTAAAATACCTGTCTCCAGTGCCTCCTGGATGAAGCTGTGTACTTGAATAAAACCCCCTTTAGAATCTGCAGTGATTTGGGTGTGTAAAAGGTAATATGAGGGCCTTGGCACCACACTGTACTTCTGAGTTGGCTGCAAAGCCCGTGCTTTCTCTTCAGGCAGCCTTGACTTTCTCTTCGCCCAAGACAGTTTTGTTTTCTGGGAGTGATTCCTTAATTAATCTTTCTTGGATCCTGGCAAATAAATTTCAGGGTGCCCAGTTTAAATACTCTTTACTGAGTGTGCCTAACTTGTCTTGGGCTTTTTGAGTTCTAGGGGTTTGTTCAAAACATGAATAAAGCCCAGTAGTTTGAGGGAGAACAGAAGAATTCCAGTGCGGAATTACTTTCTGGTGTGAGAGACTTGGTAGACAGGTGACTGTGTGGGTGACTTCCCAGCATTGTTTCTGAGTACTGAGAAGAATGCCAGTAGGTGCACAGAGCTCTACAAAGGCTGCACTGAGATTTCTTTTTCTCACATGAGAAGTGCATTTTTTACAAGAATACATTTAAGACAGAGCAAGGGAAGCAAGGCGATGGTGGTTTATTACTCCCAAATACCTCAAGTGTATGTGATTCCAAGTCCTGAGTGCCCTAGCTGTACACTGAGTGGATGCTGTAGGTTGAAGGCTTCTCCTCACTGGGACTGTCTCCTGTGAATTATTTCATTCAGCGAGAGCTATGCCATATACCATTCAGTCAGTTTTGTTTGAGCAAGCTGCATCTCTGGTCAGGAGATGTTCCAATATGGTGTAAGATGGGAATTTCTGTCTCATTTCCATTTCTTTAAGTAGAAAAGGTCAAGGAAATCTTTGGCATTCAGTTATGAATGGTTTTTCTCTTTGTAAATGGAAAGAATAGTATCCACATCACGTTGGGGATTTCAGATCAGTCAGTGAGTGCAGATCTGCCAAAGTTACAGTGAATTTACACTGGCCCAGTGTCCACAAAGTCACTTGACACCTTTCAGGAGAATAGTCTGTACAAATCCCAGATCTTGTCAGGATGTGGACTAAATATCAGGATGTGGGCAGAAAACAGCACACCCTTAATGATTTGATTAAAACAATCTTGTTGCTCTATAGCTCTCATAAATGTATTTTCACTGGTGTTGGGGAGGAGATATTCTCAAGTGCTATAAAGAGAGAGTAGAGTTTTTAAAATGTTGCACAACAGGCCACTAAGTTGTGCTGTAGCTATATTGACTTACTCTATTTTATAGTGAGCATGGCCTTAGGCATCCTATAAATACAATTTCTCTCCTGACCTTCAGCTAATAAATAATGGAAACTATACAGAAAGAAATTTTCTTTCCATGAAGGAATGAGAGGTCCTGAGCTGCCCTCTATAAAACTGAGGGTGAAGCATGATTTGTTTTCACTGGTTTTATAAATGAAGAAAATGTGGGTGTGGGAAGGAACTAGAAGATGTTTCTAAGAGCTAAATGTGGCCTCCCCAACAGTGCAAGGGTAGGATAATGTCTGGTGTAAGCACAGCTTCCCCCAGGACAGTCATACCCATCTGTGAAATGATGACAGGTGAGAGGTCTCTTGAAAGTCTCAATGCATGGATGGAAGGGAGGTTCCCATTCTGATTTACCCTCAGACTTTCATATCTAACAGTGGAAACCAACCTGAAAGCGGTTATAAATGAGTGTTCAAGGGAGCTCTTTGTGCGCTTCAGTGAACTATGTCATCCAGAGGTGAGACTAAATTATCAGTGGCCTTTTTTGACATTAAAATCCACTTCTGTACACAAGTCCTCTTTAAGGCCTTTTTGCTCTGTTTTAATGATGTTGAAATGCTGCAGTATAAACATGAGTCATGAAGGGTCCCTGTGTGTGCACAAATGGATGGCCAGACACGCTTCATTTTGAGAATCTGTCACGTGTAGTGTGTGTCAGGTTGGGAATGTGTCTCAGAGGAGAGACCAGGTTCACGGCAGTGGGGTTTTCCTCCTCCTCTGCCTGGAATCCAGTGTGAGTCTGTGTCGTGCTGTGTCATGTTGTGTTATGTCATGGGGGAGAAGGACACATTTGCACTGCAGCTTGGTCTCTAAGGTTAGAGAAGGGTTAGAGAAGACCTTGTGTTCATCAAGTGGGTTTTACTGTCTAATTTTGAAGGCAAATGAGATTCAAGAGCAGGGTGCGCATGATGGAAAGCATTTTTGGTCTCTGTCTTATTCCAGCGGCAATAAACTGCATATAAGCAGATTTGGCCCAGAAACAAACAAGCAAATTCTGGAAATTGGCACTGTTAGATCATGAAATTCTGCCCAAGTGCCATTTCCTAATGTGGGCATCAGTGGTGCTTTCCAGTGTCCTTTGAAATCCACCTGGTGTGAAGCCTTGTATTCCTTGGAATCTTGTGCTAAAACCTAATTTAGGGGAGGGATATCTAATAGACTGTTGTCTTTTGTTGCCCAAGTCTTCTCCCTCCCATATTCTCTCTGTTCTCCATGAGCAAGTCCATCACTTTGTTTGGATTCACCGTGTTCACAATTGCACAAAACTGTGATGCTTTCCCCCATCTTCATCTATATTACCTATTGCATGGATTTTTTTATCTAAATGTGAAATGAGGCCCCTGCTCATTGACTGGAGATTACAACTCCACAGAACAGATGTGATAAATAGTAATAAAGGTGCATGTCCTTTTGAGTTTTGTCATACTTTCCATCTCTGTGTTCCCTCCAGTTTTCCAGTGTATCAGATGCTTAGAATGTGTCCTCGAAGCTATATTGGTCTTCTCTGTGTCTTATCTGTTCTGGGACTCTTGTCAGCCTTACTGGATCTCTGCTTTGTGTTAGGTGTGCATGTTTTGTTGCTGTTTCTTCCATAAATGCATTAATTTGTGTTTGTCCAAATTCAGTCTCAAGGATTTATTTCCTGCCACTATGTGGTTTTCTTTATAAACTGCCTCTTTCTGCTGGCATCACAGAAAAATGTAGCATTTCCTCCTTAAGCCCTTTTCCCTGCTTTTCTTCACAATCAAAGCTTTTTATGAGTTTCCTTAGTTTTCCAATTTGTTTTTATTAAGCATGTTTTTTATAACAAGGGCTGTGATCCATCAGAGTAAAGGGAAACAAAAAAATTATGCCAAATTTGTGTTTGTTTGTTTAATGAAACAGACTTTAAACGGGATGAAGTCAAATTGGTGTTGATGACTTGACTTGATGGTAGCTGGTTCTAAGTGCTGGCTTTTGACAGTGAATCATGAAAGATCTCAGTATTTCAAAGAGCCTAAAAGCACAAGTGTAACTGTGGGGTGGTGTTAGCATTGGGAAAAGCTGTTAGGGCTGCTGTGCATTGACCTTCGTTTGGGAAACAGTATCTGTATGCTGGTTAGTTAGTTAAACATCACTGGCTTTGTGGTTGATGGATGTGAAACAGTGTTTACCTGGACCACAGTTAAAGAGTAAAGGCCTCTTGAATTTGGGTGCCCACCCAGCACACCTCTACCCTTCTCTTCACAGAATCAGAGTGGCTAAGGCTGGAAGGGACCACAGTCTGTCATCTGGCTTAATCCAGGGTCATCCTGGAGCACATAGCACAGGATTGTGTCCAGATGGTTCTTGAATATCTCCAGTGAAGGAGACTCCACAACCTTGAGCTCCCTCAGCCTTTCCTCCTAGTAGAGATGCTCCAGTTCCTTAATTGTTGCCATCCTCTGGACTCGCTCCAGCAGCTCCATGTCTCTCTTGTGCTGAGGAGCCCAGACCTGGACACAGCACTCCAGATGTGCCTCACCGGGGCTGAGCAGTGGGGCAGGATCACCTCCCTGCACCTGCTGGCAATGCTCTTCCTAATGCACCCCAGGATCCCATTGACCTTCTTGGCCACAGGGCTCACTGATGGCTCAGGAACAGCTTATTTGTCCACCAGGAGTCCCAAGTCCTTTTCCACAGGGCTGTTCCAGTAGATCAGTCCCAGTCTGTGCTGGTGCATGGGGTTGTTTCTCCCCAGGTGCCACACCCTTCATTTGCCTTTGTTGAACTTCCAGTTGTTCTTCCCTGCCCACTTCTCCAGCCTGTTGAGGTCCTTCCAAGGGCTGCACAGCTCTTTCAGAAGTGGAGTTGCTGCAATGTGGGCAGGGAGCAGCCTGCCTGAAATGCTATGTGATCAGTGGTGGGGTCCCACTGTTGTCCTTCTGAAGGGTCTCCCCATTCTGCCACTGTCCACTGTAGTGTCCTTGAGCAGTGTGGCTCCCTGCACCCTGGCCATGCACCTTAAAAGAGGATTTGCCAAAGCCCTTCACATAAGACAGAGTAGCCTGCCAGAGCCAGAGGAGGGAGAAAAAGGGGATACATGAACCTCAGCTGCTCTAGGCTGTGAGGTGCTCTCCATTTGCTCTCCAGAGTCGGGACACCCTGGACTCTGGGTCTTCCTGCTGTGTTTGTACACTGTGCTGTTTAGCCATCTCTGCTCCTTTGAGTCAGCTTGGGCTGCTTGCATGACAAAAAAATATTTTCCTGGCATTTCAGAAGATGGGTGATTCCCTTTCCTTCCTGTGCAAAGGGAAGCTGCTGGCCCCATGCAGGGTCTGCTGGAGTTATAACAAAACAGTGGGGCCTCATCAAATAGCAGTGAGGCACACAGCTGGCTGCAGGCACTAGGGCTCTCTGGGTTCTTGCTTGGTTCTGCCTCTGTGAAAACTTCTCTCAGAAACTGTAATCTACCTCGCCTTTATTCAAAAAGCTCTTAAGCTGTGGGTATCTGTGAGAGATTTTTGCGTGGAACATGAGGACTGTAAAAAACCAGATCCTAAACTGTGTGCCATTGCTAATGATTCTGCAGACCAGCATGTAAAAAGCCAAATGTTTTAACAGAAATTGAGGAATGAAAACAAAGGACCTGCTACAATGAGACATCACGTGGCACCATCCTTATGACTTGATCATGTGATGCACTGGTCTACATCCTGGGTGTCTTTTTTAATCTAATGACTTCCTGAAAGAGTTGAATATGCAGAAAATTCACTGTCCTCCCAGATGCTAATCAGAACAAAAGTTGAAGTTCAGAAATAAAATATGAATGACAAAACTGTGGGGAAACAGTACTCTCTGCCTAACTCTTACTCCAGTACCAGAACTGTGCTGGCAAGTTTGAGCAGTCTGTAGTAGCAAAAATCCTTAGCAGTACCCCAATAAGTCAGAGAACCTGACACCTACAGTCTTGGAAGCAAAACTTGCAAGTTGCCTTTTTGAAGATCAAATTTTCCAAGAGCAACGACAGAGCTGTTTCAGCAGAGAAAAATACATGCCCTTTCATCCAAGATGTGGAGGTTTAGAGCATTCAGATATCTGTTTGATTTGATGGTTGGGCTTTGAACAGATAGGATGCTTCCCAGCTATTGTCCTCAGAAAGAAGAGAAGCTGTGGCATGCCGATTTTACAGGCTGGGAAACTGGGACACCCAAGCTCTCAGTAGTTGGAGAGAGGAAGTCAAGAGCAGAGCTTGAAAAGGATCCCAGCTCCCTGATCTCCATTTTAATTAAATTATTTCTGCAATTGTCTTCCCTGGCAGTTTGACTGGTGGAATGTGGTCTAGCAGAGGAATTTTTGGCTGCAAAGTTTACAGGAATATTTTTCTGGGCCAGATACTTGCTCAGTGTAAATTAGGATGACTCCACTAGCCACAATTATGGCCCCAGCTATTTACTCCTCCCTCTGAGAATCCGGCCCTCCTGTGCAGACAGTGGGCAGTGTCATATAATTTGTTCTTTTTTATTTTAGTCTGTCTAGACACTTCTGCAGCACCCCTTTCTGGGAGAAATTTGTGCTGGCAGCTCTGAAGCAGCACCACACTTCGCTGGTGAGAAACACTTACCAGATACAATGTGGAGGTGGCCCAGGGTGCTCAAACTCAAAAATTTTTAACCTTCTTGGTATAGAGTTTGGATTTGATGGTCTCAGTGTTTTTTGGAGGAGAGGTGGCAGAGGGAAAGAACAGCAGGATTTCTTCCCAGTAAAGAGGGAGCGAGTCTGTTATTTTCTGGTTTTGACAATGTGTTGTCCCTGATGAGTGCTGGAGAAAGGTGGCTAGTGCAGACGCACCATTTCTGTGGTAGGTTTTTTTTCCAGCAGTGAGTGACACCTCTCTTTGTGGGTAAGAAAGTCTTTTTTGTGGTTTTAAGGACCGGTTTTTTTGCCTTCCTTTTGTTATTATTAGTACGTTCTTCCTCCCATGCCGTTACTACTAGTTAGCCTTTAGCTCCTCTGATATCTTTTCTCCCAGTCTGAGTCACCTGGCATATAGGGGTGGTACCTCTGTAGCTTTCTGCAGTCTTGTCACCAGGCACACACAGGACCTAGTTTTTACAAAATTGTCAGATTTGTTGGCTGTGGTTAAGCAGGTTATAGGCTAGGACTGTTTTTCTTTGCCTTCCCATTCTCTTGCCATTCCCAAGTTACCAGGACTGTCTGTGTGTGTCAAGAGCCAAACACAGAAAGGCCATGACTCTGGCTGGGGCTCAGGAGCAGTATATATGTGTATCTCTATAGACAGAGATATGCCTTTTTGCTACTAATGTTTCTGCTTGAATCCAAATGCACTTAATTGCTAATTCTCATAATAATTTAAAAAAATTTGCTAACCATTAAGTCCTACCTTCTGTTGTTAACCACCTACGTTTATGTGTCTATACCCAGCCCCCACAATGGAGGGTATTCATGGCTGCAGAAACAAAAGCCTGAAGATAGAGATCCTAAGCAGTTAAAAACAAAATTTATTTTTGAGAAAACCATAAAGCACATACTATTTCTAGGATTCCACCTTAGCTTGATCAATACTAGTGAAGCAGAAAAGCAAAAAAAGCAGCTCCCAAAAAAGCAGCTTCCATGAAAATGGATAAGAGATTCTTTGTGCAGGCTTAATGATTTTGAGAGAGACGTTTCCCCTGTGAATTGTTGTAGGAGTTTGCACCCCTTCCCCCACTCTCAGCAGAGGCTAGAACATATGACTATCCTCATGTAAGGCAGTGCAGTGTTAATAATGCTGCTGTATTGATCAAATTGGGTTGCTTTGTCACCAGGGACATCTGGGAGGATTTATTCTGACTCCTAAGGCTGTGCCTCCTAAAGTGCATTTTCCAGGCCTTTCACTAGGCAAAGGGTGTGCTATGCTTGTTGTCTAAGCCTGCAGGAGCAACATTTTCAAAAGATTTCATGGTGTCCTGTCATCCATTGCCTCTATCACTGCTTCTCACAGGGTTCCCACCTCACTCCCACTCACAGCTGGATGTGGCTCAAGTTCAAAATTGCATTGTGGCAAGATCCAGTTGTTTGCCCTTGGAGAATGCCTGGAGGAGCAGCCACTGGTTGCTGGAATGTGGATAAACACAGGGAACAGGAGAGGCTTCCTCTTTGCTTAGAAAGCGAGCAAAACCTCAGTGAGAAAGCAGCACAGACGGGAAAACATACGCAGGATGGTTTTATTTTTCCTCCCGTGCCCTCAGCTGATATTCATGACCTTGTTAAAAAGATCAGACTGCTTCAGAGACTGCACGTGGTCATTTTTAAGTGTAGGGAGAAACTGAATGTGGCTTTTATTTTTCTATCTGATAAATTGCCAATTGTAGGTTTTACTTACAGAACACTCTGAGTAGTCTGAGAAGAACACGATCACCTTGATATTATATTTATGAGTAAAAATGGTATGAGGCAAAGAAAGCTCTTAGCTCACATGTAAAGAGGACTTTTAATGCAGTTTTTGCTTCCAGGAATGCATCATTACTCGTGGCAGAGAAGGAACACATTAGCAAACTTGACAGGAGGACTGAAATGCCTAGGGGTACTCAGGGGCTTGGAGGAGCAATTTGATATCATGCTTCTTTGACAGGTGTCGGGAGCTTGGTGCTGGGTAGTGATGGGGCATCTCCAGAGCAGGGACACTTGAAAAGGAGGAAATCCCTTGAAGATTGCTGTGGTGATGGTCAGAGCACCTCCAAGGTGCTCTGAGCAGAGCCCACGTGTTCAGAATTGCTGCGATGTGTCCTGCAGGGGCTCAGAGTGACAACCGGGTCACAAATGGTGCCTGGAAAGTTATCCTGAATGCATAGGCTGTCAGTAGTGCTAGCTATAGCTAAAGAAACACAGTCTGAATGTGTTTCTGTCACTCTCTGAGTCCCTGTTCCTAGACTGCAGGATCTGAAGCAAATTCCTCCAGCAGCCTAGACCACCACAAGGCGTTTGGGCTTTCCCTTGAGCTCTGATATCATGCAGCTGCTTGGGAAGTGCAACTGCTTGGGAAGCTAAGCACTTGGGAAGCAGAGCTGGCTGGAGGTGAAGCAGCAGAGTACTCCTGAGAATGTTCCTGCAAAGCAAAGACTCAGCCTGTGGTCTCACATGTGTCTGCTCTCCCGCCATAAAGGCTACCTTTCTATGTTTATAGCCAAAATAAAATTGCAGTTCCTGAAAGCTGTAATTTGTACTTGGAGGAACATAATGTTTATGTTTGCAATTGCAGAGATTGTACCAAAGCATAGTGACAGAGGTCTACAGTGTTTGGGATGACACGAGCTGGCTGCGACTCCACCTTTGAGGGCTACTAAAAAACAGCTTCAGTTAAACAGTGTTAATGATAAACAAAATGCCAGGAAGGATTGGCTGGACCATGAGAGGACCCCTCTCCTGCAGCTGGAGAGGCTGTCCTTCCTCAGTTACCGCCCATCCTCTTCCTGCAAACCATGCCAAGGAACCTGGCTGTAGCCTTCCAAGCCGTGACATTGGAGACTTCCATCACATCTCAGAAAGACAATAGAGGGAAGGAGTGATATAAAGCCGACCCACAAAGGCAGGCTTATCTTAGGAGATGCTGTATGGACTTAGGTAGACTGGAAAAGGGAAACTGGGGAAAATAGGACACTTAATGTAAACTAGCTACATTTTTTAAATGTCTGAGTAGGAAATATGCCAGATAACATGTCTACTGCTGGGCTTATAAAATTACTACAATATGTTTCCTCTTTTCCTTGTTGGTAAGTGGGTTTTGTTTGTTTCCTTTTTGGAGTGTGGTGGGGGACTGCAGTTCCCTGCAATACATTTTTAGTAGTGAGCTGGAGCACTCTGTGGTGGTTTAGTGGGTAATGCTGTAGTGCTGTGAACATCTTCCATGCTCCATCTTCCAATTCCTGGCATCATCATTTGGGCCTTTTCCTCTTAGGGAAAGATGCAATGTTGAGTTTCATTCGGTTTGGTCAAGGAGGATACTTAAGGATGGGGCTGGAAAGCTAAAAGCCTCACAGAGAACCTCTCAGCAGTGCGGGTGCAGGCAGAAGGGATGCCAAGAGCCTTGCCAGTGGAGAGATGCCTTCCTGTGGCATCTCTGCAAGGTAGTACTGAGTGTTGTGCTCAGTGATGCGCCTGGAATTAATTTGGGAACCCTCCCAGTTAATTTTAGGGGGAAAGGTGCCAATACAAACAAGTCAGGGTCTGGTGTTTTCCACAGTATTCTCCAGTACATTTCCAAGGATATTGTGCTAGGAGAAATAGAAGGTTTAAAAGAGAACCTGAAAGGGGACAGTGACTTGCCTTGACTATGAGGCTCCTGCCCAAGTAGAGTGTTGCTGAGGAAATGCAATGTGAATAAACAAGGGAAGGAGAGAGTACTGATAGGGGAAGAGAGGTTGAAAATTAGAGCTTCTCTGAAGTCCTGGAGGCAGACAGGTTTCTGAGAAGGGCTTAAATAGTTTCTATCCCATCCTTGTCCTTCAGGAAGAGTAGATCTTTTCCTAACCTGTTCGTACTGATGCTTTGTCACAGCACCCAGCCTCTGCTTTTCACCAGCCTACTTAGAGTAACAAAGTACCACCTTTTGGGCCTTTCTGCCCTGTAGTCTCTGTGGACTGCTGCAGTGTGCAGGTCCTATGAAATTATGTCATGATGGCTTATCATATGGTGACAAAAGACAGGCTTGTGCATAGAAACATCTTGAATTAACCCTGGTGGTTTCTTGGATGCTGAGAAGTTGTCCTATCTTTCAGGAATGCCAAAACATTGCATTCCTTCTAGACTATTTTCTGTCTGCTTTGCTATTAATAACTTTGTCCTGAGATAGCACTTTCATATTGCAGCATATTAAAATCATAACAACTGGGTGGGTGTCCACAGTCAACAGACTGAAGAAAGTGAGCCAGTGTGTGAGCTGTGGTTGTGTCAATTGGCTCACAGAGGTGTGCTGACTCCGAGCAGCTAGAGTCTGACCTGCTGAGCTTCCTCAAGTCAGCAAATGGCAGGGCTCTTAATGGGATCTCTCCAAACCTATGCCATGTGCAGCCAGTACCATATGGCCTGCTGGGAGCTGACATGAGGCTGAGCCGTGATCCTTTCACAGGGGATGAGCAGTCCCTCGTCCAGTTCTGACAATGGACCTTGTGCTGCTAATGATATCCACAAAAAGGCTGTGCCAGATCCCCTGTCTTTTTTTTGATCTAATGCATTTTGGGGATACAGATCTCAGATGCTTGTGAGTGGCTGCCTGGGTTGCTGCTGAGCATTTGAGCCAATACTGGCAGGCTCTTAACCAATGTGCTCTCACAGATTGGTGTTAAAGAGGACCATGCTGCTTTTATCAGGGTGTGTAACAGCCTGAGTCCACTGCCTTTGAGATTTTGAGGCTGATTAAAATCCCTAGTGGCTAAGGGTTTTGGAGCAAGAGCCTTGGCAGAACAGTGTAGAAATGAAAAGCAATGACAAAACATCTTTGACTGTAACGTAGCATCCTTTGGAAGGCACCTTGGCTTTAAAGTGAGTTGCACACTTACCTGCAATGGGACATTCAAGCATGGAGGCTGTTGTTTCTGTGCACGGATGATGAAAACTCTGGCCAAGAAGTGGCAGAAACCAGTTTGTGAATACCTCATATAGACGACCCAAACTTTAAAAAAAGAGAGATTAAGAAAAGAAACAAATGCAAGTATCAGGATGTCTGAGAGTTGTTGTTTTTAAATTCTTCCTATTTTTCCATTTAGGTCACACTGTCCCTAATAAAGTAGACAAGATTTGTAATAGAAAATAACCATCTCCAGCCATCAAAAAACATGTCAAATTCTGTTTAATGTAAGCCACAGAGTTAAGTGGTGCTAATCAAGAGCAGCATTTCATGGATTTTGAGTGTTGGCAAGGTCCCCAGCTGATGTAAACAGGAACCATGAAATCAGGGCTGCTCTGTGCTGATTTACCCCAACTGAGAATCCGGTTGTGCTTCCCATCACTTTGTTTCTAGTCTGAATTTTTTTTTTTTTTTTTTTCTTTTTGTGCAACAGCAGAACTCAAGTCTGTTGTCTTCTCTTTTCCCTGCCCAGATTGGTGCATTTATCACAGTAGTACATGCATCTTCTTGCTCTTGTAAGATAACAAATTGCCCAAATGATTAAAAATAAATCAAAGAAAAAAGCAGCAAATGGCTTTTTGTGAATGCACTTGGACAGTTGCTGTGCTCCCAATAAAGTCTAAACTTCAGCTAAACAGCCCACTGCTCCCCACATGGCTGGAGGCAGGCTTTGGTGCTATATGTTTATTATCATTTAGAAATGGTACAAATGCTCTTTTATTCTTTTTTGTTCTTCCCTTATTCTACAATGCATTCCCCTCCTGCTTCCTGTTTCCCAGACAGGTCCCCACCTCTTCCTCCCCACAGCCAAAAATAATACAAAAGGGAACATACAAAAGATTTTTTGAGCCCTGAGATGTGATAATGAATGGGCGTCATATACAGGGTAGTCCCAGCACAAAAGTGTTGATCACGCAAAGTCAGTGTGGGGAATTGCACGTTTTGGGTTAGGAACTCAGTGTTATGCATCCTCTCATTTAATATATTTTTAGGTCAGAGCAGACAAGATGACTCACAACCCAGGACTCTTACGAAACGTTCCGTATATTGAATGTATTGATCACATCTCTTCTCCAGGTTTGGTTTAATCAGCTCATTGTGCCAGACTGTGCTTATGAATACGCTGTTGCCCGAGAGTGTGCAAACAGAACTGCTGTATACGTTTGTGTCAGCTGTTGAGTAAGGATGTTAAGATATCTCTGGATGTTAATAAAATGTCTCTAAAGAATATGTTTTTTCATTCATGAACCTAACCAGAGTAATTATAAGGAATCCGATTCTGCTGTGTAACACCCCTGCAATACTTTCTAAGGATGAATCTTAATTGAGGATTGAGACCTAAAATATTGCTCTGCTTTGTACATTCCACAGTCGTCAGCATTTGCTCTTGCGTATCCATTTCCTGTGAGAAGTTTACCACACTCCGGGGCATGCTTTGAACCTGATCCTTTGATTTCGGTGGGAGCTAGGACTGACAATTCAAGGAGCTAATTGTGCTTTTTTGCTGTTTATAGTGCTAAACTAAGGCTGCTTCCAAATTGGACGACAACAGGTTAAATACAGGCTTCATGAAGTTTGGAGAAAAGTTTGCAGCGAGGGCCATTAGCCAGCTCACTCAAAGCCATCCAAGGTTGTTATATAAATAAATGCTCTCTTCAGAAACATTTTGAAACACTCTTAGTTTATATATAATTTTTCAAATGGTCATTGTATGGCTACTTGCTGTCTTGACTGTATGGCAGCATGCAGGGGATGTGGTGGAGTATAAGCACACATGGCTTTTATCTTATTTTGATACTATCACAATGCACTTGCTTGCACTTTTGAATTCTTGATTTGGCTATCCTTAATCCTTTGCTGACATTGATGCTATTTTTTGTTGTGACTGGTCGTAGATATTTTTTCTGTCTTTATTAAACAGTCAAAAAAAAAACCCAACAAAAGCACTCCAAAGCCCTGGTTCAGTGTTTGCAGATTTCTTTCATCCTTTTTTTTCCCCCTATCTAGATGCCTATCAAATTCAGCCATGCTTAGCTGCAGTCCTTTGTTCAGTATCTCATAACCAGTGCACTGACGTTCTCTATGCTTAAGGCCCAAATACCAGAGATTTTTAGTGAAAAAATTTGGCTTGTCTGTTCAAAAGAATATTTGTTAGATAAAGATGTATTTCATTAAAACCAAGTTAGGGAACAAAGCCTGATTTTGACTCCTTGGTTAGAGTTATGGGTTCAGACTTTTTTTCTATATGAGACATTTGTTACTACCCATTTCTGCTGGTGAAAGTTGGTAATTTATGGTAAAGTTGATTTTGATCTTTTGATCTTTAGGGTCTGATTAAAATCTTCGATAACCCTCGTTACATCATGCTCCGGAGCAACAGGAAAATGAATCGTTTTTATGAAAGTACTGATTCTGTCCTTTATATCCACATTTTTACTTTAAAATGATCTTTGCTGAATGCAGTTGAGGCTTCTGATTTCAGCATTTCTAACACTTTGAAGAAGTATAAGAGAAGAAGATCTAGGGAGAAAGCCATCTGAGTCATGCTAAGAGAGTTTTTGGAGAGTGCTGTTGTGCATGAATAACAGTGAATGGGCTGATTTGGCTAAATACACTTCCTTAACGGTTCATTCTTTGGGCTGAGACCAAGAGGGAAAATGTGCACAGGCCATTATTGTATTGAAGAAATTAGCAAAGAGAGACTTTAGTCCTGTGTAGGGGAGTCAAGAATTAACAGACTTGTCCATTTCAGACTGGTGGCCAGTGTGGCCCATTCGGATGGTGTTAGGGAGGACTGACCTGATGTCTCAGGCATGGGGTGAAGTTACCGCAGGAAAACAAGTCTTTACATATATGATCTTTCTTTGCTGGTGGTGCCTATGCCTGCTTTTTGCACTTGGCTAAAGCCTGTTTGTTGAGCATCCAGTTAACTTGATTTCCTTTGTATATACAAGGGGTTAGGAACATGCATACAAATATTTACCGCAAGTTAGCTGTCAATAAGTATCTTATTGTTGTACCTGAGAAGTGGTTTTAGCTCTCTTTTTTTCAATTAACTGTATAACACATAGGCAAGATGTGCTGGCACATGACTAATTTTGTCTTAAAAACTTTGCAATAGAAATTATTTGCTGTCGACTGAAACTTTTTCTTATATACATTCATTTCAGGCTGCAGTTTTCCATTTTTCCCAAGTGTGTTTTGCAAAACTACTTATTTTAATACTAAAACTCTGTTTATTTTATTCTGTCCCAAATGTTAATCTTCTGATGTGCTGCAGCTTTTTCATGACTAGCAACTGCCCAGTAAAAGTTGCCAAGAGGAAAAGCTGGAGGTTTTGGCAGCTGGGTGGGAACAGATGACAGTCTTGGAATATATGGGCAAGAGTATTGGGCTTTGTTGTTGTTGTTCAGGAAGTAATGAAGGCTTTTGGCAGTGGGAAGATCCATCGTTCATATCTGGTTTTAGGGTTAAGGATAAAAAATAGCATGGCATTTCAGGGGAGGCAGGTACATTTTGAATCTCTTATTCCTCGTAACTTTAGGGCTGTCCCACAACATCCAGTTCAATTTCTGCTTATGGTATCAGCAATGCAAGTGTCAGTGTCGCTCAGAGCTTTTGCTGTTTTGCAGCACAATGAAACACTGATACTGAGCACTGGACCTGGTGCCACTGTTTGCTCTGAGCATGAGTGAAAGGTGAACGCACTGACCATACTGTTATTGTTTTGGGTTGTCTTCAGTTGAAGACTGTTGCTCTGATTTTTCAAAGCCTTCTGATATTTACATACTTGGAGTCAGAATTCTCACACTTTTCTCAAAACACTATGTGTTTTTCACATTCCTTCTTAGAAGAGGAGAAAATTGACAGACTGTTCAACTAGCCAGTGTGATTTAAAAGAGATATATTATCCTCCAATCCACTCTCACTTTAGAGAGTCTATAAATTGTAGAAACTGTAAATAAAGTTCTCTTTTCTTGCCTTGAGCGACTGAGCGTGTCCAGCGTGCTCCTTCCGTGTCCAGCGTGACAGAAGACAGTTTCTCCTCCAATGCCGTCTTGAGTTTTTCACTGTTTTTTAGAGACAAGGCCCCTTTTTTACATGCCAGTGGAAAGCAGTGGGGTCATGATGGAAGTTGAAATTTGACCTTCACTATTGCATGTGTAATTCTGCTTTGCTTTTGTAAATTACAAAGAGAATCCTTTCAAGTATTGTAAACAGACCTGGTAGATCAGACCTGCTTGTCAGCCACATTCAACATTTTCATTTTCTGTCACAGCCTGATCTAAGTATCCAACTTCCTAATTAGGTTTTGGATAACTTCCAAGTTCAGTGCTTGATGTCCAATTATATCTGCAGTAAAATGGCACTTAGAAGTAACTAGCACTTCCAGATAAGAACTTCTGATGATCTGCTAGAAAAATTCAGAATCAAGATATTATAAAATATTTCAGCATCAATAAAACAGAGGAAGCCAATGAACATATTGATAAAGTACCCTCCCTGATGTTCTGTCCTCAAATTGTTTTAAGTGTTTGGGCTTTTTTTAAACCCTTGGCAGAACATTACTGTTGCCATATTGACCTGTCTTTACTGGTGCAAAGCACCCAGAAGTTTGAGTGCTTTAAAGACTTCACAACATGAGCAGGTGGTTCTCAAGCAACCTGTTATATTTCAAAAGTCTGCATGTTTGGGTGAAATTCCAATACATAACATGGCTGTCAAACAAGACTAGTTCTTTGCATTTCATTGGAGCAAGTTTAGATTTATACCCTGAGAACTAGGATTATATTTTGGTTCATCAGGTGAAATAAGGTTTTCCGGAGCTGTCTGGACATGAGCCTAGATGCCAAATTTGTGTCCCTACAAAGGCTCCTGGCCTTTGGGCATGTCTTTTCCCTATCATTCTCTAAAGAGGAGATACACTGCCTTGAGGCTTGGCACATTAATGATGGTGGTGGTCCCAGCTAGAACCTTCTTCCTGGTTCCTCTGTGGGGGAGAGAGATGAAGTCAAACATCAGCATCATGAGTGGTGACTCCAGCTCCTTCATGTCTGGATTTTGAATGTTCTGGATCAGCTTTAGGCTGGATAGCTGATAGACATCTTAAAATATAGACTCTGAACCAGATCAAGTTTGCAAGGGATTGCAGAGTCTGAAGTTAGTCTTGTTGTTGCAGTTAGTGGCAGAACTATCTTGATTTCTTGATTGAGTTAGGTGAGTACCAAGCTCTGCTGGAAATGGTACACACGTATCACATCTCTGCTGTCAGAGGCACACACTGGATTTCTCGTGTTGTATTTCACAGTGGTGAGCATACTCAATGTGTTTCATAAATAATCTTTACTTTCAGTAAATGAACTTTAGAGGTAAGAATCCAACTAGATTAGATGTCATACCTTTCTCAATTGACAAACATACTGGACCACTGGACCACTGCTACTGCAAACTCCGAAAGGACTAACAAGAAGTACATCCTTACCAGGCATAGGACAGCTCTACAGTGGCTGTTTCATACTGTCTGAAGGCTCTAGTACTGCACATGGAAGTGTCATGGTGTGCAGTTTACATGTATTCAGCCACTACATGTGCCCTAGAGGACCTGGATGATAGTGTAATATGGGGAGCAAAGAGATGTTTTGAGATAGTGTAATATGGGGAGCACACAGCATTTCCTGCAGGTGATGGAAATGTTCTTCTGCTGGGGAAGTGAGACTTTTTGCAATTGTATCTGAAACTGAAAAATCAGAAGGCCTTGACAGGATTGTCCACGTGACAGACTATTGTCCTTTTCTATCTGTCTTACTTCAAGTATGTGGGGGTCTCACAAAATCACATCCTATTATTTGTCAGCCATGAATTGTCATGTCTTTTAACTGGTTAAACTGAGGAGCAAGGTGCAAGGTGAATGACCCTCATTAATCCGGGCAGATGGGTTGAATTAGTGGGTCACACTTTTTTATCCTTGGACAGTGGAACTGGCTTGACAGCCAACAGTGGTCTTATGGATCTTCTTCTTTTATTCCTGAAGGGAGCCATCTTCTTCCCTTTGCAAGTTTTAAAGGCTTTATTGCTGTATATAGTACAGGCACTGCATAAGAAAGTTTAATACCCACCATGTTGCCTGCCACGTAGCAACTAAACAGTAGTGGGACTTCATGTCACATGTGACGTACTCCATCTGTTACACAAAGCTCCCTCTCTTGCACAAGTGGTGAGGAGAAGCTAGATGTCCAGCAGAACTTTGATAAGGGCATGACAAGAGTAGCTCACTCCTGTCTGAGATATTCTTGAACTATTTTCCTACCAGGCTGGTAGTGGAAGTAAGAGATCTATACAGATTCACCATCATCTGTATTCAGCAGTTTCTATCTCTGTCGATAGTGGTCAATATCCTGCTTCTCCCATAAAAATCCCAAAGCAAAACAACAAAAAACCCAGTAGTTTTGATGTGCTCAGTGGCAAATAGCTTTGTGGGAATGGAGACCAAAGAACTTTCCTGCCCCTCCTGGTGGTCCACCAGCCTGGAGTGGGAACCTTGGTGGTCTCAGCCTGACTTGTTTCTCCAGGTCAGAGCTCAAGACAAAGTGGTGGGCTTAGTTGGCCTAAAAATTCTCATGCCGGGGCAAGGAGTAAAGAAAGCAGGCTGGTTTCTAAGCCCTTCCTCATCACTCCCTGAGACATTTGGATCACTAGGAGAGAAGGTCGCATAAGGTACTTGGCATAAGCTGGGAAGTGCTTATGGGGAAAGATGCTTTGTTTCTGCCACCAAAAAACAGTGCAGCAGCAGGTAGGGCCCTGGCGGGAGGTAGGGGAAGGGCTGTGGCCATAACCCCTCGGCAGGCTTTGTCTGCCATGCAGATTAGGTTCAGGGCTTTTCTGGCTCAGCGTTGCTAGGTTCTTCCCTGCTATTGACTTGGTGGAGAGGCTGAGGGGGGTGGGTGGGAGGGACTGCATTACACTGTTTCTTTGAGTTGTTTTTCTCCCCCCTTCTATGGGGAGATGGGCTTGATCCACTGGTTTTGGATTTCAGAGGCAGAAGGCAAGACATGACCAGCTGGTGTCTTGAAATGGCACAGGTGCAGTGGCTGCGGGAGGGGGGAGCCAGGAATAATTACAGGTTTGTGAAGCATCAGGCTTTGCCTGAAAAGGGCTCATCGAGAAACTGCTCTTTATGGAAAATTAATGGTGAAGCTGGAAAAAACTGTCAGGCCCACTATTGTTGTCATGGGGTAGTGATGCCTTAAAGGAGCAGCACCTCCTGCTCGCCTCCCCTCCATGGGCAGCCCAGAGCTGGCATGCAGCTTTCCGATCCCACAGCAATTGAAATTTCATGTCACTGTGATCAGATTTAATGGCCTTGAGTCCTTGTCTTTCCTCCCTGCTGCTGCCCTCCCCCTTTCCACCCCTAATTTGTGATTGTGCTTGCTCTTTCCTTTGGAAGCCTTTTATTTATTGGGCCCCTAAACCTGTTTCTGCCCCATTGGATGAAGGCTAAGTGGACCAGAAAGCCCAAATTACATGATGTGGAGAACTCAAAAAGTATTGCCTCTCCTGGTGGTGCAGGGTTATTACTTAAAGACTATGTGGCATGTTGGAAAGCTTCTCCCAAAACCCATTAGGATTTATCTGGGGAGAGACCAGATTCCCAGCTAAAGCTGTTTCTCATAGTCCCAGAAATGCACCTTATAAAGAAAATGGAAAGGTTGTTTAAGGCAAGTAAAATTGATAAGTGTCCCACCCCCAGGCCTTTGTACAGACAATGTCATACCTCTGAATATAACATACATGCTGAAGTATAGCGTCTCACCTGCATATATTCTGTTCTGTTGCTTTTTGACCATTTCCACAGCCCATATCTATAATGAGCTATTATTTAAAAAAGAAACAACAGTGTGGCAGATTTTGTTGTGAACTTGAAAGTCATCTCATCACATTGTGTCTGCAACAAACAGTGCTGCTTCCTGAGAGTTTTGAAAGTTATAATCTCAAATTATGTGGCAGTTCCTAGAGAGCCATGAGTGGGGCCTCCTTACATTCCTGTTGATGGGACCTTCATATTCAGAAGGCAGAAGTCTCTGTCTCTCCTCTGGTCATCTGAAACTTTTATTTCTTGATCAGATGCTGGACTCTCCAGATTGAGATGTAGTTGGGTCATTAGCTCCCATAGATTAAAAATTTTTGACTAAAGCCCCTTTCTTAATATTGGTAGAAGTGTTCTCTGAGGAGTAGTTTTTAGAGGCTTCTAAAATGTATTAGTTAGAATGTCTCTTTCTCCAAGCCCTGTGAAATCACAGTGGTGGTATTAAACCAGCTATCCTTTCAAGCTGCAAGAAATGAAAAACAGTGCTAATAAACTCCATTAAAAGCTCCTGAAACTACAGCAAATGGTTCTCTATAAACAATAAAAGTTAAAAATGTTGGCTGTGGAGGACACTGGGACAGTGCTTTGGTGGCTGAAGGCTTTATTCGGGCAAGCTCAGGGTGCTTGATAATAAGGCACATTCAGGTAGGAGGCTCGTCCCATTCTTGTGCTGATGATCACTGCTGTGGAGGTGAAGGCTGCCACATTTTTATGCGGCAGCCACTTTGACTGCAACTTCACCTACTTTTTAATAAAGGGGGGTGTGTGTGTTTGTGTGCAAGTCTGGTGTCCTATACACAGGAAGCTCAGTTTGACCAATTGTGCCAAAACTCCCTCTAAGACTGACAGTAGATCCTTTTGTTTCTGTCACCTTTCCTTCTTTCAGGCCCTTTAAACAAGCTATGGTCTCACTGGAAGCTTTTCTACCTCCTATCTTAAAATGCCATGCTTCAGAATTGTGCTGTTTAAGGATGATTGGGCCCCAGCCAACAACACTGAGTTAAATTTGGAGAGAAAGTTAATGTTTGTGAAGGAAAAGGAAACAGTTATTTGGAGAGGTGACTTTTTGTTTGTATGTGGCCAAATGATGAATCTGTTAGGATAGTTTCATATGGAAGTGACAGTCTGACGGATTATACTTAAGGTTGGGAAGGCCCTGGTACCTGTGGAACCTGCTACCATATGTGGGTGTTCCCAGATATCTCTGAGCAGCCTCAAACAAGTGCTAAATCTTCATGTGTGTAACCGTTTCCCAATGTGTAAACATCTCATGAGAAGATGGTGTTGATGAGTGCTGTCTTGAAATGCCTCTGGACCATGTTCTCCTGCCCTCGGTGGCAACTGTGCTGTAATCTTGCTCTAACAGCGGTTTCTCTCCCTTCCCTCTCCCTTTCCCTTCTGCAGACATGCCTGGAGTTGGAGCGATACCTTCAGACTGAACCACGGAAGATCTCTGAGACCTTTGGGGAGGATTTGGACTGCTTCCTTCATGCCTCCTCAGCCCCAGATGCAGAGGACAATATACGACGGCTGGACCCCATCCTTTTACCAGTGGAGACGAGTACATGTGACAAAAGCGCCAACATGGACATTATCCTCTCACGTGACAAACTGCTGTCTGAGACGTGCCTCAGCTTGCAGTCCACCAGCTCTTCCACAGAAGGCTACACAGCCGTCAACCAGGCCCAGCTCAATGCAGTAACCTCATTAACCCCCCCTTCCTCTCCGGAGCTCAGCCGCCACCTCGTAAAAACCCCACAGACTCTCTCAGCAGTGGATGGCACAGTGACGTTGAAACTGGTAGCCAAGAAAACTTCACTCAGCTCTGTGAAAGTGGGTGTAGCAACAGCGACTGCAGGGACAATAAAAAGTGGGCAAAGTGACAGTGAGCAAGGAGGTACAGGGACAGAAGCATCCCCAGAAAACAAGAAGAGGGTTCATCGCT
The DNA here is from genome assembly GCA_910950805.1 of Acrocephalus scirpaceus scirpaceus. Lineage (NCBI taxonomy): Eukaryota > Metazoa > Chordata > Aves > Passeriformes > Sylviidae > Acrocephalus > Acrocephalus scirpaceus. The sequence goes on from OU383779.1 coordinate 44,841,619, forward strand.
GTCAATTTAATGGGTGCCGGAAAGTTTATACAAAGAGCTCCCACTTAAAGGCTCACCAGAGGACTCATACAGGTACTTATGTAGGATGCTTCTCTCATCTTGTCCTCCTGCCACCTACCCGTAACCATCTCCTTTTATTCTCATTTAGAAAAGAAAAAAAATCTCTTCTGAAAGTCCAAGCTTCTGTCTTTGAAACAGGGCAATGGAAAATATGGTAGGCCAGCAAATGCACCCATTATTCAATAGAACAGAGAAGTTCACCATCTACCATTAAATGCCTGTTGGGGTTTCATATGTGTTACGGGGCTTGATGCAGAGTAATTTTAGGATACCTAAGGGATGTAGATGTATCATTTATGTTAAAAGTATGTGCACGTCACTGGGTTTTTGGCACTCACTTCCCCAAGACAACTTTAAAAATGTAAAGTTTAGTCAAGTGTTATTTTCTTCAAATAGAAAATAGCGTGGGTAGGCTTTTGGTGCCTTTTGTATGGGGGAAAGAGAAATGTGTTTCAGATCTTAGATATGTGATTTAGGAATAATCTGTGCATGAGGCAGCATGTGTAGATGCAGATGTGTAGGCATGCAGAGGCACATTGCCTTCAGATACTCATGATCTTGGATTTCTCCAGTGCTAAAATACAGTGAGAACAAATAAAAGAATGACATGGAGCTTGAATGAAATAGTGTAGGTAGAGAGGGACTGGGATGTATGGATAGATGTCAGGCTGTTATTTTGGGTAACATTTACAAATGTTATATATATATCTGTGTGTAAGCTGGTTGAAGCATACCGAATTGCCTTAGGCTGGCTGTTCAGGTTCCCTCCTCTAATTTCTTCATAGTCCCCAGCAGCTTTTCAGCTAGTATTCACTGGCATTAATAGCAATGCAGTTCACACATGTTGCTGCTTTGTTCTAAGCTTCACACGTGATGAGAGATGATAAATTCCCATTAGCACTGTCTTATCATGTGATTATTCTTGTTTCCAGAGGGATTGCTATAACCAGTTTTTCCAATTTTACTGTAAAATGTGTGGTCTCTTACAATAACTGCACATTTAATTCATGATCTTATCATGCAGGCAGATTCCTAGAAGCAAGGTTGTTCTTGCAAGGTAGAAAATAACACATTGGACCATTGCAGTAAATCAGATAAATATGTGGGTTGTTAAGAAAGCTGCATCCATCACATACTAGGCAGCACTGTAAAAGTTACATGGTCTGAAGTGTAAATCATAGTAAGACATAAAAGGCATTGATCTTTTTATATGGGCTTTCTAGTGCTTTTACTGGGGATAGCCACCTTGCGAGGAGTGACCTCACCTGTGATTCAGTGATTTGAAAGCCACTGAAAGCAGTACAATAATTCTAAAATCAGCATCAACATGGTCAGAATGTTGGTTCCTTGTAGCACCTATGCTGCTGTGAGGGCTTGTCCCTGCTGGGACTGGCCAGTGGGACATCCCAGTCAAGGCCTTCCAGCAGATGATGAGCTTCCATGGAAGCCCAAGTGAGGAGTGTGAGAGCTGTTGACCCAGTGATCTTGTCTGTTCAGATTATGACCTCCATGTTCATCCTCAGGCTGGAAGTGATGGGTCCTACACAGCTTTTCCTGAATTAGTCAGCGATATGACATGATAGCCTGGAAAGGGTGAACTTGTGAAGTTTTCCTGGTGTTGTCATGCAGATGGAGATATGGACAAGGAGTCATAAGGAGCACTTGCAAAAACTACTAGTCTCTCAGCACCTTTGGTGTCAAAATCTTGTAAGAGTTTACATGCTTTTGAACCCAGCCTTAGGCCTGGTTGTATTTTCTGAGGCCAAAACCTTTCCCCTCTAACATTACCATGTGAAATCTTACATTTTACAATTAATCGACGATGAGAAATGTTTCTCACTGGCCCTGTGATCTTTTTGTTGAATAGCCTTGGATTGTACATGGTGCCATGACGTGCTGAGCCTGCCCATCCACAGCAGTTCTGGATGCGGTGAGAAAGGCACATCTGCCTTTGCTGGCTGATAGGGAAGACCTTTATCAGATGATGCAACTGCAGCTGCCTGGGTGCAGAGCCCAGACCTCCCATTCCCAGCACCTCACCTGGTGGGATCAGCTACTCTTCTGATCTTGCCAGTTAAACCATCAGTGGTTTAAACAGGCCCAAATTATGGGAGTGTTTCTGTTTCCATTCACCATGTCCTGAGCAGATAGCATAGGTTGTTAGAAAAGCAGGAAGGCAAAAAACAAGAGGGAATACAAACTTGGAATGATGATCTCTCCTGTCCTAACAGCTGTAAAACCACCCTGCCCATGTCCTACCTATGCACAGCTTTGTAAAAAGCATGGTTTCCCTTTGTGATCGGGACTGAATGCAGCCTTGTTGTTAAAACACATCTTTGATGCAGAACTTGGGAGCAGGAAACCTGTCTCTCATTTTTGTCTGTAGAAAGCAGGTTGTCTAAATACCTGTGAACATTTACATCCTGGGAGCAACCTGAGTAAATCCAGGGAAGGAGTGTGATAGGTGTACCTAAACAGCTTTTTTGAGTCTGGAGCACAAAGTCATTCAGAGCCCTTCATACTGCTTATGTGCTCTGTTCCCTAAAAACACACTGACCGTTGGGTGCCTTAAATGAGAGCTGGTACAATCAAGACATTTAATGTGTTCACACTGACCTCTTCAGTGGGGTTCCCCACAGAGAGCCCCTGCCTTTGGTGAAAAAGTGGGACAGAGAGGAGTAGCTATTTGTGACTGAATTATAAATGTCAGGGCTGTGTCCTTTCCCATGCAGCCTTCAGGGCATGGGACAAGGAGCCCTTTTCTCCATGGGTGCTTTGTTTTTTCCATGCCTGAACGGAGTGTGCTGTGGGTTGCGAATGCACCCAGCAGTGCCAATGGCTAGTAGCCACTTGGCTTAGTCAGTGGCTGAGCCAGAGGGTCTGAAATGATTGCAAGATATTTTCCTTTGGCTGGTGGTTTGTTAGTGTGTCATGCGAGAGCAGTCTGCCAGTGTGGGCTCTGTAAATGGGTGTGAATGCCCCAACAGACAAAGAGCTCCCAGTGTGGGGTTCACAGGCAGAGAGGCAGATGTGGGCTGGTCACTCAGCTTGCACGTGCAAAGTCCACTTGCTGGATCAAAGGGATTTACTGCAGTGCATGAAAACAAGAAACCATGGGCTGGGGAGCGGGTGGAGGGTGGAAGGCAGCGGAAGGAGGCTGCATTCCTTTCGTTCATATGTAAGGCTGACCAGACAGACGCTGGCTGCTGTTCCTCACTGCTGCGTGATGAGCCAGGCTGGGCTGCAGGCAATGCAGGCTGATAGCAGCTTGCTAGATTGGGAACAATCCTCTCTTGGGAATTTACTTGGCTGGGAAGCCCAGGGACCATCAGACCCCACATTACACTTGGTGCGTCTTCCACATTAATGTCCCACATCTCATCTGCAAGAGAATCAGGACAGCACTGTAAGGCCCATCAGTGGTCGAACTGGTTATGAAACCACCTTCTGGATGACCTTTGGAGAGGGAAAAACAATCATCTGTGTGGGAGAGAATTTAATCTGGAGGGGAAAGGGAAAAACACTGTCTGTATGGAAAGGGAAATGAAAATATTTGACTGAACTCAAAGCAAACTGGGGCATCTAAAGTTAAGGGTGTGTAAAGGAGCTAAGAGCAGTGTTGGGACTGACTGTCAGAGTGCAGCAAAGAAGCCCCTCAGGGAAGAAATAGCAGCTGGGCCTGTAAACAGGAAGAAAAGGGGGGCTGTAGGTTTGGAAAAACCACACTGCCAATGTGAGGGTGAGGTAAAAACATCTAAAGAAGGAGCAACCAGGACTGGCATGGTAGTTCAACCCTAGCACATTCTGTCACAGTTATTCGTGGAGCAGACATCAGTGCAAACAATGGTATTTTCTCTCTTTTGAGAGAGGGAAGTTTTCATCCTGCCTTCACACATGCACGGAGATGAATTATCAGTGTAATGGAGAGTGGGAGAGGGAAGGAATTCCAATGAGCCAAACCCCATGTATAATCATCAGTACTTCCTAAATTAGAAAACAGGATATTGCTGGAGAGTGTCTGAATGCAAATAAGTCTAAGGGTGAGCTGGCCTATGACCTATGGAAAGATTAGTCATGGGATGTGACTGTGTCTCCCAAATCAAAGACTGCTGGAGATTTCTGTCTCCTCACAAAACCATTCCTATCAGCCTTCCTTGCAGTAATGTGCAGGGGAAGGTGTAAGATGGCATGGACACTTTCTGACTGGGGATGATACATCACATAAAAACTGGCCAGGAAATCTTTAAGATTGGGGCAGTAATATAAAAATTACCCTTGCGGGGTTCTGCTAGGACTAGCATTTTATGAGTATCAGAAGGTTTGCTTTTTTTTTTTCTTCATCCATGCAAAACCAAGATTGGATACAACTGAAGCTCAAGTCTGAGAAACAGCAGCTGGGCACCTCACATCTATATTTAGGTTTCTAAGGGCTAAACAAGTGGGAAATACCCATGTAAATAGATGTTACTAGTCTACATGTGATCTTAAGATAGCACTTCTTCAAGTGGTGTTTGTTTCACATTGTCAGGACATTTTATTTTAAATTATATAGTTCTTTGATCCAAAATGCTGGGTGAGAGTAACTAAAACAAACAAATCCACCCTGCAGGAAAACAAAGTATTACATTTGCAAGAAAAAGATGAGACATACCAGAGATTAGAAAGAGCATTAACCAACAGAAGGTTTTTGAGATAGCATATAAAATAATAGAGAAGAACTTTCCCCAAGTATTGGAGGTGAAAGAGTAAATATCTAGAATCTGGAAATTATTGGAGTGGACAAAGTTGAGGAGAGTAGGCTGGATGACAAATAAAGAAGATCAATATAAAGTAAAGGAATAACAGAGAAAATGAAGACTCTGTGTCAGTGATAGCACATATTGGAAGCTGCATTGCTGTATTGTTTCAGTGTAGTAGCATCTGGGAACAGAAAGCCAGTGAAGAGAAGGAAAAAGCAAGTATCCAAGCACAGCACCAATTCTGCAGGATGCAGGACCGAATAATGACTTAGGGAAAAGCATTTGGGAGAACAGTATTGGTGACATAGGAGAAATTAAAGCCAAAGCCCAAGATATTTTGTTGCACAGAGACCCATAGCTTTGTGGTGAGTCCACAGCTCTGTATGCAGGACTGAAACCTGGAGCAGCAGCCGAAGCAACAGATGAATGCACTGCTGGAAATGAGAGCCAGAGAATTGAAGGAGGAAGGGTATGTGAAAGACCTTCATTAAGGGCTGCATTTTTTGGGGAGTACAGTTGCTTAGCCAGTTTGGAAAGATGTGTTTTTGTTGTGATGTTGGACTTTCAAAAGGTTCTTTGTGTAAAAACATAAACAGTCTTTATCAAAGCTGATTAAAATAAGTCCAGCTTGATCTTGAGCTCCTTATAACTTTCTGATCTTGAAGCCTTTTAGCCATTTGGTGAGTTTGGAGGGGAGTGTTGTGATTTCATTGTGGAGAGTCAGAGCCTCACTTCATTATTAAGCAAGAGCTTAGACTTAGGAAATGATCTTTGAGAACCACCCAGGCAGCAGTCAGATGGCCCCTGCCAAAAGTAGCCCTTGCCATTTAAAACACCAGTGGTGTTCATCCATAGCTTAGTTGTCAGTACCTGAATTCTCAGTCATGTGTTTCTGCTCCATCATTTGCCAAATCAATTACATGGGACAATCTTATTGTTTGGGTTTGAAAATGTAAATAGGTGTTATTTGTTTGTTTGTTTGCCATGTGAGAAGATTTCTGGCACAAGGTAGACCTAGAAATTGATGTTTTCTGTCTGCTCAGCAGCTGCAGGAGGGCAAGTGCAGGTGCCTCCAAGTATTACTGCAGTCTGCCTTGGTAAGGCACAGAAGAGCCTTCTTGAGTTTGTAATTTAGTGTTTTCTTTATATCCATCCGTCTGCTCCTGAGCCCCTGTGAAGCACCCAGCCAGTGGGCAAATGATAGAGATCACAAAAAGAGACTCAAAGAAAAACCCACCAATTTGTCTTCTGCCAATTTCCCTTTGTGTTGCTGCTGTCCCATACTGGATAGACTTGGCAAGTTAACAATGAGAAGTTATTATTTTCTTGTCCATTTGTCCAAAAGCACTGTCATTTCTAAAGTATTTGAGGTCACGCCAGGGATGAATTGGAGATGTGTGCTCAGAAATGCTGTTTTAGGCTGAGGTGGGCATGACTGGGAGATCTGAAGTGCTCTGGGCAGGAAAAGCCAAGTGCACTACCTCTCATCTTAAAAGCAGGTGCTGGGTTAGAGACCTTTCCTAAGTGCAGTGTGGATGTTTGAGTCTGAGTCATATCTGGACAGGTCGTAGCCAGCAGCCTGGATGGACCTCTCCTAATCCAGAGCCTACCTTTCACACCCCATGTGGACAGTCCCACATACCTACATACCAGCAGCAGCAACTTAAAAACAGGAGCAGTTTTGTGTAAACTTAAAAACAGCGCTTCATGGAAGCTGACCTAAATGCAGCAGAGGTGTCTATGCTTTTGCCAAGGGTGGTGGGATCCCAAATAAAACCATGGGCACAATGGCATAAGCAGTACCCATCTTATAGCAAAAACCAGCTGGAGGTAGGGAGACTGGCCTGATAGGGGTAGGGAATATGAGACACCCATTCAGTCCCATGCTCTCTGCCCCAGGTGACTGTGAGGCTATTTTTGAAATGAGTTCCTCTTATTGTCTGACTCAGGTTCCATGTCACCACAGGACTTGCTTTTCAATGCCCAGGATGGTGTTCTGGGCAGTGGTGTGAGGCACGGGGTACATCTCCAGCCATCCAGTGATTGTGTCCACCATTGTCAGCATGTAGTGCCTGGCTTGGTGGGTTTGTGGGAGTGTAATGTAATTGATCTGCCAGCCTCCCCACACTTATATTTCAACCATTGTTCCCTTATCACAAGGGCTTTACACTTGGCCTGCTTGATTGTAGCACATGTTTCACAGTTATGGATGACCTGGAAGATACTGTCTGTGGTTAAGTCCACCCCTTGATCAGGAGCCTGTCATGTTGCACCTCTTGCCTGATGACCTGAGCCGTCATGGACCCACCAAGCCAAAAATAATTCACCTTTATGTTGCCAGTCCAGATCCATCTGAGATGCTTTCATCTTGGCAGCCTGATCCACCTGTTCATTGTTGCAGTGTTCTTCAGTAGCCCCACTCTTGGGTATGTGGGCATCTACATGGTGTACTTTTACAGCCAGCTTCTCTGCCTGTGACAATGTCTTGCCACAATTCAGCAGCCTACATGGGTTTACCTCTGTACTGCCAATTGGTCTAGCCAGTCCCACAGAACATTTGACAGGAACAAAGGCACTAATATTCCTTGGCTACAAGTCATAGTTCATATTAATAATTCATTAATTATTATTCAGTCTTCTTTCGGTTAAATTATTTGCTCCTTTTGCTCAGTCTTCTTCTTCTTTTGAGTTCTTGAATCAGTGCGCCGTGAGTCAATGGTCATAATCTCCCTCTGCCAAAATTACTCTTTCCCTAGTTTGATGAGTTTGCATTGTTTTTCCTTGTAATCTGGTCTTATCTTGGTTGTTTTGTCAATTGTCTTTGGTTCCTTGGTTTAGAAGAGCTCTTTCATATGGAGGTGGTAGAAAAGCCTCATGGCTCTGCGTGGCAGATTGGTTTTGGCCTCCACTCTGTAGAACAATTTGGACCACGTCAAGGTGCTTTTTTCTCAGCAGTCTGTCCCTACTGAAGATGAGGACATCGATCACCTTCCCCATCCCTGAGGCTTCTTCACATTTCTCCAGATGCAGAAGGCAATACAAACCATGCTGAGCAGCCCCACAGGTTGCCAGGCCATACAGAGCAACCAGGTCACGCCAAGGGGCGAGGTGGTTCCAAAACTGGCACAAAGGATATGGCAGACTAGAGGCTGCACTCTCTGAGATAATGGGTGATTGCTTCAGTCACTCAGGAGCAATGTCCAGCTTTTCCCTGACCCGGCTGTGGGAATTGCAAAGGCCAGTGGTGCTGGTCCTTTCAGCAGTCATGCGCTTGGCGACAACAGGCGGTTTCTGTGGACGCTCGGGAATGATGTCCATCCTGAACCTTACCCAGTCTTTGGGATTGCAAGGGTTGAGGCTGCTGGTCCATTCTTCGGCCATACATGTGGTGGCAACGAATGACAGAGACAGCCTGTGGAGCACCATGGTCAGGAAGACCACCAGGATGAGCCTCTTGGTCTTTTGCAAGGGTGACACCTTGACACGTGAGCTGCCTCGGCCTGCCATCTTGGTCGGAGCTCTGGCTGTGATACTCCGGGCTGAGTGGCTGCCCAGTCTCTATGTGCTTGCATGTGTTGGCAGTGTGACATCATGAGCTGCTGTTGCACTGGGCTCTGTGATGTCACAACATCTTGTATGCCTGGCTGGCAGGCAGTGAAGGCCAAAATGCAGCTGGGAAGGAACTGGGTAGATGGATTTTGAGGTCTGTCCCACTGCAATGCCTGCTGGCAGGCACTGAGCCCAGCAGTGGAGTGGCGCTGTGTCCCACAGGATTTGCACTGTAAGCTGTGCCCAGATTCCATCCAAGCTGCATTCAGTGCTGTGCCCCAGCTGGGCAGCCATGATATGTTTCCACACAAAATCCTCTTGAGGGCAAAGTGGCAACCCATGTTAAGAGGAAAGCAAAAAATTCATGCATTTTGAGAAAAAAATCTTAACCCCTCTTGAGCAGGGTCTTGACCTGTAAGAGGAATAGCAGATCATTCTCAACACATCATTACCTTTCAGATGTATTTAGTCACCTTTTACCACCACAATGTCCGTGGATACAGTTTACGATATAAAATTTCAAAGGGGCTTACTCCCTTCATAACACGTGTGTTGATTCAGATTCTCAGTGAAGCAATAGGTAACACATCTACACTCACCTTAGTGGATTTGCCACCCAGCACCCCTTCCTGCACGGAACTGTATATAAATACCTCAACTCCGTGTGTGGATCAACTTCTTGTACAGTGGGTGAAGCCACCTGTTTCCGGACAATGACTGCAGAACCAAAATCTTTCCACTGGTCAGCTTTAAACATAAGAAGGCTTAATAAGAATCAAAGTCTTTTAAAACATTGCAGGCTGGTTTGCAATCCCGGAAGTCCCCATTTGCAGATAAGCACACAAACGTTCTGTTAGGTTGATTTGTTCCTGAAGATGTCTGGCTTTCAAAACTCAGAACTGAAAATTGTGGCTGCAAAAACTGAATGCTGAAAAAACATTTGCAGGCATGCTAGCTAAGCTAATGATGACAAACATGAGTTTCAAGACGAAAGCTGATGCCCAGCTGAGTTCTGAAAGAAAGGTGTACTCAACTATATGGCCGTGCACATTCAGAGGCTTAGCAGGGATTTATTCCTTCCTCCTGTACATCTAGACTCTCACCACACACAGAGAGGTCTTAATAGCTTAGTTAATATAAACTTCCATTTGTACATCTTGTTGGTCACCTGTAGAGTTTGCAAAGCCTTTCCTTCTTCAGAGTGAATTTTTCCACATTTGGGTTTTTTCCAGTATGGTTGTTGCTTGTTATTTTAGAAATTGGAGCATGTGTGTTGGAGAGAGGCAGGGAGAAAAGAACTGTGCGCAGTGTGACGAATTCAGCTAAAAGCTTGGCCCATGTAGTTGAAAATAATAGAAAACCTCGACCTGTGAATATCTGGGTAAAAATTAACTTGAATGGATTAAGCTATGATCCATTGTAAACTGACTTCCATATGAGTGATATTTTATCATTAATTCTTTGTGAGACCCATAGAATCCCAAAGGACTTTGTTTGACTTTGAATGTGTGTTAGTAAACATGTATCATACAGAAAACCTCTTTTATTTTTTGATTTTTCTCCGTGAAGACACAGTGTCACCGAGCAATGGAATGTCATAATACATTTGTGTTCTCTTTTGGTTACTTACACTCACCTGGCAGCATGAATGATCTGGGTGGTTTCCAGCTGGTTGCAACCCCCTTAGAGCTAAGGACAGGTAATCCTTTGTGCCTTTTCCAAAATCCAGATGGGGAAGCTTCCTAGCTGGTAAAATTAATTATCTTTACTCGCTGCCTTGTGCTCTTGAGATTAGTGTGCTTGGTTCACCAAGGGTTGCCCAGCAGCATTGCTAAGGCCTTTTTACTGAGCCCTGCTCAGTGTGGAGCAGCAAGGAGCTCGTGTGCTGCTGGGTGCAGCCTGCCAGCTGTGCCCAAGGGCAGAGAAAGCACGAGGAAAGGTGAGATCTCTTTCAAACGTGCCTGCCAGTGTGGAGGTAGCTCTGCCTTGGCACCAGGGCAGCCTTCAGTGAGAGAACGTGCCAGTGTATTCTTTAAGCCTAAGCACATGATTTCCCTTTTGCATCTATCCCCAGATCAAATTCAGTATCTGAATGATTGAAATCCTGGATCTTTTTCCATTTTTATTGTTGACAAAAATGGGAAATCAGAAGGAATCTATGTTCTTTTCCCCTCGTGCTTTATTCCTGCGCTGTCTCTGCCAGTCTGCATAATTTTTTTGGTTATCTTTCTTCTGTGATTTTCTAGTGACTAAAGGGAGAAGATGGTAAATGCTGAAAAACATCAGCACTGCAATAGTTTGAATAAGCAAACCCCACATTCATTAGCAAAAATATGGAGCAAAACCATTTAAAATGTTAGCATCAGGAAAAGGGGAGTCTGTTCCTCTAAAGTTTTTTGTCATTTTTTGAGCAGGGTCTGTGATACATGCGTCTCATATTTTTCCTGGCCTATTTGCCTTTATATATAATCTGGAATTTCTCACAAACTCTTGACCTAAACTGTAGGTTTCCAAGGAACACATCTTTGATATGCTGCTCTGGATTATGTAAATATGCACCGTGTTCCTTAAAGGGTATCTCATTGCCCTCCCTTTAAGATACCTTACAAAAAACAAAGGGAAGAGAACATGTTTTAGAGTGCTGGAAAAATTTCAATGATCTGCTGAATTTTTTTCCTTTTTCATCTGTTCCTTCTGCCGCTGCTACCTTGCTTTGCATCTTTGAGCTTGCAGAGCTCCACAGAATCTGAAACTAGAAGCCCTTATTAGAGGACATTTTTTAAAATTTCTTGCTGCTCCTCTGGGGACCTAAGTAATGGCAGCTTGAAGCAGCAGAGAATGTGTAATTAGGGCAAACAGCGATGCCTCGCGTGATCGGGAGAAACAGGAGGAGAGGAGGGGAAGCGCAACAGCCCGGCGTGCACAGGCTGTTACTAGGAGACCCCGGCACGAAATGCATAAGATGCGGGGTGCTAATGGGCCGGCCCCGCCGCCTGGGTACCAGCCCGACCTGCTGCACAGCTGCTTCTGCCCGCCCGTTGCCAAGCAACTCCTCTTTCTCTTTTCTTTTCTTTTCTTTTCTTTTCTTTTCTTTTCTTTTCTTTTCTTTTCTTTTCTTTTCTTTTCTTTTCTTTTCTTTTCTTTTCTTTTCTTTTCTTTTCTTTTCTTTTCTTTTCTTTTCTTTTCTTTTCTTTTCTTTTTTCTTTCTCTTCTCTTCTCTTCTCTTCTCTTCTCTTCTCTTCTCTTCTCTTCTCTTCTCTTCTCTTCTCTTCTCTTCTCTTCTCTTCTCTTCTCTTCTCTTCTCTTCTCTTCTCTTCTCTTCTCTTCTCTCCTCTCCTCTCCTCTCCTCTCCTCTCCTCTCCTCTTCCTCTTCCTCTTCCTCTTCCTCTTCCTCTTCCTCTTCCTCTTCCTCTTCCTCTTCCTCTTCCTCTTCCTCTTCCTCTTCCTCTCCGCCCTGCCCTCTTCCCCCTCCCCTCTCCTTTTTTTCACTTTCCTCCCCCCTCCACACTCATTCTGGAGGCTTAATTGGGTAGTTTTGCTGCTGGTGTTGCTGCCGGGTGCTCGCCTGTCCCTACCACTCTGCTGCTGTCCCCAGGGCTCGGCCCAGGGGAGGATGTGCTGGCAATTAATGGGGCAGAAGTTGGGCTTGTGTGCTCAGGCTGGCACTAGCATCTGTCCCACAGCCCTGCTCCCCACCATCCACCATCCAGGAGCTTCCTTCAAAGAGGAGCTGTGGAGAGGGGTTTGAACGGGGAGCACATTGCAAAGGCTTTATCACTCTCAATGGGAGTCCTGCACAGACCTAAAGAGATAAAGCCAGGCGTTCCTTGCCTCCGTTCCTTGCCTCCTTCAGGGCTCCGTAAGGAGAGCAATGTGCGCTTGTTAAATGCAGCCTCTTGAGTAGAAAATGGAACATTTCCATTTCTTTGAATGTTGCTGCACACTTTGCTTTTCTCAGCTTTTCAGTTAGTCAAGTGGGCTTTGTGGATCTGTGTTAGGTGCTTGTGTGTGCGTAAGACGTAATGCTGCAAAAATTGGTTTCTTTTTGTGTCCTGAATGGCTACATGCTGAAGACTGCTGCTTGGTAGACAAGCCTTGGCAAGGCCCTCAGGAACTAATCCGGAGCTTTGAAGTTTGTAGAAAGACTGATTGGACATTGGCTCTGCTTCTTAACCTCTTATCCCCCATTTCTAATATAGATATTATCAGAGTCACCTCTCTGTAAGGGCACTGCTGACCTTTTTGGATAAAAGGAGCTGTACATCATTCATGGAAATACACTGCTTTTACACTTGATCATCCCTGCCCTTCTAAAAATAGGTACAACCATCTCACATTGTGCATTTCACAATCCTGTCACATTCCTCTTCTGCCCCATACTGTCTTCTGCCAGCTTTTCTCTTGTGCTTTGTCACCCTTTCAAAGGCTTTTCCATTTTTCCAGCAGGTGGCAAAACTGAATAAAATGCCAATTTTAATTTTTTTATCTTTTTTTTTTTGTGTAGAAAACATTGGTGGGCCAGTTAAGCACTGACCATTGCCCCCTCCTTTGCATTCCTTTTAAATAATAAAAATATTAATTAGGCTTTCTATTCTCCAACAAAAATCAATTAGGAGTATATTGAGGAATGAAAGGCTTAGAAAAGTATCTGAAATTGATTTTTGTAATTAGTTTTACTGGTTGATGGGTTGCATGCACATACACTTAGATATTAGCATTGATCTCCAGAGGATGTGTGTATTAAATAGCTTGCTCTTCCTTTTTTGCTAAAGAAATGAACTTATTAATCTTAAAAAGAGGCTGATGTTGTTGTGCTCTGCACTGCAGCTGCTCACCAGCTTTTTCGTAACCTTACCAGCAGAGCAGCTGCCTAAGCCATGTGATGGTAACGTGCTGAATCTGGTGTGAAAGTGGGGAGTGGGTCTGGGGCAGCTCCTCTTCTGTGTCTCATATTTGACAAAGTGTGTATATGTAATGAGGGAAGACAGGCACTGGTGTTAAGGAGACCTGTCTGATTAGATTTCGTTTTTCAGGGATCCTTAAACCCCAATGCCCTTCTGAGACATGTTTCTATTAAATTTCATATAGCACTTTACATAGGAAGAGAGGAGTGACCAGTAACATTTTCTGTTGTGACATGTGCTGTGTGCTGTGTTCAGCTAATTAAAAGAATTATGGCTTGGCTTCATTGGTATGCCATGTATGTAGCTTGTAAAGCTCTCAGGGACCCTTGGAGATGAAGAGTGCTACATAAATATAAAATATTGGTAATGTGAAGTTCCACATTAGGCGTCTCATTGTGCTGAGGCAGACTTTCATCATAAACTGCAGAGCATCTAGGGATGCCTGCCTGGCATTTCTCTGTGAGGTGCTCTGGGGGGGCTGCTTCTCCCTCAAAACCACTGGCAAAAAGGCTTCTGGCACTTCTGATCACTCGTGTCTGCAGCAGCAGCAGCAGCAGCAGCAGCAGCATCCCCACAGGCACTGGCCTCTGAAGAATGCCTGGGTGCATCTTGCAGTGACACTGCTGCTCCTGCAATGGCATGGTCCCACTGACTTCTATAGTGCAGCTATAAGAAGTATAATGTGCCCATTGTGTGCTGTAGTTTGTGATCATGTCCTCAGCTGATCTTGAGTAGGTACCGCTGTGTCCTATTACCTAGTGTTTGTACTAATCACTCTGCTGAAACAGCCTCTCTGAGATGTCTTAGCAAACACTGCCTTACTTCTTGGACAAGAGAAATATATCTGGGACCTAGAGGGTACCTGTGGGACGTGGGTGGCAAGGACAGGGCGTCTCTGGATCTTGAGAAGAGACAACATCTCCATTGCTGCATTTTGTGAGGAAATGTTTGTTGTGAAGGTTTGTACAGGGTTTACAATTTAAATATGTGTTGGAGCAAAAACCTCATGTTCCCTGGTTTGTGCCTGGAGAGCAAAGATAAAGATGCATGCAACTGAGCTGCTTGCCTGGCCCCCTACACCATCAAAGTAGAGAAATTCAACTCCAATTCTAGTCTGCCTGGGTATGATGTGTCACAGTCCACCCATGCCTTTGCCTCCCCGATAACTTGAAAAAGAATGCCATAGGTGGCAGTGTCAGATGATGGCTTTCAATACCTAAAGCTGCATGAGATAAAGCTCACCAAGAATGTCCGAGGCTGAAAAATGGAGGGAGAAGTTCCCAAGACCAGTGTTGTGGTCATTACAGAACTAGCCCAGCTCTACCCATCATGTTTTGCTGGAAACCTAGTGTGTGTTTGCCACAGGAGTGTAAATGGGATTGTGTGCTTGGCTTTTTCATACTTTAAAATGATAAATTTTTGGCTTTCAAGAGAAAGCTGTACCAATCATTTGTTTATTTTTGTAACTAGATGCCTAATATTTAGTCTTGCATTCATCTTAGTCACAAAAGGAATAGTGACCCGATTTCAGGGCTGCCAAAGTCTGATGGATTTTCCGTTATGACTTAGAATTTTAGCTTCACTATTGCATGTTTCCCATAAATTTTAATAGGTCTTTGTCCTCCAGTTACGAGATTGGACCAGGGTGGATGAAATAGAGGATGGAGGGCCAGACTGTACTGAAATGTGCTTTGGGGGTATACTTTTGGAAGAAGAGCTCAGTTGGGTGAGCTGCCATAAACAGAAGTGGAACAGAGAGTCTACTCCCCAAGCATCCCAGTATCAGGGTATAAAATGTGCTCCAGGAACATGAAAAGTTTAAAATTATGTATGGACTACAGGACAAAGCCACAGTGAAGAGAGGCTGCTTTACAGAAGTGTGCAGTCACGATGGACTGAAACCCTAAAGTATATCTGAAGGGCTAATAACATTTCTGTAGGACTGTTTTGGTGATACAGCCCTTCCATACCAGTAGGTTTCAGCACATGGCTCTGTGCACAAGCAGGTGTGTACAGGCTGCTTCTCCAGGATCCTCACCAGGCAAGTCAGGATATGTCTAATGTGAGTGTTTCCTGGTAAACAAGTGACCTCTTTTGACATGAGGCTTTGGTTGCCCCCATTCACTGTGCTTTGGTTCAGCCTGGCCAGAGTGTAGACATGGGTTTTTTTACCCTGTCCCAGGAGCTGCTGTGTGAGTGCACAGCTGGCATGCTTCACCATGGCCCAGCTCAGGCCACAGGACAAGGCTGTGGCCAGCCAGAAATAACACCCTTCCAATGCACACAGTGTGGATGTTGGGTCCTGTGCACACACTGTCTCACTGCAGCTCTCCTTCACTGTGCTGCGCTGCTCTCTCATGCATGTGCTGCCCACAAAAACTACAAGTCAGTAAGCTTGGAATCACTAGGTAGTGTCTCTGACTCCCAGGGAAAAAGTAGAAGCAGCTGAATGCCAGTATTCTAGGTTGCTTACAGATTTTCCATAAGCAAAGGATACATTTTTTTAACACAAATGCTCATCTAGGAAAATTGCATAATTCACTGCTTGAATATATCTGCACTGCTTCCCAGGTGTGTTTATGGATGTGTGGAATCTGAACCAGCCCCATGGTATGGAGTAAGTTTTGAACTAAAAGAATTGAGTATTTAACATGTTACTAGGTATTAGCTTCTTTTTGAATGAGGACTGGCTCCTCCATTTAGTGTGTTTGTATAAATGTGGATTTATGGATTTGTTTAAGGACTGCACAGATCCTTGTGTTGAATAAAAGCGACTAAAGGAGTTGAGCCTCCTTCCTGGGAGTGACTTGCAGGCACAAGTTTTAAATGGAGTTTTTAATTTGAGAAAATAGGAAAAAAGTCAGTGTGGCACAACTCCGTGATGTTCCTAATTTTAATTGTTTTTTGCAGCTCATAATTAATTTCTTAAAAAGAGGGAGATCCTGGCCCTGTAGAAGTGAGTAGGAGTTTTGCCATTGCCTTCAGCAGAGGAAGATTTCATCATGTATCTTTTTAGTCTCACTAATCCTCTGGAAAAGAGAAGAGCAGCCTAACACATGGAAAGGATCCTTCCCATTTTTTCTCCCTGCTATTGCCAATAGTGAGCTAAGAAGATCCTCCCCCCTTTTTCATTCCCATGCTTTCTGCATATGTGCACCTTGGAAAGATACACTTCCAGTTGTTCTTCATGTAAGGTGAAAGCAGCCATTAAAAGAGAAGTTTGTTCTTAGTCTTCACATGCAGAGACAGGCAGGTCTCTCTCCTCCTTCCCTCCTGTGTTTTTGAGTAGCTGCAGGAGGACAGGAAATCTAACCTCTTTGGGGTCTCTGGGTCAAGGAGACATCTGACATGGCTTTAAAGGTCACCATGTTCCTTTGCATTTACCTTGTGCACTGGGAGCATGGTATGGCAGCGTGCAGTCTGGAGCACTGAGAGGCACTGTCTGACATTTTCCTGAACAGGGCTTGGGTTACGAAGGAAAAACAAAACAGCTCAGGGCTGTGCAAGGCCAGAGCTGGAACACTTGGGAGAGGAGCCCCTGCAGCAAGTAACAGAGATCTGTGTCATTCTGTGGGTTTACCAGTAATGGTGCTTGGCTTTTCTGTCTCTCATAACCTATATATAGCAATGCATATTTGCAAAGCTCTTGACAAATTTTAACAAGCCAAACTCCACTTCAATCCTAGTAGTTTATATAGTTTCACAGAAAGCTTGGGATGCTTTTCCTTCACCCTTCTGCACTGTAGATGACTGTATCCTTCAGACTGGCTGTACCTGCCAGATTTGGCTTAGCAGTCGTCTTCTGAATTTGCTTTACAGCATGTGTGGTAAACGGCTGCAAGGCGTTTTCTCTGCCTGGCTGTCTCCACTCTAAGGTAGGCACTAGAGAGCGTCAGAGAACCAAGGAACTGCATTATCATAAAGGCTTGTTTACTGACAACTTTTTAAAATAATGCATGAACTGTTCAGACAAAACTGCTGCTCCATCATAGGCACAGGACAAGGCCTGGGAAATCCCTTTTTTTCTGATGAGACCAGATGCTATTTGTCAGGTGGGGTGCAAAGGGCTGGGGGGAGACTGCTGCAGCTGCAGCTCCAGTGTGTGGGGTCAGCACAGGTGACAGTGTTTGAGATACAGTTGAGTAATCAGCCCAGAAACAAGACACCAGCACCTTCCTCACTAAGAAGATTCTAACTTCTTATTTTCTAAGAAATCCTGTTCAAAGAATAAAGGAACAAGAGGTGAGTTTGCAGAGATGACCAAGCAGGCACATTCTAAGTGAGGTAGTGTTATTGTTGGCTCAATCCCATAGTCCTGTTGGGCATTTTCCCATGGAGGGCTGTGACTCGCAGCAGAGACATCCAGGCTGGCCTTTCTTCATTCAGGGACTGTGGGATAAATGGATATTTCAGTGTAGTCTTGCCAAGTGCTGCCCCCTCTTCACAACTTCATCCCAATGAATCCTTTAATTGAACTACTGAGCCAAAGAAACTTCTCAGAAGCCAGTAAAATGGCGCAACTTCAGTTAAGGTCTCAGCCCATTCTGCTGTTCTGTCTGGGGCAGATGACCACTGTGCAGCAGAGCTGCCTGTGCAACAACAGTCTGCAGAAACTCTCAAACCAGAGAGCAGCATTTTTTCATGTATTTTGCTGCAATTTTCTTTCCCTTTTCACTTTTCTTGCTCTTTTTTCCTCTCCAGTTCATCAGTATGATATAATAGGTCTCCCCTAACCAGCTCTCGCTCTTCTACTTGCTGAATAGACACACTAAGTGTAGCAATCTGTGTCTCTGTGTTGTCTGTTGTGGTCAAGTGATTGTTTCGTGTGACTGGCCTAGAGGGGTTTTACAGATTGCAGCCTCAGTGTGGCCCATGGTGGGTTTTTTAAGATTACCTTCTTACCAATTTTAAGAACAAATAAGTAATAATCTACTTAGAAGCTTGGTAGTGAACGTGATTTCTTGTCTGAATTTTATCTCAACTGACTGCATGGGGAAGAGTGATATGGAATTTATATAGGAGGAGATGCACTGGAGCATTTGTTGGGGGGTGGGGGGGGATGTTAAATTTGAATGCACTCCAATGCATGTGCCCTGAATAAGGAAGAGGGAGTCATGGCTTGGGATTCTTCATCAGAAGGTGTTAATGACTCCACAGATGTTACACCATGGCAGACTTTGATCTGCAGAGACTGATGTGCATTAGACGATAGTTAGATACAAACACAGAATCCTAGAACATCCCAAGTTGGAAGGGACCCACAAGAATCATTGAGTCCAACTCCTAGCAGCAGACTAGATCTCTCCTGTCTTACCACTACACCATTTCACTGCCTTCAGTGGTATTGTTAATATTTTGGGGCAGAATAACAGCTGATGAAGGTGTAGTGTAAGAAGCCTGAAGGACCAGGTCATTCAAAGAAGTAAAAATATATCCCCTCACACTCGATGACCTGACACATAATTTTTTGATCCTAGGAGTAGATTTTGTTGTCAGAAGCAAGCGAAAAAGGTGCAGTCCTTGGGGGCAGCAGGCATGAAATGCTTGAGGGGAACAGATGTGAGGCTGGCCACACAAAGGGTAAATAGAATCGGAGTAAAACATGTGATGCAGTAGTGGTGGTCACTCAGGAGTGGTGCACACCTGAACAGTGTTCAGGTGTTAGTACTGTTAGTCACTCAGGTACCACAGTAATACATCTGGCAAGGTTAGAGTGAGCTGAAAAGCTGTTTGAAAATCAGCCACCTAGCTGCTTAGGCATTTGAGCACATTCTTAGGGCTTCTTCAAATGCCAGTTGGCTGGTTTTGCTAGAAACAAGATATAAGGTTGTGCGAGAATTTTAGCTGTGGCAAAATCTAGACTGGAACTATCCTCAGTACAATACATCACAAGCCCTTAGTTATTTGCATCCCACACTGACCATAAATTGTGTGATGGGCTAACCTACTTGATTGGGTTAGAGGCAGGGTGGGAGGACACGGAGCTTTCAGGTTGAGTGCTCAGTAATGCTGCTGCGATGCTGACTGTTCTCTCCTCCCCTCTGCAGGTGAGAAGCCTTACAAGTGCTCATGGGAAGGGTGCGAGTGGCGTTTTGCACGGAGCGACGAGCTCACGAGGCATTACAGAAAGCACACGGGTGCAAAACCCTTTAAATGCAACCATTGTGACAGGTAATGCAGCTCCTAACTTGGTGTTCAAGAAACCTGTGGACTTCTGTGACTGGCATGGAGCTGCCAGCTCCCAGGGACAAGAGACCTGGCTCCCAGCAGAGAGGCCCCTTCTGTCCCACTGCCTGAATCCCTGCACCATGAAGGGACCCTCTACTTGGCCCCTGTCCTCTCTGCCTCAGTGGCCAGGCAGGCTGGCAGATGGGGAATTCATCCTAAGCAGTCTAAGGTGTTTCCATCCCACAGCACAAAACAAAATGTGGGACCAGGTGTAGGTCTGACTGAACCCTGCTGGTGTCTGTTGTGGGCACATGATTCAGTTCATAGGGTGTTAGAGCAGCTCTTGTTAATTCTTAAAGCAGAGAAGACCATCCAGAGGGCCTTAGACCAGTTTAGTGATGGACCTCTCCACAAAGCATCTCCCCAGCAGTCTCCTGATCCTGTGTAAACCTGCTGTGCTCACAAGGCAGAGCTCCCTCTATTTGCTCTGCTTCAAGGACAACCCCAAGCACCACTGCTGCCTTCCCGCATTTTGGCAGGGTGGGCCTCACAAAAACATTGGTGTATGGCAGGAGGAATGGGGAGTGTGTGGCCGTTGTGCCACAAGTGGCCCAAATCTATAGGAAACCTCTAGGGAAAAAGCATTTAATTTCTGTATGATCGTTGTCTTCTCTTAGCACTGAGTCCAGGGCTTCTAAAGAAAAGGCAGCAAAGGGCACCATTTTTAAAAGCCTGAGGGCGATTTAGACACATTTTACCGTTCAGGTTCATGGGGTTGTTTTGTCTAAGATCAGTGATTTCTGCGCATTCCTGCTAATTAGTGAATCTTTTCCTGCAGTTTTAAATCTCACTCTTGATATCCGTTTGAAGTGGGAAATACTCTGCACCTTCATTCCGCGAGGGCCCAGATTTAAAAGCCTGACAGGTGCACTGGGCCGAGGTTCCTGAGGAGCCTGTCACGCAGCAGTGCTCTGGGCACTCAGAAATGAGGTGTGAGCTGAGCACCCAGTAGCTCCCCGGAAGAGCCGCCCTTACAGCCGCTCACTGCCATTCGTTTTTACACTCCTCGCTGCTTTAGTTGCTTCAATAAATACTGAGCTTCTCTGAAAAATCTGGTCATCCTTGCTTGGTGCTGTTTTTGAAAGCTGAGTTCTTTCAATTTAGAAACAATACCAAAAGAACACCCTTCTCCACATCCCCAATCCCAATTGATAAGAAATCAGGGTGGAGCAAAAGCAATTACCCCTGTAATGACTCTTGACAGCACTGACAGGATCGAACAATGAGCACTTCTCCCCCACTCACCCCCCCAGCTGAACATTGGCAGTGCCCTGGGTGAAACCTGGATCCACTATTGAGTAATCAAATAATGTGCTTGCATCTGAACATGTTATCCAGCTAATCCTATTTATATATATTTTTAAAAGAGGCTTAAGAAAATTACCCATCTTTTTAATGCAGCACTAAGGTTCTCGACTGTGATAAGGAAACGTTTTGTAATACAATAAAGCCTCTAGGAAGCCTCTGGGTACACCAGACCAACAGAGAATATGCGTGGAGAGAGGATGTGTGGGACACAAAGAAGGGACACCGTCCTTTTATGGGAAGGAAATTTGATCATTTTCACATCCTGCCTTTCCAAGAGCTTCATCTCCTTAAGTGCTCTTCTGCCCTTGTCTCCCCTCTTCCCGTCCCCCTTCCCCCACGGAGGGCTTCCTCTTGGATTATCTTTTGTTTTATCCCTGGATCATCTTTTGTTTGCTCAGAACGAGGAACAGGATAAGCCAAGTAGGGACCTCTGCAGTTCTGCTTTTGTTTAAGCACTTCTGTGAATAAGAACGATTATATTCTCTGTTTTAAATGTAAGGCATTGCCTTTCTCTTTTCATTCCTCAGAGTGGCCCCACAAACACACATACTCATATACACACAGCCCCAGCGTTTCTGTGTCAGGACAAACAGTATTTTTAGCAGAGATCTAAAGAAATACAGCCAGTATTTTCAACTCCTTGGTCTCTTTCAGCCCTTTTTTAAGTGTTCCTTGTTCTCCTTCTATATATTATCCCTTTCTACCTAGATTTTCTCTTTGGCAGCAAACTCAGTCACTGCAGTCAAGAGATATATTCCTGTAATCATCTAATGCATTTTCTGCTTTTCTGCTGAATCTGTAAATGAAGGAAAAACATTATAAATAAAATTCAGAGTGCTGAGGATTGTGCACTGTTAAACTCTATGCCCATACTATCTGTGGGTGGTGATACAGATTTGTCCTTATTCCCCCAGTTAATCGTTGCAAGCTTTTAGAGAGACAGCGCCTGTTCTTTTGCCCCACTCTGCCATACTATTGTTTTTCATTCTTTTCTCATTCTCAGGCCTCTTTGCTACACCTATTGCAGAGGTCACCTCAAGCAAGCGCTGAAACATGAGCCTAAAACTGCCTTTAGCCACTTAGGCAGACTTTTAAAGATGTGCCTTCCTGAGCCAGGGTTCCAGCTGGAGAACAATTTCTCTGTATTTGAACTGCTACCCTTTATTGCACTCAACATTATTGACAGAAGCTGTGGCCACTCTCTCAGACATGCCGGCTTGTTAGGTTTTAGGGAGCTGATTGGAGCAGTTTTAACAACACTGATGTAGTACAAATCCTATGCCTGTTGTTCAGAGCTGAAGGCTGTATTTTGGCAAACAGAGCATGGAAGGGATGATTCAGATAGCAGAGGGGGATGTTCACACAGTCTGGCTGCAGTTCCCTTCCAAGACAGTTTTTAGGTGTGCTTTTGTCTCTCACCTTCTGACCAATGTCAAATGAGTAATAATGTCCTCTGTGTATAAGTCAATTTTGTAACAAAAGAGATAAGGAGATTCTTCTCTCCTGCTGTCCCAGCCCTATCCCAACACCATGCAGCCCACAGATCACATTGTTAGCTGGCAAACTACCGCTGCTTTGAGTAACATCATATGTACTGCAAATGGTGTGTGGCTTTGTGGCAGCAGAAGAGAAAGGAGAATCGGCTAAAGTGCTGTGGAGAGCACCCCAGGGAAGTCCTTAGTGCCTTCCAGATGCCAGGGCTATGCAGGTTGTTAGCATTCCCCAGGAATTTTGCTCTTCAGAAACACAGGCTGGGGTTGTTCCTCACACCCTCAGCAAACTGCACCCAGTGAAACCCTCAGCACTTCAAGGGGAAGAGTTTGACAGGGTAGTGGCACTTGCTGATTCTACGTAAATAGGTGTTTAGGAGACAGCAGCTTAGTGCCAGACTGTTGGGATGCATATTCCTCTCTTGGTATGTGCACATGGTTTCCTTGTTGATAGCAAGCTAAGAGTGCACTTAGCTGGAATGAACACATCCCACAGTGAGAAATCCACAGCTGGTAGGAAAAATGGCTGAGCAATATATTCTCTCTCATTGTACTTACCTTCCCTTTTTCTCCTTCAGAGGCTTCAGTGCCAAACAGTATTGTGTTGCTAAGGAGATAAAGCAAAAAGAAAAAGGAAGGAATCATGTTTGGGAGCAGGGAATTCGTGTATCACACATCCCTGTATGACTTTTATAATTAGAGTGTCTTATTCTAGCATAAACTGTTCTTTCTAGGAAGAACTAGACTGGGGGGAGGATGACAGAGAAGGCTGTGATGGACCCATATGTGATGTGCAGAGCTGCTCTGAAACTGAAAGAGTTGTAGAGCCAGAGGTGCAGAGCAAAGTCCTGTGTCATGGGCAGGACTAGAGACCAGCAAGCCCCTGTTCCTTGATTTTTGAAGAGAGTAGTTTCCTTTGACAGCTTATCCTGTGGAGCCTCTTCCAGGGGGGAAAAAAAAAAAAAAGTGTGTCCAGTAATCAATAGGCTTTTTGACAGTGTGATTTAGCTGCAAAAATTTTGTATGGACTGTTGTACAGTTGAAAATAAATATCCACATCCACCAGCCTTACCAAGAGATAGAACTAACCAAATTATTCAGCGGAAGAGTGTGAAGAATTAATATTGTACCATTTTATTAGCTATAAACTAGCAAATATGGCACAATTTTATTACCTATAAAATATTATAGATACTAATACGGTAGTAATTGATGTGAAATAATGTACTGAATCTATAATTTTAACAGATCTGGCTATGGTGTGACTCAACATACACTTTCCTGGGTTGCATCTATAAAAGAGACAATTGGAGAGGAAAAGCTGTGCTTGGGTGGGGGTCTTATGACTAGTCCTAGACTGAAGTGCCAGCTGGTGCATGTCTTTTTGGCAGCCACTCAAGCTGTTGTTTTGTTTTGGCAGCCCTTGTAGCCAGAGTGTGCTGCTCTCTCACTTTCAGACTGATGAGATGTTGGTCCAAGGGTGTATTTTGTCACTGTAGGGCTAGAAAATTCTAGCCGTGCAGAGCCTGCTGTGTTGAAAGCCCAGCGTCCATTGTCAGATTCATGTGTGTCTTGCTGTGCCTCATGTAGGACCTTGGAGGAATGCCTCCTCCATCCTATTTTGAAGTCTTTCATTTTTGCCATTCTGAAGGTATTATAAGCCTTGTAAGCCCTGCAAGCAGAGAAGAGATGACTTGAGTAGAGTTATGCTCTTTGCTCATTCACAAAGATGAGTAAATGACTTTTCTTGTGGAAGCTTGTTGTTTTGAAGCTTCTTCGTCTTAAAACTATACCTCTTTATCACTCACCTCTGTGTGTAGATGCAGATCGATTATGCGTGCAGTGGAATACTTCAGCAGGACAGTAAAAGCCCCCAAACTATTTAAAATAGCTTCATTTTTATATTTTTTCTCTTTCTCAGCCTTTCTCTGCTTAGGGTGTTTATCCTTTGGGCATTTAAATTGAACTGTTCTTTTTTTATTAATCAGTATTGGCTTTTTGGGGGGGTTCTTCAGTTTGTTATTCTTTCTGAAAACTACAGAACACTCAACTACTGCTTTTTTAAAAATACACTTGGTGCATATATATAAGCTATCTTGATTCTCACAATAAGCCATTTGGATACTCTTCAGACCATTAGTGGTGGCTGCTTTATACTCTAGTTCTGTGGAGCACTGAAAAGACATGCTAGGCAAATCAGTTATGTAACTAGCTTTTCCTAGAGTTCTTGGAGTCTATAGAACCAGTTTACTCAAAAGCCACAGTTATGTGGGGGTTGGTGTGATATTTGTAGCAAATGTTTTTAAAAGAAGCAAGCCAATATGTTGTGGCTTTAAGGTGGAAAGAAGGTAAGCCAGAATTTGCAGGGAACTCGAAAACCTCCTGTTTTTAAATGCTTAACTGAAGTTTCTAGTAGAAGTTTAATTTCTGGCTGTGTCTTGAGTCCTGCCACTGTGACATGCTCCATTTTAGGGCTGTGGGGTAGGCAGCCAGAACCACTGCCTGCTTCTCCTGTGGTTTGCTTTCCAGTGCCATACATATCTTAAATGACACTGTGATGTAATGTATCAGTACTTTGGATGCCATGTCTAATGGGTATGGAGTCCATCTCATCAGGATCCAGCTACAAATTCAGAATGACAAAACATTATGTTTTCTTATGAGATGAAAATGTCTTTGTGGATAAAGAACAGAAGTTGAAAGCTCAAGTCCTTGCTTTCTTTTTTTTCCCTTGGTTTTACCACACCTGTGTGATTTACAACTTCCATGCCTTCTTTGTCTTTCTATTGTCACTCTTACAAAATAGGCATAATATCGTCTGTCACCATCCTTCAGGGAGATAATATTCATCAGAGTCCACATATTACCACCCAGATTCTCAGCTGAGAGGAAGGGAGAGATATGAAGCCTGATGGATTGTCAGCCTCCAAACTCTGAGACAGTTTTCCTTCCAGTTTGGAGCTAGAAATAAGAATTCAGCTTTCAAAATTAGCCTCATTCTTTGGTGCTTTTTGCAAGGAGTGAGCACTTGAGAAATCTGGTATTTTTTAAAATGGTATTGCTGAGTACTTGAATAAAACAGATTTTTTTTTTAATATGCAAACACACCCATACTAAATATTTGGTTTTTTAGTACAGGTGCATAGATGAGCACTCTTCCCTGATGTCTGACTCAGTGAAAGAAGCCAGAGGGAGAGGAACAGGGAAAGGATAAAAGTCCTCTCTTAAGCTGCAGAAGAGCCAGGGTAGTGGCCTGTCTGTGGTCACAGAGGTCAATCACACAGCCTTTGGTGGCAATCCATGGATAACCCAAGGAATGTCTCTAAACGGAGATACGTATTTTCTCCTGTACATAACAAGGAAGGAGCAGAAACCCTGTTTTCCAAAATCCTATACTTATTTCATTTCCTGCTTGCTTTATGTTGCAGGTGTTTTTCCAGGTCGGATCACCTTGCCCTCCACATGAAGAGACACATCTAAATATCAGTCAGCTTGGCATGGATGTCATCTGGCCTAAGTGTTGTGAGATGAAAGTGGAACTCAAGTTACAACGTGCTACCTTACAGGAGAAGAGAACTTGATCCCGTGTAATCCTCTGTACAGGGACCACATGCTCACAGTGTCATGCACCCAGTTACACTTCAATACCTACATGGGTTCTTTTATGCCTTGCCCCAGCTGGATGGGAGAAGATGCAGGCGAGGAAATGGTATAGAGGTGAAGTCAGTGAAAAAGAACAATTACTTACAATACTTCATCTCTCTTGGATTTGTTTCCTGTTTTTGCCAATGGAAATCAAAGAAAACAGAAGAGGCTTCCCTGCAGGTGGACGGCAGTAGGAGGGGCTTATCTAACTTGCTTCTCAG
The DNA here is from genome assembly GCA_910950805.1 of Acrocephalus scirpaceus scirpaceus. Taxonomy (NCBI): domain Eukaryota; kingdom Metazoa; phylum Chordata; class Aves; order Passeriformes; family Sylviidae; genus Acrocephalus; species Acrocephalus scirpaceus. Next base: position 44,867,763 of record OU383779.1, read on the forward strand.
TGCAACTCAGTAGAAGAATATGATGTCTTGAAGTTGCATATTTGTAGCACTAACTTTCTTTTTAAATAGATGAGGGGAAAACAATGACCTAGAAAACCAAATCCCAGTTTGGTAGCCAAAATTAACCTCTTGGTTTTTTTGTTCTTTGTCTGAGAATTCCTAATGTTCAGTGCATCAGACTTCTCACAGACACTTTGACCTGTCTTGGTTTTGGTTCTTCTTCCTAGAACTGAGCTATTGAGATCCTTTTAAGTCAATACCAGTGGCCTTAATGGCAGTAGACTGTGGAGTGACACTTGTGACACAAACATCCTCTTTTTGGCCTGAGTTTATGTAGACTTCACGGAGGATTGTATTTTTGTTGGTTATTTTTATTTTTTTTTTCTTTGGCTATTGCACAACATATGCACTAGGGACTCTGGAAGCTGCTGCCATGATGGCTAAGTAGCCAAGGGATAAACCCCTGAGATACAGCACCTAATATCTCTGTAAGCCTCACCTTATTGCCATAGCTAGGACTTCTTGTTTATCTTTTGAACAAAAAACTTTAAAAGCTTGTTTGGAAGCTTAAACCTTTTTTCTCTTTTCTCCACAAACAAGTGATCTTCAGAACTCCTTGTCTTCACCTGGAAATCAGTCTGGGACTGGCCACACAGGCATGACTACAGGATTCCTTCCACATCATGTGAGCATATTAGCCACAACCCACGGTGATTTAGTGGTGAATTATGTTGCTTTTTCTTGCAATTCTTCTATTAACCAATTTAAAACATTTGCCTTTTTTTTCTGTAAAGAGCACCTGCAGAAGTTTTAATTTAAACCTGTTTGTTGAGCATCTTACACACAAACCCCCCCCCAAGCCAAAAATCCTACTCCAGTCTCTGAGTAGGAAATCAAGAACCTCTTCCAAGTACAATGGCTCCATTCAACATTAGCCCGTTAAAGAAATTATCAAAGTCTTGATTTTCTGTTCATCAAGTTGATGCTGTAGCCCACTCCTATATGAAAAAATGTAACCATGTGAGCGGTGAAGGAAGGGATTTTATATACAGCAGTGAGGCATTTCCAAATGATTGGTCTAAAGTATTACTAACCTAGAGGTCCATTTTGGCCTACGATGTGAATCATCAAGGAGAAGTGGAGGTCTCATGTTCACCCTTCCGTCATATTGATAATTCGATTTCTTTGGCTCAAAGTGGATTAAAATCTTCATTACAAAAGGAAAAAAACATAAATAATGTATTGTCATAACTTGTATTTGAACCTATTTGGCACTGGCCCTGACTCCAAAGACTGCATTTAGGACCATAAAAATGGCCTATGCAAGCAGGCAGGTGGTCATTAGGTTGTATATTTTGTATATTCTTGGACCATCCCTACAAGATGTGTCTAGAAATGAAACAAAATAGCGCGTGGTCCACAAATGGTTGCTGCTCTTTATAGTGTATTAGCCAACTGCCCTTCTTTGACTGTTTTGACTCATTGACTGTTAAATATTTCCCTTAATTTATGTTTTGGGAGGTAAAATTGTACTCTAAGGGGAAAAAAGAGCAAACAAGAAACTCAATAGATGTTTTTAAGAGCTGTCACCGGGATCCTTGGCACTTGAATTCTCAGCATTTTGCAACCTTTGGTTCCAGTGAGAGATTGAATTTATTCAAAAGATGCTGGTTTTCCTCACAGTTTTCACAAAACACTGTGACTGTCAACTGAACACTTTGGGGACAGGGGGGAAATACGATGTCTGGCCCATATGGCATGAAATATGGACCAAAATCTAACCATCTTTTAGGGACAATGATTTAATATTCGTGATAAGAGCATGAGAGAGAGTGAAAGAAAGTCAGAAAGAAGGAGAGAAGAAAAATTGAATTTATTCCAAAGATTTAAAACTTACTATACTCTATATGTGTATATATATATGCTTATATATATATATGTATACATTTAAAAATTGCAGAGCACTGCTTGCTGACAATCTCGTATTTCTCTACTTCTGTATTTGCATACTTTTTATGGCCATTCCACCCAGCTGTTTCATTGGGACTGAGGGCCCTAGAATCCAATTTGTGTTGGAATTTATAGAGCATCCTGCCAGATCACAAAATCACAGAGTATCCTGAGTTGTAAGGGACCCACAAGGATCATCAAGTCCCACTTCTGGCCCTGCACAGGACACCCCAAGAATCCCACCATGTGCCTGAGAGTGTTGTCCAAATGCTCCTTGTGCTCTGGCAGGCTTGGGGCTGTGACCACTTCCCTGGGGACCCTTTTCCAGTGCCCAACCACCTTCTGGGTGAAGAACTTCTTCCTGATGTCCAGCCTGAACCTCCCTTGACACAGCTCCATTCTATTCCCTTGGATCCTGTCACTGGTCACCAGACAGCAGAGATTGGTGCTGCCCCTCTGCTGCCCCTCAGGAAGATGTCTAATGGGAACTGAAACCTCAGCTGTGTGAAACTGTAGAGCATCCAGTGAGTGCATTAGATTAAAAAAGTATAGGAGAATCCTAGAATTTCCTTACTGTAGTTTTTTAAACTTTATGCTCTCAAATTCTCCACTACGGTATTCGTTGGCTGTGAACCTGCATAAATATCCTCCTTTGCCGTCTGAACACATCCGCCTTTAGACATGCTACCAGTAGTATACAAACCTTAATTATTAAGTGATGGTTTTAACACCAGACTCCATTTAAATTGGAAAAAGTCAAGCAAGACTGTTTTTTAGTTCCAGTTGTCATTTACAGTCTTGCTGGCATCTTACTTAAATATCCCAGAACAAGGGCCCCAGGGGAAAAAAATTCTGAAAGATCTCTTTACTTTGTTCAAAAGGCAGGCCTACATCTAAATCCTGGATCCAAATGGCCTAAAAAACATAGAAAAAGGGGTAAAAGGCAGATTTTAAATTTCTCAGGCTTTGTAGCAGGTCTTGAATTCTGAAGCCAAAATTTGAGCTTTGGAACCACCTCTTATGTTTGAAAAGGGAGATATTTTTCACCTGTATATATGGTGTACCCAGTCAATCTCTTGACTTCAGTTTTTGGGTGCTCATATGCAAGTGTCTTAGTCATTACTAAAATTTTGAACCATAACTTTGGTATTTTATAGAAGGAGTCTCCATTTTGGAAAGGCATAATTGGTGACACATTCCAGGATTGGTTTTTTTTACAATGACAAGTTTAGTTTCTTTGCAGATATTTTAAGCTGTACACTTCAAACTTGTGTAGTCTGTTTTAATTAGTTCCTTTTTGGGCCAGTGCCTCCTTGCTAAAGTTGTACAGTTGTCCTCTCTCTGTAAATTATGAGTATAATCAGACTAAAGAGGAAAGGCTCTGTGTAAGGCTTCTTGGAAGCAAACCCATAAATTTGGTAACAGTTGGAGACTGAGTTATCTGGCTGTAGAAAGGAGAAGCTTTACCTTGTTTCCTTCAATGTGACATTTATGCCTATTTGCAAAAGGGAAGCCATTGTAAGAAAGTCAAATTGTGGTTTCCAAGGCCATGGAACTATAGGATGAAAACAAATTGAGCTAAAAGTCTCACAAAATAGTGTACACAGAGGAAGCAACTAAAACAAATGTGGGTTTTTGTGATTAGATGAATAATATTTTGGATCAAAGCAGTCAATCATAGAATCATGCATGTGGAAAGGGGCCTCCAGAGGTCATCTTAGCTGACCTCTAACTAGAGATGGCCATATCCAGCTAAGTTTTAAATATCCTCAAGAATGGAAGTGCTGCAACCTCTCTGTGCAAGCTATTCCAATATTTAAACACTTCATGGTAAAAAAAAAAAAATTCAAAAATTCGTGTGTCAAGTAGGAATTTTCCGTGTTCAAACCTTTTTCCAGTGCCTCTTCCACTGTGCACCTCCAAGAAGAGTCTGGCTTCTTCTCTACAGTCTTGGTTAGGTGTTTGGAGATAGCAATAAGATCTACATTTCTCTTCCTAAGGGTGAATCATGTCTCTCAGCCTCTCTTCATCCATCATGTGTTCCACTACCTTTGTGGTGACTGTCTGCTAGATTGCTCCCATATGTCAATCATTTTCTTGTAATGGGGAGACCAAGACAGAATATTCCAGGTCAGGATGTGCTTCGTATGTGACAGTGTTGATAAAATTTATTTATTCTGGATTTTCCCATTATCTGAGAAAACTTAAAGTCAAGATTCTATTTTGAAAGCTGACTAATAAAAAATAATTTAGGAAGCACTGTTATAAATAGTTTTCTAATCAAATTTGCCAAATCTGTGCATAAAAATATGCTCATAGAAATATTCTTCTGTCCCGCCAGCTTGAGGCCTGGCTAGCGAAATTCTGTTTTTCTCAACATGATCATTGATGGTTCACTTTGAACTAAAAAATATATTGTTTCATTTGTACTGTATCAAATATGAAGACACACGATGCTGTATTTCAGTCACTTCTTACACTAAAACAACACTTCAGTGCATCTTTGTTCTGTTTGGTTTTCCCCTTAGAAGATAAAGAGCAACATAATATCAGATCTATTTTATAAAGATTGGTCTAAAAGTGGATGGCAGAATCCAGAGTATTTTCATTATCTCTGAATTTTTGTTTTTCAGTAGCTAGTACTCAGTCTAGACAATTATGTTACCTGGCTAAACTGGCAACTGAAGTGAAATTCTAGATTCTTTCAATGTCTTGGACGAGGTCCTGAGCAGTCTGATCTCACTAATCTTTCTTTAACCAAAGGGTTGAATGTTGGATTAGGTGACCTCCAGAAGTACCTTCCAATATTAATTTCTCTGTATTTCTGTGATTCATTTCACATCTCTCACTGATTAAATGTGTACTGGTTCTATTTCTTCATAGTCTTGTGCTGATGAAACAGATTGTAGGGCAGGTCTGCAGGTTTTTTCTCACATTCTGAGAGTTTCATCCTTGTTAAACTTTATAAGGTTTCTTCCTGAGGGGGACCTAGAGAGGAAGAAACCTTGAAAAACCCCAAACCCTTAGCAAACCAGTTTGAAGCAATATTATAACTTGATATGTGCCACAGCTGCAGGGATCAGCCAGATATTATGGAAACAAGTTTGTTAGCCTGGAAGACCCATATGATGCCTCAGAAATGGTTTCCTGAGATCTAAGCCAACATATTTTTACAAAGGTGAATATTTTTTTTCATTCATTCTTATTTTCCTCAGACTTTTTGGAATTGCTGTTTTTCTTGGGGTAGCACATTTTCACTTAATGCATGAGAAGCACTGACCAAACACAGATGGGGAAGAAGAACCTGAATGCAAGAGGATCCCTCAATCCTTGCTTTCAGAATTGTATCAACTTCAGGCATAAAAAATAAACTAATCACTAGGGTGTATAGCTAAAATGGAGCTGATCAATGTGATTGTTGCAGTGATTGAGTATATCTTAGCTGTCATCTTTCTGATATCTACAGAATCAGGCTTTCTCCCTCATTTTTATCTGACCCTAGACAATTTTGGGTTTGTATCTAATATGAAGGTTGCTCCTCTTATTTAACACACTTTATTTCTCTGTATTCAGAAGAGGTGGTAATTGGTACTTTTGACAAAGCTGATGAAGTCCAACTACCTTAAGTGTTTCCCTTCCTCTTAATGTATGTCAAGTCTTTAAATTAAAAAAAAAAGGTTAAATCTTTAAATTTAAAAAAATAAAAAAGAGGAAAATTTTGTAAATAAATTGATGTTACAAGGCCAGCACTCAGTGGATCAAGGGCTTTTCACTCTTGATTTCATTCAGGACTTGGCACATTCTGTCATTCCATCCAGTAAGACTGTTTTTTGAGCTTTGATATTCTGGGTGATGCTCTAACCCAGAACTTCTAAAGTACTTTTTGCTGATTTCAGATAAAATTGCACTTGTAAAGATATCTACATACTGGGAAAAAAACCCATGCTTGACAATAACTATTTAGCTCTGCCTTGAATTAATGGAAATATTTTCCTCCCAAGATATTACAACTGCTCATTGACAAGTCTTGCCTGTCTTTCATTAGCTTTTAAACTACACCTTCATGAATGATCTTTTCCAGATCAAACTTGGATATTTTTCTTCCTTTTGTCACACTTGTGTCTCTTTTTATTAATAGTTTAGGGATGACTACTGCAGTCTTTCTCCTCCACAGCTCTGCACAGGCTTCAATGACAAGATTTAGCATTGTAAGGACTGTAGGATCTGGCCTACCAGGTACTAAGATCTGTGTTGTAAAGCTGAGAATTTCCTCCTCTCTTAGAGGAAGAAGTTTTGAGAATACTTGGGCTATATAAGTTATATATATAATGATATAGTTGTATATATAAATTATATACATAAAAATGTCGAGATAGGGAGTAGACTGCCTTTATCACCTCAAGAATGAGTTTCCTTACCTGAAAACTTTCAAATGCAGGCGTCATTTATAAACAGGGTTTTATAGTTTTCCTTAATGCTTGTTGATGGCATTTTTGGTGTAATAATTGAAGTTGGAACTCTGCGATTTTCAAAAGGAAAGCTTTGATGATTTTTTTTTTTCAAGTGCTTTGGTCCTAACTTCTGTATACTGCCAGAAAACAGGTTCTCCACCCTGTCTCTGTGTGGATGTGGATGTACAACAGTATACTGTATATACCTACACAGAAGAGCAAACTGAGCTACTGACTTACAGTTTGTAGTAGCCAACTGTGCCTATTGCTTTCATTTAGGGAGGGCACTTGCCACTGCATTTTAGGAATCATGTCAGCTTCTGTAGGAAAGTTTTCAACAGTGCTGGGAAATACATGTTGCTGTGTACTGTGAATGGGTAGGCTGCAAATTTGGGGACTGGGAGGGGAGGTGGGAAGGGAGGGGGATAAGGGCTTCGCATGTACACACTAAAGGGAATTAGAATGGACAGAAGAAACATGGCAATTTTGGCCTTTATTATTGGGCTCTCGGGGAAATGAAAAGCTAACATGCAGTCCCTGGAAGGCCTGATGGCTGAAGGGCTGATCTTTATGTTTTGCAACACATGTTTTACCCATCACTCTGTATTTAAATCCCCAGACCTGCTAGATTCTGGAAGTAGATCAAAACACTGGTTTAAACACTACTTGGTTACCAAGGCCATGTCTCTACCAGGGAAGCTGCCCTACATTAAAGTCAGTCTAGCTAAATCACTTTGTAGCTGCACCTGTTATGTGATCGCCTGGATCAAGTTTGCATTGGCATCCTATGCAGTTAAGCTGATGTGTAAGAAATGCTTCAACTAATTCAAATACCTCTACAAAAAGGTTCTTGCACCAATTTAAGTACCTGATTTTGAAATCACTGCATATAAACCATAACAGCTTTCCTCTTAGAAACAAGGCCTTAGTTTGGCATGTCTGCTCATCTAGTTGAAAAAATAATAATGCAGGCTGAGATTTTTTTTTCTTTGCGAAGTGGCCTGTTTTCCCTCTTGTTCTTTAAAACTTTTCTTGCTCTCTACCACACATTAGATTTTTGTTTGGGGAATTTTTCTTTAACAACAACAACAAAAATGTATGAATGCTCCCTATTAAAAAAAAAAAAAAACAAAAAACCAAACAAAAACAAAAAAACAAACAACATTGCTTGAAGGACTTTCATTTTGCACTATAATTTTTCTTTTACCAGATGTGTCTGACAAGTGCATTTTGGAGATGCCCTCGGTCACGTTCTCTCAGGCCTACTCTGGTATTTCTAATATATCACAGAAGTACCCAATCTTGTAGCCCTCAGTTCTGCCTTTTTTTGACATTTTATTTTTTTTAAGCTTTTTATATATATATATATATATATAAATATATTACTTTGTCAGTTTTTTTGCTGTACAAAAAGTCTTAAGATTTAAAAATATTATTTGTATTATATGATGGTGGTATGTTAATGTTACAAAATTATTAATGAAGAAAAAATTTATTTTTGTTACTGGTCTGTTTCATAATTCTTTTTTAAATTGGTATATTGTAAGATATCTATGCAAAAATGTTATGTGACGCATTTTTATTTAAGAATGTAATATGTGTAATAAACAGTAGAATGTGTTTGGCCCGACAGTGTTTAGTGTGCCTTGTACATTATTTCTTCATGAAAACTTCTGTGAAGAATGAAATGGCTTTTGGAGTATCTGTTAAGGCTATGGTTCTCTAAACAGTTTTTGACATAAAAGTATAGTTTCTAAGTGTGCTTTAGCCCATTAGAATAATTTTTCTCTATTTAGGTATTTTATTTTTAATGTATTTTGTAACAGTTTGAGTGTTGCTTATATTCATGCTGTGTCACATGTTGCTGTTGGAAAAGATGCTCAGGAAGGAAGTTCTTATTCTTAAAAGCTGACTGAATTTGGCTTGTAAACCACCTTCTTTTAGAGTCAGTGATTTCTGTTATTTGATAGTTTGCACTTGTTGAAGATTTCAGCCAGTATTATTTTTGTAAAAGACGCAGAGAACAGTTGTTTTTTATTTTCAGTGTTTAGCTTTACAACATTTGTCAGTCAGTGGTCAAAACAGGACCAGACTTTGAGGCTCCTGAGAGCTTGTGCTGTGCACTAGTCCATGTGTCAGGCTGTCTCACAGGAGTGCATCATTGTTCTCTTTCCCCGCCTCAGTCATTTAGTCTCCCTCGTTAATGTCTGCAAAATTGCAAGCACAATTGAATCCACCTCGATGCTCAAGTACTAAAAACGTATTTAGGCAGTAAAACCAGTTATTTTGAGCACAATTACTTTGCAGTGTCATGACATAAAATGAAATTACTTTCTCAAGACAGGCCAATATCCCTTTGGGGTTTTGCTGCCTTGTGCTCACACACTGCAGCAACCTCAGTGGGCATTGCAGCAGGACATTCTATAGGGTCCATCTGATGCCTGCTGGCTGGGTTTCATTTCTGGGATGACATGCCTCACTTGCCCTGTTGGGAAACCTGCTGGGATTGTTTATGTCACGCAGACAGAGGGTAGGATTCCCCTCCTGACATCTGCATCTAGAAGTCAGATGATCATTCTGGCCTGCCCATTTGTACTTCCTCTGTAGCTAATGAAGAGAGACATGTCCAGAGGTAGTTCACTCCAGGGGATGAGATGAAGGCAAAAGGAACTGAGGTGTTGTTAAGCATTTCTGAAAAACTGAATGGTCAAGTTGGAAGACAATGAGGAAGTGATGCCCATGGCTGCTTTGGTCACTGAGGTTGTACCACAGGTGTTTAATGATGGACGTAATTTGTAGTGTTTGGGTATATGTTAACAAACAGCTCTAGAACACTGAAAAAGGGCTCAGCACAGCTCCAAATTTTGGGCTTGTGTTCCAAATGGTCAAAACTGAACCATGTTCTGTCAGCTTCAGTGTGACAATGGTTTCCTGGTGTCACAGAGTTTGAGTGACTGAGACAGATGTCATAGCTGAAAAAAATGGTCTCTTTGTTGTGTATGATTTGTATGATGTAGGTATGAATGGAGTTATGTTCGACAGAATTATTTCTGCAAGTAGAATTTTCACATGATAGCTTTTTTCCTCCTAAAGACAAGGTCTAGGTTCCTTTACTTTCTAGGTTCTTTTACTTTCTCTCTTCCTTGAAAACTTCTGGAAGCTTTTAACATCTCACCTACCTTGATCTGTCTGACAGTTGCATTTATGTATCTGTACCTCTAGACAAAAATACTTCTAGTGTAATTTAGTCCTTTGCTCTCCACCTGTGAGAGAGAGTGACCTGAGAAGTCACTTCCAGAGACTTCTGAAAGAACCTTTTGAAGAGCAGCACAGCCTGAAACCCAACTGGAGAGATGCTTATCAATTACAGGTAAGCATATAACCTGGTTGTTTTCCAGGAAGTTTCAGAAAATACAAGGCTTTGCTATCAAACATGTCCTCTTAGAAGCAAGTAGGTTATTAGTCTGCAGGAATAGCTGTCAGACACTTCCCTGGGCTGGAGGCCAGGGAAAGGACATAAAGTGAATTAACTCGTCCTCCTTGAAATTTTTCAGTAGCACACAGTCACACACCTTGGGCAACTCCTGCTGTTGGGTACAGAGTTTTCTGAGGAAAGAAATATTCACTTACTTCTAAGGTTAAACTGTATATGAGCTTTCTGTTCAGCTCATCTGAGGTGAACTCACTATGTGCAAACTTGGCACGACTTTTCAGACATAGAGTCGTAGAATACGTTGGGTTGAAATGGACCTTAAAGATCATTTGGTACCAATCTTCCTGCCATGGGAAGGGATGTCACCCATTAGGTCAGGTTACTCAGAGCCCCATCCAGCCTGATCTTGAACACTGCCAGGGATGGGGCATCCAGACCTCCCAGGGCAACCTGTTCCAGTGCTTCACTGTCCTCTGAGTAAAGAATTTCTTCCTGATCTGTAATGTAAGCCTGCCCAATTTTAGTTTAAAATCATTATGACTTGTCCTGTCACTATCTGCCCATATGAAAAGTTACCCACCATGCTTTTTATGAGCCCTGTTAAGGCACTAAAAGGCTGCAGTGTCGTCTCCCCCAAAGTCTTCTCTTTTCCATGCTGAACAACCCTAGCTCTCTCAGGTTTTTCTCCCCTCTTTTTAAAATTTTTTTCTTCTTTTTAATTATGATTTTTATTTTTGGCTTAACTCACCTATTTCTAATGAGAGTAAACGAGGAGAGCAACATTAAATGTGAATGAAAGCAAAGGTTTGCCACCAGAACCATGTTATTTTACTGCTTTTTACAAATATTTGTAATACTTCTGGGTTTAATTGTTTTTTTAGTATGCCAGTTTTGATATGAAAGAAACAGTTTTTCATTAGCAGTTTCTGACCACCTGGCTGGAAATCTTTCCAAAGTCCTGGTCACGAGCCATATCTGCTGACTGAGAGCTCAAGTGCCTCATCATGTGCCTCTGTGGTACTGAGAGCTAACAAAGGTTTTTGGAACAATTACTTCTAGGGGCCTTCTGTGTCCATGGCTTGTCCATTGACTTCACTTTTCTGGAAATCTCTTGTCTGAAATCATAACAGCCACATCCTCTTTTCACAGAGCCTTCCTCATGTACCCCTGTGCATTGTTTCAAATCCTTTGTGCGCTTCTGTTCTGTCAGTTTAATGTTCACTGATGAGAGGCAATAAAACTGAACAAGACTAAGATACTGCAGCTAATTAGTCTTAAGGTTAAAATTTTTCAGGGCTTTGAATACTCTTCCAAACTCAGTTAAATTTATCTTTATCTGCTGGGCTTTTTGGAGGTGCAGACTGAACAAAAGTATCTCAAACAGGTAGAACAAGAATTCAACTTGAGATCCCCAAGTAACAGAGTGTGGGAACTGGAAAGCAGAGTCCCACTCCAAGCAAATGTTTGCCTTCTGATTTGAAGATCTTATCTAGCATTTCTAATTTACTGAGGTAATCTCCTCTCAGGATTCAGTCTAGCTGGTGTCATGAAACCTAGGCCTAGTACTAAGCCCACAGGTAAGGAGAAGTGTAGTTGAGTGATGATACAGTTTTAAAAGCATTTTAGAATATTCAGGAAGGATCTTTGAGAAATGGGAACTTTCCTGCCCTTCAACAAAAACTTCTTAGCCTTGCAAAATAAATAAAAGTACCTAAAATTCAACAATGAGAACCTTGGTCTTCTCAGGTGAATATTTTGGTCCCAAAAATAAATGTTACTTTCCACCTCTTTCTGTGACCCTGAAATAGTGTGGCTGCCTTATGGTGCAGAAGGAGCTGCTAGAAAGAAGATAATTTGGAATAGGAAGGAGGGCACAGCCCTCATGATCAAAGAACACCTGATGCTCTGGGAAACAGTGAGAGCTGCCTGCGTGTAACCTAAATACGGTTCGTGAGCTGTGGCACAGAAGGGAGGGACTCAGCTCCAGATCTTTGTCTCCATGTAAAGTCACATAAGGAGCACCAAGGCATCACCTCAAACACCCTGTGATCCCAAGTAATGGTAATTAATAAACCTTAACTCTTTCCATTCTGCTTTTATTTTCTGATGCTTATCTTGCAAGCATTTCCCCAAATGTCTCAGCCCACTACTCATTTCTCTCCTTTTCCACATTTTTATGCTGCCAGATGACAGTTTCCCTTCCTAGCCCTGTGGAGAGCAGGGCCCACAGCAGGGCCCACCGTGGGCCCCTCGGCGCCTCACAGCTGGGGCCCTCAGGAGAGCCCGGGGCCCTCAGAATGGCGCCTTTCTCCCCTCAGGTGTCCCGGCACAGCCGGCTTGTGCCAGCATGCACCCTTTGGCATCGACTGTGGGAGCCAGCCCTGCTCAGGGCCTCAGCAACTGGGAGTGGTGCCATCAGCAGCAGGAGCATTAAGGTTGAAGGGAAGCACAGGATGACATGTTGCCCCATTAGGTGTGTCCTTTCCTGATACATGGAAGTCATGCTGCCCTCTCCCTGTACAGTGATTCTGTCTCTTCTGCCACCCTCTGCCTCACTCTTTTGGGGTGCCCCGTTGTAAAGCTGTCCAGGCTTTCTGTAGAGCCAGGAGGGGGTTTATTTTCACCAAAGAATTATAAAATGCTGCCATGTTCTTTGTGGTGGGCATTACCATTACCTCCTTGTCTGCTTTTCTATCAGCATTCCTAATGCTGGGTGCGTGCTCTCCTGAGCCATGGTATGGATTGAATTCAGCCACCTAGGCATCCACAAGTCACATTTTCATTAGTAAGCTCAACACAGAGCCACAGTCTGGTTGTCCCTACTATTAAATTGTTGGTATGGCCCTGTCAGACACGCCCTGCAGCCCTGCCTGGGTGGGACCTAGGGCCAGTGGGTGCTCAAAGGCAGAGACATGGGCGCTGTTTTGGGAGATTGTGTGGGGAAAGAGAAGAGATTTTGGTGGTGTGAGTTGTGAACTGTGCTGAGCAGGCAGCCCCAGGAGGCTCCAGTGTGTTTCCATGTCCACATGAGGAGTGCCAACTCTGCCACACGGCGCCATTCCCTTCAGCAGCTGCTCTCGGGCTCTCCTGATGACCAGAGCTGTCTGTGAGGGGAGTGCCAGGAGATCACAGGAACTGTGTCACTGTGATCAGGTATTGACCAAAATGAACTGATCTGCAGTGTGAGAAGTAGCTGCCCTGCTTTCTGAATGCAGCCCCCAGCAGCTGGGCCACCTCAGCTTGGCACCTCAGATGTCCAACATGGTGCCTCCAGATGTCAGCTGTGCCAGCAGCAGCCGGGATGGCTGCCAGGCTGGGCAGGCCTCCTCCTTCCCTGCCACTGCCTGCACTGGGTGTTACTGGCAGCAAGAGCCACCCACAGCAGTGGGCAGGTGAAAGAAACATCCAGAGACTGAGCAATTCAGCCCCTGAACAAAAGACCAGCAAAAGACCCCTGGGTAGGTGCTGCATGACAAACTTAAGGAGGGCAGCTTTCTCTTTGACATTAGTGGAGTCATGTTATATACAGATCAAGAGGAGAATATGCCCCTATTTAATCAGAAATCACTGTCAGTGAGTCACTGTGTCAAAAAGGTTTTGGCCAATGATTCTTCAGTTTTCAGAAGTGCCCTATTTTCATGTAGGGAAGGACTTGCTTGGAAGCATCTTAAACAGATAAAAAGTAGTCAACAACTTTGAGAAAATTGCTTGTATGTTTGTGTCAATTTAATAGAGAAATGTTCACTCAGATTTAAATGCCTTATTGATTTTTTTTTTTTTACAGAAGAGAAAGGGAGGAAGAGGGCAATGAAGACAAAACATTCGAAGAAAACCTCAACTCAAGTTTGATTTTGTATAGAGCAAGATGTTATGAGATCTATATGGTTGGGAACTGTACAAGGATGTGGAAGAGCCAGATTATACCTACACCACTGCATACATTTTAAGTAAATGTAAATAGCATAAGTACAGTATACCCATGAATTCACTTGCTCCAGGCTCTAGCAAACACACAAAAAGTTGTTAATATCTCTGTAGACATTTTGCCTGGATGATTCTGCTGTGAAAGCCTAATGCTGGTTTCCTCTTTCCATGGGGAGAATAGAGATGGTACACTTAACAGAAGTTCAAACATAAACAATAAACAGTGGGGAAAGGGTTTCTTCTACTGACAGTAGCCAAGCTGAAGAGGATGGTTTAAACTATCATTTTTTATTACTGAATTTTATGCAAAATCTGGTTTCTAAGAATTTACAGCCTAGTCTGCAGGGGACTTGAGTTGACTTTAACACCAAGTTGGGAACAGCATCTCTCCTTGACCAAAACCAATTCCATGACATTGGTACAATACCCTTTGCTATAAGTACAGCAATTTTGCAGTCAGGCACAGAGTAATTTATTTTTTCCATTTGATTTTTCTGAAAAGAATTTGTAAATAGTTTCAGAAAAATCTATGGCTCCAGTAAAAGGATAAGACCCTCAGACTGTGCCATAATTTTTGTTCATCTGATTATGGTGCCAGTTGTCTTACAGTGTGATTGGACTGAGAACAAGAAAAGTCTGATGCCAAAATCACTTTATGCTTATGATGTTTTTTTGTTTTGCTTTGTTTGGTGAAAAATTATGGCTGGTGAAAACACCTGATAGGTCAAGGATGTTTATGATTCTTCCCTCACATGCCTTATGCCTCACAGCTGACCCACAAGAACCATTTGAAGTGGAGGACTAAACCACTTTCTGCACCACTTTAATTTAAGGCTTATTGATTGTAGTCACTCTTAGCTATGCCAAGCATCTCCAGCTGTGCAAGGGGTACACAGCTATTAGGAACCAGACATGTATTTTTTTTTGCTGGCAACTGTTAGAGTGACCAACCAGGCCCCATCAGCATCATCATGGCTTTCTGTGTGAACCCACAGATGTGCATATGTATTTATAGGTGTGTATACACACAGGTACTTAGGAATAGGAAAGTTTTTGTGTTCCCTCCTTACCTTTCTGGTGGTACCACAATCCTTAAGAACATTCTCCTACCTCACCCCTATAGTTAAGCAATGTCAGAGAGGAGAGGAACAAAGCCCTTCTGAGTGTAATAGAAGTATGACGTTAAGAAACCTTGTGTGTCAAGCCAGATACTCCTGTGCCTCTGTAAACCTGTCACTTTGGTCCAAATTCACAGTAGAATTCAATACCTAAATATCTTTATTGGTATTTGGAGTCTTTAGCCTCCCATTAACTTCTTAAGCCAGGGATGATAGCATTCTTCTACCAGACAGGGCTACCTGCATTAAAGAAATTATCAGATTCCAAAGACACAGAGGCTACAGACTGACGTCCCTGGTCTCACATGCCTGCTAATGTTTACAACACCATGTCAATCCTGGTTTTTTTGCCTTCAATGAGGTTATATCCTGTTAAACACCAACTTCTCCTTAGTTGACTACCAAGTGCCAAAGTGATAGCTTCAGTGGCAGCACCAGATAGGTGAACTACCAATATCAGAGATGAAAGCATGGCTTGCCATGGTTCCCCCCTACCCCCGCCTTGTCCTCTCTGCTGTGTTCTTTGTTGGGATTGTGTGATGCATCACTCAGGGGCTGTGTCCAATCTGGAAAGGACCAAGCATGTGCTTGTGAACTGGATGAGCTCTCTGTCTCAGTAGGGCTTACTTCTTGTCACACAAAGACACATAAATATCAGGGTGCATATGTATTCAGTCTTGGCTGAGGCCATGCTGATGTGATACTGATATGTATTTTGTGATGCCAGTGCACCTCTGCTCAATCATCTGGAAAGGAAGCAGTGCTAAGAATTCTCTGTCAAAGGTGGCTGTGCAGATCACATATTTTGAAGAAAGGGCAAGTAATATTAAGAATTTTTTTGTTGTTATTTGGTATAAAGCAGGGGGTTTTTTGCTGTATCCTTGAATCTCTATTGTCATAAAAGACAAAAAAGTACCATGGTTATGTAACACACTGTGGGTTAATACACTATGACCCACTTAAGAAAAAAAAGAGAGTATGTATGGAAGAGATTGTATGTGATATGTCTTTGGGAGTTCTTAAGGGCATAGATGCAAACTCAGTCTCATCCTTTGTTAAAGAACTGTAAGGGTGCAAGTGTTAAGATTTGTGGTCCATATGTATTTAAGATAAGAAAAAGGGTATTAGAGTATTTAGGTAGCAGTTATTCAATCTGATGTTTATGGAAAGAGAGATCATTTCCAAAGAGAGGAAGATGTTAAGTTCCAGTGTGGTCGAGCAGATAGATTTTTACGGATCACTCTTTAGGGCTGAATACAGAAAGAAATTTCTTTTTCAGAAAAAAAGTCATCTCTAGGCTGGTGTCTGAGCTAAAGACCACTAAAGATACTAAGTAGGTTTTCAGCTCAAGTAGCACTTGGACTGCGACCTTGATTCTCAGTCCTGAGTATGGAGGTCTTTTGATTCATACAAAACTTTTCTGTATTTTGCCATCCAACAAAAAAAAAAAAGATTAAAAAAAAAAAAGACAAACCACCAACAAAAGTGCTAAAAGACAGCCAATTTAGTTTTAATACTTCTCTTGGCACCCATTCTTTTTGCCCCATAAGTAGCATGTTCCTGTTGTGGTTCTGCTCTTCCAAATAGTTCTGATTTTAATAACAGAAGGAGGTGTATAGAGAACATGACATTTTCTGAAGGGGACCAATCCATGCCTCAGCATTACAAATGTAGCAAATTAACTGCCTTCTCCAAAAACTGCTCCCTTGTCTGATGGCAGCCCAAAGTGCTTATTTCCTACAAAACCATAGTTTGTGAGCAATGTGCTGGTAAAGTGTTACATGTACATTCAGTTCAGTGATGGCAGTAGCAATGGAGATATTTTCCAAGCTTTACACAGATTTTTTTCTTTCCATTTCTTTTTTTAAAAAAATGAATTATCAGTTCATCTCGAGTACTTATTTTTTCCTCAACTAACTGTCCCCATCCCCCTCCACACCCATTAAGCTGTGTGAAGCCTTTCCAACAAGACCTAAAAGCATGTGATATCCTCTTGGATTCATGTTTCATGAGGAATCTCCAGCTGAGAGAGGCCTCAGGATAGAGCCCTTAGTGACAGGGGAATGGCAAGGCAGTCAGGATTGTGTAGGCGTGCAGAACTGAGGAACCAGGCCTGCTCAATATGTTTTTAATGAAACTAATAAATACAGCCATTGAATGAATAGAGTTGATTGACATGGGGAGTTCCTGGTTCTCCCCTTCCATCTGCAGGCTTTTCAGTAGCAGAACAGAATAAAGAAGTTTAAAAGAAAACTGGAACATGTATTTTCAAAGAAATGTTATACAAAATTGAAGCAAAATCCTGGATAAAAGAAAAATTGTTCTTTTGCTACAAAAAGCCTAGTAAGGTTTTTTCCATGTTCTTTCCACAGAAAAGAATCAAACTCTCACTCACAGTTTCCAGTGAGCCACTGGAAGGTTCAGTAATGGAATAGCTGAAAAAATTCAAAGTAGAAATTGTTTTTCATTATCATTTTCCTGACAGGGAAAAAATTGCTAGGAAAAATCAGCTGTCCTATTGGAAAAAAAAAAAGGAAAAAAGAAAAAAGAAAAGTGAGCTTTTGAGCTTTGAAATGTCTTGATGATAAAGAGGGGCATTTCAAAGGGAAAATGCAGCCCTTATCTAATTATGGAAAAGGGTTTGTGGCCACATAGCTCTGATCTCATTGCAGCATGCAACATGAGGCAGCGCATTGTCTGCACTGGGTAGGATGTGGGTAGCCATGTCTTTGGGTAAAAGAATGCCTTCATTCCCACATATCTTACCCCCATTAGCATCTTAACTCTGTATCCAGTTCTAAAAGGTGGGAACAAGGATGGTGGATGACATTGAGAATAACTAAACTGAAATCACAGTGGTATATTCTGAAGCAGGGAGCTAAGCAGAGGAGTTATTTTAAAAAAGGTAGATGGTCAAAAATAAGTAATATCAATGTCTGCATACCACAAGCTTAAAAATAATAACAGGTGAAGGCAGAGTGTATGACCATGGAAGGAGAACTTGATGTAATAGATGTTCCTGAAGAATGAGGGAGTGTTAAAATACAAGGAATATTGTAAGACTTATTATAATCTCTGGAATGAGGACACATTAGGTCATGGAGTAAAGGGTAGGAAGAAGACTCTGCAGCTGCCAGACCATTCTATATAGAAAAAAAAATTAGTAGATGAAGAAAACTAGATAGTTAAATATTTATCTATTAATAAGAAACAAGAAACAACTGGAGTGAAATGATTCCTGTGCCCGCTGGAAAGTGGCTTCCAGCTAGTCCCGGCTGCCCTGGCTGGGAATCGTTTCAGATCCGGTTAGGCAGTCACAGGCGGACCAGCAACCACCCCCCAGTGGGTCAGGAGCTACACGAGAGCTGTTGGTGAGGCTACGACGAAGGTAAAAAGAAGGAGACTTTGTGGCAAGATGGAGTTTATTGTCACCTGCTCTGCATGCAGGCGAGCCACAAGTCTGTGTACAAAAAGGGCGGGGTGTGCTTATAAGGGACCAGGAAAAGGGGGCGGACACAAAAGGGAAAACCAATCAGGGGAGTGGGGATGGCACACAGACAACGAATAGGAAATGAGGGGTGGGGGATTTCCCAGCCTGCTCCAATCTGGGACCGAGTCTCTCCGAAGTCTCTGGAAAAAGGGGAGAGGCCTCCCGGAGAGGGACACGCACTAGGAGGAGGGCAACAGATGATTGACAGCAAAACTGCAACCTAGGAGAATAAAGGTAGGGGATTTCCAAGGCGGGAGATATACCAAATGGGGAGAAATACGGGGGGGAACTTAGGAAAAACCATTACAGAACAAATTAATATTAACAATAAATAAAAAGACAGAAAACGCGCCGCTACACTGGAGTTAGGAGTAAATAAAAGGGACCACAGGATTACTGAACAACCTCCTCTGTGTAAGCAGCATGCCAAAAATATTCAAAATCACAAAGGAAGAATTTTCTAATAAAAAGTCCAAAATCAAATGCAGCTATAGAACTGCAAATAAGGATATTCAGAGCTTAGGCTGAGCAAGGAAGTTTTTTCTGAGTAACTTATTGTGGTCACAAATAACATACAGTAGGTTTTAAACTCTGAATTATCTAATGATGGCCTCTCTACCTTCCCATGACATACCCTAAGTTTACACTGAAATATTTTCTAAGATACTCTGCTAGTCCTCTTTTTATCTTCCTCACACAAAACTATTATGACAATAATCCTCCTGTTTTCTTGCTGCTGTGGATATCTGCAGAAGACTCCCATGCCAATCTGCAAATGATAGACCAGAATGCCTCAAAGCATCCTTGAGCTGCTTAATCTTATACCTTGCATCTGCTGAAATGAAGGAATTAAATTTGGGAGGTGTAGAAGCCTACTCTGCAAAATTTAAGGTTCAATATTGGAACAGTTCTTTGTAGGAACAGATGCCCAAATGTCATGTAAAAGTTAAAAAAAAAAAAAAAAAAGTGGCCAGGGCCTGATGGACAATGGCTAACATTCCACAACTAGGTTAGTCTTGCTGGCTCTCCACTGAACCCCACAAATATCCAAATTAAACTCCAGTAGTTCAGAACAGATTTTCTGTAACTCTCACTTCTCATTCTGGATCCTAAATAAATAGGTGCATGGGGTGCATCACCCATGCATCCATGAAGTGGACAGCAAAGCTGAGCTCTGACCAGTCAACAAGAAAAGTGTATTCTAGGGTCAAACTCACTGGTGTCAATGGAAGAATGGTCTTAACAGTGAAAGTGGATCAGAGTCCATTCTGTTGTGAATGCTTGATAGACTATTCTAGGATGAAGAAGTTTTTTTAAAGTGCAGGAAAAGGAGTCAGGAAGAAAAGAATAATAGTAGCTTGAAAAAACACCTGATTAATTAACCTCCCTTCCCCAGTTCTTACATCTTCTCTTTGTTCTAGTCAACCGTCTATTTAATCAGGGAGTGTTCATCAGATGAGTAGTTTTTGCATACATAGGCACTTAGTTCAGTGCTTGACAGAAATTTGGCTATCAAATCTTGATAGTCTTCAAGATTTATTCCTGCTATGAACAAACAAGATGGAAACCTGGTGATAAAATGTATCTTCATGAGTAACCCTTATAAAAACATGAGATTATCTTTAAGGAAGTGACTAGATTCCTTTCAAGTATTGTAAATGAAATACACTCAAACTGAATCCTCCAGTTCATTAATAACATTTTTAGAATTTTGTTCCCTGGAACTCAGATCCAAAAAGCACAACTTCAGCCAATGCTAGGATTGGATCACACTTTTGTGAAGACCAGAATCATTGCATTGGCTTTACAGGCAACATATGCAGGCTCTAAATGTCTGATTAAAAGATGAGAGTTTTCTATTCAAGTATTTTTAAAACACTGGCAATATTTTCCACATTTGCAACATGTGCCACCATTTTTTGCCATGATCACAAACATTTAAAATTAGATGGGTATTCAAAAGACATCCCAGAGACTTGGGAAGGATAAAGTTTTGCATGGCAGTTTTATTTCTTCTTTTCTTTTGTTTTACTTGCAATTTGTGCAGCTTCTTGGTGCTAATTTGTGGTTTTTGGAAAGTTACGTAATTAATTTATAGAAGATAAACAATTAATTAAAAAGCTGGCTTCAGTCTTATGTGCACTTAGTCCTCAGGCCTCCAGAGAATTTTTAATGTTTCAGAAATACAAATTCCTGTTAAAAAGTTAGGAATATGGTGCTATTTTTATAACTTATTCCCCCACCATATAATTTAAATAATTGTCTCCTTGCCCACCCACCACATTTAGGAAAGAAAAGAACTTTGCACAGTTGCATTACATATGACAGGGAAAAAAGAAAAGAGAAAATGTTAATAAAAGAAAAAGAAAAAGAAAAAGAAAAAGAAAAAGAAAAAGAAAAAGAAAAAAAGAAAAACCATACAAGTATGGAACAGCAGAAGAGGTGATCTCCAGTCCCAGAAAAACTTCCTGTTACTAAAAAGGTGATTAATTGTGCTTGAAGATAAGCACACACTTAGGTGCCTTGCAAAGTTGGGTTATGGGAGGAAATTGTGTGGAGTAAAACATCCTGATCTTAGTTCTTGAAATGTCTTCTTGTTTTTGAGATCGTCTGTTTTGTCTGATGGGAGAATAGATAATCACAGGGCAAAATCGATCTAGGCTCTGGAGCAACTGATTACCAGCAGGTCAGCTGAAGCATATCCTGCGCTGAGGACTAATTGATGGAGTTTTCCAGTTGCTAAGGGAGCTGCTGGAGAAGACTGAAATGCAGCACATGTATTTCAGACTTTATTAGTACTGGGACAGAAATTGGGAACAGATCCTGATTCTTTATGTCCATCCACACTTGCAAATGTCAGGGTGTTAGAAAAAATATTTATGGACAGATTCTTATTTACATTCTGGTACCTTTGTATAGCTGAGTAGAAGAGCCTTTATGTAGAATTAAGAAAGAAAAATGGGACTGAATTATAAAGTGGTATAAATAGCTTTTCTGTAAATGTGAATCAAGTATTAGGAGCTCCAGAGTGAAAGAATAGCATTGTTAAAAGATAACAGGGCAGAGAGGCTTGAATTCAGATACCTAATTGCTTTGCAGACATTAAGCATGCAAAAATACAAGGCAAAAACTTGTTAGGAATGGTAAGACAGTCTGATACATAAAGACAATTACCTCCAGGTAAATCAGTAGTTCTCCTGTAATCAACACATTGGTGTAAATTGATCCTGGAGCAAGATAGGACTCTGAGATAACGCTTCTCAAATAACTTCCCTTAATATTGGAACAATTGTCAGCTGCACTACTGCAGCACCAGAGGATAAAAGAAGAATGCTCGGGAACTAATTAACAAGTTACCAGCTGAGTGGGTCTCATTATTTTGAAATGTAAATACTTTTGTTGATTAAATCTGGATCATTAACTCTGGTCTTTGATAGAGGAAGTTTCATCAGAAGTGAAAAATGCGGAAACAAGGAACTTTGTAGTGTTATTGAAATATCTGATCCTTTGGGAAATGTCCCAAGAATGTACAGAGAGCTGGATGCACAGGCTTTAGTGTTTGAACTATCCTGTGTAACTGGAGCTGTGAGAGGCTCTTGCTCTCTTCAGACTATGCACAAAGGAAAACATGACTTACACTGACCAGCAGTTACCAAACAGTTTAATGACAAGACAAATTCCTGTTTAGCAAGATCTTGGTAATATTTCATATAAATGTAAGCTCTAGCATAGAGCTAGAGATAGAGCATAAAAGTTTCTTGTCAGATCCTTACCATAGATTTTTGTCTAATTCAGATGCTTGAAGTTCCTGTTCATGAAACCAAATTTCTGCAGGTGTAAAAAGACATATTGTGGATTTAAACACCTTCCCAACTGACTTTCATAAGAATAATAATTAATTTAAACACCTACTGAAAGGCACATTTTTTTGTATAAAGGGTCTAACTGTATCCTGATTATAGAGCAGGGTAGAGGAAAAACATTGAAGTGAGCAAAGCAACCATGGGAAACAAAGCTGTCCTTTCAAAACTTCTGGTGCTGTGCCGTGGATTTCTAGATCTGTGTGTTCAACTTCCAAACAGCATATTCTTGACCTATGCCGGGAAGCCAAGACCATATTGATTTTGATTTTGATTTTGCAATCCACTTTTGTCCTGTCTTCTTTCCAAGCACAGCAGGAGATTCCCCAGGCATTTTGTTACCAAAAATCGTAGTGAACTTCCATCTACCTTGGGGGACTGTCGTATGAAATACAGTTACCTATATATTGAAGGACCGCTGGGATGAACTGAAGTATTACTGCACAGTTCTACAGCTCAGTCACTCTGTCAAATTATCATACTCTGGGTACTGCCATTTTATGCAACTAGTGAGCAGTGTTTTTCATAAAGTTTGTGGTTAAGGCTTTGGGTAAGCTGACCAAACCTGCAATTATGGGTTTATCTCCAGGTCCACTATCACTAATTACTGCTCAGGTTCTGGATTTATCACATGACTAGCAGTTGCTTTCACCGCAAAGTAAAATGCAATGAAAATAGCACAGAGTAGGCATACAAGATGATTTTCATCTGTTAGTTAATACATCTCTAGCAGACAATTATCCAAAATGACTTATACCCTCTCAAACAATGATAGCTCTAGAAAAAAAGCAAATATTGACACTCTGATAGTGTTTGCCCAGCAATCAGTGAGTGGTATATAAATCATTCAGGACATCTTTGTTGCAGGTATCTGTTAGGAAAATGAAGACCTGAGGTCCTCCAATTAGGAGTACGTAATAAATACTGACGTAGAAGATGTCCACTCTGTGACTCTTTCTTAAGTTATGCATTTGTTTTAGTCTCAGTCAGTACTACTCCTACTCCAGTTGACTACCTCCTAGTATTCATACCTTCCATTTTAATGTTATCTCCCACATGTGAAAATAGATGTTTGTCACCCTAGGTCCACAAAGCATATGCAGGTTCTGCTTCCAAAAATGATCAGTACCAGCTTTATCACAGGACATAATCCTGCATCTGGGGAGATATTGGCAATATCCTGCTATGGAATGTTTCCTCCTATTCCTTAATTGCATGGTGTCCTGATACTGACTTCATATACTTTGATTACATTACATCCATCTTCTTCCTGAAAACACTTGTTTCATTGTCTCTGCTTGACTGATAGTAAGATTTTTCTTCCTGTGTATCAAAATGTTGAGGTTTGAAAATAAAAGGCTGGAGTCTTGAGTAAATTCTCCTTTACCATTTTACACTGCTGGGGGGGCAAGGGAGTCAGCAGTACTATTCAGACAGTGAGGGCTGGGCTTCCAGCTCTTTTGTGTCACTGGAGCACTGAAAACAGTTACAGATTAGGGCTTTGAACCCCTCAGTGAATGAAAGCTGGTTCCAGTTGTTTGTGTCTGCAGTGCATGGGGTTTGAACCTCTTACAGGAGGGATTCAGCAACCACTCTGAGCAACTCCATCAAGGACAGTCTATTTCCTGTATGCTATTTTCTGATTCTGTTAGCATCCATAAATGTTTCAATATCCAGAATTTTTCCATTACAATCTTTATAATTTTTCACTGCATCTCCCAGGAAAATACTTGCTGTGGAAAGATGAATCTGACTGGCTTTTCCTTTTTTGAGATTGTAGCCTTTTCCTTTCCTTCTTTTCTGATAGCTTCATTATTGTTTTTTGTATCTGAGGCACAAAAAGATGTTACACAAAGGGTATTTACAGTATAAATGAGGTTCAACGGTGTTGAAAGCTAAAGTTCATTAGCCTCACATTTAAGACTATTAGAGCAGAGAGGCTGTAGTGAAGCATTGTGTTTGTCATTTGCACAATGTTTCTGAAAAGCAAACAGCGCAGATTCTCCCAACATTTACTGGCTTCCTTTCTCTCCTTGGAGCTTATCCTGATTGGCAATAGCGTCCAGTATTGCAGAGTGGAGATTGATGGAACCATTCAGCGCAGTATCAGCAAGGGCGCGTCACCTCTGCTCTGACCATCGCCAAAGTTACCGGGAGAATGAGTCAGAAAGGATTTGAGCAAAGATGTTGTCGGTACCGTAGTGACCACGCAGTTGCTAAGGATGTAATTAGCACTCCGATTGCAGGAACGGGAGAGTTAATTGTTGTGTCCTCATTCTATCTCTCTAGGGGAATACCTGTTTGCCAGTCCTACAAGGAAAAAAAACCCTCTGCCTCTTGATTTTACAGCATCTGAAGCCAGCACCTTGTTGACCCTGAATATCTCCATTATGAAACTGGAATATATAACTGCTATCCTCTAAGTGCAGCACATGCAATGCTGACAATTGCCCTTTCACTCCGTTTTTATTCACTGTATTTCCCTCTCTCATGCACAACATTCACTTACACTTATTCCCCTCTGGAAGTCTGATAGCTTTTTTTTTCCTGTAAGTCTGAAATGCAGCTATTAAGCTGAAGAAGGCTCAGGGAAATGAACTAAAATGTCTAGTGGGAAGAAAAATGGCACTGTAAGGAAGGGATTAAAAAAACCCAAACTCAGTGTAATAGAGATTGATCACTCAATCTATCCATGCCCTCAAATAAAACCGAGTGAATTTAACATGTTAGGTTACAGTTAAGAAGCTGAGTTATTTATATGGATAAAATATAGTTTCATATTATCACGGGAAGCCATTTATTTATTTTTGCATATGCAAGTCATTTAGGCAGTCCCTTTATGTGAGTGAAAATATGTTTATTTTCCCACTCCCTGCTGGTGTGTTTTCTATTATTATCACACTAGTTGCAAGAGATGGATACACTAGAAACTATTTGGTGTTGAATTGGTTTTTCACGTTTCTTTTTCTCTTCTTTTTTTCCTTCAGGCAGCTATTTTTATAAACCAGTTCAAAAGCCTCCAGGCACTTTTCATGCAAGTTTTCCTCCATTTTAAAACAGGGCTTAACCCTGCAATTACAGTCCACAAGGAAGCAGTAGCCTGTGTAAAGTCAAAGGTGGTTTTTTTCCCTTTCAGACAAGGTGGAAGTGGCACTGCATTTCCCCAGCTTTCCCAAACAAAGCATTGGGCCTCACTTCCAACTGCTTCTATTTGATTAAAATAAAGGGGAAAAAAGGTAGAAGCTGTCAAAAGAGATACTAAAATGAATTTTAAAAGGAATGGTGGTGTGAGATACAGAGGTGCCTGTTGTTTACCACCAACCACAACTACCATCTCCCCCACCCCTGCTAAGGACATTGCTGGTAGCTGCTGCCTCAGCTGTTGCCTCTTTCTTCATGGCAGAAGGTACTGGAACACTGATAATTTTTTTCCTTTTTATGCTCCCCATAACCTCTTGGTGTTGTTTTTCTTTCCTCTGCACTTCCTATAGCTCTGTTTGAATTTTAGTAAATTATGGACGCTCCAAGAAGGGATCTGGTGCCATGTCATGCTTGGTGCTGTACATAACAGACTACAGAGAGGATACTGAAGAACTTATTATCTAAAGAAATGAGGCTCAACAGGTTTACAATCAAAGTCAGTGAAGAAAATGGATGTGAAGTGCTCCCAGCTGAGGGAGGTAACAGACAGATGAGAGCTCAAAGTCCAGGAGCTGGAGCCAAATCTGACTCAGCTGTTCTTGTTTACATTAAAAATGAGGGGGGAATTAAAGCAACCATACTTGAGGAAAGTTCCCTCCCTATGATGGGGCCAAGGGGATTATACTGTCATTTCCAGCAGGCTATGGGCTCCTGAAGTCACATTGTGCTTTTCCTGCTGCCTGTAGCAAAGCGGGATGGCAATGGAAATGAAATCTACTTCACGCTCTCAGCCAGCATGACCCAGTTAGCTTGCAGCAGACATCAATCAGGATGTTTGCCTCTGCCTGTGACTGAGCAACAAGCCTGCTCTAGTGTCCCTGGTTTGGCTCTTGCTTTGCCCCCCATATGTCTCCCTTTTGCAATGTGTCACTCTCCTTGTGCTGCATACTGTCTAGGTTGCAAGGTATGTGCTATCTATAGGGAAGAGGAATTGTCTTTGTTTTAAATGTCACTATACCTTTTATAGCATGGCCCTGACCTCTTGGTATTGGTCTTAAGAGCTACAGAAATAGAAATTAATACATAAATTCTCCCAACTTAAGAATAAAGGAAGGGTGGGCTTGTCATGACCCTGTCTTCAACCATAGGTTGTCACTCCTTGATGGAACACATATTTTGAATGTAACCTCATCTGCTTTCTTCTTTTGGGAAAGTGCTTTTGTCTCTCTGTTCTTTCTTGATCATAGATTTTGGTTCACATACAACCTATCTATGTCCTTGCCCTGGCCAGTAGGAGGACAGTAATTTCAGATAGATCACTGAAAGTGCCAGCTCTTCTGAAGATACCACTGGCTCAAAAGCAAACGTTACATAAAGGAGAAGAGCTACACTAGCTTAGGCAAACAGATAGGAAGACATGAACAAGCTTCCTGGAGAGGGAATCTAAAAAGACAAGTCAGAGGGAGTTACAGATAGGAAGAATGCATTGGAAAAGAAAGCAGGAAATTAAGAACTGCTATATTGGTGTCAGTCCTACTTTCCTGAAGTCCAAGGGAGATGTGTCAGCATCTACAAATAAGAGCAAGATCAAGACATAAGAACTTATCCCCCCATTGCCTACCGTTTGCATTGGATATGCTGATATTATCTGCTTTCTCGGTCACTTCATTCAGCTAAGGAAATAATCATGGTAAAATGTGTCATATGCCTTCCCCAGGAACAAGTTCGCAACATCTGAGGGTTTTTGATCTAGGACATAATTTTCCTCTGGTGTTACTAGCAAAATCGGTGGTATAACCTTATGAGTCATCTTGTACAGCAGAAGTTTTTGAACGTGTTCTGCTTCCTAATGCTGCATAACTTTTAATAAGTCTTTTTCCAAAGTCCTCAGGCCCTAGGAAGCCAATTTATAACATCCATTTTTAAATGCATGTGCCAGAAACCCACCCTTTCAGCGTGTCAAGAATAGGAGCCTGACGTTAATTTCTTAAACCTGTAACTGGGATCCTAAAATTAGAACCAGCATTTTCAAGAGATTTGAAATCTAAAGAGCTTCAACCCATTATCAAGATATTATGTATTTGGTCCTTTTAAAAAATGAAAAAAAACCAACAAAAGACAGGGCTTGTAATGCAGGGTTCATTTTCTACCATGCATGGAGTGTTGTACAGCATTTTACACTGGTTTCTCTTTAGAGTGATAGCCATGACTCTAGTCATTAGAAGACTGGACCAGAATCCAGGAATTTTCAGCATCCCTTTTTGTTGACCAGAGCTCTTGGCTGCAGTTTCATCTTCTATAAAGTGAGAGGTGGGAAGGGAGGATAAAAAATGTAAGGGGAAGAGAAGAAATTATGATGACCAGTCCTAGAAAGCAGGCTGAGATCTCGTGATGAAAACATGGCAGAAAAGTTATTATGAGGCTTCATAATCATATTGAACTAGAATGTGTACTAAACAACCTTCCTGGGAAAAGAATTTGTTCTTATATTTACATAGGGAAGTAAGCCTAATTATTACAGAACTTCACAGTCCTAATGTATTGACAGGGAAATTGCTGCTCTGTTTTATGACTCTGTCTTCCAACCAACCCTCTGCCACAGAAGTCATTGCCCAGTAACATGATTCAGCTGGAGAAGCTTCTGTTACTGCACCAAAGACACAAAAAATAAATCTATACTACCTGGCTTTTGGAGAAAAACTTGTGTCTGTGCCTAAAAAATAACTTCCTTGGCAACTATTTATACTAATACAGTATGTTCCTTCTGTGCAGACAGATCTCAGGAGGCAAGAGCATTCAGCATTCTCTAACTTGGCATAGCAGTGGCTGGACTGGGTCTTGCCTTTTTTTTTTTTTTTTTTTTTTTTTTTTTTTTTGGTGGGTGTGCATGTGGTTTTTGGTTTTGGTTTTTTTTTTAAATTTTGTTTTCTTTGTGGAGGTTTTTTTTTTTTTTATGACTAACAGTCTCCTAAGCAGCAGAATGGGCAGGAGGAAAAATAGCAACTAGGCTAATAACAAAACTAAGGGAAATCCTTGCCTGAGTCATTGCAGGAAAGGGAATTAGTAGTCCCCTTGAGCCTTGTGACACTTATACAACAGAAAAAGTTGTTCATATTATCATCCTGTCATCTGATGAAGATATGGGGTATGTGTTTAACAGATCTTCCTTATTGTAGAGCAAAACTCCCTCATTGCCTTGCCTTCTGTTTGCTTTTTAAAAAGCAGTAGTTTAACAATTGAAGAGTGAGACAGTCTTTTCAGCAGGAGCTAAATTTGTAGAAACTGGGTTTTATTCCCAGATTGCCTTTAAATTGGAAAAAAGACTATAATTTCTACAGGCTTGATCTTTCTTTTCAAGCCACAAATGGGAGCAGAATCTGACTCTTCAGTCACTTCCATAAGGGCAGCTCCTGTGTAGCTTATAGCTTCCTCATTTCCCACAGGCCTCATCTCAGATCTGTCTGAAGGATGTGGTTTCTTAGGGCTGCTGCTTGCCCAGGATGCTTTATCCTGATGCTCTAAGCATATTCCTACAAAACTGAAACTTGTCAAAGTGTGTTTCTAGAGTGTGCAATGGTCAGCTCTGAGTTATCACTTCCACAGGAAGCCACAATGCAATGCATAAGGTCTTTCAGTTTGTCCAACTTCCCAAGGGATTAAAGAATTCTCAGAACAACCTTTGGCTGAACTCAGGTATGTGCAAAAACATACACCAATTTATGAAGGTGCCACTCCTACTCTAAATGCCCTGCAGGCTCTTTCCTATTTTTGAGGGCTTTCAGCACATCCATTATTTTAGTCAACACGCAGTGTAAGTTACATGTTGATCTTGGCTCTTCTGTATGACATTTTGCATGGCTTCTCAGTGTTGGAGCTTCTTTTCTCATCATCCCCTTGTGGTTTTGTTAAGGCCTTTTCATGTTGGTAATGCAATTACCAGCTATGTCTAATAATCCTCATCATTTTTACAGAAAACAATAATACAACCAAGCAGCAGAATTAATGAAGTCTAGTTTTCTCAGAAATTGTGTCCCTGCCCACACACAGTCTGTAACCCACTTCTCTTCAATTTTCATCATAAGTGTGCCAAAAGGCACCCGCAATTTCCTCTGCCTTCTCTTGAAGAGCCTCCCCCCCCAGCACTTTTCAAACAAGTCCTAATTGCTGACCTCAACGTGCACCCCCTTCCCTCTTAAAGGCACAAACATGGGCTTTGTGCTCCATGCAGCCACCTTTTCTTATGGGGCTTGCAAGAACTTCTTGCTTTTGTGACCTCTTTCACATTGCCAGTTTGGCTGAAGGCAGCCAGCTGGTTCATGAGTTATTAAGGAGAGGCTGAGAGATAGACAACACAATCTCTCAGGCCTTATTTCTTGAGGAAAAGAGGATAAAACCAGAAGGTGATTAGAGCCTAAGTGTTTATTGTCTATGGCCCTGGGCTTTTAGAGGCATCTTCATACCACAGACCTGATGATTTTGTTGAGGAGTTATTATGTGTACACTTGCATATTATCTAATCATAACATTTTATCATCATCCACAAAGGACAATATAAATGTTTCAGTATAATGGTTGATTTGTCTAGTTGGCTGTGAGAGACTGGGAATTGCATTAACCAGGGCAACAATTCCCTTCTCTTTAAAACAACTTGGAAGTTTCCAGGGACCTTGTCTGACTCCTGATTCCCCTCCCTTACTGTTCCCTGTCCTCTAAATTGGCACATGTTGCCAAAAGTGCCTGCTGCCCAAGGAGTAGATGGCATGGCTTCCTGTAGGGCTGTCAACATAGTTCTTTTAATCAGTCAGGGATTTGTTGCTGAATGAAAGAAATCTCCCCCGGACATCTTTGAAGTGAATGGCTTCCACAGAAATTCCCTACCCAATTTGCCGTGGGAAAGAGGGTAAAAAAGGTTTTAGAAATCAAGCTGTGGACTCAAGTATGGTAAGATTTACAGGGTCAAATCTAGCATTGCTAAGGCCAGAAGAAGTCTGACTATGGACTCAATGAGTGCAGGATTAAGCCCATTGCCACTTAGCTACCATGGTGACAGAAACCTTAGAAATTTCTTAGACACTGTTGGTGTGCTGGATTAATTTCAAGCTTAAATTTGGAATAATCAGTACAGCAAGTTTAACATTGATCTTTTAAATTGTAGTCAGCTATCTTTTCTTCTTGAACATATTAAATGATATTTATTTACAATATTTGCATCTTGGAGGTACATTGTGGTTTTACAAATTCTCTTTCTTTTCATCTAGCAAAAATGACTACTCAACAAAGAGGATGATTCCTCCTTAAGCAGCTTCTGTTTCCACTCTTGGTATAGAAAATGCTGTTGTCCTTTAGTGAAGAGTCCTCTGAGACACTACAGCTTTCTGTGAAGTCAAAACTCCTCACCAGCTCACTGCAGCCTCCTCCTGACACAGCATCATAGTAATGCTCCTGATGGGTTTCTCTCAAGTACTTTCATGTTTTAAGCTGAGAAAGAGGTGAAGTCAGTCATTTCAAAGAATACTATGGCACCATGTCAACATTTGGGTTTATTCCTTTAAGTAAAACCTGCTGCACTGCATATAGAAAGCTAAGGTCTCTCAAAAAAAAGTGACATTTGAGTAGAGTGTATTTCACTGGAATACCTGTTAAACATTCAATCAGATGCTTTTCATGTTTTTTCTTTAGAAAAGCAGAATGAGCAATTTGCACTACATTACTAAAAATACTTTGTGGAAGAAATGTGATAGGCAGAAAATATTGGTTAGCTCTGGGATGCTATGTTTTTTCAGAGTAGAGCTGAGCTTGGAAACAATTTCCTTTGAAACCCTTTTTCATTTTAAAGCTCTGTGTCTCAGTTTGAATACAGGGCTGTGGTCCATTCTGTGCTCTGTGGTCCATCATGCCGGGTACCTTATATAAGTGGGATCTCTTTCCCTTCAGTTCACACGTACTTTGTGGAGTAGTCTCACTTTCTACTAAGAGTAACACTTCCAGTAGCCATGAGGGCTTCACTGTGTTGGCCTCACTAGAGGTACTGAAGTCCCATAAAAAAAATTTTGCTGTTCAAATAGAACCCAAAAATAGTTCTGCAGTAATTCTGTTGTTGTATTTGGTATACAAGGAGGTAAAATAAATGGTGTCTATCCCTGAAAACGTGGGAAAGTGCCATGTTAGCTGATTCAGAAAATAAATAACTTGTTTTTTTCTGGTCATTTTTGGGTAGATCCTCTAAGAAGGCCTTCACCTGGACTTAAGAATAACATCAGTGGGACTGACCAGACCACCCAATTTGAGTGATCCTACACCAGTAGGTATAGGGTTTGAACAAGCATTGTCTCAACAGCTTAGCTTAGTTAGAGAACTCAAATGGAGTTCCTGATTTTCCTTGACAGATAGTTGAAGAACTTGATCTCTTCTCTTGAGTTGAAGAACTCAATCTTCAGATGTTATAAAGAAAGCATACAGTAGATAAATATCAGATTGCTAGTGGCCTGGACAAACCCCTATATATTACTACTGATAAAACCCTTTATGATCCATCTTATCCATGCAGTCTAATGGAGGTGACAGTTTCCGGAACTTACTCTTTTTTAATCCATAGGACATTGTGTGTCACAAGATAATCGATAGATGAAGCCAATGGCTGTCCTGGATCTTTGGAAGTCCATGAGATCCACAGAAGTAACTGAGACAAGTGAACCAGAGGAAACAAGTATATATATGAAAACTGTATCTGCTGAACGGAGTCATACACATTGGGAAAGGAAAGCTGAAGGGCAAACATACAGCTCCACAGTTTGAAGGAGAGCACAGAAGAAAGCTTGAGACTTTATTGACTCAAGTAGACAATCATGCCCAGGAATGCACCCCAGAGAGCAATCCTAGGAGATAGTCTTCCATTTTCCATTTCTAACTTCTTTGATTCCACACATTTCTGTGTCCTTTAAATAGAACAGGACTCCTATCAATCTCTTGATCTGTTCTGCTGGCACACACAGAACAGTCCTATGTGCAGATGAAGCCATAAGGGTTTTACTGACTTTTTTTCCCTAAAAAAATGTGCCCAAACTGCTTTTGGCTTCACTGCTTCTCCACCTCATCATTCTGCTACTTCTTTCTATTTCTTTGCTGATTACCTTGCATGACTTCTCTTCCACTTGCAAGATATATGCTTTACTTTATAACGTTTCTTGTGCACTAAAAAAAAATACTAAGTCAAACATTTACCAGAGTTGGAAGGTCTAGCCTTCCTCCAACTAGCATAGCCATCATGTAGTAGCCATCACGTTAACTTTAAGTATGGATTATTGTTATGGAGCTTGTAGTACCTTGGCTGTTTGCCCAGCATGTCCTTGATAACTCAGGGTCACAAAAAGTGAGTTATATTCTGGTCCTACTCAATAAGACACAGGATCATCATGATGGAGATGGCCTTAGTGTTCAAGAATCCTTTAAATTTGACACTCGAAATTATATGAAAAAATGGTTTCGATTGCTTTCCATGAATAACTGCTATTAAACTTTATTCTTCATCTTGCTCTTCAAGACTGGTATTGATTCCCTGTTGCTAGGATGCTAAGAATATCCTTGGATAATTTTTTTGGAATTTAGGATACTAACAAGTTTCTGAAAGGAATGGGATTTTCTGGATAGCAGACGAAATACATCAGGATAGATTTGTCCATGCACAAGTAGCTTAATATCTGTCTCTGAGATGGGAGCAATGCCAAGTAATGCATTTTGGCTGTGCAGTCTTGTGCAATCTTGTCCCCAATAGAATTATATTATTCTGGTGTGGGATGGTTTGTTATCCCTGTGTATAACCCTTTTATAGTATTTCCCAGTCAACTGCTCGACACCAAGCTGGCTTCCCCAAATTTCTACATCTAGATAATGATCTTTTTAAGCATTTTCACAATCATACTGTGATTGGTTCAGACCAATGTCACAGGTAACTGTTGAAGCAAACACATTCATGAGCAATTCCAGTATCACAAGTAGTCAACCACAAGGGACATTGTTAATGCAAGTGAAGACTCATTTTTAAAGTGGAAGCTGAAGCATAAGCCCCCACAAAACCTGAGTAAAAAAATCTCTTTCATTTGTTTTAACTGGGTAGTTTGGGGGAAAAAAAAAGTCCCAAGAGGCAAATCAAAAGACTTTGCAGAAACAGTGACTGAAGTGAGTAAGCTGGCCTTTTCATAGATTCAGGCATTTCTCTTTTGTGTTTAGAAACTAGGAACACAGACATAAAACACAAACATACGTTTTTTGTGTTAGGCAATGGCAGTGGATGGGGAATACTTGCTGTAGTCAGTTGGTTGACTTGCCCTGGCACAAGTAGTAAATGACATAAAGTCCTGTATTGCAGTCTCAGGATGGGAACTTTCGTTATGTGTCTCTGGCAAATACACTTTTACACCTAATTACCACAGAGTGTGTAGCACACTTGTGTGTTGCTTGCTGTCTGGTTATTGCTTGTGCCCAGTATCTCCCTCATTAATTTTATCCTTCTTCTGCCCTGTGCCTCACTAATCTGAGATAAGTAACATTCATCAGTAATCCTTTTCCTCCTCAGAACCCTCCCAGGTGAAGCTGTATGGATGTTTGAGAACAGGAAGAGTTTGCATTTTAAAAACAAGGCCTGTCTTTCTAGACACTCATGCAAAAGAAGCTAAAGCTAGGAAAATGGCATCTGTGACTTATCCATTTCCTCATTCCCACTGCTAAACCCAGGGTACTTACATCTTTGTCAGCACAATAAATATCCAACATTTTCACAAATGTTATCCCTCCTCTAGGGATTTTCCATTGCAGTTGATACTATGCAATCTTAACCACCTCTCCCTAAATTACATTGCCTTCATTTGAGGCATCCCCACACAACAGAGTGCAGCTGTGATGGTGCTTTAAGTCATAGTACTGAGGTGAATGAAAAGGTGTGATGATGACATTGCACTTACCCTTTCCGTTTGCCACTTCTGATTAGTGCACTCATATTGTTTGCCAGCTTGCAGAAGAGAAGTGGGTTTTATGAATGCCTACCACGCACATAAACAGACCACATGAGATTTGGCAGGCAGGAGCAAGTGATGACAAGTTGTTATCAAATTATTCCGTTATATTTTATACCAACAAGGATCATACAGATTTGTTGGAAGACAGATACAAGAAATATAAAATGCATTCTAGACATGATCTTCATTAAGAGTACCCAAGTTTACTAGTCCTGATGCCCAATCATAACCCCTGGTAATTTTGTCTTGTTCCCTCTCAGCTTAGTGGTAATGAAAACAAAGCAGCCTTAGCCAGCCATCTACAAGAAAGGAAATTGTTAGAACAGCAATGGGTTCTGCTGTTGTTTTAGTGTATGATATCACTGGACATTCCAGACATTGCCAATCAAGGAAACCCAGCTCTAGATTAAGCCAAAAGAATACACAGGCAATGAGATAAAGCTTATCAGGACCATGTGTAGCTACAGCTTGTTGGCTAAAGGGAGCCCAAAACCAGCTCAGGAGACTTTGATTTTCAATCAGAGCCTGATCTTTCTGTCTGAAGTAGGCCCCTGGACTGTTTGGAAAAATTGTCTGTAACACACTGAGAACATTCTGTGTTTCTGAGCAGGTTTGTTCTGGTTAAGACTCCTCCCAGTTTTCATACGTAGTGTAAGGTATTTAAATCTGAGAATTTTTCACTTGGAGTAGAATCTGCATGAAAGAATGATATTTGGAAAATAAGCAGCTTATCAGGAAGTAAGAACTTGAATTGCAAATGCTTCCTGAGAAGGTGACCTGCAAGAGGTGTTTTCTACTGCCCTCTCAAAACTGTAGGTTTTTGCTCTTCTATCATGTGATGCTCTAAGAAATGAGGCTACACACATTCATTTGATAATATAGTTCCCTTGTGATATGTTCACTTTCCTTAATGAGGGCAGTGTTGCTAACTTGTTAGAGCCTGAGGACTGTATCAAATTAACATAGCATGGAGGAAAAATTACCAGAGAGAGGAGCTCCTTGTGTGAAATGGAATGAGATCACTGATGGTCCTTTTGTCAATCTTTATTTTTGTACTATAGACAAAATGTTAACAAGGATAATACAGAACACTCTTACTTATAACTGGGATGCCCTTGTTTTTTTCAATAACCTGAATGACCAGAAGTAATTAAACCTTCACAGTACTGATTATATAATAAAGCAGGCACAATACAGGTGTTTAACTGTGAGAAAGAAAGGGAAGGAGCATAGATCTTGGTAAAATCACTGGGGAGAAATGACAATGAACAGAGGAATTTTCTAGTTTTTCATGAGAACTTTTTGTTTAGCATGTGTTTACATGAGTGAATCTTAAGCCCCCTATAGTCTCAGTAGGATAATGCTGTGCTTCCGCTAATATATAAGAGACCAGAATGCAGCTCTTTCCATACTTCATCATAAAGCAAAACTGTCAAGGGCCAGAGAAGGCAACAAAGGAATGCTGGAGAGAGAAAGCCAGGATTTGTGAAGTAAGGGGAGTTTCAGCAGAGGCAGCCACACAACATTTTTCTTTAAAATTTTCCTTTGCAAAACATGGGTGGTGTTGGTTGGTAAGATACACCGTCTCTGCAGTGATTTTTGTCAGCCATACATGTCACTCTTGTACAAGCGCAACAGATACATAGAGAGGTCAGCAAACTGGGAGGGTATGTGAAATATAGAGCCCATGTAAAACTGTAAACATCAATTTGCTGCAGCTTTGGCCTTTTAGTGATTGTGCCTTGCTTGTGCAATGATAGTTCCTAAGAGGGGCTGTAAGCACCTCACATGATGTCTGTTCTGCAGTAGCATTGAGGGCAAGGTGCTGCTCCCACACAATGTTCATTTGTGGTTTCCCTGTGCAAAGGGGTAAGCCATTGCTAACAGATCCAAGGAGCTGTACACCCAGGCATAATTAGTAGACATTCTTTTAGGTAATGATTATTGCCAAATACTTTTTTTTTTTCTTTTCTTTTTTTCTGGCAAAGGCTTCCTTCTGTGATTCTTGAATGCTGGCAATGCTGACTGTAAAATCCCCCTATATCCTCTTGCCTAAGTGCCATGTTCAGGGGTATCTTCCCATGCCTGATGAATGTTATTACAAGAAGAGCTAGTGAGGGACTGAGCCATTCCACAGAAGCCTGCTAATTAACTTTAGGACTCACCTGATTGTATCTTTTAGTGATAAAAATTTCTATCAAAAGATGCCCACAATCAGCAAAACCAGCTCACTTTCTTTCTGGCTTTAGGCATAGAAACTGTGTAATGTGTCTGAATCCCTGAAAAGAAGCCCTGACTGGCAGCATTTTTCTACCAGTGGAGTCATGGGTTAGGTTTGGAAAGCACTTGGTGGCAACCCAGGCTTGGGTTGGCTTTGGCCAGGTCAGCATGTGGGCATCGTTTCTCAGAGGACACTGCCATCTGCTGCTGGTGGCACTGGGGAGCTTCACTGCAGCTGGCCAGCAAATGGCTATGGAACACTTGTGGTCAAACCTCACTTGCTTAAAGATAGCTCACAGTCATGGGCCAGATGGACTTGTCTGGTTTCTTACAGTTCCAAAGACAGAATATCCAAATAAAAATATAAAGACTTACAAGTCACATCCTAAATTAAACGGAAGTTTAGGGAATGCAGCTTCTGTGGGGAGAGGTGCTAATTAGTGACACCTGCTCCAGCACCTAACAACAGACGGGTCTTACTGTAAATGAGGGGTTGGTCTGGAAGGACAGCGCTCTGGGGAATCTGCAGGAGTTAGGCAGATTTAGTTACACCAATTGGTAATAATCTGTGGACAATGAACACAGGAGCTAAGATTTGTCAACTAATAATACAGACAAAAAGACAGTAGGATGTGCTTTGGAAAAATGACTGCAAGATTATATCTTTCTTTTTTTTTTTTTTTTTAGTGACACCATGGTGAAGTGATACACATCCTTCTCTTGGCAGCATTGGAAGAGAATTGGACAGCATTCTCTTCCCAAAGCTGGAAATATTTCGTTGAAAAATCTCTGATTAACACACTTTCAATTTTCAAGCACAATCTTGACATTTGCTAAGAAAATCAGACATTTCATACTTTTTTATTTTCCTATTCCCTGGATTCTTAATTTTCTATCACTTCAAACCCCCCCATCTGTTATCTCTAGTAGCCAAGCCTGGTGGACATATTTCTGGGATGAGGGTCTCCTGGATTCAAAAGCAGAGTACAGGTTAAAAGAGGTCTTTCATATTTCAGTGAAAGCCTTGCACCCTCTGGTGTTGGCTGTAACAACACAGAAGCTCTTACTTTGGCATTCCCTTTTGAGTGGCTCAACTGGAGAGTCCTGCTCAATGGGCTGAAATATTTTCTTTCCTCTGGCACTCCACTGAGCTTCCAGTTTTGCATGAGGATCCCAGACAAATCCCTGAAGGTTGCAGGCTCTCCCAAAGGATGGAGAGCAGACAACTGGACCCCCTTCTGTACAGTCAGCTCCAAAGGATTAAGGTGGTTGGTAAGAAAGAAACCTCTTTGACTTTTTTTATGTACAATCTTTAATGAAATCCCTCAGGAGTCTAAATTAAGGAGGATATTTGTCACCACCAGTCAATTTTTGAAGTTGAAAATGCAAAAAAAATTTCTCTGGTCTGCTCTGTAGGAATAACATCCCATCCTTACTTATCTTTCTTTTCCCTTTCCCTTTCAAATTTTTGGAGGATTTGGGCACCTTCTATCTTCAGTAATCTGACTGCATCTAAGTGACAGGGCCACACCTCTTCTCTGTCCCTACATGCTTGCACCAATTCAACTCTTCAGCTTGTTTCAGGCTGTTGTAGATGGTTTCCTGATCATGACCTTTCACCAACTTTTGAGGCCCTGTATTTTCTAGCAAATCCCAGTGTGGCAGTTTAGGGAAGGAAAGTGGAGGACAAGGAAGCCATCCAATTTTCTGTAGTGAGATTTGAGGACTTTTAAGTCTCACAGGCATCTTGCTAAGGCCAGCAACACACCAAAGTCAGCAAGTTCAGGCAGTAAGGAAGATTATAGCAGATAGGACTGTGGCTGACAGAAGGGCTGCACAAGCCCAGATGAATCCCTGAAAACACGCTCCAAAGAACCAGGGTATAATAGTGCTCTGTCCCCATGGGTTCTTGTCATGAATGAATGTTTTAAGGTCGCTTAAAGAATAAGCAGAGCCAGAAAGAGAAGCTTGGGAAATTGCCACAGCTCTTTATCTTTTCCTTCTTCCCAATATAGCTATCAAACCACAAATCCTTTTATTTTATGGGATGAGCCTTTATTGAAATACTTGACATTAAATTCCTTTGCTGATACAACTTTTTATTTTTGAGGGGACATTGTATTTTTCATGTGAGTCTCTTGCTGGGCCAAGCCGTTTTTAAGAAACAGTCCATGTAAGTACAATACTCAGGCAAAGGCTCAGGCCTAAGCTGCTGGAGGTCAGCACCACATCTCCATTTGGGAAGTACTTCTTATCAACATAGTCTATGATAGTTGTCACAGCCAACATAGTCTCCTCACACGTGGGCTGGATTTGGTCAGCGGGGAGAACAAATCCATAATCACCCGTGTCTCGCAGTTCAAATGTGTAGGAGAGCGGAATGCCGATCGTGTGGGCCCAGTCCCGTGAGGAGCCTGAGTTACTGTCTGTGATTTTAAAAATAGAGAGGAGATATTTGTATTAAGCATGCTTCTTTGAAAATACTTCTTGTTATAGTTAATACAAGTTTATACCAGAATCCCTGAGCTAGGCAGGAACCATATATCACTGCGGCACAGAGAACAGTTTCTAGGTCCTGTAATTCTTAGGTATACTAGAAGTCTTCCACAGAGTTTCCTAAGTGACATGGTTCTTCATGAGATAGTATTGTACAATAACAGGAGATGAGTTTCAGGGATTCTGTCTCTTTAGCCTTTTACTGTGACTAGTGTGGGGTACAAGATGGATTGGACATTTATCTGTTCATGTACTTCATTTCCTACATGGATACTGACTAGATTTTTTTTTTCTAAAGCATAATTTTGGTCAAATCTGAAAGATGTTTGGCTTCTCCTGTACCTCTGTTCATCTTCCTCGTGGATTGTTTTTCTTACCTATTCAGTGTAAGTACAAACCCTGGCAAAAGGCAGCCCTAGGCACAGGCAAGTTGCATTACACTTACACTGCATTGCTCATGCAGTCTGTGACTCAGGGACTGGCACTCAGGGCCTGGCAGAGACAGCCACTGGAATATGCAAACCGCATGGGTTCTGGAGCCAGCTACTTACTGTTCTCACTGACTAGCGTGACTTATTGCTTACTGGGAAAATATTGGGTTTACTAGGCAGTCTCTAGGGCCCTCAATCCTCTTTGTAAAGGCTGTCAACTCGTATTAGCTATGATGTGTTCGTGATGTGGCCATCCAGTCTATTAGGAGCAGGGCTGAAACCGATACACTTCACACAGAATTGCAAGCAGCTGCCATGTGATAACGTCTGATGGAGTAACTGTAGACCTGATTGGGATTTTAATTTTTGCTTGATTTCAGCGAAGACAAATAGGACTTTTGCTGCTGACTTCAGCAGGGTCAGGATGATCTATCACCAATCTCCTTCTGTCCCCTGTGATGGATCTGTGAGGAATCCATGTAGGAACTAGCTTCTGATCAATGCTTCCTTCATTCCTGCAGTAAGCTTTATAACTTACAGAGTTATCTTGTATTCAAATGACTGCTGCTGACATGTTGCACCAAACCAACCCTTTAAATATTACTCAAAGTAGAAACTCAGCAAAACAGTACTTGCTGACGCATGTGACACAACAATTCTTTGAAACACAGAGCAATCAAAGGGAAACATTAAAAAACTTACATAAAATTAAAGCCGTTGATCCTACTCTGTAGCTGGTCCCATACTTTCCTGTCAATGCAGCAGCTGCTTCCTTTGCAACCTGCATCTGGAAATTCAAAATAGGAACAGCATCGGCATCAGTGGCAGTACCTTTTGGCAATTATTTTGAGTGGATCAAAATTTTTGTCTCTTTCAGCTTTACATTTACGTATGATCAGCTTTAGGTTTTGATATTACTTCAAGTCTTTAGAGGAATCCATTAGAAAATTTGGACAAATTATTCTTGATTCTTTGTAATGCAAATTGCATTAGAATTTTAAAGATTACTCTGCTACTAGGTAGAGATGCTATTTGCTTTGTTGTAAAGCTAGAGCCTGTATTTTGGAGAATTTAGAGTCTATGCTGTATAAGACACTGGTGCTGACCGCAGCAGTGATTGACCTCTTACTGGTTTTATTGCCATAGATTCTGTATCCCACCATCCTTAGAAACTGATCCATATGCAAAATAAATGACTTCTCCAATGACTCATGAAGTCCAAACCCAAATCCCTCATGCTCTTGACTTGTGCTTCAGCTACTGGAATCTTCGTATATACATAAATGAAGTGAAATCAGAACACTCAGAAACTGAGGGAAAAAGTAACCAAGAAATAGGTACTTACTTTGCTCCCATTTTTCTGAGAGCGTGTTTGGAATACCCTTTCTGGATACAATCATGATAACTATATGTGTATGCAAATTCATTCTTGTATGCAACAGAAGTTGGTGCTCTTCTCCACTTACCTTGCTTTGCATTGACCCTATCTTAGTAGTTCAGTTTTCCTGATTTAAGATGAAGAATTAGGGTTTCTGAGGCAACTAAACATTACTGATGCTGAATAGAGAAGCAGTAACTCTGGGAGCCAAGTCCCTGAGCAAACCCAGCTCCTCTGAAGGAAAGGCAAGAGTTGCACAACACTCTACTGCCTGTACTTATCTCTACAAAGGTAGAAGATGAATGTTTTGCCCTACCAGTTCTTCATTGTTACTTGGAGGTTTGGTTGTGGAACCATATGGAGTGAGGATGAGCTGTCCATAGGAGTGAATTGTTAAATAGCACAAAATGTCACTCTTCTTGCTTTGATAAACTGAGCCACAGCTTTTGTCTCAGGCTCTGATTCTGGTCCAGATCCACAGAAGATATCACTGCTGCAGTTAAAAGACACACCAACACCTGAGGAGGAATACAAACACTGAATCAATGGAGAAATATAGAATACTAGTTTAGAGGGAACTGAGAAATTTACCTTGGAGTATTAAGGCATGTGTTTATCTGGGCAGGGGACTAGACAGCTCAGTGGGACTTGAGCATTACACTCAGTAGGTAGCAACTAAAATTTGCTACAAGACTGAAATATTTATTGTGCATTTACAGGATGGCTGCAATGAAAACACTCTGACACCACCACAGTGCACCACACACCAGGGAAGCTTTGGAGGCTCTGTGAAACTCATGGCGAATGTAAATACTGGCT
The DNA here is from genome assembly GCA_910950805.1 of Acrocephalus scirpaceus scirpaceus. Taxonomy (NCBI): domain Eukaryota; kingdom Metazoa; phylum Chordata; class Aves; order Passeriformes; family Sylviidae; genus Acrocephalus; species Acrocephalus scirpaceus. The sequence goes on from OU383779.1 coordinate 44,909,485, forward strand.
GTTAAGTGACTAACTCCAAACATTCCTGCCTAGAGCTGATGCTTGCTCCTGCAGTGAGTTAGAAGTATAGTTACATAAGAGCAATTTTGTGCTCATAAAAATAAGTGCTGGTTGAAACTCAATGAGTTAATATTTTGACAAACCAGGATTTTATTTTTACATATGCCTTGATGACAAAAACATGAATATTCCTTTCTTATAGGACTACATTTATTTCAGAAACTAGTTATTAGTCTTGCATTACATTTGTATTTATGATCTGAAATATTTCAGACTTACTGCCCCAGGATGAATTGAAGTTTCGGTTCAGGTCTGTGCCATAGCAGGTACCATTCTCATATGGAGAACGGCTTTTCCTCCACAAACGATCCTGAAGAAAAGTAATTTCTGTTACATCACAAAAAGTCAATGATTCATATGGTCCAGTGAATATATGGTGTAAATACTCCTTTATTTTTGACCTCTGCATTCTAACTAACCCTGATATTGTAAGAGTACAACTCCATATGCAAGGGTGATAAAGCTCAGTGACAGAACAATTCATCTACTACAGCCAGGTTGTCATCTGCCACAAACCTGCATGCACCCTGAAATAAGCCTCCTGACCTTTTCTTTTTTAAATATGCTTTTTTCTGTAGTACTCAACTGCTTCTGTGCAATGTGGCATTCCTCAGCAAGACTTGGCATTGTGAGGGATAAGAGACGATAGTATGCTTCAGATTCAGGAAGATTAATTCTTTTTTGTCAGCTAATCTTTCTGTTGCTCCTTGGTTCCCCGCTATACTCAAGGCTATACTTAGTTGTGTGCAGACCTCACTGCACTGTCTGTATGAGCTTCCCAGCTGAATTACCTGTGCATCCAAGTGCAGTGTTTGGTATGTCCCACACATGCCGGGGAGCAAGCTGGGAGACAGCCACATGGTGGTAGCCATGGGCCATCCAAAGGTTCTGCATTAAAAGATGCTCCAACTGGCCTCAGAGGCCTGGAAGCATGATGTGAGTGGCTAAAGACCAACATTTTGCATTATTCTGCATATCAGAAAAGGAAGATTATTTGGGAGGGCACACCTATTTCATAACCAAATAGGCTGATATTTGACCAATTCTCCTCCTGTCCTGTGCAAAGGTGCTAAGACCCATCTGCTACTTGACATCTTTTATAAAGAATTAATGACTCTTCCAGACACACTTAAGTCCATCAACCAGGCCTTGAGCTGTTATCAAAGAAATAATCCCATCTCCAGAAACCCAAACCCAATTGATCTTGTGTTTTGTTTTCCCAAGTCTCATGATGTTTGCTAGGAATATTTAGCTCTGCAATCTCAAGTGATCACTGATTTGCCAGAAGAAACAAAATCTCTCTGCCATGAGAGGATTTATGTGAGTGTCGCTGTTTTCTGTATATGTATAATTGCAATGGCCCTATCTAAAAGCAAAAACCATGCTGGGCCCATCTAACTTTCAGTCTAGTTCTTGGATTTTCACTACTTACTTTTTCCCAGGAATAGATGTAGCCATCAATATTGAGGACTGGCAAGACATAGATGTCCAAATTCTGTAGAAATCTGCTTATCTTTGGATCAGTTTTGTAATTTTGAAGAATCTTAAAAGAAAAAATAGAGAGCACTGAGCAGAGAATTTAGTGATAATCACTGAAAAAAGAGTTTAGAGCTATCATCAGGTGATCACTCACTCCTGGATATCACCATGGTACCCAACATCTACTTGATCTCCAGTGGGCCAGGTACTTTCTATACACATGGAACATTGCTATATCATAGATTAGGGTTTCTTTATTTCAGGAGGACTGTGACTTTCTGATACAGAGAGGCTTAATCCAACAGTACTGTGGGAAAAAGAGAGGTTGATACAAGTTTCAGAAGGCTTTGGAAACATTCAGGTGGAGGAACTGGTGCACTAACTAATACTGTCCCATATTTCAAACTGTGATTTGGACTTTAGTCTTCACAGATATCAGTACTATACACTAATTTTGCAAATCACATTTTAATAGAAAAGCATAATTCTTGGTACCACAATAGAAAAAAGAACTGAAGTGTCCAAAGTGATATGGTTTTCTTATTATCTAAATGGAAGAGTAAGGACTCACTTCTTTCACAAACCACTGACAGAAGGCTGGAGAGATCCATTCTCTGGCATGAATCCCACAGTCCATCCAAATTATCTTTTTGGGTTTATTTGATGGTTGGCTGATCTGAGAGAATGTATATGCGATAATTTAAAAACTGTTACATTACAATAAAATAGCTTAATGTAATACAAAAACGTAAAAGATGTGCCTTGATATGCCGTTGAGCCATCTGAGATGATGATGATGATAATTATTATTGTTATTATTACATTTATCTTTATGACAAGCTCTTTTTCCTAATAACCCAATCTCTGTAGTATCATAAGGCATGAGTTTTAAAGTGTCTGTTGAGCAGGAGCCCCAATAGAACAGTTAATAGAACAGTTTCTTTCTTCCCTTTTTCATTTGTATTCATCATTCACAGGAGTGCTTGCTCTTAGTTATAGATTTTTAATTTTTTTTTAAAGGGGAATAAAAAAAGGCAGGTAATCTAATACTACTCAGTGATAGGAACAGATTAGGCAATAACTAACCCAAATATTAAGACTATGGTTTTTGCCAGAGTGTCCAATAAAAAAAGTCATGGAATATGGCTAGCAGAAAGGCTATCTGCTGTAAAAAGTAATAAAAATAACAAACCAAAACTCTTTATCTTCACACACAGCTGTTGCCAAGCTAGTTTCAGCTTGATTTGTATTTCTAAACAAGGCTTCAGTTAAATTTGTTGTTTTCAGTACATAATAGCAATAGCAAGCTCATAATGATAGTGTCTGTGAAAGTTGGCAAATCTTATCGTAATGTAGAGGAGTAAAACCATCTCCTGTTCAGTGAATTGGGATGAACACTATCTTAGGAAACATCTGAATCCTGTCTTCTTCTGAGTACTTTTTTTGTTAAGATATATTTTATTATTAAGGGAAATTTCCTCCCTTACCTGTAGGTAATACATTGTTCGATTCTCAAATGTCTTCCCCAGGAAGTGCTGAGTCACCAGCTCACTGTTGTTCTTCTGAATCTGAGTCATCCATTGATAAATCTGAAATAATTGCAAAGAATTCTTGGTCCAAAGTGGGAGTTTCCTTCTCTTTCCCACTTCCATTTCCACCTTAAAGCATTTTCTTTTGTTTAGACAAGCAATATTTTCCTCAGTTTATTTCAGTCTGTGATGTCACTTACAGGCATGGAAGGTGTTTCACATGCCTCTGTGGAAAGGCATGGCCATGTCTCACTGGGTGTTAAAAGAGAACATTGCTGCAATACAACATGGATACTCCATTCTGGGTCTCATTCAACATGCCCATCCTATTGGGCATCTTCTTTTTGAATGCACCAGACAGGAAGCCAACACCACCAACTCTTCAAAACAGTATTCCAGTTTCTTCCCTGTCAGCACTGATTTTCCACATCTGAGTCAGCAGAAGTCATCCTCAATGGGTAGCTCAAGCTAAACATGCATGAGGTTGACTCTGTTCTCTCACTTTTATTATGCAGCTAGGAGAAAGAGTTACCACCATGCTCTGTTTTTCTCCAGGTTTGCCAATTGGTGTGTGAAATGTGGCACCAAGAAGCCATCACTGCCCACCCCTATGGCATTGTTTTTCCTAAAGTGTCAAAACTCTGCTCTTACATTACTTCTTTCTACAGATCTCCCATTGTTCACCTTTTCTTCCTCACTGGGATTCCAGACACCACAATAGTCATTGCACTTCACATTTGGCTCAGCACCAAGCAAACTGGGACTTAAATTAATAAATACTAGAGATAAAGAATGACAGAGTAGAAAGGTAGCAAACCAACCAAATGAACCATAGAATATTATCTGCAAAGCAGTGCAGCTGTTTTACACAAAGCATTTATATTTTGTTCAGTGAAGAATTGAGGACTTAATCAAAATCAGTGGTAAATCCATATTCAATTCAACCAGGCTAGGATCTTAGTCAAAAAGTAAGGACTGATTCTTTAAAGAAGAAAGCCAGAAAGAGGTCCACTGACTTCAGCTGAGCTTTCTGCAAACAGAGTTGCCTGCTGTGGCATTTACAGAACAGAAAACAACAAAGTACACAAACAGACTTAGGTTCTTTTTTACCTCTTCCATTGGATGGTACTTGGTGTAGACATAACCTCCTGAGACCTGTCTGTGGCTGCTCCTCTCCCTTGGCATGCTCTCATCCACAAGTTTCTGCACATCAGGTATTAGGACTCTGAAGGATGGGGAAAGGGAATATAGGAAAGAAAACAAACCCCAACAGTTACTGCAGAACTTCCATGGTGGGTACACTGCTCACATCAGCAAACGAAGGGATTTAACCTCTTCTGTTGTGATTTCCCTGGCAAAATCATCACCATCAGCATTATGGTTACTTTCATGTAAAACAAAGTTCAATGTACTGAGATTTTCACAGGGTTTTAACAAGAATTATTTTTACCAGATCTTTTAAGGTCAAATTTCTACCAAGAAAAACAGTTCAAGATTTTATTTTCTTCACCACTTCTATTTTTGAGCAAAATTCTGAAAATACCACCTTTGGGAAAAGGAAGTGAAAGAGAAAAATTTAAGATAAGGGTTTCATTGTATTTTATTGAGCCATTTTCAATTTGCAAAGATTTCACAGAAATATTCATTGCAATTTGCAAAAATCAGAACAAATCCCTTATTTCCTTCAAATAGCTGTTTTTTCTTTTTAGCTGCAAAAATAGCTCAGAAACTAGTATAACACAGGCATGATTCCATGATCCAGGGAGTCAATAAAACCTTTTCCTTGGCTTCAGTGGACTTTGGATCAGAGGCTGTTCTTTCTCACTGCAATCAGCCCCTTCTGACTGCTGCAAATCTGTGCTCATTGTAAATGCTTGCGATAAGACAATTGCAAAGGTAGCTCCAACACTGTTGATCTCAAATGCTGGAAGTGCCAACAGGCTTTTCTGCTGACAGTGGCATTTATCAGCGTTTCTGGAAACTGCACATAAGAAACTTTCAACAGTAGTTAGAGCTGACTTTCACTCTTTGATGTTTATTCACATCTAAACTTCAAACTAAAATTCAGGCAGTGAAAATTCCCGTGAAGTGAAACCACACACACAAAATACCTTATCAGTGCTCTGGAGAATTGAAACCACAGAGTCCGACACAGTTGGAATATTGATGTCTTTATTATAATTTGTCATTTATGTCTCTATCATTATTTACGGAACTGTCATATTGCCTTCCTTGCATGTCAAGTGCCTTTTAAAAGGTGGTTCCTGCTTTGAATCTGTTATAGGAACTTTGACTCTATTATTGTTGTATTCATCTCAGCCTCTTTGCCATACAAACCCCAAATTTTCATCTTGACGAATAATTACTCCTCTCTTTCTTTAGAACCCTATGTAAGGTAGATACAGCTCTGGCCAACAGAATTGGGAAAACAAAGTTGACCTGCTAATTTCAGTTTAGTATTTAAATTTCCACTAGAATCAGTTGAAACCATTAGAAAATGAAGATTCTTGACATAAAAAAAGGTTAAATATCTTCTAGAATGTTGTCTAAGTACTGAATACCTAAACTTCATGCTAGATCATTTGTACTGGCTCCAGCCTCATATCTCTTCATCTCTGGTTGTCAGGGCATCACATTTACTAAAGGAACTTGTCAGGCAAGATGCAGGATGTCAGGATCAGCTTTAACTCAAAACAGCTTTGAAGTGACACCAATCCTCCTTTAACTCATCTTTGATTGGTAAATGTCAGTGTATGTCCATAGACCATTTGTCATCAGCCCTGAATGACTACAGGGTTATTTATATTAAATACAGCTAAATTTAATTAGCTACTGATTACCTGAAAAAGTCAATTCCAAATGGGAACAGGACTGTGTGAGGAGTAGATCTTATTTAAACCCATTTGCCTTTACGAACAGTCTTTGTATCTGGATTAGATCTTCTGGTTGTAAGTTAGGGAAGATGTGGCTGAGTAGGTGTGATAAAACATCGTGGGACATTTGCAGGTTGTGGCTCCCAGTTGTGTGCACAGGGCCCACCTGCCACCAGGATCTTTGTCCCAAGCTGGGATGTCTCTCTTTGGCTGGATGGTGCCAGGAAATTCTCACCAGCCTGGTGAAGGGGATAGGGGCAGAAAAACTAAGCTTTTGAAGCAGGTGGCTGAATATTCACTTTGAAAGGTATCTTCTCCAAACCAGAGGAGTAACAAGAGATGGGGAAGGGAAAAGGAGAGCTAGAGACTGCTTCCCTGCAGTGACACCAGTTAAAACTTTGGGCTCTCCAGAAGTGGAAGGACCCTCCATTCAGATATCCATGCTTTCCAAGTTTCAGCCTCTTGAGTTTAGACTAAAAAACTGAGTCATATATCTGAGTGCCATCCTCTCAGTGACCACTGAGAAGGCCACAGCAGGAAACAAGACAGATTGGCCTGTCTCAGGTTCCAACTCCAAATTCACAGTCCAGGATAGGTGGAAGGAAAACACATAGAGCAGAGGAGAATGGATCTTTTAAAGGTTCATATAACATCTCTGTGTTTGGCTGGTCAAGGTAAGTTGGAGGCATTTGGAACAAAGGTTGGGTCCTATTGCCAGTACTAGCTGACTGTATCAGACAGGGCTTGGTCCTTTTCTGATAGCAAGGAAGATTATTAGAGCCAGCCTCCCCCATCAAGGTATTAGAGATTGTACCTGTAAGAGATCATATGCTGATCTAAGCTGTCTTTCATCTCCTGCACCAGAGGGGCTGGGACCCTTATGTGCAGGTCTTCCCCAGCCCTGATGTCTTCAGGCAGCAGGGGCTTCCACAAATCCAGCTGTGCAGAGAAGGAAATACACAAATTAATCTCTGTTTTCAGAGAATCAGAAACACATTAAAGATAGAGTAGTTGCATATCAACAAATGAAAGAACTTTTCCTTCAAATTGTCCCAGTAACTCTCCAGTAATCTGTTCATAGAGCACACAGCACAGGCTTAGTGTTTTTATTGACTCAGGCACCACTCATAAGGAGCAGCACTTTCACAGAGCCATGCAAAAGAACTAACATCTTCACATAAATTCCTTCAGGTAGTAGAACGGCAATTCCACTTTACACTAAGACAAAAAAAATGTTCAACAAACCTTTTTCAAGTTTACTTTAACCTTCATTCCTGTCATAAGCTACATGCATATCTGTTTTACAGCCCAGGACCCCACTCTGCTCGTTGGGCACATGTGGTTATTTTTACTTACCATTAAAGTACTGCAAAAGAGCTGAAGATGCTGGACTTGCTGAAATGTTTCTGGCACAATATGCAAAACCTGATCCCTGGAAATTCAGTAGAGAAACAAGATCAGTTTTAACGTCTAATAAAGTATCCATGATTTCCTCAGTCAAAAGGACATTTTTTTTGTTATGTAGGAGGGAGACAGAGCATGTAACAGTGATGTTCCAACGAAAAAATGAATTATGGCTTTGTGGAATGTTTTGGATGCAAATACAACTAAGTGATGTGACTTTTCTGTTGCTAGAGCATTAGCCACTCTGCTTCCTTGCCAGTGCCAGTGCTTTATTCACTATACCAGCTTCACAGAAGCCAACTGCTTGCATGAGCCCTGATGTGCGTTTCTGCTTTTGCAGGACCAAGGCCAAAATGAGGGCATATGATAAACTGTTTATTTGATAAGATGTCACTTTCTTTTCCTCGCATTTGGGATTTATTCAATTATTCCAGATTGACTTTGTGCTTGGCTGGTCTATTTCAGCATGCAAAAACTTTTGATAGTCATGACAAATAAACATTGCTAAGAACTTGAGATGTCCACAGTGCTTGTCATGAGAATAGCCAATTTATTCCAAAATAGTGAATATTGTAGTCTCCAGAACTGCATATTCTTACTCAATTCACATTAAATAAAAATTTCTCGTACAGAATCTATAATTTTAAATTTCTAGGAAAGACACACAGAATCCAGTGTCTTAATATATGTTTTCAGGAAATCCCATGAAACTTTCATGTACTACAGGCTTAATCTGATGAAAATATTTAAGGTTTACAAAGAAGAAATTAAAATTGGTGGAAATGCAGAAAAAGGAAATCAGTATGTTCTGTTCAAAAGGCCCTTGTAGGTTTTTTGTATTTTTTTCAGTGTTCATTCAGATCAGCTTTCCAGGATTGACAGCAAGTGTGATGTTTCTAGTCAAAGGGTTTCAGAGTGAGGAGTGGATGTTGATGACTGCGTTGCATTACTCAAGGGTGGGAGACCAGTTATCCACAACTGATGAGAACAGAATAGAATGGGGAATGCTAGAAACTTTCCTATTTGCTGGCAACCAAAATCTGCTTCATAGTCTCTTCTAGTGACTTCAATGGAGTCTTTACCGGACAAGTATAAAAAATGAACCTTTTACATTTTAAAGCTTTTGTAACAGAAATTCTTGTTGCAAAAGCAAGCCATGGTCATTATAGTCATCAACATAATATGCTCTCATCATCTGAACTGCAACTGCCATCTTTTGTGCTTCCACGCAGGAATGTACAATTATCAGCTTAATATACATACAAATAGAATTCACTGTTTGTTCTCTTTATCCCCAGAGAAACAGGGGGATTTGCGGGTTTTTTACATCTCTATTGAAAATATCACCTTTGCTGAGTGAGAACTTGATAGTTAAAACAGACAGTTTACTACTGGTTTATGAGATTCCAATAGCCCCATACCTGTGGGGCAAAACGATTACATTTGTATTGCTCACAGCATTGGTACAACAGTCATGTTGTACAGATTGGTACAACAGTCATGATGTCTTTGTAATAAACCTTGTAGATGCAGGATAAACATCTTTGCTAGCAGAATAAACATCTCAGCTGCAGTTCAGAGTTTATTCTCTCTAAATGCCTAGGCTTGCTTTGTTCTTTGTCTATCAGGAAGGGAAACAATATCCTGTAATATCTTTCTATCCTCATTGACATTATGTCTTAATTACACCAAATCAGAGAAATTCCAGACAGTCAGATTGCTGCCAGATGGCCAGCTCTTATTTACTGATAAACCTTTCACAATAGCCAGTGTGGAGACAAACCATTTTAAATAGTAAACGAAGATTAGAAAGCATACATTTGTTTATGATTATGGACTAAATCTCTCAGTGGAGGAGTGCAAAGTCAGCCCATGTGACCCCATGAGAGCTACAGTTTTTAAAATTCTACAGTTAAGCTTTCTTAACAAATTAAAGGACTGTTTCAGCACAAGCTGTGTGTCCTTGGATGCTCATAGATTGGATATTTCATTTCATTGATAAACGGAATAGGGGACAGTGAAAATGGGCATTACTAATAATTTGGTCTTTGTGCAGGTGCTGCCCACCCAAAGTCACACTGGCCATTCAATACCTGTTTTTAAATTCCATGCAAGTACTCAACAGGTCCAATTCTGGACAATAATTAGAAACAAAAATGAAAAATAACTTAGCAGGGATCTGCTGAATTCTATTCCCTGAAATCAGGCTCCAAGTTGTAATAAGTATAATAGATAAATTCGCGTGGATTTAAGCTACTAATAAGAAGCTACCCGAGAATGCCTCCAAGATTCCAAAGTTCCTAAACACATTTACAACTGTAACGACAAGGCAGAGCAAGAAGATGGCCCAGCCATCAAGGGTGGACCCTCACTTCACAGCTCTTCAACATCTGATACCGATCTTGGTGGAGATCCTGGACGATCAGACCACCCCTCCCAAGATGAATTTCGGAAGAAACTATCAAGCAACCTATTCATGCAGACAGGACTCTTTTGGAAACACAGCAGAACTGGACTTTCAATAGACTTAGCCTTAGGGTAAAAAAACTGTATAAAACCCACAGGCTGAAACATAGCAGTGTGGCAGAATTCGGAGGGTACCTTTGTACCACCACTCTGTCCACCCAACTCTCGATCGATTGTTGTCCCATTTTTATTGTGGCTTTAATTTGGTGTTGGAAATTTCGCTAATAAACCCTGTTATTTTTAAATTGGCTTATACTCATTTATAACAGATTTGGTGCCGTGACTCGGATACAATTTGGCTGCGGAGGAATCCCTTTGCACGGGGGGCACCCTGCCGGTTTTTCGGCGGCCCGGCAAAGCAGGAAACTCCTTCGCACCTATTGTATTACAAACCCAAAAATTAGATAAAAGCGCCACAATAAAAAGGGAGAAGGCCTGGATCCAGCAGAAAACCCGGGAAAAGACATAGGAGTCTTTTCGGAGCCGCGGCTACTTTTCACTCGTAAAATTTTTTCTCCGTGCACGAAGATCTCCAAGCAAGAAAATAGCTGTAAGTAATGCTTGGTTGAGTGGGTGATTGAGTGGGTGAGCGAGACGTGGCCTTGCCACGATACAAGGGTGGATCTGTAAGCTCTTGTACCAGGTTTCCCGCAAAAGTTTTTTTTCGGCTGGTGGGGAAGAGAATTGGGGAAAACTCGTTTGCTCATCAAAGCCCAGACTCGGGGAGTCTGGGGGAATCGATCACAAGGAAGCAAAAGGGGAAGGATACGTCCCTCTGGGTTTGGGGAACCGGTAAACCCTTTTGCTACGGGCTAGTAAAAGCCCAGGACGCAAACCGAAGACTTTTTCATCAGACGAACAGACCCACGGTTCAGCTCGCCGGACGGGTAAGTAATCCGAAATACACGGAAACCCGGTTTGTAACAAAACAGTTTAGGGAAAGATCCCTGCTCTTAGCCAGAGCTAAGAAAGAATTTAGCATTGCGATCCATTACCAAAAGGTAAATTTTTTTAAAATGGGGCAAAGAAAGAGTAAACATCAGAAAGAATCAAAGAAAAAGGTGTGCTCCCAGAAAGGGAAAAGGTGCTTTTGAAATCCCACCAGAAGTCCACTGAGATAGATCTTAGAGCACTAGAGAGAGTGCCCCATTTTGAAAAGTAAGTCCAAGAAAAACTAATTTATTATTGTACCGAAGTTAAGGAGAGTGAAGAGCCCGCTGCCAGCCGCTGCCAGCCGCTGCTAGTGCCGCTGGGGGGGGGCCGCTGGGCCGTCAGGAGCCCCCCGCGCCAAGCCGCGACTGCCGCTGCTGCGTGCCGAGAGCCAACCCGCGGGGTGTGGGGCCGCCGTCCAGGGCACGCTGGCAGAGAGGGGGCCGCCATCTGCGCCCGGGCCCTCCTCCGCGCCTGTAAGCCAGGTACAGCGGGGGCCCGCAGACCTTCCGCAGATAGCAGGTCAGGCCGGGCGCGCCGAGCCCGTGCTGCGCCTCCCCCACCCGTGCGCCCCGTCTAGCGCCGCATCCATCCCGCTGCTTCCCGCGGCCAGCACCGCCACCTCCATAGCATCCTTGTGTCCAGCAGAGGATTGTCCTCCTGCTTGCCTTCTCTGTCTCTCTCTGACCCCTTTTCCCAATCCTGCTTCTAGCCCCCCCCTTCCCCCAAAGAGCCATCCTCTTCCCATTCTCAGTTCCCCCAAGGTGAGAACAGAAACCGAGGAGAAGAAGAGGGGGGGGAGAGATCTGAGAAAATCTTTCCCTTAGAATTCTCCCTTCCAGGTCCCCAGCTTTCCCCATCCCCCAAGAAACCCCCACCCCACTCTCAGCTATACTCATATGCAAATGCAGTCGTTCCAGCTTCTCAACCACACCGTGCAGAGTAGATGTTAGGTGCTTTGGGCCAGTCACATCGACAAAGCTAACCCCAAAACTTCTATGTGAGCTTAGTGCCAAGAGCCGAGAGCCAAAAAGCCACTAAGTTGGCTGCAGAAATGCACTCAAAGTGCCCCTAAATACCCATTAGTTTACAAAGCAAAGAATCTAAATGCCAGTAGCTTAGCTGTGAGAAGACCTCCGAGTCCTTAAAGCACTAGCCCATGTTTAGTTTCATAAACAGCTTCATTTTAAGTACCTATTATGCGTTTCATTATTCATTTTAAAATCTGCAATATTGACCCACTTACCCCATTTGTTATAATTGTTTGTTTTGTTAAGTCACAATTACATATGTCAGTTGTTTGAATCAATTCCTGTTGCATTTTGCTTCTTGTCAACCCTATTTGTTGTTTTCTTAATAATATAATTTCATTTTCTTGTCCATCCTAAGTATCAAGTCAATTTAGTCTATAATTAAAAGCTCAAAAGAAAAAGCAAAAAGTGTAAAAAAGTTTCTATCTAGCCTTCTCAGTGAAGCAGTTTCACTTCCTTTGTGCTCTGATTTCCACAGCACTTTTAGCAGTAATATTCTGCTGCTCAGTCTAAGAAAAGCAGCCAAGTAGCATATCCATGCTGTTCCCAAAGTTTTCAGCAGCCTAAGCTCTCTGTGTAGTCCTGCCCTGTGTCATGTAGACATCTCCCTCAGCAAGATCTCTAGAGAGCTTCCTCTTTAAAAGTTCTTGAGCGTGTTTCATAAACACCAAAAATGAAATCTGTCTTTTTTACATTTCTGAATGTTAAATCAGATGAGCAGCTTTCATTGTTTACAAGAGTTGCCTTTAGCTGAGCCATGTAAGCTGTAATTTTCTTTTGTTGACATGAGTATAAAAGCTCTAACAATGCCCTAGTAGTTAGAAGAGTTCAGATATGCCTTAGCCTTAAATTGCTCTGAGAGATGTTTCAAATTTTTAAGCAGTTTTTAAGTAATCATTTTCAGCAGTAGATTGATACTTCCTATTTTTTCACTAATTACTACTATTGTTCTTACTTTGTGTTATGCAAGAATTGATGCTAAAGATCCCCCCTTTAAAATACATGATTTGTCTAATTGTGCTAAGCTTTAACTAGTTGCCTATCGCCCATTCAAAAGAATCCCAGTAGATTTCACTGATTTACCTAAGATACAGCAATTAAGACTGCAAAAAAAGAGTAGACCCATGCTTCGAGAATAAAGAAAGTAGAGCCACAATACACTACTCAAAAGTAGAGAGTGTCCTCATCTCCTAGAGATCTGAAAGTCAGATTACAGTGCCACCGATGAACAAGGAAGATCAGATAAGTTGCAAAAAAAAAAAAACAAAAACAAAAACAAAAAAAACCCAAAAGAAAAACCAGATTGTGAATGTTTTCCCTTTGTTCACTTCAAGTGTGTGTATTGTAAATTGATTTAAGTTGCTCACTGTAAAAGAGGGTGTAGACCAAAAAGATTATGTACCAACTGTTTAGAAAAAGAACAAAAAGAGACTAGCCATTTCCTAGTAATTGCCACTAACTTGAGTCTACTGGAGTTAGATTCTCCAGAATAGTATCATATATATAAAAAGGGGACAAAAAAAAGCAATTAGATGCTGAAGTTGAAGTGCTCAAAGTCGAGTGCAGAAAGACAATCAAAGTACCTTGCTGGTCCGATACAATCAGGTTGTCCCGGTAGAGTGCCTTTAAAAAAGGGTTTGCAGCTCGGACTGACAGGACTCCAGAAGCATATGCCTGCTGCCGAGAAGATGGATTACCCCGCCGCGGGCTGCTACCCCGTGGGCGAAAGGAAAGGCAGAGGCATGTTGTGGTAGAAAGTCCTTGTAGTCCTGAGCCGAGAGACAGGGAGACCACCTCCCAAGAGCCCGCAGAAGCTGACCCTCAGGAAGAGACGTGAACTACAGCTAAACATGGCACCAGAGAGTGCCATGACACCTGAAGTATCAAAAACATTATGATTGTCCTAAAAATAAGGGAAAGGGTATTATTTCTTTTATGACACTCAATACAAAATTTGTGAATCAGACAAAGGGGTAGAATGCCATGACTCAAAGGCAATTACTAAAGAAGGGCAGTCCAACACACACGAATTTATTTGAGTAAATAAAAAGGTGGGAGACTGTAATAAGTATAATAGATAAATTCGTGTGGATTTAAGCTACTAATAAGAAGCTACCCGAGAATGCCTCCAAGATTCCAAAGTTCCTAAACACATTTACAACTGTAACAACAAGGCAGAGCAAGAAGATGGCCCAGCCATCAAGGGTGGACCCTCACTTCACAGCTCTTCAACATCTGATACCGATCTTGGTGGAGATCCTGGACCACCCCTCCCAAGATGAATTTCGGAAGAAACTATCAAGCAACCTATTCATGCAGACAGGACTCTTTTGGAAACACAGCAGAACTGGACTTTCAATAGACTTAGCCTTAGGGTAAAAAAACTGTATAAAACCCACAGGCTGAAACATAGCAGTGTGGCAGAATTCGGAGGGTACCTTTGTACCACCACTCTGTCCACCCAACTCTCGATCGATTGTTGTCCCATTTTTATTGTGGCTTTAATTTGGTGTTGGAAATTTCGCTAATAAACCCTGTTATTTTTAAATTGGCTTATACTCATTTATAACAAAGTGCATCTCTGATACAAATCTAAATATTAAATATTATCCAAGGAAATAACACACTTGAAATAGTGACTCTATGCTCTGCTAGGAGATTTTCCAGGAGAGCTGCTGAATGGGTACACTGTGAGGTAACTTACTTGCTGTAGGGATTGCTTGGTTTTCTGTCCTTTTTATGACTATATTCTAGGGATATAATTTGTCCAGAGGCATTCAGCAGCAGACTTCTTTCTCCATTTACTTTAGAAAATTCCATGTATAAACTTATATGTGCATAGGTGGCTCATGCCCACCCTGCAAATCCCAGCTGCCACAATGGCAGTTACCTATCATTATTGAAAGCTGAGGGTGAATGAAACAAAAATAGTTTGGATAGGCAAACAGAATAATTTTACATCACTCATTTTCTAAAGTGGAACTGTGAATGGAAAATAAAGCATAACTAAAGATTTCATATTTTCAAAACATTATCAGTAATAAAAAAATGTGATAATCTCATTCTCTGAACACCTTAGAGTGAAGACTATCTAGAATAACTCCCTTGGCTTTTGTTTTGGTAATTGCTACAGATTTCCAACAGGCTTTCACTATCTTTTTCACATAACCTAATCTGTCTAATATAATTTTGCTCAGTCATACTCCTTGCTTTATAATCAGAAAAAGCATTTTACTCCTGCAGCATCTGGTTTCAAAATTCATTATGAAAGAGGCTAAGCCAAATGAATTTCAACTAATGGAAACAGAGCATCCTAAGATGCATTTGAGGTCCATCCTGTGGCTCCTACAGCTGTAGCTATGTATTTGTTGGCTTGGATTTGATTCTCTCATTCTTCATTTCCCATCTTCATGTTTTCTTTCCCAATCTTACAAAACTTACAGCTTAGTAACCCTGTGTCCAGTTTTTCAGCTCATAATTGTTATTATTCTTACACAGTTTCTGGGACTTTCACTGCATGCACCATTCTTCATGAAACCCTGTTCACACTCACCTGTCATATTGCAATTTCAAGCTGAATTTCCCAGGAATTAGTATCCCCAGAGAAAAGACGATCCCAAGAGAAAGCCACATCTTTGTGCAAAGAGCCCAGCAGCGACAGTGAAGAACTAAAGAGGAGGAAGATGGATTTGGACTGAACACATTATTTATACAATTATAATATAAAACTAGACTTATCCTAGAAGGCAGCCTGCCCTTGATGAATCATTAACATCACTTGTAAATAGATCTAGATGAATTGTTAACTTCACTTGTACTTCTACTTTTTCTAACTCTTAAAGGTCTTTTCCACGCCCCAAAACACAAACACAATTAGCAACATTCTTACTGAAACACTTTTTCTAAGAACTAAGAACATTTTTCTTCATGTCACCTTTCTACCTTTGAAAATGTTTTGTGACAGAATTGGTAGTATTTAGACGAAGTGTCACCTGCAAGATCTATGGCAGATCATGATGGTTAGCTTATAAAAATCTTAGAGATAGGGAAGAACAGAAAAAGAGTAGTAAAAGAAGCTCCATCATTACTTTTTCTTTTTGTGTTTGTGCCTTTATGGAACACATCTGTGACCTCTAAAGTGCAGTTCTATCACTTGCCTAACTTAAAAGAGGACATGAAAGAACAACCAACACTCCTCTAAAAAGGCAGTGTTGGGACATCAGAGTCTCATCTACTCTCAGCTGGCCTAGATCAGTCTCTGGCCACAGACTTACAACTCTACACTGCCATAAAGGGTGCTTTTGTTATATATTTTTTAAAAAGTGGGCTGGTTACTATCTGAAATATTTAATTTCTTGTTTAGTTCACATAGCAAGAGTAAACATTTGTAGACTGTAGTTAGACATATAGCACAGTCCATCAGAAAGAAATTGTTTACCTCATGTTCTCTCTTGGATTAAAACTGTCTTGTGATTTGATGAAGAAAACTGCATTGAGTTGGGGTGCAGAAATCCCAGTAAGTCAGTTTGTGTACATATGTAATGGACATGATACTGTGCTGTAATTGTGGGATATTTATAGATAATTCTCATCAAAGTACAAAGTCCTCTTACATTTTTATGATGGCTGTTATCAAGGAAACAGGCAGCAGAGCCATCCCATTATAAAAGTGGAACAGCTTAGCTCAAAAGTGTGTTCTCACAAAACCAGGCTGCAAGCAAGAGAAGAATGTGCTCTTCTTCATAAATCACACCAGACCCTTTCTGTTTTATTGCAACCTTCTCAACAGTCTGAGCCTGAAGATGCTGAGTATTTCTCTCCATGTAGACGTCCAACCCATAATGACTTCCAGAAGAGCTAAAAGAAGTCAAGTTTACAGGATTAGATGCAGCTTCATTTGTGAGGAATCAGCAAAACAAATTCATGTTGGAAGTTCATATTAACACTCAAGACATCTGCTCAGATAACTTTTGCTTTTGTCTCCTTTGTCTCCACCACTGCTAAGAGGTAGACTAATGTTTTTAGGAGTTCTGCAGTGTTGTCAGACCTGGCTTGGAACTGGGGTTCAGTCCCTTAACAGGAACTCAGAATCTAGAAACTAAAAAAATATGGAGGCATAAAAAGAAATGGAGCAAATTATGATAAGCACTAAAATTCAACTCCAGCTGAAAGTTTCCACCTTCATGTTGAAAGCAGAAGCTGTTTATTCTGTGGTGAAAACATCACTCCTATGATGCCAAATAGTTATGAAGATAGATAGATAGATAGATAGATAGATAGATAGATAGAGTAATTTTACTTAATGGGTATAGAATTCAGAAGAAATGACAGTTGCTTGCTAGGTCTTTGATTCAGATTCTTTTGAAATCTACTTGACTTTAATGGGCTTTAGATGAAAGTCCTGTGGAAATAATTATGGACATTTCTCTGATTTAAGAAATGGACATATTTGGGGGATTTCAGCAGAAGATTTGTTTGTAAAATACGATACTTAATTTTCTACTTGTGTTCAGCTAGCAAGCAGCACTTCTGAATTCAGAACAAAAGCCATTAGACACATTATTGCACCACCAATGCAAAAAAAAATCTTGGGACGAACAGTTAACTTCAACAAGCCTATTGCCCGCTTGGGCATAAATAATATGTCTCCCAGTAATAAAGTCTGTTCTTTGGTCAGGTTCCTACTGGCAGTTGCTTATCTTTCTAGCAAATGTGGAAGGCAGCTTAATACATTTATTGCCTCCTTGAAAATAGTGGGCAAAAAGGCATGGGACTTTCTGGGGAGAGGAAAGGTCGTAAATATGTGGCACAAACATGCCACATGAAACCACGTGGTGTCCTTTTCTCCAAAAAAGTTTACTTTGCTGTCTTCCATACATTCTTCTCAGAGCTTCAGAGCTTTATTTTTCAGCATCAGTTTAGCCTCTCAACTGCCCCGTTAGACAAGCAAATATTATTTCCACTACTTAAAAGATTAAGAAAAAAGAGGGAAAAAGTGACTCCCCAAGGTGACATAGGAACATTGCTGCAGAGCCAGGAATAGAATTCAGATCTCCTGACTCCCTGTCTGGTGCTTCCTTAAATATATGACCATCTGCTCTACTGCTGGAAGTATAGATACTATATGCTGACTCCAACAAGCTGGCTGCTAAGCCTGTTAGTTTATCCTCTTTTTATCCCATACTGATATCATCTCCAGCTAAGCTTTTGGCCTGGAGTCAAAGTGATTTCCAGTGTTTGAATGATTCGACCTGCTTGTTATTGTTTTAACCTTGCACCACACATATGCTCAGCTATTTGTGACTGACTTATCTGCATACAGTCTGTGTAGCAACAGCCACAAGCTAGAACTGTTTTGTTTAAAGATTGCATACGGAAGCATACCACGTGTTTTAAACAACTATCATATAGCAGTGAGTTTGATCCTGGTAGCTGCCTGCACCCAGATTCTCTACTGAGCTGCATGTTACTTTCAAGGACAAAGCGCTTGTTAAAAAAAGACAACAAAATGTACATACTTGTGTGTCTCCACAAACATCAGTTCAGCATGTTAAGCTTTCCCATTTCACAGCTAAATCCCACAGTGAAACTAAAAACCTAACTAAACTAGATGGAATTCAACAATCAACTTTTTTTTTAATCATCATTTGAATTCAGAGATAATCATCCTCCATTAAATTTTCTTCTCTCTCTCGTTGCTGCAGAATACTCACCATATGGGTCCAAAACAGAATCATCACTCAGTGGGGTCAAAACAGTAGCAGACTAATATGCTTTAAATCCTAGACTTGTGCTTCACTGAAGAGGGGGGTAAATAATTCAGCTGTTTTACTAAAATATCCTCTGATTATCACTGTAATTTTACTTGGGGGAAGCACACAATGAATTGACAGTTCCGTTTCCCATTGTCTTGGCAGAGGAGCTAGAATGTTCTATAGATATTGTCTTTTTCTATAAGTACTAAAAGATTTCTTGTTTTATGTGAGCAATGTTCAAAACATTCCAATTAATTCTACAAGATTAAATGTATATATACATATATATGTGTGTATATATATATATATATATTTGTAAT
The DNA here is from genome assembly GCA_910950805.1 of Acrocephalus scirpaceus scirpaceus. NCBI lineage: Eukaryota > Metazoa > Chordata > Aves > Passeriformes > Sylviidae > Acrocephalus > Acrocephalus scirpaceus. The sequence continues at coordinate 44,928,332 of OU383779.1, forward strand.
TCTGTAGCATTTGTGTACTCAGCAATATGTTGTGTGGACATTGTTTCCCTCAGTATTCCAAGCCTTCAGCTTCCACATCTCTGTTATAGAAAGGTTTTACTGAAAGTCCCTGGACTCCATTGTGATTTGACAGTGCTAAGTGTTCTCAAACCTCATTAGTTCCAGCAACAATCTTAGGATAAATGGGAATATACTGGGAATATACTACTCTGAGTTACAACAATTTTGTTCTAGAGTCATCTTGCTGACATTTCCTTGTTCTCTCTCTGTCTCTGATATTAGAGTGAAAACACCCCATTAACCTTACATTTGGGACTTTAAAATAATCACAAACCAGGAAGAATTCCAGCCAACATACACTAGATTAGAATGACATTACTAGCAAACCTTAAAATTAGTTCCATTAAGGCAACCTTAAATGTCCTGCAGATCATCAAGCGACACAGGATACATTAGCTTTATCTTAGTGGAACTAATTTGACTATTGGCACATGATCTAGCAATTTCAAGAAATACGCATTTACAGACACTTTTAAGGATGTCTTAATAGATTTTATAGCATTTATGTACATGTGTACTCACATATTTGAGAACAACTGTAAAATCTAGTGTGTTGTGTCGGTGTGGGAAATAACACCTGCCTTTTCTCCATGAGTCCTGTGATGCAGCTTTTAGAAAACTTTCCTATCATAGAGGAGCAAGTATCCATTCAGCATGCAGCTCCTTAAGGAAGTGGATGAAACCAAGCTGACAAAACCTGTATTGGTCTTATTAGCACGGCAGACCAACTTCCTCAGACACCATTTTCTTTAAGAAGGAAAGAAAAATGTTAGTACTGAATTGTCTTTCCTTAACAACAGGTGGCCTGAATGGTTATTTTTACTTCATCCTTTAGACAGCAAAATATCACTGCTTAAGGATCTAGAGCTTTAACATGCAGTCTAAATTCAAGATGATATTTACCACCTATTACTCAAAGGTAACAAACTCTTTTGCTTCTGTTCTAGGGGTTAAGGGTGATCATGTTTACAAGGAGTGCACAAAATCCTGCAATCCTTTATGTAAACACAGTTCCTATGGGAAATTATTCTGCATAAGGATTGTGTAATTGAACTTTAAAAAGTATTAGCAGTGTTTTTCAGGTGCAGTGGTAAATTGCTGAATCCCAAGTTCACACACACAAGGCTGGCTGCAGAATATTGTTCTTGCAGTTTGATCAAAGATTCAATTTGTTCAAAGATTTTAATGTGCTTGAATCAACTGTCAGAAGTTATTTTTTTTAACTCACCTTCTCCAGTCCTAAAAACTTTCTTTTATAAGAATACTTTCTGATAACATGATTAGAACTCATGATTTCAAAGGTATTGCTCTAGGGGGAATGAATTTGCAGCAGTGTTTGATCCTGTGTTGTTGTTCTGAGTGGGCAAGAATTAGGCAAAAATCTTCTATTTTGTGAAGAAACAAAACTTCCTGTGAAGCTTTAGCTGTCACAGTAATGCACTGTTTATTTTAATTAGGCCTTTTTACAGAAGATGTCATGTAAAATTAAAAATCTGGCTTGCATTTTTAAATAAAATAATTACCTTTGTATGTAAATAAATTAGCATTATATTATTCCTCCTAGCAGAACTGTAAAGGACAGCACATAAGTCTCCATTATTGCTTAAAGATTAAAAAACAAGCTTACTGCACTGTGTCCTAGTATAGCCAAGATTATTTTAATGAGTTCTGTTACAAGCGCTAAAATACTTTATGATTAGATGTGAATATGCTTGCATATGATTTCTTAAACACAAACAATACACGCTGTATAGTAAGTAATTAGCTTTTGAAGCTATAAAACACATTCATATTAACCTTTGTCCTTCATTCTATCAACAATGACAGACACACGGAGCTTTCTGTGCAATGCCAGCGCACTGAATGTAAATGTATTGTTTGCATGCGTGTAGTTATGTTCGTGTGGCCATGCAAGGGAGTAATGCTCCAGCCCCCTCAACCACCATGAGAAACTGTTAAAAATGGTTATGATGTCCTTGAAGAATCTCAGAGATCATTAATGAGGTCAATAGTACCTGATGAGTGGATCATGCCTGAGTCGAACAAGTCCATTCTGCATTACTTACAGTCGGTAGAACTTTCAGCGTATTTTTGAAAATGAACCTTAAAGAATTTGTAAGCCAGGTTTGAGGTGTGTGTGTATGTATGGGTGTGACATGCAGTAGAAACAGCTTGTATTTTGGTGTGTGATTTTGTTAAAAATAATTGCTGGTAATAGTATCTGAGTAAGGGACTGGGTAGTGTAGTGTTAAAGTGCTTGTTGTGTGACATGGCTGGGTAGGTTTGCAGTAAGGCTGTTGACATGGCTTGCATTGGTCACAAACTTTGGAGTTCTTTAGCAAAGGCAGCCAAGGCTTTCTCCATTCTGAACTGTTAAGTTTAACTGTTCTCAAGTCTGAACTGTTCCTACTCTTTGTACGAGGAGTGGATCTGAAACGTCAGCCAATTCCGTCTGGGAGAGTTTATAAATCCAAGCAACTCAGCATGGGGGCATCCCCAATATACAGACAGGGAACACAGACACCTGGCTGTGCTGGAACTGTGCCTCTGGTGCCAAACAAGGGGTTCTTTGGAGTCATGCACTAATGAGATGGGTGCAGAACACCAGGAATCTGGGTGCACCCTAAGGACCTTAGTGCCTTTCCTGTGAGAAGACAGATAAGCAGTGGCAAGCAGGGAGCTAAAGTCAGATTCCCCGCCCGTGTCTCTGACTACTACCTTAGTGTCAGATCATTTTATCTCAGTTCAGAGAGAGTAGTTTTCATACCTTCATTGTTCTCTTTTCCCCCCTTCAAATGCTGAGTTATTAGGTTCAGCAAATGAGTATCAAATCTACAGCGGAAATTTTGGGAAGTTCTTTTTTTATTCTGCATCAGCAGAAATCGAACCCACCTTCATCCTCCTCAAAATACCTTTTGGGGGGATTACTACCTTCTGAAAAGAAAGTCTTCTTGCTGCCTCTTCAGTGAGGCACTCACCATTTTGTACTGCTCCTTGAGCACAGACTGATACAGAGCAAATCTCCAAATGCATGTGCACACACAAAGTTTTTTTGTCTGCTTTACTTTTCAGCTCTCAGTCATGCTCCTTACACTCATACAGAAGTGACCCAGACTGAAGATTCATTTTGAAGTTAGCATGTCCCTGGAACAAATCATTCATTGGCAAAACGAAGCATATTCTCAACCAAGAAATACAAATGTATCATCTCTGCCCTCTTTCTGCCCCATACAATGCAGTGTGCGAGGGGTCTATGTTTCTTTTGTCTTTTCTGGAGAGTTCTATGTGTCAAGGAACTGCTGTTCTGATAAAGCTGGTATCTAACTGCTGAGCAATCACAAGGGCAAATGACAACCCAGTATTAGTCTTCAATACATATATTTTTAAAGATTAAATAGTCTTCTATTATGTGAATGACATTTCAAATGTGGGCTCCTCCAAAACAGGCTATTGTATATTTCCTGAATCATATCTCATCTGTGTCAGCACAAATCAAGACTTCAGTGACAATTGTTGCTATTTACACCAGCATCTGTGCAGAGGCCAATTCACCAGCTGCTCCCTACTGCAGAATGAGAAAACTGCGCTCACTAAACACTTGAAATTTTTTGCTTTGAAGTGGTAGAGCCACTGCCTCAGCTGGCATATGTTTGCTGTAGTGCCCTGCCTTTGATTTAAACCAGCTGAGGAGCCACTCCCCCTTTCCCCACAGTCCCCACATACTTCCCCACCTACTTCCCCACCTTTCTAAATCATGATCAAGTACAGGTGACATCTTATGTGCAGCACAATCTGTACCATGAAAATCAAACAGGGAAATACAGAAGATTTCGGAAGCGCCCTTTGTGGATTGAACTGTTAAGAATAAACTATGGCAGCCACTCAAGAATCAGGAATGTTCAGTAAAAAATGTCCCTGTCTGTAGGCATGGATAGAGTCCCTTACCAATAGCAGTGAAAACTGAAAAGAAATTCTTCTGTTTATAAAAAAAAATTCATCTTGCTTCATAAAGCAAGAGTTTATCTAGGTTTTAATAGGTGCCATGGCAACAATGTTACTGGAGTACTCATAGGAGCATTTTTGGAGAGAGGAAACAAAAAACCTCACTGATTAACTGTGGACACAAGGACTTTTGCTGCAGACAAATACAAATTCTCCTTACTATTTCTAGGTGGCTATTTACAATGCCACCATATTCATATATTTTCACTTTATACTGTTGTTGCCCAGAAATACTGAAAAAAGGGAGAAAACCTGCTACAACTAGAAGGACTGATTTTAAACATAGTTCAGAATTCCATTATTTTTGCATCAGTTAAAAGATATGAAGAACTACTAAAGCCACTGTGGTTACTATAGCAAAAAATCCCAATGCCACAAGATTTACATGTTCAGTAAAACCTACACTTAAGCACCATACTCCCTTTAAAACTATGCATGTCACAACCATCAGATTACTATGGTTCTGGTTTTGTTCTGAAATAACTAATTTCAGCACGTTTCACCTAGGACTGAATGTTCCACCACTGCAAAACACCAGCAGTTCTATTTTAATTCCACTATTCTAGTGTCACTAAAGAGATATTGAAACTGGAACCTCGTTCATGCAAGCTTACATGCACTGATACTTGTGTAATCAATACTAACAAATGGCAATATACAATAATACTTAATGCAATGACCAGAGGCAGGGGGGGCGGGGGGGGGAGCCAATTAGAAGGAAGGCTTAGTATTTTCTTCACTTTACCAATTAACCAGAGCTGCATCTCTAGGTCTCTGCATACAAAGCATTGCTCAACCTCTTGTCCATGCAGAAACTGTTGCAACACCTGAGAAACAGTCTTTAAATCAAGATCCAGTTTATTTAGATTCTGATTTCTTAACAAAAATCACATTCTTGCAATGAATTTTTAGTCCCTCTTTTCCAGTCACTTTTGAATATCTTTATCATTTTAAGACCAAGGTGGAAATTTTAAAGAGAGTTCCAACTTGTGAAATGAGTCGTCAGAATATTTCATACCTTGAGAAGGCTGGAGTTAGTGTTCAAAAGTAGTTTTAAACATGAGGAAAAATCCAAGCAGGAGATAACTGCAAATCATCAGGGTCTGCAAATCCAGCTGCTTATGGAGAAAATTTGTTTTTCCAAACACTCACTGTTCTCATTTTCCATTACTCCACAAAACTTGTTTCATTTTTGCATAGATGATACCAGTTTATTTTCTGTTAATGCAAGAACCTTCCTGACCTTTGCACCACACATCATCTGCCTGTTTCTTGCTTTCATTTTAGATCTGTTCACACATCCTGCAATACTTAACATGGATCCTTGGGCCTGTGAAATTTGCCATATAACTTACATTTGTAAATCCTTCTCTCAGTGTTTTCTTTTTGATTGTGTGATATATGACGATGATCTAACCTTGTCATCCCTTTGTATGTATAGCTTTCTGATGACGTGGAGATTTCACAAGATGAAATAACGTCTAACAGCAAGGAGCATGTAAAAACCAGGAATCATGAAAGGCAGTATTTGTTTCTTTGAGATTGGCAGGACAAATACTGAAGTCCAGTATTTCATTGCTCAGAATGAAGGAAAGATATGCTTCTACTTTCATGACTTCGTTGTGGCTCAGGAATAAAGTAGAGTGACTTCCTATGAGAGTCTGGTCAAATAGATGGTTGCTTTGTGCAGCTGAGTCCTGTCTTTAAGTCATAGATATATAATTACTCTAAGCCCTATACTTTCTTTAACAAACCTTTATTTCACTGAAAATTCTCCCTTGCTTCAGCAATTTAGTTTACTTAATGAATGACCTATATTCATTTCACATGGAGTTGGGAACCTTGGCTTGCTACAGATTCAATACACTCTTGAAGTACCTTTAGTAAAGTCAAACATCACAGCAAATGTCTGGGTTCTATCCATTAATAAAGTACATCCACGGGCTGTATGAAATAATGCCATATACAGCTTCCTTGTTTCTCACTCTTCATTGAGAAACAATTTCCAGCCACTGCACTTAGGAAGTGTTCCAAGTGTGAGCAAAAGGTTGGAAACACATGTTCCCAAATCTGGAGGCAGATTGTGAAAATGGTAGAAAAAGATGCAGCTTACATCTCCAGTTAGCCTCACTGGCAGGTCAGCTAAAATCATTTATTTTGTACCTGTTTGGCTTAAAAAGGGGAGTTTGCACCTTCCACACTCCATGCAGTGACAAACCCCATAATTACAGACACAAAATAATTATTGTTGATCTTCATTGTGAGTCTCCCACTAATTTTAATAATGATTCAGGAGAGGAGAATGGTACTCTAAATACAGATTGTAATGCACAGAACAGGGGGTTAGATCTTCCTTACTACGTAAGTTAGACCCCTGAAAAATGTGGGTTTATTTTCAGCACACTAGCTTTTAGCATATGTAAAGATCCAAGAAACTCACAGCTCTGAAGTCTCTGGCAGCAGCTATATACTGTCTGGAACTCTGAATCAGTATAGATGACATATAAATGACATAAATTATTGAGAGAGCACAGAGCAAGAAACTTTAGTAAGCAAGGTCATCCTTACGGCATACCACACATCCACACTGCTTGTATAAGTTTCTACCTACTCACAAGGTGTTTAAGAAAGAATATATAGTGATTAACTAGTTTAATAACATGCTGTGCCATTTTGTACCCACTGCTGGTTAGTTCTGTCCAGGCTGCTGTGTTCTGTCCCTGAATTTACGTGCCTACAACTGAGGACCTGACTGAAAAGCTCAGAGCAGCTGGGGGAAGCAGCTCTCCAGCCCAGTCAAGGGCCACGGCTGACACTGCAGTATTGCTTTGCAGGTTTCCAGCTTGAACAGCACCGAGTACTTTCTCAAACACAGCTCTGTGTGCTACCTGCCCCTCCAGCAGAGAATATTTCAGACATCCTCCAGTGCAGGCTGGGACCATGAGTCCAGCTCAGAACAACAGAATGTCACTAACCAGCCTGCTTCACAGACAATGCTTCCTTAAAGTAGAAGGTCCAAAAAGGGAGCATAACAAGCTTCTCATCGAGTCAAGCAGATGACCTCTGCTCTGGCTGTTAAGTTTTACAGTTTCCTCAAATCTGTTTTTCTGCATGCCCTGCATTTCAGAGACTGAAATGCTGAACAGCTCTCTCTGCTTTCTATGCTACAGAGAGGTGGCCATGCTGCTTTGGTTGCAGTGCTTCCTTCATAAATATGCACCATAGTCTATCTACATGTTCCACAAAAAGTTGGGCAGCGCATTTTTCTAAGCATATTGTTTCTTTCCACCTTATCTCATTACTGTAATACCTTTTTTATATCATCATTGTAGTACCTTAACCATGTGTCCATTCTACTTCAGAAAGACAAAGAGCACAGTGCTTGTAGCTTAGCAAGTGAAGCAAGGGCACCACGGTTAGGTAGCATGCAGTCATTGTAGAAACTATTGCTGTTTCCCTGCTTCCCTTCATACCCATGGGCCCGTGACTGTGCTACAGCAAAATTGTGAGAGAAGATCTGATTACACCGCAGAAACAAGCAAGCTGTTAGCAACTTCAGCAACTCCAGCAGATCAAAATTCCTTTTATCAGTTACATGTTACCAACAACAGAAAAGATGCATCAGTTCTCTGTTCCTTCCTATCAAAGGTCCAAAGCTGCTTTGCAGTTTTAGAGCTCTGCCAACATAATCAATTGCACCACTACATAACAGGTCAGTGGATATGCATCACAGGGTGTAATGAACAAATCTGAGTATTGCAACACCTCTTTGAATAGTTGTGGTGCTTCTAATATCAGAAACAGAGAGGAGGCAGCTTATAAAGACAGTAGATCTGTATTCTTGCAGAATAGCAATAGAAGCTTTGAGATACATCAAAATCTATTAGTAGCAGTGAAGCAAAGGGTTCAAAAGAAAAAGCCCACAGCAAACAGGACCATTACTGGCCTAAACTTCTGAAAACTGAGCGAGATTGATTTTTTCAGAGTTTCTACATGACTGGCTCTTTTAATATACCACTTAGGCTTAGTTATTTACTGATCTACCATATATAGTTCTGCATAAAGAACTATATAGTTGAGAGAAAATCCTTCTAGTGCCTAGTTGTAGGCCAGGTTCCAACAGCACTTGAAACAGTTATATCTTTTCCTAGCCTTAGTTCAAGAGAAGAGAGAAATTTGACTAAGGGCATGTAGGAGGGGAAGCAAAGTAGGGATTAAATCAAGACATTGTAACAGCAAGAGATGTCAGAGTGCTTTTTGGATCAATTATTTCCTCCCACTAAAGAAAATCTGCTCCCACTCCACAAAAGAAAGCCCTCACTATCAGCAGGCAGTGTTCACTTCACAAACTTTTCTTACTCAGTAATATGGTGAGGCAGGCAGTTGTGTATAAAACTATTTATCTCTTCTGTTAAAATCCTTACAGTAATTAATTACACAAGAAAAAGAGAAATCAGGAGACCCAAAAATCTTAGTTTATTTTAATTATTATCCTGCAAAGTTGCTCCAGGGAAAGAGAAAGCATCTTCTGAATAAATTTTTCTTCTCAAAAACTCAATCGCATCTTCATTCTTCATTTCCTGAAACTTCTTGTTCTGGATCTGTAAAAAAGTAAAAGGAGAGGGTACATTACTTCCATTGTCCAAACTACTCTGTCCTACAAACCACGTACTCAGCAATGAGAAGGCCACAGGAAGTTGTTGTATTCTGAAAACAAATGCACTTGAATCACCGAGTATAAAAATCAGGGAAATAAGCCAAAGACAGCTTTCTCAGGTACAAAGCAATTCGTGGCTTGACTTTTTTTTTCCCTCAATTATATATTTACTGATAATGGTAAGCAGTAGCTTGTCTTTTAGAGTTGCTCTCTCTTCCTAGTGAAGGCACCACTACCCTCTCTAACTAGAAATGATACACAATTACCACTCTGGAGAAAGCCCACCATTTCTGGTGAACCTTCATGCTTTGAAGAACAAGGCCTGATCTACCAAACATCCTCATCACTGTGGTGCTAATAGGACTGAAACAGAGACAGTAACAGGACTCTTCTCACCAGAATCACATGATAGCCCAGTTTACTTAGATGCCGTTTCTTCATTGCCAGCCTCCCCTGGGGGTGCGTTGTACCCAGACAGAAGGCAGACACAGGAGCAAACAGAAATGCCAACCTGCAACCAAGGAAAGTAGGGAAGACTTCACTGTACAAATGAAGAATAATAATTTATAAGACAATGATTCAATGATGTCCATTAGCACTGCAGAATATACATGTGTCTTTCTGGCAGGCAAAAATATCAGGACTGCACAAATTTCATTACCGTCTTCCTCCTTCAGGTTTAAGTAATTTAGACTCTTTTCTTCCATGAGCTTGACACAAGTAACAACATCTACCCAAATACCTACAGCAGAATTAGGCACTTAGATCTGCAGTTCTCCCACAAGGAGAAGGAGAGAGATCATTCAACATTCTCCATTAATTTGACAGATTCTGCACTTACTTTGATCCTTTGCTAATGATATTCAGAATCAGTCACTTCCTGCCATAATAACCTATTTGGAAGGGTAAGGAAAGCTGAATGCCTTGGAACACTGAGTTTCTGTTACACAATCCACTAGCTCTCCTTTTATCGAAAAGAAAGCTGTACAAAACACATTGCTGTGCAGTGATCCAGCATATAAATATTAAGTAATACACAATTCTGCTTAAGCAATGCTTAAATGATATATGTCCTGCTTCTGTTTCTGAGAGGTCAGTATAAACAAGATTAAATTAATCACCTAAAATGTGGATATGATGATCTTTTTTATTCAAATTATATTTCAGTAGTTGAATTAACTGCCATAACATATCACTGAGATGCAAATTGTTGAGACTTGAGAGAATAACTAAATGTTTAATCGGACAAATACGTTTTTAAAAATTGCCACCTGCATTCATTACAAGAGTATCAGATCACTGTGATATTTCCTGCCTCTTTCTCTGAAATGTTAAGTGTTAGCCTCTGTTAGAAGAAAGTATCAAGCTGGATGAATTATTGCCCTGCACTGGCATGGCAACTTTTGGATAGTCCAGTGAGCACAAGTAACAACTGAGTTATCTACTTTGCTTCTGCAAATCAGTGAACCAAAGAAGTAACCGGATTGAATACATGCAAATAAAACTAGCATGCTAGAAAAAATATGCAGTCAAAAAAAACCACCTCTGAACATGTGAGTCAGGATAATCATCTGTTGAAGCTATGGGGAGCACTTTCTTTCTATCTGAATCCATTCTGATTTCAAAATCTGAAAAAAAACAACAAAACATTTAACTCTTCAAGAGGTTAAAATTAATGTTGTCATTTGAACCCATTAATTGTTCAAATTGTTTTCAAATGAACAGCTTATTTGAAAAAGTTAATAGACACCATCACTGTACTGTTTCTAATTGCTGTTCTCTAATAATTGAATTATTACTGATAGCTTTCCCTCCCTGCAAAGAATATGAAGAAATAGCTTGCCCATCTCAAGAAAAAAATAAATTTGTTTCTGGAAACTGCATATTTAAGTTTATGGAGCAAAATCATAATTTAAAGAAACTACTCTTGATCGCCGTCTGTCATGCCTACTCAGATTTTCCTGCAATCCAATTCCTCATTAGAAATATTTAGGAATAAAATTATTGCTAGTACAGAAAAACTGGTAAACTGGGTGGCTGGAACAACAACAACAAAAAAGGCAATACCAAAACGTAAGAGAAGCCAAAAGAAGTCATATCCTATTTCATAAATGAAAGTAGAGCCTAAATCTTAGCCAGAACTTCAGAGAAGAAACAAGAGAACAAAAGAGAAAAAAAGGCAGCTGCTGTTTGACTTTGTTTCTAACATGTTTTGGTACTAGCATGTCAGCTCTCTCAATGTTGGCCACATTGGATTTATGTGCAATTAACATCTGCTTGTTGATGCCTGGAAGAAAGTCCAAGGCAGTTTTGTAAACAAGAGAAATCATATAAGTTTTAGTAAATGGACTTAAAAACTTAAACAGAAGCATCATTAAAAGTAGATTCACCAATCAATGACATCATTTGTTAAAAGACTGTATCTTCAAAGTGTTAAACTTTTAATCACTTGCACCGTATGCAAGTTTATTACCATCTTTTTATTCTGGGGATCATAAATCCATATTAAAAATAATCTGACAGTAATATTGCTTCATACCAATATGATATCTGTAAGGCAGCCGAACATTTTGCCGAAACATGTTCTCATCTCCCAGAAGTTCTTTCAGTGCCTCCTGAGCCTTTCTGAGATTAAGAGATACTAATGAGGACAAATTTTCAGTCAGCACAAATGCAGGCTTTGTGAAAGAAGGGCTGTCAAGTTCCATACACGTTTTCACACAGTGAAGCATCATTGTGTGTTGTTCTTTAAGATCATCTGAAAAAGGATACAAAAAATATTACATACAATATATTATCCCACAGAAATTTTCATTTTATTATCATTATAGTCTGTTCTAGCATAGCAAATTCCACTTGGCTACTCTGCTTGCTGTACAAAATTGTAATGTGGAAACCACATTCTTCTACAAACCATTCCAAGGACCTTATTGTAACTCAGAGCATTCCAAATCCCACTTCTACTCATGACTCCAGGTACAAAAGTCAGTTTGCAAAGGTTAAGACTTCCCATGTTTAAGTGCCCACCTGCTGTAAACTGTTGCCACCATGGGGCCCAAGTAAGCCTGATTCCCTAGTGCAGACCCAGATCATTCAGATCACCATCACCAATCAGCTTTGTCTAGAGGGCTTCAAATTTAATATTAATCATGCCTGTGTTCTTTAATTTCTAATAATCTAACAAAATTACAACAAATTACATACACAGGCAGACATCCTGTTTGAAACAAGAACATGACAAAGTAAGGTCTGACCTGACAGTATAAGTTCATCCTTGCTGTCCTTCTGCAGCAGCTCATCAAGTGCACGGTGGGGAAGATATCCTAAGATGCCAAGTGAATACACTGCCTTCAGCAGTTCTGTGTTGGAAATCTGAGGCAGGCACTTATTCAAGCAGCTATGAAGAGTCTCAAAAAACCTTTTCCAAAAGGAGAAGTACACAATCTCAGTACACAAATAAGGCTACATAAAATACGTATTTCAAGCAAAAATACAACTTATGAATCTTTATTATCTTGTATAATTGTATTTTGTGTTATCTAACATTTGTGTTTGATTCTTACTTTGAGGATATAGCTATATATCAACAGATTTAGTAGCCTGGTCAGTCTAGAACCTGGTTGGTCTTTCAGTTAGAGAAAAAAAATCATATTTAGAAAAAATATGAAGAGACATAGCAATTTACCTTACAGAGGAATGAAAGAGGATTATGAGCTCTTTCACAAATAAAATTAAATACTAGTTGCCCTACATTACTCTGTAATGACTATATGACATATTATCTAAATGAAACCTACAGATGCTTTTGGACTCTGGGAACATGGTTGAGTCGTGAATACACTCGAAGAACAATCAAAAGGTTTTTCAAGTTGAGGAAATCAGGGTCTTCTGTCACCTTCTCAGCAAAAATATCCAGCAACTCAGTAGGCTGAAAGCCAAGTGTCTCACAGGCAGAGAGAAAAAGGATAATCTAAAGGAAAAGATAGTTTTATAAGTCAAGAAAACCAGTGAAGTTGATCCTACCTGTTGATTTCATAGAAGATGTTTTTAATGAAAGCAAATTTTTCAAAACTTTTGTTTCTTTACTTATCAATAAATAGAACAGCATTTTAATAATGTAACTATCAACTTCATCAGATTCGTATTCAAAAACATTTGTTCTCCAAAGATCAAGCACAAACATGAGGAAAGGTAAGATGGAAGCATCAAATACTCTAATAGTACTGCTATAAAATATTTGGTCTCAAAAAAATTACCTGTCTTTTATCCCAAAGGTAGGCAGTAGAATTAACATAGTCTGCTAATGCTGAAAACAGTTGTACATTACGGTACAGGAGAGTGTGACAAGCTTCCAGAATGAGAATTAACTGCCGAAATGGAACATCATGGACATTTTCTGAAAAAGAAGATCAAAGAAGAAGAATGACAAAAAGCAATGGGAGCTGTAGGTTGGAGACATTAAGACACTGTGGAAACAGTTTGGTTAAGGCATGGAGGAGGAGAAAAATATGATAAGAAACTGGAAGGCTGTGACTAGCTAGGCAAAGCTCTACTGAGCTAAAATACATTAAGAAACTGAGAGACAGAAGAAACCAAACTGAGCCAGAATCAAGCTACAATACATTAATCATCAGAAGGGGACTAATTAACAAAATAAGCAAGAAGATTGTGTTGCCAGGATGTCTTCTGTTCTGGGATTTTTGATTTTCATCATGCACTAAAAAAATGCTGAAGAAAGCCACTGCTCCTTCTGTGTATGCCACCTGGCCTGTGTGCTGAGTGTGGTGAAAGTCCTATGGGAGAAGTCAGGATGTGCAATTAAACATTGTGTCCTAACATATATGAATGACCAGGACAAATAAAGACTGTGCAAGCAGCCTCAACGTTTCCAGGTAATTTCTATTAAGAATGCTATTTTGCTACCCTAATGCTTTTTGAGACACAAATTCTTATGTATTTCAAGCATGAATCACATACAGACCACATATACTTAAGCAATGCATTGGAAGGGTACAGAGAGAGGTGAAAGCATTAGCTTTCATTTAATATTTTTAGGGGCTACAGCATGAGGTTAATTATTAAGCAGTACTCAATAACTAAATCCAGTAATCAAGGAAATACTATTTTCCCTTCAGTTTACCAACTAATCACACTAAGTCACCAATCCATCCTGTAAGCTGTCAATTTCCAATTCAGATTTGTTGTAAAATTTTATTTGAAATCTCTTTTCCTTGCTAAAATTAAATTCTTTTTCTTAAATGCTGTGTACAGAAAAATGTAAATAAAAATACATAATTCAGATAAATGTTAAGAAGGGCAGAGATGACAAGAGCTATTTGCTTTTATTATTGATCAGTAATTTTCTGTCCTGGTGCTTGTCAAATGGCTCCACATAACTATAACATCCTGTAAAACAAAGATGTTTCCTGAGTTTTAAAGGAAATCAGAAAAGGGAGATGAGACAATAATTAGGAAGAATTTGGTATAAGGAAGGGAAATTTAATTAACATATTTTTTTCTTACCCTGGATCTTTTTACTGCAGGGATTCAGGATTGGAAGGGAACAATAATTCATTGCAGCACAAGCCAAAAACATACGCAGAGCATTGGGAAAAGTCAAACCGTCTATTTCTCTCACAACTGCCATCTAAAGTGAAACAGAGTTTATTAAATCCTTCATTCTTCAGGTATATTATCATTGTTTTCTGGTGAAGACATTATCACTAAAACTTTCCCAAAGTTCTTAGTTCAGATTTATATGAAAGAAAAAGAAGCAAATAATCAGTAAAAGCATATAATAACTACTGTCAATTTCTTAATACACAATTATAGCAGGTCAAGTGCTCTAGAAATGTGTCACTAGACAGGTTTCCAGCAATTTGCCTTTATATGGTTATTTTAAAAGAAAAGTCTCAGTAAAGGTCATTTCCAAATACTATGAATACACATCTTCTACCAACTCTTAAGAAAGTAGCAGAAATAAAACAAACCTAGTTAACTTAAAAGTTCATAGTAGTCCAATTATGGTTTTCCATGTGCACGAAATCTTTAAAGCCTCCAAAGTGATTCAACCGTATGTGAGTGGCCTGTATTTTATACAAACACCCAGCTACAAATGTGGACTGAGGCAGAGAAGGTCAGCTCTGATGCCAGAAAGGAGATTTCATTTATCAAAACCATCATTAGATTGATATAAATGACAGTAAAAATGAAACTACAAATTATATTGTATACAGTATTTTTACTGTACACTCTTCAGAGGTTAAATACAAAAAGTATCTATGATAAGAAATTGCCCTATAAAAATAGCACCCTGTGGGCTTAGTGAATTAAGTGCTCCCTTTAGTTAACAAGTGCAAATGTTATTTTCCTCTCAGTTTTATGATGTTTCATGAATGCTATTAAAACCTCTGACATGAAGAGCCCTTCAGTTATGTGATGAAAACACTGGTAGGCCCTGTTTGAAAGACAGTTTCCAAATGGGTTTTTAAATCAGGGGACAAACCCAGTACACCCTGCCATAAAACCTACAGCCTGCTCCCAGCCATTGTACTTCCCAGGGGACCTATCACATACACAGAAAAACAAGACCCTGAGCTTGGGGAGTTCTGGCATCTCACTCTCACCAGTCCTCCTGCCCTGTACAGTTACTGGACACAGCCCCATCACAGACCAGTTTTCTGTCACCTTGTCTTTAGTCACAGGCTGGGCAAGGGAATCAGGAAACAGCCTGTATACACTTCTATGAAACACCATGTGGCCAACACAAAGAGGTCAGGGCACTGCTGTTTTACTGCCTCAATGCCTTTTGTTACCAGCCTCCAAATGCAAGTTCTTTCTACAGATCCAGCTGGACTGATGCATATAGCAAATACAGTTACCTTTCTACTACATTTTCTCTTTCAGTGTCTGCAAAGAATCAAACACAATTTATAAATGATGCAAGAGCATAGGCTTTGTGAGAGTAAAAATGAGCCTCCAACTAACTTTACCTCTACTTTTTTTTTCAGAAAAACTGGAGCATCTTTTCCCAGGCATTTCATCAGGTTTTGCAGGATAAAGATGTCTCTGATACTTGAAATGCGCTGCTCCACTAGTAACCTGATGGAGAAACATACACAAGAGCTCTCCTCATTTCAATAGAAACAGGTAAGTACCCCCATTCTTCACTGATGTACCCTCCCAAGTCAAAACTGTAATTCCCTGCTCCTCTCCCATCTTCCTTTTTTTGAAATGTTGACTTAACTCTACATGACATAGTTGAAGCATAGGTATTATACACATGGAAACAATTATAAATGCTTTCTTAATGTTAACCCTGATAGATGAATGTTGTTGCTGATACACTTAACAGCAGGGGCACCTGACCAGGCTGCACATGTGACAGTGCAAATAGGGGTGCTGTGAAGCCTCAAGGAATTAACGCCTTTCTGCAGAAAAACAAAATTGCACATTTTTATCTTTAAATCGTCGATGTGCAGGCAAGTTCTGAAACAGACAGGAAACTCAGGAATGGACAGAGACAACAACTGGATGCAAGTGAGGAATAAAACCAAGCAGTGCTGTGGGCTGAACAGGAGGTAACACGGGTATGATATGCACAAGATGAAGGGACACCCCTAGCACCTCCTCTTCTGGCTCAGTGGGTGGTACTGTAATTGTTATGTCTGAGCCATCCTGAAATACACCTGCACAGGTAAAAATACCTACAAAAATATGAAGTGTCACTTTCTAAGGCAGTGCACTGGTCTGAAATTCATCCCTGCAAATGGGCCAGAACTCCAGACGTGAGGACAGAAAACTGCAGACAGGACTCTGGCTTTCCACCAACTTTTAAGAACTGTGTACCTGGGCTCCCAGGAGAACCTGGTTTTTGGGTATCATACCCACTTTCTCAAAGCAAAATGTAATACAGAGTCAAAAGTACTAATCCATGGAAAGTTTTGTGATAGCCTCAGTAAAATCAATGTCATGGGAGTGAGCATATTGGTTACACATATAAATTGCATGGGCCCAGAAAAAAAGCCAAAGAAGTTATTCTGATGAATCACTACACAGAGGAACTTGCTGGACACAACCAGTCTTTATCTGAATTTTCACTTACTAAACTGTAAGAAAATATTCCCAGGCAACTAAGCAATGTTTTTCATCATGAAAAATCAGACAGGTCCCTAAGGAAGATAGTCTCATTACCTCCTGTCTGCATAGAGATGAAAAAGGGATAGATAATGTGAAGAGACTTTATCAACATCACAAAAAACCTACACTGGTGGAGCTGCAGTCAGAACACAATCCCCTGCAGACCAGTCTAGCACCTTTTACCACTGGAAGCCTTCCTCTTTGCAAAGGCACTGCCAAAATTCACTGTCTAACACAGCTCTTATCTCATGTGATCATTTAAATCCTAAAACCACAGAACGTATTTTATGTGCAGACATACCCTTGATGATTCCTAACAGACATGCAATCAAACAACATTTAAATATGAAGGACACGTGAAAGATAATATTTTTCTCACTGTAATCCAGCTTGAAGAGCGCTCACATTCTTGTCTTTATCCATCCGTGCTAAAGTAGTTGCCAAAACTGAGATACATCGGTTATCAAGTTGATTGAGCTTCTCCTGTTAAAAGTTTTGACAATGTTGGATTACTTCAAACCAGTAAAAGTTTCAGGAAAGCAAAACTGACCACTCTTAATCTGTATCTGCTATTTTCTTTTTCCCCTCAAAAGTCAATTTACAAGCTTTAATTCTGCAGAGCCCATAAAGTCTCACATCAGTCAAACTTAGTTGATTTGGAAGGGGTAATGATTTTTGAGACTTCTCTCTTAAATCTGAAATCAAGCAGTGGTTTCAAAAGTTATGGCAATTAGAAGCATATACAAATGAATTGTGGGAACTGTTTCCATGGAACATCAGACTAAACCAGGGATGTAATCCAACTCTCTCTGATGCTGCACAGCTTCCCAGATTTACCCACTGGTAAATCAGCCCAAATGTAGGAGAAGGATTTTCATACTTACTTGGCACACTCTCAGCAAGGTCTGGACGAGGAGCGTGTTCTGCGGCACGCCGAGGTTCACCAGGGCGTGCAGGCTGAACACCAGGTCACCGCGCGTCATCCTGCGCGCGTCGCGCAGCAGCTGCTGGCACAGCTTCACAAAAGCGGGGTGCTCAAAGATCAGCTGCTTCTCATAGCGCTGCTGCTCTTCCGACAGGTTTTTGAAGAGCCTCCAGGCCATGGTTAAAGAGTTTGTGTAGTGCTTAACAGAAACAGCCGCCTCTGAAGCCAAGTCCAGCGCATCGCAAGGACAGGTGCATTTCCGGAGACTGGTAAAGAACGGGTCGCTATAATCCACTCCATGCTTTGGTTTGAAGCTCCCAGAATCATCCAACTTTTCAACTTCCAAGGAGCTATGGGAAGCCTTCTCACTCACCAAAACCTCTGCGCCTGTGCTATAAACATCTGTCTTTTGGGATAGAAATCGAAGAGATGATCCATGCAGAGGAGGCAGAATATTTAAAAGTAATTTCCTGAAGTCCACATTTCCTAAGGGATCCTTGTATCTGCCAATCCATAAAATCTGTTTTCTTGTTGTGGCTGAAGATTTGGGAGTGAGTACAGAACGGTACCTATGCACACATCTAACAGTATTTAACAAGTAACTTATTTTATTACTCATTTCTGCTAATGCCTTATGAATAGATTTGAAATGCAACTCAAAGTAAGGGATCCGATGACATTCTACCAGGGGAAACAGTTCGGCAGAACCTGCAAAGGTCACTCATCTGTAAAAACAAATGGAAGTTATGGATTAGTTAGCAGACTTTTAAATTCCCACGGTTTCAATTGCCAAATCTGTGCACTTCTAAAGGAAGGGACAAGATTTGGTAAAAGATCGATCCCCAGAAAATGGTTTGCAGAGAGGCTTTTATTTGGTCTCCTACATTTCAGTCAAATATCTCAGCACAAGGACAGCCCGGGCATCAACTCTTCCTCCTTGCTGCTCTACCTGAAAGCTCTGCCGGGAAGCAGAGTCTTTTCCTAAACGCCGTTTCTCCAGGCACACCCGTCTCCCGACAGGGCTCTGGAGGGTCCTTGCAGACCTTTAGCAGCGGGTAACGGGATCTCGCCCGCCAGCCTATCCCAGCCTGCCTGCCATCCCACGGGAAAGCCGCCTTCACGGCACACCCGCGGGCGCTCGCTCTCCCGGCGCCGGGGAGAAGCCGCTGGGTTTCGGGATCACTTCCCGCTGGCCCTGGGACCGCTGCCCAGCAGGGCGGGACAGTACATGGGGATAGAGGTCTTTCGGCGGCTCCGCAGAGGCTCGGAGCATGCGGGAGGGACGGCGGGGATGACACCGGCCGGGCAGGGCAGGGCAGGGCCGGGCCGGGGCTGCGGCGGCCGCTGTTACCTCGCACGCGGTACCGCCGTGACACCGGGCCCGCTGCGCCGCGAGCTCCCGGCGGGCAGCGCGAGACGGACGGCGCGTGCCGAGGGACAAACTGCCGCGGCGCGCGGAGCGTTGCTGAGCAACGCCAAAGCGGCCGTTGGAGGGCGGCGCGAGCATGGCCAAGTTCGTGCTGGCGGGTGAGGGGGGACCCGGGACCCGGGCGGGGCAGCCACGGCGGCGGCGGCACCTTATACCGGGAGGCGGGAACCGGGAGCAAGGATCCGGGCAGGGCAGCTCGCCGTGCTTGCAGCAGTCGCCCCCCTCTGCGGGCTCACCCCCGTGCCCATCTCTGCCGCTCTCCGGGAGCCGTGTCCGCAAGGCGCGCAGCCTCAGCCGGTCCTGGGCCGGCGTTCCCCCTCATCCCGTCGGTGAGGCGTCAGCCTCTCTGCTGCTGTCCCCCCAGGAGTGGCCTCCTCGGCCCCTTGGACGCTGGCTCGGGAGTCTGTTTCACCTGCAGAATTACCTTTCCTTAGCTGGCTCACAATAAACAATGTTTGGTGTTTTAAGCACTTTTCGGTGAATGACAAAATCATCCAGTTGTGCTGCTGTTGCTATGTTCACAGGTAAGGCAAACTGTCCCTACTATGCCAAAGCTGAACTTCTGGCTGACTATCTCCAGACTAACTTGCCCAACTTCAGGGTTCACAAGATTCCTCAGCACCCTGACAAGTGGGAGGTAAGGGATTGTAAGTCGAGTGGCTGGTAGGTGCCCCAATGCTCTACAAACCAAGAAATGTGCTTATCTGTAGTATGTTTCTTCTCTTCTATTAGAGGTTTGCTATGTGGCTAGAGGTGCTGCAGAAGCAGCTTTGGCTATGAGAGACAGCCAGAGGAAAGGTTACAATGTTTTGAGCAACTGACATCTCTGAGTTTTACCGCAGAAAATGGGCACAAAGCTGTGTTATGTCAAGAAAAAGTTCAAGGTGGTTTTGCTTGGTTGGTTTTCTGTTTTTTTCTTTTGTTTGTTTGTTTTGTTTTGTTTTAAAGTATAAATGGCTGTTCAGCCTGTGAATCTTTTGCTCACTGTGATTACACATACCTTCAGAGTTTTTACTTGTCAGGAGCCTTTGTGGCATTCAAGGGTTTTGAATTATAGTGGGAGTATGAAGTTAAATATCACATATTTGTTTATGTGAGATGAGTATGGATGAGCCTGTCTGAGTACTTCTGCTGTAGACATGCTGTTATAAGGCTCTGAAAAAACCTGCAGTCTTGCTCCATGAGATAGACAGTACTATGATATTTATTATCTTGTATATTTTGCTTGACACCTCCACCAAGTAACTCAAACTGTTAAGTGGAAAGCAATTAACCTCTTTACCTTACTTACCTTCTGTGGCTGAGTAAGAATCCTCAGATAACTTGCTGCTCCACAACATTGTTGTCTTCTGTACCACTAAGACAACTAAGTGAAATCAAGACCTCGAGGTGAGCTATCCCAGTGTATCATCATACCTTGCTTTGTGTTATTCCCCCATTTTGTACCCACTGGTACATAAATTCTGAAGCACCTTGTAATTATATATTGAGAGGAAATAGTAAAAGTGCTTGTAGCTGTAATGTTTAAAAGTTATCAAATGTGATGTATTAAAACATCTGTTGGGGATGTTTACATCAGCAGTGGCTTCATGACATTTGTGAAACAAATGGGTGGGAACACAGACAATGTCCTATCATTTGGAGAGAACTGTTGGACCGTGGAGGGAAGGGCCAGCTTCTGGGAGGACTCAATGATTTTCTGGAATATGCTCAGGTAATAAGCTGCCTTTAATACTGTAAGCCCTTGTTTTACACATTGTTGTTCCTTTTTCCTCCTTCAAATGTAAAATAAAGCTTTTGTTAAAGTTACCTTGATGGGTTTGGGCTGCCATTTGATTAGAGATCATCCTTTTTGTTCTTAGCGATATTATGGCATCTCTTCAATGATGCTGAGTGAGCAAATGTTTGGCATTGCTGAGGAGAACCTGCAGGCACATCTTGAAATTGTAAAAGAGGATGAAGAGATTAAAAGTCTTATCGACCCAATGCAGATCTGGATCACCAGGTGAGAGTAAAGAGAGTGTCTGTGAACATTTACTCTGTTCAGAAGAATGCACTTTTTCCTATCACATATAACCGGTGTAATCATCTGAAGTCAAACACAAATCTCCGTAATTTGATGATTTGACTTGGGTTCTGCACCCCTCACTATGAGCAATGAGTATATAACTTAGAAATAATTTATGCTTTTGTTACCTTACACTAGTTCAAATGAGGGGTATGAACAGGCATCATTTAGACCTCAGATCAGTTTAGGGAAAAGCAAATATTTACAAAATTAGCTAGAAATTTTATGGTGCAACTACCTTGCATTAAATGTTGTTGGAAATATTAAAATAAGTAAAGTCTCTTGCAGCTTTACCTTTAGAAATTCCTGTGTTTCTGGTAGTCCTCATAGAGCACCTTAAAAACTTGTAGTTCTATAAAGACATCCATTTTTAAGTGACGGCATCGACTGAAATGCACAGGATGGAGAAGCCTTCAAATGAAAGGAGGACCCAACTGTTTTAATTTTTAACCTGTTAAAATGCCAAAAAGAGCAGTAAAGGATCCAAGCTAATAGTATCTTTAAATGTAATCAAGTACAAAATGAACACCTTTGAGTTTATGTAATACTTCCAAACAAGCAGTGGTTCATTGTTAACTGCAACTTTTCTACGTGCTCTCTTACCAGTGCATCAGTTCCAATCTGTTATCATCTGATCCCTCTGTTGGCAAATGGAGAAGTGTTTGGGATGACCACAGAAATCAGTATCCATTTGCTTGACACTGACCAGTTTAAGGAAATTCTTCACGGTGTTGTAATGGAAGCTGAAGATATGGCATTCCCACTTCTCCGCAGTATTTCAGAGCACACAAAAATAGATCAGGCTTTTATTGATGCTGATATTATCATTGTTCTTGATGATGTCCTCTTAAATCTTGAAGTCCAATCCCATGAGAACTACATCAGAGAAGTGAGTGAGATCTGCCAAGTGTATGCACCCTTGATTGAGAAGAATGCCAAGAGTGAGGTCAAAGTCATTTCATCAGGAAAAACCTTTGCAAACCTTAAGGGAACATTGTTAAGTACATATGGCCCATCCATTAGGCCTGAAAATATCATTGCCATCGCGACATCTTGGGAAAGTGCAGCTAAAGCCACACTGGCCAGGAAGCTGAATATAAACACAGCAGGTGAATGTTTATGTAGCATTTGGGGAATTCAGCGCACCTTTGGGAGTATATATTTCATTCCAGAACCCTGTTGATGTGCATGCAGAAATGCACAGCAGTGCACCCACTGAATTTCTTGGCTGTACAGAATGCCAGAGTGTCTTTTGCTTGCTCTGAGATGCAGCCCTGCCACTCTGGTATGTATTTTATGCTGGAAATAGGCTAAGGAAGACAATTGTTTTGCAGATTGGGAACTAGGACTTCAAGATTGCATTTGCACTCTGTAGTCCATTGTTATTTGGGAGCTGTGAATAAACATGACAACATACTGCTGTGCAGATTATGAGAGTAAAGTAGAACTGGGTTGTAGTATTATTTTGAGGTTAATTAACTTTCATTTTCAGGTCAATTGTTATAGCTTCGTTATATTTGCACAGTTCTGCACTGCATAGCAGAGGTGTGCTCTGATAGTCTGCTCAGCATCAGGATTCTGTAAGTGTTGCATAGCTAGAACTGGTCATTGTTGACAAGTCTAGATATTTTGGAGCCTAATAAAATTAAAAAGCAAGTTAATTGGCTGTATAGCCTATCAGCAGATTATTTGAGAAAATCCTTTTGCACCAAAGCAGGTAGTTTTTATTTTTTTAATGATTTTTTTATTGTTTATATATTTGTTTTTACAGGATTTTAAAAGGAATATTGCTGTATATTTGCAATATTATTTGTTACTGTTTTAAGAGTTAAATATATACTAGATTTTGATTATTATTTACAGTAACATGATATAAATTAAAGCTCCTTTTTCAGCTTGTGATGAGGTTTCATATGTTACTGAGAACTTGGCTACATTTTTCAGATCAAACAATTTCTGCTAGGAGGGCACGGATTTGAATAATTAATTTTGAAAAAGATCTCTGAAGCCCATTTTTCTGAAAGTATTTGTCTCTTCACTTTCCTTTGTTACAGGAGTTAAAGATGTGATTGTTTGGGGCAATATTTCTGGGTCTAACTACATTGATCTGTCACATGCAAAACTTTATGGATATGACTGTGCTATTCGGGGCCCTCCTAATTTTCAGCGTCCTTTGTTGAATATGATTTATGACAGGTACAGTACAGATTTATTTCTTTCAAGTAAAATTAAATAACTGCTTTTAATCCATGTTTATCTCAATTGTGTAATAAAACATCAAGAAAGGCTTTTGTTTTCAAGATTTGTCTTTACTGATTTGCACTGTACATAAAGTAAAACACAAGTTGAGATACTCCATTGCAAAAGAAATTGGTAGTTCCTAGTGCTGTGCATAGTTCTGACTCTCCTGCCAACTCTGTTTATAACTATACTTTTCCTACATTTTATGTGGGTTTCTCTTATATCCTGAGCAGTTTATAAGAAGTAATGGAAGACCAAGTAGTGACTTAGATGTCTAGTTTGTGTGAAGGAACTTTGAAATAGTATTAAACAGATATTTGTACCTGAATTACATGGAATAGGCCTGAGCAGACTAAATGTTGGCAGTTTCCCAAAACAGATGATTTGTTTATATATGTTGAAAGGATACCTGGCATCTAGATAGCTTTCTGTGGAAAGAACAGTAGCAGAGAAAGGGTGGGTGCAGTGAGAGGGCAGCAGATGTGGCATACACCCAGGCCTGGCTATCTGGAGCTCCCACTCTTAGCATTTACTGGAGAGCAGACATTTCTGTGTTCTAGGCTTGTATTGAGCCTCACACAGACAGACTGGTTCATGGCTGGGTTCTTACATAAGACAGTAATATATAAATTACTTATAAAGTATTAAATTACATATAAAATATAAATTACAATGATGATAAACGTTATAGCGTGAGTAAATGACCTAACTTTCATAGGAAAGTAGTTTTTAAGGTACTTTTTGTTAGATCTTTTTTTTTCTCTGTCTGTAAAAATGCCTTGCTTTCAGCAGTAAAGTTTGAGTAAGTTTGGACTATTTTCTTTCCTTGGGTTTAGTTGTTTTTTCTCTAGGAAACTACTCTTCCTGCAGTCATCTTAGTTTTTATCCCTTTTTTGTCCATTTTTATGTTGGTAGTGAATGGATCCATTCAGAATTCCAGTCTGCACAGAGTACACTGAGTTCCAGGGTGTCCTGTTGTACAGGAATGTTACCTGCTCATGCGGTAGCCACGGTACTGCAATACTGGTACCATGGCTCTCCTCCTGGGGAGATAATTTCTGTGGGAATACTTAGTGAAGGTAAAACTATTTTTGCTTCACATGTTCTCTTGTAGCTTTGCCTTGCATATAATATCTTTCCCCTATTTATAACGTTATTTTTTAATCAATATTTTTCATTTAATAGAAACTTGTAAAACAAATCATGTGAGGTTAAGAGTTTGTTTCATGATAAGAACTTCCAAATCTAACAGAGCTTGTGATAAAGCTCACTTTTTACAGGCATCCCTTAAATTAATATTGTCCTTTTGCATATGATCTCTTAGTGTTTTATTTTAAATGTTTTTCTAATGTATGTATTTTGTGCAAGAACGCTTTATAGCTCTTAGAGGCTAGGCTATGAAAGTGTGTTCTTCTTGTGTAGTTATGTATACCAATAAATGGGATCTCTCACAGCAGCCATTTAACCCTTATGAAATAAATATTTTTTCCCCTTTTTTAAGACGTACAACCAATACAGCAATTGTTACAGCAATTATTACAACACAGGAAAGACACCTCTTGGAGATGGTCCAGAGGAGGGCCACACAAAATGATCACAGGGATGAACACCTCTTTTATGAAAACAGGCTGAGAGAGTTGATGTTGTTCAGCCTGGAGAAGAAAAGGCTCTGGAGACCTTATAGCACTTTCTGTGCTTAAAAGTTCTTATAAGAAAGATGGGGACAAACATTATAGCAGGACTAGTTGCAATAGGACAAGGGTAAAGGATTTAAAGGGAAGGGCAGTCAATTTAGATTAAATATAGTTAATTTTTTTACAATGAATGTGGTAAAACACTGGAACAGGCTGCCCAGAGAGGTGGGAGACACCTCAGCTCCAGAAACATTCAAGGTCAAATTGGATGGGGCTCAGACACATATGAAGATGTCCCTGCCCATGGCAGGAGGGTTGAACTAGAGACCTTTAAAGGTCCCTTGCAGCCCAAATCCATCTGATGCTATGATTCATTCACATCTAACTATAAGTACAAAGTTACAATAAAAGGGACATCCTGTTTTGAACTGTAGATTGAAAAAGGCAGTCTCCATTTATAATGAGATCTTACAGTTGTAGACTTTTGCAAGTCTGTAGGACTTAATGTTGACACTGGTGAGGATGTAATCAGAAATAACGTGTTTCGTCATTTTTTTTCCCCCTCTTCTTTAGGTCAGTTTTGCATTCCTGAAGGAATTATCTTCTCTATGCCAGTGAGGTTTCAGAATGGTAACTGGGAAGTCATGACAGAATTAGAAGTTAATGAAACTACCCAAAAAGTTCTGGAACGTTTAGCCCATGAGCTGGTTCAGGTGAGGGTTTCTTGCGTCTCGTATATGCCCATTGTGCCACCTATGGGCACATTGTGATACAGCTTTGAACTCTGAGACCTTTAACTGTGAGATGTACGGACTGCACACGTGAACTAAGGAATGGTAAAGACTGGGTATTCATAAGTGTAAGGTAGTTTTTGTGTATTGAAATGAACAGACAACTGTTCTTCTGCCCAAAAAAGAGATGATAAAATAATCATCTCTCTATGTAAATAACTCTACCTATATAAGTGTAGAATTTGTACTCCAAAATTCTGCAGGCTTTGTGCAAAACAGAAATATTGCCTTTTGTTTAATGTTTCTACATTCTATGTTGATTTTACTTATGTGGTATTCAGTGTATTTCTATGCCAGAAGACACCTTTTGCATTTTTATGGCTGTGACTACCCATGAATGAAGGCCAGACCTTACTAGAATTAAGGATTTTTCAGAACACAGAAAATCATTGAACATTATTTTCATCATGAACTTCTTTTCACTTAGTAAGACAAAAAGAATTTATTTGTACTATTGAAATATTTTGAAAGACTGGTCGCAAACTCTACATTCTAGCTTTAATCAGATTTTGTGATCTTCAGTCACGCTAGTAATGTGTAAGAATTATTTTCTTTAAACATATTTTAAGTTTGTTCTAGGAATTAGAGCAGTTTAAAAGAAGGGTGTTATTAAAAGTGTTTTTTCTTCCATTTAGGAAAAGCTTGTTGCACTAAAGGAAATAGACGAAATGCATCCATATGAAGCAGAATAAAAACTCCACATCTTCTCTCAAGTGTTTCTGTAGTGTTTTTCCAATTTAATTTGCTTTTCAAATTAAAAAGCCTTTTTGTCCTCATTCATCTAAATAAGAACAGATGAACACTAAAGCATGTTTTAGTTTTGTTATTTCATATTTTTCTCTATTTTTAGTTTGTGAAATTCCTGCACTTTTCCAATGTTCTCGCCATTGCTTTCTAATTTTCATTCCTACAGACCTTTTCCCTAGTTTGTTTTCTTTCTCCCTTCCTTCAGATTATTTCCAGTACTTTTATATCAGCTATTTGTGTACTATGAGCTGTTCTTCTCCATTAAGGATAGGCTGAAGAATGGGGAAACTATTTGGAGTTAGATGCCCAGAGCCTCTATTGAAGCACAAAACCTTTTGGTTATCCATGATTATTTCTTGGGAAAGGACTACAGACACAATAAGATATTCTTGATGAATGCAGAATTTGATTATTTGACTAATCATGACCTTGTTTAACCCAGACAGGGAATTCCCAATTAGATAAGAGTCTCCTTCCCTGTCTGCTCTCTACTTGAATGGCACTGCTGTTCTGTAGAGCTGTCCCATTCCTCTGGTTGTCAGTGTTAAATGCTAAGCAGAGGCCTTCCGATTGCTAGTGGTGATGTGCTTAGTTGTGGCCTTCTCTTGTGACATCAGTATCAGGTGTTCAAGTATTCCCAAAGTGTCCTGCTTTATCTCCTTGCATGTGGAAGTATTTTAGGAGGCTAACAAAAATAGCTCATGTTTTTGCTTTTTTTGACAGAAATGGAAACCTTGCCTACTGGGCCACTTTAGAGTTATCTGGAGGAGAAAATGCTGGAAATTCCTATATTAAAATCAGGTTTCCATTGCTCAAAAGAGCAAACTAGAAAGAAAGTCTAAGTGTTGCTGTACCTTTTGGTACATTAAAATTTTCTCATTAAAAAAAAAACAACCAGGAATTCTCTAGGTGGAAAAATATTTCAAAGCCAGTGTGAATGTAACATTTTTAACCTGTAGACCAAAGTAAAGTTCCTACTGATTTTAATAAGTCTAGGACTTAATTTCCATGCTACCACTTATTTCTGCAGACCAATAAACTATTGCAAAAATATAGTTTAATGCCTAAAATGTTCATATGAAAATTTTGAGCAGGACTGTCACATACAGAGTAGAAGTTTTATAATTCCAAATTTTTTTTTCCAAGTACTTTTGTAATAAAATATCTTCTTAGGCAAAATTGATTTTTAACACAAAAATATGTTTATACATCTCCTTAGTGACAAGTTCATCTTTGTTTCCACGTTTTTCTTATTTATTTTATGAGTTTCAAGAGAATACTCATGTGTTTCAAATCAAACATAATTAAGTTATTGTTTAAATAGAATTGCTGAGGAACCACTTTTACTTGCATCTTTGGTGTCTTAAATGATGGAGACTGTGTTAATAAAATGTTACTATACTTGAAAATTTTTATCAGATATGTTTAAAACAAAATAGAATGCTTCCTGTTCTTTGAATCAGTTACCTATAGTTGCAATAAATTCATTATTTCTGTTCAAATGGAGGTTCAAATTTTGAATAGGGGTTGACTTCTTATAAGAGGAAACCAAGAGAAGTTACTGCTGATTAGGATAGGACTAGGAGGGATGTCTCCCTGGTCTTAGAAAGAGGAGCTCAGAAAGCTGGGGTATCACAAGGGATCTGGAAGAGTGTGAGTTCTATGTAAAGTGTATATGGGAGAAGCAACTTTTTAGAGAAATTGAGATATTAATATAAGTATCTTCATGGAAGAGTTCACATGGAAATTGTAGAGGTAGGTGTTGTAAAAAGTCATGAAGAGAGGGGTTAGGAACCATTCAGTTCATGAGGAAATGGTCTCCAGGGAATTAGTTTCCAGCAGTGTATGCACAGAAGATTGGCTGTGTTTCTGAGAGGCATCTGGAGGCAGATATCTCAGGAGAAAATAGCAGGGAGGGATGCTACAAGTAGTCTCTACAAACTACTTGGTTTTTTCTATAATTCCTTCTCCAAGATAGAAAAGTTACCTTCTCTAATGTGTATTTACATTTGGGCTTTTTCTATATGAATAGGCTTTAGCAATCTTACTCTTTGAATTCTTTTATTCTGCCTGTGGAGATAGTTCAAACAAACAGCAGTTCAAGCACCAACACTGCACACTGTTAAGGTGAGGGAAAATAACTCTTCCTGCAATACATAAGTAAGATTATCTGACTTCTGAGTCACTAGCTGAAAACCTCTTTTCTCAGAGGCTGGATACAGAAAGAAAAAGCTGTTTAAGATGTCTCGTGTATCCTAAATTATTCTAACTGGATTTGTCTAGTGGTCTGCAGGGAAATTCATGTTTTTCCTCATGGAAGCATTAGTGAATGGAAAAGCTTTTTTTCCTAGCTAGGAGAAAAAGGAAGAAAAACAATAATAGGAAAGCTAAAATATGGTAACATATTCAAAGTTGGTTACAGTTGTAAAACAGCAATTGACTTAGTCATCAGTAAGTTTGGGTTTTCTACAAGTAATAAGGAATTTCTGGGGCACATCTTTTCACAAGTCTCTAAGTCATGTTATGTATGCAGGATATTCACAGTATTGAGGACTCCTATTACCTGGGTGTCATGGTAACTGTTGAAAAATTTATGAAAAAGGGCTTTAAGTTGCATGTGTCTTACAAATGTTATTTATAGATTCCTCATAAACCTTAGCATTAGGGTGTACTGAAGAGCTTTGTGGTTGGTCTGAACAATCCTTGTTCTAGGACGTTACCACTAGGGCTTAGTATTTTTCTTCTTTGTATAGCGACCCCAACTCTTTGTTACAGCACACTGTGCTTTCTGCATTACTGTGTCAGCTTCTACCTCATTTTCAATCTCTATAGCAACAGTTTCTCAGCAACTGGGATGCTTAGTAAAGGCCTCTCAATTTAGAAATATTGCACTCCAACCATAAAAAAAAAAAAAAGCTCTTTGAAACAAAGATCAAAGAAGTTTTATCTTTAATAATTCAGGATATTTATTACTAATTAATTAGTGTTCCCTGTTTTGACTGCTTAGACAATTACCTGATACTTTGATCTTGGCCTTTGCTAGGCATTTGTTTGGAGCGGTTTTAATTTAAAAGCAAAACCTTTAGAACTGTGTCTTGAAGTCAACTTTTAAGTGCTGTAGAACTACTGGACTTCTCTGGCGATGTCATCTGACTTCTGCACCTTTACTAAGTAATAGGAGGAAGGTAAGCACAGCTACTGTATTTAAGAGGAGACAATAATTTTGCCCTTTGAACAAAACATAGAATGTTTTCACCCTTCACAGGAATCAAAAGTAATTGTAGGTTCTTTTATGCATATTTAAGACGTTGATCAAATGTTGTCTGATTTCAAAAGAAGAAAAGTCTCTGTGATCAAGTCAGTTGATCTGCTGGGAGGTTTCTGCCTTACTTCATGTGGCTTGTCTTTCTCTGTACTTTAATTTAATTATGTAGCATGCTTCAAAATGCATTTTATTTGCTAAGGTATGTATTCTGAGAACCTGTAAGGCAAACAAAGTACATATAAGTAATCAAGTGTTACTTTTCTTTCACATTCCACTAAGAATCATGAAAAAGGCTATCCTTGTTCTGCACATAAGAGTATTCATGTTAATAGGACCAGGATTGTTAACTGTAACAATTTATTTCCTGAACATTTGTACATAGTTTTCATTTTTTTGTTTGTTTTCCTAAGTGTTTCTCACTATTAAAGCACACAAGTAACTGAAATATAACACACAGGCTGAAATAGTGTATCAATGGGCAAAATGACTTCAAATTTCATGGGCAGCAGATACTGCTTTTGCTTTCATATTGTGTTCATGTGCTAACACTGAAGTAGATTCTCTTTGTTTCACCCAGGCACTCCTACTGCAGTGAAGATCTGGGCTGTTGACAGAGTTTTGTATATGAAAATGTAGACTGTACATACATAAATAATGTCTTCTGTAACTTTTTGGAGGGAGGGTTCATAGATATGATCCTGTACAATGATGGCCAGTTTGGTAAAACACATAAACACAGGGTTAACTTTGAGACCATGAATACCCTAGCACAAGACTATAGAGTGTTTTTCCATATGGGTAATTTAAATGTTAGACATTGTGCTGTACTCGATCTGGTCATCTTACAGTAAGTATCAAGCACTCATAGATTATGCATGCTTTATAACTCAGTAAGTCAGTGGATCTGTTCTTCTTTGAGTGAATAAATTCTAATGAGTTCTAATTTAAGTGAGTTTAACCTGGATATTTTTACATTCATCCTGTCCACTTTATTTTATGTACCTCTGGTACAGAGGGAAAATAAAGGAGGCAAGCTGTGTGTTTATAAGTCTACCTTTTGTATTGCTACATGTAGCTTTCACCAAACACTTATGTTTAATTCATTGCTCTGTGTCTTCTGATTTCATTGATTTCTGTACATGAACTTTTCTGTCAAGCTATGCAGAGGCTCCTACTACTGCAGCTGTTTTAGGAACAGTTGTATCATATGTTCATATATATTGCATATAAATATATATCTATAGGCAGGCTTATGTGCCTGTGTAAATGCTGGCCAAAACTGTAGTTTTGCAGAACCCTTAGTAAGAAAGAAAATAGAATAGTGGAAAAGAAACATTGTTGTATTTCTTTCAAAGAAGGACAACAGTAAAAACTGTGGCATTTTAGTCTTGAATGAAAAAGACTATTACAGCAAATATGTATCTCAGTATTTTAAGTATCTAAATTTAGGTTATGACTGAAACCTAGGGACTGAAACACAAAGTTGCAGCTTTCACCAATTAAAATGGTGATAAGCATATTTATGATAGACTCAATAATTTTAGATCATTGAATATTTGTGCTTCATAATTGGCCAGTGTTATGAAGGCTTTTTGATACCTCTATGAGGGTCCGATCCTGGCCACAAGTCCCAGACAGAATGACACTGTTAGGAATCACCCAACCCGAAGCTCAGGCGAGGTATCCAGCCTCAGGCAAACTTAGCAAGCAACTATCAGTGAATTCAGCTCTTAGCAGTGAATATCAGCTCTGAGCAGTGTAATTCAGCTCTTGCTTGCTAAGTGCCCTGGCAGACACAGGGAGAGAGAGGAGAAGGCCGTAAGCAGTTCCTCAGATGATGTTCTTTATTTTGGCATCCTCTTCGAAGGGTTGCAGTGACAGCTCTTCTGGCTTAACAGGGCAATATTCGGGGTTTATATAGGGTAGAGGGGTTTTGAAAAGTGGACCAATGGGAGAGTTGAGGTACAATTTGGCCTATAGTCTTACAGAGAGATAAGAGAGGTCCCGGGGCTCCAAGGGGTTTCTTTTTGGCTACTCATCGTGACTTGCATTTCCTTATCTCAGGCCACTGACCGCCAGGGAGGCCTCACAGCCTCCGAGGCTGCAACAGGCCAGTATTCTGTCATGTTTATGACAAATGATCAATGATTCTCACTGAAAAAATCTTAGAAGTGAATATTTGTTTAAGTTCAGATTTAACAACAAGTTTATTATTTAAGTTTTAGATACTTTCCAACTATCTAAATTTTATTATTTTGGCAAACTTCCCCTTTGTTCTGCACAATAAGCCATATAGATGGCCTTTGGAATCTTGTGTGACTTAGATCCATTATACCTACTGTTTTGCAACTGCAGTGTTAGCTGAAAGATAATTACTACAGCTAATTCATATTTATATTTCTGTGATTGGAAATATAATGTACCTTAGAGCATTAGTGAAATAAATCCTGAGGGGATACATTCAGTTTCCATTATTACAAGGACATAACTACTTTTGCTTTCACTGTAGTTTAAATAAGTAGATTCATGATTAAGCTTCCTTTTCCCTTTCCATGTCAGCTCAATAAGAAATAATGTGAGCTCAGCCTAAAACTTTAGTTCTGCTTGAAATTTTAGAAAATACTTTTGACTAATTGCAGTCAATGAATCTTGGGAACAATCTGATGTAGATATGCCCTCTGTGACCTGATTGTACACTATGGACTGTGTAGTAATCCTGCATTTAGACATTGGGGTCTTAATAGTGAAAGATTTCATTTCCTGTACTTAAAACTGTTTTGAAGATTGGTTTTGCCCTGCTACAGTTTTGCAGTTACTTGAATTACTCCTATTTTATGCTGAGCAGAGAGCTTGCAATTTGCTGGCATTTCTCTGCACATGGCACCAAAACTATTTTGTTTAATGTAATTCTGTTTAATTTAATTTCTGAAATGCATCCAGTGAATTTTTCAGATTAAAAGGTTTGATTTGAATGATTTGATATATCTCTGTCTAGAATATGTGGTTTTACACTTTGGTTTGTTTTGTTATAGAACACCTAATACCATCTGTTAATTTCAAATGGATCCAGACTTGCAGGGTAAGGATTTTTCTTATTTTTTCCCAACTTTTCTCAAAAGGCATTTCTGTGTCTTTTTGAACAGAAACTACTGAATTTTAATGAAATCATGCCACCTTGAGAATCTCTGTGCTGTAGCATGGAAATTACAAATTACACAGCTGTGATGTCCTACCTTTATTGTTGGATCAGTCCTGGCACCTTCCTTGCCATTATCACATTGGCTTATGGAATGGTCAGGCACAAAGGGCCGTGATCCCTAATTTATAATAAATGATAAGGTTTTTTCCATACTTTGGGATAGGCATGGCGAGTGGTCATACGCTCCCTTTTTGAGTGCAAAATCTCATCTGATGCCTTGTCTGCCACAGAGCAAATAGCTCAAAATGCAGGGTAGCAGGTAACCAGCTGAAGATGTCAGAAATCAGTACACTTCTATGTCTGTAAGAGCTCCTTTGTCAGCTTCTCAACAAAGGGCATTTATATTTCTTGAGGTGAAATTTGACCCACAGCAGAATGATTACATGCTGATTTTCTGTCCAGGGGGGAAGCTCCCTTCCTATGAGAAATGAAAGATTTTAATGTCCTTAAATAGCCTCTGATCAATAATAATTCTAAAATGCTTTGCTGTTTTACTTATGTGTCCTCACAAGTTAATTCTGGAACTGTGCTTGACAGGCACAGAATGCCCTACTTTGAGGCCACATTTTTTCTGTAAGAGTGGACTTGAATTAAGTAGCAGATGGCTACTAGAACAGATTCCCTTCACTTCGAAAATCATCTTGTACTTGGAAGGTGTTTGAATTGAATCATGTATATTTCTAGCATTTGTATTTGAAAATAAGCATTTGGAACTTAATCCATAGCCTACTGAAAACTGTGGGAGTTGTTCTGTTGCTTTCAAAAGGGCTTTGGATCAGTTTATTGAGGAAAGAGAGCTGATGATGCATGGAAGTCAAAACCCATTTTTCACGTTGTATGACATGCTACACTACATCTCCAAATAATATCACAAAACATAGTATGACAAGAGCAGGACTAAACAGATGGTATAGCAGTTAATGGCATCTTCCTATAGCTTAGACAGCATCTGGGAACCAGCAGAGCCCATAATTTGCTGACTATTAATATTAATCTGGTGTATTTCTTGGAAACCATTGCACACAGATTGGCTCCTTTTCAGACTGAACAGGTGAAGTACTTTGTGAGTTATTTCTACTCATTTATACATATTTATTACTTATCTTTAACCTTAATCAACTGTGTAACTCTTCCTCTCTGAAGTACAGGGAGAAAAGAGTCTCTGAGGACAGAAGGATAACTCATAAATCCCTTTCTAGTTTCTGAAGTTTAGTGAACAAGCCTTGTTTTTTGGTCTTGAAGTTCTAGGTATGTGTGTAAAATATCAGGTATAGGTCATGGTCAGCATCTCTTACTTTCCACTCAGAAGAATATCCTTTAGTGACATGAAAGAAATAAGCTGAAATCATATAAAGGTATGGTATTTATTCAAGCAGATTGAGTGAGTTTGCTAAACAGAGATGTTAAAAGTAATTTGCTCTGGTAAATGGCTTATCTTCTTCTTCAAGAATCCCACATGTTGATCTTGACAGAAGATTTGTTTAGCGCTTGAAACAATATGCATCCAAAACAATAACCCTGCTGTGCAAACTGACAAACTGCTCCTTGTAGAAGAGCATCTCTGATCAAAAAACTTTTTTGCCTGAAGAAATATTATTTCATTATGATCTTGGCCAAAAGTATGTGCAGTGCATAACTCTCATAGGCATTGTTCTGATCTGTGAATAAACTTGATTCCCAAAGAAGCAGATGTGCTCTCTGTTAAATTGTCACTGTTT
Source organism: Acrocephalus scirpaceus scirpaceus (assembly GCA_910950805.1). NCBI lineage: Eukaryota > Metazoa > Chordata > Aves > Passeriformes > Sylviidae > Acrocephalus > Acrocephalus scirpaceus. The sequence goes on from OU383779.1 coordinate 44,963,207, forward strand.
ATGAGAAGACTGTTCACCCCACAAAGTTATTTGAAAAAAAAGAAAATGTTTTCTTTTTATTTTCTTTTTGTTTTTCCCCAAGTTTTCCTTCAGAGTGTTGATCAGTTCGAAACTCCAAATTTGGTTGGTTTGAGTTTTAGTTAGTTTTGAATGAATCACTCTATTGTAATATGTGTTTGTTTTCTTTCACAGAGGCCTTCAATGATGTTCAGAACTCCATATACAGAACAGCCCTAAAACTACGCTCAGTACAAAGTCTTTGCCAGTGTTAGTAGCCAAAGACAATCCTGTGCTTTTACAGGGAGGAGAATCTGTATAAAATTTGCATTGCTGTCGCCATGAGTTATTATGCTACTTTGCTCTCTCATTTTCCACCTTAAAGTTTCAGAATGTATTATGAACACCTAAGATCTAGGTAGTGCTTCATATACAAATTGGTTTTTTTTTTTTTTTTAATGTCAATGGAAATACATTAGTGAAATTCTAAAATTATGAGAGAATCAAATTATTTTTACAATCTGCAACACTGCTATTTACACATCAATGACAATTATTAATCTATATCTATGTATTATTATGCTCATGAAAAGTCAAATTATAATATGTTTCTTAGGACTTGATTTATTGGAAATAATCATGGCTTATTGGAAATGCATTGACTGACTATAAGAATTTATGAGAGCAAAATAGAATATGATAGACCAGAAAATTCCTGGTTAGTATGTCTAAAGTGAGAGAAATTTCAGTGCAAGCAGAGAATTGTGCAACGAAGTCTTGGTCACCTAGCTCACTTTGAAATTACTGGATGTAAATTCCATATTGAGCTAAATTTTGTGGAAATCTTGAATTTTCCATTTGAAACAGTCTGTTGCTGAAAATGCACAATATTGCAAGTGAGGTCTTCAGGGTGGCACAGAGAAGACGACTAGTTTGTTGGCCTTGGACATATTTCTTACATTTGGGGAATCTCTTCTATGAATATATTTAGTCTGGTCTCAGCCCTGATATGGTTTATCTGCCTGATGCTCTGTGTCAATGTGAAAGTACCAATTCACACAGGTGCTGGTTTCTTTTTATGTGGTGTACTGTTCTAGGCTTCATTTTACAGACTTGTTCTAGCTAGGCATTTCTGATAAAAAGAAGTAGTCATGCTTCCATTCAGGAAAAGGCAGGGATCCTCATTCATTTCTTCCTTAATTTTCCCACAGTGGATTTGATTGGTGTTGCTCTGATTCAGCACATCCTATCAAGTGAACAAAGCCAGAGGGAAGAGCAGATTTCTCTGAACACGCAACAAATCTCTAGAATGCTGATGAAACTGTTCCAAAGGGCAAGATTAGAAAAACCAGGCCAGGTAGATCCAAGAGCTGCTGAATTCACAATGAGCCTGCTGATTGCCATGTATGACAGGTGAGAAGAGTAAATGTAGATCCATTGTGAAGTACCACAGAAGCAAAGAACGTGTTTTTTGGACAGGACCTTAACGATCATATAGCTCCCACCCCAAGTATTGCTAGACTAAATGTATTTCTACCACTCATACACCATTTCTGTGTGAAACTCTCACATTTTGATTGGTTTTGCTTTGTATAAAAACTAGGAGTAGTTCAGCTGTAGGAATATGAAGCACAAAACCGCATCAGAAAGTGGTCAAATATTCCCAAAACTATCTCGAAATCTAGACTTTTGCCAGTCCATGCTGACTTTTTCTCTGAACAACTTTACTAAGCAGCTCTTCTTCTGATTTCCAAGATATTTTGATACACTCCTAAGAAAGAATCCATATTTGCCTCTGGAGAACAGTACCCATGCACAGGTCCGGAATTTGCCAGTCACTTTTCATTATTCATTTTTCTCAAGCTTAAATAGTTCATCTACCAGTTATGAAACAAAATTGATGTTTCATAACTAAGCTGAGGAGTTTAGTGGATAGAAAAGTTTCTGAAAATAATAAGGAAACAGGTCACAGAGTGTATTTTTCTTATATAATATTCGTGAATAATGAGTTCATTCACTAAAGGCAGGATTGTTTTATGTTTGCATCAGATTTGAAAGACAAAGACTAAGTTCATTGCTCAAGTTATTTACCACAGGTGGAATCTTTCCCTTCTACATCACAGCAAAGTTTTTTACTGAACACAAATGAGATGTAAGTGGTCTGCAGGTATTTTTCTTGAATCATTATTCATTACTCATATGATCACTACTGCTTAAGGTCTCATTTTTTCGATTTTTTTTTGTAAAAAATCAATTAAGTTTAAGAATAAATGGTATATTAAGAAACAAGGCTAGAAACATCAAGAGTATTTTGTAATTTGTGTGTGCTGTAGGGAAATAATTTAGAAGAATCTTCTTGATAGGACTATCTTGGTCTTTTAGTCTATTATCTTAAGACTGTCATTTTCTTTTTGCTGCTAGTTCTTTTAAAAAAAAATTCACAAGTTTCTTGATGTGTATATAAGATAGAAAAAGCTTCTTATAATTTTCTAATCATGTTTTCTCTGTAGAGTGCTATTCTCCACCATTAACACTGGAAAGTATTTCATAGGAGGAGAACATAGGAATTTTCCATGTTTGTGCGCTAGTTTACTTAATAAGCTTACATCAACATCTTAAGGGAGTTTGCATACTTTAGGTTTAGTCTTGAAGTTTTTTCTTTGAAATTTCTGGAGAAACAACAATTTCCCATGCAGTTCATACTTTAGAGACTATATTGCGACATTACTGTGTGGGTTTATCTAAAGACTCTTGAAGGCAATTTTATGTAATGATATTTTGAAGCTTTGCAAAAGTAATATCTTAAATATAGGTTTCCAGGATTTCCTGATTTGTGGTTTCTGATTAATGTCTGCATTGTCTTTGCAAAAAAAAAAAAAAAAGAATTAGTGTTTTCATTAGGTGCCTATGTCACAAAATTGGGTTCTAAATTAATCTACATTATTTATTATCTAACCATCAAAACTAAATGTCCTGCTCCTGCATTTATCCTTTTGATTAAATTGAGTTTCAGTGAAATTAAATGTAATCAAGAGAAGCTCAGTGCAGATCTGGGGCCATAATGGAGCTGCCTGATGATATATGCAAAATTCAGATTGTATCCTTTATTCACTACTGTATTTTGGAAGTCTTTCCACAAAAAAATGGAGCAGAAATTTTTTAGGACATACATTGTAAATGTAAAATTACATTTTACTTGGAATGTGAAGTCTTTGAAGGAGATGTTGTCTTTTTATTTTATGATTGCATGGTGTCTTGGAACAGTTAACTCTGCAGTTATGTTCAGTGACAAAGGGTTCTAGACATAAAATATCACTGAAATATTACATTGGTTACATTTATACACATAAAAGGATACTAGTTTTGACGTTTTCTTCCTACATAGTATTCTATTCTTTAGAAGTTTGTCTTTATATTCTCAGTGAATGTAGTGTAACTTATTTCGTTTTCCTAGATCTGGAACAGGGTATGTCAAAACTAAATCTGCTGCAGCTGCCTTAATTTCTCTTTCAGGAGACACTCTACTGGCTAAATACAGAGGTGGGAAATATATGATTTTATACACTGCCTGAAATACTGAAAGTAGAGGAAATTTTCCATTGTAATTTTTTTATTTTAAAAGAAAACTCAGCTCTGCCATGAAAAAAGTCCATTATGTTGAGTGCTTAGTTATAGAGAAAGGCTGATGCAGAATAATACTTTTCAATCAATATCTGTAGCCATCTTTGCAATAAAGAGCCTCAGAAGAGGTCATAGTAAAGTTTACGTAGAGATTCTATTTGCCTAGAAGAAAAGAACAGAAACATCACAATTTTAAATTACCAATTCACAATTTAAATAGAGCACTTCTTGTATAAACATATTTAAATATTTTTCTTCCTTGCTTTCTTTCTCTTTCCCTTGCTGTAGGGAGAATTATGGTCACAGCAGTCACTGAGAGCCTGTTGGGTACATAATAAAGTGAAACTTTCTTGAGGAGTTTATTTGTTAGACTGCAATTATCATAGCAGTTTGAAGATAGCTTGAATATAGTTCAGGCTCTGCCGGGATTCCAGGTTTTTTCCCTTGTGTTCAGCTTTATTCCAGTTCTATGCTGTCCCTGATGGGAAGGAGACCTTGATTACCCGTAGTGCCCTGAGAAGCCTGCTAACAGACTTAAATCAGGTAATGTCACTAGAATGCTGTTAGACAACAGATTTTGTAGGAGGGTTCTAACCTAGGAGAAAAAAACCCTCATGACTGATACCTTTCACATTTGATTACCTTATGGGACTGAAGTTAATAGGGCACTGTGGACATTGGGACCTATCACGCGAAGTAGGTAAAACAAACAAATCCTGTCCCTTTTCTCAAAATAACCACTTGCATTAATGAATGCCTCTGTGCATTCATGTTGCCTGGGCTTACAGTTCCTGCAAACAGCTGGATACAACTGTTCCTAAAGGAACTCCAAAATTCAGATGCCTGTACTCACTAGAATAGCTAGCAGTTGCAGCAAGTTGCCTTAGCATACAGGTATTACCAGCTGAACTGATGCTGAAAATGTGATCTAAAAATGACCTCTGAGATTTAAACTCAGTGTCCTTCAGTATTATAGCGTTGATACATAGTATGTTGATCCATTATAGTAAGTGAGTTGGAAACAAATCATTCTGACACACCCTGAACAGTGAAACTGCATACTGATGGTATGAATATGAACGGGTTTTCTTCAGAACAGTGTGCAAAATGACATTGCTATAGGTGCTTCACCATCTGTGTGCTGTCACCATCACAGCAGAGCATGATGGGAACATCTGTTTTTTATTGAGGTGTTTCTGAGCCTTTCTTCTTGATGTAGGTCCCAGCCATTGTGGGAGAAGGCTGCACTCTGTCTTGTGTGGAAATTGCAATTCATGACTGTTTCCATGGGGTGAGTGAAATTCTGATGTCCTGGGAAATTATTCTAAATGTTGCTGATTGATTAAAACTTCAAGTGTATCACCACATAACATCCCCGAGTATCTACTTTTAAGAAGCAGGGCTATCATCAGTCTCACAGAATGAGAGGATTTGCATCTATAGAAAAGATGCTCAGTAGCATACTACTGAGGACTCTTGCATTTATTCCAAAACCATTGGAACCCAGTAACATTTTACAGGAATGAAAATTTATGCCAGCAAAATCCAGTATCAGAGCTTTTATTAGAGATGGTAGGTGAACCACCAGTTTTTTACAAGTGATTGTATGAACTTGAGACGTGTTTTTTCTAGGTTCTGAATGCAGCTATTGTCGAAGAAAAATTCCTGTCTTGGCTGAGATCAGAGCCTGCTGTTCTCCAGTGGCTCCCTACATGTTACAGATTATCAGCCACGGAAATGGTTTCTCACCAAGCTAGGTGCAGAGTCTGCAAAGTTTTCCCCATTACAGGCATCAGGTGTGTCAATGGTCTTTAGCATCCACATAATTAGTTCTTACCATCGTTTGCATATCTTACAGGCTGTAACTAATGTACTAAGTAACAAACTTTGGACGTAATCTAATATAAGCAGGAAAAGAGGGATAGAGAGAACCACTGCAGTCTAATGCTCAAGCCTTCATCCTACTTCTCTTTAGCACAGGCGTGACTATGAAAACTTGCCAAAGGTAAACTGGCAGTCCAAAGATAAAGCCTCTGTATCTCATTTCTTAGTTATTTTTCCTGTAACCAATTGTATTAACTGGCTCGTTAAGTTTTCCATCTTAGCATCTTGGTCATCTAAGTAATGGTATAAAATGGCATAGTGGTATAAAAAGAACACTATCCATTACCTTCTGATCAGAATGCTCAGAAAAGCATGTTACTATTACTATATTCTCACTGACTGTAAGCTTGCAGGTTTAGTTTCTTGCATTTTAGTTTTTTGTTTACAAATCCTATGTCAATATTACAGTTCCATGGGAGCAGCAAATAGAGCTGGTGCATAAGAAGCATATGAAGTTGTAACTGCATTCTGAAAAATGGGAAATGGTGCTAGAACAATGGTTTCTTCCATGGACTGCATTTCAATGTGGCAAATAAATAAGATCAAAACTGTTGGTTTCTTATCAGTGCCTGCTAGAACAGAAAGTCTAAGATTCTTAGCCTGCAGGGCTCCAACACAAAATGACTGGTGGGTTCAGAGAAAAGTCCACAATCATTTGGACAAAACAACTTGAATTCAGAGAATGCTGAGGAAAGTAGTTATCCTAACAAAGCTATTTCTTTGCATTTCAGAGCCCAGGGATCTGGGTTTCCAGTAATCAAGCTTACTTACACCAAGTTCTTACTTGTGGGGAGGTAAATAAATACTTTTGTTCTCCCTCACAGGTATCACTGTTTAAAGTGCCTCAATTTTGACCTTTGCCAAGCCTGCTTTTTCACTGGCCGTCTCTGCAAACCACATAAGAGATCACATCCTGTGGTGGAACACTGTGTACAGGTAGAGTCCTATTGTACTGATTCATTTCCCTGTTGAGGTTCTTCATGTAGGCAAGTGGGCAGTGGATTCTTGAACTACATGCATTAGAAAGTTATGTGTGTATTAGCCATAACAGCCATGACATATTACCATTACCAGTCTGGGAACAGGGAGACGGGAAAAGGACAAAAGTGGACTTCTAACTTTAGAATGAATGTTTTGTTCTGGAGTAACTGAATAGAGCTATGAAATATCCCAGTGCAAGTCTTCTTCTTAGGGAATTTTATGGCAAGTTTTCTGTTTGCAGCTAATCCTTAAACCTATGAAAAGTCCCCTCAATGTCCCAATGTTCCCTCATCCCAAACCCAACACAGACTCATCCAGAAATTAATTAATCCTAAAGTTATACAAACTCCTGCATGAAATGTCTTTCTTTTTTTCTCTTTTCTGAATGTCTTCAGTTTTTCCACTTTATTGTAAACCTTTCTGACTCATTTGTCTTTATCAGTTAGGGATACAGCACAAAGAGGCAGCATGTGCCCAACTAAGATCACATACCTGGACTCTGTTACAGGAGCCACTTGTGCTATCATCACACTAGTGGCAAAGTACAACACTGGGAATTAGTGTATGGAAGACCAGCTTCTCCTTTGAGCAGGAGATTCCAGATCTTGCACACAACAGCAGATGAATTTTTTGTGGATCTCTATAACAGTATCCTTCTGTTCCAGTAAATGAGCTCAAAAGCACTTAGGAAAATTTCCCTAGAAAGCTGTACCTCCTGGTCTCCTTCCAGTCTTCTGCAGTTAATGTGAAAGATACTTGGGCAGCCAGTGTCTGCACTAAAACTAGACTGTTAGACTGCTCTTGTAGTTACCCTTTGTCTGGGGTAGCATTAAACTCTTACCACTTCACTGCCCTCTTCCTGAAAACAAAACCCTATTGCTAACATTGTGAGAAATTATATCTGGATACTCAATATCTGCATTAAAAATAACTGCACAGTCCTCCAAATATTCTTCCTCATACTCCATCTGTTAGGAAGTAGGAAAATCAAATGTTAACTGATCTCATGAAGAGATTTCTAAGTAGAGACATTAAAATTAGTGTGACTGGAGAATGGATGGCAGTGTGTGTTTGTGGAAGCACCAGAAGGACTGGCAAAGAGATAAAGCAAGGCAGGAAATGTTGCAGCCTGGATTGCAGCCACATTGTTGCTGCAGAATTGCAATTGAATCACTGAATGTAAGTTTTCTTTATGAAGCCCTACTAGTAAATATTACTTTATAGGCCAAATATTACAATACAGGCCAAAATCTATACCAAAATTTAAAAGATAAGCTACTCACTATGACAGATACCATTTTTTTGTCTGTTGTGTGGGACATAAAATAATCAGCAGTAAGTTGCTATCCCCATACCTTCCACTCTTAGCAGGTGCTATTCTTGCCTGGGTAAGTTTTCACACCTTCTTTATCTGGAACTGAGCTGCTGAGTGGGGGTTTAAAATATCAGCAGAGTTTTTCCGTACCGTGCTGACACCTTGTGGCAACGTTACTACCATGTTGAGAAGCACCAGGAGACATGTGGTGTATTTTCTTTGTTTTCCTGTTCAGTATGTCAGGTCTCTCCCCATGTTCTGCAGTAGTCACTTGGGGCAGATTGGTTTGTCTCCTCCAATAATACAGCTACTGAGATTAGTTGTTGTACATGAGACTGACACTCCTGTGATAAATGGATATGTATTTTACTGTATTCTCTGAGAGGAGGATGTGAGCTATGGAAGACTATATCTACAAATGCTTTATACAAGTATAAAAGTATTTCTTCCTTAGATACTAGTCAGCAGAATTATTGTTGTGACTGTGAGCTTAATCATTGTAACTACCAAAATCCTGTGTTAGGCATTTCCAGGCTGCCTGACTTTGATCCAGGCAGTATTTTGCCTAAAAGGATTGGAGCTGTGGTGCTGCAGCATTACCCACCTCAGCTCCCCTTCTAGGGCTCAGATAGCAGCCATGAGCCTTGTCAGATGGTGAACAGGTGGGCCTCTACTTTGGAATATGTCTGCTTCTGGGCAGTACCTGTTTGAAAAGTCACATTCTTCTTTATTATCCCTCATTCCAACAGATGTCAGCAAAGGCGAATGCCAAATATTTTCTCCGCACCATCAGGAACAACCTGTTTGAAGAGCGCTGCAGAAGAAAAGAGGCTCAGAGAAGGACAGCTCTGGAGTCAGTGGAGGAGAGGCACTTCCCTGCTCACAAAAAAACTTTGTGAGTTTCAGTTTCAGATGAATTTATAATCTCTGAGTGTCAGGCTGTGGAATATTGCTTGATTATGTCCTTTGAGTAAGGGATTTTGTTATGACAGATACCATGTCATGATTTTTTTATTAAAAAGGGAAAGAATAACTGAGAAGTTGCTGCACATTGTTACGTAGCTTAACTATGGTTACCATGCTGACAACCTAATGATCAATTGTCTTATAAAATATAACAGGCCTGTGTCTTGCTTCCCTCCTTCCTTATGTTGTCTCTTTCACCCCATTCCATTCCTTATACTCAGTCTAGGATCAAACATTGCAAATATTTACTACCTTTACAACTGCATGGGTTTTTAAGTACCTCCTCTGTGACAAATCCATTGGAAATTAGCTGTGAATACTTTCCACATGTGACCCACAGTGCATTCACTGGCAGGCATTCTACTCAAGTCCTACTAAATTGCAGTGGAATTACTCACAATAACAAATAAATGATATCACCATTCCTCTTCTTTCAGACCAGTTGTTTTGTTTGCTTTGGTTAATATTTAAAGTCATTACTGTATTTCCACTGATTACAATGGTTAATAATGAGCATTGGAGGTTATGTTGAGATTTTTCCCAATAATTTCTTTCCTTGCTATGAGATTTTGGTTGATACTTAGGTATAGAAACTGAAGGGAATGATTACAGGACATTAGCACTAGAAACATACAAAGGGTGAGATTCCTTCCTATTTGTATAAAGATCTAGCAACTGTCTTGCATATCACACGTGTTCTTCAAATGAGGCTTCAGTGAGGCTAAAATAGGGGAAAAATGGTTAGTCCCCTCTAAAATAATTAATTTCATCTTTATGTGAAGGAGGAGAAAAATCTGTTTATAAAATTGGATTGTGCTACTCTGGTAGGTTTTCAGTTAGAAAACAATTTTTTATATACTGTAAGACCAATGGATGATAGTTACAGTGATCTTCATGGAGAATATTATTTCAGTGTTTGTTTTTTAGAATGTGGCGAAATGCAAAACACCTTTCATTGCTAATGTTTGTATTCGGCAACAAAACAGTCACTATTTTGAATGTAATTTAATCTTTCTGGAAGCAATTGAGATTTCTCTTTAATTCTGTTGGGGTTTGCTTACCTGCTTCTTGGGTAGCAATAAGACAAAGAATTTGGGGTTGCTGTTACAGGTGCTACTGTGGGTCTGATAAATATCTAGGCTTTTCCTAGCATATGATGGACTGAACAGCGGGATACTTTGCTATTTTTTGTAGTTGAATTTCCTAATATACTTAACTCTTGGCTAAAGGAAGCAAAAAAGAGAAGCAGCAAATTGCACTGAGAATAAATGGGTGGAAAGAAGAACCTGTTGCTGAGATTCTGTTGCAAGAGTGGAATTTGATTTCAGGAATTTCATTCTTTCAACCAGAATATGCCAGCAGGCATAGTAAACTTTACTTCTTGCTTAGTCAGTAGCACATCTGTCTATTTTCACTGCATTAGTTTTCTGCATTGGGATCTTCCTGGGTAGAAAAACCATATGAGTCCTGATCCTTTCCCTACACATTACTTCCCTGTTGATATACAGTCCTCCTGTGGAATTCAGTGCTTCATCACTACTTGGTCCTGAAAATATGTCTTTCCCAGTGGACAATTGTGTCCCAGAGTCACCCAGGTTCATACCTGAAAACAGGACTGTAAGGCAGAAGAATGAGAATAACAAGAAGACACCACAGCAAGACAAGACAATAGCTCAGGTGAGCAAAACACAAAGCAGTAATAGTTCTAAAGCTGTGAAGAAGACCTAGCAAGTTAATTATCTAACTGCCTTCCAATTCCAATGAAAATGTAATGGGCAGCTTCACCTTTCTGTTAATTCCTCACTTATGGTGAAAATTGTGGAATATGAAAACTTAGTGAGGTTTGGGTTTGTTGTCTTCCCAAGATTAGTGACTAACTCTTCAACTTCCATGACCTTCAGAAGCACCTGGAAGAATATTTGCTTTGGGGTATTTTGAGTTGTTGTAGAGTAGCATGCTAAAGTCTAGATGGGTCTGGAGTCCTCTTGCTATTCTGACAGTAAAAAAGGCCATCATATCTTCCTACTGCAAGCAAATGTCAAAGAAGAATGCCTGAATTCTTATTAGACTCAGGCCATTTTTGTTACCATGGAAATAGCAAGAGGACAGAATGGGCCCTCTTAGGATAAACCCAGAGCAGTGTCCACTCCAACTAAAATAGCTAATTCACGAAAGGTCTCCATTAATCCATTCCCAGCTTCCCTCCAAAGAAACAATGCTGAAAGAGTGGGTAGAACAGTGTAGCTAAACATAAGTACATAGAAATTTTTTGTTTCTAAATTTTTTGAGAGGTTGGTAGCTCTGAACTTACTCAGAATGCAGGGAGCACTGGGTTGTGTTCAAACCAGTTTGTGTCATCCACTGATCTTGCTCTTCCCAGGAGCCAAGGGGTGCAGTAACACAGAACTAGCCTCTGTGTGTCAGGTCACTCCTTTGGCTGCTACTCCTGTGCTGCCCTTTGACTGTCTTTTAGAACTCTGCTGCCCAGCTCAAGGTATAGTGCCAGCCAGCAGATATCTGCAGGAGAAGTTATGGGCAGACATTGCTTAAACATAGAATTTTGACGGCTGGCATTTGTCATTTTACAAGACCACAGGACAGACTTACATTCCTGTGCTGGGATTCTGTCAGGTGCATTGCTCACTTGTTTATTTTCTCTCTGGGCTGAGAATTCCATTTGAGCAGTTTTATACTGATTTCTAAGATCTTATAGTGCAGATTATTTCCACTTTGATTGAAAAGATGTGGACAGTAAGTCCAATGATTGCTTTTAATAGAATCCAGAATATGGATTTAATAGAATATGGAGGTCCTGGGTAATCAGCTCTTAGTGTCATAATTTCCTGGCAGCCCTGATTCCTGCCCAACTTATATCATGCCTCAAAAGTAGCTTAGCTTGAAAGTGTTTGACTCCCTGACTTCTGGGCTACTGTTCTCTGCCTGGTTTTGAGAATGCAATTTCCATTCAAAGGCTAGGAGTTTCTCTTCTCTCTTCTACATACAATCTTTCTCTCCATCTCCTTGTCTCAAAGCAGTTGTGGGACTTGGGAGAGATTGTTACCAAATCAGAATATTCAATTTTGCAGAAAATTTTGGGAATATGGATTTTGTTCTAATTTTAAACAAATTCTCATACACTTAAATTTGTCATAGATCAAAGAATTTGTTCCATAGAATAAAATTTCCAGCCATTAGAAATACTTCAATGCATCAGTTGATTGTAATACATTAAATTAAAAATTAACTCATAAATCTGTAAAACAGACCAAATCCAAAATTTGGCATGCACTCCTATAATAAAACTTGCATATAAAAATGAAATGCTATTTCTGAGAAAGTTATGAACAGATACTTCTTTTTGTTTTAGGCAATAGCCTCTTTTGAAGCAGAGGTGTTAAAAATGCACGAATCCATTAAAAGCATTCACAGTGACAGCAGGTAGGTAAATGCACTACTACACTGACTGAAGACTGATGGCAGTGCTGCTCCAGCTGGAGGGCTAGAAGACAGATGATTTTTCCATACTTTGGAGATTTTTAGATTTAAAAAAATTCCTATCAAATAATAATGAATAATGAAAAGTCAGCAACAAAAAATTTAGATGAAGATCACTGGAAAAACAAATGCAAAGCAAAACATTTTGGTTTACTTTCATCAGCATTTCTGCAATTACTAGTTTACATTTCTAAAAGTAATTTTTATACAAAAAGATGATCATCCACATAAAAATGTCAGAATAGCATACTTTTTCAAATTTTTCTCTTATTAAGGCTTAATGAAAACAAATTTCATAATTGGCATGAAGCTTTTGAATCAAAGTAGAATTTCTTTCTAAAAATATGCTATACATCAAATAGAGATTAATCAGCTGATTACAATAACTTTGGTGTAACAGTTTATCACAGAAGTTCCTTCTGATAGTCAAATCTTTGACACTGTAAAATATTAATTTCTAAATTAAAAATCTCTTGGAAGGCTTGTTTGCTTGGGTGAGGTGGCAGGGGGGAAGTTGGTGTGTGAACAATGATGTTTACCTTTCACTTGCATTTTTACCTTCCCCTCCTTCATTTTTGTAATTGTATATAAATGTGTTCTCTATATAACCATGCCTATGACCACTGAAAGTGATGCCATTACAGTGAAGTGTAGAATTTGATCTACTCTCTTTATTTCCTTCAGTATGTTCAGTTCCTTCTGTTCCTATTCTGTTTCATTCCAAGTACAATTGCTGCTTCAAGTTCACACAGGGGCACTCCAAGATAAGTATTAAACAATTGCAGTTTCATTGTAAGTCTGTTCTCACTTGGGAAAATAAGGAGATACTGCAAAGATCTTCAGCTTTCTTTTAGATTAGCAATCGTTGAGAGGATATTTGGCATGCCTGCTCCTATAATGCTGCTCTGACCCAGAGCTTATCATAGAACTGGGTGAATGAATCACATTACTCATGGGAAGCTCTTTATTCTTTTTTGTGGACCAGCATTCAGCTGTCTGTTCACAGAACTGGGCTCTGAGTTAGTTGAAGGAGGACAGCATTTTACAGAGCCCTTAAATGTTTTTATAAGGGACCACTGTAGTATTAATTTTAATTTTGAATGGTCTGACTTGCTGTCCCATTCAGACAAATCTTGCATAATTCAAGTGAAACTGATGGGGCTGTTGTCTCTAAGCCAAAGCATAACCAAAAGAAAGTGGATCAGGTGAACTTCTGAATGTAACTAAGCCAGGCCGATAACTATTTCAGATCTGTGATATGAAGCAGTAGGTTTATTACTATAGTGTTAACAAACTTTATTGTCTGCACCTCAGCTGTGAGGAAAGCAAAACTATTTCTACCCTGACTTAGAGAAATCACAACTAGAACAGAATTATGTGTGGTATTTCTGTCATACTGTGCTCTGAGTAGGTAATTTCTAAAACTCTGATGTGCATGAGAGGGTGGCACTTCTGATTGAAAAAAACAGTGTTTTTTCAAGGACAAGTGGCCTGTGCAGAAGCTATTGGTATCATTAAAGAAACTGCAGAGAATACCACGAGCAAGAAGAAACTCCCTCAAAGGGGTATAAGCTGCTTTTACTTCATTGTTGCCCAGGCATGTAATGGGAATCTTTTGCAGATCAGGGAGTAGCTATAAGTAGTTTGCTTCTATACAGAGGGACTGCTATTGTGTCTCCTGTTGCAGGCACCTTTGTGGGAAAGGTAAAACCCCAAGATGCAAGGTTCAGTCCTGGCCACAGTTCTACTCAGCTCTCATATTCCTTCATCTGGAATATTCATGTTCTTGCTAATTCCATGGGTACAGTCCAGCTCCTGAAATATTGGCCTCTAATCCCAAAGCTGACAAAAATGTCCTGAACTAGTAAAGGGGATAAATAAAGTTTGTGTTAAAGGGTTTGCTCGTTTCCGTGACTGCATATATTTGTGTATGTCTGGTCTAGCAAAAACCCCACCCTCCTGTGTCTCTGGTAGGTACATGAAGAAGCAGTTCAACAAATGGAAGGATAAAATGCAATTTCTTCATAACTGCCAGGAAGAAAAAAGCTGCAAAATAGAGGCAAAACTCCAGAGACTGAGAGTAAGCCATGAAAACCTGCAAATGACACTGCAGCACATGAAGGAAGAAGTAAAGGTATAGTGAGATATATATATATATATATATATATATATATATATATATATATATATATATAAATCAAGAACTGTCGCAGCTATGAGCCATACTGAACACTAACAACTGCTTTTCTGGTAGACCAGCACTCTTTATAACATTTCATGCACCTTCCACTTGTATTTTCATCTTAGGTTATTTTCTTCAGAGAAAGCAGATAAGGTTTTTGCAGTAGGGATTTTCTGTGTATATCTGGCATCTAGCAAGATATCCATGTTAACAAATTTAAATACTACTGCAAGGAAAATAATGAATATTTCAATAAGAGTTTCCAACAGAAGTATTAGATACTTCATTGCAATCTGTTCTTCAGAGAGGAATCAAAGTGCTGGCATTGAATAAATGAAATGTCGTTCCTAATTACTGGGATGTAATACAGACATCTTATACAAAATATTTTATTTGTTTTCAATTGTAGTGATTCTTATCATTACAATTATGTCTGAGTTTCTTAAAAGGCCCTTATTTCACAGAAAATGCTTATATATTTTCCCCTACCGGATTTTTGTAGCATTTTCTGCAATGCTGTTTTAGTACTACTGGCAAACTGAAATATCAATTATTTTTTACAATGTATGTTCTGTGTTTTGTCTATTATAGACCATGTTGCAGTCATCAGAGCATCGTTCTGCACAGTGTCATAATACAATGCCAAGAAATCCACATGTTCTGCTGGAAAGGAGAATGCAGAATGAATTAAATTCTGCCCAAATAAGGCCTACTTCTAGAACATGTGCAGAATGGAAATCTTTGAATCCCCCAAACTCTGTAAATAGAATGCAGTTTTTACAGACAGCTGAGGTTCCCACTGCAATGGACTTTATGTTCTCAGATGACCCACTGGAGTCAGTGTCCCTGCAGAGTAAAAAACCCTTTATGGGACAGCATAACAAAGCAAAAGAGAAACAAACATATCCGCCTGAACTGACAGAAAACTCTTTTGGTGGAGTGGGGAATACCGTTCTCATTCCCACTCCAATGCAGATACCACCCGGTGAGAAGGAATTCAGAGAGGAATTGGAACTGCTAATGATGAAACTGAAGGATACACTGTCTCTCCAAACCCAACCAGGTATAAATTCTTCAGTCATCTTGACACTGTCTTCTTACCTTCATCCCATTTACTCCATAATATTGTTCATAAACATGTTTCAGAGGAAACTCAGAATCTTGCTTTAGCCTTTGTAGTGTTATTCTATATTGTAAGATAGAGCATATTCCAAATATAGCCCCTAATGTTGGACTGATTTGGAACTGGATGAGCCAAAGCTCCTAAGAGGTAATCAGTCTTGGCAGTCAATTAAGGAGCAAACTTAAACTGGTGAGGGCACAAGAGGCTTTTGCTCTTGCCACTTCTGTGGCACTGTAACTATAACCCTAGCCCTAGGAGACTACAAAATCCCTCTGTAATCAATGGTTTTACACAGCAAAGCTTTGTTCAACACTCAGGATTCCTCACTTTTGATAATGAGGATGTAATAAAGAGTATGACAGAAAAAGCTATTATTTCTACAGAGTTATCATAGAGATTTATAAAGAATTTTCTAGTGTTTTGGCAGCATCCAAAAGCTTGGAAAGACTTAAAATCTGTTCTACTTTTCAGCCCAACAAACTGCTTTGCACCAGGAGTTCTTCTCTACAGCTGAGCATGTTTGCAGATCCTTTTCTGACCTCATCAACCATGTAATGTCACCACCTTGTAAATGACAGAAACTACCATTCACCGTACAACTTCACTGAACTATTAAGGTAATTGATGTCATGTCTCTTAAAAGAGACTCTTTAAAGTGTCTCAGATGTTGCCTGTAATAACACAGCATGACAGATTTCTGCACTTACTGACTTCACCAGGAACATTTTGGAGAGCTATATTCCTTTTCTATTGGTGATTTCTAGCTCCTGTGCTGTGACTTCCTCAGCAGTGCAAACGATTTCCCATTTCTCTCTCTTTAGCTGTTAATATCCCGTGGTCAAGTTACTTCCTTGGAATGGTGCTGTTTATCTTGATGCCAGCAACAAGGAAAACTTTTTTTCCTGTAATGTACAGAAGATCTGAGAAAGGGAAATTATTCAGTACCACTTCAGAGAGAAAAAAAAAACCGTACAGTCAGTTATTTACTATCACTCTTCGGCAGGAAGTGCATAAAAATAGTAAATAAGCATGTTCGTATATGCTCAAAACCAGTTATGATTCAAGAAAATTTGCATACTTTTAAGGATTTTAGTTATGGTACTGAAACGATACCAGCTTTCCAAGAAAGAAAATAGCACTAGTTTCTACAGGATTTTTCGGTGATTACAAACAAAATAAATTTCACTAGGGTGAAAACAAAATATTTTTGGAAACTCCGGGAGAAGTTAGGTAAATTTTATATTCTGAAGCTTTGTTTCATATATAATCAAACAGTGTTTAGGCTGATATGATTGAAAAGGCTAATGAAGAGCATACAGCTTAAGAAAAGCTTCTTAGCAGAATTCCACATAGATTTTCCTCATAGATTTTCCTTGTGTTGTATTTTTCAGAATCAAGATAAAGGGACTGCCTGACTCATTAAGGAGGCTAGAAATCTTATTTTCTGTTGGTAGCACCTCAGCCATCCTCTTGAAAGACTTTACACTGTGGTAGTGAGATCCTTCATTCTTTCTGCTAGTTTTGGTCAAAGGAGGCCTGAATTACACATACTGCAAACACTCAAGAATTTACAGGAAGAAATAATGGTATGCTACTGGAAGCTAACAAGTGGTTTGTCTCTAGCAAAGAAAGTATAGAGAGGGTGAAAATTAAAGAAAAGAAACTTATTGAGGGAAGGCCCCAGAGAATAAATAATGATGAGGTAATTGGAAGTGGATATACCCATATCATAACATAAATAAATATACTGTGAGATAGAAGCCTAGTAGCTTTTGCAATACGCTAGTGCCAAGAGACATTCACAGCAATCAAAGGAACCTAATTGTTGATCATGGGAAGATACCCATCAGCTTCTGATGAGGCTTTAAATCTCCTTGTAGTGCATGCATCTGAATTAAACTTGGTTGGGAACAGTAGCAACTGACAAATGCTGATTTGGTCTGAAGCAACACTGAACAGACCTGGAGCACAAATTCTTACCAATAGTTACTGCTGTACTACCATGAATTCTTCATTCATGTCAGTATGTAAAGAATAAAGAAACTTAAAGAATCCTTTTCCATGCTAAGAAGCAGTTGTTAAGCTATCAGGTCCCTGTAAGATGAAAGGGACAAAATCACAAGGTCTTTATTTTGTTGTTATTCAGTTCAGCTGACAGGGAAGGAACTTCAGTCAGACAGGTTCATCCCATCCTTCTTCTGACACACTCTGAGAAACAGTAAACCAGGAACAGTATCTGCAAAAATAATCCTAGCTCATTCAAAGATCTGCCATGAAGTTTATAAGGAACAGTGGTAGGAGGCAATATCCTGTCTTTAAACACAGTGACAGTTTTAAATGTTCCTGTATAGCAGATCTACTTTCATCTCATACTGAGGGCCCTTGCTTTTTTTTTTAATATAGACACTCTTTTATCACTTGCACTCTATTACTTGCAGGTATACTTGTAGTTGGTTGCATCCCCTTTTTTATTTCAACACAATTAATAATACAGATTGTGTCTTTACATCAGCAATTTCCAGATGTTCTCCATAGTGTGATCTATCCTAGAGATTCATCTGTTTTGTCAATCTTGCCTCCACATCCTTTCCTGCCCTTTACCTCAAAGGCTGAATTTTGCTACAGCCTATTAGTTAATAAATTATTAAAAAATAATTACTGAAGCAGAGAAGTATTGCAAATTCATTTAAGCTAAATATCATCTTGGCCCATAGTGGTATTTCTGTCTGAAGGGAGGAAGAGAGCTGCCATGAGCCATTTCCTAAGGGATCTTGTTGCAGGTGGGACCTATATAAAGTGGAAGTACTAACATCTGCCCAAAGAGCCCTGTGGAAAAGCATCTCAGTTAAACAACACCTGTTCAGATAATCTGATTTCACATTTGCTAGAGCTTGGAAGTGTATGGGAATGAGTAACATCTGCTCTACGCCAGTACCAATCCTCCTGGGCTGAGGCATCCAGCCCTTAAAACTCTTGGTCAGGTGCTGCTCTTGGTAGCTGTAGGGACTGTGAGTGAAGACTCTCTTATATTGATACAAAGTTGCAACAATGAGGGTGTTTTTTTGTTTTGTTTTATTACAATAATGTAATTCATTAACAATGTCAGGAGAGGAGAGAGCAGATCTGTTGTAACAATGCTCCTGCTGCCCTCCCACGTGGTAGCAAACCGCTCTGGTAGGCTGTGGCTGCAACTGGCTGTTGCTGAGTGCAGTAAACTGTGTGTTCCTGTGTTTATCCTGCTTTAGTGTTCTCTCCTCTCTTGAACATTTAAATGGTTTGCTGCGTGCTTAACTTGAAGCACAAATTCAGAAGCTGGTAGCCCTCTTAAAGTTTTTTGTTTGCTTCCTTAAGTCAGGATTTCCCTCAATGAGACTGTGATTAAGCCTTATTTTGTTCAGGCCAGTAACCATTTCAAGATTTCTTTACACATTTTGTTACTTGAACCTATTTTTGCAAGTTGATGAACAACCAGGAAGCCCCTTTTTCTGTGGACATTTGGGAAAAAGAAAAAAAAACCACCAAATATTGCTGCATGCTCAAGGAAAGAAACTTTGAATGAACAACTAAATGTAACAGCCCTGGAAAGATGAAATCCATAGTTTCATCCAGCCAGTCTGGCAATGGAAATAATATATATCATAAAAGTAATCAAATGTTACCTGTCATAAGTTGTTTTGCATTAGTTTAATGTCAAATTGCCTATTAGTGTTATCAATAAGGGTCAGAAGGAACTGATTTTTCTACAAAGAACTTCTAAACTAAAAAACAAGCAAATGCAAGTTATGTATGAGAATTTTTGTGATTAAACATTATAAATGTAAAAGCAGAGGAGCTGCTTTAACCCTTTTACTTTTACTTTAATGAAAACATTATTGGAAGGTATTTTTCATGTAGAAATATGTACTATTTTTCTTTAGTAGGATGATGTCTCTGAGTAAGGGTTGCTTCATACAACTGTACAGCTCTGCATACAACCAAATATCACCATCTCTTCTCTAATCCTCTCCTGGAGTCAGTGGAGGTTTATTGACAACTTCCTTCTCTGCTTGTCTGTTTTATTGAAGGATCAGTCACTTCCTGTTTTGGCACCCAAAAGACAATAGTTTGAACAGATCACATATATTACAAAAAGCCTGATATACACACAGATTAAAGTAGGCAACTGCTCATAAATCATGCAGTTTCGTAAGGAGACTAAATTCAGAGGTAATTAAGAAAACTTATAAGTCCAAGTTATTCAGAGATGTAGCACTTGAGGTTACATGCTTTCTTCCACCACATAAATTGACATTAATGGGGATTAAAATGCAAAAAATCAAGAGAAATAGTTAAAAATTATCTACAAACCAAAATCTTAGACTAAATGTGTAATTTTCTCTTTTTTCCTAGAACTCCAGTGATTCTTCCAAGTAATATAGATCTACTCTTATGTATGTGGATACTTATTAAATCTTCAAATGAGTCTTTCTTCTTCAGAACTGGTGACCTCTGAATATGAGAAAAAGTCCCTGAAAAGTGACATAAAAATGCATATAAGTAAATAATTTTCAAACAGCAAAGAGCAGCTGAATACTCAGTTTCCCACGTCTGTGTTTCCTCTGCCTTTAGCTGCTGCTGGTTCTCATTTTATCAGCATTGCCCCCAAGGCTCTGGTGATAGCCATATTCCCTCCATTTACATGTTGCCTTTCAGTGTCAAGTCACTTTGATTTTTTCCTGGTATGGACCTTTTCCTTTAGTCTACCTATAAAACTCTTCTACTTGTAATTAGCAGAATCAAAGTGCTTAAGTCTGCTTAGAATCCTACTAATTCACTGGCCTGTTACCAACCTCTCTGCACAGTGGGTGAGATCTCTCACTCTATCTAGTAGCACATTTTTTATTTCCTTGAGGAACTATAGGGTGTTTTCTTTGCAATGGTCTCTGAAAGGCAGCAGCTTGGTTTTCATTCTTTTAGACATATTTGTCTTCTGAAAAAGTGACTGATTAACACAGTACTTGCTTATTTACCAGACCTCAATTGTACAATAGCCTTTACTCCACTCTCCTTCCCCCCCTGCCCCGCCCACCACCCCAGCACCCTGCAGGGTTGGGACAGCAAATTGTCTGTGTCTTGGGCCAGGTTCAAGGGCTGGTCTGAGCCTAATCACCTGCACCTGTGAGGGAGCTGTGCACAGCTGAGGCTGCTGAGTGGTAAGGGGCAGTGGGGCTGCTGGGCAAGGGGGAAAGAGACGGGGTTTTAGCTGTAGCCTTGAGATATTTCTGGGGAGAATGTGCTATGTGGCTTCTTGAGGAGGATCTTCTTGTACGGCTGCTCTTCAGGAAGATTGCCGTGAGTACAAAAGCTATGTTTTCCTTGTGGTTCTAAACTCTTATTTTGGTTAAGACTTGTTACAACTGTAATGTAACTACAGTGTTGTAGTAGATTGGAAATGCACTTATGAAACCTGCTTTTTCATAGTGTCTGGATTTTGTTCGGGGAAAGGGATGAGTTACTAAAAATAGCTTGGCCAGGTAACTGAAAATCTCTCCCTACTTGTCTCTATTTAAAGCTGATTAACATTTCTCTGCACAATATCTAGGGAAGTTGAAATGCTGCTGGGTTAAGTATGATTTTAGGTGGATTGAGACAGTTTGTCAGATTACTCATATTCAACTGTTCTGATTTTGTTGTCTTTTTCATGGATTGTGTAGAGTTTAAGAGTGTCTTCAGACTGTGAATACAGTCAAAAGCCTGGAGGGACTAGAATGGTCCAGAAAACAGTGTTTGAATCTATAAGGTTGGAGCTCGGTTACTTCTCCCACTTCTTGGTGCACACTTGAAGACAATTGTTTCCAGGAGGACCAAGTATGGGTAACTGTGGAAGTGCCTCTAAGATGTGACAAAGTAGTTTTGTTTGGGTTTTTTCTTTTTGCTTGGAGGACTTTTTTTCTCCTTAGAAAAGTTCCTGATTCTCAATCTTTAAAAGTAGGATTTATCCATTAGTTCTGAAGTGTAATGCTAATAATAATGCCTTAATATCAGTATTTCTGTGCCAAGTTCAGATTTCTTGCTTTTTCCGGTTCAGTGATGTGTTTAAGGAACTACAATGGATGCGGGTTACAGATTGCTCCTCGTTCCTGATTTATGATCCTGTTTGCAATTAAAAAAAACCCAAACCCCAAACATATTGAATTTTTAGCTATTTAAGAGGAATAAGATTAAAAACTTGGGTATGAAGCAATAAGGTTATCAACTGTTACAAAAGTAACAGTATAAAGCAAAAAAAATTGTGTTATTTCTGGAACAAGTCTACTGAAAGCTATTTATACCTACCCATGTAGATGTGAAGTATACAAGGTAATTTAAGTG
The DNA here is from genome assembly GCA_910950805.1 of Acrocephalus scirpaceus scirpaceus. Taxonomy (NCBI): domain Eukaryota; kingdom Metazoa; phylum Chordata; class Aves; order Passeriformes; family Sylviidae; genus Acrocephalus; species Acrocephalus scirpaceus. Next base: position 44,985,122 of record OU383779.1, read on the forward strand.
CCATTAATGCTGTTCGTGGGGCTGAGAAAACAGGCTTGTACCTCTATGCATAAGAAGTAGAAATTCTATTCCTCATCATTTGCTATGTGATTTTTATCTGCAGTTATTACCAATTGATTTCTACTTTCACTGGTGAAATAAGGCAGTAGGATCACAGGTTACAAAGATTAAAACAACTGGCTTTGTTAAGAAACTCTGAGACTTGGATGAGAAGTTAGATAGCTCCTCTAAAAAAAAATTAGCCTGTCACTGTTATAAGCTGTCTGCTACAGACAGATGTTAATCAGTTGTACAGAGAAACCAGATTAACTGATTACAATTCACAAAACAAAGAGGATGTGACTACTCAGTAGTACTTAAAATCTCTACGTATTGGAGTGAAGAATAGTCAACATTTATCATAAAACCCTTGATTTGATTCTTCAAAATACATTAGACTGTTACTCTTTAATCTTGACTGGAACAAAAGCTCTTTGTTTAGGAAAATCACAGTGTGATATAGATATGTAAACCCAGATGTAAACAAAAGGCTAAGTGGGAGTTTAGACAGTGATATTCAAAGCTGCAATCCCAAACAAAAATTAATCTCGTGTTTCAACCTGGTGGGTTACCTCAGTTTTTGACAATACTACTGCCTCATGTGCCTAAAGCTGCATACTGTTTGCACCCCGAAGTGCATCAGTCTGGTAAGGATTGAGCAACTTGTTGCCTGTTTGATATCTAAGACCACTTGGAAAACAGAAGTGGGTTCTGTGCTGCATGCCAACACAGTTAAGATCCAGTTAGAGCTCAGATTCTTTGCAGAGCAGGATAGGATCCAGTCCTTGCTTTTAAAATGCAGATGGTGGTTGTTTGACTCAGTTTAGGAATTGACCCTGTGTGTGTGAGTTTTTCAGTCTGAGGGAATTGATTCAAACTCAACTTCTTTCTCAAAGTTCAGGATACTGCCTGTAGGTAATAGCATAAGGACTCCTCAGTCCTTCCTATCCCAGATCCTAGCTTTCAATACTAAAAAATGTTTTAGGTTTGTGGGCAAGGGTGGGATGGTTGGGTGATATATTGTCCCTGGGGTGCAAGAATCCTGAGTTCAAGTCCATATTTTAGAGACACTCTAATGGGTACTTGCTCAGAGGGACTCTTCATTATTCCATGAACATTCTCCCAAACATGTTAATAACTAAGACTGCTCTAGGAAGTGGAGATAAAGCTCTCAATCCATTGAAGTGTAAAGGCAGTTCTGGCTTCTCACTGTGGGCCCATGCACTACACTGTTGGTGATGGCAACAGCACTTCTACCTCTCCATCAAATTATAGCACCTACCTCTATCTGAAAGTGGATATTCTCCAGGCAAGGATGTATCTGTTGGTAGCAGGATCAGAGCTGAAGCCTTGGAAGGGACTGAGCTTCAGGAAAAGCTGTACTGTATCTCCCATTTGGGAATGAGGATGGTAATTGACATACATATGGAGAGGGGGCTGGGAACCTGGAGACTAGGAATGGCAGCATCTAGTGTCACAGGTCGTGGTGTTCTTCCTGGAGCTGTAGTTGTGTCTGAAAGCCTGCATGCATCTAAGTCCTAGGTCTGTTTCCAGTGTGTTGGGTAAAGTTACCAATATGGAAATGGAAAATTCAGCAGTCAGTGGCTGACTGCTAGATGGCAAGTAAACATACCCTTACCCTTCTGCCAAAAGGCTGCCACTCTCCCCAACAGCACAGTGCAATGCATTCCTCTCAGAATAGCCTGTTCATAGTGGTAAAAATGCTGGTGTGGAAGAATATATTGGTATATTCAGTAGCTGAGCTGCCTTCTTTGATTGAATTCTCCTGTATTATACTTTCTGCTGCTTTTCCTGCCCTACCAATCAGAAACTTAAAAGCTGTTAGAGTTTAGGTTGTTTGGAGGTCAAATTTTTACTGAGATCACATTGAACATAAACACGGCTCTACACTTCACTGGTAGGAGTAGAGGGTTTTTGCACAGCACTGTCCTCTATTTCTGTATTATTACCACTTAGCACAATAGGCCTCAATCTCTTCTCTTTCCTACTGGACTCTAATTAGATGCATGTTAAAGGAGTAGTGACCTTGGTTTCTTCCTGTGAACTGAGAATGTAGAGTAGCCATCTTCTGCTCAGCTTCTGCCAGCTGCCTTCTCCCCAGGCCATGGGTTCTAGAGAGCACACAGTCCACATAGATATCCCAGAAGAGCTGTGCCAGGTCCCAAAACAAAGCTCCATGTTTCAAGTTCTCTGAGGATTTCAGAAAGATCATGAAGTCCCAAAAGCCACTGACAGAGTCAGAAATCCGAGGCTTCTTCATCTCTAGTAAAACAGCTGAGGAGGATTCCCAGCACTGGGGGTCTGCCCGCCCAAGAGCCAGTGGATCTATTTGACTACGGCAGAGGAAAGGTGTCACACAGAACACTGCCATAAGTAAGAGAGAGCATGTGAGTCTCATGGTGCAGGGGATTCTTCCTCTGCTTCCAAGATCCATTGCGTCACTGAAATATAAGAAAACCAAGAGAAGCTGAAAAAGTCTGACTCTTATATAACAGGAATAAAATCCTGTTACTTTACATGATATACAAGACACTCAGATATTGTTTCTCTGCTCCTTAAAGATTTGTGTGTGCTTTTTGCATGTATATTAATACTAGAGGAGTTGCAATGCTCTGTGTGGCAGAAGCATTAAAAATATTTAATCATCCTCAGATCTGAATGATGAACTGTCTTATCTGGAAGTTCTTAACATTGAAAGGTTTTTGCCATTTTTGCTTTACAGATCCCTAATCTTTTTTAGTAAAAATCCATCCCTCTTCACGTAATTTAAGCTTTTAGGCAGTCTTGCTTTTCTCAAAATTTTATGAGCCCTTTAAAGTAGCCTTCAGAATCATAAGGATCAATGGACAGCAGGTGGAAAAAATTTGTTGAAAATGTATTTTAATGTTTCTAATTATTGCAGATTTCAAATTCGTCCATTGACTAGGAGTGGTTTAGGTGCTAAAAGGCAGAACAGTTCTGAAAATAGGGTATAGCAAAGCCATCACGTAGCAGCTGTATTGTACGACATGTACCCATGAATACAGAATCATAGAACAGTTCAGGTTGCAAGGGACCTTTAAAGGTCTCTAGTCCAACCCTTCTGCCATTGGCAGGGACATCTTCAACCACATCAGGTTGCCCAGAGTCCTGTCCAACATGACCTTGACTGTTTTCAGGGATAGGGCATCTTCCATCTCTCTGAATAGTCTGTTCCAGTGTTGCACCACCCTCATCGTAAAAATTTTTTTTCTTTTATATTTAATCTAAATTGATCCTCCTTCAATTTGAAACCATCACCCTTTTTCCTCTTGCAACAGGCCCTGTTAACAACCTGTCCCCATCTTTCTTATAGGCCCTCTTTCAGTACTGGAAGGCTGCAACAAGGTTGCTCTGGAGCCTGCTCTTCTCCAGGTGGAACAGCCACAACTTTCTCAGCCTGTCTTTTCAGGAGAGCTGCTTTACCGCCTCATCATTTTTCTGTCTCTTCTCTGGACTTGCTCTAACAGGTCCATGTCTTTCCTGTGCTGAGATGTATTTATGTATATAAATAAAGTACAGGTGTGTATTGCAGAATTGACTGTTAAAGAACTGACTGTTAAAACTGTGAAGTTTGCTAAGTAGTATCTATAATGGGTGGGTAGAAGTTTTGAGAATCATAAGCTTTTGTGGACAGAAAGGCTAGTTGTCTCCATCAGATTTCATTGCTAGTATATACTTCTCTGTTGTATTTTCTAACATGCTTCTAGCATTTTTGATATTGAACAAGTTTGGGGGGTTGTTTTTAGTGTAGCTCATGGCATATGGAGAACTTCCCATTTGTGGAAATCAGCTATATCTGAGATCAGCATTTAGGACAAAATTCTGTTTAATGTATGTGCTGATCTGCTGAGTATTCATGCATGTACATTTTCAGAATAGTTGCTGGAGGTGGGGAAGCTACTTCTCTTAATGAGCTAGATAAGCACCTGGCTTTTTGTGTAGAAAGCCTCTTCCATGAGTGACCCTGAAGAAGTGTTCCTTTGCTATGTGAAGAAAATGCCAAAGGCAGGATATTGATGTCCAGAGGGATTGTACATGAAAAGTAGCCCTGTCACAGCCTGTGTGCAAGACTAGAGAAGTGTAGTCTCCTTTGTGGAATATATTTCATTTCATAGACCTAAAGGACTCTTCAGAGATTTCTGTCCTAGCAATGTTATTTTTACCTAGCCCACAGTCTGACTATCTGGTCAGCTTCTGGGAACATTTTTGAGGTATTCAGACTTTACTCCCCAGCTGCTTACAGTCACTTTTTAATCCAAGTTCAGGTGTTGTGAGAAGAGCTGGCTTGACAGCCCTGGACCTGAACATTGCATGTAAGGAACAACGGAGGGACAGATCCCAAGATCCCCAAGGAACATCATTCTTCTGTACCCTACTCCACAAGGCAGGCTTTGATTGCTTTCTCAGAAGCAAGGCAAAAACATCCTGTGAGTCACTATTTCATTCTTGTTTGTGCATCAGAGCCCTTCCACTGGGCACAGACACCTATGTATACATGCCATGCAGTATGCACATATGTCTGTTTACTGAGACTTTTTCAAGGGACATAGTTAACTTTATCAAGTTTCTGGTTTTCAAAGCAATTTAGCAGTCTCAGATATAACCATGAAGATGAGGAGACAGACATGGGACAGTGGGTGGGGAGTCCCAACAACAGATTATTTAACCAAAGGAATAATACTAAAAGAGGCTAATAATACTAAATAATAATACTAAAATCCTTTAAATGATGGTTCTGTGACTTTGACAGAGCCCATCTCATTTGTACAGGTTAAAAACTGAATAGGTTGCTTTGCATTTTCTGCTTCCCAGCACTTATTCTAAACTTTATAAGTTACAAAACTGGCTAAGACAAGGGTTCTGGATTTGTCAAAACAAAGGGACAGCTCTGGCCAGGGAGCTGGTAGGGCCTTAATATGAGAATCAGTGCCCTTGAAAGTATGATGTGCATGGCATTAGTAAGGGCCAGTAGCAAAGGCCACTAGTCCTTATGGTCTGGTCAGACTCAGACAGCGCTGTTCTGTTAGTCTTCCACAGGGTTCAAGATTGTATTTTTTTTAGATAGTTGAGAGCTGGAGAAACTGGAATCTGGCCAGGAAACACCAGATTTCATTAATGTCTTACCTGTGTACGTGATGAATGCTTCCATGCAATTCCTCCTCTACACCCTCCAATCTTTAGGTCTCTCTGTCCATACATTGGAGTTTGTGTATGTATGTGAGTGCTATTTACACTTCCTGATTCTGACTTTTCGCACCCTCCCCCCTATCTCTGCTTCTCGTTGCAATTTAGTGTCCTGCTTCACTCCCCGTTATGCCTTACAATAAGAATTTAAAAGTTAATCGGTTAAATTGTTACTATCATTTAACTTGGAGCTCTCGCTTACGGATAGTCCCTCGGCCGTGCGGCTGTCGCGGTCCCGGGCCGGGTGCCCGCTCCGGCGCAGCATCCCCGGGCAGTCCCGCACGGCTCCCGAGGCTCCGGCCAGCACCCCACTCCGCCGCCGCTCCCGCCCACCCGCTCCGCTCCCGTCCCGCTCCGCTCCGCCCTGGCGCCGTCCGCGGCTCTCAGCGCTTACCTCGGCGCTCCGGCCAGGGCAGGACTCTCCGAGCCCGTTGCCGCCGCCGCGCTCCTTAAGAAGCCGGAGCGGGCAGCCCCACTTAGTTTTTACGTCAGGGCTTGGGAGCAGCCCCCACCCCCTGGGCCCGGCCGCTGCTACCGGGCACCCGGAGCTCCCTTTTTCTTTGTGCGGAGCTGTCCTTGCTGCAAGTCCGCTCGGCTTCTCTGCCCCGCCTGTCCTCCTCTGCTTGCGGACCCCGGCCCTCCCGGGGCAGCCTGATGGCCGTGCTGCCTCTGGCCGAGGGGAAGGGGTGCGCAGCGGCGTGGAAGAGTAACAGACCCGGCAAAGCTGCGGCCCTCCCCTCGCCCCTCTCTCTTACCAGTGCTGCATCGGAAGGTCAGGAAGGGAAGAGTAGAAAGCAAGTCTGCCCATGGAGCTCATGTTGTCCAGAGCTGGCTCAGACCTCAGGCATCTTGCTTTAAGTGCTTGGCTTTTGCGGATCCCTCCACCCCCAGGCAGGAGTCTGTGTGGCACGACTAGGGATATTTGCTGACTAGGGCTCAGCCCACATTCTGCAGGTCCAGCTCTCCTGGAAGTTGAAGCAGAGACCCGGGGAAGAGCCACAGAAGGGCTCCACTTAAAGGCGGTAGTTGAAGTAGTTGGGCTGAACTGCTCACTGCAGCTCAATTTACACTTTACCTAAAGAAGAGCTACCTTGGAGGGCTGTACATTCTCCAGCGGAGGGGGCGGGATGGTCTGGATACATTTTCCCTCCCAAGAAAAATAATGTTGTCTACTGTTGTTACATTTTCTCTCTGTGAGATTCTTGGCTGGATTGTGACCTCTGTAGCAGCTGAAAAACCTCTAGTATTGGAGAAAATAGTTAAGCTAGTAGGAAAGTGAAAGGAAAACATTCATGAAAAAGGCTGTCTCCTGCTACATGCAGCATGGAGAGAAAAACCTGAGCACAACTCTGCCTGTGCTCACTGTGCCTGCTGTGATCCCCTTATGTACAGAAAACATACTACTCAAAGAGCTGGGGTTCTGTGACCATGCTGATAACCAGTGTTGGGCAGAACTTGCTTAACACCAGCTATTTGAAGTAATATGCAGGTGAAACCATTCTTTTTTTTCCTTGCTCTGTAGTATATAGGCCAAATCATGTAGCACCTTGCTGCCTGTCTGAAGCCAGTGCAGCTACACCAGTCCATACCAGCTGGGCAGCAAACTATTTGTTTTTCCAAGGCTTTCACTGGCAGCTCCCTTTTATCTCTCTCCATGTGGAATCATAATCCCTTCTCCAGAAAGCAATTGTGCTTCAGTAGCGTAAAGCTTATCTTAGTTGAAGTCAGTGGGGCCACATTGGTTCACATCAGTTGGAAAGTTGGCTTGAGACACTGATTTCTCTGATGTTCATCAATACCTTTATAGTTTGCATTCTTTCTGTGCATCCAGTCCATGTAAATGAAGAAGCAACCTCATTTCCAAACCCTTGATCTTGTCACGGGCTTATGACAATAAACACTGCTTTTCTTCTGATGCTTTATCTCCTCAGTAAGCAATCCCAGTGAAAGCATATTTTGTGTAAGTAATACTACTGTTTAACAAAAGTGCAAGGAACTTTTTGGGCATGACAGAACACTGGCTAGAATCCTTGTAAATAGCTATATGTAGGACTTTGGCCAACTCACAAATGTTCCATTTATTTGGCTAGAAGTGTGGGTTTAGGAATGGCAGGGACAGTGGTCATCAACTGCTGACACAGATTTCAGGATGAGCTAAAGAGTGTAATACCTTGCAAGGGGCCCTTGCAACGTGGTGGGGGAAACCTCTCATATGTAGGGTCTCCAATATTTCTTCTCTGTTCTATCAAATACATGCTATTCCAGTAGACTTCTTTCTCCTGGGTTCTAGGGCTGAAATGATCCTTAAGGATTAGCTTTTGGTTTTATTTGTTTCTTTTTAAAGTCTGCTCTGTACCTGATTCTGGGCCCATGTGCAATCTGGAGCCCCCTTGGCAAGTGAGTAACCTGTGTGCTTCTCCTTGCCTCTGTATTTGGGGATTGAGCCAGGCAAAGGAGAGAAGGAAAATGTGCAGGTAAGATCTATGTTGTGATGGAACCTGAAAGCAATTCCTGGGTAGAAAAGGCTTTGGGGCTGCTTGTGTTCATGGTTGGCCTGGCTGTAGGGGCCAGAACAGACAAGATTAAAATGCCACAGAAGTGATTTTTGCTGCTGTTTCTACGTCTGTGGTGTATCGCTCTAAGGACTGTGCCCCATGTTGTTAAGGGTAGAGCCAAATGGAAAGGAAATAATAAAATGTTTCTTGTGACTTGATAAATTTCTGTCAACCTGCAGCCTTTGTGGATTCATTATTAAGAAGTGAGTTTGAGTCCCCTTCTGGGGTGCACTTTATCTGGTTTTGGATCAAGAACAACATTGGTTTCATTCCACTCAGAATCCTGGCAGACCCAAGGGTATTGAACCAGAGGCTCTCATAGACATGAGAGTTGCTGCTCAAGGGAAATACGGCTACAGATAAAGTAGTTGGCTCCACAAATACTTCCTGAGCCTACTACACTCTGCTCCCTCTGAACCTTTCTCTCCTCTGGGAAAGAGGTTTTTGATAATTAGATTGATCACCTCAGCCTCCTAGTGGAGAAGAAACATACCAGGATTGGCCATCTCATTCAGGTCCACACACTAAAGTTTTCTGTGCCCTTCTTAAGCTATCAATAATCTTTCTTTCATTGCACCACATGATATAGTCCCCTGGCAGCCAGTGTTCATAACTTCTGTGGGTCTCCATATCTTTATGGAATCTATCATGTGAATTTAATTCACATGAGCTGTAGGTCATACCCAGAGTCATTTGCAGAAAGATATTTTTCTCAAGAAAAGTTGATTATTTACTCAAAGATGAGACAGGTAACACTCATGTAGGATCATGTAACACTACAGAAAGGATTCTATTTCTACCAGAAAAATATAAAAAGACCCGAAAGGTTAAATGGTCAGGATAAAGGAATAAGAGATAAGTAAGGAAAGTAGGAGGCCCTTTCACTGATACTTGCATTTTGAATAGAGCAAAGGTGAAAAAAAGTGTATACAGATATGCTTCCTTTCTGCATTTGCTCCCAGCAAACCTTCTGATGTGGTTTAAAATTAACATTTAAGTTAATAGGAAGTGGCTTATGGTTGCTTGAGCTAAGTAAGCATTTACACATAAAAAAAGAGATTCAGCACTGAGACTGAGACAGCAATGTGTGATGGGATGCACTGCTTGCCTGTTACTTCCATAAGCAGTCACACCTGAACGCAGTATTAAGCTTTTCAAAATATCTCACAAGATGAAAGATGTCTGTTTTAGGCTTATTTAAAAATAAAAAAAATCTTTACAGACATATTCTTAGCTAAAAGTGTTTACATTTTGCTGAATTGGGTTCCAAATTATTCCAGCCTTGTGTGAAACTTGGTTAAGTGACAGCAAAGGCAAAACCTGTGATTCTCAAAGTGGGAGAAACCCAAAGGTCTGTTAGCTTTAAATTCATGGTATTTGGAAGAGGCTTGATTTTTCTTCAAAATCCATAAAGGTAGAGTGTGGAATCCTGCTCCCATTTTTAACTTTTCCAATTCTTTTTTAAGCAGAAGATTAAACTGTCCTTAAAATTGGCTCCCTGACAAACATACCTAAGAGTTTTTTTGAAATGAAATGAAATACTTCATCCAAAGTCTACAGCTATATTTTATTAATTTTTAAAATTATATGTAGAGGGCTTTAAGTATCTAAACCTGTTTTTGTAAATTTTTGATCTCAAGTTGTCTTTTTTTTTGTGGACTGAATCTCTCTCCGAAATGTTTGATGACCCCACACTGCTGTAACCAATCCTCTAGGTAGGTCTATTCTCTGTTGAAATGGCCAGCAGGAAAGTCACTGGGTGTGATGCAACACTGAAGCAGTCCTAACCAGGGGAAAGATGTAGTTACTAATACAATTCTTCAGTTCTGTACACTATTGCTGATGACCTGAAACATTTCCATGGGACAGGCAGGACACCAAGGTATTTCTGTGCCAGGAGCTGGAGCACTGTGGACACTGTGGCATGTCTCTGGCCTATGCTGAGAAGTGGCCTTCTGCTAGAAGGTTTGAAGAACTGCAGCTCCCTGTTAGAACAGATTTGTCTTTCTTTGATAATGTGTCTCTCTCTCTATGCCTACCAGCCATTGTATGTGAGCAGCTCTGTCTCCAGGGCCATATTTGGAGTGTTTCCCCTGGAGTAAATTTAGGTGACATGTCAGAAATGTGAACTGGCTTCATTGTTGAAGCCATTTATTTAAATTAATTTGTGGAAGAGGTAACACTTCTCCTGGCAAATGTATTTAACACAAGCTTTGAAAAGATGGGTGGAGCAGGTATTTTTACAAGTGCAACCTAAGCAGTGTTGGCTAAAAAATTAATATATATTTTTGAAGACATAATCTGGTGATATGTGGCAATATAAATGCAAATGACCTTTGTAAAGTCTCTCTAGACTAAAACATTCCAAGAAAATAAGAAAGAAGCCCAAACTGATTGTATAGTACATTAAAAGTTAATTGTTCGTGTCTTTTGGACAAGTTGTCTCACATTAACCATTCCCTTAGAGAGCTTTTGATTCATTTTAATGGCACTGTGAGTATTTATAGCCAGACAATCATTAGTTTTTGAGTTAGTGGATTTGTTAACATTTGGGTGCTGGACTGATATCAACATGTTCCAGAATAAAGTTATTGGTTCTTCCTGAGTCAGCCCTGCTGCTTCCTCACGTTCACACTAACAATGGAGAAACCCTTCTCACCTTGAGCACTCCAGGCAGACAGGAGAGTCACCCTGGGTACGTCACAGTTAGATGGGCAGTTGAGTGAACCATGTTTTCATAAAACTGCCACTAGCATCTAAGAAAGCAAAGCTGTTAGGGGATCAGTTTCTCTCAGGGAGTTACAGCCAAATTTTCTGGGGAAGAAAAGCACTTTCACAATGCGTTGTTTCCTGAAGCTGAACAGGATTGCAATGTGGAGTCTCCTACCTTTTCTTGCTCTGAGTGTGTTTCTTTCCTGCAGCTTGAGTGTTTGAGCACGCTTGCCTCAGGGCAGCTTCTGGGCCATGCCAGTGGGCCACCAAGGAGGAGTACCAGCCCTGCCTCTGTCACACTCTGCCCACAGCACAGACACTTGTCTGGCAGCCATGACCCCATGCTGGGAGCCTGCACATTCCCACTCAAAGCTGTTTGGGGAAAATAGCCTTCGAGAAGAAATTGGAGGTGGGGGATAGCAAATTATTTAGGGCCAAGAAATAGGTCACAGGAGATTCTGTAATAAGGATGGATATTCAGTCTTCTGTGAAAGGGAATTGTGGGATCTTTGTCTCTCCTTGGTTGCCTGCTCGTTCTCAGACTGTCTGCTGGACTGTGTTTTGCTACTAGTTCCTGATGCAGTTCTTTGGCACTTATAAAGTACTTGCAACTCCTCAAACCACAGATGCAAAGCCTTATAAGTACACTACTGCTGTTGTCAGAGGAGAAAGTTGGGGTTTTTTTAATGTGCAAGATCTGTCATGAATAATTTATTGGCAGAGAAATCTACCTTCTTGAATGATTTTCCTGAGTGAAGTAGTACAAGCTCTGTTGTTTAGAATACTTAGATGAGACAAAACCCATAGATTATCAGTAAGGAACCATGTGATAGAGGCAGATAGAACGTTTGGGTTTTTTTAAAAAAGTTGAGTATATGTTTTATTTAATTTTAATAGGTCAGGACACTCAGTCTTTGAAACTCCCATTTTTATTTCACAAATGTACCCTTTGAAACCTATTCTCAAAGGGAATGTGACAAAGATGATGCTAGAGTGGATTTCTATGTAGTGAGTTTAATTTGGAACTTCTGAAAAGGCTACAGTTTATTTTAACAAGATCCTTTCTTTCCAATGCTATTACTGATTAGGCACAGCTAAAAAGCTGCATATTTCATGAAGATTATAGTTTTTTTGAATACCTGGGGAGGGGAGTTGTCTCAAACTTATCAGCCAGCCAGCTGTCTAAAACCAGTGATCCCCTGGCCTAGGGGCTAAAGGTCACCTTTGAGTAAAACAGTTCCTGTCCTAGAGATCTTGTGTTTGAACTGAAAAATGCCCAGCCAAATCAGAGGGAGGAAAACTGAAGCAAAAATGTAATGGGACTTGAATCTTTTACCTACCTGCCCAGCCCTCTGATCCAACAGCACGCAGACAGGATTCTGTAATGTAAGGGAATTGTTTCTTTCTTTCTGCAAATGAGGCAATTTTCAGTCTTGTGTTCAGGACCTCCTCATTACACAAAGAAGTTAAAATTAATTTCCTGAAGCTTTTCAATGAATGCTGGAGGGCACTAGAATAGTTCAGTTTCTTGGAACTGCTTTCTCATTGCACAGAAATCCTGGTCAAGCATTCATTGTCTGTAAACTATGTTATTGTTAACAATATCTGTAAGAATAAATTCATAATGGAGCAAGTCTTGAAATAGCAATACAGAGTTCAGATGTGCCCGAAAGGAAATAGAGGAGAAGTGACTGAATCCAAAGGAAACACGCTTGCTTGTGCACTTTGCCGCCATCTGATTTCATTGTTGTGCCACCCTCAGAGAGGGGCAAGTTGACAAGGGAAAAGGTCTGGGGAGGAAATGGATGGTCAGAATATGTCAAATCCCAACATAAACATATGAATAGAATATGGAGGTTTTGACTGTGGTCCTTGTACTTACTTTTAAAAGTAACTTGAGCCTGCTCTTTGAAGGAACAGATTGAGACTGCCTAACATAACCATGAGCACTGCTACTGCAAGTTCTGTACATTTATTCTCTAATTATACAGTTATTGGTGTACTTTGGAGCAAACCAGACTGCTATAAATCATGTTTTGGGAAGAGGTCTTTTTTAGGGAGATAAACATCTCTGTTTACATAAGCTGAAGAGATGAGTGGAAGCGTCTTTGTGTGACTGCACTAAGGCTGAAAGTCAGGCTTTGCTATAGACAGATGGTGCTTGAGGTGTTCCCAGTGCTGCTACCACACAGCTCAGACCACTGACCAGTGGAAAATAGGGGTGTGTTGTGCCAGTAGGGTCTGGGTACTTCCTTCGGCTTGACAGCACAACTCCCATCAAGGGTCCTTAGGACACTGTCAAAGCTACAGGCTCACAGAAATATCAGTTGGTGCTGCTGGTGCCATTTTCTTCTGTAACCCTCAAGTACAGAAACTTCCACCTTGGCTGGTTTGCAAGTCAGTAGCCAGCTGGGAGGGGAAAAGAGGGGTTGTTTCTCTAAGCAAATAACTGCTGTTACAAGTACTGTGAATTATTTTGTTGTGCTGAAGTTCCAAAAGGCAGCCAGGTGCCCCATCACCTGGATTAGACACTAGGGATAGACCTGTTCAGTTTTCTGGAATACTAAATACTCCTTTCTTGGAACAGTAAAGCTTTTATGTACTTATTAGGAGTGTTCCACTGTGCTGTGAGTCCACAGCATCCTAAGTGATATGTGTGTTGAGAAATCCCCCCTAAAGAGTGAGTAGAGAGCAGATAATTAAAACTCAACAGTCCAAAGACCCTATCTATGAAAAACTGTACTGTAATAAGGTCAGTGCTTATTCTATTTCAAGGCAAGTCATAAATTTGTATCTTGGATATAAAATGTGAGGGCAACATGCATAAGGATATTGACTCTTGTTTCCATTATGTACAAAATACTTTCAAAGAAGTCAAGTGGGGAAACTGGGAGCTGTCAGTTGTTAGCCTATGCTTCCTGCAATTTATATACAAGTACACTTAGCACAACTGTCATGAAGTTACCATTTAAAATTTTCTCTTAAGGCTTCTGCAAATAGCACTAGGTTTGAAATATTTAGACACATTTCAGTCATGAAAATAAACTGATCACCATCTCAGCTGGAGATAGGAAACCAGTTAAAAGTAGTTTGCCTGTGCCATTTTTTGGCTGGACAGTGTCCAGGTTAGACTGCAGTGAAGTGCATGTGTTAAGTGTGGGGACACTTAATTCTGCACACTTAATTCTGCACAAGGGCAAACCAGATGTTACATCCCACAGCCCGTTACCAGTGTGTAATGTAAGGAGTGTGTCAATCTCATGCCTTTATCACCAGTGAAAATGCAGCTGCAATAACCAGCCCTTCTCTCAACTTCTCTGTGTAGTGCAGATACAAATGTTGCTTCACAGCCTCCAAAGCAAATTCAAAGCCTTCAGTAGTTGGACTGATGGCTGAGGAAATCTGTCAATGTACAATATACAATGGTGGGGTGTTGTGCTTATGAAGTCTGACAACTGGAGTTGGACCATGTAAAATGCATTTAAGTTCCTCCATGCTTTGAGTTATCAGCTTTGATGTGGGGAATTCTTATACTGGCTCAGAAAGTGCCATGCTAAAGCATGGCCTGTTACTGTGTTAGTGGTAAAGATGAGGGCTATCCCATGACTTATTACAAAACCAAGCTTTTTTAGAAGAAAATTTTAATATGAAAAAAATCAACTGACACTTGCTTTTGGGTTTTCTACAAATTAGAGCATTCATAATTATGCTGCCCTCAGCAGTTTGTGATTGTTCAGAAATAACACATTAAGTGGCTGGTGATGCTGGTCTGACATAGAGTCCTTGTACTTATCCTTGTACTTACCTAGGGGTTGTGTCCCCTCTTGTGTTACCTGTTCCCACTAAATAACTTATTCCACAAACCTACAAAAATGTGCTTGCTGAGTTGTGAACAATAAACCACCAAACTGAATTACAGTATATGTAGTTTTAAGATAATGTTTTTGTGACCTTTTGCTTTCAATAGTACTGGTTTGAGCATCTCTACTACTAAAATTCTTCTCTTTTTTTTATTTAAGCTTTCTGTGGGCACTTAAACAGTCTCTGTGATTTTACTGATGGATGATTCATGTTAAATTAACTTTTCAGCTCTTGTAGGTAGGAATCTATAGGAAGTGCATTTAGAACAAAAGAGGTGGTTTTGTACAACGTGGCTTGGTGTTGTGCTGGTTTCGTTCACAGTAGTAAGTGCCCCAGCAAGATTGCTCTTCAGTGTTTTGTGCTGGAATTGAAAGTTTTCAAAAAACAATTCCAAGAATTTTTTCTTGTAAAATCAGAAGCAAGTATGCACCTGTCTGTATACTGTTTTTCTATTAATATGCTGCAGAAGACCTAACTCTTATTTTAAGGAATGATTGTCTATTCTAATTATAGCCAAAACATTGCATGTTTATATTGAATTTATAGATAAATCCTACATTCAAATGACAGGAAATGGAAGTGGATAATAGTGGATCCATTAATGAGAGTGTTCCCTCACTCTATTGTTCTAAATGAGAAACATGCTTTCATACAGAACCTTGGGAGATACCAACACAAAAGTGTAGTTTGTTTCCCTGTCTGGAGCTGGAGAAAGCAAAACAATATCAGTAGTTATCTGGTAACTGTGACATGCATGCATTTAATTTTCCCAGGCTGGCTTCACTAGAGTTAGTCTGGCAAAAAAGGAAAAGGGAAATGGAGTTCCATTCAGTATTCCATTAAAGTGATGGCCATTGTATCTGGTTGTTATCATGTAATTATTTAAAGAATATTTCAAGGGCCTTATTTTCGACTTCTTGTAATTATATGATTCAGATTTTTGAGCTGGAAAAGGCTTCCCTCCACTAACAAAGCCTCCAGGTCTCACTGAACTCAGTGTAGCCAGCAGCTGGGACTGAAGCAGGCTGGGCCCATCCTGGGTGCCGAGGCGCTGGTTCCATGCACGGCAGAAAGGCTGCGTGCAATGTCCTCCCACAGACACAGCCTCACTGTGAGATTTGACACAGTTTGAGATCTTTCATAAAAGAAAACTCCATTCAATTTCCACTACTACAAAGGTGATGATTCCTTGAACACAGAAATTAAATTAAACTGAGAGAATAAATAAGAAAAAAAAATTGAAAATTAAAAACTACTCCATTCCATGTTCATGACATTTTTAATACTCATCTTGCTAAGATGCAGAACAAGGACTATTGAATTTCCATTCATTAGCAGCCAACAGGATATGAATGAGTATTAACTTCAAACAAAAACTTGATTTATAACAACATCAAGTTGTGCACTTTAAAAAATAATTACAAATCATTTTTAAAAGGAAGAGTAACAGTGGAAGCAGTAATGAATATAAAACATGACTGATTAGGCTTAAAACATAACTTCAAGTATTCTACGGCATTTCCTCAGACATTTGTTTCATCAGTTTGTGCAATACCCATCTTTGCATAGTAAAGAAAAATTGGTTAGACTCCAGCCTTAAGTAATCTGTTTCTTGAACATGCACCTATACAGCTGTTAATTTGCCTGGCAGACTTCTCTTTTAGGAGTTTCAGATCAAATCAGTGAGATCATGCAGCAGACTGGAATGAGCTATACAGTTACCACAGTTTCTTGTCCAGCTGAATAGGTAAATAATGGAGCAAATGCAGAGTGGATGAAATGGAGGCAGAGTCAACCTGGTCTTCTTTTGGTGATGCTTTGCGATGAACAAGTTACTGCTAAATGGATATGCACTTCCCAAAGCACAGCGAGGGGATGTACAAAATCAACACCTAGCAAATCCAGTTTTTTAGCTGTCTACCAGCACAGGAAGCACTTCAGCCTGTACCTACTCTGGACTGTTGTCACTTGTGTTGCGTACACACAGGGCAGAAAGTGTGCTCTTCCCATACACACAATGGCTGAGGACTGGAGCATAAATTCAGTCAAGAAATCCTAATTGCTATGAAACTGCTGGTGTAAATAAAAAAGTTACTCCAGCAATGAACATATATACATAGTAGTTGGGGACCACTGTGGTCTGACTTAAAACATCACATCACACACTAACAATGTTGTTTGTGAAATGCTTCTCCAAGGTTTATTACACAGGTAGTTTATGTATATCCAGTTGACTTTACTTATTGTAATTTTTGATACCACTGGCGTTTCTGTTGTGGGTTATGCTTGCTTTGGAAGCAGAACTGGAAAAAAGTTAGACATTGTGTTCCCAATCAAAGCATTTTTAAGAACTGTAATACAGTTACAAGTATTTTTGTTTTGTCATCAGAGAAATATCAAGTAATTTAATTCTGCTTAAAGCCAAGCATGAATTTTTCAGAATAAGGTTTATAATTTCTATTAATGTCAACTACCTGTGTGCAGCACCTTTAACTTATAATGTAGTAAGTGTAAATGTGATTATGTTAAAGCTGATTGAAAATACTTAATAATAGCTGTGAATCAAAATCAATATATCAAGACTACTGAATTGAACATTATTATAATAAGAAAAATAACTGAAATGAGGTTTTCTAGCTCACAGGAAAATGTCTGCAGCATTTTTTTAACATTTTGGCTTTTAAAGCTAACTTGGAAAATGGATTTCCTCTGAACAAAGATGCAGGAAGTAGAGTAACTAGGCTTCTGTTGTTACAAACTACAGCTTTTAAATTAGATCCACAATTACAAAAGTCTTTAATTCTGATTATTAGACACAGCAATTAAATTTTCAGTTACTTCACTTACTAAATGACTTAGGTTTTAAGTCAAGATTAAAAGGATGAGCCAGACTGTCCAGCTCTGTATGTTAAGGGAGCCCTAAACTAGACCTGTTCACAAACCTCTCTCAAGGCAGCTGCAGCAGGTGAGCCTGGTTCCTAGGGACACAGGACTGCTGCCCAGGATTACTCTGTAAAAGTCTGTGTTTGTACAGAAGGTGTCTCTAAAAGTAATGACAACACACCTGAAATCACCTGGGATCTTGCACATATTGCGACGGTAACTGGCTATCAGTAGCCAAGGGTCGAAGTATTATTCTTGCATTAAATTTTGAAATGTGACATGCATCAAAGAGATACAGGGAGTGAGTTTGAAAGATCAGTCACCTTTGGAAGCTGCTTTGAGTGGATGGGCAGAAGGCAAGACAAGAATAACTCATTCCAAGCTTTAACATCTTTTGAGTATTTTAAGGCTTATTTAAGTTTTTATTTTACAGGATCTAGGCAGGAAAAAAGAGTAGCTTTTCTAATAAGAAAAAAAGAGCTTGGCACTTCTGTGATTACTTTGAGAGTGTGTTACTTATATCACGGAAAAGTCTGTATAACAGCCAAAAAAAGTAATTCAGACTTATAGTCAATACATAGATATGCATTTATACATTTTAATTGTTTTTGGTTTCAAGCATACAAACTTTAGATCACATCTGTTTGGTGTCAGAACTCCCTGCATCTGCATGCTGTTATCTGCCTTTTTTGAGCAAGCCCAGAACATCTGCTGTACAACATGCTACAGAAAAAAGGGGAGGAAAAAAACCCAAAACCAAACCCAACATCAAAAATAGATTTACATAAAGAATAGAACTTTTTTATATGGAAATTCTTTTCTCTCATATATATATATTTATATATAATCTGTGAAAATGATACATCAAAATCTTATTTCCATATTTACACCTTTTCCATCTTGGAAGAATTCCATCCATCATTCACTAGCTTCCATACCCAACAGGCTCCTGTCCAAGGTGGACAGTGAGCTCATGGAGCAGGGAACCCTCAAGTCCAGCAGCAGAATGCACTGCATGGCTGGAAAAACTGTTGAAGCCTGGCACTGGCTTCCCAGAGGTTTGTATTTATCGGGCTGCAGATTCTGCTTGGGGTCAGCTTGCTAACTTGGTTGTTTGTATGTGAGCCATGCAGGTTACCCTTTCAAAATTAGCTCCTCATGCCACTGGAGTTTGATAAGAAAAAGGAAGTCATGCGAACTCAAGTGAAGTTAGAGTGCCAGCAGGCTGGGAAAGAATCTTTTGCAATTCCATTATTTTGGAACAGTTCTCTTATTGCACTTGGTCTGTGTGTCTCCTTCTTAATTTGAGAAAAGGAAAAAAAACACCTGATTTTTGAAGCAGTTTGCTTGTACCACTTGTCAGTTAATGGTAACAAGAGAAGGGTGAATAGAGGAAGTACTTCCAACTTATCTCCAAAAAAGACAGTGTTCTACCAACTCAAATCCCAATATCCCAAATTTGTGTTTATAGTTACTGTTCTCATGTTCTTCTGTACTGATTTAGTTCCTGTGTAGCTACAGCCAAGACATCATACCCAAAATCCAGTAGTGCAAGAAGCAGCTTTTTGAATGGCATTTCTTCAGATAGGGCCTTGCTGAGTTGGATCGAACCTTCGTTTTTTGACGTTTCTTCCAGGTTGCATCAAAAGGAGATGGAAAGAGAAAAATGCAAGACATTAGTTAGATATAACAGGAACAAAGCCATTGCTAAGGTCTTAGTAAAGTAAAAGGCTCACACTGACACAGTTTAACCAGTAACTTTTTCAAGGGGTAACTATTTAAGGAATTTGGTTGCATGTTTTCTACAGCATATCAAATGCTGGTTTCCTTATGCAGTTTAAAGATCATGCTGGCATACAGAAATCCATTATTTTTGTAGTAGTTCAAGTGGTGCTCTAAATTTGTAGAACTTTTCAGCTCCCAATAACACGTGTGCACTAGGCCAAGAATGCACGCATTTACCTAAAGAGAATGAGTCACAAGTGCCAGGAATGGCAACACTTCAGCATGCAGAGGCTTGAGTTCTCAGAGCAAGTGCCCAGCTCTGGCCACACCAGAATTTAGTTTATGCAATCCAGGGTGACAAAAGTGCATGTGCCTTTGTGAGCTCTTACCACACTATTGACCATATGTGCTGTGAATCTTAGTAAGGTGCAAAAGACAGCTGAGACATTGCATTCGAAGGAGACTGGACAGCTTTGTCAGTTGTGTGATTAGAACTGAATGTTAACCGTGGGCAGCAAGCTGGTGACATCCAATCTCCTG
Organism: Acrocephalus scirpaceus scirpaceus; assembly: GCA_910950805.1. NCBI lineage: Eukaryota > Metazoa > Chordata > Aves > Passeriformes > Sylviidae > Acrocephalus > Acrocephalus scirpaceus. The sequence continues at coordinate 45,004,663 of OU383779.1, forward strand.
CGATGTTGATGTCCTATGTCAAACAGCAAGACATTAGGAAGCAACAACAAAAGTTGGGTGCAACCTCCCCAGTATCTGGCTTTATGTGGGGCATCAAGCAAGGGGCTCATGCATTTAGTTTTACCATTGGGCATACACACCACTACCACCACCAAACCAACATGCAAAAAATACAGAACAGGAATTTGTATGTTCTCTAAAGCTACAGACCAATCCCTGGATTTTCAATCTTCTGCAGCCCTGCTAACCTCCACCACTGCTACAATATTTATTCTATATATAAGGTTTAACTGGTGGTTTGAGACTAATGCAAAGGCAAATTCTTTTAGAGAGGACTTCCAGAGGCTGGTAATTCTTGGGCATCCTTGATCTTGTTTTTTTTCTTGGATGCCTGAGATTGGATTTGTGCAAGACGAATGCTTAAGAATTGCTAGCTTCTGAAAGAAGATTACTGTATTCATCTTTCAGTCTTTTCCCCTCCAGGATTACTATGCTAATGGTCCATTGGAATCAGGCTGACATTACCTCGGTATCTCAATTCCTCATCCCCTACAGATAAATTTGAGATAAGGAAATTAATTTTCAGGCCAACTTGCAAAACTGCCAGATAGGAAGTATAAATATTACAGAACTTGGTTAAATGTGAGTTAAAGGCTGCTGTGCATCTGCTTGTCCTGCCAGTTTCAATGGGAAGAGGACATGTCTGCTTCTCTTCCCCCCACCTCCTCCTTTTAAATACTGTCTAGCATCCTTGAATTCAAGTACTGCTGATAAATCACTAATTAATCAGTCCTTTTAAATCAACAATGCAGGTGAAAAATCCAGGTGACATAACTTGTCCTTCTCCTATATGGGAAGTACCATATTCCCATTTGCTTGAAGTGTACAAGTCCTTAAAACAGGCACTGAATTATATTGTTACCTGAGTTCATTTTAGTTAAAGAAATGGACTTTATAGTCTTAGAACATGGTACAGAGGACAGATGCTTCCCAGTACAATCTAACAGAACTCTTTTGACTTTTATCCTATCTGTTCTTTTCTGACCTGATCTTCACTAGTGTACTGTTTCAGTAAAAACCTCATCATGCATTCTGTGATCTGTCCAAACAATATTATTTACTTATTTCCTAGTTTTATTCAGCAGAAATACAGCCTTTGAGGAACAAGATACTGACCAAACCACTGCCTTTCTTCACTTAAAGTATTCTGCTAACAATGTTGTATGAGAGAGAGAAACATGTGAAGAACTAAAATAAGAGCCTGAAATACGGAACATGAGGTACAGTGTCAATAAGGAAACAGTACACACATGCAAAGCTTTAACAAGAGCTGCCATTGTAGCACTTCAGAGGTTGGCAGGGAGGTGTTACCCTGCAGGAATTGAAATTCTGTTCTGATTACCTGACCTGCTTTAACAACTTCATCCTGAATTACAAACCATTATAATAGTAAAATGAAGACTACTAATTGTCTAACTTAAATTGGCAAATAGAACAAGTCTCCCTCTTCCCCAGGAAAACTACAATAAAGGAGAGTAGGTAAGTTGCAGGTTCTGGATATTTCCATCATTTTAAGCCATGAGTTACAGCAGTACAAGGTTCCTTCTGCTATGCTTCAGTTAAATGGTAAGGGAGCAGAAGTGTCCTCTGTGGAAGGACACACAGGAGAATGATGCTGCTTCCTAGTCCTTTGTTGGTTTATGTGGAAGATCTTAGAACATCAACCTCTTTTTTGCATTTAAAGTTTTAATCAGCCTTTCTGTCTGTAATCCAACCAGAAAAAGGGTCTCTAACAAAAAGAAAAATATAGATTATTTTTAATCAAAAAGCTCTCCATGCTACAGCACATCACTGCCTAACATCGTCATGTTTACAAAAAAAAATTTCAGAAATGAAAATCTAGTTTCAAAAAGGGCTGGATGTATTCAAGAAATACCTTGCTGCAATCTGCTGCATTTTTTTGGTGCAACTAACTAGGAACATGGTCACTGAGTACATTACTTGCATATGTGTGCCCCTGTGTGTAATCGTGTAAGTACTACTCTTTATTGAAGTATTTACAAATTTTATGCAAACCCAGTATTTTAATCACTTCAACTAGCTAATGTTTTCATAGGCTTCCTAAAGCGTGGTTCAAATGCTGAAGAAGACCTTAAATAACTTTTCCTACAAAACTGATTAAAATTAACAAAATGAGGGACTGAAAACAGCAACTTAAAATAAGACACTGACCTCCCATTTATTCCAGTAGTTTTGGGAAAAAAATGAGAAAACACCTCACATTTGATTCTAGCTGCTGTTTGTGCAGCCATGACTGGATTTTAGTCCACAATTCATGCTTGATGGAAATGCTGGTAAGGGACCAAAACCTCCTTCCTCACAAAATTGCCACCAGCATTCCACTGCTTTAACTTGTGGAAACCTTTAGGGTCTAAATGCAGCTTCACAGATCAGCTCAGCCTCAGCATCTGTTATAGATGGGTAAGTTTTTGGTTCCTCCATTAATCTTCTATTAAAGAAACAGAAAACCTTGCAGCTCTTTAGCTAAGAACAATTGCTGGAAATAGAATTGTGTCTACAATCAATTCTCTATCTGCCACTTTTGTATTCTGCTATAACAAGGAGCAGCTTTTCATGTGCATTTCCACATCACTCTTACTAGTATTACCTCTTAGTAGTGTTTTGTTACCAAAATTGCTGTTAAAGTAAGTAACAAAAACATTCATTGACTTATATTACTTCAGTAGCTTAGCAGAAGTGAGTGAATATATGCTAGGGGGAAAAGTGTTAGCCCCTGAACTAGGCTAATGGTAAAAATGTCCTTCCTATATTAAACACTGTATACTGAAACCTTGCACAGACTTGCTGTGCCAAAATCAAGTTCTTACTGCTGTCTAAACACCAACAGATTTAAAAGTACTATGCAAGGCTCAACTGAGTAAAATCTACTTCTTATCAGGGTTTCTACCCACAGCCTTTAAGCCACCTGAAGTGTCCAATGAGATTCTATAAAATTGTCAGTTAACATTTTCTTTCCTATTCTGTCCACACATTAACTTGATTGAAAATTAATCTTGGATTCATTCTTGAAACTGGAAGTTGGTTGTTGACCTGTTTTTACTTTGTTTCTCTGAACTTGCATCAAGCCTTCTTTTACACTTCCCCTCCAACCCCCACCCCCACCTCAGTTCATGAACAAAGTTTGCTTAGTTGCAGCTTACGTTTGATATGGACTTGACACCACAGTACCGTATGTTCATATGAACATCTGATAACCTGTGAAACAGAAATCACATCTCCCAGTTTGTAAAGCATTAGCTACCTTCTCTCATAGTTGCAGAGACTAAATATATCACTTGCTTAAAAAAAGGAAAAGTTAAAATCCCTTTATTACCCTCATCTGTCCCTCCAGATCTATCTGAAACCAAATATCGGGGGTCTACATGTGCTAGCCCTCTTTGTCTACAAGCTGAAAAGCCTCTTCTGTTCCCCTCTGGCCCCCAGAAGAAACATGCACTTCAAGCTGTGAGCTAGGCCAGGCCAGTGTATTTGAGGTTCTGCTACAGAATAAACAGTTGTATCTTGCTCTTGTGAGAGTAAGAGCTTCAGGAGGCATTTCCAGATGGAAATGGCATTTCCTACAGAGGCAGATCCTCTATAGGGATAACGAGCTTCTCCCTTTGGGCAAACAAATGACACCAGGGTGCAAAGCTGACCGCTTGTGAGAGCAGTTTGAGAGGTGTGAAACATGAAGAAGAAATAATCAATTACATCCTGTATTGTTTTAGACAGGGAGGGATTGTCCTACTCCTCTCATGCAAATTCTCAAGCTGTTGGAGGCAGGGGCTGCAGTACTGCTGGCAAAGGTGGCCAGGGCACAAGACAGATTGAAATGACTCAGAGGAAGAACTGACTAATTATTTTATATTTTCATGACATGTATTTTGTTTTCAGCAAACTACCTTGTGCAATACTGACCTATCATCTAGGGATGCATGCCCTGTTTCTGCAAAGTCTATGAATGGCTAAGTAATGGACAAATGTCTCTTATGGTAGAAAACTCATCCAAAAGGGTACTCTGACTTTTTCCCCCCAACAGAATCCAGCTTGGTTAATGCCCATGGGCACCCTCCAAACAAGCACTGAGAGAAAAATGAGTGTGGCAGGTGCTGAGTCTTTCTGAGAACACCACCAGTGACAGGCAGTGCAACGGGGAGTAATTGCCTTGTCCAGGAGAAAGGGCAAAGCCTGATTTTGCTGCTTTCAGCAGGCCTGAAAGAGATCTTGAAATATTTTGCTTCTATATGCATATTTAATTCAGGCCAGTTGAAACTTCAAAAATATAAGAGTATAAACCAGAAGTAAAACATTTTCAAGTGACCTTTGAAAGTGAATTACAGGATAAATATGACCTTATCACTAGATTCTACTTTGATAACTGCCTTAATCAATTAGGGAATAATTTTTTTCTTCTCAACTCTGACATGAAATATGAATAGAGGCCATAGAAAATTTTCTTTGAATTATTATTATTATTACTACTACTAGTTATTCACCTTGAAGAACTATGGCTTATTGTTGTATCATGGTTTAACCTTGATTCATGTTATTGAAAAGAAACAGCAGCTTTAAATGCCATGAGAAATAACTTGTATTTAGTTACTTCCATGATCTGTTAGGTTATAAACACTGATTCTAAAGGGAGATCTTTGTTACCAAATACAGGGCACGCATGTGGGCAGAATGGACACTACAAAAAGGGTAGGAATTAAGTACCTTTGTACAAGACTCTCTGTTTGCTTAAACAGTCCCAAGTGGAATGACTAATCTGTTAGTCCTCATAGTTACAAAACACAACTAGAATTGGGAGAGAAATGCTTTCATCTTTCAGGAAACAGCTCATGATTTCAAAATGGTCTCTCTAAACCTGAATTTGTTTTTTATTAAATTGTGTATCAATAATAATAAAAATCAGTAACCACAAACAAGTTAGGTCTGCTACTCCTGAGGCAACTATGTCAACACAGTTCTTCCTGAAGACTGCTCTGCTCCTTCCACCACTGACCATTTACACAACATCTCTCGTTGTCAAAAAGTTGAGCACTTTGAAAGTACTACTACATTCAAAATAAGACATGTATCTTCTGGGGGCTTTTTAACCAATGTAATCAGCTTCGGAGAACAATGCAACTGACTGGAAGTGAAAAAAGACCTTATTCACTAAGTGTTAATTTTCATGAATTCACCTAATTCTTTTATTGTTATTCAACTTTGCACCCTGATAACATTTGCTCTTTTCTAATCCGTTTCCTCCACTTGTTTACTCATGTGCAATTTCTTTTCTTTTTCAAAGCAGCTTGTTAAGAGTTTGGGGGGTTAGCTTGGAACTCTTGTAGCAGGAACTCAAAATTTAGTGATGTAAGCAAGAAATAGAAATGCCAGAGCCACCGAAGAGAAGACATGCGGCATTGCTTACTTAAAGCCCCATCCTGTCCCCCCAAGGACAATAGCTGCTACCAGGATGGCACCAGCGATGGAGCCTATTATAAGATTGGTGGCACTAGGACCTGTGATAAAGGATTAGGGTAAGACAGACATAAGAACCAACGACTTCATTCACATTATGTGAAGCATCTGAAGGGTAGTCAAACAATTCAGGGAATATAGACAGCACACAAGGTGATGCCTCTAGACAGTCTCAACAAGCCCAACTGAACTTACTTGTCTTTAATAATAGGAAAAAACAAAGCTGTTGGTCTCTGCATTGTGCTACGCTGACTTCTACCATAGATAAAAACCTAGTATTAGACAGTGAATTCCGTTGTAACGTACTCCATTACCTGCTGCATGAACAGTCAGCTGAGGACACTAAGATAGTTGTGAATAATTCCTTAACTTAGCGGGAAAAGTATGAATGCTGTATGTTTTAAGACTACAGAAAATGAGAAAAATAAAAATCAAAAAGCCCTCTCTTTTTTCATGGAGCTCCTGAAAGGTGTAGATATTTTAATTTGAGCTGAGAGCATCTAGCACCACTTACTCATCAGAGTCCAGACTCCCTACAGTTACATCAATGCTAATTTTACAGCTGTTTGACAAAAGCAAAGGATTATATAATAGGGAACAAAAGCTTAAATAAAAGTTTATTTCCACTAAGCTTTCCAAACATCAAAGCATCTCTTCATCATCCCCAAGAAGCTACTGAACAACAAAGTGGGGAAGGGGGGAGCAGAAAAAAAGAGCAACAAAAAGAAGCAGTACAAAATATGTTCGCGCAATTTTCTGAAGAGGGCAAGAGAACATCTAAATAAGATATTAATAATTGACCCTTAAGTATTCTGTTTACATAGGACAGAGGAAAACTGACAATAGGCTTGAGTAACATTTGCTCTGTACAAAAACTTCCCATTGCAGTCTTTGATGTAAAACATTTCATCTGAACTCAAGGCAAAATGAAAGCAATTCAACAGTTCTTCTGCAGTATATCACACACTTTTTGTTTAACCATTTACATATTCAGGAATAGCCTTCAAAAACAGTTCTTACCTCCTATCCCACTCTCCCCAAACCAACACTTCTATGCAGCAATTGAAATTTCCTAATTAATTGTTCTGAAACCAAGTTTGGAAAACTGTCACACAGCTAATAAAAGGAAGAAATAAGAGCAGCCAGAGAGGAGCAAAGAAAGAGCAAGGGCAGCTGCAACAACTGAAAGTTTTAAGCTGTTAGGTTGATATCACAAAACCTCCTCCTGCCCAGCCCCACACACTGCAATAAGCACTTGCCCTAAGTTTTAAAATTTACTGCAGCCACCTAACTTTACTGCCTCCACTACATGTTTCTCACCTCAGTGCTTCTGGAGATTCTGATTAGCTAAAAAAAACCTAAGTTTTAAAACTTGCTTCCTGCAGCTCCTATACAAAGAGTTTTCAAGAATATGAATAAAATACTTGGACTGAAGAAAAATATAGTGAGCTTTACAGACGAACAATGCACAAATTTGACAACAAAAATCAAAAGTTAATTTTGCACAATTTGGAAGAATGTATCTTATTTGGACTTACTTTTAAGTCAGACCTAGCTCAAATTAACAGGCATGAGTGTAGTGGAGGGTGCATGCCATCCTGCAAGCATTGTGGTTCCAATTAAGGCTTGCTTGCAATAGCAGCCTAATGAGGTACTATATCTGACTGAGATCTATGGTTTACTCTGGATTTCATCAAATGATCTCACAGAACAAAAGACTGAAAACACAGCAAGTGATTTATCTGTAATAAATTTCATTAGCATTTTTCAAGGCTTAAGCCAATTTCTTTCTAGCCATAGAATGCCGTCTTCTCACAAGAGAGGTACAATGATTAACTGATAGTAACATAGTCATAAATTAGATAAAGATGTGCAAAATCACCACTTTTTACATCCCTCTTCTCACTACGTTCCCTGGTGGTTAAATGCCCAGGGATGTGTATCCATTTCATAGTGCATATCTAATCACCAAACAGCAGTTTATTCTTTCAATAAAGCAAATCTGTATTGGTTTTATTTACTATAAATATTAAATAATTCATTCAATTTAAACAGAAGGAGATAATATACCAAACAATTAGGATCAGGTAATAGAAAAGTATAAATTTTTAAAAATCAAGCTTGTAGAATAGGTAATATGACCAAACAGCAACCACTTATTTTTGAGACTGGAGTACGCCAACTGTTGAATCCCAGTTTCAAAATACAGAGATCTAAGAGGATCACTAATAAGTCATTTTAAGAAAGACTGTGCACATAAAAGTACTTAAAACGAGATTACTTTTATGTCTTATACCTTACTGTAAGGATCTATGCCTAATGTTTTATTAAGCTTTACCAAATAAATTATATTATTAATAAACCAAAATTTTGCTACCAGTAAAGGGACATTTATGAAGAAAAATAAAAATCCATATGTTTCAGCTCAATAAGCCTCTCTAGTCTCTGAACTCAGATGCTTGACCAACCAGAAGAAAGGAAGGTTTTAATAACCACCATACTGTGGGATCATTCTCCATCCAGACTATCACAAGAGGCAACATTTGGGTAGATACGTTCCTTCCACCACACTACTGCTGTAACCTGCAGACACAGATTTATCAGGAGGAAACTCCTGCAGATAACTGCCTGGAACACCACCTTTTCCTTCAAGGACACTGCTATGGCATGGCTATCATACCATCCCTGGCTATCCTTTAGGAACCTGATACAAATCCTACTGAAGGTGTTAAAGCAGAACACACCTAGACTATTCCCTAAATCTTCATCATCATCAAATATATTCTACAAGAACTAATAGAAACCATTTGAAACTCTACCAGTATTAGAAGAGGCAAGTTTACTGCAGACTGTCCTGCAGGTAACAACAACCCTGGTGATCTGATGTCTTTTATTGCCTGTCGCTTTGCCAGCCAAATCCTCTGGTTTAAGTTTTCAAAGCTAAGTATACATTTTGATATGAAATCTGGGAAAAAAACCTACTGCACCATTTTGCCTCCCATTATTCCTGAATTAAGTTCATAAAGCATTAAGTAATTAAAGTTATTTCAGCACTTCGAACAAGCATTTATAGTTTGCAAGTGAAGTGGTGAGGAAGGAGGAAGAAGGACAGGTCCTGGCATCAGGTTGTGATGATCACACCCTCCCCCGCAGCCACGCACAGTAACGGCCTCAAGGGCATTAGGAACAGAGAGGGAATTTTCCTTCCCTGCATGCTTTCTATAAACCAACAAAAAGTAGCAGTGGCTTGCCTTGAATGCACGTTTGTATCTGAGAAGCCAGAGGACAGAGAAATATTGATGAGATGCAGGAAAAAAGAATGAATAGAAACAAAAAGAATGAGTCAGGTAGTGAGTGATAAAAGCAGAGGAGAGATGAAGAAAAGCTGGCATTGGTACAGAAGGATAGAGGAGCAAGAACAAATGGTCAGGGACACTGGTCAGAGCTGAGTGGCTTGAGACAGCAGGTGAGGGAAGAGACAAACAGAAGGGAACAAGGCAGAATGTAAGCAAAAGGCAAGTGGTCCTCAACTTGTAGGTAAATTTTCTACTCCAGAATCTGTCCCCCAGACCTCTACAACTTTCACAGTCTTCAGTTTTTAGCAGTTGTACAAGCTACCAGTAAAACACAGATCTGATCTTTCTCAAAGAAATGACCTATTACCTTCTTCCTTCTATTTATTTTCTAATCTTTGTCCTTTATGAATGCCAAGGTCTCTACCCTTCTGAGAATCTTGGATCAGTTTCATGACAGGTTCCTAGGGTTGCAGACTCAAACACACGAAGTGCTGCCTCACTGGACTAGAACTGTGTGTGAATGCCTTTGTACTCAGCCTGACTGGAAATCACAGACTGTCCTGCTAACGAGTCTCCCTCCAGAGAGGTGCCACTTCAATGCCAGATGTCGTATATAGTACTAGAAACACAGAGAAGCTGGAAATCTCAGAGCAGCAAAAGAGCAGTCATCATCTGTAGTTTGCACAGTGAATGCAGAATGAAGACAGCCCTTACATGGGCTGTTTTATATGTGTACATATCCGTGAACATGAATTTATATAAATCATAGCCATTGTTGAAACTGAGGTACTGGGGTAACACTTAGGATTACCATTTCCTAGAACTATGAAAAGACAATAAAAAATTGCTCATACATATTCTCTATAAATGAATACTATACTCCAGCACTGTGCTATCTTGAGGTAACAGAATCCTAGCAACAGAACATATAGAAGCTTTACTGTAAAACTACCTGTCCATATGACTATCATCAGCTTTCATGTGCCTTTCATCATTAGACTGAAAGCCCTGCATGTAATGAAACAATTCAGTCTATTTTGCAAAATAATAAAGAAATTCCATTTTTCTCTCTTTTTTTTTTTTTTTTTTTTTTTTTGTAATTTGGTGTTATGGAAACATTTAGACATTTAATTTTATGGTGACAATGTAAAAATTCACAAAGTTATTGTTTTATGCCCCACATTATCCCAGACAGGAGAAGGTTCAACACTGCATGAGCAAACCACATGACACAGACACAGTCAAATCACATGACAAATACGGTCACCACAGGACAAAGCTAAAGGGCAACACAGAGGGCTCAGGTGCATACGGTTACCTCACACACTAAGGCACCAGACAGAGAACTCAAACTAAGAAAAGTGCTTACTCTATTCCCCACCCTGTGCCTCCAAAAATCACCCCCAAGGCCAGAATGGTCCCTGCCACTGCACCTATTAGCCTGTTAGCAGCCATGCTCACTGTGTGGAGGGAAAAGGGAAGAATTTTTCAGGAAATCATCACATATATGTCTGAAATGAAAACATGAAATAACTCCTCAAAGGAATACTTTATGATATAATCCACTTTTGGATAAACAATTCAAATCTCCTCACAAACCTTTGTTTACCAAATAACATAGCTTTAAAAATTCTGAAATGAGCTCTGTTTGGTTTTCTTTGAATGCTTGCAAATATTTCAATGAGAAGTCTTCCTGTAAATTCCTTGCAACTTGTGATTCTATTATTTACTCTGAAAGGGAACATCCTCAACCTACTGCTTATTTAAAACAGCCAAAATGTAAATAAATTGCCAATAAGAAATTTTGATCACCAGAAACTTACTGTATCCATAGTAAAATTTAAAAAATGAAAACTGCTTGGAAATAATTCCACCTCAGGAAAAAACAAAAAAACCCCAATTTTTAAATTAATTCCTTTATTAATTATTAATATTTTTCTTTGTTACTGCATTTATCAATATCTCTGTTAATCTATATGACCTAAAAACAGGTAACACCTTTTCAAAGCAAAAACCTGCCCCAGAAACACACTTCAGGTAACACCCTAGAAATTTTGATATGTTCAGTTAGTTTCTCAAGATAATGAGGCCTTATTTTTAATCCTTAAGGGAACTCTTTTGAGGAAAAAAATTCTATACATCTCCTATGTTAGAGATTAAAAGTATGATAGATTCGTTGAGTCACAATAGACCACAAGCAAGCAGCTGAATTCCCTATCAAATGGGAAATTAGGGACAAAGATTTTATAGACTCCATGCTGAGTGAAGTATGTTTTAAAATATTTTGGAATTTTTTTTCCTGTTTCATAAATGTACACACACAAACACACACACACACACTTGAGACATAAGTTCTATATTAAAATAAACAAACTACTCCACTAGTAAAATAAAGGCCTAATTCTGCAAATTAAATTGCAAAGAATCTCATGTGTATATGGAGTCTCACTGATTTCAAAACTGCTAACCCACACTCTAAAGTAATTCAAAGTTTCTGCAATAACCAAAAACTAACAGCAAGAACTCTTTGTCTTCCCCAAACTGCTAAATGCTGTGTACATCTGCTAGTACAGGATACAGTAGGTTGCTGAGTTTAGAGTAATTCAAGAGTCATATATTAATAGAAGCATAATTAAGGACCACTAATTTTTTTATCCTGAAATAGAGAATGGAGCCAAAAAGCAATTGATGGATGATGGAAAAGTCTGAAAAGTGCAGTAGAATAGCAGTCAGTTGTCAATTATCACAAAAATACATAAATAAATAGCAACACTCCCTAACTATACATGTTCTAATTGTAGCAAGAAAAATGCTTGGAGCTTTGGTGTGAAAAATCTTAAACCTATTAGATGAACTTTCACATCTTCAGTATTTCACTTCATTCAACCTTAGGGCTAAGGAAAAACAAGTATTTTGATTTCTGTCTTAGACTTCTAAACTGGCGTATGACATAGGGAGTAATAAGGGATAATAACTTAATGGAAGCTACTCTTGAGTATGTTGGATAGTTACAATAAACTACTACTGTACTCTTCTGCAATCTTCTCACAAAGGAATTCCTCTATAAGCACATAGAAAGAGATCATAGTGTTCAGTCTCCTAAATTCATTGCTAGGTGATTCAACATCAGTAAATTACTGTAACACCATAAGAAAAATAATGCATCTTTTGAGATCATTGAGCCACCTTGAACAAAAGCACAGTCTGCCATTTTACAGGGGACTCATCTGAAAAATGCAGTCTAAACTTTACCTGTACCTGCTGGCAGAAATCCATGCACATACTATTCATTTAAGGCTTTTTCCGAGAATATTTCAACGTTGATGTATTAAGTTTCACAAAGGTATTTCCATTCTGAACTAGGTGAGTTAATCTGACTTACAGTAATTTATCAAAGGTAAGCGTACCTTCTGTGTTAGCCTTCACATAAAGGAGAGAATAATTTGTTACTTATGGGATTTGGAAATTAACAAAGTAAAATTCACGTGCTCTCAGCTGTAAATCCTGCTCTCCTTTATCCACACACACAAAGAACTGAACAGCTCTGTAGTGTTGGTATCCACTTTTGTTTTAAGACTCTCTAAGCAGCATTCCACTGTCAGGAAGGGTTTTAGAGGAAATGGAATGATAAGTGGCTCGTAAGGCAGAGTACAAACCAGGCAGCTATACACTAAACAGTGTTGGGATTGGGAGTCCAGGAAGCACCTGTACAGATTCCCTATACAAAGCTGGACTGGTCTACAGAGCCTCCTTCACAACAGTAACTTGTTTCAAGATGATCTCTTCAAACAGTTCTTGGCAAAGATCTACTGGAACCATTCTGCTAAGGGGTACCAGAAAAAGGCACACAAGACAGATGTGGAGCCACTCCAGAGGGACAATACCAAAATCCTGTCCTTCCTCGAAACCTTGGTACTTTTAGAGTAATCAGTTAGAGTCGGAGTCCTCAGGACTACATTTTTGACCAACTCTTTTCTCCATCTGCCTTGCAAATGGAGCAGAAGAACCTGGAACTGGGAACTTTGTCTGTAAATGTATAAGACTGGATGAATATAGTCTGATGTTGAACAGTGCCCTGATGACAGGAAAGACATTAAAAAAAACTGGACAGCACAAGTCCAAAGATATCCAAAGATATTCTTTGGCAGAAGAGTGAGAGAGAAACTTAAAGGCTTTCCTCTCTCTTTCAAAAAACTTTTGGATTATTTCCTCAATACCTCCTCTTTGTATTTGTAATTCATATGTAGTTAAAATATGCACCAAGTACATAAGAACAAGCAACAATGATTGTAAGAATAATTTAAATTCTCAAAAATCTTTATTTCTTTTTTCTTTCATTGCAATATCATTTCAAGGAATCTGATTTTACCAGGGACATTTCACTTTTCCCTTTTTTATTCTACAGCTCTCTGAATTAGTTGACTAAGAAAATGTCCTGTAAATGTCTAATAAAATATAAATATTTGATTATCATATAAAAAATAAAAGCCACACAAAGTCAGATTCCAATTACAATGAAAATGATCATTAAAAATAGAGAATAAGGGACAAAGGAAAAAAACATTACCAGTTGAAATCTTCCCCAAATTTATGTTAGAAAAGTAAAAGTTTTATCAATTCTCAAAGTAGAAAAACCTACTTCCTTTACATGAAGCAGAATTTTACTGTCTGGGTCTAAACACAGCTATACAAGAGTATTTGCTTTTTATATGCCAATTCTGCTACCATGTATCAACAGAAAAATATCATAAATACTTAACATAAAAACTGAAACAAAACACAAACCCTTGGGTCCTTCATCCTTCTTGCCACCAGTATCCCTGACAGGGTCGTCAATGCTGCAGTCTGTCCCAGCCCAGGAGAAATTACAAATGCAAGTGGCTTCATTACTACAAACCTGGGGGAAAAAAAATGACAGCAGTTAGTTTTTAACTACATTTTATTAACATGTCACACTGCATTTATTTAACATGTAATTAGACATTTAATTCATGGTATAAAACTTACCTATTTATATATTGTAACAATAGCACTGAGTGTTTGGAATGATGCAACACACCTGGAAGTTTGACTTAACTCTCCTAATACTCTCACATGCTAGGAGAAGCAGAACTGGTTCTATCATCACTGGCACTACACACCTGCACAGGCTGTGAAAAATAACAGCAACTTAGCTCGACTAGTTCTTCACCAGCCAGCTATCTGGACTTTGAGCCTGGATGCCCAGAAGGGATACAAACATTTGCCTTTGAAAAGGTTTGAGACATGGTTACACTTCCCACCCTCTCATTTACAGCTTGTTCCCATGTAGAACGAAGTTGATATATTTTAATTGGTTTTGTCAGCATTTTTCCTAAGCAGCAATGAGGAATGCTTATCTGCCTTCTAAAAGAGAGGGAACAGTTCTTCCTAAATTTACATTTACCTAAACGACCTCTAAAAAAGGACTTAGCACTCTAAAATTGGCAGTGTATTTATCAGTATACTTATTAGATAGAGAAAAACCTATCCAGTGGACAGAATCTAAACCATCAAAACAATACTAAGAGTTAATAGCTATAAACTTTCCATATGAAAAAGAACATGGAATGGTGTTCCTAGAAGAGGTTACTGTGGAAAAAGCATGACACAAGAAACAGACAAAGAATGAAGATTTGATTATAGAACTAGAAATGAAATCGATCATTAGACAAACAGCTAATAATGTCTTTTGGACACTGGAACACAATGTGAAAAAAACCCAGAAAACAACCTACCCACAAATGATTCTAAGTAGCACATGTGATTTTTTAATTCAACTTTTATCATGCTCTGCTTTTAAGAAGCACTCACTGGAGAATCTTACCTAAGAAGTTGAAGATAAACACATTTTATGGCAGGTTTGATCAACTCAAACACCCTTTTAAAATTAGGAATTGTAATGATCTAAAACAGAACAGGTAAGATTGTTCACTTACCCTTCATGTCACTCTCAGAAAGTACCAAGATGACTTTTAATCTCCTAGATATTTTACTTTCCAATTTTAAATTTTTTCTTCTTGATTTTGAACCTAACCTTCTACTTTGAAAGACTGAATTTCATATTCAAGTACAGACAACAAGAAGAAATAACCTCCCTTTAGGCAAGTAATTATCTCATTGAATCCCACAGTGGAAAGGTTTTATTGGTATTTAAAACAACAATCAGTTCATCAAAACAGACCTAACATCTTAAACAAATGAACTTCTGGGTTCAGAACAACAGAACATAATGTGCCTGAATGTAAAATGATACACTTTGGATCTGTTCAAGGACTCTGTCTCTGCTGAGGACCCACAGTTTGGAATTTTAATTATTTAAGCCATAGGCTATAAATCTATGAATACAATACCAACTTTATAAAGGTGTTATAGCATGCAGGAAAAAGTTTAATTGAAGATGGCAAGTAGCTTGAAATACGGGTAGTACATTACATGAGTCCTTACAATAATGAATGTTAAGGTCAAAGGTCTTTCTTGCTACTAACAAACCCAACCCTTGGGATATTGATTGCAGAAACAATTTGAGAACTTTCCTTTCTAAATCTTTATGTATTACAAAATGGCAGTCTTCCCCTGAATCCAATATTTGTGGTTTCAGAGCAAAAGGTCTTAGGAAGACTTTCAAGTGTTAGGATCAGGTAGAGCAGAGAGAGCTGGGGAAGCTGAGCTGCTCACTCCCAGTACAGACTCACCCCATGACCAGAACAGACTTTTCCATTGGAACCAATGGGACAGCTGCTTATGTTCAAGGACTGAATTGGCAGGCACTTTTTGTCCAGACACATCATCTGAGGTCCACATGGAGCTCCATCCTCTACATAACCTAAATCTGTATCATCATCTAAAAGAACATGAGCACCACTAGGAGAAATAAGTTTTAAGAGAGTATTAGTATTAATGACTGGAATCTTTTGAAAATTTCAAAAGCATGTCAGTGTAGACACCTTTCTTTCATTTAAGCATTCAGACAGACTGAACAGAACTGCAGAGTTTTTCTGTCCATTCACAGCGATGACAACGTGTTCCAGTTGTCAAAATAAAAATAAGTCTAGATTAGGACTTAAATACTCAAAAAGGGCACCTTTAGGGGTTTTTAAGTCTCTGACAGACCATGCTTTTTTCTTTTTTTTCCCTTTGTTCTTTTCCCAAATGCTGTGAAATATTATTGCTAGAAAAATACTTAAAAAACTAACTTCCCATGTGATTTAAGTAAAAACATTAGTGGAATAATGGAAGAATTAAGAATCACTGTTCACTCAGGACCCAACTATTAAGAGAGTGTTCTTACGGTGACAGCAATGTTGCCAGTGTCTTCAAAATACAAACCCAGTATTCTGCACAGACTCAGTAGTGCAGCAGACTGAAACTCATTTTACCTGTTCTTTAACTGAACTGTAGCTGAGCATCTTATCCTGCCATAACTCTGCAGTTTCCTCCCTCCCAGCCTTCGCTACAGATGTTTCTTTGAGTGTTTAACACTCAAAATCATTATATTTAAAATACAGGTCTTTGGCAATCACAGACTTTCTCCACTCCCAGGAAAACGTAATGCTGAGCATTAAGCTCTGACTGTGAAGTTCTGCTATTGGAGGGATCAAGCAGAAGATTCAGGAGTATAACCCACATTTTACCCTCTTTAAATGTGGAATATTAGGCTTTTTATGGTTTGGGGAATTTTTTTAATCAAAAGAAATACCACTCAGAATAATGATTTTGCTGCAATTGCCTAAAATTCACAGAATCTCACATTTATGTCTATCTTAATTCAATTAGGCTTGACAGAGATAAATCATGTTGGAATACTGCATTATCTTTTACCTGCAATCCACTATGCGTCCTTGATGATAAAAAGAATTTGGGATAATTTCTCCTTGAACTTGACCAACTCGTGGGACTCTAGTAAGATTAGTACAGAGCAAAAAGCCACAGAAAACATCACTGGAAAATGAAAACATAAATCAAAATATTACTGGAATAATATGAGGTAAACTTACAAAAAAGAAAGTCTGGCAATGGTGCTGCTGATCACAGAAATATATTACCATAAGCCACATGATAGACTTTCAGAGTGCAAGCCTGGAAATAAAATATTATTTCATTTAAATGACGAGAGGCAGAAACAAGTCATCGTTCATTCCAATGCACCAGTGAATGCTCACATGAACACAGAGCATATCTGTGCTCTAAGAACAATCAGTACAAGTAAGAGGAGCCAAACTGTAGAAAGCTTTGTCATGTTAGGCTGAATTGCTTTTCCCTCTCTCTGGCACCTTACACACCACACATTAATGTTAAGTTTGAAATTTTCATTGCATTTTATTTCCCTTGCAGGACAACAGAACCATAACAACAATTTTTAGTGTGCAGTTGTGTGTGCCCAAGTTTGGGTAAAGAATCTGCTTTTTAAAATGTTTTTTAATATAATATATACAACATATATTTTATAACTTCAATAGAAGGATATCAGCTAATACTGATTGGTCCTAAGTCACAGAAGCAGCTGAGTGAATGCTGGAAATTGACTTTGTTAAAACTGAAAAAAACCATAAATAGCCCTTCAGCCAGATCGTTGTCCTGCATCTGTCTACCAACAAAGAACAGCTTTTATAGAAATGCGGGGTTTAACATACACATTACAACACACTATCCTCATCTAAATATTAAAAAATCTATTTTTTATGATCCTATCTGAAAACTAATAATAAAAAAGCCACTATACAAGCATCAAATAGTCAAAGAAGGAAAATTCTATTCCAAAACTGAAATTTGTATGTACATAATTAAAAATTACAAAACGGAAGTAAATCAGGAGAAATTTAAGTCTATCTACTAATGGTCATTAACTTGAAAAGTAAATTTAATAAAATGTTCATGTAGTAAGGATCACAAGGAAATGAATCAGGCCTTTTCTCTACAGCATCCAAATGTCTAATGGTCCTCTCTGGTCGAAATAAAGGTTGGAAGAAGCTTGAAACAGCATAATCTGATGTCAGTCCCAGAGCAAGTGAATGGTGTGTGTATTTGCAGCCTAATTTATCCCTGCCAAGGCTGAGGTGTTTTTATGTTACGAATTTGTGACTTTTTGTTGTCTTGTCCCTCAGGTCCTCTGAAATAATTGAAGTCACAGTATATTCTTCTGAAAATCTATAAGTTGAATCTTTACAAGTGTATTGCCAAGTCACTCACAGATTTGTCAGAGTGCAAGTTCTTCAAGATGCAAATCTCACGAGGGAAAGAAGATTCAAAATAATGCAAAACAAGCTGCTGAAGCATGCATGAAAAAGTAGACAATATTAAACTATTACATATAATCTCTACCAAACTGAACTTACTGTTTGCTGCACTGAATCCATCGGTCTCCATCCTTTCCACAGTTTCCTTTTGTTGTGCCTTCTGTATTAAGCTTTTCATAACAAAATTTGTCAGATCCTGAAGATTCTGTTGATGAAGAAAAAAGAAACATGCTTTCCACTAGCAACACGACAACTTTGAAACTTGTATAATTTATTGTAGCTGTTCTCTGTAATTTCTTTAATACAAAACAATAATTTAAATACACGTGTACGTGCACAGATGGTAGTTGCCGGTGACTAAAAGGGAGAACAGCCTAAACTGAAATGCCTACTGATATGTTCAAAATTTGCTCTGAACTTCTAAAAAGTAGCCTCCACGGTGTCTGTATTAGATTCTGCATATAAAATCTATCTGTGGTCTAATTTTGTTCACTTCATTACAGTTGCACACAGATTTAATCTAGTTATTTTTCACCGCAGTTTTTCTTGATCTGCATTTCAGAAGATTTTATATAGGACATTTATGATAAGCATATGTTCTGACATCAACTCAATGTTGATTTTATTCTGATTTTCAGATATTCACCAGAAACCAAACTTGAACAAAGTGTAATTTCTACTTATTTTTAGGAGTAAAATTCTGAACTAATAGGTTTTAAACCCATAATTATTTACTGATGAGCTCATTTGTTTTTTCTAAAAATGAATCTAAATAAAGAAAATAGAAAAGCACAACAATTATATAGAGGAAGATAAAATAATAAGATAGAGTAGCATCAGTGGCAGTTATGATTAGACAAAATGCACAAGAACACACTAAATGCCAGAGCACAGGACATTCTGGTAGTTCTACTCTGCTGAATTGTCTCAAAGTCATGACACAGAACATTCAGCCCCTCTCTGCTGCAAGCAAAGCTCATTGCAATTGCAATTCTATTTAAATCAACACCTCTAGACTTAAATCCATACTATGTGTATTTAAGTTCACACCAACGTAATTGGTGTGAATTTTCCTGACTTGGAGGATAGTATAGGAAGGAGAGGCAAGGTGGAGCAGCCTTGGCATGAACCACTGATGGGATAATGGACCCAAAATGGACCCAATGTACCCAAAAATGGAACTGGGTGACTGTACCCAACTGGAACTATACCCAAAAAATCCTCAACCCCCTCCCCCCAGTAGCATTTGCTGCCCCACCCAGATCTGCAGCCACATCATGCCAGAACTCTCTCACTGACACCACTCCCAGATGCAGAATTCCACTTGGCAATCAAGCCATTCTCCCACTGCAGTCTACTCACTCTACTGATTAGAAAACTTTAACTTGGAGTGACAAGAACAAAAAATAAAAATACAAAAAATTCAAAACAAAGGCAGGAGTGAACCAGAAATAAAATACATTTAAGGAAGTTGAAGTTAACCTACTAGATCCCCAGATATATTTGCACTGATTATCTCTTGTCTTGCATTCACCATTATAGCAACGACCCTAAACAAAACACAACGTGTTAGGAATGAGAACTAAAAACAACTTAATCTCCTTCCCCTCCCACAACAAATGTCCCATTTTCATTCTTCACACGCATGTTGGGATGCAGATTCCATGAATTTGGGTAGATGAAGTACACATTTTGGCCCAGATTCCCAAAGCCAGTTTGTGTCCAATACATAGTGACATTTAAGCAGTTGCTTTACACTTTTACATAGTTGTAAAGAACTTATTAACATGGAGTGTAGTAATATATCTACATATAAACTGTAGAGATACCAAGTAAATTTCACTCAAAGTAGAAATTATTACTATTCATAGAGTGCATAAAGCACAAACAACTTTGATGTTTAAAGGATAAAATTTACGAAGAAATATGGAATGCAGGATTTTAAAAAATCAACGCCGAAACAGAACAAGAATGTGTATTTGGTTGATTTCTATTTGCTGATGTGCAGGGATTTTAAAACACTGCATACCTGATTAGAATCACAGGCATACCCGTCTTGTTTATGAAGATTTGGTGGACACTGAAAAAAATTAAGAATCTTTTTTGTCATGTGTACTGTAATAATACATCAGAGTATCACATATGGAATTTTCCTGCTTTTAAGAAAACTGCACAACAAATAAAGGAGGTTGAAAACATAATTAGTGAAATAATCTTTATAGCTACAAGTAGAAATGAAAAAATTAACGTCTTGGGCCATGAAATGCAAGGTTCAAGTCTAACTTCCAGCATATTCCAAGAATTAAGGAGGTGAGGCAAAATGAAAGCCAATGTATTAAGAGGATATTTGGTAGCTAATACTAGGGTCATGTTTGCAACACTCCCATATTTCAGTTCCACTACTACATCTGGTAGCACCTGGTCACAGCCTACCAGTCTATAGCTTAGAGAGCTTCAGGGGGTTTAATGATGTTAATTGTTATGTTCCTTTGGCACAGGAAATTCTTTGGTACAAACAAGTCACTAGGTCCAGAAGCCTCAGACTACTAAAGTAAGGACTCACTTTAAATCATTCTTAAGGTTTTTCCTCATCTAAAAGGGACCTGTGAAAATTTGGGAAGAGTATACTGCTGCACTGGACTGTGTTAGCCAATACTCCAAGGGTAGCTTGAGAAAGCCATTCTCTCTCTCATTAGGAATGCTCCATCGACAGAGCAAAAGATTTATGATAAAATACTGGCAATAGCTACTTGTCTGTGTGTTGACACCTCAGATGATAAAATTAAAGGAAGTTATTGTTAATTTATTGGCATTTATAACTACAGCCAATGCCCAAAGAGATTGTGATCTGCCCTGAATCTCATTTCTTGAAAGCTAAGAACTTTATGCAGTAGATGCATAACTTCATCAGTTATGAAGTTCTTATATAAACTTGAAGTACTTATATAAATAGAATAAATATATAAAAGTTCAATATTGAAAAGGAGTATGTCACCTAAAGCATGAAAGTTGCTCTGAAAATGGAAAATTTACAGAATGTTGACTATTTAAAAGAACTCAAATTCAAACAACATTTTGTTTGCTGTTTATTCCTATATTTTTGAGTATATTAGCCAAATGTGTAAGATCCACAACTTTTAAAATTCTCATACATGTGCATACTCTTAGAAAACATAACACACTTTACACAAGTCTTACAAGGAGCAATTGAGGGATCTGGGGTTGTTTAGCCTGGGCAAGAGGAGATTCAGGGGGGAACTTCTCACCCTCTACAACTCCCTGAAAAGAGGTTGTAGAGACTTAGATGTCAGCCTCTTCTGCTCAGGTAACAAATGACAGGATGAGAGGAAATGGCCTTAAGTTGTGCTGGAGAGGTTTAGGTTGGATATTAGGAAAAACTTTTTCACCAGAAGGGTTGTCAAGCATTGGAACAGGCCACCCAGAGATGTGGTAACATCACCATCCCTGGAGGTATTTAAGACACGTAGATATGGCATTAAGGGACATGGTTTAGAGGTGGGTTGGCAGTGCTGGGTTAATTGGTTGCACTCAATATAAAAGGTCCTTTCCAACCTAAATGATTTTATGTTTCTATACTCCATTAGTTGTAATTTTCTACAGTTATATTTTAAGCTATATTATTTCATAAAATCTTAGTGTTATTACCTTTGAATACATTCACATTTGCAGTGTATTCTTATTATTTAAGTTATAGACCAGGCTAAGAGTAAAGAAGGATGCCTGACACAAATATTATACATAAAACCCCAGGAGTTACAAAAAACCAAATAAACCTAGAGAAGTCATCTTTTGAGTCCACTTAGATTATTTGTTTTCATGAGTTTACAATAGTTTAAACTCCATTATTACATCATCATTTTGGGCATATGACTGTGCAGTTTGTTAATCCAATTTTCCTGTTAAATGAATACAAAAAAAAGGAGTGCAAACAAACATCAGCAGTGCAAGCAGAGAACATTTCTGCACGCATACCTGTCCAGAATCCCCAGTGCAGAACTCTGCAATGTCACACTCATTCACTGCATATCGACAGTCATAACCTCGTGGGAAAAACTAGGAAATGAAAAAACATAGTTCAGTGCTAAGAGTACATCTACATAAGCTGCTCCTTTTCCTTCTACCTAAAACACACTTTGAACTTTAGCAGGCTGCATATCACTGCCATGGACAACTGATAAGAGCAATTGACATAGGGCAGCAACACTCACAAGACACGATGTATTACAGCAGGGTCCATCACTACAATGAGCTCCATTAGAAAGAGAGCACTTCTTACAACAGTCTGCATAGCATTCCTGAAGAAAAAATGAAGCAAAAAGTTTAGTTTTCCATTTTAAGAAATTTTTTTCTTCATAATCTTTCCAATAACAAACTATTATGTACCAGCAGACACAAGATTCAGTTTAGCGCTGATGATTTGAAAGTATCAGCTGGAAGAAGCCTTTGCAATACTCAAATACTAAAGGGAAAACTGTGACATACAATGCTATAGCAACACATCAGGGATTCACATCTTCTGAAGCCTGTGCCAAATTTATGCTGTTTAGTTTGATAATATTCAGTGCAGAAAAACCCCCAACCTAATTGCAGGTACAATTATATTTAAATACTAGAACGAGGACTCAAATCTAGAGGGCAGATTTTTGCAAAAACATTATTGGAGTATTTCTGCAATAGAGAAGAAAACAACAGTTTACTTATTCTGTCTGAACACAGGCACCTGTCTCCAAAGTATCAGTAAGGAGTCTCCCACTCCAGATATGCTATCCAGGAAAAGCAAAGGGGTAAGTACTTCTCCAGTGCAACTCAAAAACTGCTGGGAAACAGCTGTATCTTGTCATTAATGTAACAGGAACTGTTCAGAGGACACTGTCTTTGCACTCATTGTCATTTGAAAAAATGTTTTAACACAGGCCTTTAATGAAATCGTTCCCAAACAACAGGCAAAACAAATTCATTTCCATAACCTTTCCCCCCTCTCTTACCAATCAATTTATCTTAATAAATTTTGTAAGAAAGACTTGTGGAGTAATATATAACTCTACTTACCATTCGGAAACCACAATCACATTCTTCTCCTGCTTCTACATATCCATTTCCACACTCGGTGGCTTCAAAGAGCTGAAAGAAAAAAGCCCCCACCCCAAAGTAAGAATAAAACTAGTGTCAAGTGACTTCTGAGTCACACACCACCCATTTCTGCAAAAAGCTACACAAACGTGCTGTCCCCGACAATGCAGGTGCCATACCTCGGCAATGGAAAGACAGCATGGTTTTCGCTGCTGCTCATCAGAATGTTTCAGACATGAAAGGCATATAGCTAAATCACAGGAATGCTGATCCTCTTTAGAAGAATACTGAGCTCAGAAAACCACAATAGAGACACACTACAATAATATTTAAGGGGATGACATTTGAACTTCATTCCTGTTCCATGGACTCGTAGTTTTCTGACAATTTCTTCAAGAAACCGGCCCACAATATCATTCTTGGGATTTGCTCAGGTACCCACACTTGCTTATGCAATGAGCTCCTGTCTGTTCCTCTGCAACGTTTGTGCATGAAAATAATAAATAGAAAGAAATACTGCCAAAAGGGAGTCCTATGTGCCTTAGTAAGTTTTACACAACCTCATACAGATAGTACTAAACAGCTAATCCTAGAACCAGATACATACGATGCAAATAAATTCTGCAGTTCAGGATGATGCAGATTCTATAGTGGTTTCACATATAATTTTGATTAAAGATACTTTTCAGTCTTGCCACAGAAATAATTTTGCAAGAAGCTTTTCTGTTTTCAGTATAATTCTGCTTTAAAATCATATAAGAGTATCAGGAATCTCCAATTTAACTGGAATATTAGCAGCAGAAATACATTCACTAGAACATGCTTGAAATGAGAAGTTAGAAGGTAACAAGTTAAAATGTGAACAGATAAATCTAAGGGTGAAAGATGTGAGTAAACCTTTCTGCATGGGCTTAGTGGAAGTAAAGCTGTGGAGAATCATCAAGATATGAAACACAACATATAATACAATACAAATTATATCTAAACTTGTATGGAATTCTTCTTTGGTAGTTTTTGGTTGAGGCAGGGGGGAATCATAATGCCTAATAAAAAAGAAATACAACATTTCACTTTTGTTGTACAGATCACAGGGGTAATCAATAGCATATTGATCACAGGGTAATCAATAGCACAGGGGTAATAATTTTGGGTGCCAGAAGCAAAACAACAGTGAAGAAATAGCCATATGTGCTCTTCTTCACCAATAATGTTGACAGGATTGAAAAAAAACACTTAATTTTTCCTTTTTTTTCCCCCTTCTGTAAGCTCCTGTTTCTACTACACTTCAGTGCAAACAGCAAGATCTCTTACTCTGAAACTGAAATTCATTTTTCTATCAAACAAGAAAATTACAGAACACAAGCAGGCACACACAAATTTCCTATGGCAGCCAGGAACCATTTAATGTTCATATACACATTAGAGCATAACTCAGAAAATAATTTTAAAAATGGCATCATGGTGACTGCTTAACAGCTCTGTATTACTTACCTAAGGATTAAACACACAATTTTCTACCTTGCCTCCTGACCTCCAAATAACAGCATTTAAACATTGTATGATTATTTTTGCCCCCCAAATTTACTTTAAAGCTGTGAAGCACTGGCACAGATATTATATAAAGATAATTCAACCTTTTCTCCTGGAGCCTTTTCCCCAAAATAAATCAGATTTTTACTCTGTCAAATTGAGTCAAATAGACAACTTCTTCACATTACTTTGCCTGACAACTATCACTGAAAACTGAAGCTGTGTTTTTCTATTTCCCTACTTATTCCTTTGTGTAAGGATTCTTGCATTTCTATTCTACAAGCAAAGGTCACTACCCTGGGAAAAGATTCAAAACCACTCCAACAAGCAAAATTTTTTTTAGTTAATTGTGCAAGGTGATGGTCCACCAAAGGGTATAGCATAATAAACAGAACAGCCTAATAGCCTCATGTGGTATTAAATTCTACAAGGACAGCAGTTTGACACTATGATTAAATAGAATAGTAATGCTTTGGATTGCTCTTACTTGGCAAAAAGAGCCACATGGAATATTTTTATACTGCTCAGCTTTAGAGGGATGTCAGGCTAACATTGCCTTAGAAAAAAAATATGACCTTGGTAAGTTTTTAGGCAAAAAAAGCAATGGTACAAGGAAACAGCTATGAATGATAGAGTTTGTTTGAAGTACATTTGAAATGAAATGAAGCTAACATTGAGAACAACCAAAAGTTACTACTGTCTATGTGAAATCATCTTTGGATTTCTATTTCCTAATGTGGTAACTGGCATTCTCCTTAACAACCTCAGATACAAAGTCCAAGAATTGAGTGTAGGGGAGCATACACTATGACCTCACTTCTGGATTTATTTTGCACTATTTCCAGCTTAGTAAGTAGTGCATTTATGCTGAATATGATAAATATCATTATTTGAGTATGAAGAACTATGGAAAACAAGTTGCATTCCTCTCAATATTATTTTAAAATGCTGTGGGGCTGAACAGCTAATTACAACTTCAAAAAAATACCCACATAGATATCTGAATAAATTTGAGAACAGATGATGTCAGTGAAATTATTACATTTTCATTACAATGTGTAGCAGATGTCCTGACTACCAACTTATTTATTACCTTTGTTGGCCTGTTAAAAAGACAGGCACCTCCCCCACGAAGTAAAAATTCTTTGTATTCTGCAATGCTGCATTTGGAGAATTTCCTGGAGTGGTATACCCTAAAATGGCAAAGAATTAGGTGAGTAAATGCCTTGAAACACCATCAGCTACTGGAAGGGGGAAAAGGGGTCAAAACATTTTTTAAATACTGTAAATCCCAGTTTCTTACAACCACTGTGTGCAACAGTATGACAGCTCAGTCTTATTCTCAAACAATAAAATCAGAGCAAAAGAAATAATTTAAAGCATTTTGGTTTTCTTATATTTCTATTTTATGAATGTACAGTATATAAAACTTTAGCATTTAAACTTCTTAGTAAGGTAAACCCACATTATCATAGTGCTGCTATTCAGACTTTCTATTGCATGCACAATCCAGTATCCTCTCAGGTTTGTTTTTAGAACCTAAAAGATGCTACAGCAAGAAGTTTCACAGCTTAACACAGACTGGTAGAAGAACAATTTCATCACATTTTGTTCTGTCATATTTGCTAATCTCATTTCATGTCTCCCTAGTTTCTACATTGGAAGAAAGAGTAATCATTTGTTCATGATGTTACAGACTTCTCTCATATGTCAACTCAATCTTTTTCTCAGACTACTGAAAATGTACTTTATTAGTAATTTCTCACTCAGAAATTGTCTGATATGTTTATTAGATCTGGGAATGAGATCTATTCACACTATTAAAGATTGGGGTAAACATGCCATAAGGTGGTTCTCCATTCCTTTTCCTAACAGTTCATTGCTACTGAGCTATTTCCCCACTGAATTATTCCATATAGAAAAAATGTTTCCTGACACTGATGGAGAAAAAGTTTTAAAGTGCAGCTAATTTTTCACTCATTTCATTAGTCAGTCCTTTTTCAGCTTCTACATGACCATGCTCTGTTCCTGGCTTTTGTTTACTGTTAACCTTTTCTACAGAAGACGCTTATTCCACAGCCAAGACCAGTACTTTGATGAGTTCACCATTTGAAGGAATCCAGTATCTCTCCTTGACCAAAGCCTTACCTCGGATTCCAGAAGCAAATTTATGGAATGATTTCTGCTGCATTCATACAGTGGCTGATAATTACAAGTCTACAGGGAAGCCACAAAGTATCTCTACTGAAGAGCCAATTTCTAAATACCATATGAAGAAACTAAGCTCCTTCTGTCTTATTTGTAACTAATTTTCTCCATGAGTTTTGTGATCAAGCTTCCATAGTCAGCAAGATACTGACAGGAAGTGATTTAAGACTCAAACCCCTATATTTCAGAAGTTATCCTTTTCTAATCAGTTGCCTACAGTATAGAGAAAAGAACCTTTGGCAGTGTGTGAGGGTGGAGGACAATGAAATTCCTCCCATATAGATGTGCTTCCCCTTCAGACTTCACTGACCATTTATTTACGTAAGAATTGAGTTCCAACTGTTTCTAATTTTTCGCTTATTAGCACTAAAACACATGGATAAAACTCAGTGTGTAAATATTTCTGTCATAATGTAAACTATGAACTTATTCCAGAGCCCTCAATTACTGAAATTTATGACATACCCTGTTTCCTCCATGATGCAACCACCCCAGGATTCAGTGCAGTCACACTCTTCTCAGACAAGACCAGAATACAACAGAAAAGGAGAGAAGTTATAAATATGCTTACAATAAAGTATTCACTATACAAATGGAGCTTGACTAATTATACAGAGATTTGATGGTTGCTTGGCTGTACAAACTCTAGCCCCAAAAAGGAAACCAGCCCACTTGAAGACATACTAATACATTAAATAAATATGGTACTTTAAGATTACCATATCTGCAGGTTCTTAAGACTCAACACAAAAGTTCAGGCAGTACACAAAGCTAAAAATAGTTGGCAAGGTTCTTCCCTACATGCTCTCAAAACAAGCAGCACAAGGCTGCGTGCAGTACACATAATACTGATGAATTTAAATGCCCACATTTTCTCCTCCCTAAAAATACACAATACCCTGAAAGAGGATTGTTACTGGACAGGCCAGGCTTTTGCCCACTGGCATAAAATTATTAACAGTAATATATGAATCAGCCAATCAAACATTCATTCTAAAAAGTAGTTGAATGAAAATGGATTTACAGTTTACTTACAGCTATAGCATGTAAGTCAACAGTGACCAAATTCAACTCCCCATAAAAATGATCTACCAAAGATAGATGTACTGTAGTTACTACTGGAAATCCCAAGTTTCTCCATGGAAAATACTGAGATTATTTATATGGCTATTTCTACTCTCCCCAGGTCTCATTAATCTTTCCCTACAAAGGGCATCCAAGTAAGGAGACTAAGCTATCATATCAAAAACCTCTATCTTTCAGTTAAAAAGTATTCTGATTTCCAAATTGTATAAACTCTGTTCTACCTGTAACCAAAAAACAACAATATAGAAAGTATTTTAGCAATTTTCTGGTTTACGCAATTCAAAAGCAATGCTTTACAAAACAATATTCCTAAGCATGGTTTCCTAACTCACAGATTTTTGAAGTGATTCCACAATAAAGTCAACATTATCATTCATGTTTTTAAAGAGGAAACAAAGAGAAAAGGTAGCCAAACTGCTTACAAAATGCAAGTGAAAGACTAAACAATTTTCTTTAGCCCTGAAAAGGGCTTTGCAGCAGTTTTTGTACCAACACTCTACATGTATTAAGGCCACACAAATCTGGTCTGGCTGTGAAGCAGCGAGGTAACAAATGTCACACAGGACTAGGAACAACTCTTTACCACTTCTTCAATTGTAAATCAGGTATTTTTGCATTTTAAGAAGTCAGCAATTGTTCTATTGGATTTACAGATTTCATTATAATAGAAAAGGAGTTCTAAATTAAATTAATGGTGTTTTTACCAATATACCTTTGAATATTGGTTATGAATCTAACCTCTCAACACAGGACATCACTGAGGTCATGCAAACTGTCACTAAACTGTCGGCTCTTATTTTGGTGAAGCTGCAATTTACATATATTTCCAAAAGCAGCAATTCTTGTTCTACATTTTCAGCAATTTTGGCGTTTCTTTCAAACACAATAAAGGAAGTGTATATGTATTTAGCTAAAGGAAGACAAAAGACTTCATGTACATACTCGGTTTCCTGGCAGCTGGCTCCCACTGTATTCCAAGATTCTGAGCAAGACTCTGTGCTAGTTCCTGTGCCATGGGCAAAGGGAGGCCATACTGCATTCCAAGAGGAGCACAATTATAAAAAAACCCCAAACCATTAGTTATTGCAATAAACACTACACTGGCTCATTCTGGCTTAGCACATACCTACTATGTCAATAATTCAGTGCAGTCAATCACAATTCTGTGTGCATATGAGGAAAATAAACTCAATAAAGTACATAACAAAATATTCCTCTCCTAGTCTCAGGCAATCTCTCCCCTCTGGTTAATCTAAAGAAAGAAGTCTATTTGATATATGTGCAATACAGTTCTGTAATAGTAGGATTTAACCCATGTAAAAACAGGAGAATTTCATTATCAATTTAACACTGCACTGAGGAAAAAAAAATAACAATAGTAAAAAAATCAATACACAGGGACAATTTGTTTTCTAATTTTAATGTTTAAAAATTTCAGGAAGAATACATCAAGTGTCTTACGGTGGTAAGACAAAGATATTCACTGCTGTGTTTCAACTCCTGTCTGAGATTTTTTTGGGTCTAAATTTCTGTCAAATGTAGTAAAAGCCAATTTAAGTTCTTTATAAGACAATAATGCAGACAGAAGAAATACTTTCTAAAAAGAAAATCACTCTGAGCAGTAGTTGGATGATGATCAAGAAGGCTGGCTGTGAGAATCCTAGCTTTTTAATACATAAGTTATCTTTAGAGCCCTGAATACTGAAACATATAAATTCTTGAGATTATAATGTAGAGATTCTACTTTATTTCACTTTAGTCATGAAAAAAAAATTACCTCATTCACTCCTACTCCTCTGGCCACAGAGCAAACACCTCCAAAGTAACTTAAGCTGCTCCTTTTGTAATGAAATGTCACATTCCTTACAAACAAATAAAAATGAAGAAACTATAACACATTGACATTGGGCACCAAGAGCTTATTGAAAGACCATACTCTCACACATACTATGATAGATTGCATGTACATTCACCTATTTCTAGCATAAAAAGCAACTGCAAGCTTACAAGCAGAACACCAACACTGAAAGAGGTGGTTTTATATAAGCTTTGACAAAAAACCTATTTTTCTCTTGTAGAGTCAGAATCAGTCTTAACCCACAAACAAACCAAGCACAGAAAGCTTGAGTGCCAGACTCCTAAGACAATACAGTGATAACATTTCTTTAAAAAGTTAACAACATATTCCAATTTATGATCTGTCAGGAAGGAATTCTGTTCTGAAACGTACCAGTATTGAGAACTTCTAAAATTATCTTAACCCAAACCAATTTAAGTTCTAGTTTCAAATCCAAATGAAAAGACTGAGAAGTACACCTAAAGGGAAAGTAATTTAATACTGCTCTTTAACCTTTCCTCCTTTCATTTATTGTTAATAAGCCCCAAATAAATTAGTTGAGTAATGTAATATGGAAGATCTAAATTATTCAATAAAATGCCTATAAATTACTATGATTTACACCTATTTTAACTTAATAGTCATAATAATAAACCTACACAGCCTACAAACAACCTAGAGTGACCCTGCATGATGTATGAATGACCTAATCTTTGAAAACTAATTGTTCTTTTTAAATTTCAGGTTACCCCATACAGGTATGTGTTTATTTTTCAGAACATTCAAACAGACATCAGAACTTTCAGGCTGTAGCTTAACTAAACACACCCAGGGCCTTTAAAACAGACAGGATTGTACTAAGGGCTGAGCCTGACAGGCACTTCTGGAAATGTTCTAGTTCATCTCCCCCCAGCTCCAAGGAAGCTCAGCTGGAGCATGCCATGTTCCATTAGCTTTGGAAAATCTCCAAGCATGGGCATTCCATAGTCTCTCTGTGCAGCCTATTCCACCATCTGATCACCTTCACAGTGAAAGGGGTTTTTTGCCCTAAGTTTAAATGGAATTTCTTTTATTTCAGGTTGGATTTGGTACCTTTCACCATGAGAAGAGCCTGTTGCTGGCAAGCTCTTCATCAGGTGACACAAAACATGCATGGCAGTCACTAAGAGTGCATGTCAGCAGCACTGTGCCTGTATTATGAAGAACAAAATCAGCCTTGTATTGTGATGTCTGTATTAAGGAAATCTGGAGGAAATTCTTCATCCCCTATTTTTATCTTCTTCTAAAGAAGATGAACTACATGAGAATCCCATGGAAGACATTAGTAACTCCATCCTCACAGTATGTCATGCTGCTGGGAGACAGCTTAAGATCTTTATGCTGCACAGGGGAACATACATTTCCTTCTCTTTGCTTACAATGCCATGAAGTAAAATAATCTTGCTCAAGGCTGAAATCATGACTAGTGATGCAAGTGGAATTTCCCCTCAAAATGCGTTGTGTCTCAGAACAATTCATTACAGCTCTAAAGGAGAAGACTTTCCATTAACAAATCATCATGTGTGAATAAATTTACTAACTGGAACACTCTTCTGGCAACACATTATCCTGTCAGCTCTGCCCTCTCCTGATTGTAACTGGAAAAGCAGCACATTACACAACTGATTAGCAAAGCTAAGTGTCCTTAAGGGCTCATCAAAAGACACTTCACATGTGACACCGTCTCCAGGTTGCAAAGACATTCAAATATCATTATAGATATATCAACATGACCATGGTATATACTACACCTATTAAAAACAAGTGTTAAATATCGATTAAGCTTCCTAAGGAAGACAGATGTTGATTGATACAGAGAATACCAAGCAAAAAGAGTAAGAAAGAAGAGACAAGTAAAGAAAGCAGTAGACAGGAAATAACATTCTAAGGCACTGCCAAGGGTACATACGAGAGCAGGTGCACAGCATCAGCGTGCTGTTTGATGAAGTGCTGCCGGTACTTGGAGAAATCGTGGAGCATCTGCAGAGGGTCAGGGTGAATATTAATGCGATCTCTGTCTGTCCAAGTCTCCACAGCAACGAGAACCACCCTGGTGTTCAGCTGTTCCTTGTATATCTGAGGGCAGAGACAGGACAGGCACAGGAGTAGAACACTGGGTCAAACATGCACAGTTAGCCAGTAAGAGTAAAGCGGAAGGACAAGAGGGATAAAGCAGGAGGAAAACATGGGGAAACAGTTAGCTGGTAATGCCTTGCATTTCCTAAAAGCTGATATTCTGATCAACTTAAATTTTATGTTTTAGAAGGGAGAAAAAACAACCCTTGTTTCTCCTTTTTTTTGAGCCACTCCATTTTCTTTAAAATTCTCATTCTTAGCTCACTTTTTCTCCCAATACATATATATCCCTTGTGAGCTACACTTGCAGTTTCAATCACTTGTAGTTAGATTTGTTTCACAAATCTAAATTTGATTAAGTCTCATCCTTAATTGGTGACAGATACTGAAATCACCCCTGCCAAGGGCAAACTCTGACAGTAGCAAGCTTTAAGAAAAATGCCACAGACAATCCGGTAGCTTCTTATACATTCACCCCAGGCTATTCTTCTGCAGAGGAACTAGAAGTGCACTTTAAAGTGTAATTGAAATTTGGTAACTGAAAATAACATTTTTAATACAGTGCTGAAGTAGAAGTCAGTGAATCAGTTTTCAAAAGAAACACTGATACTTACAGCATCTACAAGGTTTACCACAGACTTTGCAAAATTGTTTGTGTATGCAGTTGAAGAACGGTGCCTTTTGAACTAAAAGAAGAGAAAGTAAAACACAGTGAGAACTTAAATATTTATTATTAATTATTTATTTTTACAGCATGAAAATAAAATTAATATTTTAAGAAAGAGTAAGGAAAAAAAAAAAGCTTTTCAGATCACAGCCTATATCTCATATTCAAGAATCCTTGGAAGATAAAGGAAGCCATGTATGTCATGCAGCCTTTCCCAACTGTAAAAGGAGCATTTAACCACAAGAAATATTGTGTTTAGAATCAGAGTTCAAATGTTTTAGACAAAATTACAGGTAAACATGAACATAAACATGAACTCAAAATTGAGAGGATGCTTTACCCATTAACACTGCTTAACCTGAGAGTTATGTATCAGCCCTGTAGCCATGTTCCATCACTTTAATTACCAGACATGAAGATGAAGCATTTACCACTTATTCTGTGCACAGGTCTTTGCAAAGGCCTCCTTTTCTACAATAGCACAATACTTTTGTGACATGTAGCAGTAGTTAGAGGAAAAGGCAAAATGGAAGAGGGAGCACATGGTAAAAGTAAATATGTGTTCGAACATGAAGAGTTAACTGAATATTTTAAATTCTAACTTCTTTTTTTTTTAATAGACCTAAACGGGCTCTATTACAAGTTCTGCTTCATAATATCTGTGCATGTCATTAAAATGGTTTCACATCTTTCCTCATCCTGCCTCACAAGCCCCTTCTGTTCCAAGTCAAATTTTTTAAAGATGCAGCTATGGTATCTGAACATGAATCCATATGACTTTCAAGAAACTGTAAAATTATAAACCATGATTACATTACACAGTGTGATTTGCAGATAGGAAAAATAGGTCTTCAAAATCTCATAGAAAATGAACATGAAATTGCTTAGAACAGGGGAAAAAACTTACTAATTTCAACTACTGGTTAAAAGCAATAAGTCTCATTTGCTTCAGCGTTCCATGAAAGTGTTATTCTATTATGAAACACTGTACTTAAAAGAAGCCCTCGAAGAGGAGACTTTTCTCTGAGCAACTGAGTAGCTGCTCTCAGGTATGGTGCTAGTAGGTGCCTAGGATGTACACTGAGAGGAGCATTATACCATGGACAGCTCCCCAGAGAACAACGGCAGTGGGGGAGGGGGAAAGGGTGGCTTGTGCTTTTTGTTTTGAGCCAATCCCAAACCTTTCTAGGAGTGGAAAGGCAAAATAATATGCTTTGGAAAATGTTCTTGGTTTTTATGAAAGAATTAAAATGCTAAAATCAATAGCAATGTACCACATAATGTGGTTAAACACAGATCCCTAAAGAAATTAACCTAAAACAGTGAAAACCGCAACAGCCTAATTAAATGTGGTGAGATACCTTTATTGCTAGAGGAAAGGAAATGTTGTGAAAATACACAGTATTAACCATTTAACACAAGGTTCAAGGAGGTTTAAGATATTACTTCCAATGAATACCTTTGCTGCAGGGGAAACCTGCCCTCTCCTGGTAAGCAGAAAATCTAGAGACTACATGTAGTGAGCTCCCAAACTAGCAGGCTGTGACTCTTAACTGTGAACACTTCCCTAAGAATATCCATTTTATTATTTGAAAAGAATTATTATCTGCTTCTAAGTCACTGATAACTATGAAGCAAAAAACCTTGTGCTCTAAAGTTCTAACAAATAAAGCATGAGAGGAGACAACAGTGTCTGTAATAAATGTAGTGAACACCTTCAAGCACCTCTGTAACACAAGAGGCCGGGGAAAGAGACAGACATAGGAATATTTTCTCTTCATAAGGAACGACAAGCACAGACATCAGACAAGACAATAAAATGGCTATAACTTCAGTTACTGTGCACTACTGCTAAGTAACCAACACCTGAACACTCTTAGAGTAGTTTCCTACCAGGTGGCTTTACAAATAAAAACAGCTTAAGAAATTTCTGTCCTACTTTTTCCACCCATTCAAATTACCTCCACAGTGCTGAATTAACACAGATAAAGTACAGGTTATGTTTGCCCAGGCTACTTCTATGATTTATTAGAGAGGTGAGGGGAGGGTACATTATCTGTCTATTCAACACAGGAATGAGTTACTGCATCCTGTTTGGTATCTTCTATTTGTTGCTCTTAAATATCATCCTTCCGTATTGACAACAGAGCCCACAACTCCATGAAGCACTGGGAAACTTGCAGCAGCAGGGTGAGAGACATAAAAAGCTCTTTACGCGCAAATAAAATAAGTGAAAACTATTGTATCAGCAGAATTTGATTAAAAAAAAAAAAGTCTTGCTTACAACAAATGTCACTTAGTCTGACTTTTTCCAGTCACTCCTCAAGAGAAAAAGGGGAAAAAATTGTGGGGGGCTTTCCTACCCCCCCACATTTTGGGGTATTTTTAATGACAAACACTTTCTGAATCAAACAAACAACTTACCTTTCGCTCCATTATCACTCCTGTTTATAAGTATGGAATAACCACGAAGAACAATCAGAGTTTTGTCTACATGTTTTGCTGCATTCAAATTTAAGTTAGTAAAACTAAACTCAAAGTAACAAATTATGACCTCTTTCTATACAACTTCAAAGACAGGAAGTAATTTTAGAACATTTAGTCTGTTTGTTAAAGACAAAAAATGTTTTGTTGCTTTCCTTTGTTGGTTATGGGCATACTAATTTATCCATATGATACCAGATTATTCCAGATTAATTCTGACTATATAATTGCCTCATAAAATTTCAGGTAACATTAAGCTTCATTAGGTATTATGGCCTACAGTGTGTCTTACAGTACAAATGTTAATAGCTGCTGATAAATAAAATCCTGGGCCCAAAAGCAGCTGATGCAGCGCAGTGCTGTACATCAGCCTACAAATGGAAGATACATCAGTCACCAAAAAGAAAATTACCACTGAATTGACATACTTACCATTTTATGGTCATTGACTATCATGAGCTCCAGATATTTCATTTCTTCAAAGACACCACGAGATAACTGATGAATTAAAGAAACCATGAAGATATAGTGATTTTCAAAAATAACTGCAGCTGATTTTTATTATATATACACATATTAAATATATATTGTTTAGGGTACGTAAACCAGTAAACAACTGGGTGAGAAATGCAAGTAGAGTAAACAATCACAGCTCCAGTAACTTAGACACTGGTTGAAAATCTGAGCCACATCACTAAACAAGTTCAGGGTCTACTCTTTTTGCTTCTGTGCAGACACCACCACTGTTTCCCTCATCCTTTCATTATGTACTACTCACCACAGATTTAATGAGGAAGGAAGTTACTAAAAACATAAGCATTTTGCAAAATATGGTGTGGATTGCACAACTCGGTGAAGAAATACAGAATTATCTCCTTTAACTCAATTATTCCCCTAACTGATACATATGCATGTGAAGATCAGGAGGACTGCCCCCTTATGTTCTCCCAGTAACCCAGTTCTAGGTGTCCTCATTTGGATAATTGATTTAATCATGCTACTTAATGGGCCAAGTGACAATAAAGTCAGATATCTACAAAGTAGCAAGAGTTCATTCAAAATTATTCTTTATTCTCAAGCAGACAAAAAAATTAAAATTCTAATGTAAATTCCACTACTAAATTTCAATTTAATTGATACATTAAGTAATATAGGAGTAACAATGTTACATAAGTAACATGCTGTCACTTTAGAAAGTTTATCAACTTTCTTCCAAATTTTCTATTTTTGAAGAAAAGTCTTGTTTTCTCATTTGATAATTTTATTATGTGCTAATATTAAGCTTCTAAAAATACTTGTTTCCTAAAGCCTATGTTCTCTTGACATTAAAAAATACAGAAATTAGTGAGTTTGGGTTTATAAATGGTCTTAACTCAGGGTCACAATTCTACTTACTGCTCTCTTTCTTCTCCTTCTCCTCAGCCACTGCAGTTCAGACAGAAAGGGCCATTCAGAACTAGAGCCAGTCTCTGTAAAAATTACAATTTAAGAATTTCATGACATTATTTTAAACTACTTATGTACACTGTCCAAACCAAAAGTAGATTAAGGTAACCAAAATTAGAACCACTCCTGCTATTCAAAAGCTCATTTTTAAAAATATATTAAATATATCAAAACTCAAGTAATTCAGAAATCTTAAAGCATGCAAGGAGAGGTGATGAAATTATAACCTGGGCTTAGAATATACATTTTCTTCCATCTCATTGCTTCAGTAACATTAATAGCACTTATTAAATTCAGTGATTTTCAGAGGAAAGCTAAATATAGGTCTGTGGATGAAAATCTCACAGCTGCCTTTTGAAAAATCTATATTCCATTGCAATAATTAAGAAAAAAAGGCAGGTAAATATCTATTTTTCAAGGTTTTCTAAATAATCAGCAGTTTTATAAATACTGCTAGCCTAATATTCAAATTTTCCAAGTTATACATATGATTATTTCCAATATTTAAAATCTCATAAGCAAAAACACACCAAGGTCCCGCGACTGCTTGGAGGCTTGTGTTCCGTAAGTTCTTTGGATGATATGTGGCCTACTTTTACTTTCCTAAAAAGAAAAATATGTGAAATTTTCTTCTAATTAATAGCATTAAGGGAAAACAGTGGACTTATTTCAGTACTTACAATTTCTATTATTTTTTTTCTATAAAATGCAAGCAACTCCTTGGGATACTACTCATAATTTAAAAAAAAGTGTCACAGATGTCTTTGAGATTACCTTAAAAAAAGTCCTTCAAAAGCCTTAGCATTAGAGAACACAGATCCTTTATTCCAATAAATCAAACTAGAATGTCTGTATCTGGTCAAAATTTTCCTTTCACAGATGAAAAGCAACTATCACTATGAAAAAAATCCTATCTAATTGCAGCAAATTGCAAAAAAACCCAATCAATATGCTATCCTAAAGAGGATCCTTTCACCTTGTTTTACTGGTGTATTCCACACTTAAAAAGGACAAGATTTTTAATGCATATTTTCTTTAGAAGTCTGACATACCCCAAATGATCACATTTGAGTATCTACTCTAGAAAACAACTCCTTTCCTCCGTAACACCTCCTCTGCAGAGCCTGCCAACAAAAGCAATTCTTTTCAAAGGGTAGGTTGCTACTGTTTTGTAACTTCCATAAGAAATACAGAGCACACTGAAGGACAATACTGCATATATTTGCTAGATTTTGGGGGAAAGAGAGGGAGTTTTATATAGTTATCTACTATAGTTAAGATTAATCAAGCTGAATCAAGTACATGCTGAAGGCTGTGTTCAAGCTATTTATCTCACATACTGCAATTAAAAAATGAGCCTCTGAAAGCTCTCTGCTGTATTATTTTCAGTAGTTTTGAGAAAATTATACATCTCATCTGTTTTCTTATTTAGAGTTCAACTTGAAACCTTGAGTTGGCAAATGGTATCTCACTTTTATAACCAGAACTTACGCTCTATTTACAGTTTTTACTGAAATACCATTCAGATATCCTGGTTTCCTTCACTCACACGAGCAAGAAAACAGTTTAATCAAATTTTCTTCTTCCTTGTATAAACATAATCTCCATGAATTTACTGTGGCTGTGTTGTCAGTTTTTAGAATTGCAACTTTTATGAACGTGTGATGCATCATAGACACACAGCATGTACTACTGTTCCTGGGGAGACTGGTTCTTTTAAATGTAATGTTTTCCCATGTCTCTGAAGTTTCATTTGTAGCCCAATAACTGACTGTCCAAATGATACCGAGTCCTCTGAATGTTGTTCCAGTTTCTTTGACAGTATCAGTATTCAGTGATAAATTCAATGAATTTATAAACACTTTAGTTCAAGTACTAGAGCAAATTGATAAACACTTTTTGGCAGTCCATAACCATGTGCTATGGGAAACAGTTTTATTTGGCTGTTCCCAGCATCTAAATGATCAACAGCAAGTAGGAAACAAAAGATTAAAGAAAAGCAGAGAAAAATCATAATCACACGTGTGCCAACTTAAACAAATTCAAATCAAGTGTTTTAAAATACTTTTCATTTTCATATCAATGCATGAGACATATCACTCATTGATTTATTCTAACACTTTTATTTGCTATTCCTTGAGCACTCTCCCAAGCCAAATAAATTAGACAAAAATAAACTTACTGCAGTGTGGGTCAGATCCATCGGTTCTATCAAGTACAAATAAGTACTATCTTCAAACATGCCACTAGAACATGGAGAAAAAGAAGTGATAGTTCAGATTACAAGGCAATTGGTTTGACTCCAGGACATGAATTTTGATAAGACAAAACCAAACTTAGGGCTGAAAAACTGACCAATATTAAATGTATATTCATTACTACCACATGTAGCTAAAGCCAAGATTGAGGGATTTTTAAGGCATCTGGCACATTTTAATGGGCTAACACTAAATGTAATGGCAATGCAATGATAAATTACCAAAAGGGGTAATGATTTGACCTTGGAAGAAGGAAGTCCTACGACACACCCTGAGCATGCAAAACACAATCAATAGCTGAGATGCACTTAGCAGTAACTAATGCTAATTTCTTGCATTTTTTGCTTGTACAATCTAACAAAAAGATCCATTTTTCTATGACAGAATCATACGTGAATACTGAGCATACAAACTGCTGAAATGTAATTCTTGTTTCTCCTTTACCATGGTAAGTCATCTGGGGAAATATTTATCTGCACTTATTGTATTCAAAGATTTCATGAGACAGCATCAAACCACGAATTCAAATTCTAATTCAAACCACTAAGAAAAACTTCAAAAACATCAAAAAAACTTTGAGCCTGTAGTGTTTCAGTTCCTCCCATATTAAGAGATAATATTCAAGAATAATAATTAGTTATAGCCTTATTTAAAAAATGAGAACATGCACTTACTGAAGTCCATTACAAGTTGAAAGAGCAACTTTGGAATCCTTCACACCTCTGATATTTCCATGGTAGTAACAATGCTCTCCCCCCTATAATTTTTAAAAACAAACCATCACACACACAAAATTATCCTGATTTAATATCTGTTGCTTAAAACCAATGCAAAAAAAAAAAAACTGACAGTAATAATACATATTTACCTCATATATGTACTTGTCTTTACTGTCTATCAGCAATTAAGCTCAGGTAAACTAAAAAGAAAAAGTATTCTCAAAAACTTTTATTAAAAACCCTGAAGTGTGGTTGTCTCTCAGTCATTGTTTGAAAAACCTACTATTCATCATAACAATATTTTAATTGTTATGTCATATAATCTGAACTCCAATGTGCATATTAAACCCATTCTTTAAGCAATTATTATAACTCGAGAAGGTACAAGAAATGTAAATGCTCTTTGTCTATGACAGCATTATTTCCATTTCGCATCTTATTTAATGAGTTATTCAGATTCTGATTTAAATTCCTTACAGGTTATTGTGTATAATTAAATCACAGTACTTCATAGAAAGTAATCTTTCTGTGTTTACCTTTCCATCAATGAGAATGCATAAACATGCTTTTTACATCTAAATTTGATTATATTTCTCACACAATGTTTTCAAGATTTTTTCTTTAAAGATGATCATCTGAGTAAAGAAATTGCTGTTGTTCTTCAGTCATTTTTGTAATTAACTACCTCTTTCTAGAAAATACAGTAATTTTCATTGAGATCTCACTTCTTTAGATCCACATCAGGAAACAAAACAAGCTTTTACTTAGGCCTAAAAAGTATTAAAAGACACTGCAAAAGACCAGGATACAGTCCTTATTTGACCTCCTACACAAATTGTGTGGAGTTTTGGGGTCTTTTCATTATCTATAATGAAGCCTTTTACAGATTAACATGACCTCAGGAGCTCTATTATTGCTTCTAAATAAAGCAATTCAGAAAACATCCCCTAGGAAGTTTGGATCAAGTTACTGCACCATGCAAAGGTAGCCCATTTGCTGAGTCTGAAGTTCTAATATAATTTTCCAGTCAGATTCATGATTCAGCAACCGCAGTGCTCAATGCTAGTGCTGCAGCTGACAATTGCATGAGCTTTTCTAAATGCCAGAGGGAATTGTTTTCTTGCATCGTTTAGCATTTTTGCCTATTCTGCAGAATACTGAGTCTTAATGGAACAACTTCCTTTGTATGTAATATGAAACTATTTTTCTTCTTCAGTGGAAAACAACAAAACAGCATTATTTCAGTAATTACATTGCAATGGAATTGTTTAATTCTGCCCTAATCTGCCATGTATTAATTTATTTGAGATTCTCTACAGCAAGGGCAAAATAACAAACCAGCCATCTAATATTTGGACAAACAATAGGCGAGACTTTCTGAAGACATGAATACAACCAGAATGATTGCTTGCCTCCACTCTAAATACAGATATAATTCACACATAATAAGTTTGCAAGAAGTACTTTGGCATTTCTACCAAATACAAAAAAGTAATTCCCAGCAAATATAGTTTATAACCTTCCTAGGAACCTTCATTTTGTACATACAAACAAACAAACAGACTCATCTGGTTCCCTTAGGGCTGAACTACCCTGCAGAACTTTAATCTGGCTTTGGATCAGCAGCCTATGGCACTGAATTAAATTTGGGAGCTAGTCTGACAAACAAAATTAACTGGGTGTCTAGCAATATGCTGATTTTGTAATAACTTGAGAGGTGAAGGTTTCAGTTAAATCTTTCATTTTCTGTTTCACGACTGTATAATTCTTGCAAACAAAATTCAC
This sequence comes from Acrocephalus scirpaceus scirpaceus, assembly GCA_910950805.1. Lineage (NCBI taxonomy): Eukaryota > Metazoa > Chordata > Aves > Passeriformes > Sylviidae > Acrocephalus > Acrocephalus scirpaceus. The sequence continues at coordinate 45,045,965 of OU383779.1, forward strand.
TGCAAGACTTTTGGGTTTGTTTAAATGTCTTACATTACCATTATTCTTTCTCCTTGCACTTAGTGCTAAGGACACATAAATAATTAATGAAGATTAATCTGATGGTGACTTCAACCCCTCCACCTCCTATATTTTACGTGATGTAATTGTACTGGCAGTAATGGATCATCTTCACTACTACCACCTACTCCTCACCCCAAAACACAGCTTTTCTTTTTTGTACAATTCCTCTTGTATTACTGAGATATATGTACAAGATGAGATCATAGTTACCTTCTATGTGTGGAAAAACTTCTGAAGTTTCTAAGTCTTGCAAAATATTTTTTCTCTTTTTTAACATTTTATTAGCATTGTTCCCTCAGGAAGACAATTTAAGAACACAATACCTTAGAAAATTTTGGTTTTCCATCTTCATAGTGAATCTCCACATAATTGGAAGATAACAAGTCACTGTCAAAGAAAGGATAAATAAAGATGAGAAAAATCTGTGTACTCTTTCTACTGCTATGGGTAGGTTTCCTTGTACATTAGTTTAAAAAATATCAAGCAGTTTGCTTTTAGTAAAAGGTTTGATGGTACACTGGAAGTCAGAGTGCAGTACAGAAAGGGGAATTTCATTTTGCAATCTAATCCCCTGTATTTTAGCTTTACAATTAGATTACCAGCCTTCTAAATATGCAAAAATTATATTCCTTGGCTTTAGAACCTTCCTTGCTGACAGTAAATGTATTTTAGTTCATCATCATTTTCAAATAGGTTTTACATTTTATCTAGAAGTGTAAATAGAGTGTATGTAAGGCTGAACAAATAAACACATCACTGTTATGAAGATGAGAGTGTATCACTTTCACAAACTGAAAAGACTCTGTTTTCCAGAAGTAGTAATGTGCCTTAAAAGAAAACACACAATGCAGAACCCCAAACACCCTCCATACTATCCTTTTTCTTACTTTCCCTTTTTATTTTCAGGTACCTTTCTCATTCTTATTTTCTTCCTAACTCTGGCAAGAAAAATTTCTGAAGCATAAAAATTTTCCATAATGTGTAATTTACAGTTCTTTTTTTTTTTTTTTAAAAAAACCCCTAACATTAGGCAGCCTGTACACATCCTGCAATAACCTCAGTGCCCCATTCACATCTCACCCTGTTACAATCAGGGTTGCAGCATAATGCCCAGGGAGAGCAAAGCAATTAAAGATGTTAACTGGCCCCAACAAATATGCAAGATAAGCATTATACTTAATGTGATCCAGAATTCTTAGCGTTTTTAAAGCCTCTAATGTACACTTACAACTAAAAAAAAACTTTAAAAATCATTAAAGGGTTTAATACTGGTATATAAAACAAAAATATCATTGCTACAAATAAAAAACATCATTATGGAAGTCTGGTGTGGCAAAATAACTCAGATGGGAATTCATGACTAAAAACAACCTATGATAATGGGTATCTCAAACTCAGATTAGGCTATTAGCAATCCCGATAACACTAACTCTGGGACTCCTGGCTCAACAAATCAATTCTTCATGCCATATTTATCAGGCACAGCATTCACTAGAGAGCGTTACCAGTGGTTCTCTTAGAAGTCTTTTCTCATGAAACTGACACAGCACACTCTGGGCACTCTGGGCCTGTAAAACCAATGCTAATAGCCCTGAATAATGACTTATGTCTAGTGCTTTGCCTTAAACATCACTGTGAAGGCATTATTAAAAATATATTTTTTAAAGTACAGATTTAAAAATAAATTCAGTTGCATGAAATCATTTTAACTTTCTCTATTTGTGTCATAGTAAGCTATAAACTTTCTGCAGAAAATACAAATGCTGTATAAATAGTGTAAGTGCTCGACTACAATGCCAATATTCATTTCTTCATCGTGGTAAGATTGAAGCTTCTGAAAAGGCATACATACACAAAACGAAGTCTAGGGTGTTGATAATGTCATTTTATTATTTACATTTTTCAAGCTTGTTACAAAGCATAAAGACTACTGTTCTCAGTATATTCAAGGCTACAGATAACTGATGTAAGAAAGCTGAAAACTGTAATTACAATACAAGTATTAAAAAAAATGCTGAGAATGATTAAACACAGGAACTGTGCTCAACGTGATAGGGCCCTGACCAGAATCCAACTTGGATAGACACTTCTGCTTCAATTCATGAAGACCATTTGGTTTCCTCAATATAATTCCTGGATCAGCACTTATCTACCTATTGCCAAATCAAGCTCACACTTTCACACCTTTTTTGTCCTCTTCTAGTAACCTCATATGACTGATCTCAGAACTTCTTTCTATGCTATCTAGTGCTTTTTGCATCTCATGCATCTACGTAAGACTTGCAGTAAGTGATTTCCCACTGTGTGTACTGACTCATAACTAACTATAGTTTAATTACCGCATTTCTCTCGGATTTATCCTATTTTGTGTGACATAAGAGCTGCTCAATATTTCTTTAGTCTACCCTTTGCAGAATCTTTCCAGAGTTTAGTATTATTTTCTTAGATTTTGGTTGAGCTTCTGTTGTAACCCAGTTGGTTCCCTCACCTGCCAACCTTTTCCATTCTTTAGCTTCTCATTACTTACAACTGCCAAGGAATTCCCAGTTTGGGTAGTGCCCAAATACAGTGTCACACATGTTAGGACATCAAACATGGAATACTTACGGAAAACTCCTATATGTATATACACAAATATTCCAAGTACAAAGCAAGGATGCAGACAGTTTTCCAGTAGACTCTACACTTTTTTCATCGCTGATTTTCCAAAATGTACTGGTCTGTGTGGCAAGGTTTTGGCAGTGGGGGGGTGGGGGGGGGGGGTCGGGGCATAGGAGTGGCGCTCTGAAAAACTGTTAGGAGCTTCCCCCACATCCAACAGAGCCAGTGCCAGCCAGCTCCAAGATGGATCTTTGGGATCTGCAGGACACAAGGTACATCAATGAAATTCTCCATGCCGAATGAATTCCCTCCAAAATTAAGGCCTGCTGCTTTTGATGTACTTCCCAAATGCCATGCTATTAAAAAAAAACCCCTGCAACTTAAATTTGTGAAGCATCCTTTTGGCAAATGTAACACAGTATACAGCACCTAGAAGGTGGAGTAGAAAATATTTCATAGGACTTTCTGATCTCACAAAATCATTTCTCATGCAAGGCTGGACCGGGGTGTTAATCACCAGTTTCTGGTCATTATGATGTTTTTAGGCTTGCCACAGGTAACCACCAAGCTCATGTAAGGGCATTTTTCTCTTAACATTTCCCTCAGGACAGTAAGAATTTTGAACATTCCACAGGAAAAAAAAAAATCAGTCAGCTGCTCCTTAAAACTGTATGCCTCTACCTTGGCAAGTACCTGATTTTTGTCAGGTCCTTTGTATTACTTTTTCTTATTTCAAGTATCTGCCTAAACTAGCAAAATATCCAAAAGAACACCTTGTTTGCAACCATTGAGAAAGGCAAGAAGGGTAAGGAAGTTTGTTCTACATTTTGCTAAAACTCCAGGAATAACAACAGATGTAAAAATATATATAAAACTGCTACTGCAAATTTCCCCTATGAAACTTTTACCTGTTATTAATGCTGACAAATCTGACAAAAGACAAAGTATTAAAAGAGAAAAAGAAAAAGAATGCTTAACCAAAATAACTTTCAAACATTTTTTCCTACACAGAAGACATACATAGAAGAGCACTGTAATTTCACCAGGAGGTGTGAGGGAGTCCTTTATGCAAGTGGCATCAAAAAGAAAGGCCTAGAATACACTGATTAAGAGCTCATGTAGAAGTGCAATTGCCTGAGGTGTGAGGCACAGAACTCATGCATAAAGTAGGGGTCTCCACAGACCAAAATAACTATTCTTCCTTCATTATCACTTGAAGAATGTCTAAATTTACCTCTGACAGGCAGACCTGAGTTTTAAAAAATACATTTGCATCTCATCAGTCCAGTCACACTGGACTGTGTTTTGCCACCTTTGATCCATTTTGAGCCATTCGCATTTTGCTTAGGACAGAAATGCATCCAGCACAGCAAATTTGATTTTCAATATGACAAGCACCAGAAACAGTGCAAGCTTTAACTGAAACAAGTGTCAGTCATGATCACATCAGACAAAAGTCTATTTAGGTAGAGACACATTCGTATGATCCTTTACAATGAACACATCAAGTTGCAACATGCTGAATGAACTCATGACAAAATAATTTGTCTGCTGTGTCCTTTTCTACAGTTCCCTCCACCCTGCCTAGTTTATCTTAGATAATTGTTCTTATTAAGCTGTCTTGCTCCCTGCCTCTTCTATCTAAGTTACACTGAGAAATGCAAAATAAGCAGCAAAGGGATATGTCATTCCCTATAGCTGCTGCCTTTGAAGGCATAGGCCAGCTGTTAAAGCAAGCAGCAGATGCTTTCTGAAGAACTCACATCCACGTCCCTGGCATGTACTTCACTGCTGATGTTTTCATTAGCAGGAGAGCTGCAAAGTAAAAAGTGGCTTACCTCAGCTGGCATCTAACTGTCCTGATGAAGAGAATTGATTTGGGTAGGAAAAGGCTATGAAATGACTAAAAAAGATCTCATATACAAGTAAGCAAATTAGCTTCCAGCAACCTAGTAGACAGTCTGATAGAAAATCAGAGTACAGCAAGAATTACTTTTCTTGCATACTTCTTGAATTACTTTTAAACTAACCTATTACCAGGCAATAATTTATTAACTATTCTGAAATGTTTCAAGCTCAGTACCAGTGTCTGAGCAACCTAGTTTAGTTGAATTATTTAACAGAACAACCACCAGATGTTTTTGTCCATTTGATAGATATAATTTAGTAGTACATAAAGATGGGAAAAACAAAGAGACCTTGCTGCAGTATTTTTCAAGACAATCAAGGCCCAGTCATCTAATGCAATGCTCATCTACAGCCTTGTTTATATTAACAGTTTCAATTATATTCACAAGCTCTGTTGAACTCACTGTTCTTATGGGAATTTATTAAATTTCTAGCACGCATTTACATTAGTCTTTACTTAGCTGTTATCTTTGAAGCTCCTCTGAGAAGAGTGTCTCCAAGGAATAAATATACTGCTAGTATTCATTATTTTTTAAAATGGAGCAAGGCTTTACTACTTTTTCTTATATTATTTTGAAGGAGCTTAAAAAATCAGAACATTATACTGTGGAACAAGCAAATGTGTTTACAAGTAATTAGCAGAAACAACTGATGAGGAAAATCTATAGGTTAACTTTTTTATATCTATGGAATCAAAGGAAGCCCTCACTCACTTCTGCTAGTAATAGCATAATGATTCTGTAACAGTAAACAGTACACTTATTTAAAAATCACTCCTTGCATGGTCTTGCTATTGTTGCTTGGTTTTGCTTCATTTGTCTTTGAGGTGGAAAAAAAGGACGACTTAACCACAAATTTACAAACGGAAATTACCTAGGTGATCCTCAAACGGGGAATAGGTCTTCAAAAAAGACTGACAGGAAAGCATGTAATAGAATGGTTTAGAATACTCGTGTAGAATGGTGCAGAAAATGCTGCATTTTTTTTTTTCTGGATCAGTCTGCCTCTCTCAGTGCAAGAAACTCTTAGTCAGTTCAAGGGAGTGCATGATCCTTTCTCTAGCTATGTCCTGAAGCTCTCCCTCTGAGAATGGAACATGCTGTATTCTATTGGCTGCTTCAGCAAGTATTTTGAAGGTAGCAGTTTTAAGAGTTCTTCAGAATATTAACAGTATGTTGGTCAGTTTCCACCATATTTTTGTTTACCACCATGCTGAAGATGATATGACTTTAAAAAGTGCTATGCACAAGGATATGAAGACACAAACAGCTAAACAATAATTACAGAACATGAGTTCTATGCCATGGAAAACACTTCAGTGCAATTTGTTATGACAGAAGTTTCCTAGAAGAGCAATCAACAAAATAAAAATTTCATTTAAACAACTATTCAAATTTACTCAATATTGCTTTTCAATTGATACCCTTTCTTTCCTCACCAGCTTGGAAAACTTATCAGTAAGAATTATATTAACCTGTAGTGTAAGATTGAGGGCTGTTGCCTGTCTTTGCCAGAATGGTCTCATCCAAGGGTAACCATATTTGTAAAGCTTCTTTCATTTAAATAAAGGTTTTTTAGATACAAGAGAAACTTGTTTCTTCTCGTCTTAAGCACTTCACTGAATGTGCCACTTTGTGTCTAATGGTAACACTCACTATTTAAACCAACTCTTTCCACGAAGCAAAATCCAACCAGATGTGGGGTTCTTCCCATTATTATTTTATTTCTAATACCAAAAAAGAGTGGAACTTAGTTATACTTACAGAGAGATGACTAGAGCACCTTCAAATTTGATTAACAACTATAGCAGAATCAGAGGTACATTCCAGCAAACTCAAAGTTTATTTTGGTTCCCTTAATCCATGCTTCCATGTTTAACTACACTGTGCAACTTTAGCTCTGTCACAGAATCAAGTTAAATTCAGTTATAGAGGCTCCTAGGGGCGTTTGATGAACTTAATCATATGCCAGGCATACACAGGCTTTATATTAGCTCCAAATGCAAAGATTTCAGCCTGGCTACACAGCAATCTGAGATGCCAGGAATTCACTTCAACATAAAGATCTCACTATTGACAAACCTGGACCATATCAGAAATCAGCTGAAACACCTACTAAAGTGGAAAGACAACAGTTCTTCACCATTGCCAGGGTACAGTGGTAACATGTGGAATAACAACATAACCTACAAAAGGTTACATCGAATCAGACAGCTGCTTAATATGTTGTCTGACAGCAAACATTGCTGCACATGTAGCAATCTTTCAGGGAGCTTCTCAGCACCCAGTGATCTGTTGACACCAGGATTTCATAAACCAGAGTAAGTATAATTTTTTACAATGGCTCTCAATAGATTTCCTTTCTGTAAGTTCTTCCAATTTCCTAGTTTCTGTAAATAGTTTAATATGTACAGCATCCTGTAACAAAATTTAGCTTTTAATTATTTTCGTGAGAAGCACCTTCTTTCAAACTTCCTCCTGCATTTGATACCAGAAATTGTTACATGAGAGGGAGAAGGCAACATCCTCATCCTGCCACATGGAATTTTACAGCACTGTCATATCGCTACAGATGTGTATTTGTTTTCCCAAGGCTTGTTGACCCTAACAATCCACCAAACCAATGGATATGGTTGCATCTCAGCTGACACATATTCAAAAAACTGTTCAGATGGATGAGATCCACACTTAAATCTGGGATCAGGAGTGCACAGAATGAAGTTTTCACTCCCCAGGCAAGTGGTTTAACAAGTCGTACTTTATACAAGGATATGTGGCGATAGGACAAGGGGGAATGACTTTAAACTGAAAAATGATAGATTTAGATATAAGGAAGGACCTCTTTACTGTGAGGGTGGGGAGAGGTTTTCACATCTGCCTCTAAGGCTTCGCAGATGAAATGCCCACTGAGACAAATGATAATTTTTCATAGGTTGCCTCCAGCTCTGGGAGTAAAGCTCTGTTATCTACAGCTGAGAAATTCAAGACTGCATTTACAGGAGGGCACATGCATTGCTGTGAAATCCTAACACTGAGTTCCTTGCATTTCACCTGTAACAAACTTTTTAAAGCCAACTAGAGTTTAGCTTTTCACAGTATTGTTGCTGCATTTAATTTAGCTTATGTATCTTATAGGATCCAGTTAATACACTAAGTGTTTAAGAGTTTATTTAAGAGAATGTCATAAATACTCAGTTTCCCTCTGAAAAACTGTGACTATCTTTCCCATTTTCATTAAAAAAGAATGATGAAAAAACCCCAAGAATCAAGTAGTTTCTCAAATAATTCAGTTACTACCCTACTGTTTTTTAAATTAGGCTAACATTGTAACCTCCTCTGGGACCATTCTCAAGTTTATTCAGTCCTACAGAAACATACACCACAAAGAATAAACACCAATTATAAGGTTCAAATGATTAGATAAAATTTGCTGTTATGCTGACTGCATTTCACTAAAGAAACTGACTTTCCATCATAGTTATAGCTTAATGTCTCAAATTGTTAAGTCATGTTATGGTCAAATGTAGTGGGGGTGGGTTTTTTCAGTTCATGTCAAAGATGCCAAATATTTTTTCTATGATATCTCCATTGAAAAGAAATCCATTTTCCTGGAAACAGAGTTTCCTGGAAAGATGAACTTCTACAGAGAAAAGAAGGAAAAGCTAAAAAATATAGACTGATTTTGGTGATTTTTTTTCTCCCCTTCCCTGAGAACCCTAAATTTTGAGGCAAAGGAAGGGAGAGAAAATTTTGTCTTTGGGTTTTACCTTCTATTTCTGTCCATATCAGTCAAGTAATTCCCTATTCTTGGACATGTCTCAGGCACCACAGTCCCAGTGGGTGAAGATTCCAGTATAGCCTCAGCCCCCTATGCTGGTGAAGACCTCTTTATTTAGAGGCTGGTACTAGACCATGGTTGCAAACTGCCAGATAATACAGTAGACCTCCCTCCTTACTAAAAAAAGCAGCAAGTGGACATTTTTAATTCACTGCTTTTGGTAGTACTGCTCTTTAATGTGTTCTAGCACAACAGCAGAACATAAAGCCTGCTACCTTTAAACAGGACATTAAGAGTTACCTGTAAAAACTCTTCTCTTTCAGCAGAAGAGCAGCAAGTTAAAAGCCTTTTACATGTTGCTGAAAATGACATCATTAAAAACTAATTTGCTTTCACCTTGTAAACATTCGTTTGCGTAAATAATGCATCAATATAAAATAAGAAACTGGTCAGATATACTAGGATCATCGATTACCCAAATACAACATTACAATAGTGTCTTTTGAGGACAAAAGTGAACTTACTGAATTAAATGAACACTTTTAAAGGCTTTTTATATTAATTGTGTTTTATGACAATGCTACAGGTTACTCATTGCATAGGAAGTTTACTGATTATGGGCAGACAATCACAGCTGAATTGTCTAACTTTTCAAATGGGATTGTTACTCCACTACCACACTACAATCTTCCATTTTTGTACTAAGAGTATTAACTAAAAACATTATTTAATCCATTAGAGATTATAAAACTATTACTTTTTGCATCAAGTTATTTTCACAATCAACATACCTGCAATTATTATACATCATCATAATTAGCATCACACTGAGAGCCTTCAACTGGTCAAGCATTTGAGTGTAGCAAGGAGCAAGATGTCTAAAATTTCAGAGTAACCCACCTTGCTAAGGAGTTCAAACTTCTTTTTCCCTGAGTCTTCTTGTCAGAAAAAGCTACCAAAAATCACCCTTAGGATAACAAATTATATTTCATCTGGTTTAGACCATGTGCAAAGTTGGTTACCCATTCAAGCTCCATATAAATCTTACATATTAATTGTCTTTGCACTCTGGATTCAGGGGCTTGAGGAGCTCACACTTCTTTCAAGCTGTTTGTGCCATTGCATCATGGCAAGATGGAAAACAAAGTAAAGTTTTCGAGTAACATGCTCCATAAACTTTCAGACTGATTCTTACAGAATCTCGACAGTTATTAACGAAATTGAATATCCAATTTTCTTCACTTAATTATCAAGTTATAATATTTGCTGTGAAAAAAAGAGCATCTGCAACACAGAAAGTAGGCAATCACACAGTTTCCAACAGAGGTAAAGAAAACTAAAAACTAGAACTTGTTTGTAGGTAACAACCATCCTCGATTTTAGCTTTAATTACTTGTAGAACATTCAAAACAACCACATGAACAAAACCAAAATGCACAGAATACATACAGTGTCAGTAGCATTAACTCACCTTAGAGCAACTGATACAAAAATATTTTCATCATATACAAGGTATTCCAAATTGTTCTGCCTTTGCTTCTAACTAGACATTAGCAGTACCAGTATGCCAACTAAAACCCAACATAGCAAAATGTTGCTTTTTGCTGAACACATAAACATAACTGAAATACAAGAACGAGTCTTTTTCAAATCATTGTCTACAAGTATTTACAATTTATGTTACAAGTTTTATGACTTACAGTTTTAGAGTATTATGTCCAGTCAAAAAGAAGGACAGTTTTGAAGTAATGTTCTGAAGCAGAACCAGATAAAGAGTCAAATGTTTGAGTAAAAAACCACTAAGGAAGCTAGAAGAAAGCCTAATGTATAAAGAGGCAAGTTGTGGGGATATCAGTAAGGCACCTGAATACCCTGTACCTTATATATAGGCAGCAAGAACACTCCTGATATCACAAGAGCAGAACTTCTTCAGCTAAGGTGCACAGCAAGTAAGCTGCCTCTCTCTTTTTGAAGTGATAGGCACTGCATTTCTTGATTGCTGAGAAAGCAGCCACTATTAGAAAAAATCTGTACACTTAGATATGAACTGTTTGTTGTTAAAAATAAGCAAGGACAAACAGCAGGACTGGACAAGGGGTAACACTGCCAGGATATGGGAAATGTCAATGGGTTTGTGATTTTACTTGGATAATAGCCATTCATCATGAGACTCATACAGGAAATGCAACAAAACCCAAATCCTAATGAACAGGAGATTAGAGTTCTGGTCTTCATTATTGTCTCTGTTAGGCCACTGACTGATGGGCCATGGAAGAAGCCACTTTGGCATGGTTTTGAAAAGGTTCAGCCAGAACTTTAGAACAGATAAGAAGTGGTAAACAACACAATTTGTCTCCTGGGAAGGAACAAACTTATCTCAGGATGTCTGTCCAGACTTGTGGATATGTGCATTCATTTTTATGGAACATTCAGGGAATGTGCCAAGGGCAGAGAAGGTGAATCAGGATAAAACATGTCAGAAAATGGAGAGGAGGTGGCCTAAAAAGGAGTCACTAGTGTAAGCTGCAAGACAGTCGGCTTGTTTGGCACAGCCCTGCACCTGATCACTGCTGTCTGTCCTATGTTGCGTCCTACTTGTAATACTCTCTTTGTGATCTTGCTCTCTATTCTACATAGGTGTGACCTGCAAGGAAACTTGAGAGTCAGTCAACAACTATAAAGGAGACCTGTATCTGGAAAGACTAAGGCCTAAGACAGTGACCACATAAGAGACCTCAAGCCTAGGCATCAATATTGAATGAGGTTAAAGCCTGTGTTAACATTTACATCAGTGAATGCTGGCCTGCCCGTGAATCAGGAGAGGGCTGTCGTACCTTTGACCAGCAAACTTTTAATTGTCATCAGCTGTGGAAGAAGTTTATGAGACTGTTTTCCTCTTATGCACCTAAGTGTTGTTAACATGTTTACATGGTGCCAGTAAAGACAATGCTTTTTCTTTGTCACTGTCTATGTGAACAGCCATACCCTACATATAGCGCCATTTTGGGAATGTGCACTCACTCTCAATACTCGCTGGATGAGCAGACAGGAGCAGTGGAAAGCAGACCAAGAGGAGGAATTCCCTGTAGCTTAGAGGGCAATAAATATTGGTTCCCTTCACAAATATGTCACGATTATCCACTGGAATTACATAATAAATTCATATTTATTATGTATTCATAAAACAACAGTCTTGCACTACACTATAATTTTTCCAGAGCCTAGAGAACACCCAGTTATCTTCAAGCTTTCTTCGTCCTTCAATTTTGTGTGACATTCCCAGCCTTCGCACGAATTCATCTTCAGCCAAACACTCAAGACTTCACATAACATTTTGAAAGATGAAAATGCAAGAGCAACCTAACTTCAAAATTATGCATGGATGAAGGAAAATGTTTCCAGGTCACCTTTACAGCAAAATATCTGACAATCAACAGCCAAGAAGTAAAATATGCAAATAAAAGTTCTGCAAATTTTATAAAGCTATAACTTGCTGCTTTTAAAAACTATTAGCTTTAATAAGCTTGCATCTTTATCCCTAAGAAAACTTTCCTTATATGACAGTTTAAGACCAAAAAAAACCTCACATGAACCTGAGGACCAGAGGAATGCTTTTTAAAATCAGTATGCAATTGTTTTTGTAAACTTGTTTCTCCTTTTTTAAGCATGCTCAGTCTCAAGTGCCACAGAAGGGGCAAATGCACTTTAAGCATTACATTTTACCTCTCCAGTATTTAGCATGAATTTTATACTTCTACCTTATTCTTAAACTTTCAGTGGCAAAAAAAAGGTCATTACAATTTTTAGAAAACCATAGTTCCATACCTTCAGCAGTGATATAAAAGCACATGGGATATAAGCAACTAAACCACCACTGCCCTGTATTACAAGTCAGTTCTTCCAGACCAAACAACTATATAAAATTGTCTGTCTTACAGGCAAACAGACTCTAGCTGCATCTTTCAGTGCAGCCACAGCATTAAGATTCTTATCTCATTAGGAAGTTCATGACTGTAGTGACAATAGCATGATATCCAGATCATTAAAGATGAGCCATTCATACAAGTATTTACAGTATTCCTACACACTGACATGAGCAACTAAAACATCTCATGATAATTCATCAATTAGTTAAAAAAGCACAAGAAAATTCACACTTTGCAAACACTACCAGTATTGGAATTTCTCCATTTATCATAATTTATTTTACCATGAACATTAAAATTTTAAGGGTATCTACTTTATGGGTATCGGCAAGGGTTTACTGATAGGTTACATAAAAAATGTTAAATGGTGTTTTGTATTAATAAACTTGGATAACAGCATCTTTTTTCAACAGATCTTGAAATACTACATCCTCTGACCTTGGACCATAAGATGATAAGAGGAGGAGCGAAAGAAACCTCAAATCATGCACTTACTTATTTAATGTGAGGTCAAGGATGAATTTAGAGCCAAAGGCCTCAATCTGGAAACTTGCCTGGGCCAGATGTACAGCCTGTAAACAGAAACACACAGTTGTCAAAATATTCACTGAGTTATATATATAACAAATGTGACTGTGCAAAACAAAGTTATGGAAAACATGCTTACTTTTATGAATCTCATGGTCATATGAAAACTTCTGCCCTTGTACTAAATTCTGATTCAAAAGTGTTTTCCTTTTTAGAGGGAAGCAAATGTTATCTGAAAAGCATGCTTTCAAATACAAACTCATCCCTCACAAAAAGAAAAGAAAACAAAAAGAGAAAAAAGTTTTGCACAAATGTCTGTATTTTGCAATAACCAAATGGCTATGTAACGAAAGCATAAGTAATGTAGTATACTGTTCTTTTAATTATGTTATTGCAATCACTCCCTTTAAAAGGCTGAAATAATTAAAGCATTTGTAATCCACACTTTCAAATATGAAAATCATGGCAAGGCTCATATTACACATTATGAAAAACTCCTTCAAAGTAATCCGTTCAAAATCAGTGGCTTTATTCTTGGCACTGTGGCTAAACCAGTATAAAGAATACTGATGTTGGTCAACACACAACAAATCAACATTAGCTTGTCTTGCTTGTCAGGATATTCAGTTCTTGTCAGATAAATGGTATTCTTTATTTTTCTCTATACTGTAATAACTGTAGCAAAATACATTTAAAACATGCTTATCTGTTTTCTAGAAAAATAGGGAGATGATAAGAGATGATCCAAGAACGTCTTTTTGTGAAGATGCTGTTCCAGCAGAGTTGAAGAGATTAGATCTGAATTTCATAGTATCTTTCCTGATAATGTTCTAATCAAATCATGCTTACTTATACACTAATTTGATACAGTATTAATAATTACACAAAGTTGGAATATTATGACTAAGCCTGTTAGTCAAAAGACAAAAAAAATCCCCTATTTTTTATTAAACACCACAATTAATCTTCAAGTATGCCACAGAAAATATATCAAATTCTAGCTAATTTACAGCATAACTTAAATAGTATGAAGGTTAGCTTTTATGGCCCACAGTTCTGTTCTCCTTTGGAAATTTCTCCACAAAGGATAAGCTCTTTATGTTTCTCTTCCATTTTTGCACTACACAAAGAAGCGCCAATTCTCATCTTCCTTCTCAGCAAAGTTATTCATCATCTTTCAGAAATTCTTCAATATAATTTTTTTAAAGTTGCTATTGTGACTAAAATCAGCTGTGACATTTCCTGTATTACTTTATCATTCTTTGTTGCCAGAATTCTCATTTCCCTTTCAAAAGGGTCACAGACCTTTGTTATCAAGCTTCTTTTTTTAAAAATAAAAGTCATGTACTTACAAAATATTTTAAATACCTTTAATGCCATTAAACAATCTTAGCTAAAGCTTGGTTTTGTTTATTAAAAAAATACAATGACTCAAACTGAGAATTTAAAAAATAATATTCTGAGCTGATATCTAAAATCATATAGAAGCAAACCAGAACTAAGTTTTCTCTCTGTTCTATTTTTTGGTAAATGTATATTGCTGTCTCACCAGTTCACCATTTGCTAACACTGACCTGGCAGAACTGAGTTTACAGCTGCTCTGAATCAGCAGAGCAAAACAGTTTAAGTATAAATACAAACAGGTGGCATGATCAGAGAGAGACTGCTAGCACATACATTAAAAAAAAAGAAAAAAAATCCCGGAATGTCAGGTTAAATACATGCCTAGTAGGAGAGGCTTTTCAGCCCCAAATCCATTTTTTTTAAGTGAAATCAAGGAACAAGTATCACAAGGAGGTTTCCAAACACTTGTTCATGACAAAAACATTAATATGTTTTCAAAACACACATGTATTAATTTCATTTTTTTAGAGCATGAAAATTTGTTACAGGAAAAGGGCTGCAATTAGTTTTATGCCATAAAGATTCCACTTAGGAGTTACACAAGCTACTGCTTTGAATCTCCTCCACATGTAACATTTACCTAAAAGGATGTGTCTTTACATATATGCCACAAACAAGATTTCAATGTTAACTAGCTGCAAAATTTACAAGAGCATGAACTATTCCATTAAAATCATTCTGAAACATGAGAAATCTCTCCCTAAGCATCAGCTACTGATTTTAGTGACAGCTAGATGGATGACTAGTCTGATCTGCTATAGCTTTTCTATTGTCCAATCAAACCAGTTCAATGATACCTGGGTATAATCCTTCAATTTTCTAAGCCATGAACCATGTATTCTTTATCTTTCTGCAATTTCAAATCATTAAAAGTAATTTTTATTCTTGGTCTGCAATATCAGAAAATCCCTTCTTTTTGTAGAATTACATATAGCAACATTGCTATTTCTGAAAACAACTACTGTGTTTAAAAACACTCCTTGCTATCTAACAGATGCAGCCTGTACACAAAAGCAATTGCTGCAAAGCAGCTGACACTAATTTGATGACCTGCAACAGGGCATGTTCTCCATCAAACTCAGCTGAAGCCATTGGTTACAAAAAGATTTTAAGTGCCTGCAGCTTAGCAAAAGCACTGTTTTGAATTCAGGTGAATGTAATACACTGCTCCTACAGCAAATACAAATTCTCTTAAGCCAGTTTAACAATAGATAACCACCCCCAAAAGCTGTAAGCCAGAAACCAGCTGAAGGTAATGAGACTAAATATCTAATCCTGAAACTGATTATTTTCCTGCAAAAAGTTAGCATAGAAAGCTACCAGTGAATTATCACCAGGTGTTTTAAGCATTACAACTATCATGTACCACAATGATGGGAGGAAATATTTCAGAAAAGTATCTGCAATCCTGTTATCCACCTTATAATTTCACTGTATTCTCTCATCAGCTACTGTGTAATACAAATACCTGAAGTATAATCTGAAATACTGTCTTCTTCCGACTGGCATAGAAATATAAATTCAAATAAGGATATAATGTAGATCAGCACATATTTTGAAGACTACATATATTTTCACAGGAAAAATATTAAACATCATCTCCTTGTATGGCTTGCACACATGCAAATGCTCACACCTGCATATTTACATAAAGAGGAGATCAAGTTCCTTTGTCTGTGTTTGCTTATCATCTAAAAATCTGTGCAGAGGTTCCTGCTTTGACAGCTACAGCCTATTCCAATGGCAAAGCTCCAAAATTATACGAAGTTTTTCTTCAGGAAAGACTTACTGATGATGTATAGAGATGTGGGTTGAAGAAAGGTCTGAGTCTTTCAAATTCTTCCTGTCCTCATACCCAAATTTTAGGGAAAAAAAAAAAAGGTTTTTGTTTCCAGTGTTCTGGAAGCTCAAATTACTAGTGTAGTCATTGTAATAAGAGATTTTTCATACTAGGGACATTCTAAGAGTGCTGTAGCTGCTTATGCAAAGTAGTAGCTCTCAGGGTTTTTTCCAAGCTAAAAATCCATATATAAATAAAGAATTCCAGTTTCTTTCAAATCAATCATTGGGTTACAGTATGTTTCAACATAAAAATGGCCGTTACAGGAATCTCATTTTTACCGATCTATGTCACAACTTGAATCCTTTCATCGTTTTCATTATCATATTGGGCATAATTTGTCGATAATTCAATTTTTTCAGACTTTAGGAAATTTACAATCATCACCAAAAATAAACTACTATATTGGTTTTATTTTCTTCACAGTAAAACTACACCCAATGCAATAATGTGTTATCCCTTCAAAAATACTAAATTATGTCACAAGTCTTTAAACAAAAGTAACAGCCTTATTTAACTGACTGATGGTAGCTATGAGTCTTTTGCTATACTCATACAGATACAATCTCCAAAGGACAAGCTCATTGCTTTTAGAAATCTATTTTTGCATACAGTTCTGCTGACTAAAATAATGGCCAAAAGCTACCTCTCTCAGTTTAGAAGCTGAGCAAGGGGTTTCATCCCTCTCATTATGAAAATAGAAATATAAGTCAGATTTAGATGGATTTTACACCATCAAAACAGTTTTTTGCTCTAGACCTTCATTCTAATAATAGCCTAAGTTTTGTCACAAGTCAACATGACTTACTAGATATTAGTTCATAATCCCATTTTAGCTTGTTGGCCTATCCTCAGACTCCATACAGAAACCATTCCCTCTTCTAGCATTTGGTTACATTCTACTGCATGGCACATCCACCAAAACAACCTTACATTACTCCCTGGAAATAAAGCATTTCATATGGAAACAGAATGCATAAATATCCCAGCAGCATGTGAAAACTGCTATTTAAAACATACAGCATTTCAGAAAGCCCCCTGTTAATGATTTGTCTCTGGACTTAAACAATAGAGGAGTTACTTTGATGCACTTGAACCTCAAGCCTTGAAGACTATTCTTTGAAAGAAAGGTTGTGGGGATGTGAAAAATGACCCAGGTCTGCCTCTGGAAGCAATCCTACTATTGTGCATCTAAACCCCAGGGGCCAGAACTCACCATTCTCTCCCAACATGGCAATACTTGGATACCCTCCTGTTGTAACACTGGCCCCTAAAGCCATATCCCTCTAGAGGATTTTTTGTAAGACTCTACAATGTAGTGCATCCCTATCTTGGGCCACTTTCCTGCAGTACCCAGCTTCCCACAAATGCTAGAAAACCTATAAACTTAATTTATTTCTATTTTGGAACAAGGCATAACAAGTACAAGCGTTGTGCTACCTAACACTTAGGAAATAAAACCTTTTATAGGTTATTGTGTGAAGCTCATGAGAGGACCCAAAAATACACACACATAAAAAAAAGAATTTAAAAAGTTGTAGAAATAACATGACCCATATTTCAGCTAAGAAACAAAGATCTAGATATAGTTGAAGTTGGCATAAGGAAAATCTCCTACTCCCAGAAACCAAAGACAGAAAGACCATTTCAGTCCTCGTGTTAGTAACTACTGAAGACAGGGTCAAGATAAGCCTTTTGCATTAATATAAATTCAATACATAGTAGAAAAAAAATACAAAGTACACACAATCTTCCATTTACAAGTAGCACAAACTGAAGCTGCACCACAGAAAGATAATGAAAAAAGAAAAAAAAAAAGGCAAAGCCACCTGAAATACTACAAAGATTCTATAACAATCTAATACATATAAATCACATGGACTTCATTCATTATTTTGACCAGTTTTCATTACATGAGGATTAAAAGTGAAAACACGGTCTATAACAGGCAAGTAAAGGGAAGACTAACTAGTGCATAGGATTGTTATCTGGATTTTAGTAAGAATTCACATGATGCCAACTTTTAAGAATTTAGCAATTGTAATCTTTGGTCTTTTGGAAAAAAAAATACCTGCTTTTTCTTCAATACCACTTCCTTTTAAATGGAAAAGAGTTGTTTTTCTTTATCTTAAGGATGCTTTCCTGCTCAACTTTCATATGCCACATACTAAAATTACAGAGACAGCACTGTATCTCAACCTTTAGAGCAAGGCAACATAGCAAAAATTATTGCATTCACCTGGCAGGAGTATTTTCTTTATGTAAGTGAAGCAAACAGCTGACTTGATCAGAAACACCTGGAGTTCCACCCCATGAAAAATAGCTCAAAACAAATCAAACATTTTGGGGGAATTTGGAACATCTTCATAGTCAAAATTACTCGTCCTTATTTTTTCCTCTTTAGGATCTACAAAACGGTTTTCCTAACACCTCTTTCCTCCCAAAATGACATTAACAGCTTGTAATTATGCATGAAGAGATGGCTTCTTTAAAGTTCCTGAAAATTTATGGTTTACAAACTGTCCAGCAGATACAGTCTGCCTTCATAGGCATCCAGTTCAAGCTATTTTCCACTCAAAATTTGCTCAGGTTGCCCCGAGCTGTGTTTCTCCAGCAATCCTATTATGTTCAAACACCTTGCACTGCAGGATTTTCCTTCTGCTGGCCACTGTAAGGACTTGCTCCTAGACTTTTGTGGAAAGCTGTGCCCCATGCAGTCCTCCTGCTAGCTCCTAAAAATCTTGTGTATGTAGCCTGTGAAAATGAACCAAAGCAGTCACCTGGTTCAATGAAGAGATTACCTTCAAAACACTACCTCCACCTGCAGAAGTTAAAAAGACAGAACACAGGTGACTCAGACTTCTTCATCAAGTTTAAGGATTCCTGTGAGCTTCTTCAGTGTGTTTTTATACATAGATACTCATTTTTGAGCATTTTGCACTAAAAATAACTTCAGAACTCAAAACCAGTTAGCCTTAATTCGACTATGAGGAAACAGGTACACAGAATTTAGACTTTTCCAGCATCAAGTACTTAAAATCTACCTTTTTAAGAGCACAAAGCTAAAATAAAGTATATACTAAAACTCTGTCCCCCTTGGAGATAGATCACTTTGTGAAAACTATGGTGAATATTTCTTTAACAGTGATCAAAAGCTTTTTCCAAGAAGAAGGAATGAGAGAGGTTCTTGATCACATACACCTTCTCAATATGATCACATTTTACCAAAAGGGGATAGGGAGAATCAGTGCTAAGAAAGTAACTTATTATTTATGGGGTTTTTTTATTCTCTGACACACTATTTTCGCTCCAGTGTTTAATTTCTACCAACATTTCATGAAGAACATTGCAGACTCTTACTTTTGGGACATGACTTTCAAAACATTTTAAATAATTTTATACAATTACATTTCTCCAATTTTACCTTTTTTCCCACATGCACACCATTTCCTCTAGTCTCATCCTCTCCTTAGAGTGACTCAGCATTTCTGAGGCATTCAGGCCTAATCCCACAAACTGGCCATATTACATTATTCTGATCACTATAGAGAAGTTCCACAGAAAGAAGTCTATTGAATGTTATCAATAGTTAGGGACTGTTTTCACACCATATGCCTATAAATGGCATAATAAGGTTGACAAAAAAAATACACATTAAAATGTATAGTCCCAAGAACAGCAAAAGAACAACAAAACCATTTTTTCCTTAACATTTTCCACTCTATACATATATAAGGCTGTCTTAACTTTTTTCAAATGGTATTAAAAAAATCCTAAATACAGATGTCTTTCTTTACCTAACTGTAAAGATTTTTTGGCTATTTTTCTTTATTATCAATGTAAGAGACATCAAAATCTCACAAGTATGATTTATTACAATATAGCATTTCTTTTAATTCCGGGGAAGGATAAAAGCCAGTAATGAAAAGAATCCTCTCCCTAAGTCAAAACCAACCCCAACTGGGATGGATACCAACCAATTGGGTATCTTTCACAATCAATTGCATTGTTTTGTTTATGCGTTGTTTGGGTTATTTTCCTTTTATACCTTCCAGACTTCCCCCTGGTCTACACAGAAGATTATAGCAAATGTTAAACAGAAGAAAATAATATAATAACAAATATTTTAGCTGTTGTAAAATAGATGAAAGGACAAAGAAATTACTTCATGCAAGGAAAGGCACAAGATACAAGTTGGGGTGAAGGTGTCAGGTATGATGATCTGGAAGCAAGACACAAAAATCCACCCAGACAATGAACATAATCAGCCCTTTCCTTCAATTAAATATAAACAATAAATATAAAACAATAGAAATTTCATGCCAGAAGAATGAAGTCAACATAATGCCACTCTCCATGAAGGCCCAGGACTAAGGAACTCTTCTGTGGGAAAAATTGCAGCATTAGCATTCCCTGTCTTAAAAGGGACACAGTGAGTAGAAAGAAGATCCACTTTACACAATAGTCAGCAGCAAGCATGCCCAAGGAAATCAATACCAATTCTGTCAGCACTGATTTCTGCAGAGCTTTACTCCAACATGTAGATACAAGGTAGGGCATATGAAGGAACAGCAACATTCTCGTGGGCAGTACTGGGGAAGCGTAGAGATTGGTGGACATTGTCCCCTATGGATTTAAAAAAAAATCTGACATACAGCAACATGGAGGGAGCATTATTCCCAAAAGGCAAATCTGCAAGCACTTGTAAATCCCTTTCTTCCCAAGAGGGGAACAGCAAGACCTTAGTGTTTTAAGCGTAATTAAAAGAGTGGTCTCACTTGAAAGAGTACTAGGTCTGAATGTAGTGTTCTCTTAAGTAGCTCCAGTTTCCAACAAACAAAAAGCTTTTCTGTGCCAACCATAACATATTGGTGTATTGAGAGGCATCCAAAGGCACACACCAATATTCATGTCCAATGAGCTAGGAAGCAACCTTTCTTCCTATTAAAACATAAAAACTATACAGCTACCTCAACTTTTTTTTTCAAAGATTATTCAGTACCTTCTTATTAATTCCACATATGAAATGGCACATAATCAATAAAAACATAAGCACATATCACGCATTAAATTCACTGTCTAAAATTGCAAGAGAAATGCTATTCAATAGGTAGGAACTCCATTATGGTTAAGTCCTTCAGTAATATCATACACACTGATTTGCTTTGTTGTCTCTTTCCTACCACAGTAATCTCTTTATATTCAAACCATCCTTACCTTCACTTTACCTTTTACCCTGTAGGAAGAAATTAATTTTTTAAAATAAAATTTATAAAAATAGGATGAAATAAATTTAGAAGGTTCTAAGTGATACAGTTTAGACAGGTTTATTTCTTTACAAAGTTATTCCACAAAACCAAAGATTGTTCAATTCCATACAATTTCAGGAAAAAAAAACCCAAAAAACAACACCAAAACAAACCACTTACTAGCAGCATCCATACAAGATGGAGTATTAGATCTCACCATTAAAAATGAAGGATGCAGGTACTGGTTGACAAAAAATGGTAACACTTTACAATTATCTTCACTGGCCATACAGTGGCAGGAAATGAATGCTGCATTTATTAGGTAGTGCCTGACACACTCAAAGCTAAGTACCTCATGCTGCAAGTTTAGGATTCCAAAGAAGCTCCCTATGCAGATACTTCTGCAGTCCAGAGCTATTTTGGAAGAAACATTTTGTTTGGTGGTGTACCAAAAGCGAAGACACCGGAATCTGTGCTGATTAGCCAAGTCAACTTCACCTAATTCTCATTTGTTTCATCTACAGTTCAGCTTCTGAACCATCCTGAAATTCAAAATAATTATTTTTAAGTCAACACAAGGGAAATTACATTCTTGTTTAATTACATGTACTCCTTTAATTCCTAAAACTTGTGGTAGGGACCACCAGTAATTCTTGAATACCTACAGATTAAAACAAACACAGTTTCACATCACATATCACTGTTTTGAAAATTCTGCAGATGAGCCTCTTTATACCCTACCTTGTCATGTTTCTGCTGGTGCCTTGCCCTGGTATCCAGGATATGGTAAGGGGTCTCAGAGTCTCTGTTGATGTAATAGATTAGTCTTGAAGGCAGTGTGATTTCTTTCTGGATTGCATTGCTGTAGCTGTTATTTTTACTGTTGCTGCTGTTACTCTGTTGAAATGTATTCTCTTCATCTGCCAGTACTTCCTCTATACCGCTTGCTGTTTCATTCCAGTGCAGGCCTGGGGAAGAAAAATATGCCAGCCATAAATTCCATGGCAGAATGGGTTTATTTCCATGAAAAAGCTACATATTTTCTTGCAGTTTTCTAACATTTTACTAATCACTCGAGCAAACAAAAAGATAGCTTACTCATTGAGCTAGATTTGATTCATTTTTCACACATAAAATGGTTTCAGAAATAACATTATTTATTTAATTGCATATACATTTTCATATGCAGTCATAGATCATAAATATTTTAATACCTCTCAACCTTCAGGAAGAAAAAACCACCAACTTAATGGATATGTAGTTACCCCTTGTCCCCTCTTGATAGCTAAATTCTTTCACAAAAACACCCCAAAATCTACAAAAAGCTAAGAATACTCCCGTGTTGCTAACATACACTGAATTCAAAGTCCATGTGCACTGAATGCTAAACTTCCTATTATGTAAAGGGAATTGATTTCTACTTTTTTTAACTTTGACAAGAGCCCTTTTCTCCAGTAGCAGCTTTTGAAATGAAATCCTGTATCTTTGCTCATTAAAATTTCAAGGTAGTCAATCAAGGCGATGTAACAACACAACAATATTACAGTGTAACGGCAGTGTACTAACAATAACATGATGCACAGAGACTGCATTCAGAGCATTCCACATGTCACCTATATGCAACCAAGAGCAAATAAACAACACAGCACACACGAAAATCAGACCCCAAGCAGACAAATCAGCGGATCGCCGTCCACATGCACCGTGACACATACAAAGCCCACCGAAGCTTTTTGTGTCGCACCCCTCACCGGCGTCTTACCAGCACAGCATCCCTACCCAACACACTGCAGCACCGGCACCGCACGTACCTCTCTTTTGTGTAAGCAAGCAAGCCAAGGAAATGTTAACTGAGCCCCGGGGTTACACACGCCGACACTGACACGTACACAAAGCTGGGAGCGGGAAGGGAGGAAGGAATGGTTGAGGGGAAATGGATGTTGCCGGGGTTTATCGCGGGGGACGGCGACCGAGGGGCCGCAGACACCTCAGGCACCCACACCCCGCCATACCCACCGGCGGCCGCTGCAGCCGCGCGGGCCCGGGGGCAGGAGGAGCCATGGAGGAGCAGGAGCAGCGAGACGAGGCGGCCGAGGAGCGGCAGGAGCGCGGAGCGGCGGCGGCCGCCGCAGCCAGGCTGCCGCAGGGAGTTGCTGCCGGGCGGCTTCATGGCTCATAGCGCCCCGGGGCGGGGGGGGCAGCGCGGCACAGCCCTCACGGTCGGCGGGCTGTGCCCGGGGGGCGCGGGCGGAGCGGCGCGGGCGGGTCCCCGCAGCGGCACCGCCCGTGCGGCTCCTGCCGCTGCCGCCGCGAGGGACACAGCGGCACCTCAGCGCGGGGGCGGGCGGGTCCCCGCAGCGGCACCGCCCGTGCGGCTCCTGCCGCCGCTGTGCGGGACACACCGGCACCGCCTCGACACCTCAGCGCGGGGGCGGGCGGCGGCGCGCGCGCACCTTCCGCGTCCGCCCCCGGTCGCACGGCCCCGCGCACGCGCGCTCGGGCCGGGCCGGGAGCGGCAGCGGCCGCTGTCCGACGTGCTGCCCGCGGGCCCCGGCGGGACGCGGCTCTCCCGGCACCTCCGCGCCGCTCGGACGCGCTCCGCCTGCCGCGGGTGCCGCCTCCCGCTGTGCAGCCCAGAGTGAGGTGCTGCCTGCCGGCGGGGTGACCGCCGCCAGCTGCGCGCAGAGCTGCACCGGGCCGGGGTCCCGCGCCCGCAGCGGGGCGCGGCCGAACGGGCTGAAGCGGCAGCTGGGAGCGGGAGCGCGAATGCCCGCGGGGTAGCCCACACACCTCTCCAGTGATGTGGGCACAGCTGCGAACAGCTGGGTTTGGGAATTATTTTAAAGAACTTTCACGTAGAGTGAAATTACTTTGAAATCCGTCAGCCCTGAGCAAAGTTCGGAAATCTCCGGAGACACTGAACAGCAGCAGGGGCAGCCTATTCCCCTGAGAGCAGGGCACGTCTTCGCGTCCCGGGCAACTCTGCAAGTTGAGCTATTTCGGAGCTGGCAGTCCCCAGCTACTGCAGCGGGATGCATGGGCAGCCCCGGCTCCGAGTGTTGTGCAGAGCTTCAGGCTTCCCCCTCTCCTCCCTCCCAACGCCTCCAGCTAACAGCTCTGTTCCTTGCATCCCCCCCGGCGTTCTTTTTGTTCCCTGCGACCCGCTGATCCTTACTGACTGCAGCTAAACCCTGCAATGAAGGGGGGTGGAGGTGAGAACCAAATGCTACCAAAAAGAGGTGTACATATATTACAAAGAAAACGGATATGTGTACAATAAACCAAGAGGAGGACTGCAGGGAGGTGCATGGTCAGATTCTGACCTGGTGTAAATCCACTCTGCTGTACTGTGTTCAGCAGCAGACTGTCTGGACTGCAAACAGAAGGATTGGTGCATTTCTGTACAGTTTATAATGTCTCTCATACTTCCAGTCCAGTATGCCTGGGGTGAACCACCAACATGAAGAATAGTTGCAAAGATAAAAATAACTTCAAAGAGATATGAGAAGATGAATCTGCTGTTTTGTATTCATTCTGTGACTTCAGGAGTCAGAAAACCTGAGTTCAGAGACAAGTTTAGATATGGAGTTCTTAGCAAACATTTTGCCCAGCAGACTTCTAATACCCAAGAACAGATATGCTTTATTTTGGCGCAAGTCTTGCTGCTGAGGAAATAAAGATGTTTCTCTCTCTCTTTTTCTTTTTTTTTTTTTTTTTGGCTGGATATTGCTTTTTATTTGTCAATTTATGCCTTCTAATCTGAGTCTGCATACCACATAGATTTCCAGAAAGATAGGTAGTGTTGTTTCACATAATTTTCTCTACATTTCAGCCTGACTTCATTATCATTGTTAATTTAGAAAGTATAAGCAGTTTTACAGATCATTACCACACAGACTATAACAGTAGTGTTATTAGTTTTTTAAAAAATTAATTCGGAATTCTCATGCTGGTTAAATAGATGCTGCTTGTGGAAACTCAATATCTAGGTGTGTAGGAGCAGACAAACACTGTGAAAAGATAGATCCATGGTCTTGCCAGGGTAAAAAAAAAAAGTATATGATGTGCCTTAGGATTTCACTGTTGTCTAGGTCTAATGAGAAAGCTATACCAGTTTTCTACATAAAATGGTCTTCCTTAAATCTCACATTTCTAGGCATTTTCCATCCAGCCCATCCAGCCCAGCTGTTCCTCATCATTAGATATCACTAGAATATTTCAAACAGCAGCTCATGCTTCTTCCCATAAATATATAAACAGAACAAAGGATCAGTTATGTAGTGCAGTTAGATTTAATACAATTTTAAAAAATATTTTATAAGCAAAGAGAAAAAGAGTAGAATGGCCATGACAACAGCAACAACAACAAAATCCAGAAACTTTCACCACTCACAAGAAACCAGTCTAGCAACAATGAACGCTGGAAACACCTGCTCTGTGAAACTACTAAATCTTGAATTTGCTGGCCAGATTTTGAGGACAGAAAATAATGATTGCCTTTTTGTACAAAGGTGGTCTAGGGCAAAGATTTTCTGAAGTTTTAAACTCATGTACAAGCCTCCAGCAGAAATAACCAGCTGAAAAATAAGCATCTAAAGCAGACATGCTTACTCTCCAAAACCCTGATGAGCATGTAGTTCAAGCTGTGCCTCATAAACCTGCTAGAAACCCTCTGATGGTCATATGCAGTTCACAGAACATAATCAGCTGAAGATGAAGTGTCCTACTACAAATGACAGCTGCTTTTTCTTTTTTTTTTAAACTTCCTTTCAACTTTGAAAGACACTATGATAATCCCAGATAGATTGCACTGCAGATGTCTGAAAACAAAATACCAGAAGCATGGGTTATTGTAGCATCTGTATCCAGTAAAAGAAATTGAAACATCTAAGTCAGAGGCACACAGGAAACAGGTGACAGCTGGAACTTCAAGACCAGCTGGGGAGCAAATGTGTACCATGCAAGGTATACACATACTTTCCATCAGGATGTTAAATAGACTTTACATCACAACTTCAGATGATTGCCCAGAGCTTTCTAATTCCTTCCTCCTTTATCAGGGTCTAGGGCAGTGAGCACATGGGATGAAATTTCGTAGTGTCACAACTCAAATAAAAAAGGCTTCAGATACAAAACTGCTGATTATAATCTTGGCTGTTCATATTGACACTCAGGTGGAAGATGTTGGTCCAGCCTCTGTTAACCCAGCCATAAAGATAACAAACTTCCAGCACAATCAAATGCCTTTAATGATGTCACCTGAAAAAAGCCACCATATCACTTGTCCTGGGAAAATCTCTATGTAAAATATAGGTTTAAAGAACTTGTTCCTTACAAAGCATAAATAATATTGATCTTTCTGAGTGATCACAATAAGACAGTATCTTACTAGAAAATAAAGATAATTTCTAGATTTCAACAGTAGTCTCTTACCTAATAATTATTTCAAGAATCCATATAACAAGTCCTGTAACAAATAAGCAAGTGGGATATTCCCCAGGAAATATCCAGACAGACAAAAACTGGTTTTTATTTTAACAGAGAGAAGAATATTTCTGTTGCAGATGGAATACGAAGGAGACAAGTTCAGGAGATGCAAACATGGGTGACTGATTTATCAAAAAGTCTTTGCAAGAATGCCATAAGAACAGATCAAATCTACAAGAGTGATGATCATTAGAGAGGAGTAAAGCACTAGCATAGTCTGTCACTTTGGTAAGAACAGGTGATTCCAGCTGGGCAGCTCCAGACTGACCCTGGCCAATGAAAGGTATAAACACCACGGGCTGCAGGCAGCACAAACAGCACGGCAGAAGCAGCTATTGCTGAACTCTGCTCCCAGACAAGGGCAGTAGTCAAGTCTGATTCTGATGTACTCACATTACTGCAGCACGAGCAGGCTCAGCTAGGGTCCTGCTGTGCTCTGTGCTGTACACACAGGACAAAATGGCAGACCCCTGTTAAGAGAAATTTCCTTTTAATTTGCAATAGCAAATAGCCCAGCCAATGCTGTAAATAACAGAAGAAATAGCTCTAGGAGGGGTACCAAGCATGCTGCAAGTCTAAAAAGTGGTAATTACACTGGGAAATTTTAACAATAGAACCTCATTAGCTGGCATGTAACTAATGCACACAACCTGTAATCTGCATGCAAAAGAGGGTGGTAGCCATTCTCTATTTCTCAACGGGGGGTTAACAGTGAAGACAAAGCTGTACTGAAACTTCATGCCACCCATATTTCCTTACTTTGTATCATATGCAGTGTAAGTATGGATAATTTATACTGAGAAGAAACCTAGTAATTGCAACGAACAATGCATTGCATTAGCATAACTGGCTTTAATCATTCATGTTTGAATACTCACCAATTCTCCACGTTCAGCTATTCTTAAAGAGCTCCTCAGTAAGAAGAATAAAAGAGAATATAGCTGTTAGAATTTTTTGTAATTATATGACCATCTCTTGCTACACATCCCACCACCTAACAATGCAGCAGCAACACAGCATTTAGTCAGAAAAAAACCTGGTACTTTTCATTTATTCTGTTTATTTTAGCCTCTTTAAATACTTTTTGGTAACTGAGGGGGCAGGAAATGTGAGAAATACATAAGACAGATTCAGGAAACAGAGCACTGACTCTAGATAGTTCAGAAGCAGACATCACTTTCCAAACTGTAGATCTAACAGAACTGGGTTTCCATTACCCTTCACTTTTCCATCTTTATTTCAACCTCATACACATTAGAGGAAGAGCTTTCTCCTGCTACTTCATTGTTCAACAGAGCCCTAAAAACAGTGTTCCTGTCTATGTACAATAGTGGAACTATGTACAATATTGGGCACAACACTATTTTAAACACAGTAATACTATAGAATAAAATACAGTAAAAAATGTCACTTTTTCCTCAGAACTGTCATTCATTTACTGAGATCTGTGTGCACATCTTCATTAATAACTCTCAGTGGCACTGCACAAATGAACTCTTTTGCGAGTACTTTATGTTCCAGCACTCCAGGGTAAAATATACACAGTAATTAGGATATACTTGCCAGCCCTCTCCCCTTAACACTGTGAAATGTCAAGTGAAAAAAGTAAAATGATAAAAGAATATATCTTACCAGTGTTCAGCAGTGAAGGAAAGAGAACATGGCTGTGCTGCTAATAGCAAATGGGTCAGCGGGTTTATTAATTGCAGTTCAAATTGCATCCAGGTGAAACTTAAAATCAATCATTTAATTCTGGATGCAGGAAAAATTATTTTGAATAAACATGCCAAACGAATTTCAGAAATTAATTCAGTGTCCTCCTGTGTAATTAACTAAGCCTTCATAGCCAAAGGATTTTACAAGCTGTTTAGTAGGATTCCGCAGCAGCATTTAAGCAACTGCATGTAAGAAATTGTACACAAGACACCGCAGTGAGAGTTTATGCCATCAATGGAAATATTCTCATACTAAAAACTCCAATCATTCACTACATTGTCCAAATTATTAATGAGAAAGAGAGCAGCAGCAGAAACGTGCTGGTCAATGAGGCTACCTAGAACACATTTGTCAACTGTTCTGATACAGATACACTTAGCAAGTAAAAAAAAGGCTGCTCTTCAAATAAGCAAGCACTTCTAACTCTGGCTGTGGCAGCAGCCTGCTCCTTGCTATCTTGTTTCACTCTTGTGAGGTAAAATGTAAAAATAGTGTCAAAAAAGTAAGATGGGGTGGCAGGGGAAATCTTACTTAGATATGTACTTTGATTTATATATCCTTCAAAATAAACACACGGAGTTTACATCCCAAGCATTTGCCACAGCTGATCAAACGTTTCCGGATGGTAGGTTCTAAAAAAGCTAGATTGCAGCTATTCCAGGGCAGCTTTGGAAAGGGGAGGGATGATGTCATCACTCATTCCCTGACACACTTGCACAGGGGAGAAGGGGACTGCAAGGGATTTCTGGAATCATCAAATCCAGCCGCTGGCTATTCCACTGCACAGTTCATTCCATACATTGCCTTCAAGAGTAACTGGGGAGTTTGTCCTTCTACTACCACTGGAAGGCTGTTTCAGAAGCTCATGGTTAGAATCACTAAGCAATCCTCCTCCTTCCCAGACTAAATTTATTCATGACCAACAGAAACCCATTTGCTCTTGTGCTCCCCTTTTGTTCCTGCGGCAACACTAGCACTAATAGCTCATTCCCTCTACTGGTAGAAAGGACGAGGCTCTCAAAGCTTACAGCATGTAAGCCCAAGTGAGAGGTGAAAATTTCATGAGACTGAAGTTGAAAATATCTTTCAGCACAGAGAGGCCCCGAAGAGTAAAGGCTGCATTAGCCTGAGAAGCAGAAGGAATATGGCCATGCCAGTACAACACATGCTTGAGCTACTAAACCTCACTGGGAAAAGGAACTTACTATCTATAGCTAGTACTACTTGGAGGATGGTTCACTGGGTGTAGACACACAGAATTTAAAGGTGTTACAGTTGATTTTCTAATGTTCACCGCAAAATGGAAATATTCTTCCTTCAATAATTGGCAGGTGCTGAGGCGCTACTCAGGTACATAGTTTTGCATTCAAGAGAGACACCTGTGCTGCTGCTGCTACTGTCATCACTGCTGTCATACTATGCTATAAAAGGTAGGTAAAAATGCTGAGAAGTGGCAATGTTCATCACATGAGGAAAATCCTCGTGTTTCCAAAAAAATGCAGCTCTATGAAACAGGCAGGAAAAAAACCCCCAAAACCTGTTATATCCAATTAGGCATCCAGACTTTTCTTCATAGACAAATTTGGACCAGTTTCCCTGCTCTTTCTCTAATTAGGCATAGGGATGAATCAGACATGAAACCTGCTACCCTAAAAGATTCCTATTTGATGCTGTATCTAGGCTTTGGCACTGATTCCCCTAAAGAGCCTAAAACATTTAAACATCATTTCTCTAGAGACATGGTCTGAATTTTTAAGAAAAATCAGTGCAAAGTATTATCAAATTGTTGCACTAAAGCCTTAGGGTGTCCCCAACACATACGAGTTACTAAAAGATATTGTTTATCACAAAAATGTCTTGCAATATTGGACATGGATCACAGATTGGTGTGTTATGATCCCCACACCAAAGATCTTCTAAACTAATTTCCTTGTAAGTTTTATATACAAGCAAAGAAAACCCTCTTTCAGCTTGTCCCTGCCAGTCATTCTGGACCTATGGATTCCCAAATCTTAGAGGTTGGTTACAGATTTGGTCATTCTCATGACCCATCTGTCAAAGAGAGCATTAATGTAGTTGTTTTGCAACATTACATAAAAATTATGCACAGATCCCAGTGAATGTTTTGCATAACTTCTGCTATAATTTCTTGCTTCCTAAGGAAGCTCAAGTAAATTTTCAATCTCCCAAAGCACAGAAAGGATCACAACCCAACAATATTCTGCTTTACCAGACTTGAGCTGCCAGTGCCATAATGCAGCAGATAATCCAGGGGTTTACTTCTTCTGCTTTATCATCCTTGTACAAATGCAAATAGGATCCAAAAAGTCTTCCCCCAATGGAGTATGACCCCTCAGGCTTCATGTTAATTTTCTAGACAAAAATCTCAGTCACAAATCTTTAGAGCACAAAAAAACCGAAGTCCTCACCACCGTGAAAAAGGGTACTCCTCTTTCACACCCACAGGAGCCACACACAGCCCTCCCATGTGGATTGTCATGTCAAGAACCCACACCTGGGGGATGTGAAATTATGTCCTTTACCCCGCTGCTTTCATTTTTCCTTTCACCCACATGAACTCACACTTAGTCACCCTTCAAAGATCTTATTATTTCTCTATAAGCGTATGTTCCCCTTGATTTTCTGGAATTGCTTATCCCACTAGTTAACTGCAAGTTTAAACACACATTATTATTTGTTGTTACTATGGAAATATAGCATGTTTTTAAAGGCATCCTTGGAAATTAAAAAAGCACTATTTTATCCTGCATGGAGTATCTTTGTAGCATACATGATTGAAAAAGTACTACTCTTCCTATAACCCCCCCACTACCAAGAACAGGTTTATTATTCAAAGCCCATAGTTTAAGAATAATTTTTTCTATTATTTCTTATAAAACTGCTTCTTATGAGGAATTAATTAATTTGCTTTTCTCTCTTAAATTCCACCTATATCTTATGACTAAGAAATGCTCCAACATTAACCACCTTTCAGTTTTTCATCTCTTGATCCCATTTTTTATATGTGGACACCAGAAGCCCCATAAATAAAGAAGGTAGCTTCTCTTCTCAAGGTTGTTGCCTTGAGAAACCAAAGGCCTCAATGTTTAATGATGGCAGAACAATTTCTTGGTGCAGATGAGCACAAGGAGCATGGCACAGTTGTCTGTGCACACAGGTGCCAGCTACTGCTCGAATAGAAAGAAGATGTCACCAAAAGCAGTTCATACCTATAATTCAGGCTTAGTTGCACCATCTACAGTATCACAGTTAAAGAATTTCACATAAATAATAAGAAAACCATAGGAATGCATTAACTTGCAGCAGAAAATGTTTGCTTAGTGCAAGTAACTCCAGAAAATTAGCTGCTCCTACTTGTAGCTGAAAAGGACCAGTTTGCTGATAATCAAAGCATTGCAAGCATCAAGTACCTAAACAAGAACCAAAATTAAAAAAAAAAATCTCACTGCTGACAAAATGGGATTTCAGACCAAATAGTATTCCTATATCAAATACATACACAAAACTTAGATCATAGGGCTGCAAAATAAAGTATTTACTCAGAGAAACTTGAATTATCCTTAATTTTTATTACAGTTCTCACATGTTGATACTGCATGTGGAGTTTGGATTGCAAAAGGATTTCTTAGGTACATAAACAAATATGCTTCAGCTGGCAGAGTTCGGTGGACTGGAGCATTAAACAGCAGGGGAACATGCCCAAAGGTACAAAGCAGATCAACTACACAGTCTAAAGGACAGTCTGACCTCTGCTGGCCAAAGGCATTTCAATGCCCTTCTCACTGGACAGTGTTTTCCTGCCTGTTTGGGTTTGTTTTTTTTTAAACATTATTTTAGCCCCATCCCAAAATTTATGGTGCTCTCCAACATAGTTGCATAATCCATGAAACTTCCAAAGAGAGGTTTACCAAAGAGATCCTGCTGAGCACAAAATATCTCTTTTTGCCTATTCTGCTTACAGATGAATTGACTTTTCCTGTAGAAGAGAAAACTGCTGTTAAACAGCCTTTACCATCCATTGATTCAGGTTCTGCTTAAGCAATACAATATTATACCACCTACAAATTTTAAGAGGGAAATAACAGTAGCTGAATGGATGCAGACAAAGAGCATCACTGTAATAAAATAATAAAATAATTCCTATATCAAAACCAATGTGATTAGAATTATTTTGTTAAGTAACAATCACAAGAAGCCCATGGCAATTCTATTTCTGCTTCAGGAAGTCTGGCCTCTCAATAGTTCAATTCAAAACACCAGCCTGTTTTATGCTAGCTAAAGAATGACCTTATTTTCTTGAGCCTAATGGTTTTAAACCTGACTTTCCCAATCTATACTGCAGCCCAGCACCCAGATGAGTGTAAAAGAGCACTGGTTACCTCCTAGGAGGTACCACACTTGAAACCTCCCTCTCTCTGGTTTTCAAGTGAATTTAGTTATTTCTATTTTGAGAACAGCCCTTATAGATACGGGCATATGGTAACAGTCCTCAGTCTGGGCTTAGATAAGATACAAATAGTCTTCCAGTGACATTTAAATGCAGGTTTCTAGAATCCTTTTTGGTAACAGGCAAATGTGTTAAGCCAACCAGTTGTAGAGCCAAAACCAGAATCTGTACTGGAAGCACTAATGTGCTTATCCAGTCAGGGTAGAAAATGTTATTTGGCTGATATGAGCTGTCATGCAGCTGAACTGAGAGCTCAAATTTAAAATATTCACCATCATCCTAGCAATCTTATCATCCCCTCCCTTCTCCAAGAGAGCAATGAAGAAACAGCCTTACATTTTCAGAGGTAACTGTTTTACAGAGGGAACATCTTTTGTTGCCAAGCCTGAGTCATCCCTACAGACTCATTTCTCAAAGAAGCATGCACATAGAACTGACAGCTGATCACAAATCATCTCCCTACTTCCATAAAATCTCATCGGTTTTAAAGCAACCTAGTAAAATTTAGACACAGTAACCTTTTCTTTAGAGTGGCAAATATGATTAAAACTCTCTGTTACAGTAGTTATGAAGAGGGAAGACTTTTTTATTCATAAAACTAGGTCACTGAGGAAATAACGTGCTCACTTAGCAGGGCTGTGCAGATAGCATACTTGCCAGCTTGTTACCACAGCCTGGACTGCCCCATTTGCCTCTCAGCTGCTCCCAGTGCAGTTCTGGCACTGGACCTTGCAGGGGTCCCAGCAGCAGCAACACAGACCAGGAGCAATGTCCCCAAGCCTGAGAGCTTACCCAGGCATTGCTGGGAGCAGAAATGACATCTTGAGGGGCAGGTGAAAAGAGTCAGCACAGAAGCTTTAGCCACTGGTATGTTAGAGTATTAAGATGGTAAATGTCAGGTGGTAACAAATTTAACTTCTAAAAACCACAGATAGTGAATAAATAATAATCTTCCTTTGGGGTTTCTTTTGGCTGATGCCACCATATCAGCCAGACCATGTCAGTATTGCCCACATAAACTGTGAGCAGGGTGATTCTCCCAGCTGGCCTATGGCCACAGAAGAGCTCCAAATGCTGGGTTGACAAGTGCCATCAACCTTCTGGGGACAGGCTTGGCCAGGGGGGCTAAACTGGTGAGAATTTGGCACAGTAAGTTCCTGGGTAAAAGGCTGAGGATGCACAGGGAAAATTGCTAAACACCACACCCAAGACCTGCATGGTTTGGATCTGAAGGCCTTTGCTGGAAATACAAAAAGACAAAGGAGGCCCTTTGGTGACTGGTTCCCTCCCACCAGCCCAGAAGGCTCCCCACCATACACTCACATGTAGGTATATGGGTCAGGCATGGAGCTCCTTCTCTGGCCCATGGCCACCTTCAGGCTCTTTTTTGGAGGAAATCTCACCACCAGTGAAGATGCCAGTTAGCACCTCTCTGAACTTCCCTGCTCCTGGCCAGATCAGGCAGTAGCAGCCCCACAGCAGAATCGCTGTTGCAGCCAGGTCACCTTTCACACCCGCTGCCATGCTGAGTGGTGGGGCAGGGACAGATAAGGGCTCAGTAAAGGCAGGAGTTGGGCAAAGGACAGCCAGGTCTCAGCAGGTGCTAGGGCAAGCGCTGTCTCCTTTTGTCTTTCTCATCCCTTGGCTTCCTGTCATGTCTCTGTTGGAAATGAGGCAGCTGCGAACAAGGACTTTGGATCAACATCAGTGGTACCTTCCCTATTTGTACACCTCTGGAAGGACCTGAGCTCTCTGGGTTACTTTCATGGTGGAAGGTCTCAGGTTTCATTGAATGATTTTTCCATGTCAGGCAAGCAGTTTTTTCTGACCTCTTTCTGGCTCCTTTGCTGCAATGCTTCACTGTCAATTCAATGAAACTGCAAATAATGAGACAAGAAGTGCCAAATGCTCATCTGGTAACCCTCCTACCACATCTTTCACAGGTCTCAAATGGCTGTGTCAGGAGGAGACAGAGATATCCTCTGCAGCCTTTCCTGAAAACTGATTCTGTTTTGATGAAAGCAGTTGTAATCTCTTCCCACTTATCCTGCCAAACCCAAGCTCCACCCAGCATGAATCCTTGGTATGATCTGCATTAGGCTGCCAGCAAGGCCTGTTACTTTTCCAACTGACATTTGGAGATAGTAGAGATTTTTTTACTTTTTAAATTCTTACAGTAAAGATGTCCTCAAGGAATTTACATGGAGATGTTTCCATTACATTCTCCAGCAGACATTTCTGCCCCAATAGGAAAGGCAGCTGAACATCTAGAAGGCTCTTTGCTCAAGGCATATAGTAATTAGCACTCCTTGTGCCAGGAGGGAGAGGATTAGACTTTCCCCAGCCATCTGCTGAATATGCCTTGCCAATGTCAGAGAGCATTTTGCTATATAAACAGCACAAAGCATATATCCATATCCAATTTTGAAATTTAGTAATTTTCCATTGAAAATAAAATCTGGTTTTTCACAGTGCAAAGAGGAAAAGTGGAAATACAACACAGCATAAGACACTGAAAGTGATGTTATTGAACCCTAAATTTTAATTTTAGGCACACTGACACTAGTTAAAAATGGCCATGTAATGCAAGTTCTCAGATTTACAAACCACCTTCATGACATCCGTACTTGCTCAGTATACTTTCATGATTAACCTGCTGAATAGGAAAATTGGAACATTGAAATGTAAAACAAGGACTTCTAAATTTATTTGGAAAAAGTAATGCTGTAGGGCCTTGGAGGAACACACCCAAGTTCTCTCAACTCTAATTGTTACATCATCCTTCACCAAGATATTTTCAGTTACAACAGACAAGTTGCACTCTGCAGAAAGGTAATTCCATTTTCTGGTGGATTTTGATATATTCTTGCATTATGTTTCATTACAGTTTGGAGCAAAACAGACTTGTTTTCAGTTGCCTACCAAAGAGGATGGAGCTACAGCTCTGGAAAAGCCTATGTCTTTCCTGTCTGGAAGCTG
Source organism: Acrocephalus scirpaceus scirpaceus (assembly GCA_910950805.1). NCBI lineage: Eukaryota > Metazoa > Chordata > Aves > Passeriformes > Sylviidae > Acrocephalus > Acrocephalus scirpaceus. Next base: position 45,081,911 of record OU383779.1, read on the forward strand.
AGCTTCTCAGGATCTGGCAGACATCATTACAGAGACTTCTCCATGCCTGACCACACCCCACTAGCCCAGGATTTGGAATTGATGGATAACAAGTACATTGGTATCCTCCAAGTAAATCATGGAGAACTTGGAAATAAGGACTTCCAAATATTTAGTTGACAGTAATCTACTTAGCTATGCCCCTACAGCTGGACTTTTCTCCTGTCAGGCCTTCAAGCAAAACAAGATCTCAGTGCTTCTCTACCTGCAGCCCCTATTGCAAGTGATAGAAAAAGCAGAAGAGAAAGAAGATGACATACAGCCTACTGCCAACCTATGTCTGGTGTCAAGGCAGAAAATACTTATCAGTAAATTAAGATTTAAATACCATTTTTCCCCTTGTTTCAAAATTCACAGCCTACCAGCTGTATCCTGAAATATAATACAAACTTACCAAGAGCTGTTATGCAGCCTCAACATCTACTGGTTTCAGAAGCAGAATATCAAATACACTGCAAGCACCAAACCTGGATGGAGTTTTACGCCTAAAAAGAATGTTTTCTATCTCTAATTTTTGTAATTCCTTTAAAATCTGTACAACAGCTCTGTTAGGCTTCATGAGCCTTGTCACAAGTATAAGCCTTCACACTGGCACATTTTAAAAATAACAAGTGAGTAAGATCCTGCTCTCATTTCTATAAAAACTCCCCTACTGACGATAAAAACTGGTTAATAATTTAACAAAGTAATCCAAGTGTTCTAAAAGTGGTACAGAGCCGTTTATATTTAAAAGAAAATGCTTAGTTATAGGAGATTAATCTGTGAGAGAAGTCTATTATTTGATGCAGAAAACCCTCCCAAAACCATTTGCAGAGACTCCTAACATCACCTACCCATGGGTAACTATAGTCTGCTGGCTCCCCATGCTGTCTTACTCTCACGTTCAGAGAACGGCTCTGCAGAGGAAAGGCTGGCTGCTTACAGACTGAAATATTATCCACAGGCCTTAGTGTAGATCAGCCTATGTAATCCAGATCTAAATTCCACAACTTTACCCAGGCCCCTACAAAGTAGTATGGAAAGTTGAGTCCTTCCAATACTGATATATTGACCTGTAAAACAGAAAGAATTGGAGGGTTTGTGTTTCTTTGGTGGATTTGGGAAGGTTGCTTAACCCCACATGATCCAGGATCTCCATTTATGTTGAATGCCATTTTTATTGATATTCATTTCAGGTTACCTAGGGCCTGATCCTTGTAAATATCAAGCAAATACTTGGACCAGCATCCAAACCATTCAAACTTCTAGCATTAGTCAGCATGCATTTTGATTTGAAACTGAAGGAGATCAAAACTAGTGAGCACATTTAAAATATTTCTCTCAAGCGTTTTACCTTACCTCATTTTTCTAACCTTTAAAACAAGCATAATACCAGTTTCTTAGTAAGAAATACTTTTAAGATAAACAACTAATTGAAAATTCTTGAAAATAGAAAAAATAAATACAAATAATTGTATTAGTGCATCCCCACATCCTTCACAATTCATCTTACACGTAAAGTATAAAAATATTTTTCAGTGTTTTTGACTTACACCTATATTCCAAAATTTTATAATTTAACAGGGTCTTTTGTTTTGGTTTTTTTTAATGTATTGTTTTTTATTTTTGAGACAAGTTTAAATTTTATAGCCAAATCTATGTATATGGAATACTGAGCTTCTGGATAGCTGAAAGTGAAGCCTGAAAGAAAAACTACAGTTCCAAGGCATTTTCTAATTTGGTTTATAAATAGATGGCTTTGACATGCCACTCACAAAAACAAAGCTATAGTTAGCTTGCCTGGAGCAGCTGCACAGCTGGGAGAACATAGGCTGGCAGCCCGGCTGTGCAGTCGCCTGTGTTGTGATACATACTATCAAAGCACCAGTTAAGAACACAGGAAGAATTAGCATTTTGGCTCCAGGCAGAGAGATAGGAAGTGGTCTTTGATTCTACACCATCCAACATGTAAGCCACTGAAGAAAAGCAAGCTAAATAGCTCCTTAATTGGAAGCAGCAGGTAAGAAACTGTAACGCAACTCAACTTCTTGGGTTAGGCACGTAGACTCATGGTGAAATGACTGTGTGCTATAGTTGTAAAACTTTTCCTCTGCTGATAACTGGGTATCAAAATAATTCATGTATTTAAGTAAAATGAACAAATATTCTTGGAGAAGGAATAGTGGACTGGATACCTCAGGGAATGGCACATCATGTTTGGGGTCCTCACTCAGGCTCCTTCCCGTCACTGCAGCTCTTTGCATTGACACCAGGTGCCTTCAGCCCAACCACACGGATGAATATTCTGCTATACCTGCAGTGCTCTGGCTCTGAATCAGCACAAAATGTTACAGATTTCAGATACAGCTCAGAAGTAGGTCCCCTTGAACTGGCAGAAGCCTGCTGATGACAGAAGTTAGCTCTTAGCTGATCTGGGCTGTAACTTAGTGAATTAATGTCCCTCCCTCAACTGGAGCAGATAGAGCAATACTAAAGTTTCTTTTGTATTTATTAAATTCACATATTCAATCTGCAAAATTAAGATCCACATCCAAACTTAGGGAAATCTCAGTTACTCCAACATAATTTGTTTCAAATCCATCTTTCGATTAGATTTCTCCTAACTGACAAGTAAGCCCAGTACATGTACAAATACGAGCGGATAAAACCTTGTGACGTGACATCACATAGTGAATGCCAACATAAAGGCCTTTCATACTATATGCAACCATTTTTTTTTTATCAAGAAGAGTGTTTCCAGCCCCTTAGTATTTCTTCCAACATTAATTTTCTGTGTAGTAGATGTGTATTTTGCAATTGAGAGAGCAATTCTATGTGCCTTAAGTGACATAATACCAAGAGGCTGAAAAGAGCAAGTATCCTCCTATGGCCCGCTTACAGAAATGACATCTGAGATGCTACATGACCTTTGCTTATAGCAAGTCCATTAGGTTTAAATATTTACTTTAAATAAAAATAAAAACTACCACAACCTTTCCTCAACGAAGCAGCCATTCTTAGCACACAAATACCTTCGTAATTCAACATTAAGAAAGAAAATTTTTCTTCCTTGAAAGTACAAAGCTGATACTGTGATACAAATGGTAGTCCACTTCACTTCTAAGTGTTAAAAACATGAAAGTTAAAACCAAGTCAACTCACGCTTGAATTTTTACTACCCAGTCCTTTCAAATCCACTTACAGGCTGAGAATTTTGACTATCAAGACATTGCTAAAAACACAAAGTAGCTCTTTAAAACAGTGTTGAAGAAAGAGAAAGAAGAAAAAGGACTCAGACCCATCACAGCTTAAGTATTTCACATAAAACTTCAGAGCGAGTTGCAGACTCATGCCTTTCCCACCTGTTCAGATGTAAATGAAGAATTTACCAAGTTTCACACAAATTGATAATGGGGAGCTCAGATTTACAAGTCACTTTTTGGTAAATATTAATTATTTCCCCCTAAAAACTTAAGAGAAATAAGTATATAAACAAAGAAGCAAAGAAGTATATAAACAAAGTAGCACTCTCATTCTAAGATGGACTAAGACAAAGAACTTAAGACTGATAGAGACATGCCACAGTATTCAAACAAAAAGAAAATGAAAACAAAATGCCCTCATAAAGACAAATTTAAGCATAAAAGGAGGGACAAACATATGCAAGCTGTCCAGAGTGGGAATGTTTGTAACTTTATCTCTCTGATATCTGATACAAATTTATCAAGGTTTTGTTCACAGCAAATTTAGGAGAGAGTGCAGTGGCAAAATGTGCTATCTAATGTTACTATTCTAACTGTTCTACAAGATTTTTAATCTAGATACCTATATTTTTACAGCACTGACATCCCTTATCCTTAAGAAAGGAGATAAAGTGACAAAGTAATCAAAGCCCGGGTTTTTGCACAATGCCACTAGCCTGCTTTGGAGAAGGCAATGGCAGCAAAAGTCAGCAGAAGACGGCTTTTAACTCCTGCTCCTTCAGCCCTCCTTATTAAAAGCTATTTAATCGAATTATCAGCAGTGGGACACCAAGCAGAGGCTCCTTATGAACACAGGCAAGAAAGTCCATACAAAAGAAAGAAGCAAAACAAACAATAAGAAACTTGTAATGTCAAAAAGCTGTAACAAAATAAGCCACAGCAAGTTACCCTGAATACCATGTTTGTAAAATAGTTATCAAACCAAATTAATACTAAGACAGTTAGAGCAAAATCCTGGACTCAGTATAAATCAATACAGAAGTCTCAATCAAGAGCAAATGGAGCTAAAATCAAACAGGAAAAAAAAAAGTCATTAAAAGAGCATATATAAGAAGTGTAGAGACTTGTAACAAAATTATAATTGTAGCACATAAGTATGAAGTTTTACATTTGCAGTCAGCAAACCCATATAACTTCAAATAATCAAGAGAACAAAGGAAAAATCTAGTGGGGTGAAAGAAAAAAACAACAAAAATGCAAACAACCCAACTCCTGTACGATAAAAAGAAAAATCAAGCCTTAGAAAGTTGGCTTAAAGGACTCAATTTGCCACAGAAGCCAGGTAAACCCAGGGAAACCAAACCTCACATAGGTTCTCACTGGCACCTTCAACTTTATGAGCTGGGCTCCCCACTTGAAGAAAATCTCCCTTGGAACAGCTGGGCAAGGGTGTCAGTGCCAGTTGTTTCCCACAGCCCCTGTGGACAGTGCCAGCACACCCAGGGACACGTGGCATGAGCACTGGTCCAGCTGCCACCCAGGGAACAAACGTGCAGAGCATGGTTAAAGGACAAGTTGTAGTGAGCACAAACTGAAACACAAAAAACTGTTTAAACTGTTTTTAACTATGAGGGTGCAGGTGGCCAGGTGCTGGAAATGGTTGCCCAGCAAGGCTGTGGAACATCTGTGCTTGGAGAATCCGTGGGATGTGGCTGGCCCTGAGCAGCCTGCTCCAGCTGAGCCTGCTGTGAGCAGGGGATTGGAGCAGATGGTCACCAGAGGTGCCTGCCAACCTCAGCCCTTACTGCGCTTCTGTGGGCTTAGGGGAGATGGTGGGAACACAAGGCTTGCCGAAAAATAAGTCAGATTTTTGTTGTTTCCCCACACATGCACTAGAATCTAAGTGCCTTACAGGAAAAACTGGGTAAAAAATGGTTTCAACACATTTTTTCCTGTGAATTAAAAATGGTTGTTTTCCAGCAAACTGTAGAGCTCAATGAAATAAAAGTAAAAGAGGGGAGGTGACCCACTGGCTGCATAGGGAACTCGAGAAGGATGGGGTGGGCACAAGACAAAAGGACGAGGGCCAGGCAGAGATGCTTGGCTCCCCTTTACATCTTCCATGAAAAGGCAGAGGTAGTTATGAAGGCATATGCAATAACTACATAATTACATAAAACCATCTTGGTGATACAGTTGAATGACACTCATCACACCCTACTCTGAGAAAATAAAAGATGGAGAACTCTGCATTGCAGATGAATTCTTATTTTAAAATGGTGGAGTGAGAAGGAGGAAAAACAGAAATTTGCTAAGCACAGAAAAAGTGAGTAGTCTCTGTATAATTGGAAATAAAAATACCTAAAATACTATTTCATTAGTGCTCTCCTTTGAGCTCTAAAAATAAAAAACATTATACTTATCCATGACAAATACACATTTATATTCACAAAAATATAAATGTACCCATGCATTTTTAAAAATCATTTAATACTAATGTCTAAAATAAGAATAATACAGAAGATAATTCTTGACAATATTAAACACTTAAGAGTTCTTTACATCCACAGCAAGTGCTGTATGAACAGTAACTAATTGTGGTAGGTAAAAATATGCTGACTTTGACTCCATTATTACCAACTCCAGATTCAATCAGAACTAGAGTGTGTTGGCAATAACTCAGGAAATGACAAAAAATTAAAGCACTAGGCATATTTAGAAATCCATAAAATAACTGTCACCAAAAAGTCAGTATGTTTATTTTTAATTATATACAGATTGCATATAATGCCAATAAAAAGAAGTGGTTCTATCATCATTTGGGCAACTCATCATTAGATCTGAATTTTAACAGAGCTCCTTTGGCATGTGGAGAAATCTGCTGGTAGCCATGTACTGCCTTACAACTTTTCTCTTTAGCCTTCAAAAGGATGTACATGCACAATCTTTGTTCTAAACATTTCTCCCCTCTTACCAGTGGCTGAAAGTATGAAACAAGCTGCAGTAAGGAGAAGTGCTATCCATGCATTAAGCAAATAAAAGTAACAAACCAGAAGAACGAGTGACAGACTCTGAGCTGCACCACTACAGTAAATGGATTTTGACAACTGTTTGCCAAGGTTCAGATAAACACTAAAAAAAACAAAACACCCTCCCACAAAACTGAAATTAATTGATCTAGTTCCAATCTAAAATACATATTTAAGTCTTACGCATCACTTCTACCTCCCTCTTCAATGTAATAAAAAGCGAGTCATACACATGCCTTGCATCTACAAGGGATGGAACATGTATGCCAAGGGCTCTGCCTTCAGTTTCTCTTCTTGTTATAGCACAGTCTTCAGTCCAGCACAGTATTTAAGCTCCCTGCATGAGCTAGCAAGGGTGTACCTTGATTCTGCAACTCTTTTGCACAATATTAATCATAACTCAGTAAGCTATCACCAACATTTTCAGATGCACCAGTGCCAACATCAACGCAGTATGACACAGCAAATAAGAGAAGCTGACCAGGTTTAAAATATTGAAGTACAACTATATTTGAGGATGTGTGATACTGAAAAACCTGTTTTATGAAGCCCAGTATTTGGGAAAAGCTGTTTTTCAGTTTTCCTTAAGGGTAGAACACTGACAAAAAAGAGTCTAAGTTTAGAAATGCTGAAACTGTTAAACCACAAACTGCAATAATGATATGTTCGTATGTTTCATAAGAAATGCTTCTGCTCTCCAAGAAAATAATTATGACTTCCAGAACCATCAAAACACAATAATTATAACACTAATTACTCCAGTGAATCCCAAGCCAACTAAAACTATGCTATTAATTCCATCATAACTCTCAACCACACCAATTTGGACTGGGTCTCCCTTATACAGTCCATAAGCATAGTTAATTGCTTTTATTTCCCATGAAAGAACAATCACCTGACTTAAACTTTGGTTATAGTATCATGTTTGTAACTCCATGTTTAGATGGTTGAATGATTATTTCTTTACTTGGTCATTATTTGATAGCACAGTTTTAACTTCATTCAGCCAACTACATAATACATGGCTATTTTCAAGTATGGACTGAAAACTGCAAAGTGTGTCCTGAAATTTTAAGACTTACTTTAGCCTGAGGGAACCACATGCCTCTGCCTCTCAGCCATTTAGTGTTCTGGCACATCTGTGTGCATTGCTCCTGCAAAAGATCACACTGGTTTAAACAGGCGCTGCTACAAACAGCAAATGACTACCAAATTTATAGAACAAGGTATTATACTGTTCAAGGCATTCCAGTAATCTCTTTACCATACTCTTAAAAGTATTGTTGCACACAATTTTGATGCGAGTTTTGCCTGCATTAATTTGGTCTGTGATTTCAGAGGCCAAACTGTTTTGCATGAAGTAGAAAGCTGCTTAAGACTATAATACTTCCAGCCCCTGGCCTCATATAGTAAATGCACATTCTCTTACACTCTTAATGAGTAAGCTCTGAAGGGATCTGGCTTGCCATGTGGTTGGGGCTTCTTGGCTTCATGCTGCCAAAATGAAGTTAGACATTTTAAATGTATCTGTCATCTTTTCAATGCCATCCTAGGGTGTCATTGCTTCAGCTGGCACAGAACAGGATGAATCTTGGCTTCACTGAGACAAGATATCACACCATTGTGAAGAGTTGTTTAAATTACAACTGTCTGCCTTCATAGTAGTAGCTTATTCCATTGTACTCTGTGGTGTTCTTTCCACAACAAATTACAGCAAATAGCTTCAAGGTAAATTCCACTTCAAGAATAAAGAAACTCCAAAAGTACATATTCAGTCTTTATTTTATTAAAACAAGGTTTGTTCTGCTGAAGGAATGAATGAATTTGTAACTGCAAAACAAACAAGGAACAAAACCTTTGCTTCTGGGCATGCTCAGAACTATGCTATTACAATTTTTTCTGAAAAATATTATCAGGAATGCTGTCATTCAGCAGATATAACATTAAAGGCAAAAAATCAGTGATTTTAGTTACATTAGTGAGGGAAATACATTTTACTTTTCCTATCTGTCCCCAAAACACTAAAAGCTGAAAAACCTTTATTTCCAGTATGAATTCAGATTACTTTGTTCTCAGACAGCATGACCCTAAGGGAAAAAGAAAGGAAGACCTTCAAAGGAATTAAGAATCATCATCCTACTCCTGCTTCACATTATTCAGTGAAGTAAAGCAGACTCCAAAGCACAGGAGCACCTGTGCCAACCTGCCCTCTACACTTCAGACTGGGACAACGTCTTCTTCTGTCACCTGTCACAAATTTTGCATGAAATTCTGTCACCTGATTTACTTTCAAACAGAACACATTGCCCTGAAATTTAGCTCTATGCAACATAAAAAAAGAAATCCAAATACATGACTGAGAAAAACAATGGAAACAATAAATCTGAAATAAAATGAAGATACAGAGAAAGAACATCCAGCAACAGCACTGGATGAGTCTGTAGTATAGCTGTATCCTTACAAAACCACATTTGTCAAATGACCACAGGCAGAAGAGACAGAGAAGCAGATAAAAAATTACAACATCAAGCAAAATTATTGCAAAATACATTATCAATAATAAGAACACGAAAACCACAGAACACATTCTCATTTGGCCACAAATTTAGAATGAAACTTAAACACAACTTCAGATGAAGCCATAGGCTCCTTATAAACACAAATACCTCATTTATCTGAGTACCAGAGAGAACATTGGATACAAACCTGTCAGAAAGAACAAGAGAGCAAAAAATCCTATCAATCAGAAAATTAACTGAAAAACTATGAGGTGCAAGTGTCAGATATCTTAAGTTTTGGGACACTGCTGTTTTATGTTTGGTTAGCACCTGACACAATATGACTTGATCATACTCATGGTTCACAATACTAGTCAATAATAAAAATCTATCTGCTTAGAATAAGATTGTTTTGAAAGGTTAAATGAGTACTTTAAGTGGGGAGAGACTTTTAAAAATTATGAAATGTATAATAAAAACTACGAACTTACAGGTCAAAACTGCATTTGTATTGAAGACGACATGGTAACATTTTTCTCAACTATTAAAGAAGGTACTGGTTCTAACTGCTGCCAATTTAATTCAAAAAGCACGACTTTATTCCTCTCTACTCCAGCCCTTTTCGTGCTTTTCTATATTAAGACATGCAAACATAATGACAAAACATCTTCGTCCACTAACATTAAAAGAACCCAGTCCGCCTCCAAAAAAAAACCACAAAAAGAAAAAAGAAACACACACAAAAAAAAAAGAAACAAGAAATATCACCTGAAAACAAGCAACCCACCCACCAATTTCAGAGAGAAAGTATTTCAGTTCTCAAGTTTGCCATTTGTGCAGACTTCACAAGCATGTTTTGAAGTATCAGCCGCACTGCCAATGAAACAATGTTCTATTCCAAAAGGGCAGAAACTCTATTACTTATCTAACAGGAAAACGCTTATTTCTCAACACCCCAGAATTTTCTCTTTCTCGCACATGATACTGAGTATCTCTGCAATATTTTGTTTTGCAAATATGTTCATCATTCTCTTTCCAAAGCAGTTTCTGCATTTACTTCTCATATCAGAGTCTCTCCTCTTTTTCCTAGTGGTCATTGAGCATGCACAGAAGAGGTTTCTGAACACTCAGAAGCGAGGCACAGATTAATATCCAAGCCTACAGTAAACCTTATTTTGACAATGTCAACCACAGAAATGTTTCCAGACTTGTACCTCAAGTCTTATTCTTTTAATAAATTCTTATACTTCATACTTTTTAAAAAATTTTTCTTTTTTTAAAGGAAAATATATAGCTACTTACACTTTTATTTAAATAGAACATTTTTCTTCTAAAAACCTCACCCTGATAAGAGGGTCTATTATCAAAACAAAAAAAAAAAGACATTACAGTCTAAAAATATTAGTCATTTTATAGTCCTCAACACATTTTTATTACTCAAGATTTCAAGGGGAAGTTGTGCACTGGAGTAAGACAAATGTACAATGAACGAGTACGGAGAACAGTATTTTGACTCTAAACAAATACACACTAGTGTTTTTAAAGTACAATGTGCATTAAAACTTATTCACACACAAAATAATTCATGCTCTTCACGTGTGAAATACTGTGAAAAATAAAATGGAAGAAGTTAGATAGGAAAACATTCTTGTATCATAAAAATATGTTAGAATGGGACTTATCTATAGTTAAAGCTTTGCTTTAAAACAAACTATTTAAAAATCTTCTTTTGCTTTATCTAAAAATCAGCCTTTCTATAAAAACCATTCCTTCAAAAATTTGCTTTAAAAACATCAGTTTTATATTAGACAAAATATTAAATTATACAGGCACAATTAGTTGAGGGCTATAAGAATTTATATTATAGCCCTTCATTTTCCAGTGACTTGCAATACAGTCATAAGATTCTGTGTCTACTGACAACCATAGGAAAATTCATCCATAGAAATCAACTTTTATATAAAAAATAAAATAATTAAAACAAATTAAAAAAATCTGTCAGACCATATTTGACTTGTAAAGGAACTTACTTTCCAGATGACACATGTATATCTTTTATTTATCTTGGGAAATATGCATACATATTAAAATTCCCAAAATATTCTCTGAACATGTGGTTTATGATGACAGCTTTTATATTTCCTTCAGATATTGTATTAAAATAAACCATTTCCAAGTTCACTTTTATCTCAGTTCAAATCTGTGACCCTTGACACTTCAGAAAGAAGTGAATGAAGAATCAAGAATGGTTTTGTTTTCTGAGGGGAAAATGCACAGATATGTTCAATGCCAGAGAAAGCCAGGTCCAGTCTTTCCAATGTTTCCCTTGTGTTCTGAAAAATTGCACCACTAGAGAATTTATGAAGACCTTCAAGGTAAAATAGATTATATAATATATCAAACTGAAGATTTGAAAAACAAAGCCTGGATTCTGATGATGTTTAACTACGTGCTTCATTTACTATAAATGAACCATTAATCTTGGATTTTAAAGCACAGAAACATCCCTAAGACTGGCTTTATGTCTCCTAACCACATTAAATAAACTGTCATCATAAAAACTATTAAAAGAAGAAAGAAAACTAAGCTAAAATACCTTGGGTTTGGGGTTTTTTTGCCATAAAACCATAGTAGATGGAACATCAGGGGCCAAATGTGAATCTCTATGGAATACAATTTTAATTCAACCAGGTTAAAAAAATACAAAATTTTTAACCAAATATTTAGACTCTAATAAATTTAGGTGAATGTTGTGTTAGGTTTATTTAAATATTTTGCTGAAAGTTTAGAAAGAAAGTTTGAACTCTAGTCCATAAAAATTTAACCAACACTACACCAAATAAAGCCAGAAAAGCACAGAACCCCAAACTCAAGGCTGACATTCTAAAACAACTTACTGCTATTTGTTTGCACTATAACTTTTCCATCCCCCTCACTAAGGAATGTGAAATTCACCTACAAATTTAACCAACAAGCTATTAAAAAAAACCAAAAAACCACCCCAAACCTAACCTTATATTTCTTTTAGAATTTGAAATTTCACTTCAACCACCACCATTTGAACAGTCCCCTAAGGAGACATATTTCCTTACCAGCATGGTCCGTTATTGCTTGATGAGAGTCCACAGTGACTTATAGTCCAAAAAAAGTGCTTTGGACATGGTTTCAGGAACAAAGAAGTCAATACAAAAAATGTGTAAAATTATATTTCATCTAAAGAAAGCACTGAATTGATCTGAATTGTATCATACTGTATTAATTTTAATGCCATTCCACAGGCAAGTATATATTATGTGTTGAAGAAGGTGCACATATACACAAACACAAACACAGAATTCAGCCCCGATTGATGTATCTTCATTAAATTTCTAGCATAGCAACTGAGTCATCTTCTGCACTTCAGATGTGAAAAAATTAAAGTAGGCACAATTAATTAACACAGCTTCTAAATTACCTTATTATAGTGCACTGTTACGCACTGATAATACCATAATAACAATATGATACCATTCAAGGTCATTTTGCTGATGTACAGGTGAAGACAGGTAAATAGAATTCTAAGTGCTTTTAAATCAAATCCACAGCTTCTGCAGCTTTACACAGTAGAACAGTGCAATACATTGTGTCCCCATATTCCAGGAACAAGAGCTGAGTTTACAGTTGTATTTGTTTCACATTAGACTGCCTCTGCGCTTTCTGGAGCTCTAGCACTTCAACTGCGTTGTCTATGACCTCCTTTTTTTCCCCTTCCTTCTTCCAGGTGCTGGCTATAAAAAAAAAAAGAAAAAAAAAGTTCTTTTGGTAGCTAGCTCTCACCTGGTAGAACAAGACACTTTCGAAGTAATGGTACAGCAGAAGTTCTTCTAGAGGGCCGGTTCACAGTGCCGGGATGACCCTGATCTCCACTTACTTCCCAGTTCCTGACTTTGGAGGAAGCTTGCTCTGGTTTCTTGGGGAAAGATTCTGATGTGACTTTCTGCCTTTTTTCAGGAATCCCTGTTACAACTGTTGAGTTCAGAAAGGCCCTTTTTGGTTTCCTCCTCACCTTCAATTTTTTTGCATCAGGCTTTTCTTTCTTAGGGTGCTTTCCCACTGTGGTTTTCCTTGTCTGGCACCTATGGATGGAGAAAGCAGATTTCTGAGCACAAGGCTGAAGTTGTCTTCTCATCCCCTCTTTCTGCTGTTTTTTAGTTCTGGACGTTTGTTTGCCTGTGGTTACTCTGTTTCCTCTCCTCCCAATAGTACATCTGACAGACTTAGATCCTGCAGCCTTTCTGGAAAAAACTGGTTCTTTATTAGTGCCTTCTTTTCTCTTCCATATTGCTTTTGGAGTCTCCCTCTCTAACCATTCACTTCTGATGGAGGTCAGAGGAGTTTTGGTAATTCTATTAAAAGGAATTAATCTGTAATCTCCTTCTATCACAGAGTTCAAAGGTGAAATGATTAGGTGTTTAAAAGAGTTCTCAGATACAAGACAATCTGTTCTTTCTGTTGAAACAGAAGGTCCATCTGCCTTTTGACTTGAGGTTGCATCATTCCCTTTATCTCGATCTGGTAGGAAAGATGCTGAAGAAGAACTACAGAAATCTGACCAATTGAGTGACTTTGATGGCGTGCTTTCTCTCTGTGTATCAGCTAGTTTCTTCATGTTTGCATCAAGGCTGAGACTTCTGAAAAGCTGTCGAACATGAGAGGGCTTTTTGACCTTTTCTCCAACTGTACTCTTTGGAGGCGTTTTCAGAATTCGATTTGTCAGTGGGTCATAATATTTGAGAGAACACTGTTTGTATTTATACCTAACAGAGTCCTTGCTGTCTGTGGAGTGATGATTTTTCCTCATTTTGGGAATATCTATGGGTTTACCTTTGCACTGTTTTACCTCTGGACATGAGAGTACATACACCACTGTCTTGGGCTGTACAGGACTCATGATCTTGCTATAGGACTCTGGAAGTTTAAGGGCACATAGTCTGGTTTTCATATTTGGAGTTTTTTCATTCTCCAGCCACGCAATGCTTGCTTTCTGATCAGCTGGATCAGATTGTCTCCTAGACATTTTCCTTTTTGCTACAGGGTAGTTCAGCAGACTTGTTTGGGTGCCATGGCTGACTTTAACCACCTGACACCTTGAAGCCAGGCGCCACGTCCTTTTCCTAGGCATTTTTACAATTTGTGGGTTGCATAGGGTATCTGCGGCTAAAGATGGGTTATCAAAATCAGAGCGACCACTTAAAGCATCATTAAATTCTGGCAATGCTTTAACTGGTGCACTTTCTGTTCTATTACCCTCAATAATATTGATCCTTTTTTCATCCTTCTGCTTTGTTTTCCTCATTCTCTTCCCTGTACATTTGGCTGAGGATTCACTGTTAAAGTAGCAGCGAAAACGACCTTCCCTGAAATCACGCACAAGTTCTTCAATTTTTATATCATCTTCATACATTATTTGAGACCAAGTTTTTCCCACAAAAGAAGGAGGCACGTGAGGCAGGGCTGGAAGAACTGGTTCTTCGGTATGAACTATGACATCCTTTTTTACTGCTTCTATTTTCTCTAATGTCTCCGTTTTTAAAACAGAAGAGAGCTGCGTTCCATAGTCTTTATCTTGCAAACATACTTGGACCTCTTTCAGGAATTCTATATCTTTTTTAGCTGCCTTGGGTAAATCTGTTCCTACCTGTATTGGTGCATCACAGTCAAAACTCATTTCAGAGCCCTCTAAATTAGTATGGTCCAAAAGTGATGAGAAAGGTACACTGGGATTATTTTCCTCTTTGAAATAAATTTCTTCAGATGTAGTTTCATGGCAGTATTTCAAAATTACATCCTCAATAGTTTCATCCACTGAACTTTCATCACCTCTGTCTGTCTTCATGTTTTTGCATCTTGCTAGTTGTGGGGATGTCCCAAGATGTAGGGAGCTGCTGATACCCACTGTATCCCTGAGCTGGAGATCAGACACCAAAGTTTCATCCTGAGTTCGTAAACTATCTCGCTTTGAGAGAGATTGACCTGAGGTAATAAAGGAAGAATTGCTGTGGCTGCGTGTAGGATTCTGATGAGAAACTGAAGGGCGTTTTGGGTGAACCAGTGCTGGAGTAGGATTCAAACGTGGGTTCAATAACACATCACTATTGCAGATGTCCATTGCTCTTTCATTACATCCGCTATGCAGAAACAGATTTGATGCTGCCAAATCCCTAACGGTTTTTCCTGTTTTAGGATTAACAGAGGAACTGTGGCTTGTAGGACTGAGAGAAAACTGCTGAGGTACAGGGCTCACAGCTGTAAACTGACCTTCATGGCTATGATTTGCAATTCGAGCATTTTTCATTGTTACCCATTTCTTATCGCTACAAGTGCCAGTAGACTGCTGGGATATTCCTGAAACACGTTCCTGGCCTCTTTGAAGTTTTTGAAAACCGGCTTGTGTTACAAAAGTTTTCTTTGTGCCCTCACGAGACAGGCATGGAACAGAAGAGCCTACTTCACTGATGGACTCCTGGTCTTTACTGGAAATCTCCTGTTTCTCACTGTTCCTCTTTTTCTGCATCTCTTCTGAGGACAGGCAAGAAATCCTAGGAGCCTCCAGAGTGACGGGGAGTGGCATGTCATCATAGGTCGGTCTAAAGGGGAGGAGAGAAAAAACCAAGTCATATAAATTCTGTAAATATGCTTAAAATTTTTCAAACAACACCAGTGTGGAAGGGTTTTAAGAGTAATTACCTAGACTGCATCACTTTTGAACAGGCTGAAATTCCCGTTTCTGCTACTTTAGCAGAGATATTCAATTTTTTAAAATTATGGAGGGGGAGACATTCCACAAAGCTAAAGATGGCAATTTGGGATTAGTCTATCACCCTCTTTATGCAATCATCAATTAAGAATGGCCAAACATAGATTACAATAATTTTATAAATACAGCTAAGCAGGAAAAGTAAAGATACTTCCTTTGTTTGAAGTGCTAAGCCAATAAAGAGGTGATTTCACTGGTCATACTATCATTACTTAAAATCGAGTTTTGTAGAGAAATGGAACATAATAATGTGGCACAGCATAAAACCATTGTTGAGTATAAATGCCCTTTTCCTTACAAAACATGGCTGCCTGATAGGAACTCTGCACATGAGGCCAAGAAATTCCATGTTTACTGTTTCTCACAGACATACCACAGCTTCTGACTCACTCCTGTAAGAAGCCAAGTTAGGATTGTTCAGCCTTGCTGTGACCACAGATTTTTACATATTCTGTAACTGGCAGTTCTGTCTTTAAGAGTGCCTCAGACACAAGGGTTTGTGTCTTCCAGAATTAACACAGCTGACAGATATGGACTATTTTTCCTATTCAACACAGGAACCCATAAGGCTTCAATGTGTAGCAGCCAGGCAAATCCAATGAAAACCGTTTTTTAAAATATGTAAATATAACTGAAGAAGAGAATATTGTGTTTCACTCAAAAATTATAACCAGACCTTGTGAGACCCAAATGGATGCTTACTTTAATACATGGCAGACATTAGCTAACAGAAGTATTGTGAACAAATTTTATAGTACAGTAATCTTCTTGGTTATATAACTAAGACTACATACAGCTAAGGGATATAGGACTGATTAAGCAAGAGAAGTCTCGTATAATGAAACATTAAGAAAGAACTATTACTACATGAATACAAAGTAATCAAATACATCAGATGATCAAACAATGCCTATTACCTGAACTGCTGCTTTGCCCTTGCATGAATTCCTGGTCCCCTAAGCTCTGAAATAGGACCTAAAGGGAATGCCAGATGCAATAGAAATCATCTTTTATCTTCCTAATTTCAGAGTTCTTCCATCTTTGTGTGAAACATCTTTGCATTCTGGCATCTGGACATTGCTGAAAGACTGAATATAAAACTAAATAGATTTTCATATGGAGAAACTATTGCAAACTCCTGGGTCTCTAGCTCAGTTAACAGCCTACAAAATGACTTTTAAGCAAATGTCTCTGGGAGGGACGAGAACAGAACTACAGTTTTATAAAGTTAGGAACTTCTGACTGTTTTGCTACAAATTACCCCCTTAAGTAGAATGAAGATTTACTTTCTAAAATGCTCAATATTATTACTGTAGGTAAAAAACTTACATACCAAGAGTTTGGAGGAAGGAATGATTTGGTGGTTTGTGGGTGTTTGGTTTTGTTTTGTCTCGGTTTTTTTATTGTGGGAGAACAACAATATCCTTTGAAATTCAGTATAAGGCAAAGCTCTGATGAATTTCTCCTTTTCCCACATAACTACTAGATATACTGGTTCTGTAAAACAAATCAAGTCCTACAAATATTTCCAAAAGCTTTTAAAATGACGCATAAAGATCTCTTGTGTGAATTCAACTAAATAGTAAAAACAGGTATTTAAAGACCTGAGTGAAACCGTGTATAAATCCAAGCGTTTTAACATGAGAAAGAAGAGAATCAAAATCTTACCTCAGGTGTCAGTTAAGACCATGACTTTCTTTTCAGAGCAGGACCGCAACATAATTCTATTCACGCTTCCTTTTCCATCTTTGATTTTCTTCCTCCAAACTCTGTCTAGATTTGGGGTTACTCTTCCCCCTTCTTCCTCCAACTTAATCTAGATCTTGTACATTATTTTTCTCACTCTATTCCTTCTTCCAACAACTTAGAGGAACATGGGTAGATTATTTTTCCTTGTTAGTAGGTTTCGTTCACCAAAGGAACAACCTTGTACTAGCAAAACCTCAAGAGAAAGCTTTCTTAAAGTTTCCTATATTTCCCATGGCAAAAAATGGTGAATGTTCTCAAGATAGTGTGATTAAATCTAATTATTTAAGATGGGAGAACAATTTATTTACTTGTAGTGATGTATATACATCATGTCCTGGGCTAGTTTGGCATAGATGTGCATATTAGCTAATTCTTTCACATCCCTGACAATAGCAATGAGTGCTTTCAGACAAAATACCCTTCTGCTTGTTTGTCAGACACACAGCAGAGTTGTATATTGAGAATCACTGTACTGTACTGGGATCAAACTGGGATTTTTGTCTGCCTTTGAAAACATAACAAATGAGGTTTAATTGATTTTCCTTCCTCTACAGAGAAAAATTTAACACATTGATCCTCTTGTCACTCTTGAAACATGCACATGATAAATAAAGAGAACACTTTCCACAATCTGAGCATTAATGAATTGGCCAATTAATGTAATTCAAGTATTAATTGAACATGTGAACACACAAGGATAATGAAAAAACAAACATGTAAATACTTATCTGACATAATCAACAAACCAAAATCATGAACTCTTTCAAAGCATACGTAAAATATACTGCTAAAAATATATATGGCCCAAATTTATAATATTTAGAATAAAATATATAAAGCTCAAATTTTAAGAATTTGTAAATGCATGTGAGATTGTACAGTCTGCCATTTTAAGTGCTGACCTATATATTCCTTCTTTTTTCAGGTCTTCACATTTAAATGCTATCAGTGGTGTTGTTTCAAATCATAAGTAGTGAAGTTTATTTGTCTTCATACAAACAGCAATTCTCTTCATTGAACAAGTTTCACCTCAAATGAGCCAAATTTACTGCTCAGCAGTGGAACAAAAATAGGAATTGGTAACACATGCATTCCAGTAACACATATTAAAAAAAAAAAGCCTTCAGTATTATACCTGCTGTCATGGTATCTGTGGGGATGATGCTGTAAAACATCTTGCAGGAAACGCTCCATCAGGCTGCTGGTACCCATTCGATTCCTACAATATGTTGTAAAATGCCTGTGCTGGGAGCTGAAAATATGCTGGTGAAAGATAAAACAGATGATTAGTCTAATACTACTGCTAACACATATACCTATTCCTAAAAATTCCTTCCCAGGTTAAACATTACACCATCACTATAATTTAAATAAAAAGGAAAATCTTCACTTACTATTTTAAAATCTTAATTGAGATTTTTAAGTATGCTTAGGCAATCTCAAATAATACTAAAATGAACTGAAACATCTTTCTGAGTCAGAGCTTAAATTAGTGGTTCTGGTAGCTGCTGACAAATTTCTTCTATCTAGTACACATACTCTCACAAATCTCACAGCTGCTCACAAGTCTCTTAACTAGAACAAACACTATAAATATATCTATAAATTACTTACAATACTCTTGAACTTCATATGAGCAAACATCCTATAATTCACTCTAACTAACAAGAATTTTCTTAAGTGCAGAAGATTTAACAGGCTTCTACTTTCTAATTTTAAAAGTCTGTAAGACAGGAGACTGACAAAAGAACTGAAAATGGTTGATCAAATGTCTCCAGCCTTGATATCTAACATATTACTATAACCCTAGCACTTTAAAATATATATAGATCTTGAGATTAAAGACACAGGAAAAATCATAATGGATGCAACGCAGAGCCATGTGGCACTTCGGAAAAGCAGACTGCAGCAGCCATGCCACTCCATCAGCATCTTTTACAAGAGGTAATAAATAAGCACCGTATCTTCCTAGGGCAAATTCACAAACCGCTTATTTTTCACTCAGTATTGGTTGTTCAGTGAAGACACTGATAAAGCCTTTAGGTACTCCTTGCTATCTGCTTCCAAATTATGCAGAAGTTGTCTCACCTGTTCCAGATTACTGTAGTGTATGTGGCAACAGTTGCAGTATCCTTGTCTATTTTGCACAGTGGATGCTCCAGGCCGAGGATGTTCTTGTCCCCTTCTGTGTAAACTGAAATAAGCAGGTAATATTATCACATGTTGGGTTGTTCAATCCATGTCCTTAGCACAGAAATCCTATATATCTATCTTACTACAGAGGTGGGAAATACTTGAAAGATAAAAATTTCTATTTTAGAATTGTAATGGTAGGTGAGACTATGTATTTTAAAGTATTCTCAAGCAAATTTCATTAAAGAAATTTTTCCTTAAATGTAGAACAGAGGATAACTGCTTGAAGGTATAGTTTGCTGAAATCTGAAAATAATTGCCTCTAAAGAAAAAGGCAGAGTCATCTTTTCATTCATCTGTTAGTATGTTGAAACAAAAGAAAAAAAGACTGAAGACACCTGACACCCACACAGTAGTTTTGGGACTACAATGTGCCTTCCCCACAGTTATATGGGTATAAGACACAATAGACCTCAAATCATACTCTTAATCCATATTGTGTCACTGTCAACCATTACACAAGGTAACAGATAAGGCTGAAAAGCAGATTCTTCCCATTTTACTTTGGTAAGCAGTAAGCTGGATGCCAGTTAGATCACCACCTAACTTACCTGCTACTGCTGTCCTGTTGTGGAGAGCCCTCAACACCATGTCTTTGGATTCCTACAGAAAAATGAAAACAACAAGAAGAAATAAACCAACCAAACACACATGTACAAAACAAAAACCAACTGAGTACCAAGGAGATGGAGAGTTTTACCTGCAGCTAGCTATTTCTCTTACATTGCATTTGTTAAAACTACTATTTTAAAGGAAGATAAAATGTTTAATAAGTTCAAAAAAGCATGAAGAGATCCTTTCATCTGCAAAGCTCTTCCAACAACTCCATAAAATAAGCTTTACTCTTTCATAGCTGAGGTGAGTGAGTTTTGCTACTGATTTGTCTGGGTTCAAGACCAGACAATCTGCATTGGTACTGCAACATCCATGATCACTGAGATAAAATGTAAAGTGTCTCAAACAGCTTACAACAGGACAAGAAAATTACACCTACATGGAAACTTTGTGGATGATTCAGAAGTCACTCCTTCCACCTCAGTTTCATAATGAAATTTATGAAATCAAAGTATGCAATTGAACTACAAGGTGAAGTAATGCTTCTATTGATAGTTACTACATTTTTAAATCTAACTGCAACAAAAACTGATTTGAACTTTTTCAACTTCTTACCTTGTGCTGAAGAAGCAGAAGCTTCATCAGATCGCTTGATTCTCTCAAACATCTGTAAGCAAAAAATTTTTAAAGTCAGTCCATCCTCATACTCACTGTATCCTGAAGCTTCTCCTTGTAGTCCAAGCTACAAGCTCTTTAGAAGCTCTAAACTGTTTCAGCTACAGACCAATACTTGATTTAAATAAAGGTGCATTCTAAGAAGAAACTTCTACTTTACTAGGTTACCCTAATATTACATTTAACAATATGTTTTAGCTGTGATAGAAGGGGCTAACTTTTAATTAATGAAATCAAATACTATACTTCTGAGCACAGCCCACACTCTGTTAGGTTATTAAGCAATAACCTTGTCAAATTACTTTAATAACTTAATTTCCTAAGTTGCCTTAGCAATTAAGACAAGAGATATATGTAAGAAAACCCATATGAGACCTACACCACACAAAGTAATTATCTAGGCTGGAAAAGTAATCCTTATTACTGAAAAGATCTGCAAATCAATTTTGAATCTCATGGTTTTTAATAAAAATATGACTGCAGCAAGAAGCAGTTACATGCTTTAGGGTGTCCAAACACAAAGGACTTCCAGGTGTCACACAGGCCTTTTACGCTATGGAATGCAAGCATTAAATCAGCTTCCTAGTACCTACCTTAGAGTCACCAACCTTCCTCATCCACCAAAGCTGACTCCAGACTAGCAAGCAACAAATGTCGAACAGGAGGCCATTTGCAGTGCAGAACACTTCTCTCATCCCATCTGGCAACACGGAAGTTAAACAGCTTTTTAAAATAACATTAATAATGCATGTTTTCCATGCCCTAAGGCATGTAAATCTTTCTGTAGCATTTTGCAAACAGCTGCACAAATGGATATACCTTTTTGAAGCTGCAGCACATCTTTTTTAATATGGAAGCGATTTTGACAGACTTTCCTATATAAATGTTAACCATTCCCTCTGGAATAACTTTATTTCTTCTTTCTTCCTCATGGGCCCTGTGTACTAAACACTGTTGTCATTTCCCAGACTAGGTACTGCTCATGATAAAATACCCGGGCTGTTATAGCAGTTATGGTCAGAAGGAATGTCCTAAGAGCTCAACTTTAAACGACCCCCCCCTTGCCCCCCAAAACAAAACAGTCCACCAAAACACCAAACTCCTACTTCCTACACTGTTGCAATTTATGTAATAATAAAAAACAAAATAAATAAGAAACCCCATCTGTTCCTATAAACCATTTCATCTGGCAGCTGAGAAAAGCTTTTTTGATTGACCAACTGATTTCAGTTGTCTTGCTCTATTTCCTATGCACTGCTAGGACCCAAAAGAAAGTGAAGGAAAAACACAGAAAACTATCCCTCATGAGTGATGCTTTATGTAAAGTAACTTGTTCTACCTGCTTGAAGTCAACTTCCTGCTATTTTAAGTCTTACTGTACACATACAATCTTATTATAAAGCTGAAAGTGTGACAAGAGTGTAGCAATCACAGAGGAGGCAGTCAAGACAGCAGCTCCACAGCTGGCAGGGGACACCACAACCACTCATCCCCATCCACTGCCCCCAAAAGAGATTAAAGCACTTCAACATACCAATGCTTAGTTTCATCTCAAAGAAGCTAAGCAGTGGTAACTGCAGTAAGTTGAAGGATAGAGGAAGACCTATTATCTTAGAGGAATTTCTTAGAGGAAAACCTATTCTCTTTATATCACTGTTTTGAAAAACCACTAGTGTACAGGACAGAGAAGTCTGAACTCAAGGTATGTCAGCTTGCTTAAACAGTATTAAGGAAATCTGGTATGTAGATGCCTTATTTATGTTGCCAAAATCTGGATAGCCTGAGATCCTTACTTTTCAGAAAAAGGGACTACAGCTCTAAATCCACCAAGGATTTTTCAGATGTCCAAGGAAAGACTGCATAATTCTGCCTTAGTTAAGATATTTACAGTGGGAACTAACTTAAACTGTTGGATTAAGAGTAAATAATATCTGTTCATGATTAAGATTAAACATTTTACAACCAAAAAAATCCTTTAAATTATAACAAATGTATAAACAACCGGTTACATACAGAAATATTTGATTTTGTAAAATTCTAACCAAGCTATTTTAGCAGCTGTCTCTAAAACCAAGGCTTTGTTTTGGCTTCATTGAATTACTACTCTGTATACAGCAGGTAGAGAATGAAAAGCTTTAATCGTATTTAACAATGCAACCAAAAGGTATGAAATGTCCACATTAAAAAAATTAAAAATAATAATCTAAGAAAAATCAGTGGTGCATTCTGATAGTATCTGGGTGTCAAAGCCATCAGATAAACTCTCCAGACAGTGTCACTCTTGCACCGCAACAAGTAAAATAAAAAGGGTGAAAAGGCAACAAAAACCGCTCCTCGAAATACACCTCATAAACACCTCTGCCACCCCTTCACCTGAGAGCAACTGTGCTGGGGAGGCAGAGGGAGAACAAGAGCGGAAACTCTCCCCTAAACAGAGGGACTTGCCTTCCCACAGCACTACCACAAACAGGCGGCAGCTCCTCTCAGAAGCGGCCTCTGCCCCGCGGCCACACCGCAAGGCGCAGGTCCCGTCCCGGCTGCACCAAGCCCGCGGTGCCCGCCTAGCCTCGCCTCGCCCCGTCTCCCGCCGGGCCCCGCCGCCCGGGGCGGAGCCGCAGGAGCCGCAGGGCCGGCTAGGCAGCCGAGGGGCCGGGGCCGGCTGTGCCCGCGGGCGCTCCGCCCGCCCCGCCGGGAGCCGGCACCCGCCGCCGAGCGCTGAGGGGACGCTGAGGCGGCCGCGCGCTCGTCCGCCCGCTCCCAATTCCCCATTCCCAGCGCTGTCTCACCTCCATCATTCCCCGTTCGCTCTTCAGTGCCGCGCTAGGGTCAAGGGACGCCATCCTCTGCTTCCTGCTCCGGGTCGGCGGGCCGCGCCCCGCGAAGGGAGTGGCGGGAGCTGCAGTTCCCGGGCCGCCGCTCCCGGCCCGGCCCGGCTCGGCTCCCGCTTCCCTACGCGCCGCGCCCCGCCCGCCCGGGGTGTCGTGCCGCACTGCCGTGCGGGCCGGGCTGTCGGGAGCTGGCTCAGCGCGGGTCGCACGGAGCCCCGAAGCCTCGCTTCCTCCAGCCCAGGCGCTGGAAAACTGCTCCAGAACACCTCGGGGTGGCGTCTTTTTGTCAGCCCCGGCCGAGTGTTTTTGGTTACGGAAAAGTAACCTCTTAGCCGAGTTTCATTTCAGCAACTGTACTGGTCATTTTCTCCTTCGAAACATATTATTTCATGTGCTTGACAGTAGGCTAAAAGGTTTACCCTTTTTTTATTCTCCGGCCACTAAAAGTAGCTTGCTTTACATGATGTGGCTTGTTCAAGTATGTTTTATCAGAACATAAAAGTCTGACTTGATCAGAACTAATGCTAGAGCTACTTGTCTTATAAGTGGGCTTAAGAATGTGACCTTACCTCAAGTTCTCTTATTTTCACTTACAGGGTTCTGAACGTTTATCTCGTCTCCTGTGGGAAACCAGCCGTTGCATATTTCTCTCATTATGCTGAAGCAGCAGGGTATTTTAAACAATCCAGGCAGGCAAAAGTCAACACGACACCCTTATGCGCGAAGACAGGTGCAGATACAGGCTTGGATTGTGCAATGGAGGGAAAACAATCTTCAGTGCACTGTAACACGGAAAATTTAAAGAGGTTGCTGTAAAAAGTCACTGCTGTGTGGCTATGTGATTATGAAACCATAGCTTAGAAATGTCCACCCACACTGAGTAAGTAATTCAACATGAATTTCAGATGACAGAAGAGTAGAAGAAAGCCTCTCTTTAGGAGGGCTGAATTTATTTGCTGTTGGATTCTTTTGGTACATGCATACCTATGAGTATATCTTTCTTGCTGAAAAATAAATACTTATTACAAAACTAAGAGTTGCCTGATGATATCTTGTTGCCTAGTATGATACACAGCTTGGAAAAACTGGAGCTTTCAGCTGAAAGCATTTACACACATGGAAGGCTCAGGCACGTGCCCAAATTATTGCACGTCAGCAGAGCTTCATTGTTTAAACATGTGACGAACACATATATAGACATGTTATCTTAGGCTAAAATAGTTTATGTTTCTGATGGTTTATGGCAGGATTAGTGAGTTACTATGGCTCAGCTAACTCCATAGCTTGTTGAAACAAAGGAAGCTTGGTTACATAGCTGAGGCACTGAAGTTTCTTTTCCAGAATGGCTCATGTGAAACAAAAGCCCTTTTTAAGCAATGAGAAATCTATGCAGTCTGTCTTATAATGCCATACAACTTGTCCTCAAAATGTTCCTGAATATTTTTGCAAGGTAAAATGCAACATTCTATATCTTGGACTGTCACTCAAAGACAGCAGAACTTAGACTTGTGTTGCCAAGTGTTTCTTAGCTTTCAACTCTCTCTGTATTTATGAGCTTGTGGTTGCACCTTGATTCAAATTCAGGTAAGGTATTGAGAGAGATTACCTTCCTTCAGTCTCCTGTTGCCCACTAGGAAAGTACTCCTCACATATGTGCATGAACATTGAGTAGGGTTGACAAACTTCCCCTTAAAAAATTATACTTGACTCCTGTATATTATACTTCATCTAAGCATCAGACTTTTTTCTCTTTGCTGGTATCTTTATTCATGTATTCATATTTTAAAAACTGCTGCATACCTTTCACCGCTTTGCTTTCTCCTTTTACTGTGATTTGCTGTGGTTTTCACTTCTGTTATCGAAATGTAAGTCAAAGTTGTACCTATGAAATCATTAAGACAAATTAACAAAGACAGACTCTTTCCTAAAGAGTCTCAGATTTCTTCCAACAGCTGGGTTCAGATTGGAAAAGAGAGAATGTGATGAAAGAAAATCAAGGTTGGTAAAACTAGCTGGCAGGAAACTCTGGGCTAGATTTTTAGTTTGATGCATATGTACTTTATACATTCTGATGTTATAAGCCTAATTTATCCTCAAATCATTGTTTTGGTAAAGTTCTTCAAAGGATCTGAGCTAAGTGTTGACTGACTGACAGCAGTTGAAGGTCTGGGGCTTAAGCCATGCAGAGATTACTTCTGCCAAATGTTCCCAAAGATGGGTTGCTGGTTTTAGCCTGGATTATAACAAGGCAGTATGACTACATGTGTAGATTTTAGAGAACTTCACATTCTGAGTAACCTTGGGGAAGAAATGTCTTTCCAACTTTACAGTTAAGTGGCTGTTCCATAGTGCCTGACACTGTATTAAAACCCTTAACTCCTAAGAAGCAATTGTCGAGCTCTGAAAAATCTGATGTTGGCCACTGGTCGATATCAGGTATGAGACCTATGGAACAAATATCTGATCCTCTACGGTATTCCAATTTTCCACTTTAGTATGAATTCTGTGATATTTAATAAGGTTTTTCAAAGTAAAGGAAAATAATTCCTCACTAGTGTAAAAGGCAAGGATAATCTCTTCACAAAACAAAGCTTCTTGTTTTCTTTGCTGTGCTTTACTCAGTTTTCTAAGGTTGACAGATTACTATTACACATTGATTCTTCTCTATTATAAGCATTATTCTCATTTTTGAATGAAAAATGTATGTTTTTTAAAAAATAATAATGGTCTTTTATTTACTTTGATAGGGCACTGAAATTAAATGAAAAGCAAAACAATTTTTTTCTCTTTTTTTGAAAGAGGCAAATTTATTATGGGCATTCTGCTTGCTTTCTCATTATCTAAAACTGAACTTTGCTTTTTATTTTGTATTCAAAGGGTTTTTTTAATTTTAGCATAAAACCTTTACCTGAGCTAATAATAACAACATCCTCAATACGCAGGATATTAGCTTAACCTCAAAACTTAAAGGATACTATAAAGATTGTTGGGTTTGCTTCTTATTTTCTTGCCAGAACAACCTTCTTAAGATTAAAAGTTTGAAACTTAAATTTTCTTTTTAATTGCTTAATTGTTTAATCAACAAAAAAGCTTGATAGCTGTGTTATAATTGCAACATGATTGGGTAGTAACCAAGAAAAAAGTTTGAAATATCATTTAGAAGCTTTAAAAGACAGCTTTTAAAAAATTACTTTTGAAATGCATCGGCTGACCATTGTCTAAAAATGTCTCCTAAAAATATTATTTTACTTTCTTGTTATCAGGTCTTAAATTTTTAAAAGGTGACTTGAAATACCACACAGTTTGACTCTTTTTCCAATATCTTATTAGAAGAAAATCCTCCCCTAGTCTATTTTTATTGTTATTTGGAGGCCATGCTGCTGCTTTTAAAGCCTTACATTGTCAATTTGTGGGTTCTACGCATTTTCTTTCCATTAAAATTGCTCTCTATATTTTATTTCTGTGTACCTGTACAGAATATAGAGATTTCTATTATAATAGTACTGAGAAAAATTCTGGGATACACTGAGCCCAGAGTGTTTTATTACTGCTCTTAGGACTGCTGTTGCTGTTCATTTACTACCAGGTCATTCTGAAGGAACAGCTGAGGAGACAAATCTGAATGGATCACTTTAAGCAGTATGGCTACAAAATGTATTCAAATCCAGCATTTTCAGAAAATTTGTGTATGATGAGCTTCTAATCATCTCACATTAGATTTCAAATCCATACCCTAGCTTTGCTGCAATTGTTTTGAATCTCTGCATTAGCTTAAATTACCTTGTTTTTAGGGTGTCCTGTTCTAAAAGAAAATGCAAAGAAAATAAATCAGCAGTTGAGAAGTTTGTATGCTGAAGAGCATTCTGCTTTCAGAGAACACATTTTCATCATGAAATGCTGAATAGTTTACTGTTACAGTAATTTCTGTTTTCAGTCAGTCTCTCCAAAATAACGCTGCCTATTTTTTTAGGGTAGTGACATAAAGGAAGGGACTAGGTCAGTAATTAGGCTTGGAGTTGCATGTAAGTGACTGCTCATGAATTGCAGGATATTCTTTGACCTTCATGTTGTGCAAGGAGTTTTTTTATAGTTTCAAAAATAGCAGTTCCTTAGAATATCTCTATTCTGTTTTTCCATTATTTCATATTTACCTTCAAATATAATGCCAATTTTAAAATTGTCTGATTGATATAGTCAGATTGACCCTTGAGAATTGCAACAATTTCTAGCATAATTTCTGATTACCAAATTTCTTGGAAATATATGGTAATTTCTGACATGTCTGTGCTGGAAGATGTAATGGAAAGGTGTGAAATGACTCCAATTCCTCCATGCTGAAGGGACTCTGCAGCCTGAGAGCCTTCAGCTATGAAGGGAACAGAAACACCAGTAGGTTCTTGTATTAACTACAGTCAGATAACATGACTGAAATACACTTATACTCAGAACTGAATTAATCTCATTTGCATAGCATGTTTCTTTAGCCTGTTTTAAACCATGCTTTTTCTTAACAGATAAGGTAACAAATGAATGTGGCTTTTTAATCAGATGCCAATGTGCGTGTCTTGAAATATTTTAAATAAGTATAGTAGATGACTAATACTCCCTTATAGCCTACCTCACATTTTGTCATAGTAGGAACTCAAGGCATTTTTGCATAAGTAAATATTAATTCCCATTACTCCAGCAGGCAATAATGTCTTTCTGATACAAAGAGAGAATTCTCAAAGCTGCTTGGAAGGTTATTAACTCTGTTTATCAAGAATTTGCAAGCTCCCAGAAGTTTCAAACCAGCTTTTACACCTTATAATATTCTGAATGAAATATTTATATACATCCATTTTAATGGGACTTTTCTGATTTTAAATAGATGGATATGAATTTAAGATAATCCAGAATGTAAAATGCTTCTGCAGCTTCCTTGTCTGTAGTGTAATCCATAGGAGTTGAGTTCCAAATATGTATACTATCATGTTGAGTCACTGGATGTTCTGCAGTCATTTTAAGGTGGGGTCAAAATGTATTCCCAAAGTAGTTAAGTAAGTGTTATTTTTCTCTGCTTTGGCTGTTCTAAATCATGTAAAATTTTTTAAATGTTCCTGCAATAAACCACATAAGATATTTTCTTACATCTGAGAGAAAGTGGACTCTCTACTTTGTTTTACCATGGGAATAATTTAAATAAAGATTTCTTTATCCTATTCAGGAAGCAACCAGAGTTAAACAAGAGAAGTTCGGGGTTTTTTCCCAAGGACAAAACTTAATTTTAGGCTAGGAATGCTGGTAAGCAAAAACGTTAGCCTTTGAAAAAAGTCTCTTTCTCTTACAGTTTGAAAACACAGCGGTTTTCATAGAAAAAATTTAAGAGAGAAAAAGAACTTTTAAACAAAAAGCCTTTCATTTGAATTGTGTTTCTTCAGCATTTCACACACTATTACTTTGGATCAGAGTTTAGCCTCTCTCTTTTCTTGATCTATTCTATGTTGTTAGATTGTCTGTGTTTCTAATACTGAAGTAAGTGGAGTTCTATTTCTGGTTTGCACCCAAGGTACATACAATTAGTGTAATTTCCCTTTGCCTAGTCTCTCAACTAGGCAAATGGAGAAGTGGCTGTTCCCTTCTCCACAAGCTTCCCTTCTCTTCTCTTAAAAGAAGGAAGCCTATTTGTCTTGGAAAGACAAGTAGTAACTTAAATATCCTTTACATAAAATGCTAAGTCCAATCTCTATATTCATGTAAATTCCATACTGAAGTTCATGCTAAGTGCTGAATTTGGGTCATATAGTCTTAAAAAATAGATTGCAAAGTAAGGCGGATTTAAAATTAACCTTTATGTGTCTTGATAGAGCTTAAGGATTAGAAGTTGAATGGACAAATAAATATTGGGGGGTTTAGCTGTCTCTTTGCTTAGACTGATGTCCTATGCCTCATCCCCTGAGCCCACTGCCTATTTATTAGAGATGGTGGTAGTTTTGCTTTTATTGAAAGCAATGGAAGACTTAAGGTTGACTTATGCACTAAGCCCTTAACTAGCAAAGTGTTTTTCAGAGCATTTAATAATTTGCTTTGCCTCTATCACAAGTAACAGGTTTATAGGGATTTATCATCTCCCAACTCAGGCTGAGAGCTGGGTAGGATTTAGAAACACTGTTATCAGAGAGGACAAATGCAGAGCAGTAGACAGACTATGTAAGCTTGCATTGGTTCTCCCTATCTCACATTCATTTCTATGGATAAATAACTTAAATCCTTGTGGAGTCAAGGTCATGTGTTTCAAAAAACATGTTTACATCCACAAACAGAAAAATAGTCTGACAAATGTAACTGACTGCTTTGGGTTTCTTTGAAGCTAGACTGGCTAGGCTTTGAGCAAATTTTGAGAAATCTGACTCAATCCAAGGTGCAGTAAATTCTGGCTTCACTCCTCAGACCTGTCTGCAGAGGTAACTCTGTAGTTGCAGGTAATTTTTGTGAGGTGAAAAAGAGCAAGTTGATTAATTCATATACCAGTATAGAAGATATGAAAATATTTTGTGAAATACGTAATGAAACAACTATAGTTTGCATAGCCTTATTTTTGCATCTCTAATCTCTGTAGATCTCTCTGAAATCAGTTTTCCAAACACTGACATTCCTTTCTATGGGAGAAGACAGAACTTTGGCTAAAATGGAAAAATACTGTTGTTGAGCTGGCTGGTTAGCTATTCAATTAATATAATCTTTAGCGCTCAATGACATATATCAGCAGTTTGGTTGTCAAGACACACTCTGAAAATTCCATGGATTTCCAGTATTATCTGAGTGGCAGGTATAATCTCTTATATTATTGTCATATGAATACAGGGCTTGAATACCTGTGGTCTGAAAGTTATGTAGAAAATAATTCCTACTTGTGGAAAATGAGAAAAAAATGCACATATAAAAGCAAAATCTATAGAAAAATGGTATTTCTAATGTTATTTTTTCGCAGGTATCATATACAAATACATTCTATAATAACATATGATACATGCATCACATAAATGTATACTATAATAAATTATTCTCTAATATTCATTAATTCATAGAATGTAACACCCTGCTGATTGTGTTTGCAGGAGTTACATGAACGGCTGCAGCTTGAACTGTATATATGTACATACATAATGTATGTACATACATTCATATAGACATGTATAGCAATATATGCTTGTGTGTTTTGACCTGACTAAAGTAATGAGGAAGGATTACTGAATTTCATCAATCTGCAGAATTATCGAATTTCTTCAATATGTTATGTATGAAAATCTTTCAGATCGTTAATTTCAGCATAGAAGGAGGTGTGGACCTTCCTAAATGAGCCAAACCTTCTTTCATCGGGTGGTTTATTCAATGTGTCGCTGGAGAATTTTGTCATAGTCGCTGACTCTGGTATATAGTGGGTAGTTAAGCCACAAATAAACTTTACAGCTTTACCTAAAGGACAGGCGTGAATAGGCATTAGTTTCACAGGAAGGGAGGAAATTACCCTTTTCCTGATTGTCAGGTAGTTAAACGCGGTCTTTCTAGGGTGGATTTTAGTCGATGAGGTATTCAAACAGTGAGGACAAAGGAACAGTGAAGAGTTACTTTTCTAAAAAAAAAAAAACCGAAGTGTAAACAACAGTAAGTAGTTGCTTTCTTGTGTTGTTCATCTTAAATTAACCCTGAGAAAAACTAAATATCTTTTGTTTGATCTAATTTGCAAATGTGTGTTTTGTACAATTTAACTGAATTAAGTAACATTGATGGGATGTTGATTAGTTCTGACATTATCTACACATACTAATAGGCAACTTGATAAGATCCAATGGTCCCAGCAGTAGATATAATTGTCAGAACTATCAGGCAATTGTTGGCAATCCAGATAAATTAAAAGTTACCTTTGGGGTGGGTTTTTTTACTGCTTTGTAATTTGTCCTTTGGTTAATCCCAGTAAAGCATTTCTGAAAGTTTTTCCCGTGTATTTTTTCCATTCATCCTGTGCTTTTGTTTTGTCTTGTAGGGTTAAAAAGCCCCCAAAGAATCAGAAGTGCTTTTAAAAACAACTTTTCAATAAACCTAGTTTATTTGCTGTTGGACGACCCAATGACTATTATCTGTGTAAATCCTCATCTTTGCTCTTTTTCCATCAGGTATAAAATAGTATTTCCCTGCTTTGCAAGCTCCACGTGCACTGTATGCTCATGAATGCATGCCCCTCTTCAGAGCTCTTTGGCATATTGCCATACTTAGTGTAGAGTAAAAATTCGAGGGCTTTGATAACTTATCCAATTGAAAAAGCACAAATAACATGGCAAAATACAGTGTAATTTCCAAATAGAGAAAGAAGAAGACAAGAAACAAGGTAATTTTTTATCATTCACTAATTTTCTTCCAAGCATATAACTTTCATGAAATTATCTGGAAAGATTGCACTAAAATTATGTCAGTGGTTAATGGGTTGCACAAAAGTGTATATTAAAAAGCCACATAATTTGTGACTCACCATTCCAGTTTCACTGTATCTGAGCATAGAAAGAACTAAAACAATGGAAGATTTAGAACCTAAGCTTACATTCTTCAGGGATTTAAGATTTCCACTGTGGTTAATCAAAACTATATATGACTAAAATGCTGTATTTAGATCTAAACAGAAAACAAGCAGAACTAAACCCTTTCAGATTGAATGCAATTTTGTCTGTTTTCTTTTTATTTTTTCTCCCAGGTATGTTACTATGCTGGTTATACTGTGCAAGTTGGGTAATTGCTCATCAAAGCATCCTTTTTCAATGGAAAAGGAGCAAATATATGTAGGACACAGAGGTAGAAAATTATTTTAAATGCAGTAATCTGCTATTCTTGAAAATAACCCCTAAGTTCCTATGAAAACTTTCCTCTGCAAAATGACTTCTGGGCCCTTAACCTTTGATATTTCGTATTTGGTGCAGTGATAAAGACATATGAGGAAAATTGCTAAGTGGGTTTAAGCCTTCCTTGGTTCTGAAGGATGGAAGAGCTGAGGTATCAATACCAGTATATGTTAGAATAGTCACAAACCTGTTTTAATTTATGGTGAAAGGAACAGCCCCTTAAGGACAATTCTTCACTATCCCAAACTGCAAGAATCTGTAGCACTCTCCAGAATGCTTCGTCACCAAGATGGTGAGAAGTGTTCGGCAAATTGTGACTGTTTGCTGGGGGTTTTATCTTTTTTGTGGATCGTGTCTGGGGGTTATCTACTCTTAATTCCCTCTTTTGTCCTGCTGAAATAATACTGAGCAAACCTTTGAATTAACTGCCTTACAATAACTAGATTTGGCAAAATAACTAGAGAGAGAGAGACTCGTGCCATTACAGGTGAAAAAACCCTCAGCAGATCTGCTGTTAAATGATGCCTGTATCTACCCTATCCCAGTATTTACAAAATAAGATAATTACTGTTAAAAGAACTTTTATTAGTGAAGATTCACCAGTTACCTAGAGAAAACAGGAAATCTTTAAAATACAAGAAATAAACAAGTGAGGTGCTTTCCTCAGGCAACCCCCTGTGTTTGTCCCCATATATTCACAGGAATCCTGCTCCCCTGTCCTTTTGTTATGGTCCCAGGGCTCTGTGCATAATCCCTATCCTCCTTTCATGGCATTAGAGGCTTTCTCACTCATGTATAATGTACATGCAAAACTTTAGTATACATATATAACTTTCAGTGTTTAAAGTTATATTGGCAGAACAAGAAGAACTGTCAATGAGGAAAGACAAAGATGACTAGTTTTGCTAGATGGAGTTTTTGGTTCCTATTAAGAGAATCTGTGGTCTGTGAACCTAAAGAAAGTTGCTTAAGAACTGATAGCCTTGCTAACCAGACTCTGAAATCCCAGTTTAGCTGATCTCAAGAAGCACTTCACTCTTCTGTGGGCTTTGGGGGTTTTTTTGATGCTTGGTTGGTTTGTTGGAGATTTTTCTTTCTAATTCTTCACTGGAATCAATAGATTTGACATCTGGAAAATTTAGCCTTGACTAGACTCAATCAGTGTTGAACATGTTACATGTTTTGCATTAGTGACAGCGGAGTACCACTGTTAAATTATTGTTTCCACTGGCAGGGTAGACTGACAGATGCTTAGCTGATTTAAAATGATATGATTAGTGTGGTACCATCAGAGTCAGGTAAGCTGTGGTAGGTAAATACTAGTGGAATAATATTTCTGTTTTACTGACTGAGAAACTGAGTGACATGGAGTTTGAGGCCTGGCCACAAAACCTCATCAGGCTCTTTACAGAACTGGGAGCCAGGCCCAGTCACCTAAAATCCAGTTCAAATTCCTGACCAGTGTGACACTATCTGACAGAGACAGTCACTAATTAGTGTTTTAAGGATCTTACTTCTCTCTTACATACAAAATGAGATTAATCTACTAATCCTAAATACCAAATGAATGTATCACACTGTACAGTTACAAAATGATGCTTTCAGTGTGGCTTTTTAAACATCTTTCAGTTCATTCAATATTATTTTCTATAAACCAGAGTGCTTACAAAGATATACTGTTCAACCTCTTCTATGCAGAACAAAAAGCAGCCCACAACTGTAAGGTCTCTTTCCATTCATCAGCCACCACATCTGTTGCTTGCTTGGACACTGACCAAAATGATTCATTCAAATGTCTAACATTTATTTTTGGTGAAATACTGGGATTATACAGCGTGGCAATATTTCAAAAATGGGTCTAGAAAACCAAGGGAAGTTGGAAACAACTTCCTCAGCTGAAAACAAACACGGCGTTATATCATTCTGCAGCTTTATTAGAAGGAGGGCAGTAGCCAAGTGAAGCAGCTGGAATCACACTGAAGTGACTGAACTCTGCGGATCATTTCATTCTTCCTTCTGCTACAGAGCTCACATCCCTGATTTACAGTGCCTTTTGTTTCAAAGAACTAAACAAGGTAGGTCAAACTCTCTTATATTTAAGATCTTTTTCTCCCTTTCCTTCTAAATAGTGAGTGTCTACAGCTGCAACAGCACTTGCAGGCAAACGTTGTAAGGTGGTCTAGCATATACTGGCTGAAAGAGCTTCTTGGAAGAAAGAATGTGATACTCATTTACTTCAAAGATTACTTTGAACTACCCCAGCACCAAGAAAAGATATGAAAATGTCCGTGAATTTAATTTTTAATTACTTTTGAATGTGTTCATACACACTTCAAGGAGTTTTATCCTGTCAGTGAATGGTAAGTGACCTTAACTTAAATCTCTCTCTCCCCTCTGTGTCCCCTAGTGTGTTGGTTTTAAATTTTTTATTTGCTCAGGGATAGTGTGTCTGCTATAGCTGTAGCAATTTCCAGTACAGTTAGTTAAAAATACATCAGTTCTGAACAGATTCTTGAACAGAAACTGGAAATAACTTCAACTTAAATAGCAGATTAGCAAAATACTGAAAAATTACAGTTCTGCAGAATTAAATAAGGTTTCTGTGATCTCAGCTGGAAAGTGTGTGTGTTTTCCCTAACCATTGTGGAATAAGGTAGGATATGGATCTAGCTTTCATTAAGTTTATTGTAAGTGACAATAAGATTTGAAGCCTTGTATGCTACCACACAATGAGACAGGAATAGATTCCACCTCTTATTTACACTTAGTGATAACAGTGTCATTGTCACCTGTTGCCTTTCTAGATGTGATCTTGCAAGCCAAACAATAACCCAGACCTATTTTTGTGGACTTGGAAAACATGTATACATTGAACATTGTGTGTGAATTAAAACACATTTGCTTTCTACAAAAAAAATCGTATCCCTGAGTAATATAAAATGCTTACTAATTCATAGCTAAGGAGAAGAGAGTGACTAAGGGAATGTCAAGGTAAAGCAGTTTGTTAGGGCAGATTTGTAGAAACTGATTTCAGGATTAACTTAGGATAGGATAGCTTCCTTTCACTATCATAATGTTGTTGTTCTGCCTCAGAACTGGGAAATGCAAATATTTTGATAACCCAATTTATTTTTGTTTAATGTCACTGCAACTTCTGGCCAAATTTAAAGTGTTTTCATCAACTTATGCCAGGCAGACAAGATAGAGGTCCTATCTTTACTTCAGTCCTAGGGACTTTTTATGTGCAATGAGTGACACCAGAGTCCACTTCTGTTGAACTGAGAATCTCTTTGATTGTGGCACAGTAGAAGTTATTTGACTCTGGAGAATGAATTTATGGTTTAGATTCTCTAATTGCCTTTGTAGAAAAGGATAATTAGTCAGGGAAGCTCTGTCTAAGGATTCCTAGGCAGGATCTGATTACAGATTTTTACTGCATGAGTGAGGACAGAGGAAAAGTGTTGATCAAAATAAGGCAATTTCTATGTACCGTACATTATACATTCTTTCCTCTAATTTTAATAATTTCTTTTTCTGCTGACAATCAAATGAGCAACTTCTGAAAAGCTTCAATTTTTGTTTGTTTCTGATAGATTGATTCAAGAGGAAAACTTATTTCTGTTTTCTAATAAAGCCAGTTGCCTTAAGAATTTTTTTCTCCTTGTGTTTTTTAACAGACACTTGAAGTTTGTGATGTTATTCGATATTAATTTTGTATTAATAACTCTGCTATTCCAAGCACTAAGCCATAGCTAGGTTTCCAGGGGATTGTAATCTATTGAATGGTCTTATTATTTGCTTATTTATTTATTTAGTCTTATGGAATGTGCCAGCAGTTCAGCTGTCTCTCTTACTGTGGTGGCTGGTTGTCTGGCTAATTTGCACTCATTATTTCTGATAATGGTTTAATTTGTAGTCATTCAGTCTGAAGCTAGCAGTTTCACAACAGTGTTGGGCTCTGTTGGGGCTGCCTTTGTGCAAGAGAGCTGACTGTGAGGAGTGGTTTCTCCTGGCCTCTTAGCAGAAGAAAGGGATTGCTGTGGCTGGGGTAGGCAGTGTCCAAAAGACATTGCTTCTAGAAGGGGAGATGCCATTACGTGGAGATGAACTCTCTCACAATTGCTTTTACTTTGCTAAAAACTTTGCTTGAGGCTCCTGAGACAAAAAGAAAATGTTATGTGTCCTCAAAGATAGTATATAGTACTTCCAGGGGAGCTCAGCTACTTCTGTCCTCTTTGTATCTTCAGTATGTTCCAGAGGTTGAGGACCTTAAAGCAGGAGCAAAAATCTGCTTATTAGCCCATGGTTACTTTTTCCTAAAGGAATTTCTGCTAGCTTATTGCAGCTCTGTTATACCTGGCCCTCCATTTTGCTGCAATTCTTCGGATGAGCTGAACAGACCTACTGCAGACACAATAATTTTTCATTACTGAGCTCAGAAGGAAACTAAGAAAACCCATTGCTGCAAGTTAGGTTTGCTTGCAAGGATTATCTGTGAAGGCCAGCACTATAGAAGTCTCCAGTTCTTGCCAGGGACATTAGCTAGCAAAAACTTTGTAGCATTCTCCTACCTCTCTTCCCCTACCCAGGCTCTCTTGTCCCTTTTTGATACTTTTTGAAGGATGTATTTCAAAAATCAAAAGGCAAAAGTGTGAAGAAACAGCATATTTTTCCTCTATCCACTGAAGATATTTGCCCCTTTATTCTTTTGGCAAGTTATTCTGCTTCCAGCTTTACCTTCAAATTTACTGTCTGGCTTTGGGCAAGATGTGACTCTTCCTTTCCCTGCTCTTCTTATATGTGTTTATTCTGTTTAATTATAAACAAAGCAGGAATTGTCTTTCATTACATGTTTATAGTGCCTAGATCCAGTGAGACTTTGATCTCAAGGACTAGGGCCTTTGGGTACTTTCCCAACATAAAATACTTGCTTCTTTCAGCAAGTGTGAGCGTGGCATGCAAGTTTGATTCCCTTCTGCAGCCTTCTAGAGGAGAGAAAGTGATGTCTAGTAAGTCCCGTACAGTCAATGTAATTCCACTTTCTACACTCCCATCTCTTCTTTCTAGTGATGCCCTTTTAATGAGCTTCAGCCCCACATCATTTTAATGAGGTATTTTGGACATGTTAAGAACCGTTGCCCATTTAAGAAACCTGAGTAATGTTAACTGAGGGTGTTGTACCATATCTGGCAGAGTCAAGTGAGAAGTGATTTGTAAAGGTAAGATGGGAAGCCTGTAAAACCAGTATTTCCAAGCTCCTAATTTAACACCTTAATCATAGGTGCCATGTATTCCTATCAGTGCTGGGGAGTGTTCCCAATACCTTGTTAGGGAAATAGATAAATATCCAGTCCTCCTGAAATTGACTTTAACAATAGGAAGTTTTCAGTTTTGCAGGAATAAAGCCAGTACTTATTATTTATTTGATCCTAAAGTAAAACAAGTAGTTGGCTTTGAGTAGGAAAATTAGAATAACGCTGATATGGGAGTAGACACCCTTGATCTACTGTACACAGTGATCCTAGTATATTAACTATGAAGACATAATAAAGTATGTTATCCAAAACATTCCAGCTGATAAGATATGTACTAGCAGTATTTTGGAATTGGACGTTCTGATACAACCATGCAAGAGTATGTGTCAAGAGTAATATAAGCATAGCAATATTACATTTATGCTAGAAGAAATGGCTGAGTAATATAAATGAGGGGTAGAATAAACCTAGGAAAACAGAGATCAATTTAGAGGGCAGTACACAACCAAGCATACTGTAATAAGTGACTAGGAAATTAATCTGTGAAATTGAATAGGGTATATGAAGGCAGAGGAATGAGTTGTGGTGCTAGTTTTCTCTGGGGTTATTTCTTAACTCTTCTCCTTAAAAGGACTGTAATTATAGCAAATTTTGACCTATTTTTTATCTGTTGTTGGATAGATATTTTGTATCTTGCTGGAGAGAGTGATACTTTGGATTTTTTCCTGTAAGACCTGTTACCCTGCAGTAGCTTTCAAATGGCTGTTGTCTAATATATGTTTAATTTGCCCTTATTAGTCTGCTGAATCAACTGCAGAAAAAAAAAATCTCAGCATTTACTCTGTATCCTCTACTCTCACTTCACTATTCTTTGTTAGGAGGGAGCTGTGGTTAAAGCATGTGTTTGTTGAAACAGCACAACCATTTAAAAAACATGCTCAGAGCTGCATGATCATGTAATGATCACATGAATGCTAGTCAAAATATTCTTTCATCACAAATATATGAAACTGTTGCAAAGTAAAAATTCCAAGTAATTTTTGCATGAGAACCTTAAAAAGCCATAATTAATTAGAAATGCAAGCATTCATTATCCCATCAGTCCATTCACTGCGAAGCTGAGGCACTTAAATTTTTTTAATCAGATATCTCTGTTGCTCTAGGTATTTAGTTATTATGGTGGCTTATAGCCAAAGAAAGTACTGCTGCCGTTTGAGGAGGAATAGAAAACACGTCAAGCTTCCATGGAACAATACTTGATTAGTGTGTTACCTGACAGCCAATAGGATACATGGTGTACCTGCTGGGCTCTGTCATCTGTGAGCTGTGCTGAACAGCTCTGAGGCATGTCCTGGGACTGCTGAGACAGAACAGTGGGCATGGCAGCAAGTGCTGGGAATCCAGGCTGCTTCTCTCTTCCGTGCAGAGAAAACAGACCAGGGGCAGTAAGGGCAGCCCAGGTAAGTGCTGACTTCCTCCACCACAATGAGCATGGTGGCACAGAAGGGAGCCTCCCTTCAGGAAGGGAAAGGTCTCCCAGAGGTGAAGCTGTGGTTTCTCCACTTCACCATGAGAAAAGGGACAGTGCTAAGTTTAAGAAAGGAGGATAGGGCTGTGGCTGAACCACTAGGCAGGAACTCCAGGTTTAGCACTTGGTTTAATCAGAGGCTTCCTGTAGGTCATTCTCAGCATTCTCCAGTAGACCAGATGGATGATACTTCTCACTTGAACCTCATTTCAGTAAGGGTTATGAATACTGAAGCATTATGACTGGTTATGTAAATACTTTGGCAGTGCTGACACATAAAATACATTAGGCAATTTTTAAATCTCAAGTGTCACTGTTTAGCTGAATGTCTATATTTCTTTGGTAAGAATAGTAGAATTTTTTCTCTAGAAATGGTGCTACTTTTAATTGTTCCACAGAGATGACCAGTCATTTTCCTCTGATGTACGATTTTTGTGATTACATGATTTGCAGTGGCTACAGCAACTCCTTACATTCTAAAGAAATACTAAAAATTATATTCTTACTTTTAGCTGTATTAACAGAAGGGAATAAGAGCAGAAACAAGTACTGACTTTGGAGTTATCAAGTGCCCTTCCCTTCACCAGTGCATATCCAGGGGATGTCTGGGTTTCTTTGTCATCTATGGGAATGGAAGACTTGGCGCTTGGTATCAACATGAAAATAAATCAGTTTCAATGATATGCAGTTGCTGGTTGCAGACATTTATCAGATCCCTGATTGTGGAAATATATTGGAAGATATTTTATGTTCAGTCCAGAACTACAGTGATACTTTTCCTACTACAGCAGACTTATTTAGATATAAGGTTTGATTTTCCATTTTTTGTTTAATGTTTCTATGTCGGCAAAACTGCTGGTCTGAAATTGCAGATTTACCAATATTAACTGAGTCTGTGCTATACGAGTTTGTTAATCCTTTAACACTTTGTGTAAAGTGTTATCAGGATGTTATCTGGTCAAAGGACTTCAATACCACAGATGAGGTGGTGTGTTATGACTAACAGGATCGTGTTTGGCCTTGCTCAAAGAAAGTTAGTTTTGGCCTAAATTCTAGGACGTGTCTAGCTAATACATTACAAATACATTTCTAACATTGCTTCCCTGAGAGACATAATGGAGAATGACTATTTGCATTCCTTTCTTATCTGCTAGAGCAAATACATCTCTATTGTGGCTCAAAACCGTTTCCAGTCACGTGTTTTATCTGTTGTGACCTGTTCTATTATTGAATTCAGGATGACATATGAAGTAATTATGTTACCATATACCTAATCACTGTGAAAAGGACAGCCAAAAGACAATTGTTTGTGTACCTGTCTATGAAAGAGAAAACACAGGCACAAGCCTTGATTCTGCCTTTGTGTATACCAGCTTAAAATGCTCATTACCCGGTAGCTTTGTCTGCAGGGCCAAGTTTAGGCTTAATCTGTAGCACAGCTATGATTTAATTTTGTAGTATGAGTGTATCAGGCACCTCCTGCTATAGGAATGTTTCTGCATAGAGGCAAGTTATCTTGGCTTTGTCCTTTTGAGGGAGAAATATGAGTCTATGACAGTCTGTAAATTCATCAGTATTCCTTGTGTGCTTTCCAATCTATCCTATGTCTTTGTAAACTGCTTGCCAGAAATACGTGTGTACCTCTAATGAATTTGCTCAGCTTTCTGAGTTTTGAATGTTACAGATGAACTACCAGGTGAATTTCAAGTTTATGTTTTTGAAGCTAGATAAATTCAAAATTTGTCACCTCAGAAGTTCCAAGAAAAAATTATGAGGGCTTTCAGCTGAATTCAATGCCTGGGTGAACTTGCTGACACACAGTATGACAAGCAGGCTTTAGGTGACCTTTTGTGAAACTAGTTGTTCTCCAACTTTTGACTCTTGCAAATGACAGAAGTTGAAGTAATGCCATCAAATAAGCTTTCCTTTAGCCACAGATAATACAGCTGGAATCTGATGTGCTCACAGTTGTTCAAAAAGATGTTGATAGGAGGGTTTGTGTAATATCTTCCCTCTATGAACTGAACTTTGAGACAGCCAACCCTCCAAACCATAATTTTTCTTAGTAAGCCAGGACCCATTACTGTGACCTCTGGAACCAATTTAGCTGGGCAGAGGGTCTAAACACTGTTTATCACACTGAAAAAATAGGTTTGGGAACTACCACTCAAATATTTGTGGTAACTTTTAACTAACATAGACAATGAATAAACTCTTCCCTTTGATCTTTCTGTAAAATTCAGAAGTAATGAAGACCAAATGTGAGACAGAGGGAGAGGTTGTGTGGGCTGGGATTGAATCTGTGGTAAAGAGTGCCAGTGTAATTCAGTTAGGTCCTAACTTGTGTGG
The DNA here is from genome assembly GCA_910950805.1 of Acrocephalus scirpaceus scirpaceus. Classification (NCBI taxonomy): domain Eukaryota; kingdom Metazoa; phylum Chordata; class Aves; order Passeriformes; family Sylviidae; genus Acrocephalus; species Acrocephalus scirpaceus. The sequence continues at coordinate 45,123,457 of OU383779.1, forward strand.
TGTCCGGGGAACTTTGAACCCCTGGGAGGACTTTGCTTCAAGTGAAGTGGACGGAAATGGCAACTTTTTGTTTGTTTTCTTCTATTTTAGACTGAAAACAGATGTAATTTAATTCCAAAGCCGTTGCACTGACCTCAGGGCTGAGGTGTGGAGAGGTCAAACAACTTCCCCATGTCAAACAGGATGTATGTGGCATAGCCACGAATAGATTCCAAAGTACTGGTCCCATGTCATAACTGTAAGGCCATTCTTAGTGTGACAAGAGCTGTTCTATTTTAGGCAGATTCAATCATTTGTCCAAGTTGTCATTATGGCTTAGCTATAATAGTGGCAGAGGACATGAACTCTAGGTACTTTTAGTAGAAAGCTGTGAATATGTCAACTGAGATCCAAGTCTGTAATTCCCTGCTGAAATTCAGGGGAAGACTGTTCATGCAACATGTGGTGAAGTCTCTTCCCAGGAGTTCTGTGTCTTTGTGTTTTAGAAATATTTCCTGATGATCTGTATTTCTTGGTAATTCTGCTTTCTGTCCCAAGATCTAAAAGTGCGAAGAACCATCCTATTATATTCCTATAAAGCAATTTAGAAATTAACTTCTGTTTTACAGAGGAGGACAGGAAATGAAACCTCCTCAACTATTTTCATAATTAGGCAACTGAATCAAGGAGGCTCAGTTCTCAGAGCTGCATGTGGCTCAGCAAACAGGAACGGACTCGTCAAACAACTGCTGAGCGTACACTTTACACAGATTGTTTACTGTTTAAAATAAAATCTTAAATAAAAGGACAGGATGAAATCTAAACTTGGTTGTATTAATCCATATGCAATAGAACACTGTTCTGTAACCTGTGGCTGCTCCCAAGGCTTATTGGCAGGCCTCTAACCACGCTTTCCTGTTTATTGAAAAATGTTTTCCATGCACTGCCTCCCCAGACCGGCAGACACTGAGCCAGTGAACTGCACCAAGCCTCCCTTACCCTTTCTAGCAGTTGCCTTAAAGCCAGGCAGAAGCCACTGTCTGAAAGTATTGTTTTCTCTACTGAGCCTCAGTTTGCAAACATGTTCATGAGAATTTTTCCAGCTTGGAAAGTAAGCCATTTATCAAAGATTATACAGGAAATTAGTGACAGAAGAAGGAGTACAATTAGATTTCTTTACAAGACCTAGACTTGAACTGCAAGACTCTTTTGACTCTGGAAATTTATTAATTTCAGAGTCATGTATTAAGAGATTATGTATTTTAAGACCACAGAGAAACACCCCTGCTGAGTTATGGTTAATGGAAAAAATCTGTGTCCTCATTGATGTAAACCAGTGTAACTCCACTGACAATCATCTACTGCTTATCTTTTTCAGGACAGGGCTTAACACCACAAGTCCTGCTATAGAAGTGATTCATATATGTCAATGTCAGAAGTAAAAGTTTTTGAGCTCTGCAAATGTAATTGGCAGTCTTTGCTGAGCCTTAGCCATAGAGTCTAATTTCAGCATCTGTGCACTGGGAGCAGTGGTAAACAATGTTCCTTCTGCTTTTTTACTCCCACTGCTAAAGAGTTCCCTGCATTGAAGACTAGAGTTAGAGATGAGAAAAATATAAGCTTGGAAAAATAATTGCATTCTAAAGGTGTAGTCTTTCATTGGAGTTTTAAACTACAGGAGTCTTGGGAAATATTTAGCATTTATTTGGGTATGTGTTTTTTTCTCCTGCGATACATCCACTTTAAAATGCTAAATATAAAATTAACATTGTTGGGCAGTAGGCAAATGTTTATCATTGTCATTATAGTTGGAATTTTTTTTGTTTAGTCGCATAAATTTGATTTGAAGGTATAGTTTTTTGTATAGGCAAACCCACTTAACAATCCACTTATTAACCTGAATGTCCTCTGAAACTGTCCAAATATAATGTTCCAGATGTTAGTGGTACTGCTCTATGTTTATACTCTTCTCTCAGCAGCTGTTAAGCTTTTTGAAAAAATTACTCAGATGGGTGGTAGTGGTATTTAATGCAGAATCCGCCCCCAAGGGGCATGTAATTACATAAACACAGCCCAATAAGTATCCTTTATCAGGACAGCAAACCAAATAACATTCTTTCAGCCTGATGTAAATCACAAATGCTATCACAGCCTCTTGACAGAACAGGCTGTGCTGACTCTTACTACATATTTTTTTAATCAAGAGATATAAAATTACACAACCTTTTTTTTTTGCTTCCCTGTCTATCCATCTACAAATGAGAAGTCTAATCCTGCTAATACGTGTGCACATGCGTAGCTTCACTGGTGTGAGTAATCCTTTCAAACTGAGGGAACTACTTTTTGGAGGAAAGGTAAGTACAGGAATACGAGTTTGCAGATGTGGTTCTGCTGACAGTGTGCTCTGGAGACCCCTCTCCTGCTGTCCTTAGCATGCTATAATTGATGGAATTACAGGAATGCAGGGCTGAGTTCCAAAAGCGCGGGATGAATTTTGGTTTCGGAATGGAGGTAGCACTCAGAAATTTAGTGGTAACGTAAATCATAGTACAGCTAATTGACTGCTCTCAGGCACAGGTCTTCAATGCAGCGGAGTCCAGCCAAAAAATGCAGCTTTAAATGATGACAGACTTTAGCAGAATAGTTGTTTTGATCATTGCAGAGACTTTTGTCTGACTGTAGCCACCTGTGATGTGCTGCACCTTTGTCTACACTGCAAACTAAACACTGTGAAATAATACTGTGAAATAACTTCTGACTGCTTTTCTTTCTGTTGTTCAAACTTTTCCCTGTCTCTTTTCCCATTAATTTTTCCCCCCCTCAGTTTTGGTTTATGTTCCACTTTCCCCTCCCCCTCACCTTCCCTCCCACCCACAGAAAGAATTTCTGTGTGAAAAATTATGTTGTGTTTGCAAGTTCCAGAAGCTTTTGCAACAGAAGAAAACTGAGAAAATTCTGTAATTCTGCCTTAAAAAAAAAAAAAGGACACACAGATATTTTCATTTATAGCTCTTACAGTGTGTTTTTTGTTCATAGGAAGCTTTATTTCATTTGTTACCTGTTTCTCAGCTCACTGGTGGAACCACAGCATGTATTATCCTTGCAATATGCTCTATATATTTCCTTCTCTACATTCTTTGCTGTGTTAAAGAAATCCGGTATGTCAAATAGGCCTGAAAATCATCATTTCTTGATACAAAGACATACATGAAAGAGATAAATAAACTCATGAACTTTTAGTTGTTGGAGAAATTGCTGTCTGTCATTTTGTTAACTATAATTTGAGGCAGGGGTGGTGGGTGAAATTTTATAAAAATGGCTTCCTAGCATTTAAAGTGATTTTTTTTCCTACATAGGTGTCTAATGCTCCTCTGATTTTAGACAGATATAATCCATAAAACTTGCTTTACATAGGAACAGAACAGTAAAATGTGAAACCTGACCAGAAAAGAATAGCACAATCATACTTCAGTAAAACTTTGCATCTGGTCTCCTAGAAATTTATCAGTGATACTGTGCTCAGTGCTGTCTGTTAAGAAATTATTGTAAGGAAAACAGTTCTTGAAGATTTCAAGTTCTGCTTTGATTTAAACATTTCTTGAAATGTCTGTGGCCAAATTTCTTCAGGAGTTTTGTGCTAGCAACTGACAGATGAAAGGTGACAAATATGCCAAACTAAGGCAATGTTTTTGGTTTATGACCGAGAACTTAAAAGAATTGCAGTTTACTATTTACAGTGCAGTAAAACATTTCTCCTTTGACCATTTCATTTCTTTTCTTCCCCAGAAAGCCACTCTGCAACATGACATTTGAAGATTTTGAGAACTACTCTTATTTCTACGATCTGTCTGAGGAAGATGAGTCACCTCAATCCTCCCTCAGCATTGCCCATATCATTTCCCTTTTCTTTTACAGTGTGGCATTTCTGCTGGGAGTGCCAGGTAATGCCATTGTCATCTGGTTTATGGGCTTTAAGTGGGATAAATCTGTTTCCACACTCTGGTTCCTGAATCTGGCCATTGCAGATTTCATTTTTGTTCTCTTCCTGCCCCTCTATATTACATACGTGGCAATGGGCTTCCACTGGCCTTTTGGGAAGTGGCTCTGCAAAATGAACTCATTCATTGCACTGCTTAATATGTTTGCCAGTGTTTTCTTCCTGACATTCATCAGCCTTGACCGCTACATCCGCCTTGTCCACCCAGTCTTTTCCTACAAATACAGGACTGTAAAGAACACCCTGGTTCTGAGTGGGGTCATTTGGATGTCAGCTGCAATTATTGGTGGCCCTGCCCTATACTTCAGAGACACGGCTACAGTTCTCAACAATGTCACCATTTGCTACAACAACTTCCATGTGCATGACAGAGAACTTATTTTGCTGACACATCACATTCTCATCTGGGTGAGGCTTGCATTTGGTTACCTCTTTCCTTTAGTGACAATGGTTATTTGCTACTCACTGCTGATTGTCAAAGTGAAGAGGAGAACTGTATTGACTTCTAGCAGGCTTTTCTGGACCATCACTGCTGTAGTTGTAGCTTTTTTTGTCTGCTGGACACCATATCATATATTCAGCATTGTGGAGCTGTCTGCTCACCACGATGAAAACTTGCATGACTTACTACAGGAGGGCATTCCCCTCTCCACTGGCCTTGGTTTCATCAACAGTTGCCTCAACCCAATCCTCTACGTTCTGATTAGCAAGAAGTTCCAAGCCCAGGTGAAGACCACGGTGTCTGAGGTGCTGAAGCTGGCCCTGTGGGAGGTGAGCCGCTCGGGGACGGTCAGTGAGCAGCTCTGGAGCTCAGACAACGCGCCTGTGCACTACTGTGAGACTGCCCAGTGACTGCTCCTGCCACCAGCTCTCTCCAAAAGAGCTGACAGGAGATTTGGAGTGTTCTTGACTTCACATCTGCCAGTCAGATGTGCATCTTTGCATATACAGTTTTCTGTAAACAGCTGGCTTAATTGCACTTGCTGCTTTAATTGAAAGGTTTTTAAGGGACATATGATTTGGATGTGTGCCCTTGCAATGCACATACAGCCTGAACTGAAAGTTATCAGTGTAGCTGGAATTACTTTAACTGGGCTTTTGATGAGGAATGTTGCTGTAATCCTGTTGGTTTGCTGTGGCTCCATACCTCACTGATATGAAAAGAACACATAATAAAAATATTCCTCCTTGTCATTGCTAATACCACTCTTAATTGAGGCATTCTCATCCAAGAGGCTGTGGCTGTACATCACTGGGTCATGAGTCTCCTGATTGCCTACTGCTGCCCCAAGGAGGAATCCCCTGGCTATATCTCACCTAAATGAAGCTATCAGTGGCTCCACTCTGCAGCTGGAGAAGGATCTCAAGATGGAGAATGCTGAATTGCTGCCTTCTATTGTCGAAAAAGAAAAATATGGAAATAAAACCTGTCTTCTCCCAATGCTCTTTATCTTATATTCAAAACTAAGACAGGAGACCGTGTGTTTTCTCGTCACTTATTGTATTTTTAGCTGAGTGCAAAATACTGAGCAGATGTTTCATATAAATATTAGGCTCATTCAAAATGTGCAAAGAATTAGTGAAAATATTTCTTACATAAGAAAAGCTTCTGTGGCACACTTCTTTTTCTATGTTTAAAATTTTAGTCCTACAGAGGTTTACAACTATTGATTGCTCTATATTACTCTTTCAAGCAAAAGTAAAGAAATAATATAACATTTTGTTTGCCTTAATGTCAAGCTTAAAAAAATGGGTGGAGTGAATTCATCAGTATTCTGTTACAAGTCTGTAGCCAAATCCAGGCTTCTTTTCCAAATAAGAGGCAAGACAGTTCATCCAGGAAATGGAGTCCACTCCCATAAGAAAGATGAAATAGTCCCAGTTATGCTGTATTCTGTTCCAACTTGTTGCTTGCTGCAGAATCACACATGCACCAATGCAAATATATATACATATATATATATATATATATCTGTACTATGTGGAGTGAACCAATTTCTGATGCAATACCACTTAATTAAAAAGTTGAATGTGGGACAAAACTCCACTGAAAGAAGAAGCATAGAGCTTTAGGTAAATTTGAACTGTTTTTTTCCAGTTATTGGCCTATACATATAGAATAAAACTGACTTTCAGATCATTTACCTAGTTTATATGGCCTGCCAACACATAAGTAGCATTTATGCTGTAATTGAGGCCTTATATGTAAATAGATTTGCTTTTGTATAAAATATTTATGTATGCATGAGCACATCCAATATTGGTAGCTGCACATGTAGAAACAGCCTGACTGTGGTCTGTAACTATTTCTTTGGGCTCTAGTTTCAGAGTCTGAGAGAGTTAGGCAGGATCAGTGGAATTTCAGTGTATTTCCCTTTGGGCTGAAAAGCTGGTAAGCAGCATTCTTCCTTTGAGTCATTTGCTGCCTGGTACATAGTTGCTCATCATAATATTTTGGCACTGTTCTGCTGTATGTGCCTAAATCAAACATCTTGCAGTTTTTCTTCACATGTTCCCTGACATCTTTCTAAGAATGATGTTCTTTCCTGGCTGTAGTCCAAGTGAAGTAATAAAATTTTGTTGTTTCCAAAGAGCATGTTCATTTGCTTTTCTTAGCAGCAATGTATGGTGACTGGCTTTTCTTATAACAGCTCCTTCCCAAAGATTTTGGAAGGTGAAATGAAGCCCTGGCCCTTTCTACTATGGGATTTAAAGTTCATATCAGCTTTTTTCAGCTGTGTGCACACATGTTCCTATGTACAGCACATAGACTGATTCTCAAATGGGAGAGCATATATGTCCCTCTTGCATAAAGGATCAGAAAGTGTGGCCTGAAACAGACGGGAGAAAGAGAGAGGATAGAATTGAATAATGCCAAAATCAGCCTTGATCTATGGCATTAAGTGGATTAACAATTGTGCAATGTAACTGCTACTGTTCACACCAAGATCAGTTACAGAATTATCTAAATAATTTCTTTCAGAGTGATGCAAGATATCTAAACAAAACAGATGGTGTTTTAAGTTTCTGTTTCCAAAGAGTCTCCAAAACAATACCAACAATTCCTGGCTGCTTGGACTGAGGAACGCTCATGCGACCCACCACAATGGAATAAAAGGGCCAGAAAAGGGAAAGGAATTTATGTCATCATGCAAAGAGGTACTATAGAAATAGCTTTTGACACATTTCATAATGGACAGGTTCTGGTTACTTTTATCTTCTTCCTGGACAGTTTGTGTTTCCAAAGGTTTTTATGTAGATTAGTTTCTGTTAAAACTGTTTTCCCAGTATTCCCATATTGAAGTTACAGAATTTTCTACTGATCTCTCTGTTACAGGATGCACTTGGGATACTTGCCTAATTTATTCCAGGGTGCCAATTTTTCACAGGCACAATGACACAGTAATATACCAGCACATACCCAAACACTACTCAAAACCCTAACACAAATATATGTGGATTGGGTGGAATATTCTTGCCCACATACCTACCTATTTTTTCACTGGGAACACTGTGTTCTCTAGGGTTTTTTCCTTTTGTTTCTGTGCATCTTTCTTTTTAATATTATGAAAAACGCTGCCAAAACCCAACACACACAAGAAATCTCAAGAGCCAAAGAGTTCGTATGTGCATGCTTAGCACAAATGTAACACACACAAATGCAGTCTGGCAGGTCACATGGATGACTCAGCGCTGTATTTTAACAAAGTTGTCATCTATAAATCAAACCATTTTATCCACTCAGGGCTTTAATTTGAAAGCCAAGAATAGCGTATCAAGGTAAGCAGCACTTTGAATGGGAAGTCAGAGTGACGGCCAAGATAATAAAACCTGTATTTTTACAGGCAGAATTTTTAATAATTTGTTTTTCTGATATGGTGTTTGCCAATTTCTTGCTTTTAACAGCACCATGACAGAATTGGTAAAACTAAGGTAAAACTAAGCTACATGATTTAACAGAAGCAACAGCTAGAGAATTGCCACAAAAAGGTACTGTTTAGGAGTTAGGTTTATGGAAGGTGGCAAGTGAGCCTGTAACAATACTCACTTTCAGATCTTTAACTGTGCTTTAAGCCTCTAGCAGACAGATTTTTTTTCCTGAGACAAATTATAAACAAAGCTCTTACATGATCTGAAGTTGGCAGACCTTTAACAAGGAGAGAGGACCTGCTGTGCCAGATAACCACACAGGTGCTCTGTGAAAAAAATGACAAGAAGAGTTATTTAAGCTGCTGCTGTCAGACTTCTGATGCTGGGTATCTTCATCTCAGAGTGACCAATGCGGCACATAAAACGATTCCATTTCATGGTCACAATAAATCCTGTCAGTCCAATGCAAGGCCTAGAATTATGAATTTGTTTAGAAGCTTCACAACTTTGACAGCTTCTACATTTGTATCATTCCTATAGACAGTTTTTGGGATTTGTTCCTGATAGGTTCTTTAATCACTAAAAGAAATGTCAAAATCAATCTAGAAAGCAATCTGAGTAAACGGCTCAAACTGCTATTCATTTCACTACTTTTTATATCCTTTATGTGTTTGCATTTTCAGCTTTTTTTTTCTTGTTTGAGTGATGGGCACGTATCAAGTTTATCGAGTAAATCAGGCAGACCGCTGCAGTGGCTGCAGCCCGTGGGTAACTCCCGATTCCCGCCCCGCTCCTCGGGCGGGAGCCGCTCCCGGGGCACCGCCGGGCTCGCAGCGCCCCCCAGAGGCCCCGCCCGTGCCCCGCATGGAAGCGGCTCCTCAGCAACCGAACGTGCTGTGTAATTAACACACAAAACTCCACGTAGTATCTTTGCAAATGTTTCCAAGCTTCAGAGGAAACAACTACAAAAAGTTTCAAGTCTTAGAACAGGTGAGACGGTACCAGGGTAGTCTCAGGCCTTATCTCTAGAGCACTGCAATCACTTTGAACTTAGCTTCCTCTCACTCTCACTGGAGTTTTAGCTGTCAACAAAAGCCATTGTGTATTTGGTTAGTCACCACCCTTACTAAACAAAAGGAATTTATACTCCTGTTTACACCCACTAAAACATTGCTTGTACTTTGACTGAGCCCTGCTCCTTTCCCTTAAAACCATCCCTCCCCTCCAGAGGAATTCCAGACATTTCCAAAGAATTAATTTCCTCAGCTTTGGAGGAAAGGGTATTTTAATATTTTAAAGCCATGGTAATGTTAACTCTGAAGTGATGCTTTGCCCATGCTCCTGGGTACTACAGGGAGATGTCAGAGCAACCCTGAAATTCAGCTACAGCTTCTACTTTATCCATTAAGAAAACCTTACATCTGTGAGCTGGATTACTCTAAGATTCTGAAACAAGCAGACACTGCACATTTTTTGCAACAACATTTATTCTAGATATATCAAGACTTAAATCTTATTGAAAGCAGCTACATCCATTGATTGTACATAATCTTCAAAAGCTGTTATTCTCTCTTCCAGCATATCTGTTCCAACTTTATCATCTTCAACAACACACTGGATCTGAAGCTTTTTGATACCATAGCCAACAGGTACTAGCTTGGCTGCAAAATAAAATAAGGCATTTAGTACTCCTTAATTGGTGGACTCTCTTAAAAACACAGACTAAGAATGAACTGACCAAAGCAATTTGCAGGGATAAAAACAGCCTTTGGCCCACATGGACCATCTAATTAACCACCCAATATTCATTACAACTGATTGAAAAGGTTTCCTTCTGTGGACCTCCACTTCTTCCCCAAACCAGTGATGTGAGTGGGTAAAGGTGTTTGCTGCATCAGGAATTGTACAGGGAGATGCAGGATAGCAGAATAAGTTTTATAGCTTTTAAAATCTGTATTTGAATCTTAACCAGGCCACTGCACTAATACACCTTCTCTGACCACATAAAGACACTCAAGTACTGTAGTGCTGCAGTTCCCTTGTTACAGCTACCCACATTTCAGAGATCAGAAAACAGTGATCACAAGTCCAACTACTCATACACTATCCCAAGGGCCTGCACTCTTCCCTCCCCCTGCTTTGAAATTTCCCCATACTTACAAGATCCCCAGACCAGGCCATCTGCTTGAATGCTTCTAACACACTCCTCTAATTTGGCCATGTCTGTCTCATCATCCCAAGGTTTCACATCAAGCAAGATTGACGACTTGGCAACAACAGCTGGTTCTGGGGGAAGAAAATCACCATGAAAAGGTAGCAATCTTTCAAAAACTCATACTTGCAAATTGGTTTTACAAGAGCAGCTTATCCAATTTCATGAACAGGAACCTGCTCACATTGCTGTGACAGGCCTCTGGTACCAATGTACATTTCTGAAGAACTGCACCTCACATCTCAATGTTCAATATTGTAGATACATAATGCATACACAGATTTAAGTAGCTGACAGTGTTTGTTACATAGGAAGTCCTTTTCAGAACATCTGAGAAGGAGCCTAATGCTCTGTAACAGTTTATTTTCCACAGGAGGAATACTGCAACTGCTACAGTTCTGAACAGTTCCAGGCCAGTAGCTGTGGAGTAGCTTTTTTTTTTTTAAAGAAAATCCTCACTTTATCTCCATTTATGTAGAAAGCTTAGTCTCTGAAAAGAAAAAGGAGTGTATGAATCAGAACAAAAAGCATGTTAACATTCCTATTTGCTATGGGAAGGCTGAGCTCACCGGCAATTCAAGTGAAACAAATCATTCCTGTCTCGTTCCAGTCAAGTGGATCTATTATTACAGTTAATGAGTGTTTCTAGCCATCCTGTTCAAATGCATGAAAATTAACTCAAGCGTAAAAGATTAGGAAGTTCTCAGCACACATACTTTTGGACTTCTTTGATTCATACTGGGCCAGACGTTCTTCCCTCAGTTTCTTTGCTTCTTCACTTTCCTGAAAGAGAAATTTGCAGTTATGGAAAAGCACCAAACCTCTGCATCTTCAAGTGCTACCAAACTGACTGGCATCTACTCAGATAAAAACAAATCATCACAACTGTCAGCCGAAAGATGGTGATTTTTTGTTTTACTCATCATGTAGCCAGTCAAAGTTGGACCGTCCACTGCATTCCAACACATTTTTTGAGTTTTTACCTTCCAAGCTTTCCTACTCTACAGAGATAGCTACACTTGAAAATTGCAAGTAGGACCTATTATCAAGGTCAGAAATGTAAGTAACTCCAACTAGGTCAAGGTGAAAATTTGCATACCTGTGTTAATTTCTAAAAAGCAATAAAAACAATACAAAATGGTCACAAGTACCTCCTCATCATCAGATCCAAAAAGGTCAATGTCATCATCATCTTTGCTATCCGTGGCCGCACCTGTTGTGTCCTCAACATCAGCAGGACCATATTTTCCCAAAGCCTTTTTTACTCCTGGCAAGCTGAAAATAAAACAGATATCAGGACACTAAAATTCAGTACAATCACTCCGAGTTTATCCATACACCTACAAATGCACTTGTAATGAAAACCTTGTGCTAAAAAGAGTAAAAATCCAATTCTGCTACTTGAAATCAGAACCTCATGAAAGACAGTCCCCAATGCTCCTGACATGCCAGCTGAGTAATTTGTGAATATGGACTTGCTGTAGCTCATCAAATCTGGCATGATCCTGCCAGTTAAGTATATCGATAGGAAAAGCCTTCTTATTAGAATCCCTTATCTGCATTGTGTTCCAAGAGGAATTACCAACTTCTTGTTCATGTTTCTCTAGAACTACTTTCACTTGTTTAAAAACTAGGAAGTAACTGAAAACGCATTACTGCAAGGTGATTACTACTTTTTCAAGTTTCAGTGAACACTTCACCCTAAACCTTCACTCTTAATAGCACAAGGGACCAGGACTCCCTAAATTTACCTTCTTTTGCAGCTCATATACTCCTATTCTATTATCTTAGAATAAGCTCCTAGTTGTCTTGCTAACGTGAGCTGCTGCTGTTACTGGAGTCATAAAACTAGCTTTTGATTTCAGGAACAGTAAGCAGTTTCCACGGTGGACTTCGTGAAACCACTTCAGAATCTCAGTCTCCTTTAGCATTACAAAAGCTTCAGAAGCGGACTGGAGACTGAGCCACCCATCTTTGGAAGCGCTTCCTCCGAGGACAGAGGCTCAGAGAAAGCAGCGTAGCAACACTGACCCTACCTATGCTGTACGTTTTCAGAGAGGCCTGCAGTCTCCATGGATCATCAATACATCACCTTTCATGAACACTTAAAAACACTAGAAAAGAGATACTATTTCTTTTCGTATCTCCTTTTCTTTTAATGTCCTTCGGTACTGCAAATCATTAATTTTGTGCTTCGTACTGACAGAAGAGATCTGCTCTGTTTCTGGAGCTGTCTGTGATCCAACAACACAAAATGCCACGTGGTGCCACTAAAAACCGGTTGTGTTCAAACCCGATGAAATAAACGCAACAATTTGTAGGCTAGTTCAGGGAGATACTGCAACTTCGGAATTTAACCATACCTTGCCTTTTGCTTTTCATACGACTTAATATGATTGTACCACCGGAGAGCATGGAACAAATCTGCAGGCGGCGGGGCAGCGATCGCTTCGAAGACTGCTATGTCAGCCTGCGAAGGGACGTACCTGCGAAGAACAAGCCAAATTAACTCCCCTGCTGGGGGCACGCAGGAACACGTGGAGCAGCGGCAGCCGCCGAGCAGCGCCGCCCGTGCAGCTGCTGGGGTGACTCAGGGCCCTCCCGCGTCCCCACCGCTTGTCTCCGCCAGGCCCGACTCACTTTCCCCACACCCCGGCAACCCCCCGCCTCCTCTCACCCCTCGATGTAGCTCTTGTCGGCCAGGAAGTCATTGAGGACGCGGAGGCCCGCGGCGGACTTCAGGTCCCCGAAGCCCATGGCGGCAGCGCGCGGCCCACACGCTGCGCCCGCCCCGACCGCCACCGCCGCGGGAAAAGGCCTCGCCGCGCCTGCGCCGGCCTTATATAGTGCCGGTATTCCTGCGCGGTACCGCACGCAAGTGTATTCCTCCGCGAGAGCGAGCCGCGAGGTAGCTCCTCACGGGTCGGCTGCTGCAGCGCAGGGCGTGCAGCGGACGGGACACCAGAGGTGCGGGAAAGCGTCGAAGTAATAAAAGCGAGGCTGACTATAAACCCTAGGAAGGTTTGCGGCGTTACAGGGGTTTTGTAACATTGCACTATCGCCACACCCCGCCCCCCTCAGCACAACGGAAGTTGCCGGAGTTGGGCGAAGAAAGAGACGGAAAGGGACGGAAATTGCCGAGGAAGGGCAGTGCGTATGACGGTGGCCGAAAGGCTGTGGGCTAGCGGCGGAAATTGCCCGTGTCATCGTTCGCCGATAGCTTGCCGGAAATACCCGAAGCCGTTCGCTCCGGAGGTTGCCGAGCGCGGACTGCCCTCTCCGGAGATTGCCGAAGAAGGCTCCGGAGATAGCCGAAGGAGGCTGAGGGAAGCGGCGGAAAGGCCCGAGGCCGCCGCCATAGAGGCCGAGGCGGAGCGCAGCCGTCCCGCGGCGCCGCGGCCCGTCCCGCGCCAGGTAACGGCGGTGCCACTGCAGGCGGGCTCGGTGGGCGCGGGTGCCGCTGTTCCGGGCGCCCCGCCCGCCGTCGCTCCCGGTGTCCTTGACCGGGAAGAGCCGGGCGGCGGGCCGGGGGCTGCCCGGCAGGCGGCGGCGGCTCCAAGGTGACCCCCGCGCCGGGCAGCGCTGTCGCCGACCGTGCCCTCGGCCCCGGGGACGGCGACACCGGGCCCGCCGTCGCCGAGCTGCGCCGTCCGGTCCGTGGGAGAGCGGGGCCAGGGCCGGCGCTCCGCTGCAGGCGGAGAGGCCGCTCGGTGACATTCCTATGTGTGATGTATGGATTGTTAGAGAATCATAGCTTGCGTTTGAAGGAGATAACTCACTCTCCCATAACTGTACATATAGGTGTGCATACATGCTCCTTTGCAACTGGTGTAGAAGTTTTTACTCTGCCTGTTTAAAACTTGCCGGCAAACATTTGAACTGACAACAACAATGCTCTTTTCTCTCTTACCAAGGCACCATGCTTCGACTGCTTGCTGTCCCCAGGACCTTAGCTGGGGTCACCCAGTCCTCCAGAGTATGTGGTAAGCATCTGTAACTTAATGTCTGGATCACTGGTGATAAATGTATGTGCAGTTCGTTTATCGAAGGGCACATATGCATACTTGGTTTACAGGCTGAGAGATTCTGTCTTGCACAATTCTTGGTAGAATCGGGATTCTATCAGCACTCTGTAACTAAAATCAGGACTGGGGGGGTCTGATGGTTTCCATCTAGCAGTAAGTGAAAGTGTTCTCTCTTTGTTTTCTTTTTCCATGTCCTTCAGGGCGTACAACTGCAACAGCAGCCAGCAACCAAATAGAGGTGTTTGTGGATGGCCACCCTGTATTGGTGAACCCTGGAACCACAGTACTGCAGGTGTGGGGAATGGCATTCTCAATTTTTTGGGACTTCCCATCTCACTTCTTGGCAGTGTGTTCTGTTCCATACAGCAAAAAGCCACCTTTTTTTTTTTGTCACCTGCCTTTACATTGTTTCTTGTAATTCTTTGGGGGTGTTTTAACTGTGATGCAATTTCATGTGACAGAGATCCTTGGAATTCAGTGTTTGAGGAAGAAAAACGTGCCATGGTTGCTTGAAAGAAGATGCATGCAGCATCAATTCCAGCTGCAAAACTTTATGCAATGCAATAACAGACTTTGATAAATTCTGGTTGAGTTTCTATCTCTGAACACTCTGTGTTCTCATAGTCTTTCAGAACCTGTACATTTTGTGTCTTGTTACAGTGTGTGTCTTGGGTAAATGAGGATTTGTCTCCTTTTGCTTATTAGTTGTTACGATTCAGAGTGCTCTTCCTTAGCTGCTTTTATTATTCTTGGTGTGGGAAGAAAGGGAACCTGGATCTCCCAGCCTGTACTGTGCATTCTCACTTTACAGGCTAAAATTTCAAGTATTTTAGTTTTTAAAAAATTCCTTTTTTAATAAGAAGCCATTAAATGAAGATGTGGTATAATGAGTTAGAACATTAAAATATGCAATTTATTTCAAGATATAGTCCTTCCTCTTTGGATACAAGTTCCTAATTTATCTAGGCATTAGAATGCCCCCAGCAGGAACCCAGTGTAAATTTTTCTTAAATGCTAGTTTTTTTAAACTAGGTTTTCAGTTCAGCTAATATGCTTCTTTTTGGTAGAAAATTGTCAGAAAAACTAGATCTTGTTGGAGTTTTTTTTTATTAAATTAGGTGGTAATTCTTCTGGCAGGCATAGCTATAATGCTGTAACATAGATCCCATTAGCGGTGGGGGTTTTATGCAGGAAAAGCTGTCTTCATCCGTTCTCTGGAAATCTGTTGGCTCTGTCCTCCTGTCTCTTCTTCTGTTATGCTGTCTTTGAGTTTGGGGTCTGCTGAAGTTGAAGATGACTGTGCTGAAGTACCTTTGTACACAGTATCTGTGTTGTTGAATTACCAGGAATCATTATGCCCATTGTTGCTCTCTTTATGTTTTTCAATTTTTACTTTCATGTGCCGTTCCTTAAAGAGTGTGTATTCTTTAAAAAGTTACTTGTATTGCTAGTGCTCTGTTTCAGAGAATTCTCTCTATTATTGGAAGAAAGAATGAAAGAGAGGTCAGTTCTCATTTCCTCAATCACTTACAAAGGTTAGAGAAACTATATTTGTTTTGTTCTGTCACAATTTTTTATTTATGGTCACTTCTTAAGATGAAAGGTCAAGTACACTCTATTCTTGAGCACTGATAGTGTTACTCTTTGAAAAGCTGCATAGTGTTTTCTGAGGTTGAACTGAAAAATCTAAGAAAGATTTAATTTTCCTTTGTTTCTTATTTTTTTTATAGGCTTGTGAAAAGGCTGGAGTTCAGATACCTCGTTTTTGTTACCATGATCGTCTCTCTGTTGCTGGAAACTGTAGAATGTGTCTTGTGGAAATAGAGAAAGCTCCAAAGGTATTGTGTTTCATAGGAATTGCAATATGGAACTCAATAGGATTTTTTTTGCTGTGCTCGGGCCTATTAAATCTTGTAAATAGTTGTTGTCATTCAAATGCTCAAAGCAGTTTTTTCTCATCTTCCCACTGGACTGCAGTGATTGCTTATGAGTCAGAGTTCAGTTCTCAGGTTATTATGGACTACCTTGCTCTTGGACATGAGCATTTGATAGCTGTGTGTTTGCTGTTAGATGCATTTTATGCTTTGTAGTTCGAGCTTCAGCCACACATTTTCAGCTGATACTACAGAAATAATAAACTCCAGATAACGTATGAATTTAGCTGTAGGATTAGTACCTGCAGGTTCATTCTAAGTAAAGACTGCCATTAGTAGTTTATATTTTAATGCATTGATATCTGTTGTCAAATAGTTGATTTCAGGAGTGAACACTGTCTTCAGCAGTACTGAGAAATCTTTTGGAGTTCAGTCTTAGATACACATTTATACTCACACATAAAATTTTTTAGCTCACCCCAACTTCAATTCCACCATTTGAACTTTGTGTGTGTAGAAATGTTATCACTAAAGGTGGAATCGTGATGTGACTGAAAAGTAAGAGGGATTTGTTTACTAAGCAGGAATTTTTTGTTAATCTTGAGAAGAACACTACTTCAAGACTTTATACAAGCTTTGTGCAAATAAATGATTCATGCTCTGAACTTCGGTTCTAGAGGTTTTCTAGATGTCTGCTGAAGCTCTTTGATTTGCCTTTGATTACACCTGACATTCTTAGTGCTGTAATTGCTTAAATTGGGACTGAAAATTGTAGATTTTTAAACTTCAAATAAATCATGACTAATTTCAACTTTTTTATATAGCCGATCATTATTAAATATGGCTTCTAGTGCCCTTATCAGTTAAAAGTTTTTTTTTTTCCTTGCAGACCTCTTTATTTCTCTTTATTTATAACAGATATCTGTATTAGAACTGGGGGGGAGGAGGTGGGGGTTTGTGCCAATGCTGAGAAGAAATATATTGTGTTCATGCTTGCTTTTTATGGTGATTGCAGCCAGTTGCTGCTTGTGCCATGCCAGTTATGAAGGGCTGGAATATACTGACAAACTCTGAGAAGTCCAGGAAAGCAAGGTACCTTTCTTTTAGCCTCCTTTGGCTGATTGGTTATACTATCTGCTAAATGATGTTGACATTAACTTCATTCTCTGAACCCAACAGAGAGGGTGTAATGGAGTTCCTGCTGGCAAATCACCCACTGGACTGTCCTATCTGTGATCAGGGTGGAGAATGTGATCTACAGGTACAATATGCAATTAAATTATATAGAGTTATGTATAATGCTCTTGTCTTAGGTGAAATTGTGCTTTCCACCAGCCTGGATATGTGTGTGTTCTGTTGTCTGTTGTAGGACCAGTCAATGATGTTTGGCAGTGATAGGAGCAGATTTAGAGAGAACAAACGTGCTGTGGAGGACAAGAACATTGGCCCGTTAGTCAAAACCATCATGACTCGGTGTATACAGTGCACTCGATGCATCAGGTAAAGTCCTTTACTTTCACTGAGGAGAGTAGTAAGCAGGCATATTTGTGTCAGTTTGTTACTAGTGAGGGAAACCCCATGAGGGGTAGTCAGTTTTTTAAAAAATTCTTTCCTGATGATACTTAAAAATTTTATTTCTGTTAGTGACTGATAGCTGGTTTCCTGGAGCTACCAGACAGGAAATAGAGAAAGATGGCCAGTGCATGAAAGTGAAATCAGAGTTCTGCAGGGCAGAACTGGTCCCATGGTGTTGGTGCCAGAATGGATATGTGACTTCCTCAGCCACAAGTTGTAAGATTTATTTATTTTTGATAGCCTCTGGTAGCCATATTTATGCTGTTCTGTAGCCCTGAGATGCTGTGCTGGCCAATTTGAGCCAGATGGAAAAGAATACAATGTACCCAACTAGTTCTAGAAGGAACTTGTTAGTTAGGACTAATCTTGGACTCAGTTTGTGTAATAGAGTGAGTACTGAACTGCTGTGTTTTTTGATGTAAGTCCCCCTAGTTTCTGTAGCCCTTTCTGAATGAAATTCTGCAGATGATCCTGCATGTGATGGTGCTGACTAATGCATCTAAACAATTGTTTTCTTCTTTCAGGTGTATGAACTAATGTTTTGTCTTAAGAAAATGAGATGAGGGCTGAAAAATGTTCTGTGTTGCAGCTGTACATGCCAGATGTGTTTCTCCTTCTTTGTGCACCTACCAGGTTTGCTAGTGAGGTTGCAGGGGTAGATGACTTGGGAACAACTGGAAGAGGAAATGATATGCAAGTTGGTACTTACGTTGAGAAAATGTTTATGTCTGAGTTATCAGGAAATATTATCGACATCTGCCCAGTTGGTGCTCTTACCTCCAAGCCATATGCCTTTACTGCACGCCCATGGGAGACAAGGTAGGTGTCTTAAGTCATACTGAAGACACAGCTTTCTCTGTTTGTTGTACACTGTATCTTAGAATATGTCCATCTGTGATACCAAGGGTTTCCTCTGATTTTTATTTCCTACGTTTTTGTTGTAGACTTTCCCATAGACTGAATCTAACACAAATTTTGTTACAGCTTATTTAAGAAAAGGAAGACTGTTATAGCTTGTAGACGATTCTTCCCTTATTTTTACCCTAAAATGTTTTGGACTTGTAGGTTGTGCTAATTGCTTTGTAAAAGACACATATAAAGGAAAATACAAATTCATTAACTCACTAATTGTTGAGGATATTATTTAAAATATCTTGTGAAACTAAGCTGTTCAGCTTCAGAGCAGATCTGTGAGATTTTCTTGTTTAACCCTATTCAAGACCCGAAAATATTCAGGAGGCAGAATCACAGAACGTTAAGGGTTGGAGTGGACCTTGAAGATCATCTAGTCACAACCACCCCTGCCCATGGCAGGGATGCCTCTCACTAGATCAGGTTGCTCAAGATTTCATCCAGCCTGGCCTCAAACATAGGGACATGCTGGTTTGACCATTCCAAGGATATTCAAAATCCCCAAGAGCTGTTGCAATTAGTCTGGCGGAGCAGGGGAGGAAGAGGAAGGTGCCCCCCACAGATCGGCTCTCCAGGAAGGTGGAGGGTGTAATTACCAACCGTGTCCGCTGGAAGGCTCCCGAAGCACGGAGCCGGCAGCGGTGCTGAGTGCAAGCACCAGATCAGTGTCTCCACCGGCAATTTTGTCCTATCATAAACCAGTAACACAGTGACAGAATTACATCCTTAACCCACCTTCAGGAGATGATAAACAGCAAACAAGGAACTCATGCAGACAACAAGGTGTTACATAACACAGCTCTGAGAATGTGTGCAGCAACTTTGAGACCAGCACCTGTTAAACTAATATAATGAGTGCTTATAACAAATTTGTTTTCACATGCTCTGGTCAGATCTGTTGTTACCTCAACTCTTCATGCCCCACACTGGATGCTTTAAAAGACTGTTGTGATTTAACTCAGCAGGCAGCTAAATACCACATAGCCAGTTGCTTATTTCAGCCCCCCATGGGGCACAGGAGAGAAAATTAGGGGGGGAATGTAAAATTTGTGGGCTAAATAAAGAGAGTTTAATAGGACAGAAGAAGAAGAAATTTACAATAATGATAAAAGGATTTGAATGTACAAACCAAGTGATGCACACTGCAGTTGCCCAGCCAGTCCCTGAGCAGCAGCCCCCAGCCAGCTTTCCCCCTCATTCACATGCTGGGCTTGCTGCTGTGTGGTGCAGAACATCCCTTTGGCCCACTGGGGTCAGCTGTCCTGCCTGTATCCCCCCAGCTTCTTGTGCCCCTCAGCCTCCTTGCTGGTGGGACAAGGTGAGAAGCTGAAAAGGTGTTGATGTGGTGTAAATGTTGCTTGGTAACAACAAGAACGTCCCTGTGTTATCACAGTATTCACACCCTAAATCCAAAATACAGCACTATACCAGTTACTGTGCAGAAAATCACTTCTATTCAGGCCAAAAATAAGACACTTGTTGCTTATATGGGAGAGACTGCAAGTGGTGTATTTGTTCTTCTAAACAGGAAGGTAGAGTCCATTGATGTTCTTGATGCAGTTGGAAGCAACATTGTAGTGAGCACGAGGACTGGAGAAGTGATGAGAATTTTGCCAAGGCTGCATGAAGATATCAATGAGGAATGGATATCTGACAAAACAAGGTGTGTGGATGTGCTTGTGGCCATGTGTTTATGCATGCATTAAAGGCACACTTCACAGAACCAGATATGTGCACAGTAGCACTGACTTCAGTATTCAGCTGTTAGTATTGTAAAGCTACAGTCAGGAATAATAATTGATGAAATGTGTTTTTTAGTTCTATACTTGAAGTTGCTGAGTTTCCTAATGTTCTGATTTTTGTAACATTTTTTCACAGTAACTTTTATTTCTATTACTGATTGTTTTATGTGTTTTTGAGAAGGAAACTTAAACTTTCAAAGGAAATACTTCTTGGTTTTCTCTTTTCTAAAAGCTTGCAATTAGAAAACTCATTGAATTATACAGAATTATCTTTGTCTTTGCTGTTTTATAATATTCTTGGTGTTCACTTAGGTTTGCTTATGATGGTCTGAAGCGTCAGAGACTTACTCAGCCAATGATGAAAAATGAGAAAGGAGTATTTGTTTATGCCTCATGGGAGGATGTATTAGCTCGTGTTGCTGGTGTGGTAAGAAAAATTTTCAGTATAAGTAGTCTAAAATTAATTTCTACAGCTGGATGTATTAGGAATATTAATATCAAAGGAGTTATATTAAAAATATTTTTTTCTTTAAGGTTAGAGAGGAACATTTGACTGATAATCCATTGTTTCCACTTAGATTTCTTATTTTTACTAGTATTTCCAGTTTCATGGATTGGACCTTTTAAAGAACTTTATCTTATCATGGTTTCATTTGGAGCATTGGGAGAGAAATTACTTTTATTTAAATAGGAAAGTAAACTACTTCTTCAGAAATTTAGGAGGAAGCAATTTTCCCGAATACTCTTATCAATCTGAAGACATCTTTAAATTTATTTAAACTGTGCTATCACCACTTTTGCCATCAAAGACATCATTAAGTCTGAATTGTGCTTTCCTCAGTACTTTCTCTGTGTGGTGATTGATTCTGCAGCTCAAATGAAGTGCTGCATGACTGCTCTGGATTTTGATTAAAAATTTTATGTGGGTGAAGTAGAATTGAATAACTGTAATTGAACTTTCCTCAAGGATGTTTTTGCCCATGGTACAGTAGCAGGGTTTGTTACAAAAGCTATTTCTTCTCAGATAATACCTTTGAGTTAAGTTTACTACCAGAGCTTGTGTTACGGGAGTTTGTATTCTGTCTGCACTGTGGCTTCGTTAAAATAAAAGCGTTCACCAACCTTCCTCTCTCAGCACACCAAATGAGAATTAGCTACACCTGAGTGATAACTCAAGTGGGAGAGACCTGCATAGAATACAGAGGGCTCTTCCTTGCTTATCATGAGTTCTGAAGGAGCTGGAGTTGCTGCCTGGCAGGAATCAGACACCACTGAGCTGTTTGCGCTACTCCAGGCCAGTGTTTGCAGTGCTGGCTTTGGCACACCCTAATATAACAAATATTTACCTGGGCTAAGTGAGAATTTATCTCAGTGGTTTCTTTTGTTTATGTTTATACTTCCTTTCTCTCCAGCTCCAGGCAGTGGAAGGTAAGGAAATAGCAGCAGTTGTAGGAGGGCTGGTGGATGCAGAAGCACTAATAGCTCTGAAAGACCTACTGAATAGAGTGAATTGTGATACGCTCTGCACTGAAGAGATCTTTCCTACTGCTGGAGCTGGGTAAGAGGACAGGCAATGTCTCTCTGTAATTAATATGTTAATAAACTTTCCAGTCTACAGATCAGCTCATGGCAATGTTATGAAATCAGCAGGGATAACAATTGCTGATGCATTAGTAGGATTTATTTGAATTTACAATACATATACAGAGTATTTATGGACTGTGAGTTGATTCATGGTCTCTACTCCAGCAACGGTTGCACACTTTACCCTGTGTTGTACTGTATGTACGGCTGCTGCCGTTTAACAGTCAGTCACTGAAAGCCAGTTACACTCTGTTGTAAGCTGGATAAGTTAATCTATTTCTATTTATGGTGTGAAAACTTTAGTACAGTTATGATTAGTAATTTGGATTGAGAAATCTCTTCTTTCTCTTCCTTTTCTTGAGATGAAAAAGTATTTTGAGCATCTACAATCTTTACCATAGCTTCATTCCTTCCCTCTACTGAATTCTCATCCTCTTTCTTACATCTTTTTGTTATAGCACAGATTTACGCTCTAACTACCTGCTGAATACCAAGATTGCTGGGGTGGAGGAGGCAGATGTCCTCCTTCTGGTTGGCACCAATCCACGCTTTGAGGCACCGCTTTTTAATGCTAGAATTCGAAAGAGGTTCGTATTCCATGGTGGTGAATAAGCATGTGAATCCATCTGGATTTGATACAGTGCTCGGTTGGAGCTGCAGGCAGTAACTTGAGAGCATTCATTCAGATGGGATCATTGGATTTAGTTCACCTTTAAAGGGAATGGTGATTTATGTGTGGAAAAAGGGTAGTACCCTGTAGTGTAGAGCTAGTTCATTCTCACTTTGACATTTTACATTGAGTTCATCTACTCAGACATCTATTCCTTTGTTACATTACACAGACACCTCAGATTTTCTGTTTTATAGAAGTCTGTTAAAGCATATTCCTTAAAGATTTATTTTCAGCATCAGCTTATTGCTTTTTGTATTGTAACAAATGAGATGTGCTGAGTTTAGAAGCAGTCATTCCAGTTTAACATTTTCTTTGCCAAGTAGTATGGCTTTTGAAACTTTTGAATGTAGCTAATTCAATTTTAATAAGAGACGTCAGTTTGAGGCAAATGACGTCTATAAAAGCCCTGTCCTTCTTAATGCTGGGATCTTTGAAAATACATAATTTTAAGCAGTTGTTGAAATTTTGAAAGGAGAAAATGCAGTGAGACTTTTGAATGTATATTTTAATGTATTTTTATAAGTCTGTGCCATGAGAAGCTGGAAAAAAGAAACGATTTCTAACCAACTAAATTTTTCTGTGTTTATCTAAGAAATAAATGGATTTCTAAAACTGAATTGACAGAAGCTTGAGAGGAGGAGGGAATTGAGTTATGAACTTGTCATGTAAGGTGTGTTGCTGTACTGCTTCTGGAATATATCTAGAGAAATAATCCTTCTAAAAAAACTTGAGGCTTGCTTAACAGTCACAATAAAGCTAAACTGCATCTTACCAAAACAATGAATGCCATTTAAATTCCTTTGAAATCCTATTTTAAGTTAATGCTGAAGTTATAATTAGTGGCTTTGGTTGGGTAAAACTTTATATTTCTTTAATTTTTATAAAATGTTGGTTGTATTTTCAGCTGGCTTCACAATGACTTGCAAGTGGCCCTTGTTGGCTCTCCTGTGAACTTGACCTACACGTATGAACATCTAGGAGAGTCCCCACAGATACTTCAGGACATTGCTTCTGGCAAACATGCCTTCTGTAAGGTACACAGAACTTAAAGAGTGTGACTGTTAAATTCCACAGGTATTGAGTAATAATCTGAATTCTTCAGAGACAGATTTGAAGAAAAGTACCATGTTGTTGGTGGAGTTATTTGCTTTTATCAAATAAAAGCAAATTTATTTGCATTTTATCAAATGCAGAGTTGCAGTAATGATTAGTGTGCACCAAGTATGTATAAACTGTGTAATATATTCAGGTGTGTAAAACTTTGCAGTGCAGGAAACTCCTGGGATATTTCTTGACATAAAACAGGCTGTTTCAGGCGCTGCTGTTCCCACTTAAATATGTGGTTATTGAGCATACAGTTCTGTACTGAGAAGGTAGTTTCCTGCTTACAGCAATTTCTCTTGGCTTTATCTCTAAAGGAAACAACGACCATTTTGGAACTGTAGGTTTGCATGGAAGACTCATGGAGAAATTTGGGGATTTATTACATTATCTGTACCAAGAATTGCCTTCGTAACTGTGGAATGAATTTCTGATTCTTGGCTTGCACAGGTCCTTGACAATGCCAAAAAGCCAATGGTGGTGGTGGGCAGTGCAGCCTTACAGCGCAGTGACGGAGCTGCCATCCATGCTGCTGTTTCTACCATTGCACAGAATGCCAGGGCCAAGAGCAGTGCTGGTGCTGATTGGAAAGTCATGAACATCCTACACAGGTCTGCTTTAAAACCTTTTTGCTTGCACATTGGGCTACACAGGTTACCACAATGTATGTGTACAGATCGCTTCATATACACACAAGCAGCTTATTGGGTGAAAACCTGTAGGGAATATAAAAAACAGAAATACAAGCTAGCAGAAACTTCTTAATAAAAATGGGTTTCTTAACCTGGCTTTCCATGAGTTCTTATTAATTTATGATATTCAAATGTAGAATTTAATGTTTCAATTTAGACATAGAATACAAGAGAGCTTAATAACATCTACCACAGTGCCCAGTAGGATGCACAGCAGACCAGTGTCACTTGCTAAATGACTGCATTTTATCCAGAGGAAGAAAAAAAAATAGGCCATATTTAAATAGTATGATTTCTTCATTTGGGTGTTTTTAATACTCCTTTTACTGTGTAGCTTCTCAACTGAATAGTTAATAGAAAGGCTTCAAAGACTTTCATTTGAGAGCTTTTGATCTTAGCTATTCAGTTTGTCAGGATATTACTCCTGTTAATAGACAAGCTTCTCTTTGGACAGTCCTTCACCACTCCCTTTCTAAAATTCTGACTGTCAAATTGACCATCTCAGTAAAGGAAAAGTTATTTTGCCAAATGTAATGGCTCTCAATTCTGGAGACTCGACAAATTTCTTCTGCCAAAAGCAGCTTCATTGATGTAAAAATAGTATAGTTAGAGCAGAGCTTGGTTCTCTGAGGGAAACTCAAATATAACATTCTGCTGCTGAAACTGAAATATTTAGTACCAAAATACTGATGAGTTAAAGAACACTCAAGATACAAGTGTGGTTTTGCAGTCATACTGACTTCCATACTTATGGTGCACCATCCATTCTACCTTAAGTGTAAAAACCAACTTAACTTACTGAAACCCCTCTGTCTGACTCTGTCAGACAAAATGAGTTACATTGGAAGATCTGTACTCTAGAGAGAATCTTTTCTTTTAAGTAAGACTCGCACCTGATTATGGAGGATTATGCAAAACTGTTGATTTGGAAGACTGCCAGAAAATGGGAATTTTTATTTCATTCTTTTAAAAGTATTTTTATGTGTGCATAAATGAATACTGGTCTCAACACTTTGATGATTTCAAGTAGCTGATGGCCCTAGAGTTGGTCTTTCATCTTCCATGTGAGTGCCTAAAATTAAAAGCCTGATGAGTTCCATTCATAGCTGAAATGTCATCTGTAGCATCAAGCTTCACCAGTGAGCTGCCTGCCACTAGGTCCTCACTTTCAATGTCTGCCTTTATTTTTGCTATCCCATCTTAAATAGGTGAGATTCCCTGTGAAAGCTTTAAATGGTGTCAAGTTGTCAAAATGCAAAACTATCTTGATACTCTGTCAAAAATTTCAGCTGCCTTTGAGCTTCATGTTTGTCTTGTTACTAATATGAACCTCCTATATCCCTTCAAAATATGTAGTCAGAAAAAGAAGTTAGGTCTGTTCTGATGGGAGAGGGAGAATTCTGAAATTACTTAAAGTAATGATGTTTTTGTTCCTACAGGGTTGCAAGCCAAGTCGCTGCTTTGGACCTGGGTTTCAAACCAGGAGTGGAAGCAATTAGGAAAAAACCTCCCAAAGTATTGTATCTCTTGGGAGCAGATTCGGGCTGTATAACACGTCGAGACTTGACAAAGGACTGTTTTATCATCTATCAAGGTAATTAGTAGATGTAAATTAAGAAATGTTGCTGTCTTAATAGATGGAGAAAAAGCGTAAACAGTGGCATAAAACCCTTTGAGGAATTTTAGCCTTTGTTTTCTGCCAGGAAAGGGAACTTCTAACACATATCTGAGATACTGGTTACCTATTTCTTAGGTAAAGATGGAAAATTGTTGATGAGTAATAAGGGTATATGAATCAGTATAGGGCTTCTGAAACATAGCTTCAAACCTGGCAGACAAAACAGTATTAGTTTCCAGCTGTTCTATCATACCAAAACATGATCTTATCTTAATCTAAGAATCCTTGTTCCAAGAACCTCCCAAATCTGAGTGATTATAAAGACTGAAGTACCATTTACTCATGCTTGTAGTCCATTCATTCTGCCCAGAGTATTAGCCAAGGAAGACCTTAGAGCAGCCAGCCTCATGGGCTTCAGATTGCTGGCTAAGCAAAACTTAGAAAATCCTTTTTTCCTGGGAACACAGAAATTTTGTCTTAGTAAAGCATTTATTTTTATTTTGACTTACTTCTGTCTCATATGGTTGTGTACTGTTTCCTCTTTCCATGTATTTAGGGCATCATGGGGATGTGGGAGCTCCCATGGCTGATGTTATTCTCCCAGGAGCAGCGTATACAGAGAAAGCAGCCACATATGTGAATACTGAAGGTCGGGCCCAGCAGACAAGAGTAGCAGTAACACCTCCTGGGATGGCAAGGGAAGATTGGAAGATTATTAGAGCTGTCTCTGAGGTACTGTTGCTTCTAATAAAGGTATACTGAGAGGTTAAGTTCTTTTTGTAAACATTTCCCAATGTAAAAAATGATAGATTTTCAGGAAAAGACATAGTTTTAAAAAGTAATGTTCTGTATTGAATCCTATGTTAGTTCTGTGAGTTAAATCATATTATTTCCCTGTTGAGGATAGCTCTAATATTGTAGCTGCTGTATGCTGTTAGAATGCATAATGGGTGAAGCTTTGCAAGTTTTGTAGGTCTTTGTGAAGTGCTTTAGAGGAAGCTGGTGGGAGCACGCAGTTTCTTGCTTTTTAGAAAGAAAACAGCATAGACTCTGAGGCCAGGATCTGGTATCATTAGATGAGGTCAAATATGTGCTCACTACTCAGAGGGAACAAGATGCATTGATAATTGCATCAACTTTCATCTCATTTGGTGGTAAGCTAAGGAAAATGCAAGTATGGAAGGAGAAAAGTACTTCCTTTCTTTTAATCCTTTGTATAACAAACAGGATAGCCTGGTTTTTAACATGGGGAAGTGTTGGCTATGTAGGCATCACAGATCCAACAGAACAGGACTTTGCTTCAGTTTGTGCATTCTAACTGCCTGTGTTTGCAGGAGTGTAGACTTTTCCTCATTTTACTTTAGGGATGCTACTGGATTGGTAATCTAGACCACTGTGAGTTAAATCCCTAGACTTGATGGTGTTTCTTTCTGTGAATCTCTCAGTTGGCTGGTTTGACCTTGCCTTATGAGAACCTTGATGAAATACGGAAGCGTTTAGAAGAAGTATCACCCAATCTGGTTCGGTATGATGATGTGGAAGAAGCAAACTACTTCAGCCAGGCAAATGAATTGGCAAAGGTAAGCAAAACTAAAGCATCTTGGCATGATTTAGTGCTGTTACAGAGCATAATGCTTTTTTGAAAAATCTTCATGTGTAGTATGAGAAGCATTTTTTGACCTATACTGAATGCACTGAATGCAGAATTCACTAAACAAATGCTTTGGTAACAAGCTTCTATCATACAGGTGACTTTCTTTTCCCTTCTCACCACAGTTAGCGAAGCAACAGCTTCTTGCTGATCCTCTTGTTCCACCTCAGCTCACAATAAAAGACTTTTATATGACAGGTATGTATAGTATGGTCTTTTCCATTCTGAAATCAGAACATTTTACTTAGCTTTACAGTAAGGTTCTTATGATTAGTTTAAAGCTTTCTGCTAAGATAAATAGGATTTATCTTGAGTCTTTTGAAGAAACAAAATTTTTCAGTAAAATTACTTGGAATTTACATAAAGCACAGACTGTATTTTCAACTAAGTGATTTTATTTATCCTCTTTGTATCCAGTCTTGTACTAAATTTATTTTGTATTGTGTCTGTGCACTGACATGTTTGGATTTTTTTTTTACAGATTCCATCAGTAGAGCATCCCAGACAATGGCCAAATGTGTGAAAGCTGTTGTTGAAGGTGCCCATGCAGTAGAAGAGCCATCCATCTGCTAGAGACTCATCAGATTGCCACCACCTTCTTCTAGGTTTTTGTTGCAGCTAACTGCTGTGATTGATACATTTTTTTCAAAATCTGACAGGCCTTTGTATTTTTTTTTTCCTTCCTTCATTCACATTTGCATCACTTCACATAGCCCCATCGTACTATAAGACTGTTGTTGTGTCTGAGGGAACATGCAACACTCAACTTACTGTACCCAGAGGCAGGGTACATGGTGATTGTATGCAAATAAATTATAAATTCCAAGCCACCCATTACGTGTGTAATTCATGTAGCTCATGCATCTTCCATGAAAAGAATTCAGTAAGCAACTCAGACTCAGTAAACCTTGATTTTCTAGGAAGGTGTTTACATGGCAAAAATACTAGATTGCAGCTTCCTTCCAGAGTATCCAGGTATGTTAATATTAAACCCTGGTCAGAATGTGAACATGCTATTTTTGTAGTGTACTTTTAAAGCAAGTTGTCCCTCATATCTGGTTTATGCCAATGTTCAGACTTATCTCTGCTCTGGATACTTGTATGTTTCTTCACTTAGTTTCAGTTGAGACTACTCTTGGAGGAAATAGAAATAATTTTGATGTGGGAAAAAAAAAGCAGCCTTCACCCAGCTTCCTCATAGTGAACTGCTTTAAAAATTAGCAAAAAACCTAAAGGCCTTTATACCAGTTCAGATATAGAAAAAAAATCTCAGAATAGTTTCTCTGTGCATTGAGGTTTATATAGCAAAGTGGGGGAATGGGTCGTGTGTGGTATTTTTTGGTTGGGTGGTTGGGGGTTTTTTATGCTCTAGAATAACTTCAGAACACTGACTCTCTCCTCTATATTATGCTGGTTAATGTAAATTTGGAAGAAGGATAAATTCCTTTTCAACTGCTACTAAAGTTCAGTGTAATTCTTCCAGAAATTGTGAAAATGGGAACAGTATCATAAAGCCATCATTTCCAATTGTATTATTTTAAAAAAAATGGTGTTAATTTTGCATGAGGAAAAGCTACACTTTTCAGTGTAGAATAATAATGAGTGCATGGGGATGGTGCTGTAGAAGTCTTGATTTTATAAAATTCATTTTTTCTTCCATGCTTAAAATTTTTCAGTAACAAACATGTAACTTTTTAAAATCTTGTTTTCCTTTTGCCCAGGAGAAGATTCTTCCTGGTTATCCTGGTGCATCCCAGTGTCCTCACATGAGCTAAGTCTTAAATGTGGGACATGGTTTTACTCAGCCTGCCATCTCCAGTTACCAACAGGGGCAGGGTCAGTTCTTGTGGTGGTACAGAAAAGGATAACTGTTCATTTTATTGAGATACTGCTATGCATGTTAGCAAGGCAGTGAGGGAGACTGCGATCTAGTTTTAATGTGGCAGTTCACAGGACCAAGTACAGCTTGAAAACTTCCTCCTGACCTTGTGGAATGTTACTTCTTTAGTAGGAACAGGGGTTTATTGGCACATAGCAAAAGAAAAATGTGTGTGACATATGCCAAAATGTTTAGGAAGAAAGGGTGTAGCTGAATCCTGTATTCAGAAAAACATTTGGTTTTCAGGCTCCTAAGATGAAAACCTTTTTGTCCGCCCCCCTGCCCCTGCCCCCATGTCGTACAAACACAGCGGTGTAATTTCAGCTGTGCGACAAGTCAGTTATCACTTCAGAATTTATAAAGGTTCAAAAGCTTTAGATTTTCCTTAAATGTTGTAGCATTACTTTGGGAGCTCTGGAATGCTTTTTGGGGTTTTTTTTGATGGCTCTACGTCCTTCAATTAGTATGTATAGCAGATTCTTGTTTCTGTTCAAAAAACTGTCCAACCTTTATCAAGAAAGGCAAGAAGGGGAAGAAGTACATGTGGTGCTCTCTGTCCTGTCTCTACTCTCTCTCCCACCTAACTAAGTACAAAATTTTTTAGCCAAACTTGGTAATAGCAACAAGGCTTCCTATAAATTTGACTGTTGGAAACTAGATAGGAAAGAGAAATCTAAATTAGCATTCGTATCCACTGAGTTTAGAGTGTAGCCTATCCCTTATCTCTTCTGTTTGCTCTGGTGGCTGGACAGTTGTGCACCAGTTAGTGACAAAAGGATAATGGGGGTCTGCAAAGGCAGGGAAGTGACAGAGGCTGGGCAAAATATTGGAACAAAAATTACAGAAACAGGGCTATTCACACAACTTACCTCTCTTTATTTAAGAGAAAAGGTTTACAGATAGTGCTACTATTTGCTGGTCCTGAAGCTGCAACCTCAGGTTAGGGAATTATGAAAAAGTGGCAATGAAGAGCTGGGATGGTGGGAGATTGACACTCTCAGAGTATTGTTCCTGGTGGTAAGGGCTGACCAGCCAGGTAACGACACTGCCTGAGCCGTCAATGTGCTGATGCAGCTCACTCCACATGCAAGGCTGGTGGGTCCTTTATCCCGACTCTGCTGGGGTGGGCAGGGGCTTTGTTACGCTTTGTTTTGGAGCTGAGTGCGGCCCCGGAGGAGATGCAATTCCTGCAATTCCCCGCGTGCAGCCCTGGTTCCATCTGGTGGCCAACTGGCAGAACTTCTCAGCGGGTGCATTGCCAGTTACCTTCAGGTGCAGTAATCTTCAGCCTGCTTCTGTGCACTCCTGCCTGTACAGCCTGCCAAGGAACAGGAATGTGTATGGAGAGAGATGGATGGGGTTGGTCAATAAACATCCTCCCCTCTGAGCATAGCCCTGTGTAAATACGGCTGTTGTGTGCAAACTATTAACCCCAAACATGACTTAGATGAAACCTTGTCTTTTTGTAGTCTTGTCTTCAGCAGGTGTTTGTGGGGAGTAGAGAAGGCAAAGGGTGTGTAAAGTCAAGGTAAAACCATACTATGCAGTTACACTTTCAAGCGAGTTTAGGCCAGGTGCATTCAGATTAAAGAGAAACTATAACTGCAGGCAGACTTCAGCATCTAAGTCTAAAGTTGTGATTTCAAACCAAACCAAAAACCAACCAAACAAAAAAACCCAAGAAACAAAGACGAAACCCTGTTCAACAGCCACCTTACTGAAAGCACCAGCATCCCATGGGTGCATCCCTGTAGTTCCAAAGGGAGAGTGCTTAAAACCCTGGGCAGTGTAGTGAGCTGCTTCAATAAAAAGAAACCTAATGGAATTCAAGTCAAACAGGTATGTTCTCAGCAAGACTCTGAAATGTCCAGCAAAACTAGGCCAGTCATAAAAATAGTTGGAACTGGCTTATTTTTTAATGTATTTTGAAGCATAGCTCAAGGCAGAAAAGGTGTCTGTAGCATTTCCCCAAGAAGTACAAGATTTTGGATCAGTGCCTCTTCTGAGGCTGATAAGATTCTTTTGGCAAGACAGTCTGCTGCATGCTTGATTGGGGGATGTACTGTATTTTAATGTTGAAACCAACAGAAAAATAGCTCAGGATCATAGCTCTAAAGGAAAAGCAGGGTGGCAGACTGGCATCAGCCGTAATCCAAAGGAGAAAGGTAATATAACTTCATCTCTGTCCCCACAATCCTGCTCCTCATAAAATACTCTGAACAATGGCTAAGCCAAAACATCCTCTCCCAAAACAAGCCAGTCTCCTAATAATTTGTTGTGCTGTCCTTTGAATATGCAGTAAGATGAAATCACCTTTAGTGCTGAAGGGTTGGAAGATTACTCTTTTAAGGCACGGACAGGACAAACAGAGAAAGTGCTGAGAAGCAAACGGACAGAAGAGGACTTCATGGTGACTACCATCATGGAAAAAAGTAATAAGTAAATGGGGAATTCTGGGGAGCAGCTAAAAGCTAAGGACTTCCCT
The DNA here is from genome assembly GCA_910950805.1 of Acrocephalus scirpaceus scirpaceus. NCBI lineage: Eukaryota > Metazoa > Chordata > Aves > Passeriformes > Sylviidae > Acrocephalus > Acrocephalus scirpaceus. The sequence continues at coordinate 45,155,326 of OU383779.1, forward strand.
GACAACTGCAGTAAGCTTTTTATAAGGAGTACAAGAACCCCACAAAACGTCAAAATGCATAAATTCTCCCAGAATTACCTGAGAAGTTTTAAAATTCCTACTTAAAAACAACAAAAAACAAAACAAAGCCAAACACAACACACCATTTTCAATTTATTAATAGATGTTAGCATTATTATTATTCATAAAATGCCAAATGGGCACAAGTGCCTTTGCGAACAAAACACTGAAGTTTACAGAGAGTCACAAGGAAAACTTAGTTCAGAAATGAACACCAAATCCTTCACTGAGTGTGTGGGCTTATACAAGTCATGGTCCTTTCTGTTGTGTAAGGTTTTATCCAAAAGACACTTTACAGTAACACATACAAGTTGATGGAATGATGTCAGTGGTGTCCGAAAGTAGTCAGGTTACTCCAACTCTCCATAGCTCAGCACCACAGAAAAATGGCACAGAGAGACATAAATAACATATATAAAGCCTTGTAATTTAAACAAAATGAGTGATTCCATAATCAGTAAAGCCTGCTATGCTAAACACTGTTAATAATTATGTTTACCTCCAGCTACATGTACACATCTATTCACAGTGCCTAACACTGAAAAGCCTACTGAGATTTAGAGGCATAAGAAGTAGTAGAGACATCTCCTCGTTCAGCCAATGCTGAATTTTGAATATAATTAATTAATATTTCAAAGAAATAGTTTTATTTCTTCTTATCATTTGTACACCTGTGTTTATGTTTGAAATGGATGAGAGATGAGAACCATGTATCAAAAAGAAACATACTAAGAGCAAAAAACTTCATGTGTAACAACTTTCAAAATCCACTGGAATCCCACGACCCTAGACACTAATTAAGCCTTATGCTTTGATGTTAGCTCAGCACCAGCTATTTTAGAAAAATCCTGTCCTGCATGCTCTTTATTTCTCAATTATCCATCACAGGATATTCCACAGCGTTGTTGGAAGCTGCTCTCAGAAGATTTAAGAGACCATTGATTTTGTCCAGAGTAGGAATTCTCATCTTTCCAACTTGCAGTGGTTACCAAGATCCTCTGCAACTCAAATGTAAATGAGTAACTGGACTAATAGCAGAGAGGACTGATGATAAAGCATGGAGCTCCTTAACCACTACAATTACAGTTAATAAAATATCAATAGACAGAAGCAGATAGTAAAAATACAATAGTATACTTTGAATTAACAGAGGGCTTCCCAGTAAAATGGGATGGTATTAAAGCATTCTGCTGGGACAGCTTATTCCATTCATTTGTCCTCTATTTATAAAGAGGTCTCCACAGATGCCCAACGTACTCTGGACAACCTTCCCACAATTAACATCTTACTGCTTTGTCTTTGCTGAGCTTTAGGAAGACAATACCATTTATTTAATGCAGATTAAAATACACATTGCTAATGAAGAACAGATTAGTGAAGTCTTAGTTAATTACCATTTTCAGTACAGTTCACTATCAATTAATTACATTATCATGTAATAGCTAGCATACATCTGCTCCCAATTGGTTAAATACTTCTGCAGCTATACTCCTACTGAAGCCCACAGCAAAACTCACATTACTGAAAAAAGCTTTAATGAAGCCCCTAAGACTCAGGAAATCAAGGCTAGTCATGTGTACTTCGTGTTGCTTTGCTAACATTTGGGGCTTTAAAGAAAGACAAGCAAAGTTACTCTGTTGTACATATGGCTTGTCCTATAGTTTCTGCTGTGCTATATGCCACCCAGGAGTGCACTAAAGCATGGGTTTGGAGGAGTTTAGCAGCTGAATTAAGAAGCTCAATTTATGTCATAACTTGGGTATATTTCCTAGAGAAAAATCCTCAGATCACAGAGAGTGTTTTTGACATAAGGACTCTGCAGTTTGGAAAAGTGGCAAAAAAGTAAGCTGGTTATCAAAAACATACAACTGCAGTAGAGTAACTGAAACCCAGATTTGCAAGAGACAATCATTGCTATAAAATTTCCATGTTAAAGAATTGTTGAAAAATAAGCATTTTTCCATAATACTAATAAGCATTTTTCCATAATAATAATATGCTGGGATTTAATGGTTAGCTGTACCCCAGAACTTGGCACTATTACACAAACTAATAATACATCACCGCTGCTCAAGACATTGCTTAGAAGAATGTATCATAATTTTGGGGTTTATTTAATTCTCACCCTTTTCGGTCTTTAAATGCCTAAAGACAAGATCTTCTATACAAATGTGGCTCTTCCAATAGGAAAATCTTGAATTAACATCTATACACCTAGAGTTGTTCTTTCCCCTCACAACATTCACCTGCATTTTAAATAAATTGCTAATCCCTTTCACAACCATTTGAAGACATTGGAACTGTTTACTCAGTGTGTCTTTCAAAAAATTATACCAAGATACCGACGTTATAACACTATTTGTGGGGAACCCAAGAGTGTTCATCACATGCACAGAGTCTAAGTCATGCTCCAAAAACGCTTGAGGCCTGCGCTCGGGGTGCGTACGACCTTGGGAGAGAGTCAAGGTTCATTTTTGGATGCAGCCTCCTCCAGTAACTGGTGTACAACCTAAAGCACCTATTTCATTGCTTTATTAGACTCACAAAGCTTATTCTCTGCGTCACTGCCCTCTGTCTCACTACTAACACAAGTGAGACAGATCAGCACAGAATGCCTCATTAGCCAGAAACCTGTGATTTACAGAACATTAATGTTCTCTGACCACTCTGTGCTCAAGCGTACAATAAGTTTACTGGATGGAGCAGTTGGTCCAGGGATGAGGCTGATTTAAATCAAGGCAAACAGACCCATTCTGAAGAAATGAAGAAGTTCCAGAGTACAATTCTGAATGTTATACAGGGGACCTTTCGTGCTTTAGTTTTTACACATTGTCCTTGTACAGAAATTTCAGAGTCCAATTTGTTCTCCAGTGTCATTTCAGAGCACTGCTCTATCCATCAAAATAATGTATGTCCCAATTAAGGAGTCTTGTCCACTAAGATAAGCAAATCTTTTTAAAAAAATAATTTAATTCTACATTACTAAAGCTAGCAGACTGCTCCTTTAGGTTGTTACCGTGTAACATTTTATTTTCAGCAAAACAATTAAAATGATATTTGGACATCTTAGTAAATTAGTGAAAAGCAAATTATTCTCAGGAAAATGGGGTTTTGTTAAATAAATTTATTGATCCATAAAGTACAAATTTTCATTTCTCTGTTGAATGATTACACAATAGTCCACACAACCAAGATCTGGCAAATTTTTCCTCTTTACTTTCTCCTCCTTGAAAAGATTGAATTCCCCTTTTTTGTACAAGATACTAAAAGTATCCCATTTCAAGTTTTCCTATTCCAAACTTCCAGATTCAAAATGTTTCTCCTTTTGCTTGGCATTAAGCTTCTGGCTTCATAATTAAAACACATCAAATAGATCTCAAGATGTCACCAAAATGTGTACACTATGATGCATGTTTAAATTTAGGCAAGCAAGTAATTCAATTAAAGTCAGTATCTGCAAAGTCAAACACATAAGCCAAAGAAAAGGTTTAATATTGTTTCTGTGCTCAAGTGCATTCACAGCCATTTCTCTAAAATGTTGAATCATCTGCATCCCATTTAAAAAATACAATTCCAAAATACTAAGCGCGCTATACAGATATTCTCAAGAGTACCACAGGGAGATGCACCATAGATTAGTTGTTCATGGTGTGCATCTCTTCCTAAAACACAAAAAACATCTTAATAGCCCAATGTAGAGAACTTGAACTGTACCAAATTATACTGAACTACTGAATTAAGTTGAAATTAGCAATTCTCTTGTTTAACACAACGGTTTATACAAGAAATCACTTTCTACAGAAACTTGACTTTGGTACTCTAGCAAAATCCTACCGACTTGGTAAGAGTTTTATGCGAGGAATTACAGAGTGATCCCTCAAGCACTTCTGAATTAGTAAGTGTTAGTAAGGCCTGCAAGCATTTGCAAAACTGGGGTCTAAGAATTTGGCCCTTTATCTATCTATTTAAAATAAAAGAAAAGGAAATACTAGTTTATGCTGCATTTGTTGAATTCCTAAATCAATTGAGATAATTTATTTGTAATATTTCAAAGGCTTTGCGGTTTTTCCATCATCCCATACCTGACCAACATTTGTAATCTCTGTCATTCCTGTAACGAATTTTAGGTAGAGGATATAAAAGTAGTTTTTGTTGAAACAGGTTACAAAAAGAATAATACTTCATGCTCCAAAGCATACAATAATGACTGGTAAAATTATGAAGGACCCTAATTATTGCATTACTTCTATACAAAATACAAACTCTTTTGAAATACAATATAGAAGCAACTTTTTTTTGTCATTTTCTAACATCAGCAGAACTAAACATTTAACAGATTAATAACTGAAAAACAGAAAAAAATCAAATAACAGAAAAACGCCTCCCATGCAATAATTCCGTTGAACACAACACTTTGGATTATTAAAATGAGCTAGGTAGACTAACCATAATCTAAAAAAACTCCTGCTAAACAAAACCAGTTTGACACAAAGACCAGCTGACTTTTAATTATACTTCAATTAAAACCTATTTATCTAAATGAAAAACCCACTATGAACACACGAACTACGCTCACCATGCAGGCTGGACAAACTCAAAGTATGTTTTGAAACGCGGAGGTACCTAAAAATATGGAATTTTTTTTTTTTTTTTTTAAGATTACAAGAACTGAACTAAACCAATATATTTTAGATTTGGCAGGGGAAAGGAAGAGGTTGATAATATACTAAGTAATTCAATACCTTCATCCATACGACCTTAGTCTGACTGCAGGTTCAATTAGTCTATATCACCTGAATAATTTTTACAATGGAAAAAAACATAATGTATAGCTCATTAGTTTTCTAATTATTTCTTCTTCCTTCGGGACAAATAAAAAGGCATCTTTGCAGTTCATCTGTGAATAGGGCTGTGCATAATACTACTTCAAGGAACACTATCACAAGTCTGCTGAATACAGTGATCAGTGTCTTCACCTAGAGATACACCACAGCATCTGACATTGTTTTGACAGCATTTAATATGTTTTTTACAATCTAATAAAAGAATCTGCAACAAAGAAAAATACTATTAATTTACATTACAAGCCCCTGTAGTATAAATTTATAGCATTTCTTATCTCTGTAAGTAAGTTAGGAATAATATTCATAAATATCAAGCACAAAGCCCCCAAATCAAAACAGTAACTTAAAAAGAACCGAAACATATTTTAGAAGGCTGCAAAGTGCTTTGAAAACATTAAAACCAAAACTCAACTGTTGCCCCCAAATTTCTTGCTATGACTTCTGTTTTTTCACATCCCATCCCAAAGGGCAGACAATGCAAAATTTATGACAGCACAATTTCTCAGATATCTATCATAGGTTTCTCTCACTCGCATTAAATCCCCCATTGTTTCCCTACATAGCCTACTCTAAAAAGAAATTAAAAAGTAAAAATTAAAACAATATGATTTTTTTCCTACCTGTATATCCAACTTTATTTACAATGCCTTGAGAGAGAGAAAGACGTTATGGTACAGTTACACCAAATTATCCGACATCAATCTCAGCTATTTGCTAAGACTACGAGTACCAAAAAAAAAGTTACACGAACTTTCACAATTACACACTAATTTTTAGAACCATCACACAATGACAAAAAAAGTTATCAACTTTAGAAATACAAAAAAAAATTACATGGTTTCAAGAACAACGAAGTTACTAAAAATATATTTTTTACCGTACCTCCTTTAATTTTTTTTTCCAGAGGGTTGATCTTTACAGGTTATTTTGAAAAAAAAAAAAAATCTTCAGCCACGAGCCTCTGTATTTTATTTTTATTTAAAATAAAAAGTCACACAAATGATAAAATATTTTGTTTCGGCCATTTGGCTCCCTCCTCCAAATCGACACTTTATAAAAACCTTCTGTACTTTTTTCCCCCTCCCTCTCTCCCTCTCTACTACCTCCAAGATGGTAGGAAAGTTGTTGTTTTGGAGGGCAGTGGAGCCGCTCTCTGATGTTATGTCCTCTCGGTGCCTGTAGTGGTGCTATAGGAGGCTGCTGGCTCTCTTCTTGAGCAGCCCCAGCAGCCCTGCCTTCTTTGCTGGAGAATATATTCAGGGATTCCCCTTAATAATCACCTACCCTCTGAGCACTTTGTAGTTTTAAAATAATAAAGAGCCCCCAAAGCTTCCTCCCCACAAAAAGCAGGATCTTCTCAGAGACAGGGGGGCAGCAGCTCCTCAGCACAGAGCCCGAGCACATTCCCAGTCCCTCTGCTGGGGAGGAAACTCTGATCTGTCAGCCCAACAGAGGGAAAGGGGGGAGAGGAGAGAGAGGAGGGAAAAAAAAGCAGCTGGAAAGGTAAGCCAGGCCCGGCCTGCATCCCCGGGCTCGCGTAGCGCGGCAGGCGGTGCGGAGGGTGCAGGGTGGGCGGGGAGGCGGGCTACGCGAGGCCGGGGATCGGCCGGAGCGGCATAGGCCGCAGTAGGGGGTGCGGGGAGCCAGGGGGGTTTTTGAAGCTTTCGGGCGCCAGGAGGAGCCCCGGAGGGGGGTGAGACGGCCGCCGGGGCCCAGCGGGAGGGTCGGGGCGCGGCGCCTTTGCCCGGGAGGTGAAGGGCGGCGGGGGAGAACGGGGGCGGGGGGGCGCTAGGCCTCGGCGCGGCGTGGCCCGGCCGCTCCGCTCCCCGCCCCGCCGGAGCCCCCGCGCCGGGCCCCGGGCCCAGAGCGGGCCGAGCCCCGCCGCCGCCGGGGCCGGGCGGCTGGGGGGAGGCGGTGGGGGCGCCGCGGCTAGGGCCGCTCTTCCCCCCCAAGCCCCCCGCCCCCCGCGCGGGGCGAGGGGGCCGCGGGACGGGGGAACGGGGGCGGCATTAATTTGCCGAAATGACTTTTAATGAGCGGTGGCGGGGTGGGGGGGGGCACCCCCTCCCCCAGTCCGGTGCGGGGCCGCCGCGGCGGAGGCGGTGCCGGTCCCGCGGGGCTGCGCCGGCCGCGGCCTGGAAAGTTTCGCGGCGTTTTCGGGGTGCTTTACCCCCCCACCGCCGCCGCCGCCAACCCCCCGCCCGCGGCCGTGGGGACGGTGCCGGCGGAGCGGGAGCACCTCGGAATGCGGCCGCAGGTTCCCCCCCGCCCGTCCCGTACCCCTTTTCCCCCCCTCGGTGACCCCCTTCGGCCGGGGCGGCGGCGGGCGGATTTGCCGCACAACTTTTTGGGAGGGAGTGGGGGCTGGTTCTGGGGGTGCGGGGAAGCCCTCGGAGTGTCCCCCCCCGCCCCCTAAGGTGCCGGCACGTGGGGCCCCGGTCCGGCCCCCGAGCAGGGAACCAGGGGCAGGGGCGAGGGGCTGCCTTGGCTGCACCTTCGCTCCCCGGCACATCCCGGGGCCGGCGGCTTCCTGAGCCCTGCCGGGCCCGGGCTGGGGTCCCTCGGCCACCCCAGGGTCCCAGGACCCGTTAGCGGGACAGGAGCCACAGCCCCGTGGCACCTTAGCCAGGGGAGGGGCTCACCTCGGTAGCCCCTGCACGGCAAGGGCTGTGTCTGGCCCCCTCTCGTGTCTCAGTGGGCACCCAAACTGTCCCTGTGGGCTGGGGTCCTGCTGGGCTGGGGGCAGTCTGTGTGAGGTGCTGCTGCCGCACAGGACTGAAAATGAAAGGATCCTTTTTTTCAGGGAAAAGAACGTCTGGTAGTTGTGAAGTGAGTGCACTGGAAGACCCACCAACGCGCTTCACCCCGCACAGGTGAAATAGCTCTGGTTTCTAATGCGGGAGGTGGCACATTTTGGTCAAATAATCCTTAGTGTGTCTTTTTAGGTCAGAATGATAATGGCTTTGTACAAGTAACCTCAAATGAATTTTGCAAGTGACAGTGACACTCACCTTAAAGCCTTATACCATCTGATTGAAATACATGGAGTTAGTTCTAACTTTGTTACTCAACAACATGCAATGCAGGTTTATTTTAAGGCCTTTCACTTTTTGAGGATTGGGAGACTTAAAAATAAAATTGACAAAATTAGGGCAATGCACCGTTCCCCTGTAGACAGGTGCCCTCCCCTATGGGCTCACCTGTACTGGCAGTGTTTCATGCTCAGGCCATACCCACCAGGTGCCACTGCTGATGGCTGAACTGGAGTGCTCATGTTTTGTATGAAGCTGTCACTTACAACCTGGTGACATTCAGCCATTTGCCTTAATTGTTTGTAATACAGACAAAGATCACACAAGTTTTATTAATTGTGAAGCTAAATTACTTACAGAAAGCAATGCAAAGTTTACATACTGGGGGTTATTTTGATGTTCAGTATTTTTGTTAAGAGTGAATGAATTTGTGTGTAGGGCCTGGTCCTACAGAATTGTGTATACCATGTTCTCATGGTATGGTAAATCATCAGGAGGTACAAATTTATTGTAAGACCAGACTGAAACTTCAATAGCTTATACCTGCTGAAGGGCTCCTCTGTGAGGAGCTCTATTGGTTTATTTATTGAGTAGTCTTACTGAAGCAAGAATGATATTGTATTGTGAGAAAATAAGCTTATTTGTCTTTGTAGTATTGGGACTAAAAATAAGACAAAGGTATTTTGATTAACATCATATGGAAGGGCAGGTTATCTGTTAGTTGAATAAATAAAAGACTTGGACTTACTTTTTTTTTTTCCCAAGTACAAATGCAAGGTGTATTTTAGTATGTTTAATCTCTACTGTATCTCAGGATCTTGCTTTTGGTATTTTGAGATAATGCTTTTAAAGTACTTTTCTGCCATGTTGCAATGTCATATGGGTCCATTTGTTGCTGTATCTGAAGGCCACCTCTTTGCAGCCCTGCTCATCCTGGCAAAACCCAGGCCTGTTTATAACTACATTGAAATAAGCATGCATGACAACCTCCCTGTGAGGGTATGATAGCAGGACTGGGGCCTGAGACCTTCTGCTCAAATTGAGAAATCCTCATTCAAAAGACTTTCAAGATACAGAGCCCATCTTGAACCTTAGGTCAGGAAAATCTGAAATCTACAGGAATGAACTCTTGGCAATAGTTACAAATTTTCCTACGTAAGTTCTTTTTTTCTTTAGAAATCCTCTGAAGTTTCTAAAGTTCATAGAGTCTTAAATGTCTGTTGTTTTTTAGGGTTTGGGTTATTTTTGTCAGGTTTCCTCTAAGGTACTATGAGGTACAGATGAGTGAATCAGCTGAAATGAAAATTGCTGCTTGAGTTCATTTGGTGTAGGAAAACAAAAGGAACCTGTTCAGTTTGTGAGCAAAGACTTCTTTTTTTCCTTCTCTTAGTTATGTTTTCTGCTCTTGATTGTAGCTAGTTACAAGTCTGTAAGTTCTCTAGCTGTTGCTATTATTAGGAGTGATGCTTATGTTTAATTTTGTATTTATTGTGCTATACTCTAAAATATAATCTGTTTTACCAGAGTTGCCTAAAACGTTCTGCTGCTTTTCTGCTAATATATTGGACGTCCTTATGCAATATAATCTGCCTTTTGCCAGAGCTGAAGAAATAAGCTTTCTAAAAAGGCAGAATGAGGGCAATATTGCTTCTTTCTTCCTAGGTAGATCTTAACATATGAAAAAGTAGTCCAAAATATAATTCCAGGTGGTAATTAAAAATACCTTGATCTGTCAGGGTACTTGCATGTGTGTTGCAGTACCTGCACTTTAGAGGCCTTCCTGAGTAAGGACTGTACTCTAGTTAATAAAAGTGTTCTGTACAGGAACTCTTGTAGTTGACTTTGGTTGCTTCCCAGTGTTCTCTGTCTCAATTTGAATGCATTTACTGACAAAAAGACTCTTGTTTCCACAATTACAGCATTCTTGGTTTGGTAGCTGAGTGTAGTAGAGAATTGAGCTGCTAAAAGACTAGAACTAAGCCAAACTTATGGTTAGATCACAGCATAGGGACAGAAGTTACAACTTTGTGGTATTGATGTTGATCACAGTGAGAAGTGGTACAGCTTCTCTTGATAGAACAAAACATTTCAAAGAGAGGTATTAGTTGCTATGAAATAGAAAAAAAGAATGTTTTAGAGTCCTACTTAGAAGTATACTTTTTACTAATACTGATTGAAAAGTTTTGCTATAAAATAGCTTTAAGCACGTCTTTTTGCCATGAGTTTTATGGCTTCTGTTCATCTTGGAGCGGAGGAAATTCCATGTTTCCAAACATCTTGCACTGCATGTTTGCTCAGTTTCAGGAAATGGGTCTGACAGTGGTAGGTACTTGTTCTTTCTTAGTCAAGAGGAAATGACAAAAGTACTATTTATCTTATTTGTGCTTGTGGAGAAGCTGAGATTCTTGTAGATCCGTGTTCTACTTCTGGTCCCAAGCTGATCGCTTTGGGAATGTATGGAGATGATTGTACCTTGTCTGTGAGAGGTCACGAACACACCAAAAACAATTTAACATGAAATTTAGGCTAGTATTAGCAAATGCAAACAACACAGGAAAGACCTCTGTAGTTGTGGATTTTGTTTGGTTGCAGTGTGTGAAGCTCTAAGCTTAGTCCTCTTAATTATACATCTTTTAACCACCAGCATATAATTGCCTTGCAATTTACAATGCATTTGGGGATTCCATTGCCTAAAAGGGTCTTACGTACGTTGAATGTCAAGTTTTGAGCATATGTTTAAGAATGTATCAACCCACATGATCTAAAATACTCTAATATTTTCAGCACAGCGTTTGCACAAAACTACCGATCTGAGTTTTGAGGCTCTAGTGCTTTGGGCTTTCTATTAGTGAGTAAGCCATTAACTTCCCTGTAGACTACTCACGATGTCAGGTACCAGATTTCTGTATGACATAATGCTGGTACTTGGGTATGGTTCTCAAGTAAAGATTGTCCTCCAAAGTTTGCTGTTACACTGTTTTCCAGCCTCTCTGAAGGACTGTTTAACTCTTTTGGAAGAGGGTATGTGGAGTGCAGAGCTACGACTGTGTTGTCTTTGGAGCCGATGTGCACTGCAGGAGAGCTGATTATGCCTGTACTGAAAAGCCAGTAGTAAAAGCAGTTGGGAGCTGGCTTGTTCCAGAGGGTGATAGCAGGTATTGGCAATTGGACCGGTGTGTACCTGCGTGTATTGATATCTTTAGTTTCTCTTTTTTAGTCATTTGTGCAAAGCACCTTCAGTTGTCTTATAGACTACCAGTGGCTGCACTCAGCGGGACAAATAGCTCTGCTCTTAAGTGCTGATGTCTCAAAGTGTGACTTTGCTCTGTGTCCTGCCTGTCCTTGTAATAAAGCCTTGCTGGGGTGGTAAGTTTGTTGTTCTTCTTCACATGTCCAGATAGGACTTTAGCCAGAGGGAGGAGATTGTCTTCCAGTCAGCTGCTCAAGAATAAAAAATGGGACAAGGGGAGAAGTGAATGTGTTATGAAGTTACAAATATTAGTGATAACCTCATAAGAATGTGAAAAATACCCTCTGGGTCAGATTAGCTTGGACCCAACCTAATATTCTGTCTTGGGCAATAGGAATAAGTGATGCTACTTAGGAAGGGCATGAAAGCCCAGACGCTTTTTTTGTGCTTTCTTCTCTTACTCCTCCACCACACATATTTGTTAATCTGGTCATGCTAGTGGGTGCATCACTTATGTCCCTGTTGTCTATGAACTTCTCTATTGTCTCTTTGAAACTGACGGTACTGTCTGCCCCCATAGTCTCAAGTGACAGCAAGCTCCAGCAGTTCACTACCTGTGAGCAGTAAAAAAGAAGAAATACTTCTTTGATATGTTTTGAGTCAATCTTACGTACTTCATCAGGTACCCCTATTTGCAGTATTGTGTGATCTGGTATGACTGCTCTGTATTTACCTTATTCTCTACCATGATTTCTTAAACCTCAGTCGTGTATTACATCATTTGGCAAGGGCACGCATTTTGGGATTCCCTTCTGTTATTTGCCCTGTTGTTTCTGACTAGCTCAAAATCTTTTATTTAGAATCAGTTGTTGAAGGAAGATCTAGGTTCCTCAAGAAGCAGCTTCTGGTTTCTCATTCACAGGTTGTGGCTAAAGTTAGTTTGAGCACATGCAGGCATAAATTTTTTTTCTGTTGAACTTTGCTACGTCTTCATTGTAGAGTATAAATGCAAAACTGAAAACAGCTTCCAGAAAGTTTTGTATTCTGATATTTTTATATGAAGTACAGCTGCTTAAGCATTTGCTTTTTCCAGGGGAAGTCCATGTTTCCGTCATCTCTTACTGAATCCTGTGGGACAAAAATAATTTCTCCCCCACCCACTATTTAGCTAAGTGTAGTTTCAGTTCTGTTCATTTAAGTGACATGTGCCTATTCCATGCTTGTGCTACTTTTTATGTAGCAGCAAAAGGCTCTGTTGAGAACTCCTGTATCTGATGAAATCAGAATGAAGAGATTTAAGTGTCTTTGTTATTTTTATATATATATTTATACAGACACACTCTTATATGGCAGGCCATGGAAGTAAAAAAAAAAGCTCTTTTTAGATTAAGTCAAACTTCAGTCTCTGATCCTGGCAGTGTATCCACATAGTGACATATCTTTTGGGGAGTCTGTTTAAGAATCTGCTAATAAAGATATAATTGCAAGTTTGAGAAAATTGCTGTGTTGGTTTTTTTAACATAACATTGGTTGGCTACTATGTTTATTGGCATTCTTGTTCCTTGCACTGTTTGCAAGGAATTAGTTGCACTAATTGATTACTGTCAGGATTTTTAACATGATTATATTTGTATGAGCTTCTCTTAGTGTATCTATAGACCCAAAACCTCACGTTCGTGCTCATTGGTTTCCCTGGGCATTATTGTCAGTATTTTTGTGTGAATGTTTCATATGGCATTGTCTTTGTGCCCTGTATCTCAGACAAGAGAAGTGAAATACCATGCCTGCCTTGACACAGTCGAGTTAAATGCAAAAATAAGACTTAATTATGAGTTAAATCCAAAAATAAGACTGCAGCCACAAGAATAAATCTAGGATTATAGTGGCTGGGAACTGTGGAGCAGTTTCTTTACAGAAGCTTAACGGAGGCACACAAGGTATGCATTTCTCACTGTTTACTTTGGAACCATCCTGAGGAACTCTTTCTTTGGTCTCTTGCTTGCTAACCTTCAGAATTAGAGCTGGATTGTACAAAAGAGGAGAAAGTTAGTGATCCATCAGGAACTCTGCAAACATGATAGTAGTAGTTTAAAAGAAGGTGATAAATCAGAAGAAAATAGAGAGCAACATGTGGGTCACCCCAGCCGCAAGATACTCATGGTCTTTCATGTTTTATGTCCAGTCCAGTATGCCACCCAATACAAGCTTTGATAAACTGAGAGAAGCAGACTCTCCAGCAAAAGGCTTTCTGTCAGCATTGTGTGTGTGAGATGCAAGTAGTTAAGGCTCATTTGATTACTTTTGCTGCCATAGTAATAGAAAAGTCCATCTCTCAAATATATGGGATGCAAACACTGCCCACAACTCCTGTAATGGGTTGTGTTCCCATGGGATTTATGTTTTTCCTTCATGTTGTTGCTGAATAATACTGAAGGGTATGTCAGTATCTGCCTGAGCCAAGGTGACTGAAAGGAATATTTGGTCCTTAACATGCTGAAGAAGAGATTGTTCCCTCTTCCCATTCTGTCTTTCTGAAGGGCACAGTCAACCATGAACTTTCTTATTCTTAAGACTGATGTGTTGTGGAAAGTCGTACTCCAGTGATTGGTTGGTTTCAAGTGTGTGTGTGTGTGTGTGTATATATATATATATATATATATATAGTGTATGTACTTCTATGCCTTGAGAAAAGTTGGGAAAGGTGATTGGAACTGGACTAGGTGTCTGTGCTTACATTATGGCTCTCTAGTGTAAGCAAAGCTCGAGGCCCCTGCCTCTGGGGTGGCTGCTTCCCTGTGTGCAGGGAAAGGGAAAATGTGTATCAAGAGGAAATACGAAGTTACCCTTATTGTCAAATGATTGTTCGGGTCGCTTGCAGTAGTTACATTCTGTAGCACCTGTCTCCATTCATAGGTTCTGTGTGCTGTATGTGTGCATGTACAGCTGTTCCAAGAATTCAAAATGTGTTTTAAATCTTTTAGTACTCTTCTGTCTTTCTGCAGCTGGATATATGCTAATGAGGGCCAGATTTATGCTGTTTACTCTGTGGGATAGGGTGTTTTGTTTTGCCCTAGTGACTTAAAATTGTTTTTCTAGATTCCCCCAGTGCCATAGTGCTTTGTCATTTTATCAATGGTACTTTTTTACAGCAGAAGGTGGAGGCTTGTGGCTTTATAAGAGGAAAGTACATCTTTCCTGCAAAGTCTGTATAGGCTTCCTCCTTGCAATTCTGCTCTTGCCATTTTGGGCCTCGGAAACAAGTAATTTCATTGAGGTGATAATCTGTACATTTGTCATATGCCTCTAATTTAATACATATTTCCTGAGTATCACCTCTGTGAACATTCCTTCCCTTGGTGTACAAAACATATGAAACTGAACTGAGTACTGAATGAATACACAGTGTTCAAAAGAGTTTGTTCCAGTGCTTCAGGATGACCTTTCTGAACAAAAGCTACCTTTGGCAGGTGAAGCATAGTGTATCACAGTAGCTGCAGAATGTATGTACTATTAATTTTTTTGAAACTACTTTGGGATGATTTGGGGGTTTTGTTTGTTTTTTTAAAAAGATGATTGCCAAAGACCTCCATTATGTGGGAACTGAAAAAGTACCTTATGGCTGCATGGATTTGCTCTGTAGAAACCTACTTTAGGGGGAAAATCACCCAGCCTCTTGCTGAATTGACATTTCAGCCCTTCTGGCATTGATGGGAGTACTGACTGATATTAAAGCCTGCATTTCACTAATATAAGTACAGTGAGATAGGATAAACTTTGAAGAACCATGATGACCTCAGAAAGAACTGCATATGGATGTTTGCAGAAATTGTAAGGAGCTACAAGATCTGAAAGGCTGGTCATCAGATGTGGTAAAGAAAGCTTTTCTTTAAAAAAAAAAAAAGCTTTGTTGGAATGACTGGCAAAATAATTTTGCAGAGCAAAGACAGTCTGTGGTGGTTTTGTAAGCAAAGATACCTTGAAGTAAACCCTCTGTAATCAAATGGGTTAATCATCTTCCAGCTTGATTTATGAAAGCAAGTGATCTAATCTGACACTTAACCTTTTTCAACTTGTAGCTTCTAATCACTTTCTGGTAGATGAGTGAGGTTCTGTTAAAGTGATTTAAGCATGGTGGCAGTAGAATTTTCTTTCCCCCAGTAATTTCTTTCATGTTTTCCAAAGATCTGTGACTACTGATTGAAAACTATTGTGCTGTTGTTTTATTGGATGCTAGCTGAACCACAGGCTTGGTGACTACATGTGCCCATTTGCTTACTATAGTAATATCTGTTTTATTCTGACTGACATTGACCCTTTTAATATTTTCCTTAGACAATCTGCTTCATCTTGGTTCATCATCATTCCAGGATAGTGGTGTCCTTGGGGCTCTCTCTTAACATTGACATGGTACAGAAGATTTAAAATCAGGTATTGTTTTGGGTCCTTTTTTGTAAACAAAATGAAACACACAACCTAGAACTGAATACAGTTTTTTTTCCCTTATGTGATTTGTCTCAATATTTTGGTTCTTTCAGCTGATGTTCGCAAGGAATAGAGTCACGTGATGTATGAAGGCAAACACATACACTTCTCTGAGGTTGACAATAAGCCCTTGTGCTCATATAGCCCCAAACTGTGCAAGCAGAGGCGACTTAACGGCTACGCCTTCTGTATCAGACACGTTCTGGAGGACAAGACTGCCCCCTTCAAGCAATGTGAATATGTGGCCAAGTACAACAGCCAACGCTGCACCAACCCCATCCCCAAGTCTGAGGACCGTAGGTGAGTTGTGGTTTCCTCTCGGCAAGGTGGGAAGTGGCTGGAATGTTTTATTTAAGTTGCTGCCTGGTTTCAGCATGAGGGAGGAACTGGCCTGAGTGAATTGTATTCCAGGAGGTTCCTTTGAGGATTTTGTTTTAAGACCAGTAAATTTTATTTTATTTTCTGTGGGAGTCAAGTACTTGGCGAGAGGGCAGTAACTTAATCCCAAGGAAGTCTATGGGAGAGTTCGCTGCTTTTCTCTCTTCACTATAAACTGTGGGTCAAACCTGCTACACAGTATCAGCTGTTCTAACTCATTTGCTTTGTCACTCACGGTACATGCTCTTAGAAAGGCCTGCTTGTTTAGGCAGCAGTGCCAAAAGCACACTTCCATCTGCTTTTCCAGGACAAGCAGTTGAAAATGCTTATCTTCTGGACATGGGAAGCAGTGACACACAGGGACAAATCCCGAATTACAATTCAGTGTTGGTGATTTGGTACTGATCTGTAGTGTGCTTTACTGGAATAAAATAAATATTACGTGATAACAGATGAGCCAGCTGGGAAAGTGCCACATACTCCCTTTTTTCTTTGCTTCCCTTATTTCTCTCCCCCTCCCTGCCCAAATGAAGATGGCCAGAGTGCCCAGGTACTAAATTCCTTGCAAAATATAGTCCTTGAAGTTGTTGAAAGCTGGGAATTAAAAGCAGGTTTCCTAAATTGCAGCCCATACTGTAACCACAATGGCATTCTTCCTTGCTCTTTGAAACTTCCTGAGCACCAGTCTCATTGGTGCTGCTCGGGCTAAAGTAGCAGAATTTGTCTAGTCTTGGCTGCCATCTATATATGACTTTGTTTTTCAGAGCTGTCATTGCAGGTTTTGCCAGTAACACAGTGTTTAATTAATGTGTGTGTTAACTATCTGAGACTTGTTCTCTTAAAACCTAAAATAAAAACAAAATATGCCAAAAAAATCAAGCCACTATTCACTGACCTTTCACATTATTAGCTGCCATTCACTAACCTTTTGCATTATTAGCAGTGTTCCCACTGTGCCCTACATATAACTTCCTTCTCAGCTCACAGCTCCCTCTCTTGTCTGAAACAACAGTTGGACTGTGCTCTAAATTAACTTGCACTTCACCTGCCATTTCAGCTGAGGAGGCTGATGAAGTGAGAAAAAACCCTGAATGTTTGTCAAAAGCTGTAGGGCAAATGCTCAAATGGCACAAGATGAATAACTTTAAGCTGTAATTTGACAGTCAGTGAGTGTTTCTTTGCTACTGTACAATTGAGGCTCTTTGGAAATAAGCTTACAGAAATGGTCATAGAAGTTGTTAGCACAAATGGCATGCTGTAATTTCAGATGCAAGAGCTGACTGAGAGGGTTCCTGTTTACCAGGGGTCATACTGAAAAACAATAAAAGTAATAGTACTTAATGACTTTTTTACATCTCATATGTTCCCATGGAATTTGTGATTTTTCTTTACACCTTGAACTGAGTTCACACTTTGTTCTTTTTGATTTTTCTCAAGTTAAAGTGAAGTGTGGTCATGACATCTGGTGTATGTTATATTAGAATAATTCAATTGCATGTCGAGTGTCACATGACAGTACTTGAAGAGGACAGCAGGTGTCTGAAAGAGAAAAACTTTTAATTTCAAATGAGAGGATGTGATAGTTTGAAAGAATATTTTAAAAGACTGTTTCTCAGGACAGAGTTTAATTTTAACAATAACATTTAATGAATGCTAGTGATAAGACTGTGGCTGTTCTAAACTGCTTTTTTTTTGGCAGGCAAACCTGTATCTGTTTCTTAGAAGACTTTTTTCACACTCCGTTCAATGTAAAGATGTTTGCAGTATCTGAGTTCTTCACTCATAGCTTTTCATTTTCTGTGTACAGAATTACTGTCAGATGGTCATTTTGTCACAGTTTTAGACATGTAACTGTACATGATCAGAAGCAGGCTGTATGATGCTCTGACAGCTATCTTCTATCATACTTTTAGAGATTGTTAAAAAAGTATTTCAAGAAGATGGATGCATTATATGCCAAAAGCTTCAAAGAGTCTGTCCACAAATAATTAAGGAGAATTATCACTTGACCCCAGACCAGTGAGATGCTACCAGCCACAAAGATGGTTAATATGATGCCAGATTATTAGGTTTCTTATTAACCGTTAACATCCTACAAATTCAATCTATTAATAGTGCATGACTTTATTGCCTTGTTTGAAGTCTGATTTTTCTATTCACTGTCTTGTTTTTTTAAAGAATATATATAAGTGGGATGATGCACACATGGGTTTTATATCTCTGTTTTCTCTGAATACATCTCCTACTTCTTTCTTAACCAGATACACACAAAGATAATGAAATGCAACTTGATTTCTAGATATAGGTTTACTACAATTTAGTTGGCTTAAACACTATTTTGTCTCTAATTCTCCTCACTTAAGAGAATCTTTAAATATTTTGTTAATATACAAACTGCTTCCCAGTTTGTTTGGATCTTCTTTTAAATAAGTGATGGAAATTGATACCAAACTGGGGTGTACTAAGAAGCAGAATGCATTGGTAGGTAGTAAACCTCACTGTCTGAATTCTTGCCTTCCCAGTGGGAAACTGTCTAGCTGGAGTCTTCAGCACCCATCACATTTTTTGTGCTTCATGTAATGATAATTTTAATAGATATCAAGTCCCATATGTGTGGACTTCATTTGATCCTACCTGCACAGAAAAACTGCCTTTGGCACTCAATGAGGAAGGGGAAAAAACCTGTATTAGATGCTTGTTGTGATACTATCAGCTGAGCATAACTCACAGACAGGTTATAGATGTGACAAACTGAGCCTCTAAGACAGGTTAATCAGAATTAGCTCTTGTAGGGCCAGCTTGACTCTAATGGGTTTCATGCTCAGAGCTATGTGAAGAGCACTGTGCTACTTGCAGGTTCGATTCCTGTCTTCCCAGTAATCTGACTTTCATGGAGCTTGAACTACAGAGTCTACTAATGCAGACTCTGCAGCACTGTGTGAAGTCCGAGCCAGTTTAGGCCAGGGCCAACTAAAAAGCCATCCTGGAATGTGCAGGCTGGGGAAATATGGGTGCATGCCCTCCTGGCTGTGTGCAGGGCTAGCAAGAGCCTGGCAGGGTCAAGGCTGAAGTGGTGCTAATGAGAACTATGCCTAACCAAAACTGCTTGTGTGCAGCCTTCTTTACCCAGAGAAGACTGAACTGCTCTTCCTGGTTTCTTCTTGCTCCTGTTAGTCCAAGGTGTAGCAGCCTTGGTTATACTGGAAGAGAGGGAGTTGACAGAGCCTAAAGCACAGAGCCAAGTCAGTGTGTACTGGAATCTGAATGTTGTAGCCTGACATGTGTGGGTTTGTGTCCAGAGGAGCCAGTTGGCTCTCAGTGATGCAGTATGGTCAGCTGTAAGAGCCAAAGCTTTATTCTCTGCCATATAAAAATGATTCTGTTAAGAATTAAATGAACAAGAGAAACCATTAATAACCTAAAACTCAGAGAATTTTAGCAAGCCCATTACCTTTCCACAGACTTATTCACCTTTTCTATTTCTTTTCTTACTGTTTTTGCAATGAAAAACAGTAAGTAAACTATGCAGTTCTACCTTCTCACATCAGCACAAGCACAGGATGACAATAATTTAAATTCTGAACAATGTAAGGGAAGCATCTATGTTGAGCAAAACACTCTTTTTATTGGCCTAAGAGGAAAAATAATTCCCTTGTGTTTGTTTAGTCTGTTTATTGTTTTTTTCTTCTGTCATACTAAAAGTGCTGTGGTTAACTGTTCAAACAAAATATTTAAAAAGAGCTTAATTTTAAATATGGAAACAGTGCTTGTTGACTTTAAGGGAAGCTTTATTGAGCCCTCATTATATAATTTTATTTTTAGAAGTGCATCTCTCAGTATGAATTTACAGTATTCCTGTGTGTTCTAATAAGGACTGCACAAGTTGTTGGCTTTTAGTTTGCCTCATCTAGGTTTATTTATTACTTACAGCACAATGTAATGAAGAAATTATTTAGGCAATAATAAGTAGCAGTGCTTTTCAGCCTGTTCTGATTTGTGAAACCTTAGGAGTATGGGTCTCTCAAGAAGCTACATATATGGAGAGCAGTAAAGAGCATATAGGAATTTGCTTTCTCTTTTTTCCCTTTTAAGGACCCTTTAGAGCTGTTCATACATTGTTTCTTTAGAAATGGGTGGACAAGTTGAAAGTGACTAAACTGAAGTGCTAAACCTTTTTAGGGGGTTGTTTTGGGCATTTCTGCCATTTTTTTTGCTCCATGGAGACCAGAAATAATATAATTTTAACCTATTTTTTCAACAAAACTTACTGTTCTCAGATTCATACTGATCAGATTTTAAAGAATACCTTTATGGATATTTCATTATCTTATCCATAATTACCTTGATGCAGACATCACTCTTTCCTTGTATCTTTGGTCATCTGTAAGCTGTAAGTTATAGATGGGATTCTGCAAGTTTTGATTGTTGGTGAGTTCTGTAGAGGCAGGAGTGCCTGCCTATGGCATACAGGAAAAGGATCACGTCATGGTTCCTGAATTTCTGCCACATGCTGGTTCCAATCAAACAAAAGTTAATTGCATATTTTTTAGTATGTTATCTGCGGCATGAATTGTAATTATTTTTACTTTCATGACAGATTTTCAAAGACCTTTTCACGTTCTTTTATTTTAATAGCATGACTTTGAAAGTTTTCCATCTTAGAAGAGCCTAAAATCCATGCTTGTGGATTGTATGTATACATATTTCTGGCATTGTGTAAATTCTTTCTAGCAGCAGAGAACTTGTTTTAAACTAGATTTTTGTTGAAGAATATTCAGCTAATCCTCTGGCTTCAAAATTCATCATGTTAAACTACTAATACAGAATTTAAGTATTTATGCTACTTGTTCAGTCTGTGGAAATAGTGATCTTTCATGGCAATCTACTGAGATTGTCCTTATAAGAAGCTGCTCCCTACTACAGTGGAATTAATAATAATAATAATAAATGCATTGATGAAAATGTTAACTACTTCCACTGAAGGAACAAGCAAATGAAAGGAAATCGTTGTCAGTGTACTTTTCTAAGGAGCTTTTGAACTGAGCAGTTAATGGCTTGTGTTCTTGCTGCTTTGCGTATCAGACTGCCCATTTGTTTTGTTCACTTTGGATTTTGACTGTTTACCATAACAGAGAGTTAAGATTTTGAATGATTGTATGTGATTCTCCTATGAATAATGAATGAAGAATCTTATATTTTAAGATTAGAGGTAGTCACTCATGTAAGTTTTTTTCTTGCTGGTTTTGGAGCACCACAGTTACCTGTTGTATTAGAAGCAGTTGTGTACAATTCTTACTAAAACCTTTTGTGTTTCAGTTTATATTTGCTTGAGATGTGTGTGTGGGTTTCTCCTAAGTGATGTCTTGTCTTCAGATTTTACTTACGGAGGTTTAGTTAATAACTGACTGCTTTTACTTTTCAAAGGTACTGCAACAGCCACCTGCAGGTACTTGGCTTTATACCCAAAAAGGAGAGGAAGAAAAAGAATGATCCCATAGAGGAAGTAAAAGTCAGGCATCAGATGGATGCTATGGCCTTCAGTCTGACAGTGCCCACCCTGGCCTTGAAGATGCCCAACGGACTGGATGGGATGTCCCTCTCCCCTCCAGGGGCAAGGCTTCCTCTCCATTACCTGGAGGCAGAATTAGAAGACCCCTTTGCTTTCAATGAGGAGGATGATGACCTAAAGAAAGGGGCAACAGTGAAGAAAAAGTTGCAGAGCAAGTTGGCTCAAAACCGGCAGCGCCAGAGAGACACAGAGATTTTAAAAGTTCGCCAAGAGCACTTTAGCCCCATTCCTGCACCTTTGCAGCAGCAGCCTCTGCAGCAGCAGCAGCACTCCCATCTGCCACCTTCATCAGCTTCGTTAAAGCCGACAGGGCTACCGCAGGGCATAGTCTGCAAGTCACCTCAACCTCTGAACACCAGCCTACCAATGCAGGGAGTGGCACCCACCACACACACTATAGCACAAGCACGGCAGTTGTCTAACAAGAGACCTCTGCCTCTCCTGCCACCCTCCAGGGCTCCTGTCACGGACCCGCCAAGGACTGACCGGGTCCTCATGAAAGCCACAGCCTTCTCTCCGCACTCGTCCTGCATGAGCCGGCTTCAGAGACTGGTGAAACTGTGCACTCGAAAACAGCAGCTGGACACCGATCTGTTTCCTCACTTAGGTGAGTAGGTAATAGATGCACTGCAGCTGTATTTTTTAACCTGAAACCAAAAGACTAAAGGGGACTTGTCTTCCTAGCCCTGTCCTGAATTCCTGTGTGGTCCTTCCAAAATAATCCTGAGCTAGGTAATCTCTTGGCATTTTCTTTAGCTCTGTTGTCTGTGAAGGGAATGCCTGGACCCATCACAAATGGTTTATGGCATTTTGGTTGTTTTTTCTTCTTAATGTTCTGTTAACCATTTGAGAAATCAGTAAACTGAGGTGTAGAAAACATTGTTTGGATTATAGAGACCTCACGTAGAAGGTTTGTAACTCAAGTTGTAAAGGTGACACTAGTGGTACCTACATGAGTGGACAAAGTTAGATTGAAACATTAGGTGTATGATAAGTGCATGTGACATAATGAATGTAAGTTAAAGTTTGGCAATTTGGGCCATCAACCTCTGCGGATTCAAAATTCCACTTGACTTAAGTAGAAAATTGGAACACATGCGAATTTTTCTTGACTGGGCCCTATTTATGTATAGAATATGGATGAACAAAAGGAAAAGACCGTGTCAGCAGAGCAGCGTTGTTACAGAAGGTAGTTGGAAGGGTGAAGTCTTGTCTGCATACCACGCAGAAATTGTCTTCCTCTTACATATAATAATCAGTAGCTGCTTGTAAAAATATAAGCAAATATAACCAAATTGGTGCTATGATAGTAGTGCTCTGTAAGCTTTGAAAAAGCAACTGACCTTGTGGCTGATTCGTCTGATTGTGAATATAGACCTAGGCACACCTGTCTCTCCTTTTTATCTTCCTCATCCTCCCAAGTTACTTTTCTGCTTAGTTTTAGATTGTACATTTCTAACAAGTAAAATACTGGCAGGGAAAAGGAAATATGAGTCTGTGTGGCTTAAGTTAGGAACACCATTTATGATGTTTAAAATAAAAAAAGACTTCAGATAAATCCAGACATTCCCTATATAATGTCTTATTCAATTGCAAACATCTGTAATTTTTGCTATTTCAATTATTTTTTTTTAATTTGCTTTTAAGATCTGCCCTTTGGCACTCATGGGATAGTTTGACTATTTGTTCAGGAGATAATTAGCATCCCATAGCATGTCTCCAAAGGAAATTGTTCTTCAGAAAACGGTTTTGATGGTCCTATATGTAGTGCAGGTCTTTAGAGGAATGGCAACTCCAGAGGCATTTCTGAGTGTCACAGACCTCAATAGCTTAGAAAGTGAGCTGTGTTTTGAAAGACTGTAGAAAGATGCCTTTCTGTGCTTAATGTTCTACATTCTAAAGTGGTGAAGAGAATATGTTTTCCTAAAAAAGAGGCATAGTAAAAATAAAAACCAGTTAGACCTATACATGTATGGTTAGGCAGGTGCATAACTATGTAGATGCATTTAGAACAGTTTATATTTGGCCAAGCAAAGGAATTTTCATATTAATCATGTGAGAGTGGAAAATTTATTTGTTATTTATTCATTACAAGCCTTAATATTAAAGACTAGATAGGCCAGTTCAGGGAATTTCAGGATTTCTTTTCTACATTTGAGCAGCACTAGAGATGACTGCACAGAATCTTTCCAAAGATTGAGCCAGTTTTATGTGTACCAACATCAGAGCCATGTAATTGGATATTAATGTAACTGCAGTCTTCAGTGTCAGTATAGCTGAATCTGGATTAAATTTTGCTCTTTCCTTTCTGCAGTGCCCAGGGGAAGCAAAACAACTTAATTTCTGATTTTGTTTTTAAACTTTGGGTAAACAATTTGTTATGTGGTTGTCAATTGTGGACATCTTTATGGAATGATTAAGTTGTTTTTTCATTCCTTTATGGAAGAGACAACAGGAAAAAGAACCGTTTAAGTTGAAAGTATAATTCTGACATTTTATCAAATGTCTTAAGGTATCTTAATTTAGTTCAAATGTAGTCTTAAAAAATAAAAACAAAAAATAGTTTTTTTAGGATGCTGAAGTTCCTGAAAATTTGGGTTTCTGATATGTGTGGTTCATGTTAAAGTTCTGATTCTATATGGTGAAGAGTTACCTCCTGATTGTATTCCAAGCATGTGTGTGTGTCTAACTCTGAAAGTGCTTGATCAAGTACTGATGCATTTCCTAGATTCAAGGCATCTGACTTCAGAATCATCTCAGATATAGTTGTTTAGTTTAGTTTTAGCAAAAATGGAATGCTCCTCAACTCTATCAATTTTCAAGGAGAACACAAGATAATGAAAAGGCAAAAAATGCTGGCTTGTAAATGCAGCAATGGGATTTTATCCCACCTGCTGCAAGAAAGTGGCAAGAATTTCACTGGATGCGGTAGAGAGAGTAGGAGAAACTACAAAAGATAAAGTTCCAGATAAAATGTTCCACCTGAGAACTTACTGGCATCTTTCTGGCTGTCCTGTTCAACCGCTGTGTGTAGGTTGACTAACTGAGGCTGCTGGAGAGCACCCATACTGCATCATCACGAAGTGAAAACGTGCTGTGTGATGAAGGTGCAGGAGTGTTTGTATCTCTCTCTTTAGCTCTTTCTTCATGCTAATATGTGCATTTGGCAGGCAACTACGTAGGCTGAGCAGAGGAACATCCTGGGTAGCTGTGTATCTATCTCTGTCCATGCTGCTGTGTCTTACAGTTTTCATGTTTTGCTACAGAGAAGGGGTCAGAATATAAACAGAAATGAAATTGGCCTATTTAGATCATATAGTATTAAAATTTACCAAGTAGTCAGTTCTTCACGACAGGGACTTCTCTCTTTCCTTGTACTTGGTTATGAAAACTAGTATCTCTCTGTGGGTTAGATAGTTGGAGATTTTTCTTCCACTGTTTATGGATAAAGAAGCCAGTAAGGATTTTAAAAAGAAAACTCAGGTATGACAAAAATCAGTGGATGCTATTTGCACACTGTAATGGAGCTGTTACTGTAGCTTTATCTGTATAATTGAGAATACTGCATGATTTAATCAAATGTAATTATGCTTGTAGCCATACTATACATTCATCTTTTGCCCCAAAGATTACTCAGAGGCTTATATATGGTAGATGCTCTTTTCATCCAATTTCCATGTTTTCAATTCCCCTAGGGCTGGATTGGTCTGAAGACAGTGGAGAAGAGTTGGAGGATTCAGAGCAAACCTCCCCTTACCAGGTTGCGTGGTCTATCCGAGAAAGCCTCGGCTATGAGAGACCTGAGTGAGTATGATTCTTTAGTATTCGTGCTGGCCTTGATGGAATAAATCATGTAAATGTGAGCTTCACTTCAAGTGGAGTCAGTGGAACCTAAGCACTTGTTGAAGTGCTTTGCTGAAACAAAGAATTGTTTGAACTCATTTGTTTGTAATAGCCATGGAACAGCTTGTCACCTTCTGGCCCAGTTTCCAGCTAACTTAGAGACCTTTGTGCAGTGTGCTGTCAGAAGGATGCATCAGGAAAGGATTTAAGCTTGCTTGCCTGAATTTAATTGAGTTTAGTGGGATTTATTAATGAACTTGTGTGCCTTGATGATTGGAGGTCCTGAATTAGAATCGAATGGGGTTGCTATTAGTTTCTTGTCTTTCCTACTGGTTGTGAATAACTTTGTCAGTAAACTTGCTACATTTTACTCATTAATTCTTGTAATAATTATGCAGGCTATTGTTTTAATGTGCCTTTTTAAAGGCCATGGTGTTTATTTTAATAATTAAGTGTTGACTAAACCTCTGTCAATACTTGTGAGCATTAGAAGGAAGTTATGAGATCAAAAGGAATTAGCTGCTGGTGCAGAAAGGCTTATGATGGTCTCTATATACTTAGTGACAAATCTAAACTTACAGCAGGATATGATAATAGGTCTATTATGATAATATAGGTCTGTTAATGTAAATTTGACGGTGCACAGTTAAAGCATCCTAGGTGTAGTATTGTAACAAAACTGTTGTATGTTACTAACAAAGAAATTGGGGTCTCACTAGAATTTGATTATAGTTTCTGTAACATGACTCTCATTCACTGTGCAACTGGACTTTTTGATACTACAACTTTCCCCTATTTTTTTAATTTTTAACTATCACACTTAGAATAATGGTGTTAATGAAACCTTATTTCGTTATTACATTCTGAAACTTAATAGGATTTCCTGCCATCTCTGAAGATTGTCCTCAAGGTGAACAACAAAGCTGTATCTCTGTCACCAGGATGCTAAATATTAAGAGCCTTCAGTGAATCAAAGCTATTAAGAAGAGTGTAGACTTCACTTTTTTAAAATGAAGGGGGTTTTTTTTGTTACAAATGACTGTCATTTTTTAGGGCATCAGCAGTTTCAGACTGAGCTTTCACAAACATTACTTCTAACTTAAAAGGCAACTTTTAAATAAAATGTTTTGGGAAAACGTAAACAGACTTTCAGACTTCTAAATCATACATAATTTTTCACAGCAGATATATCTATTAAATAACTTCCCTTACACTCTTCTCTCTTTGATATTTGATTTGATTCTTCCATAGATTCCTATTTTTTGTCAACTTATAAAGGTCATCTCTGTGTGTTTTGTCTTCTATTTGCCTTAACTTCCTTTGGATTCTTCCTACTCTTTTCACATACTGAGCGAAAATAATACCTTGTCTTGACATTTTCTGTTCCATTCTAGCATTCTGTGCACCTCAGTTAAATGCTGTCTTAACTATCCATGATGGATAAATTTTTGGATGCAACTGGCTGCTTTTGTACTTCCATCAGCCTGCTCAGTGTTAGCTCTTCAACAACCGTACTAATTTTGATGATGGATAAGCATTCACTTGATGTCAGCCTTCTAAAACTTTAGCTCCTATTCTGCACACTTCTGTAGAGGTTTTTATTACCTGAAATGTTTCACTTTGACACTTCTGCAGTGTGGTCTGCCTGCTGCTGAAGATGAATTAGTTCAGGCTGTTTCTGCGGAGATTTGATTTGTCAAAATGACTCTGTCTTGCTAATCTGGTGGTACAGACTGGTGACTCCTAAAGTCAGCCAGTGACTTGTTACAACTCTGAATTCTGGGGACTTATTTTACCAGAAAAACAGTGGAGGTTATTTCCCAAAACCTTTAGTTTTTGAAATCACATACCTAAACTTAGAGGATTTACTTGCTGGTTTCCGTAGTAAAATTAAAGCTGTTTTTACTCAGTTCATTTTATCTGAGCTTGTGGTCCCGACCAGCTAACTGCATTGTCTTTTTCCTTTTGACTACATGGAAGACAGTGGGAGGAATGCGTCTCAGAATCGACTATCGAAAGAAAGTGAACAGTTAATTTCTGCTTTACTAGACAGCTGGTTCTCAGCATTTCTGCTTCTATGATTGTGGGGGAAACCTCTGCTGAACTCTAGCTGCTCTTAAACTCTCAAAAATTTACCAGATTTGTTTAAAATTAGTGTCTTAACAGTGTCCTGGTTTTGGCTGGGATAGTGCTCATTTTCATCTTAGCAGCTGACACCGTGCTGTGTTTTGGTTTGGATAGGAGAACAGCGTTGATGACGCTCTGATGGTTTGGCTGTTGTTGCTAAGTAGTGCTAGCCCTAAGTCAAGGACACTTCAGTTTCCCATGCTCTGCCAGAGAGGGGGTACACCAGAAGCCATGAGGGAGCACAGCTGGGACAGCTGACCCCAACTGGCCAAGGGGATACTTGAAGATGAATTAGTGCACAGTCCAGAACATCATGGCCAGGACATAAACTGGGATCGCTGCTTGAGGTGGCCTTGAATATCAGTCAGTGGGTGGTGAGCAACTGTGTAGGGCATCACTTGTTTTTCTTGGGGTTTATTTATTTTTTTTTTTAAATTACAGTAAATAGTAGTAGTATACTTTCCTTTGTTTCCATTAATAAGCTATTCTCAGCTCAATCCACATGGTGTTTATTCTGATTCCCCTCCCCATCCCACTGGTGGGAGCAGGTAGGGAGAGGGAGCATGCAGCACTGTGGTACTTCGTTGCTGGATGGGGTTAAACCATGACAACAATAATACATTTTCTGGTTCACTTGCCTTCTGGCCTTTTAATCTGTAAAATTCATATTGTTGCAATCATCTGTGGAAACAAGGGCCAAATGTTTGCTTTTATTATTCTGTGCTTTAATTTTGAAAAATTGTGTTCCTATGCTCCCAGGATTTTGGGATGCAGTGCTTCCAGACAGGCACAAATGTTTGAGTTCAAATAGCACAGGAGTTGGCAGTGGGCACAGTGCAGGCTGGATGCTGGCAGAGAAGGTTGCTGGGGTGGGAGGAATCCCTTGTGGGAGCAGCAATTTGGAGGGAAAGCAGGGGCTGTTCCCTGCTGCAGATTACTGAAGCTTCCCCCTAGATTATTTGATTGTATCTTAGAAAGTGCTGGAAAACAAATGACTTTATAACAAAGTATTTTTTCACTTCCTACGCTGAAATATAGCTAAAGCAAACGTTTCAAGTAGCAAGTTTGAATAAGGAGTGTGAGTCCCTCCTCATACCAACTCACTCAAAGGATTAAATATCAACACTGTGTTGTCAAAAGTTGGATTTAATAACTCCCAATAAGTAGAATAACTAAAAGAAGGAAGGGAAGGTTCTTCAAAATGCTCTGTAAGGAGGGATTTGAAGTATAGTTGCTGGGGTGTCTCAGAATAGAGAGCATGTTCTCCTCCTTCCCTGGTGGTGCCTGACTGCTCGTGCTACCCTTTTGCTCTTTCCTTCTGCTGCTTTGTTCTGTCTTTGTTTTCTTGATGAACACTGAGCAATAATCCCCCTGATGTTTCCACATGACAGTCTGAAAGGGAAGGGTTGGGAGAGAGCATTTTGGATTATCAAATGGCTCATGTGCACTTTCAGAAATCTTTGTAAAAATGAAATGCCACACGTTAAGTTGAACTTCAGAAGTTCTATATGCAGCTTAGGAGAATAAACTAAATAGAATTTGGCAAACTTGTTTATGAAAGAACAACAATAAAAGTATCTTTCATTTTCATGCCTACTGAAGAAAAAAGGTTTTATTTTGATATTTTAGGTTTCTTTGAACGTATAAATGTTTTGGCTAATCTTACTGGCCTGGGAACAAAGTTCTGAACAGGCTTTTAGAAACTGGCTTTTAGAAATTTTGGCTCAAAATAAGCCCTTGCCCACTGCAGGCATGATTTCTTTCTATACCTTTGATATATCTCTTCATCTATTTTTGAAAAAGATCTCATGAACTGAAGATCAAAAATATTTTAGCATACAGAGACATTTTTTCTGACTCTTTCAATGTGAGAGAAGTAAAAAGTCTCACATACAGAGAAATGTACATTAACAAACACTTTTTCTACACGAAAGAAACTTCTTTCCCCTAAGAAATACTCTTATTATTCTTAAAGTTAATTTTTAACCATATTTAAAATTAAATCAGTAAATTTTAAACAAAGTCTTGGCCCAGAGCAGTAAGGAAATATCCAAGATATTAAACCTATAAATAAATATATATGCTTTCCATGTTTTCCTTTTTTAGTAATACATTGGAAAAGGAAAATCTATATTAAATAGCCCAGAGTAATTTTTTTCTGTACAGGTAGTTTTCTCTTTCCTAAGAGAGCTTAAAATTGTATTTTCTTTTTATTTTCAATGTCAAAATATTCTAAATGTCACATATGTTAAATATTTTTAATAGGTTATATTTGCTGCTAAGCATGTAATTGCAGAGGTTAATTACTTGTAATTTATGCTTCTAGAAAATAAGCTGTAATCTATTTTAACAGGCAAAATATATAGTATGGTTGATTTTACATAACCCTTCACAAAAACTTGCGTTTGTGTCAAAGGCGGTGCTTGCTGCTGCAGAATTTTTGTGGAAAGCCTTAGCAGAGGTGGCTGCAGTCTCTCCCATTTGGCCTGTGTCTAAATAGAGTCAGAGTTTCCAGAAAAGAAAGTAGGTCTTCACCATATTGCCTGCTGTCTGCGTTTCTGGATCTTACTTTATTTAGTAAATATCATGACTTGTATTTCACATCTCTTGCATCTCAGTGGTGACCTCCTTTGCTGTGCGCAGGTTTGGGTGTCAGCTCATTCTGTCCCACAGGCTCTGAACATTGCCAGCTTTTGATTTGCTTCATTTGTTTGGATTTCTCTTCTCTCCCCTGCCTTTTCTTTGTGTTACAGATAGGAAAGTTGGCAAAAAGTTTCTCGGTTCTATAAGAAAAAAATTAGAGGAAAAACTGAACAGAATCTGCTTAGATTCAGCATGTGTGTTTTGTTGCTCCATGAACAAAAAACTCATTCTGCAAACTAGTGCTTGTTGTGGAGAACTTCTGGGTAGCTTCATGGACCTTGTAGTTATAACAAGTTCCAGTGATGATTTTCTGTTTCATAACTTTTACTTCTTTTAACTGAATATGTTGACGTGGTTTGATATCTTGTTGATATGTGCCTGGACATTCAGAGAGCCAAGATAAATGGAGAAGGGCTTTCTTAAGCCAACAAAGAGAATTAGTCCTTCATCTAGTCATTGCTTAGCCCTGGTCTGATCTTTCTCTCATGTATGTTTGAGTTAAATGTGAGTTTATTCTCTACTGTTGTACTGTAACTCAACTGCAACTCTTCAGCAAGGGGAAATCAGTATCAGCTGTTAGCTGTGTTGGTGTGTATTTTGGTTTAAAAATACACTGCCTGGCAGAATAAAAGGAATTGGAAGAAGTCAGCAGTTTAGGTACTTGTTAGAATTTGACCATCTTCTCCAGCATGATCATTCCTCAATAAATTTCCACTACACAATTCCCCACTCTTGTCCTCTGCATTAATTGCACTTTGATTTAAGCATTGGTCTCATTTGCTGAGACATTTACAGTAAATAAAGGTTAACAGTATAGATTTCTTTTTGAACAGCAGGGTCTAGACATTTAAATGTGTCAAACCTGATGATAAATTGATGTAATAATGACATACTAAAAAGAGCAAATACCTTTAGAATTTAAAAGGGATCCTGCTCTTGCTATTTCTCAAGTAACACTGCCTGATTTTAGCATTTGGATATTTGTGTAGCTAGAAGTATGCCAACTTAACAATTCTATTAGAATGACAAATTAGCTTAGTGGGGGAAAAAAAAAAAAGTAGTAACCTCAAACATATTTGTTTTTATTTTCCCTTCTTCAGGTCCGATGATGACAATGCAGATGACAGGAGCTCCAGGGTGACCAGACTTTGCACTTACTTTCAGCAGAAATACAAGCACCTCTGCCGCCTGGAGCGGGCAGAATCTCGGCAGAAGAAATGCCGGCACACGCTCCGGAAAGCCTTGCTGCAGGCGGCCAGCAGAGAGCCGGAGCGTGCGGGGCAGCTCTTGCAGGAACTCCGGAGGGCTACCTGTGCTTGTACCAGGTTAGACCTGCCCTGTGACTGCAGGAGCCTGGGGCTGGGCCAGGGTGGAGATGGGCTGAGCATCCAGCAGCTGAAATGATGAACTCTGAAATTGTAGTCGTGCACAAGGCAGAAAAAACGTGACACACAAATGCCTGTCGGTGGAGTAAAATAAAAGTGGCATACAGAGTTTTCCATGAAGACAGGCTTTCTCCAGCTTTATGCTTTAAAATGTGGATGTTTTGTTCAGCAGATTCTGGGCCCAAATATCTGGTCCTTTACTAGGCCAGTAGAAAATGTGCAGTCTGGTCTGTAGTTCACTGCTTCAATTCAGGTTTTGTTTTTCAGACAGCTTTTTTTGAAAAGTCTGTACCTCCTCTTAATTATCTTCCCAGCAAACCAAATTTAAGCTCATGCTTTTTGTTAGATTTAACTCAATCTAACATTAAATAAAACTTGGCAACAAAATACATAAATTCTAACAACTTTGAAGGTTATCTTCTGTGGGAATTCCTTCTAGAAAATGTCAACATCCCTCCAGCTCTCAGCATATGGAGAGTTGGTTGATTCATATTGGTGCAGGAACAGACTAAGTCTGAACCCTGCTGTTACATTTGGGGTATCAGAAGCATCCTTTCGGTTTTGCTTTACAGGATATGTGATTGTGGGGTGTAGTGGACAGTATGAGATGCAGATTGGAGCTAGGTACTGAGGTGCTTTTGTTCCTGGACAGTGGGATGTGGTTCGTGACAGTTGGAAGGTTCATTGTTGGGGAGCTGGACTGATTCTGAAGAGCTCTGAGGTGTAATGTACAAGTCCATTATTAGTAGTTTACAGAGTTGTGTATAAATGTCTCCAAACTTAAATTACAGCAAAGTTCACCTGAACTGACAAGTTCTTGCTGGTTTTTTTTTCCCTATTATTTTTGCCTTTTATTAAGCAAAAAAAAAGTTTACGTTATTTTGGGTAGACCAGCAAAGCCAGGTATGCCTGTCATCACTGCTCTAGTCAATTTAAGTAACCACAGAGTCTTTTCAGAAACAAAATTTTTCACAGGAGTGATACTGTTAACTAAAATTTTGCTCAGTCAAAGTGCAGTTGATGACAGAAATGGCTGAAGGAAAACAGTCAGGCTACAGACAGCTTTTTGTCAACCTAGAAAACAACGTGTACAGAGGTGCAAGTCAGCCCTGGAATCGCCAGCTTTATCTCCATGAAGGTGACATGCCTGGAGAGCGGGCTAACCCCGAGCGAGCTGTGTAATGCTTGAGTACTCGTCCACACCGCTGCCTGGTCGCCTGCTTGCAGCTCAGGCTCAAAGCACAGAGGCTGTGCTGGGGAAATGCCCAGCTCTGGGCACCTGTTGGTGGATTGGGCTGTAGCACGTTGGTGAAGGAGAGCTTTTATCCATGTTGAGCACGCTCAGGCTCTGCCACTCCAGAGCTCAGTTTAAGTTTGTCTGAGCACATGCTTGCATGTAAGCTCTGGGATGCTCGGCATGTTTTGATTTATGAACAGGCTTGGAAGTGCACTTGACTCCCATCTAGGCATATGCAGTTCATTGAATTCTAAAGACTGACCTCATTTTGAGGGTCACCTGTATTGACACTCACCTACTGCTGCCCTTCCTGTTGCAAGGTGGTGTAATATTTACGTGGTAGTAGCACATAGCACCTCTCATTACAATTAAGGCCCTGTAAAATAAGAAATAATCCTGTTACTACAGTCACACCTTCACCTGTCATTGACATCTATTCAGTGTCCCTGTGTAGAGCCTGGTAGTAGTGTGCACCCATCGGGATCATGACACATGTGTGTATTACAATTTTTCATCCTACTGTTCCACATTCAGTATTATTGTGTTGAGTAACCACCTGAGACTGGGGGTTTGTCTGTAAACTCTTTTATGCTTTCTTTTCAGCACAAGCCAAGCAAGGCAGAGAGATGCAGAACCAACAACCTGCAGTGGAACTTTGAAGGGAGAGCAGTGCACTAACAAGGCCCTTCCATTCACCAGGCACTGTTTTCAGCGTATCCTCTTAACTCTGGGAGTTGCATTCGGGCGTGGAAGCTGTTCTGGTTTAGGAGGATTTTTGTTTGTTTGTTAGATTTTTGCATGATAACTAAGTTTTCACAAAGAAATACCTATTTATTAGTGTCATCAACTCCTTTGCTTTTAATTTGGCTGTAGACAGTGAGGATAAGTAGTCTGCTACTGGTATCTGTGATAGGAACATCATTTTACTTTGTGAGCTGTATTTAGTGTGTGCAAGAAACCTTTACAAAATTATCATCCTTCACAATGACTTGGTACAAACCATGTGACTTTCATCCTCTTGGCTTTCATACAGCTCTTGGTAGGTTCCAATAGGGCACCTTCCTGTGACAATTTTATGGAAAAAGGTTTTTATACATAGGATAAAAAGTTGGCTTACACTGACCAGAAAGATGGAAATCATACTTTGCATTGTTTAAAGAAGCAGAGTGGAAGGAGTCACAGAACCTCATAGTCCAGATGAGGAGGGGTTCCCTGTGCTTGGAATTTCAAGCAAAGCCTGGAAAGGATTAAAAGTGAATGGCTGAAGATCACAGATAGAAGAGAGCACATTAGATGTGGTTAGATTTTGGTTCTGAAGACTATAAAAAGGCAGACTTATGACCTGTAATACTTAAAAATTCTGCAGACTTTGTCTTTTTTGTTTTTAGCTGAAGAATTTTTGGTGCTTTTATTGGGATGACTCCTTTTGTTGGAACTTTTGGTTTTGATACTAAAAGTGACTAGTGCTGCTGTGTTCAGCTACTATCAGACTGCAGCACCCTTCCAATCTTTTTGTTTTGCAGATGCCTTGTTTTTATTGCTTGATTTTTTGCAGGCCACTTAAAAGCAGTCTGCAGAGCAGTTCAAAACCTCTATGAGAGAGCACCATGGCATACATCTGCGTTTGAGATTTGCCTCATGATTCTGATGGGATTTTTTTGTTTGGGTATTTTTTTAATTTTAAGTGGTCTTGCTTGTTTCTGTGTGTAGAGCAGGGTAGTCAAGAGTAGTGATTTTGCGTGCACGCCCATTTTTTCTCTCTAAAATGAACAGATTCTTGGTTCTGACCCATCCATCCAAATCTGCTATCTGGATTGTTCTGCAGGTTTTTCATTTTCCTTGTCTTTTTTTTTTTAACATTTTATAAACATACATAGTCGTGTTGAGGTCTGAGAACTGTTCAAGATGGAAGGAGCGCTTCTAATGTTGTTTGAAAAAACACACAATGAAATATCTGTTTGATTGATGTAAGTCTGGAAACATTTTTACTTCTGCTAAGGATTTTTCTGAAGGAAATCTCAGCAAGCTTACGTGTGGATTTACTTGACCTTTCTGTCTGCTTGCACATCTTTTTTTTCAGAGGAGCAGGAAGTATATTGAAACTTCTTTGTCTGTGCTCTAAAGATAAATGCCAAGAATGTACCTTAAAAGATTGAATTAAGAAATACTCTTTCTTTAATGTTTCAGTATGGATTGTCATTAGTCTGTAAGGAAATAGTCCTGTTGACTACACTGTTCCAACTGCTACTATTGATCTATTGATTAAGGCTCCAGGAAAAGGCTTCTTTTTCCTAAGAACTCATTAGTGAAATGGCTGCTTTTATAAGACTATCTCAGTATATAATAAAGTCATTAGAGATTCTGCATTAATGCAGTTTTTTCACTTTAAAAGTTGGGTTTGAACTTAAATAGCAAACTTAAGGCACTCATTAAAAATAGTATCTATGGACAGATAGAGTTGAATGCTCTGATCTTTATCAGATTGATAAATCAAAGGGCGTTCCTCCACCATTGTCTTGTGTTATTCCTGATGCAGAAATGCACAGATATCTTATTGAACCGTTCTCAGCAGCTCTTCTCGAGTTGCACAGCCAAGTTTGCAGATGGTCAA
The DNA here is from genome assembly GCA_910950805.1 of Acrocephalus scirpaceus scirpaceus. Taxonomy (NCBI): domain Eukaryota; kingdom Metazoa; phylum Chordata; class Aves; order Passeriformes; family Sylviidae; genus Acrocephalus; species Acrocephalus scirpaceus. Next base: position 45,190,727 of record OU383779.1, read on the forward strand.
CAGTGCTCTGTGCCAGTTTTTGACATTACACATCAGACACCTCTGTGCGAAGAACATGCCAAAAAAATGGTAAGTACAAAGCCATCATTGTACTTATTTGTGTGTTGGGATGATCAGGAGTTTTAACCCCAGTCTTCCTATGAAGTCTTCCTTGACAACTAGCAAGTTTAGGAGCTTAAGAGTTGGTTTGCTATGATTTTTCTTAAAAGGGTGAAAGTTGCCAAACATTACCAATTAGTATAAAATATGTTGTGAAAATCTTTTACATAGTTTTGAGGATATAATGAAGCATACATGGGAATATTTTGATTGTTGTCTTGAATTGAGAAATAGAAGGTCATTGTGAGGGATCCTGTGGTCATTTTATTTGGGCTCACTCCTGGTCCTTGGATCTGAATATAATATGAGCGTGGTATTAAGAGCACTGCATCTTAAGCAGTCTCAGTACATGGGGCCCAAAGTACTTTCTAAAGGAAGTGTAGATAGCAATTAAAAGGATGCAAATAATGGGTTTAATATTTTATTTACCCTTTAGTAACTATTAGAATTTACCTTTAACCTCCTTCAGGGATCCATGGATCCCAGAGAAAAAGCAGTGGCCTACCTCAAGTTGAGAGAATGGAGAAGGGAAGTTGATGTCCTCTGCTCTCCTTTTATGACACCAATTTTCCAGAACAAAACCTTTAGGATAATTCACAAACCCACTTCTGCCCTGCCCCTCCTTCAAGGCTTCTTGTCCTACCTTCAATTAGGTGTAAAACTGCCTTTTTTGTTTTGTTTTCTTGGGTTATTGGAAGTTTTTTGTTACTGTTTTTGTCCAGCTTCTCCAATAATTGTGAATTATGGAATTTTTTGGATTAAAATGTAAGGGTTTGTGCTACACAGATCTGTATGGGGTTTCCCCCTCTTCTAGGCAATCTTCAGTATGTCCCTCAAAGTTTACTTCTGTAGCGAATACCATCCTCTGCCATTCCCAGTATGATGGCAACTGAAGACTGATGATGGTTTGATTTATTTTTTAATGTGTCAGTGATTGCTGTTCAGAAGCAATGAGGCCATAATTGTTTACTCACATCCTTATCCTGGTCTAGCAGTATTAATTTTGCCTCCTCAGTGCTGTCCCTCTAATATGTCAATGGGGACTTGAGGATTCTGGCTTCAGCTGCTGCACATTATCCACATTAACACCACCTCACAACAGCCTTTTGTCTTTAATACTTCCAGGAGTGCTGCTAAAGGTTACAGTTTTGCAGTATTTAGTTAGGGTTTGCTATGATAATTTTTAAAGTGACACTGCACAGTCTCCTATTTACAATACCTCATAATTTGGTCTATGTTATTTTTGCCATTGGGGTCAATGAGGAAGGAAACAGCTCAAATTTTAAAACTGTGTCTGGGTATAAGCTAACAGTCTCTCTTACATTGCATTCCACATGTCTGTGGAATGATCAGGGTAAAAAAAGCAAGGAAAGTAATACTTGTTCTTAATATGCTCCCATTGGTGTTGTTTTCTTCCAAAGGATAATTTCTTGAGAGGGGACAGCTCCCGTAAAGTTCAGCACCAGCAGCAGAGGAAACCCAGGAAAAAAACAAAGCCACCTGCACTTACCAAAAAACACAAGAAGAAGAGAAGGCGAGGCCCACGGCGGCCCCAGAAACCCATTCCTCCTGCAGTGCCCCAAGGGAACCTCACCATGCCTGCCACTGTCTCACTGCCAGTAGAGATACCCCACATTCGGTCAGTGCTGTTCAGCCCAGTTCCCCACTGCTGGCCTGAGCGTTGCAAAGCAACCAAAGCGTTACAAAGCTGCCAAGCAGCATCTGGAACAGGGCTAAAAATTGCATGTCCGTGTGACACTGGGAAAAAACCTTTAGAGTGGGTCATTTCAGATTTGAGCAATTATTGGGTTTGATGGGTAAAATATCTTGCTCCTGATATTGCCTCTTATGTAATTAATGAGTAGCCTAAGTGTAAGCTTCCTAAAGAAACTACCTAAAAGCATTTTTTTCCTAGATAATGGGGAAAAAAAAGTGTGGGGAAGCATCCATTGTAGATGGATATGCACTGATAGTTGTCCTTTGGAGCAAGCAGAGTTGAACACCAGGGACTAATGTTCCTTTCTGTTCAGGAGCCCCTCCACACCAGAGCTCAGTGCCGATGAGCTGCCTGATGATATCGCCAATGAAATCACAGACATTCCACATGACTTGGAATTGAATCAGGAGGACTTCTCTGATGTCCTGCCACGGCTGCCCGATGACTTGCAAGATTTTGATTTCTTTGAAGGTACCATTTTATTTTATGCTATCATGAACACAGTCAGTGAACTGAAGAAGTGAGTGTTTCTAAACTGCATTTTGAGGAATTGCTTGCTTTCCTACAGAGGTAATAAATTTTAGAGAAGGAAGTGTGCATTTCCTCTGTTGTTTGTGAGCTCTGAAGTAAAGCAGACTTCAAGAAGACTGTGTGCATAGTTCTGTGCTTGCTCATATAATTACTGCTCTGAAAGTCATAATTGGTTTAGTATTTTAATAATTCATTTTACATTTTTACTGCCTGTCAGGGTTACAGTTTAATCAAGAGTGTTCTCAGTAATGGCATCTTCCTGCCATCGAGTGGGGCTGGAATCACAGTCAATGTTGCCCTTTGATATAAAGAGAAGAGAGTGAGAATAAAATCTTTAAATACATTTTTGAAACTAGCTTTTGATCAGAAATGTGCTTGAATTTCTGCATTCTAAAGCTCACTACCTATAACATATAACAAAGAAATTAGAACAGCCTGGAGTTGGGTACGTGATTTCTTTGGTCATTTTTCTGATATAACATGACATCAGACTGTGTTTGAATTGAAATTAACCTAAATTATACTGTCTGTGTAAATTTTAGGTCCAGGCTGTAATGTGGTAAGTAGAAAGAGGGATTATGGACCATGTGTTATTGCAGCATTGAAGAAGATCTTACTTAAGCATTTTCACTTTAAGTCTAGGAAGTTTAAGAGGCATCTCCTATTGTAGTATGTGGAAGAGAAGAGGGAGAGGGGGATTTCCATTGAAGAGGAAGGTGTAATTTCATGGTTTTCTTACCTTGCTTAGCTAGTGAACACTGATGAATGATACTTTCTGTATACTGCAAGCCATGCTGAAAGGTTATCATACAATGCAACTCTTTACTGAACTGTCTGTACATCTTCATCCTTTGAGTGCCAGGGCCAGGCTAACCAGAGAGCAGTACACTAACTGGTGGTGTCCCTGTTTCTGCAGGTAAAAATGGAGATCTTCTTCCGACCACAGAAGAGGCTGAAGAACTGGAACGGGCCCTACAGGCTGTAACTTCTCTTGAGTGCCTGAGTACCATTGGAGTACTTACACAGACAGATGGTGTGCCAGTTCAGGAGCTGTCAGATAGAGCGATAGGGGTGTTCTCTACAGGTGCTGGAGCTCCAGGAATGCAGTCCTTGAGTCGAGAGGTTAACACGGATCTGGGGGAGCTGTTGAATGGGCGTATAGTACACGATAATTTCTCCGGTCTGGAGCTGGATGAGAACTTGCTCCGTTCTGCTACCTTGTCCAACCCACCTACGCCCCTGGCAGGGCAGATCCAGGGGCAGTTCTCAGCCCCAGCCAACGTTGGCCTTACTTCTGCCACTCTGATAAGCCAGAGTGGCCTTGGGGAGAGAGCCTTCCCGGGACAGTTTCATGGACTTCATGATGGCAGCCATGCCTCCCAGAGGCCCCACCCTGCCCAGCTGCTGAGCAAGGCAGATGACCTGATCACCTCACGACAGCAATACAGCAGTGACCATTCACACTCCTCACCCCATGGAAGCCATTATGATAGTGAGCATGTGCCGTCTCCCTACAGTGACCATATCACATCCCCTCACACCACATCCTTTTCTGGTGATAACTTGGCAGCTACCTTCTCAGCAGAGATGCCCATGATGGCACAGCACTTGCTCCCAACTCAGCTGGATGTGCCACTTAGCGGGGTGGTCAACCCCAGAACTCACTGGGGAAATCTTCCTGTCAATCTTGGGGACCCCTCTCCGTTTAGCAACCTTCTTGGTGCAGATGGACACCTCCTGTCCACCTCCCTGTCCACACCACCTACCACCTCGCACTCAGAGACCACACAGCCTGCCTTCGCCACTGTGACCCCCAACAGCTCCAGTGTGCTTCCGGGGTTACCGCAGACCAGTTTCAGTGGCATGGGTCCTGCCTCCGCTGAACTCATGGGCTCCACCTCCCCTAAACAACAGCTCCCTCAGTTCAGCGCAGCCTTTGGGCACCAGCTGAGCTCCCACAGTGGCATTCCCAAGGACCTGCAGCCCAGCCACAGCTCCATAGCTCCTCCCACGGGCTTCGCAGTGACCGGTGCCACCGCTACCAGTACCAATAACGCATCCGCGCCCTTCACCACCTCCAACTGAGCTTGTCTGCCTGGCTCCCTGCAGGTAGATGGGGGACCTGTGTTTTCTATCTTTCCTTTGCTCCTTTCTCTTTATTTTGTCTGTCTTCTCTTCCCTTTTTTTTAAGAGGGGGTTGAGAAGAAAACCCCTGCTTCAGTACTGACCAGGGTTAGCCCTCTGTGAACCTTGCTGTAGCATTCACATGTGCTTGTTAGGCACCGGTGCTCATTTATTGCAGGCAGGTTCACTGTTCCCCAATAATTCCTTAAGGATACAGCACAGTTACTGGATGTAATTGATCTCAGCAGTAAGACCTAGAAATGGGAAGATACCTCAGATCACTGATGCATGTTACTGTTCCCTAGGGTTCGGATCAGTGCTTGCCATCCCATTAGCATCTGGTAGAAAGTTTTCCAGTGGGCAGAAGTCTCTTGATTTATTTATTTCTTTTAATTTACTCTTTTTCCAAAGGTAGCATCTGGCATGGAAAACTTGGCTGCACACATTGATTTGAGAGTGGTGCACTGAAGTCCTAAATCAAGATCATGATTCAAGGATGAGTTTGGCAGTTTCTTGAAATAGTCTCTTGACCTCCTCTGTGTGTGTGTGTGTGTTTTTGGGGTGCAGGGAGCAACGATTCCTTTTCTTCTTTTGGTGAAGAAGCAGGAGTTGTCCCCTTCCAGATCTGGTCACTGTTCTTACTGCATGCTGATTTTTGGGGTTTTTTTATTATCATGATTTGTAATTCACTGAGTAGCAAAGGGATCAATTGACTGGCTGCCCATAAATTTGAAGGCTGATATGAAGTTAGCCCAGGGAAAAAAAAAAAAGAAAGATAAACAGAAGGACTGAAACATAGATCATGGATTAGAGAAGATTCCTGTGAGAAATTCCCTTCCTTGCTGAATTACAGTGGCCTTGTAGCATTGATGGTTTGCCTTTTCAAGTGTGTCTTTGTCCAGAACTCTTCGCCTGACAGGCTGACAGGAATTTCCCAGCTGAAACAGGAAGAATCAGGTTGGTTTTCTGCCCATCCACACAAGACTAGGTCAGACCCATTGTAAGTTTTAAATGGATGCATTTCTCACAATATGCCAAATTAGGAAGACTTTCTTGGACAGTTTTTAATCCCTGAGAGCCATCTAGTTTTTCCAACACTTGTAGGGTTTGATGCTCTGTTTGGGAAGCTGAATATATGTAAGGAATTAGCAGGTACCTATCAGCAGTCATGGCTAACCAAAAGAGAAATCACTAAGGCAAAATAGGTAACAATTCCCTCTGTCTTGCAGGATGGTTTTGTTTGTACTGCTCACCTGCTAACAACAGTATTCACTCTTTGGTAGTAATTGCAGTTCCTAAAGAAGGAGTCAGCTAGGTTTTAGATTTTTTAAAATAATTATTATTTTTTTAATTTTGTTTTTTAAACCAAGAGGTAATAGCAGCAGAAATTCTGAGATGTTTACTTGCATCTCCTTATCAAGAAGGAATTTGCTTATGACTCTGTAGGGCTCAAACTTGCTATTGTACTCTGGCTTTGACTGTAAAAGTAGCTCCTGTTTAATACAAGTCTCTGCTCTTCTTGGTTTGTTTCAGAGATGCAGATGAGAGAAAATAGAAAATCCTACATTTCAGTCTTGTTCTGTATATGATGGATTTTATTCTACCTTACAGTAAAAAGTCCTACCTGTGTGTATTCTAGTCTATTTCAGGACATTAAGAGAACCAAGCACATGTAATAGGGAGGCCTAATAAACATTCTGAGCAAAGGATGACTGAATGAAGTTTAGTTGCTATAGAAATTCATTTTGTTAGCAGTCAGGCACATGCCAAAATATCTGACCCAAACCTCTCCTTCCATCTTTCTAAGGAACAGAGTTTAAATGGGTTAGGTCTTGTGTCTTCTTACTATTGTAGCAATCATACTATCCCTCTTTTCTTGAATAATCTGTCCTCTTTAAATATAAAAGAGTATGGACGATGCATATGTCCTTTTCTGAAATTGCAAGTGTATGTGGGAAGAAACAAAAATTATTTTCATGCTTCTGTTGTTATGAAGTCATTATTTCATACTTGGTAAAATAGATCTTAATAATATAAGCCGAATATTTCAAGTGGTGATTTAAATATGTTTGTAACACTTAAATGTTTTTAAATCACATAAAAAGTTTAATTGAAGCTTATGAAATCCTGCTTGTGATTGTCCTGCTGATTGAGGAGTGCCCAGTGATATTGTGAATGAGGCAAATCTGACAAGGCTTTTATTTATTTTTGTATTATGTTACCCATACTTTATTGAGGAGACAACTGTTTGATTTGCAGATGATTTTTGTTGTGTTCATATACCTTCTTCAACATGCTGGGATGTCTGACTGAAAAAGAGTGGAGAACTAGTATACCAAATGGTTAATTTTTTCATCTGCTTGTGTATTCATGTAATTTTAGAGGGTGTTAATTTCTATGTATTGTTTTCAGGGCTTTGGTCTTGAAATGGTTCTTGTGCCCATCAAACTTCTAATGAAGCTGCAGCTAGTGCAGAGTATATTTGCCCCACATCATATTTCTCTTTCTTAGGAAATGCTGGGGGTAGAAGAGAGGATAGGAAGGGAGAACCAAGTTCTGCTTGGTTGTGTTGGTATAAATTACAGAGGCGCTTTCTGGTCTAAGGTCATGGTGAGTTTGTATTGGTCTAACTCAGAACAGAGCCCAGCTCCTAATCTGTGCATTGATTTAGACAGGGAATTCAAAAGCTGTCAGAGCTATGCAGGTCCATGATTACCGTTTGAAATCAATGGCCTTTATGTGCCTGTGTTTCTTTAAAGTCACTTAGGATATCAAGTCTCTTCCCCCACTTAGGTTTCAATTTTTGTATATTGCTTGATGACTCTTCCTGAGAACTGACTGCATGATATTTTTCTATGAGCAAACTAAGTTTGCAATAAAGCTGCACTTTCAAAAATAAACTTCAATTTGTATACAATTGAAATAGGAATCCCTCTGTCCTGTCTGCCACAGTGTTCTGAAACAGGCCACCACTCTTGCCTTTTCCTGGTTCACCTCTCATTTTTTCACTACTACCAATTTCATGATTGCATGGCTACCAAGCAGTTACGGGTCTTGATCTTAGCTTTACAAGGTGGATCATTCCAGGTGGGTTTCTACACCCACACAACCTGTTGGCTTCAGTGCATCAGTGTCTTACTGTTGGATGCAAGAGATCTAATTGAGAGGTTTGCGTAGTCAGAGATTTCACACCTCTTCCTCTGGGAAATCCCGCTGGCCTGGTTAAGGTGATCCTTGAGGCTGTTATTTATGTGGTTCCCAAGTAGAATCTATACTCCCTCACAAATGTTTCTGAGTATCAGCTCTTATAGCAATTAGCTTCTTATCACCCCTTCACCAAAGAGCCAGTGTAGCAATTTCAGATGCTCAATACCTGTTGTGCCCTTTATGTGTTGACAAATGGAATAAGGTTAGTTGAACCTAAAAGTTAATTCCTTCACATAAGATTAGAGTTTTAAAGAATGAAAAAAATAGACATATAATAGAATAACATTTACATAGTTTTGGCAATAATAGCACCTCAATTAGTCTCTGTTCAAAAGTACTTAACAGAAGATGAATTTTAACAGTGTACAGAGGCTTATCAGGAATGCTCTCCTGGTGCATAAGGCATTCTTTAAGACATGCTTTGATGTTTCCTTTCACCTAGGAAGACCTTACACCAGCTTTGAGGGGAACCATGTGCACTTAGATACCTCAAAGTTTATTTGTTCTTTGGCTACATAATTACGATACAAGAGCTTTGTCTCCTCCTGCCTTCCAGTTCCTCCAGATTCTTGCTTAGATCCCTTCTCGTTAGTAGCATGCTTCTCTCTATGGCTGAGCATAAGGGCTTTAAATTGATAATGCTGAGAGGTAGCACAGTTGCAGGTCTGCTTCAAGCACTGTGGAGAAAATGGCAACAGGTAGATTTCCAACTGAAAATGGGGATTTGCAGTTCTTGTTGGAAAGCGTTGAAAGCTCTAAGAAGCTTATCACCTGCTAGGCAAAAATCAGAGAAAAGAAATTTTCAAAGAGAAATTGTACCTAATAGCAAAGAGAAGCCAAGGGGAGTGGCATTTTATTTTTTTTTTTAATAAAAGGAAGATGAGTATTGAAAACTTAGATTATTCCATTGTGAGCTGCCACTTGCTTTAGGGGCATGGCCAAGGCAAAAGACCTAGGACTGAACCTGCAAACCAGTAGCCAAATTCAGTTTGAAGCTTTGTCTTGCTGTAATGACATTTAAATAGAGTCTGGGATTGAATCTGCTTGCCAAGAGAGTCCTGCAAAGGTGTACAATAAAGAGTGGGCAGTTTTCTTCCCTGAGAAGCTGGCCCTGGTGGCTACAGAGCTCCAGCTGCTCCCTGAGCTCCTGCAGCCTCCTTGCTGCTGTGTATCCCTGTAGGCATTGTCAGGCCCCCAAGGGTATTTCTCCCTGTCTTTGTGCTGCAGTGAGCTAAATCCACTCATGAATTCTCCAACAGTATGAGCTCTTGGGCAGAGAGGAGGGAAAAGTCTTTAGAAGAGCCAGCTACCTGCAATTAACCTTTCAAGACTTGCAGGGTGCAGGACAGGAGGTGCTTTCAGCCAACAAACAATAGAAAAGTTACCTGCAGTGATCTTTGGCAGTGAGACATTTGTGTGGCTGTCCAGGCAGCTTCCCTGGTGGAACGGGGATATTTTTTCTTTTTTATTTTCACATGTGAAGGAGTCTCCTGTGCAGACCTCTTGCAAGGTCCAGTGGTGGCAGAAATAGTAACTGAAGGAATAGTTGGGGCTAGCGTGCTGGCCGGATCTTTAGGTCTCTCTCACCTTCTGATCACAAGGTCTTTCTGATCTTTTGGGTGACATTTAATGATGGGGATTTGTGGGCTACTTCTCATACCTCCTTTATTTCCTTCCACTCTACATTCTTCATCATTCTTGCTTCTGTTTTCCCATCCTCAGACACTTCTGTAGTGTAAGTTATGCCAGCTGGTAAGTCTTCTGTGATTCTGAGCGAATTTGACTGTAAAATGAAAAGGAGGAGAGATTTCTGCAATTCATAACATATATTTGGATGCTAAAATGACAGTGCAATAGATCAAAGTACTTCTCAGATCAGTGAGTAGGGAGATGTTTCACAGCATGCTAATATGTCATGAGCTAGATGCTGAGGGTACATTGATCATGGGAGTGCACATGCTAGCAGTGAATATACAGGCATTTTTAGCTAGAATTTGCCTTCTCAGAAGTTTCTCTTCTTTTGAGATGTGTATCAGTAGAAAGTCATGAATTAAAATTTAAATTACCCTTTCTTAATATGCTCAAGCCCAAATAAAAGTAAGGAGGGTTGGTGACAAAAATCTGTATTTGTGTTCACTAAACTTAAACTTGGACTTCTGGAGAGGTCTGGTCATGAGAGACCTTAGTTCTGATCAGTTAAAGTTTCAGTCTTTAAAACTAGACAAAAGCACTATTGTTGGGAAAGAAAAGTTTGGGGGAGGAGAAGGAGTCAGAAGAGATGCATCTTAAAACAATTTTCTCACTTGTGTCTTCAGCCTCTTTTTAAGAAAAAACCCCAAACAGTAGTCACTATTTTCTCTTTGCTGTCTGGTACTTCTTATGGTTGTTGAGTTCTTTGCTTTCCCCTGTTTTACTCTGCTCCTTCTCTAGCTACTATGGAATGAGGTAATGTAGTGGAAGCATGAAAGGACACAGCCAGCATGGCTGTAAGTTGACAGCAATGGTTGGAGAAGGCTTTCTTTATCTGTCTCCTTGAAGTAAGTGTTGGCACCTCTTCAGTCTACTCCAGGTCATAGAATTTGATCTGGAAGTGAATAGGATGAAACTTGGCCTTTTGACCATAAAACTGTACTTACTTGCTGTAGAGAAATTCTTCCTACTCTTCTTGCTAGTCCCCCAAACACACACACAGTGAGATGTCCAGAGTTACCCGCGTGTTGAGCACATAGGCGTTTTGAACTTGGTCCAGTAATGCTAATGTTTAACCTGCTTTCTGTCGTTGTCAGCTGGTGCCCACGGAGATGAACTCTGGATAGGTAACGTTCCCAGATACCCTCTGGAAAACTTTAACTTTGGTGCAGATTGCTCTGATGTAGCTAACTGCGATGGCATTGACTTCTACCTTGGAGTGGACTGATTTACCCTGAAATGACTCTCTAACCTGCGTCTTAAACAGTGTAGTTGGTTCTGGTGCAAATAGATGCATTCTGAAGTGATGGACATTTTGATTCTCATGCAAAATAGCTACATCCTACCAGAAAGGGTTGAACCAGTTTCTCTGAACAGTGATGACCTTCACTGTACAGTTTTGGGTATGTCTCAGGGATTCCTTGTGGAAATAAGGGCAGTTAACAAAAAAAAGAAAAAAAAAAGAAAAAAAAAAGGAAAAAAAAGAAATAAGTAAATAGTTTTAAAAGTAAATAACAATTTAAGGTAGAGCGTCACCTAAGTGAGAGCGCAAGAAGGAGAAATCTTTGTTCAGTTTCATAGTCAACAGTGTCTGGCTTACGGACTCTTTCTCTTCTCGGGGCTCTCATCTCAAGTTCAACATACAGAATCTTTTTCATCACGCTCAGCTTTAAACTTTTTATTTAAAGATACCCTTCCCCAATGAGCTTTCAGAATACTTATTGTAGATTTTAAGAGAAATGGTATATTAATTTATGCTATTAACATCACCTCATAAATTATAAGTTTTATACTAAAGCTGTATTGAGTGTAATGAATTATGTTGCATATGTGTTTTTAATAGCTATAAAATTATATACAAGCTTTTTTGGAAAAACAAACTAGTGAAGCACCTTTTTACACTGGATCTTTGCCGTGTCAAGGTGTACAGCTATTCTTTGCTACCTTGCAGATATCTATATCTATATATAGATATATATATAAATAAAATAAAATGGTATCCTGTATCAACAAGTATAGAACTCTTTTTAACCCTTATATTACTGTTCCTATAACTCTTTTTAAATTTCGAGTGTTACATTCTGCAATAATTTATCCGTGGTTTGTACCTATGATTAGAAATTTAGTTACAGGGTAAATAGATCAAATTTTAAAATCCAACTACTGTAGCTGGAAGTTGTGAACCAAGTTTGTAAGACCTTTTCTTTTTTTAATGTATTTATTTCCAGTTAGCTCTGTGAGTTGGAATTTGAAAAGTTGGAACATTAGGAATCTACAGTGTCTTATTCAGGAATTTTCCCCTCCTTTCCTCACAAAGGAATTCCCACTGTGACTTATAAATAGAATTAGACTGCTTGTGTGCATGTATGTATTATATATACACACAAAAAATATGCATTGGGGGGGGATGTATGTGCGATACGAATGTGTACATTGTATGTAGGTCATAGTTTTGTAAAGAGAAAAGTAGTCAAGAGGTGATGGAATGTATTGTAGAAATGTGATTATTTAGTAGGGGGTTGTTACGTCCTCACTGTTGTATAAATAACTGAAACTCTCTACTATATAATCTTCTGTTATAAGGCTAACTCTGATATCATGTCAATTTTACTCTTTTTCAAATGAGTTGCTTTGAGCCCTGTTTAAAATGCCATGAAAATACCAAGCTCCCAAAGACAGCCTTTAAATAAAACAAATGGGGGAGGAGGAGCGATGGAAGAAATTAGTTTTTCAGGACAAACTGAATGGGAAGGTTTGCCTTCAGTGGGATGGAGAGGCATGAGGATTGCTGTATCTTTGCAAATTAATACCCGAATCTCCTATTGGAAAATGTTGTCAATCAGCGTACTCGTGTTTTCCAGTTAGATTGTAAGGGTTTGTGCAGTGGTCTCCATTCCATAAAAGGATCTTGTCTTCAAAGCAATTTTTTTTTCTCTTCTGAGGATATTTGTATATATCAATTTTGCCCCAAAACTGCTGTTGTGGGATTGCAAAACAAAATACACATTCAGTCAAGGGAGTTTCATTTAGGCTGTGAAATTCTGAATTTGATTGTGACCACTTACCTTTTTTTCATCATTGGAGAAGGAAGATTTCTTTATGGGAGCTCTCACTTGAAATTGTGAGAAGTCAGAAACATTCTTGCAGATTGGCTTACTCTTCATACTGTTCTATTTAGGCTGGAGAAAGTAATCTAATCATAATTTATTCATACGGTGTCACTTCTAAGTATGATGATCCTGGTGACTTTATAAACCTTTTTAGAAAAACAGAGCTTCCAATATTGAACAGAAATCTGAATTTTTTGCAATTTTTTTAATATTCCACTCCATATCATTATGTTGATACTCCCCCAGGCATCTCTCCCCCTTTCCTTCTCCCCACAATTTGTTTCTGGCACATATGCATACAGGTGAAAGGGTAGGGAGGTGGAAGTTGTCAGAGGCCTTTTCTTCTGCTTATTTGGTGGAAATGGGAATTAGGAGCATAAATCTTTATGCCTTTATGGAGGAGAATAGACCCATGTTTGTGTATACCTGTACAGAAAGATATATCTGTATATGAGATAATGGTAGCATTTTGCTGAATGTGGACTTGCCCTCATGATGTACAATAAATATGTATGAATGCAACCAATCTAAATCTATATATACATGCATATAGATTGATAAATGGAATATAACTTGTATCACACACGTGTACGTTAGCTGTAACATGAGTGAGTGTGTGAGCTAAAGAGAGGGACTATCCACGTAACATACATGTAACAGGTAAGCACTTGTGCCAGACAAGTTGTTTTAAATTCTTCTGAGGGGTCTGGATGACTCAGAGAGTGATCTGAGCTTGGCCACCATTGGTTCGTGTTACCTCAGCCCTTGCAGTGGAGTTTTCTTGCTATGTCTCTGCTTTTGTTTTATATTTAGTCTCATTGAGGCCTCTTGCAAAATGCCAGCTTCTTCTGCTTCTCTGCTCCATTGCCTCCATTTCAGCTCCTCCTTGTCCCTGCATCTCTGCAGTTTCTCTTGCTAGCAGCAGTCAGCTTTAATGGCCCAATCCAGCTCTGCTTATGCATGAAGGAAATTCTCTTGGTGACTGGAGTGGTAGCTGAATTGGGCCCTGAGCACCTGCTTGCACTTACGCAAACTTCCCCAGCTTCAATTGTGATTCAATAGGACTGTGATTGATTTGCAGATGAATACAAACTTTTCATGAAACCTGATGCAAAGCTTCCTAGCATATTAAAAGGTTAACCCAGCATTATATTTAAGTGGCAAAAATGAGAAAACTGCACCCACCAAATACTACCTTCCAATTTTCAATCCTAGGGAGAAAAAAGAAGTTTGATTTGTGTTTCCCATAACCCAGGCAGTAAGCAGAAGGCAGGCCTGTGCTCTGTTCTGAGCAATGGGGTTGTCATCAAACATATCAAAAGAAACACAGTTTGTTTACACTTTATCATAAAACATTTTAAAATGGAGTGCAGAGTTGACCATTAACATGCTAGCACTTTGCATCTAATTGTGTATTGGGTGATCTTGCTTATGCAAGTAGATTATGGGCTTAAGTGTTTTATTTTCCATTTTCTGGCTAAATGGAGCTTCTATATCCTTTTAGCAGAAAGCACCTGTCAGCAACCTGCTCAGTCACATTGAAGTGCTGTGTAACTTAGGCTTCAGTTTCAGAGGAGAACGCTGCTCCAGTTCTGTCATCGAGCCATACTGGATTCCATGTTTTCAATATGGCTATGACACAATTTTTCTTGGCCACAATTCAGCCATGGAATTTTGTCTTCCTTGCATTTCTGTTAGAAAAAGGTAACTGGTGTACTCTTCCATCTGAGCTTTCATGCAGTCATACACGACTTCTATGATACATATGTTGGGGTGTGTGTATGGGTATGTCTGTGTACTGCGTGTGGATAATATAGATTGATACGCACACGCCTATTATGCTATTTCAGTTTATGTATGTGGAGAATGTACCTGTTGGTTATCTCCTGATATATACTCACACATACCTATATTAAATATGTATATAGAGTGTAGGTGTCCTGCATATACATAAGTATATGTTACAAAACTTGTTTGGCAATTTTTTTCCACACTTTTTTGCAAACTGCTGTCCCTTATTACTTATTTTCACTGAAGCTGCGTTATATAGAAGAAATGGAGAAATGCGTTATCAAAATTTTATTTTAAAAAGGAGACTTTTAATTATCTAAAGCCATTTGTAATTGTCTTTTGAACTTTTACTAGAAGGGTTGTTATTTTAAAAAGGAAAAGAAAAAAAAGGAAACTAAAAAAACAAAAGCAAGCAGACAAGCCCTTATCCCCATCATCGTTTAGGTGAAAGAAATGGAAACACAAGTTTCTAAGTGTGTGTTTCCTTCAGGTGTTTCTGAGGCATACAGTAATTGCATTCTGCCCCATCCCCCTTTTGTCCAATTATAATTAATGATTCATGATTTTCTTTTTCTCTCAAATACTTTCGTAAATCATTGTTCACCTCCTACATTCAATAGTACTGATATCACTAAGGAGATTTCATGTCCTTCTGTCCTTTTTAGGAGAAATACCAGTGCATCACTATTGTGTTTCATTTTAACATACTTTGTGGAGGATGGATGTTTTTATTGAAGATGTCTGTAACCCGTCTTACTTATTTAATGTGAGAAGCCTTCATTGGAATCTATCGTCTGTTTGTTTCCAACAAGTTCAAGTTTCTGCAACAGTTTGTTCACCAACACATTAAATAATTCCCTTCTTATTTTATGCCTGAGGTTTTAAAATTTGGGTTTGTTTTTTGGGTTTTTTTTCCCCTCCAATTCCCAAAAATGTTTATCTACAAGTGGAGCAAAACAGATGTCAGAAGTTCAACCAATATCCTTTTTGCAGTTAAGGGTAAATATATTTATCCTAGACTTAATAAAAGAAGGTGGCAAATGGACAATCTTAAATGCTTAGAGGGAATGCTCTCTCTTTTTAAGGCTGTCTCCGAGAAGTTTGTGTTTGGTGTCATTTTAAAGGTAGCTTGATCATGCTTTGATATCAGAAACAGCCTTGTAACAAAAAGCCTCATACAGTCGTTCGGTCACTAGAGTTTAAAATGTAAACAAGTTGCAGTGGGAAAGCAAAGGTGAGGCAGTGTATTTTGAACCAGTGAATTGTAGCTTGCAAATGTACCTGATTTTGAAGTAACTGCATGGTAGCAAGGATTAGCAGTCTCTTACACCCCTTCCTTCTTCCCTCTCATCCCTGACACATGTGTTCAGCATACCATACATTGGGAAAAATAAGCAACTTCCTCCAGCAACGCTAATCCACTTAATGACTGCTTAAAGGGAACATACAAACGGGCACTGCCGCGTCCCGTCTCGTGGTATTAGCTGGAAGACTGGCTAATACGCACAAACAGCCCAGCCCAGCTTGCTTCTGTGGATGTGTCGCTTTGGGAGAGTGTGGTGCATGGAGGTGCCCAAGAAGAAGGGTCCCTTCCTTCAGGGTCCCTGGCAGCAATGGCAACTTGCAGCACTGCTTCTAGTGAGCTGGAGGCTCACGGACAGCATTCCAGGGGCGGGGAGGAAAGCTTGTGTTTGTACTTTCCCTTTAAATAGGAAAGGTTGGCTCACATGTTCCTCATACTTCTCAATGAATGTACTGTATTACCATTTAAAAAAAAATCAATTAAATGATAATAGATTGGTCTCCTTTTGTTATCTGGTCCTTGTTTAATTTGTTTAAGGGTTTTTGTATACAAAAGTTTACATTTTTATGTATATTTTTCTTGTGTAAAAACTGATGTAATATGTGTATAAAACACTGTATGTATTATCTGTATATAGTGTGACAAAATGATTTTCTTTCTTTCTTTTGGATGTATTAATAAATCTTGCTGTGAAGTAGCTGTGTTTACTATGATGAAACCCTCTTCTCCAAGCCATTTTGCCAAGTCCAAGATGTATGGATATTGCCCAGGATGAAATCTACTCCATAAAGTGTGTTTGGTTTTGTTTTTGTTTTTATTTTTTTTTAAACATATCATAAGTACAGTTATTAAACTGTCCTTCACTTAGATTGCTGTAGAGTCTGAGTCAGCTCTTGCTTATTCTCTATTGCTTTCTAATGACATTAGCTAATTAGCTTTGCAAACAACCTGGGGTCTTCAGTCTCAGTCCTGATTCTAATTATAGTGCTTTCTAGCTTTGGATCACTGGTCTGGAGACCAGATCCTCTTCATCCTGCCTTCCAGTTTGAGGAAGTCTAATTTAAGGGGTATAGAATAGAATTTTCTCATGCATGTTGTTACGTTTTCTGAGATTTAAAAAATATATACCTGCTTCATCAACAAAACTGGTTAAGTTGGAGTTTGGCGTTATTTGATGATTAGCATGTGGATGAGAAATGGTGGTGCTGTGGGGCTCTGGTCAGCTCTCAGGCAGGCTTGCCAGGCCAAGGCATGGATATTACCTACATTGGTCAGGCAGTGGGAATCGCCACCACTTTGTTCAGATATAGCTGCTATTTGTGCCACCCTGCTGCAGCTGGTGCCAACATGACTACCTTGGCTGGCACTGCCCTTCCAGTGCCAGGGTTGAGCTTCCAGAGTCGCTTTTCCACAGTAGCTTGAAGGATGTCCTCTCTTTAGACAGAATTACCCCTTGGACACTTCACGGTAAGTAGATGGCTGCTGCATCTCCCTCTCACAATTTGTTTTGTCAAGTCTTTTGCCTCTGCTTTCTGACACGAGGGTTTGTGCTTCCAGTGGTGTTTGCTTTGCTTGTCTCCATCTCCAGTGTGTTTGAGGTTGTGACTTGTGGGGGAGCAGTTGTGTCCCTGGTGAGGCCATCTCCCAGGTTCTGTTTTTCATTAGCAGTCTCAATGCTGACCTGGTCATCGGAATGACAACCAGCAGAGATTGATGAGAGAGAGATTCAGTAATTTGACTTCTCTTTTAATGAACAGTGGCCCGGCTATTCTAGACAGTGTAATTAGGGCAGCATTTCACAGTACCTGGTTGTAATTCAGGCCGAGGGGTAAGTAGTGTCAGTGAAGGGTGTAGTCTTTCATGCCAACATGTGCTGCAAAGGTTTTGTGGCAAAGATGAAACTGTGCTTTAATACCTCGTGTTCCCGAGAGGTGGGAGTACACTGAAAATGTCGCATCCAGGCCTTTATCAAGACAGAACGATGACAGAAAAGAACAGATGCTTAACGCCAACAAAAGGAGAGTTCAGCACAATATGGCTCGAGAAAATATACCCCAAGCTTGTCCTTTCCAGGGAATTCTCAAGGTTATGGGCTTGAGGCAATTGGTCACTCTAGGGGTAAGAGAGATGAGACAGTTCTGGGCTGTTACTGATGCAATTCTGGCTCTGCATGTGGATATTATAAAGCTGATTCCTTCAAAGTGCTCCATCTCAAGTAGCGCTCAAAATGGCAAGAGGAGTATTTGATTCTTATGGAGAAAATACTTGTTTAAAATCTGCTTTTAAGAAACAGCAACAGTAAGTTGCTGTTTGGTGTAAGATTTGAGGCTGTAATGAGGACTAAGAAGGTGGAAATTAGGGAAATGGGGGTTCTTCCCTGGGGATGACTCCCTGGCAGAAGCAGATGTGTCCACTCTGGTCCTGAATGGGACATTCCCCAGTGTGGACTTGATGAGAGATGGATTGAGACTCCTCTGCTGACTAAGGCAGAGACTGACTGACCTGTGGGGTTTTTTCCCCGCTATTTTCATGAACAACACAGAAACGCTCTTAGAAAATGATTACATGGCTCTCAGGCTGAAACTTTACAAAAGCAACTGGTCATTGTTCTAGTGCCACATTTCAAAACAAAAATAGGTTTTGTTTGAAGTATCAATTCAGGAAGAATGTGGTACATTTCTCTTTGTATTTTAATAGTTCTCTCAAGCTCCAACAGTAGCTTTTTAATAGCTGGCAATTATTTTCTCAGGAAAGCTCATTTATTTTGTACTTTAAAAGCAAGTGACATTTTGTTAGAAGAGCAAGTATTGCTCTGGTATTCAGTGAAGCAATTGGAAGGAGAAACCTTCATTAAGTTTGGGAGCTGGTTTCCTGCAGAGGTGAAGACAACCTCTCTCCCACCATAGTTACAGGCAATTGTCCCATCTGCAGGAAATAATGGGGGCCATCTTCCACAGTATCCCACGGAGCCTATACCCCAAGCATTGGGCTGGTACTCTGCAGCTTTCAGGCCTGAGATACCAGATGCTTGTTTTAAGGGGCTAAGAGGTGGCTGTCATGTTTGCTGGCATGAGGGTCAGCCCAGGAATGGCTGGCTTGTTTTATTGTTATTGCTAATTTATAAATTGTAGAAGGTGCCAGTGAAGAGTCTTGGTACCACTGAATCTAGGGAAAAAAATTGAAGCATTGTGCTAGAAATATCCTTGAAAGCAAAATACCTTTGAAATTCAGGTGAATTCTTATGCTTCTGTAGAGGAATAGTGGTACAGAAGTTCTGTGTCTATATCCAATAGCTCCCTTGACAGATGTCTTTAGGACCAAGAGACTCAGGTCTTGTTCACCACCCACACCTCATTTGTGGTGGCAAACATCTCCATAGTGTGGAGGAGAGTCCTGCAACATAAACTCAGTGTGGCTCCGATTGTTTCTGCTCAGCTTGTGCATGAGCTTCAGGTTCCTGCCTGTTCAAAGAGTTTACTTTCACACTTCAACTCTGGTGGAAAAACCTTTTTGTAATCAGCCAGCCCCAGGGCACTCCTGCAAATCTGATTTGTGGGGCCCTACTGTGGTGCCTGCCAGGCAGCTGATGCTGGCTTGGCAGCTGATACAGCCCTAAATGCTGTCACATTGAACAGTGCTTTTCACAGCCCCCTTGTGTTCAGCAAGCCCATGGATCCTGGGAGGGTGTCATGGACTTCAAACACTTCCAGCTTCCCCGTTGCTACTGTGCTGGATGTAGTGATGGCCCTTTGCAGCAGAAGAGAAAGTGCTCTGGTGACAGGGAAGGGAGTCTTCCCAGCTGCAGACCAGTGCCATGAGCCTGTGCTGTGACCCCAGGGAGGGCAAAGGCTTGCAGGCTCAGGAGCACAGCTGGCATCTGATATGGTGCTCTCCCCTGTCTGTCTAGTCCTGTGTCAGAGCATCCACAGCATAACAGCACACAGCTCATGCTAAAAAGAACTTCACAGATGAAAAATACCCTGGTTTTTCTGAGGTTTTAAGTGTGTTGAAACCTTTCTCCTCAAGCTGTGGCTTTCTTTCACCAAGGTTTTGCATGTGCTGAGAGTGGCAGCACTTAGGAAGGAATGTACTGGGAATGCACACTCCAGCTGAAGGGGTAGCAACAACTCTTCCTCAGCCAACTTGTGCCAAAGCATCAGCAAGAACAGAGAGGTTGATTTATGTCAGATCTGGGCCAGTACTCTGCCAAGGTTTGATTTCAAGCTGTGAGCCTCAGTTATAATACTGCCACATTGGCAGAGCTGGTCCACATTTGTGCCAGTGGAATTTGTGCAGAACCAGACCCTGGAATTGTTCACAGAATTTCCCAAAGTGACTGTTGTTGCCATTTGCACATGGGACATGTGGTACATGGTTACAGCTTTCCTATATCTCTCCGTGGTGGTTCTGATCCCTTTCATGGTTAGGAGAGCTGCCTGAGTTCCAGGGGCATTAAAGTTCTTTCAACCAGTGTTGGTCAGGTCTTAAAGATAACCTTTGTTGGATTTTATTTTCTGTTTTCTAGGCGAAAATGTTCTTTGCCATCACCCCGTTAGGAAGAACCCAGCTGGATGGCTAGAGAGGTTTAAGGGGTGATTCTTAAGTGCCCAGAAGGATATGGATGGGTGAAATCCAAGACACATGTGGTTCTTCTCTGCATGTTCCTGTTGCCTGTGACTGCAGACATTTAAACTTGCTGCCTGAATCAAGAGACAAGTAATAGCATCAGCAGAGGATACCCCCTTAAATGTGCATTCTTCTATAACTTGTGCTTTCAGCAATTTGCATACATTTGCTATGGTTGCTTTAGTAAAGAGCTTTTTTAGTCCAGTTGAGTGTTCAAGACAGTAAAACCACTTGACTTATTTCTGAGAGCATGTGATTATTGGGGTTTTGTTGGCTTTGGGTTTTTTTTTTTCCTTTCTTTTTTTCCCAACCAGTTTAATGCCATGTTTAATCCTGCAGAATTTAACTTTGCTGTTTACCAATGTTTGCTCAGTGGAGCCAGCCAGTTTCCTCTGTTAATAATCTCATTTTTTTTTCTATTCTCCCTTGGGTTCAACTGTTTAATATAGCTTTTAGGTTGTTTTTTTCTCCTCCTTTTTTTCCCAGTGTTTTGCTCATTCTATACAATGTTTCTGTCTTGTCCTCTCCATCTCCTTTCCCCTCAGACTGCAACTAAAATTGTTGCTGAAGAGATTCTGGTAAGCAAAATTAGATTCCTAGAACTCAGAATTGTTCCCTGTCAAACCTTATCCTCTTCACTCGTCTCTTTTATCTCTACCAGCTCTGCCCAAGTATGAGACCTTGCTTGGCAGAGCTATTCCTAGTATCCCTAATTATGAAATTAGGATCAGGCAAGGTCTCAGTTGGCTCTTTCAAAGGTGATGGGGATGAGGATGTTTACAAACAATCTTAGAAAAAAATCAGTAAAGCTTCTGTGATATTTCGCTTATCCTGGTAAGCTGGCTGCATGTAGCAAATTTTCTGTGATGATGTGCCAAAAAGATGGTGTCTTTATCAGACACCATTTCCCATTAAAAAATGCTTTAAAAGCTACCAGTCCTGCTCATTCTGGTTTGCTGTGATGTTGGCTACTTTGACACAGCCCTGTGCTATGGGGTGCAAAGTGTTTCACAGAGATCGTGCTGTGCCTCTTTGAGTACGTCCCTGGCTTTGGGCACACTTTGCCCACGGGCAGCACTGATGCCATCTGCCTTTGCCAGGTGACAGAGAACAGGACTGCTGGGTGGCAGCTTAACTCTCAATTAATTGAATACTTGCAGGCACTCTTTTCCTTTATTTCACCCCAGTAACACAGGATATTTATCCACAAAATTTTTATCTGTCTTTTCCTGCTTCTTGTTGGATTTTATGACTGGTGCTCTTAACCTGTGCCAAAATCCCCATCAGGCTGGTCTAAGCTGAGTATGAATGAGACAAACAATGATCTTCTAGTGACTCTAAATATAATCTAAACTGTACAAAAACTGATGGAGGATATAAGCAGAACAGAGCCAGTGACTCAATGTAACTCAATATGTTCAGAATCAGTGAGTGACACAAAAGGCCTCTATCAGTTATCTTTCTGTTCTGGTGTCTGCATGCACTTTGGAAGTCCATCTCAGAGGCTCCCCATTGTGCCATGCATCTCAGCATCCCTGTGACACCTGGCAGCACAGCTGGCTTCACCATCACCTTATATACTCTCTGCTCCACATCTGCCTCCTTGTCTTTGTTCTGTCTTTGTGCTGCTCAGTGACTGTCTGGTGGACAAACTGCAGATGTTGCTGTCTTAGATCCCAACTTATCCCAGTGGATCCAACTCTTGCTCGCAGTTCTCTCTTGTCCAAATCTCCAGTTTGCAGTCCATGCAGCTGTGACAGAGAGTTATTTTTGATTCTCTTGCTGCCTTATCAGGCCCCCAGCCCACATTACTTACCCTGTCCTATATGGGTGGCCATCCTGGTGTGAGACTTCCTGTCTGGAAAACTGGTGGGTTTTACACATCTCGTCCCATCTGTTGTTACACTCTGGTCCTGTAATTGAAATGCAGCCTATGGTGCAAAATTCTTAAAATACATCAGAATTATAAAAGGAACTTCTCTTTTTACTTTGGTCATCTTTAATGCCATAAGAACAAATCATCCATATACTTCACAATTCAGCCTTGTTTTCCTTCTGCCTCTTGTTTTTCCACCAGCTGTTTGCAGTGGAAGATGGTGTTCAATAGAAGGGATGCACTAAATACAGCAAAGAGCTTCAACCTCTTGCACTTGGAGTATTAAGTTTTATGGCTTTCCCAGTGCTGTAAAACCAACACATGCTATTTTATTTTTCATTTTGGACATCATTCTGTTTATTTTTCTTGCAAGGTTTTATACTAAGATAAGCATTCTCAGAGGTTTTTGTTTACTCTGGGAAAATGGCTTGGCAAAGGAAACTGTCACTGTGCAAGGCCCGCAATGTGAAATTGCTTATTGGCTGTAATTTTAATGTGAAAGATGCCAGACTGTTAACAATCAAGAATTAAGTTTTCTCCATTTGTTTTCAAACAGGTAATTTGCTAATTATTTACCATGGGATTGTTCCTTGCTAATGGCCTGAGTACATGGCATCCCTCTAACGATCCTACTGTCACTATCTGTGCAGGAGAGAAATGCTATTTTTTAGAGGTACAGAATGAAAGCAGTGGTGCTCTCCTCTGCAGTCACCCCAAAAGCATGAGGTGGAGGAGAGCCCTGGTGTCTCAAAGGATGTAATCTGATGTTAGCAGTGTTATCTGCAGGGGTGTGTTGCCCCAGCTGCAGGGCAGGGCCCGGGGGTTCAGTGCCTGCTGAGTTGCTCTCCAGGTGGGAGCTTGCTCTCCAGCCTGCTTGTGCCTGCAAGAAACGTGCAGCGGTGGAAGAGTGCAGAGTGCTGTCACCAGAGACTTGGCTACAGCTAAGGCAGGACTGTAGGATATTCTTGTTTGAGATTCAGGCTGAATGAGCCTGGCAGGGGCTCTCCTGCTTAGTCCTTCCATGCCTGAACTACACCCAAATGGAGCTGTGTCTCCAGACCAGGCCTGTGCCAGTCTGACAGGGCTGTTTGAAGGGGCCTCAGAAGTGTCGTCCCAGCAAGCGTGTGGGTAGTGCTGCACATGGTGCTAGGCCCTGGAAGAAGCAAATAATGAGAAACCAGGTGGATGGCCATGGATTGGGCAAAGATGTTGCAGATTACCACAGAGGGGGGCTAGACCTGCTTGGTCCATCATCTTTAGTTTTGAATTCCTGACTTCGTTTCATTGCCCAGACTCTGTAAGGGGCAGCAGCAGACCATTGTAAGAGGTTTTTGAAATATAAGCGTAGCCTGAGTTTTTAATAATCAACCCAAGGTAGTTCCTGTCCTGTGCTGGGTTTATTCCAGAGTGGCCATGACAGGGCTGCCAAGCAGCACCTGGTGGCAATGACAGTGACAGAGTGTGTGTGACCTGTAGAGCTGGGGATACTGACAAGCACGACAGGGCTCAGTTCCAGTTGTTCTTTTCAAACCAAGAAATTACATCCTGCAATGTGTGGCATAGTCTGTGCAGAAGCTCACATGTGAGCAGAATCAATGCTCCCCAAGTGATGTGAGATAAGGCAGAGCACGGGAAAGTGGAATATCTTTATTAGTTTTTTCAAGGGGAGATTCTTTTTCACTTTTCATTTCCTCTTGCATTTCCTTTCTGTATTTGAGCTTTAACATTAGATTTGATTCTGTCTTTATAGCATTCAGGGGAAGACTTACATATTTCATCAGGATTGTTTCTCTTGTTTTCAGGACTGAAAGTCCCAAACAATATGAAGCAGTCACACCCATGTGCACATCTGGAGACCTTTCATCTTCTTCAAAGAAGCACTTCCCTTTCTTCTTATTCACTCTCATTACTTAATTTCCTAAAGAGGCTGCATCTCTTCAATACATGTATGTATGTCAAAATATCTCACTAGGCTCTTCCACTATGTGAAACAGTATATCCTGTTTGCAGAGCTGAGGAAATACACTTCCTTCATTTTAGTTCATTACTCTTTAAGAAATTGTTTTTCTTCAATAATCCTGACAATCTGTATTTTGACATCTCCAGACTCACCGAGTGAAGCTCATGCATCTCTGTAGCACCTTTTTTCCTTGAGACTTCTCTATCATCTATCATGTCCTTCCTAGGGAGGACCTTTTATTTGGGACTTTTGCCACTGGAGGCTGAGTGTCAGCACACAATTTACAACACCATTTGTGAGGTTTTAAAATACACCAGGTTTACAGGCCCCTCTCTGAAAGGTAACGCGTGGTTTTGCAGGCTCATGGCAATCTCCACAGGTGAGCTTGTACTACCTGTCCTGTGCCAATTTAACTTCTATGGCCAAATTTTATAAAAGAGTCATCACTTGCATTGTCTGGAATAGGATCTTAAAGGAAGAATTAGCAAAGATAAACTACGAGGAGTACTGCTCAGCACTTTCTAATCTGAGAGTCACTTAACCTATCCACAGGAAACACCACAGATTATCTCGCAGAGAGCTGTCAGGAGAGCTTTCACTTATGACCAAACACAAATGAGACCAAACTTCAGTGTCTGAACACTGTTCTCCTTCCTCCTCTGCACTGTTATTGTACATGTAAGAAGATGGGCTTCCCCTTGCCCACCCCTCGTGCTCTTTGAGCCTCCTGCACATTTGCAGCTGGAGGAGCCAGCACAGCCCTTGCTATGCTGGTTTGCTCAGAAACTTTTCCCCAGTGCTTCCTGGTGTCCTTTGAGGGTGTCTTATGAGGCTCAGGTCCAGGGGGAGAGTGGCCCCATGCCAAGACATTTGGTCATCCCCTGGCTAAACCAGAAATGTCCCATGCTCCTGCACATGCTTCTTGACGCTGTAGGCTGCTAATTGCACTTTCCTACCTCTTGGGAATATCTTAAAGAGGAAGCATGTGATGTGAGGTGTTGCCATGCTGTGTGATGGAGGAGGCAGCAAAGACTGAAATCCAGACCAGTTCATAAGAAGAAAATGCTATACCAACATGAGGGACTATTTATATTTAATGAAAACCCTGCATTTGAACCCTAGACCTTACTAAACCCATTTTTTCCCAAAACTGCATCCTTTCACCTGCACAAGGGTCATGATTGCCATCCATCTCACCGCTCCTAGGGGCTGTCCTGATGCAGCCAGTCATCTGTCTGCTGCAGAAATCCCACTTGCAAACTGAGTGATCCTTCTTGTTTTCAGCTTCCATTGGCTCTAGGTGAATGCCAGCACATGACTCCCCCCAGCCTTCCTTGGGAAGTAAGAGGCTCCTGGCTCTTTCTTTTCACCATATTCCACTAAGAATTACATGTTTTACGGTAAAGTTTCCACTTCCTTAACCAGCCCTTTGCTGGTGACACTGGGTAAGATGCATAAATTTGCTGGAGACCTGCAGACAAGGTTGATGCTATTTTTTTCCTAACCGCTGCTCTGAACATGTATCTCATTTTCAGGTGTAATGAATCTCTCTAGGCTTTTCCTTGTCTCATCTTCCACTCTGAATATTTTTTGGCAGTTACCTGTGACAGTCTGATGGGAAGGAAGGTTCACTAGAAGAGTGTATCACTTGCTGATTATTTTTTCCTCTTTTGTGATGAAAAAGCTCCTGTTGGGTGTTTATCACCTGGGCTCTTCTTCAGGAGAGAGACCAGACTGGCTGGCAGCAGCTTCAGCACTAACAGGCTGTCAGGTATGTGGGTCTCATGGTCCTTTTAGGGTCACAGCAACTGTGCCTGCCTGGCTCCACAGGCTACCCTGTCCTGCTGGGATAGCTCTTCTGCAGGCTTCATCAGTTTGCCTGAGTTTGATTCTGGGTTTTGTAGCTGTTTTGATTTCAAGGCAGCTTCAAAGCTGCAGGTGCGCTCTCCTGTTGACAACTCTCTTGCCTCCAGTTAACACCAGACACCAAACTGTGGGGAAAATTAATGGCACCTGCAAATTCTGTGCACTTAAATACTGAGATGCTTCATTTGCAAGTACAATGAGGTATTTTGGTGTCTGAGGCATGTGCCTCATGTATCTGCATCTCTTAAGCATGTAAACAGCTGGAATTTGCTCTGCATACCTGCTCAGCTGGCTGGCAGGCAGGCAGGCTGGTGTGGCTGTGCACAGTGTGCTGGGGATGGCTTCTCAGCATCTCCAGTGATGTGCCTGTGATGTTGGTGATCCCTGCCAAAACAGCTCCTGCTCTCCCCCTGTCCTCCAGTGGCTTTGGGAACAGCTCTCTACGGTTCTGTTTAGCACACCTGACTATTGCTGAGGACTGAAGATCACCTTGAACTTCGCTCCAGGGTACCCTAGCCCAGCTGAGACCCTGTACCAGAGCCAGAAGGGGCGATAAGGGCCCTTGCTGAGCCCAGAACAGCCTTGGTCACTTATGAAGAGGACCCATGTGCCCTCAGCCAAGGGTGCAGTTTTCTGGAGCCCTCCAGGACTACATTGCCTGTACTTTGCAGAAAGGCAGTGTGTATGTAGTGTGCAAGCAGTTAAATCAAGCAGGGATGTGCTGCGCATTCTCTCTCTGTTGTTTTCCTCCAGTTAATCACAAGTCATTTTGAAAGCTCGTATTTTGATCTCCCTGTATACAGAAAACGTAACAGCTCCAAACCCTCATCTCGA
Organism: Acrocephalus scirpaceus scirpaceus; assembly: GCA_910950805.1. Taxonomy (NCBI): domain Eukaryota; kingdom Metazoa; phylum Chordata; class Aves; order Passeriformes; family Sylviidae; genus Acrocephalus; species Acrocephalus scirpaceus. The sequence continues at coordinate 45,217,460 of OU383779.1, forward strand.
CAGCACACAGGAAGGCCATTGCTGTGCTCTCTGTCAGCACACGTGGCTTTCTGTCATGTCCTGGGGCTTGGGTCAGCAGGCAGAGCTCTCCTACAATGCCCCCAGGCTGGCAGGAGCTCAGGCAACTCCAACACCCTCACAGCCCATCCAGTGGGATGTCACACTGGGGGAAATATGGGTGGAGTTTGCTTCCTGGACCTTTGTGCCCCTCAGAGACAGGCAGTGACAACGGGAGCTTCAGCAGTGGGCTGGGGCAGGGGTGCACGGCTGGCCAAGGCAGCAGAGAGTTGAAGCCTTGCCCATGGTAGCCCTGAGATAGTACCCATGGGGCTGCTGGGGTGCATTTTCCTGGGGAAATAGAAACCTTGTTCTTAGGAAACAAAATTATATTTTAGGCACCTAAGCTGCCAGGTTGCTTTGTGGTTGGGTGGCAAGGCTCACAGTATTGAGCTATCTCTTGGGCTATCTGCTGCTCAGCCAGGAGCCAGAAGCCCCAGGGACTCATGGAGTACAACACATGGCAAATCCTAATTTTAATTCTAGCATTCAATTGCAGGAGCGGCTGCCTGACTCCCAAGCTCCTCTGCCCTCCATCCCATAGGGGCACAGCTGAAGAATTGCCTGCAGTTCCCCCTGCATCTGAGGCTGGTTGGCTCCTGAGCAGATCAGCCCTGTGCCTGGCCAGGGGATGCCAGCTGCCCTCCTTTGCCTGGCCTCATCTCTTCACCTCTCAGAAAGGGCTGAGGCTGCCACCTCCTCACAGTCCAGCTGTGGGCAGTGCTGTGCAAGGCTGGCATTCACAGCCTCAGCTCGTCCCTTGCACTGGATAAGAAGGAAATGTGTTTCCAAAGCTGAATTGCTGAGGAAACACCAGGTTGAGCATGCAGGTGGGACAGGAAGAGCAAGCTGCTGTGGGGGTGGTTGTTCTGCAGGATAGGCAGACAATGTGAAGTCATTAGACAGGCGAGTCAGCTGTGTCAAACAGAGCAGAACTGCCTGCAAATGCAAAAAAATCAAGGTTGTCAGGGAAAGCAGGAATACAGAAGGGATAAAGAACTCAGCATTAACCTCCTCTTGGGAAGAGTGTCAGGGCAATACTAACTTGCCAGGGCTTTGATTTCTGGTGAATGCCTGTGATGTGATTTGTTCACTGCTAGTAGAAGATTTTGTTGGGGGTAAAGAAACCAGGGGAAGCAGCCCACTCACTGGCTCTCTCCAGATAAGAAACTGTTTGATAATGTGGCATCTCTGCTTTCCGAGCGGGGAGAGCTCGTGGACTGCTCTGCACAGGCAATTCAGTCCAGCTGGCAGCATGCAGAGTCCTTTATTATTGTTTCTTATGATTATTGTAATTTTTGTTATTATGATTACTGTTATTTGTTAATACAGACACCTGCCAAGACACACATGCCATTTTTTCTGCCTTTCTAAACGCCAGTACCTAGTTAGTTAGCTGTGCATCTGTGGACATATATTTGAACAAGCCACAGCTTCCCCTGCCAGAGGTGGGGGCCTTCAGAGGGGATTTCTCAGAACGAACTGAGCAAGGTCTGTTGTTGGGGATGTGTGTGCACATCCATAAAACAGACTGTCATTTTTTACCTGTCTTGCCCTTTCCTCCATAAGGTAATGTCCAGACCACATAAAATCAAGCTTCAATACGTGGAGAAATGTGTTCCTCCATACACTTTTATAAACCCTAGGCTTGGTGTCTCACAAGGCTGCAGGCTGTGTTCTTTGAAGTCAAGTTCTTGATACATCCTGGGAAAGCCAGAACTAAAAGACTTTAAAGTGGTGATGTTTTCAGGTGCAGAAAAGCTGACTGAGACCATTTAGTATCCTCTTTATGGACTTCTGCCCTGGAGCATCGAATGCAATTTGGGAACCAGGTGCCCAACGCTATTCCTAGAGAGGGTCAGAGCCAACCCTGCTGTAACAGGTGGGCAGCCAGGGCACAGGCAGGAGCATTGCTGGCAAGCTTTTGCAGACCCTGATTTACAATTTATTCTGTTTTTTCTGGCAGAAGAGGTGGGTGATGGCTGGACTAATTTGATTCGCCAGGTGGAAGCAGCCAGCCACCGTGTCGGCAGTGCCTGACATCTGTGTGCCAGCACAGCACAGCACCCTGCTGGCTCGGCCATCAGCCCTCCCTGAACCTTTCCAGGTGCAGGTGGCACCAGCTCTGAAACACAGCAGGCATGATGGCAGAGGCACTGCGAGACCACGGGAAAGCCTGGGTCCTTGATGAGGCTGTCAGTGCTCTTTTAGTCCTTTAATGTACAAGTCCTTACGAGAAGACACTGACTTTATCTCAGCTCAACTGGAAAAATGCCGATGACTGGAAATGTCATCAGCTGCCTGTGGGCCAGGCTGGCCCAGAGCTGATAAGGAGCAACACAAAATAAAAATGTCAACACAAAACTGGAGAAACACAGAGGGTGGTTGCAGCTCTTCTCCATCCTGTAGGAAGCAGGGTGCCTCTGTTACCAGTCCTAGGAGCTGAACTTTCCCCAAAGCCTCAGTGACAAACTCTGCTCTTCCTTAGAAGAGAGAAAGGTGGCAGCTCTCAATGCTGCAGAGAAAAAACAGAACTCTTGCCCCATTGACTTAAATAAAGAGGGTAAGTAAACTTTTGTTGGTTTCTTTAGGTTTTTTTAGGGCAAATCTCATGATGTTCTGTGCTGCAACCTTGTTTTCTTTGGGCACTGGTAAATGGTGGGGAAAGGAGACCCAGCCAGAAGGAGGGCTGATCCTCCATCTCCATCTCATCTGGAGTATGGGCTTTGAACACCACCTGGACACTAGGTTTGGGCAGCAGCTCCTCTCACCCCATGCCAAGTGTGCTCTCAGGACTCCACAGAACACCAAATACTGTGCCCTTTGGGGAAAAAGTAATGCTAGAAGTGATCATCTAATCTTCTGTCTTTGGTACAAGGGATGTGTTAATCACCCATGAAGAATGGGGCACAAACCTCAAACTTTGTGATTTCTGGAGCAGAGCAGTGTCTGAAAATGTCACATAGGCCTTGAATCTGTCTGCATCCCTTCTCCAAGTTTACAGAGAAAATAAAATCTAAAAACTCTGGGGAACTAAAATTGAACAGCCAGCAGATTAACTTACTCATAAAAACAACCTGTGAATTTTTCCATGAGTGTTTTAGTGAGGAATCTTTGAGAGAAAGTGCCAGAGAGAAGTAAAAGAGTGATTTAGAAAGCCTGCAGCTGTTATCAGTGCTGGCTTTACGTCAAAAAAGCACTGGGGTTTAGAAAGTGGGGGGAGAAGATACAAACATTCCTCACCTCACTGAATTCCTTGGCTAAACTCTGACCCTGGGATGTGCTTGCTCTGCCCCAGGTACAGCAGCCGTCTGGGTTGATGCTATCGTACCTTGCTTGCCACACCAGCCCGGTGCCAGCCCTGTCGGGGAAGGCCCTACAGGATCAGTGTTGTATCATGCGTGTGTGCCCGGGGGGTGTTTGTGGATGGTCCTTTAGAAACCATTTCCTCTGGGGCCGCGTGTGCGGGACAGCCCCTCGCCACCGCAAACCACTCTCCCCGGCCGAGTTCCCCGCTCCTTTCGGCAGCACGGGCTCTCTCTGCCTGCCATTACGGGCTCATCTTAGAGATTACTCCCCGAGCCTTCTGCTGGCTCTGGTCTCCTCTGCACGGACACGGGCCCTGTGGGCAGCCGAGCGGCGGCGGGAGCTCTGGGCGTGGGCTGGCAGCCCCCGGAGGCAGCGATGTCCCCGGAGGCAGCGATGTCCCCGGAAGCGAGGGGCTCTACAGACGGGCCCGGCCCGGGCCCTGCCGGCCCCGCTAGATGGAGCTCGGGGCTCACGCACCGAGCGGGCCCCGCGCCGTGCCCGCCGTGCCCGGCCGTGCCAGCCCCAGAACCCGAGGGGCCCGGCCTCTGCCAGCCCCAGAGCCCGAGGGGCCCGGCCGTGCCAGCCCCAGAGCCCGAGGGGCCCGGCCGTGCCGACCCCAGAGCCCGAGGGGCCCGGCCGTGCCAGCCCCAGAACCCGAGGGGCCCGGTCTCTGCCAGCCCCGCAGCCCGAGGGGCCCGGCCTCTGCCAGCCCCGCAGCCCGAGGGGCCCGGCCGTGCCGACCCCAGAGCCCGAGGGGCCCGGCCGTGCCAGCCCCAGAACCCGAGGGGCCCGGTCTCTGCCAGCCCCGCAGCCCGAGGGGCCCGGCCTCTGCCAGCCCCAGAGCCCGAGGGGCCCGGCCGTGCCAGCCCCGCAGCCCGAGGGGCCCGGCCGTGCCAGCCCCGCAGCCCGAGGGGTCCCGCCTGCCCCGCGGCCCGGCCGGGACCGAGGCCGCGCCCTGCGCTGTGCTGCCGAAGCCGGACGGGCCCTGCGCTGGGGAGCTGGAAATGTCAGTGTGGGGCTCGGGAGTGCAGCCACGGAGACGTGGGCAGAGGACGTGGGTGTTGGGACAGCAGCGGGAATGATGCGGTGGTGAAGGTCAGCGTGACAAATGTCATCCTCGCTGTCAGCCACCGCCACGTGCCTTTGAAGCGCTGTGGCAGAGATGGACTTCAAGGGGCGATGCGTCGGCACAGGGAGAGGTGGCCTGGCAAGCACTGAGCTCCTGATGTGCAGATGTAGGAGAGAAGAAAAAAGCTTTGCTGAAACGCTTGCTTTTTGAATGGATAATTTAATCAGTGACATTAAGTCCTTCCAATTATTTCTTTCCATGGGTACTTCCTATTTATTAATTTACTTCATATAAATCCATCAAGCAGTTGCCACACAGCAAGTAAACAAAAGCACCCCAGAGTTTTGTTGGGAAGGCATAAAAGTAACCGAGGAGGTTAATTATCACTGTTAATTAATTGCTTAACAGATTTGGCTGTGCACAGCATCTCCCGGTGCCCTTGGTGCTGAAAAGCCAGGGCCATGGGGCTGGGTGATGGCAGCAGGGGCACCAGGCAGGGTGCCATTGACAGGACACTCATGGAGGGATGGTGGTCGGGTATCAGCGTATCCAGTCTGGGAAAAGGAAGTTTCGAGGAAGCTTCAGGACAACAGGGGTACGTCCAGCAGCGTATTTCCTTACCTTCCAGGGTGATTTGCTTAATCAGCTTTGGCTTCCTGCTCAATTAAGCGGCTCCTTTGGTGGGGCAGCGGGGCGGAGGGGTTGCCAGGGGTTGCCTCGGGAGAGAAGAAGGTTCAGAGGTTGGAAAACTTTCTCTGAAGGGAGCCATGAAGGACGTTTAAACTAATTTAGCATAACAAAGGAAAGGTTAAGAGGTGACTGGATCATCATCTCTAAGTACTTATTTAGAAATAAGCTTTCTGGGAGCAGAGGACTGTTTAATTTGGAGGACAAAAGCATAACAATATACAATGCCTGAAAGATGAAGACAGGTGTAAAAGGGGTGTCTCCTCTATTAATGCTTAAGATTCCCTACTAATGTATTTGGAAGGATGGAAGAGTTTCCATCCTTCCGTATCTTCATATCCAGACTGAAGACCTCTCTAAGAGACAAGCCTGGGGTCAGACAGAAATTATGGGCTTGTGGTTCAGTGGCCTGTGTCTTGCAGAAGTTCATATGAAATGATTTTATCTGATCCTTTAGCCTTCAGATCTATACATCTCCCTGCAATAACTACCAGCTGCCACAAATGCGTTAATTCCATCTGGTAGTTTGCAGATGACCATAACGTGATTCATTCTGTGTCCACCTCTCCCCAAAATGTGGTTTTGATGTACATCTGGGGCCTCTGCCATTCCTGACTGCAGAGCCCCCTTTCCCTGAAATGGATTTTAGTGATGCAGCATTTTGCTGTGCTGGTTTTCTGTTCAGGGGTGGCTGAAAACTTGTTGCTGCGCACTCTGGTTAAAACATGTTTTGTGCAGGCTCTGCTGTTTACTGAGGACTAGTGAGGTATGCAGTATCTGCAGAGGCCATAGGACTTTATTCCTGCTGAGCTCTGGTTACTTTGAAAAGTGACTGTCACTGAAATAGTGAGAACAAATACCTGCTTTTACAGAATATGTTACAGTTTGGGAGATGGAGTCCTCCTCCCCCAGAAAAGTTCATGTTTCTGCTGCGTAAGTCCGAATTTGCCTGATGGGGACATGAAAAGGCTCTCAGCCTCCAAATCCACCTGATTTAAGGCAGCTGCATGGTTTGACTTTCTTCTCATCAGAGTCCTTGAGTTGCTCAGCTGAGCGTTGTGTTAATGCTGGGCTTTGAATTTGCTGTTTTTCCCTTGAATGGCTATGCTCTGTTGCCCAACCATGCGGTAGTTCCTTGGCTGATGTAAATCAGTTTAGCTCCACTGCCTTTGCTTCTCTGTCACAATATCCCCACTTACAGCGTCTCCCACAGCCTGGCACCCCAAGGCAGCCACCTCAGCAACCTCACTTGCCCCCAGGGGCCATGCAAAGGAAGGTGAGGTTTAGCTGGAGTTCCAATTAAAGCCCAGCTGGCTGAGGCAGAACTTTAGTGGAGCGGTGCTGTTGTAGTCTTAGTCCCAGGGCCAGGACTGGACGCTCCTATCTGCCACTCTTTGGAACAGGCAGGTGAAGTGTTGCTCTCTGTGAGCCCCCTCGGTGCTGGCGGTGTGGAGCATTCAAGCTGGTGAACATTGCTATGGGCAATACAAAGGGAGGCAGCGTCCCTGCACTGGGACCTTGACTTCAGCAGGCTTCCTGGTGGATTCAAACTTCCAGCATGACTCAGGGTATTGCAGTGATTCTTTAAGATAACATCTTTCGCTTGCCAACATGTAGGCTGGCTGCCAAAGGTGGGGGAGGAGATCTGTTGTGAGTCTTTTGTATGTGCTCATAGTAAATAGATACATGCCAAATTGATTACACTTGCCTTTCTATTTCTCCACTAGGAATTAAAGGAAAGGAAGAAGTAGTCCCATGTGGTCTGCCCCAAACCACTGCCTCACATGCTTGGTATCTCAGGTGCCTGTAGCTGCCCACTGCTGCTGCTGCAGCCAGCACACACCCCAGAAACAACAGTATCAGGATCCAGATTTTGCAGCATGGATTGAGATCCCTGACCTGCTGGGCAGGATGGTCTCCTGCTCCATGTCTGAATGTGCTGCTGGGTGAGAGAGTGCTGATGTCCCTGGTGACAGGTGAAGGGAACCAGGATGCAGCAAGGCAAAGTGACATGGAGTGCTGCTGGCTGAGGTCTGAGCTGCCCATGGCAGGGATGCTCTACCTGGCTCAGCCCTCATTTTGCAGAGCTGAGCAGCATGCTGGGCCAGCTCAGCCCCACCTCATGCCCTTGGTCCTTGCCTACTTGCAAAACCCCAGGATAGCGTCAGTTTTTGATCTAGTGTCTCACTGCCAAACCATTAATTTTTCCAGTTTAAATGCTTAATACAATGGCCTTATTTTGAAGTCTGCCAGCTGAGCTGCCTCTGAGCTGCTTAGGACTATCATTTCCAACTGTTCTCTGGCAAAATGATTTCTCAAATGATTAAAAAAAACAATCAAAGTTCTAACCACATCTGTGGCTGCTTTTATCTCTGGGAGCAGGGAAAATTAGCTCAGAGGCCATCAGGTGCTTTCTGAAATGGAAGTCTTCTCCTGCAGACGACACAGCTCCTGGCAGTGGAAAGACCAGCCACTAATGTGGCTCTTGCTGGGATTTCTGGCACCAGTGTTTTGTGGCTGAGTGAAAAGAGCAGCCTAAAACCACCTGATTTAGGCTGTTTTCCTAAATCAGCTGTGGGTTCTCTTCACACACACCATCCAGCTGTGCTGATGCATTGGCAGGCTGACCTGGTAAGATCTATAGCATGAGTGGTTTCACTTAAATGCTTTTCTTTTCATATTACTTCTTCCTAGACTGCAGTATTGGTCCTCCACCCTTTCCAAGCACAGCTGGCAGAGGAGGCAGCAACACAAATTTTTGCTTCCATGGCAGAGACCAGCTAAAACAGAAAGCACATTTGGAGCCTTCTCTGTGACATACCAATGAGGCTCTGCTGGTGTGCTGCAGCTGAAGCTCTGTTCCCGTCATCTCTAGGAAAAGCTGATTAGGTCCAGTGGATTGCTGACTTCTTTTATGAAGAAGCTGTAAAAAGTTTTTTCCTTCTGCTAGTGCTTTTCTCCAGGGAGTTGTTGGCAGAGAGAGAGAGGCGAGTGTCTCAGCAATAATACATTTCAAAGTTATTATGCCAGCAGAAAAGAAACACAAGGGTTTGAACTTGGTAATATATATATTTTTATGACAGGACAGAACTCTAAAGGGGCCCTCCTGCTGTGCAGACCTCCCTGGGTTTGCAGAGCTCCTGGCTGGCTGCACTGTGGGGTGACAGTGCCTGCAACTGGAATCCCATTTCAGGCTTAATCCTGAGGGAGGTTTCTGCCACTGAGCTGGCTCCCACGCTGGCTGGGGAAGATAGGGATTTGGATGGAACTTTTCTGTGCCTTGGGCGTGTCTGTCTTCTGACTGTAGACAGACAGGGGCCCTTCTACCTACACCTACCAGTCATGGTGACACATTCAGGTAGTGAGCAGTGCCACTGAGCCCGAACCTTTGTGCTGCTGTGGTAATGGTAGTGCTTTCACATAGGAAATGTGTGTTTTGTCATCTGAGACCTCTTCTTTTTGTAATGATTAACCTCCTGCTAATGATTTGATATAATATTGGGCGACATTGAGTGCTGCGATATTGATGTTTAATGTGTTCCAAAGCAAGGACTCAGGAAGCAATAAAGATTTACTCCAGCTAATGTGTGAGGGCTGGGTTGTCCCTGGGCCTTTCACTCACTGATGGCCTGACATGTTTGCTGTGGTGTGGCAGCATCATCTAACAGAAGCTGAATTTCTGGCTAATAATTTAATGAAGGCTTTGCTGTATTTCCAATTACTGGAAAAAGCCATGATTCTATTCTGATATGTGCTATAAAATCTGCCTTTGTACTGGAAGGAGCCAGGGAGCACCTCATATCTCTCTTTTGGCTCCTCGTTAGTCCTACAGCAAAACCTGCCTGCCCCATGACAACATGTTGGGCCATACAGAGGTGCTGCCCATGAGTCTGGAGGTGGCTCCCAAATGAAGGAGCACCTAACTGGGGCACCCGCCCAGCCCCAGGACCCTCCAAGTTCCACACATGGCTGAGGTAGATGGAGCTGGCACATGCTGACACCACAAATAAGATGGCGTGGGAGGAAAACTTGGAAGGACAAATTACTTTGAGTATTGATTCCCCTGACTGCTTGCAGAGGGATTTCATTTAGCAACACTGCCAATGACATTATGTGCAGCATCTTGTCCATGGCTGGTTCAGTGGCATTAAGAGAATTACTTTGGCCTAATGAATAGGAATAGGAATATTTCAACCTCCTCCCTGGAAAGTAATGGTGGATCATCAAGTGTGCAGCCAAGTTCAGGTCTAGTCACTTGCCAAGTGAATGCAAATGACAGGTTGTTTTATTTAATGGATGCCATGGTGTGTTGGCCAAAACTGTTGTCTCTTTTCTTTGCAGATTGGTTTTCCCCTCTCTCTTCTAAATCAGACTTTGTCTCTGCTTCTGATTGGCTTTTTTTTTTTCCAAGCAGAAGACATTTTTGCTGACTCTTGCACTGAAATCTGTCTGTAGATTGAACCAAAACTCCTCTATCAGCTGTATTTTATGCTGTGCTAAGGGAAGAGGCAGAAGCTGGTGTGCTGGTAGTGGTCACTGCCAGCCTACAGTGGGGCTGCAGCTCCTTGTCTCCTCCCAGCTGAGAACCAGTGAGATGCTCCATCGATGTCACTGCTGCCCCATCACTGGCACCACAGGGACATGGTGGAGTCGTACATTCTGGCGTTGGGCCATTTGCTGGCACGGTGGCCTGGGAGCACCTGGGCTGTGGTTCACTTGGGTTTGTGCAGAGCACTTGCTCTTACAGCGCTCCAGCACCTCTGCTGTCAGCTGCCATTCAGCCAGTGCCCCACAGGTGCTCCCCTCCAAAGTCTTCCTCCTCCAGCCCGGCTCATGGAAGTGCTGCTTGCCTCACCTGCTGTTGTTGTCAAGAGGTTTGCAGGGATGAAAATTCCTGTGAATGCCAGCTTCCCATCAGCTGCACACTCACTCAGCCCACGAGTGACGTGGGTGCTCTGAGCTGCAGGGTTCTGGCGGTGCTAAAGCACAGCTGCATCCCCGGCACAGAGTCCAGGCAACCAAGGCCAGGGGCACTGCAGATGGGGGGTCCCATTCCATCAGGGCCTGGATTTAGTGATACACATACAGTGACTCTTCAAACACAGGCTGTGCCTCACCACAGCTCACAAATTAGACCAGCATGAGACAAAATATCATCACAAACTAATATTTTCAGATGGGATGCGGTGTTTTGCTTCATACAACAGTGAGGATTTGTAATGGCCATGGGTGGGCTTTTTCCCTTTTCTTTTGTAAAAAAACCAGAAAGTGTTTGCAAAGTAAACTGTGACATTTCAGCTACAGACTAGTCACCTCTCAAATGAAATGGCTGTTACTGCTCACTGGCAGTTAATCCTTGCATGGAGATTTTTGCTTATAGAGCTGGAGGGAGGTGGGGTTTTTACTTATTTGTTCAGAATCAGGGTTCTATCCTAATTAATTTTTTAGTTGACAGGTTTCTGCTTTGTTTCTCCAAGTGTTTTGATGTATGAGCAGAGATGTCGCACGGGATATGTGTTTGCAAAAGAGGCTGATGGGAAAGATCAAAACTGATTTGTTTTGTTTGCGGAGAAAGAGGCTCCAGACCTGTGAAACAGAGCAGGGAGTGACTGAAGGCCCCAGACACCAGAATTTTCAAGCTGAAATTGCAGCTGTAAGCTGGTGACCAAAGCCCTGCTGACCTTGCAGAAGCCGCTATTTCATGTCAGATGTCTGTCACATCCTGGTGCCCCCCTCCCAACCTGCCCTGAACAAAGTAACTCAGCACAGACTTGGGGATGAGCCCAAGGGCTTCTCCGTCTCCATGACTGAGCACAGCAGAGGCTGCTGAGCGATTTAGGAATGAGCTGGGCTGGGAGAAATTCTAAACAGGTCTCTGACCGTTTGCAAATAAGCTGCAAAATCATGCTCACAATAGGGCTGCAGAGCTGCCTTTTGACTGGAACCATGCCTGGAAAATGTATTTCCCAAGTGGGGACTTCAGCCATTACAAATCCCTGACTGATGTGGTCGAGGAACATGGCAAACACATGACCCATTACCATGATCCGCCGGGCTGGATCCTGATAATGTGCTTGTTTAAACCTCTCCAGCACTACCCAGAAGCTTCTGCCTCTGAGTGTCTCCAGTGTCAGCCCTTCCTGGTGTAAACCCCCATCCCCACAGGCACAGGCAGATGGAAGGTCCCTGGAGGAGAGCTGGCCTGGCTGCTGGGAAAGCAGCAGTGGAGAGCATGGGAACAGGCAAAGAGCTGGCTGCACTGCTCCCACAGAGCCTGGGAATGAGTGCTTGCTGTGAGGGCTCATTAGGGCAGTGGCTTCAATGCTGCATAGGGTGAGACAGGGGATTGTCACCTCTTTCCTGACACCTGACTTCCTCTGAAAACCATCAGTCCCCCTGGTTCTCTTTTTTCTGCCTTGTTTGCTTGCAGCCTTTGTCCTTCATGGCAAGCTGTTGCCAGGGTGGATGGCTTTGGGGTGGGGTCTATGATGGGATTGATGGAGGAAGGATGATAGTCCTATTTGGGCTCCATAGCAAAACCTCTATGCTTTATGGGCATGGTGTCATGGTTTTGGGGATCCTTAAGGGCATGAGCACCATGTGAGGAGCTCCCTGTCCCACCCTGCAGTTTACTGAGGATGTTCACCTCCATAGGCAGACAGTGAGCTGCCATTGTCCTTCACAAGCTGTTCTAACTTGTCTCTAACAGGGCTCCAAGAGCTCAGTCTGCCTGGAATGATTGTCATCCACAGCAGCATTGTGGCTGGGCCTGAAGTTGGAGCCAGCTGAGGCACTTGGCTGAGATGCACAGATGTGGAGCTGGGTGCTCTTGCCATTTCAAAGAGCTGTGGCATTGTGTCCTGATGTTGGCATAGGCTGGCATTGTGCTTGGTGAATTCAGAGGATGTTTTTACACAGTTGTGGCTGGGAAGGATTGAAGAAGGTTTCTTCCTATTTTTAAACAATAGGTAACGGCAAAATCCATCCCCTGCCTCTTTTAACGACAGCTCCTTTTCCTGATGGGTAGATAGATATAATGAAATTCTCAAACTCGTAAATCTGCTGCGACTTTATTGCCTGCATCTGTTGGAGATGATGTGAAGAGAACTTCATACAGAGAGGACTCTTGAAAGGTTACAAAGGCAACCAGCAGTCTTCAGAAAATCTTCATCTAGAGAAAACAGCCAAGAAAATCCACGTAGAAGAAAGCACTTGAGCTGGATGAATAGGTGTCAGGGATGAATGCAAGTGACACCGGCAATGGGGCACCTTGTTGTGAAAGCAAGCTGAAGCTAGTCCCCTGTGTGGGGCAGCTCTGGTGCAGGAGCCAGCCTGTGGGTGCTGTGCACAGCCCCCAGCCCAGCAAGGGGTTGGCCAGCACCCCTACCCTCGCAGCCGACACCCCTGCACTGACAAAGGGGGACACAAATGGGGCAGAGCGGAAATGTGTTGTGGCTTTTTTATTTGCCCTCTGGTGAATGTTGCCCCCACTTCAGCCTCTGCCCTGAGGCAGGGACACTGGTGGGAGGCATCCCTGTTGCTTAGACCCTTCTCCAGGCTGCTGGGTCCGCCACAGTGGACAGCCCAATAGATAGGGTGATGGCACACCATGGCCTCAGCACACCCCCATGCTGCTCCACCTTCCCTCTGGGCTCTCACAGGGCACCCGTGGGGCCAGTGATGTGGGAATGGAAAGGGGTGCAGGAAATGGCCACAGAAATTAACTGCATGTTAAGCTGGTCAATAGATCAGTGGGGATCTGATTGGCACCCAGGTGAGCTCGGGCAGCTCTGTACTTGTTGAGGAGCCCTGGTCCAAGGACTGGCAAAACCCTAGAAAGATTCCAGTAGCTCCTGAGCAGGGTGGCTATATCTCAGCTGGGACAGCTTGCTCAGTGTGGCTGTGGCCAAGAGAGTGGCAGGAAAATGAGATGTCCCAAGCTATGCCTTGTCACACTTGCCACATGTGGTCAGTCACTAGCTATGATTGACAGGAAGGGGACTGCAAATAGTGAAAATGGTACCAGAAGGTGTAGCCTGCTCTCAGAGCACAAGCTGTTGTGCAAGGTCATGTCTGTAGTGTGATGCAATGATGTTCTCGTGATGTCATAATGCAAGCTGGCAGCTATTTTAGTAGCAGAGAGTTAGACTTAAACCTTCCACTTCCTGTTGCAAGGGGGAAGATGTGTTTGCTGGTTTTCCTGCTCCAGGTAGCCTTTGCTTTTGCTGACACCTCACCCTTGCTGAGACAGGGAGGCAATCCTGAAAGCAGAGCTGCAAGTGGGGAGGGAGCAGATGACATCTTTAAGCTGTGATCATTGAAGAATATTAACCGCTCTTGGGCTTTCTGACTGCCAAAAAGTGATGTTTGAGCAATGTGTCGCCAGAAATTCTGAAGTCACTTTTGTAGCCTTGGAAAATGCAGCTGCTTTGGGATTTCAGCCCAAGACGGCTGTTATTATCCACTGTGCAGAATGAAGCTTCTGTTGGGAGCCTTTACAAAGGCCATCAGTCTTCCCAAATAGTGGTTGTTTTTATCACCTGGCAGTAATGATACTCTCCGGTCCCTTTAATATCTGAGTGTGTTCCCAAAGTGAGACCAGGAAACTCATTTAGGGCTCGCCCCCTCCAAGGGAAACAGCTTACAATTTTCTGCCAGGTAGCCCTACTGTTGTGAGAATGGGCACGACTCACCTAATAAAAACCTTGCTGACAGACACGACCTCCTGGAAGTTTGTCTGAGTCGTTTGTTGTGGAGCAGAGCAACATATATCAGGGCTGAAATAGGTGCCAAGCAGCAATCCTAATGCACGCTGTGTCTGCTGTAATTGATTTGCAGGCAGGACAAATACCCGGTGGAGAGAGCAAGGGGCCCTGCCTACTCTCCCAGCTAAAATGTTATAACGCTGTGTGAAATCGTATTGCTGAAGCCTGTGGCTAAAATCCATCTTGTGGGCTGGCTGGCTGTAAAGCTGCATCATCCAAAATATCCCCTTCCCTGCATGCACTTGGGGCACTTGGGCTCCAGTTCAGAAGGAAACATATTAAAAAATGGATCAAAAGTTATGACTCTTGCCAATAATGTGTGTGGCATTGCATGTGCATTGGATTCCATTTTTTTGCCAATGCTGTTTTATTGTTCCTTCAGGTAACTGTTGAATGAGGAAAGGCTTAGAACTTGAGGAAGCCACTTAAAACCACAGGGAGCTGTGAATTTTAGGGATGGCTAAAGTTGATGGGGATGGCTTGGTGTGGCAGTGTGGCGTAAAGCAGGTGGTGGCTCTCGGAACATCCCAAATTCCCTGCACTAGGAAACAGCCTTAAATTTTGTTGGTCATCTGGCATCTACTACATACATGTGGGGCCAGCTGTGGTACTGCCTCCCCATTGCTCAGCTGGGGAACTTGGTGGGAGGTGTCTCCGGAGGGGTGTGAAACATCACAGGACACGCCTAGGCAGTCTTCACAGAAGTACAGGCTGGCTGGGGGAGCAGGCAGAGAGAAGCTGCCATCTCCTGCGAGCTTTTTAATTTCATCAGCTGCACAGGTCTGCTTCACCACACATCCCCCCCAGCATGGGATCAGGTGGAATTAGAGATTTGATCCTTGGGAAGGACTGGGGGAATGTCTTACAGTGCGAAACTGGAGGAGCTCAGCTTGTTTAGCTTATTAAAAAGAAGATTAAGAGGTGACTTAATTGTGCTGTGTGGAGGTACCTTCATGGGGAGAGAAAGGCAGGTATTAAAAAGCTGTTTAATCTAGAGGAGAAAGGCATTGCATGAGCCCGCGCCTGGAAGCTGAAGACAGACAAATTCAAATTGTGAATCAAACAGACCTTTTAAAAAGAGAATGTTAATAAAGATTAAACTACCCGGGAGAGCTGTGTGTTCCCTTGCCTTTGATATATTTAGATGCAGACAGGACACATTTGTGCCCCATACACTTGAGCCAAGCAGGAGTTACTGGGCTTGGTAAGGAGTAATTGAATGCCAGACCCAGCCCTGCATCAGGGAAGGTCAGGTGAGATGATCTAATGGTCTCTGCTGGCCATCAGTGCTCCCATGCCTGGAGGCTGTGATTTGTGTGCCTCTGTCCAGGCAGCTGGCAGGGACACGGCTCTACCAAGAAAAATCAGTGGAGAAACACAAGGAATGTGGCACTGTGTCAGAAGGGACAAGAAGGCAAGTGAAGACTGATGTGTATGTGGAGAGTCAAAATACTAGAAAGGAAAGGCTTTTAGCCAGAAAAAGGCTTTCTATGAAAAAACCAGGTTATCTCCAGACATTAGCAGACAGGTAAATTTTTTGTGCCTAGCTACCCCTAATTTTCCTCACAGTTCATTAAAAATAAAACCACCCCTCGAGTTTTATGTTGACCAGGAAATCAAAGCATTGATGTGAAAGCCTTATTTGGGGAAAGACAAAGACAAGTCATATCTCAATTTCAGGTAAGTAGGGTACAGTGAAATGATACCTGAAAACCTCAGATAGGCCCAGGAGTGGCTGAGGAACCACTGTTCACTTGGCAATGCTTGAATTTTCCTCTTTATTTTTATGAGCCACTCCCCAGGGCTGGCAGTTAAGTATAAATGCAGAGAGGAGCTGCTGTGGGGTGTCCGTCATCATTTTTAATAATGCTGGGATTCAGCAGAGCTCATCTCCTGTGCCCTGAGTCCCTGTTCCAGCCCTGCGGATGGCCTGCCCAGAATAGGATTCTGAGATGCAGCACAGAAGTGCAGAGGGATGCACTGGGCCTCAGCTGTTCCCAGGCTGAGTGGTGGGCTCCTGCAGCAAAGGATGGAGCCTGAGAGACAATCTTGCTGAGAAGTTGTTGTTCAAGGTGCTTTTCATAATATTTAAAAAATGCGTTTGCTTCCTCTTGCAAATGTTCAAACATCTTTAAAGTGTCTGTGGTGCCAAGCTGCTTCTCGCCCTGTTTTAAGAGAAATAAGCTTTCTTTAAGGAAAAGGAGCCACAAAAAGCGCAGCAAGCCCAAAGTTAACAGCGAGCAGACCGAAACTAAATTAACACCAGCAAGATTTCAGCTGCCCCTCCGAAATATTGTGTCTCACGGCAAAGGGTCTGCGAAAAGATGGGAGAACAGATTGCTTTAGCGCATCTTCATGATATCTCTGCGGCACAGATGAAGCTCAGGCTGGGTCCCCTTCCCCTTGCCAAGCCTGCAGTGAGGACTCACAGCCCCCAAAAGTGGACATTTGGAGGCACAAGCTCGGCAGTGCTGTGAACACCCAGGGGTCCAGCACCACAAGGGGATGCGACTTGGGACACTGTAGCCAGAGAGTCTGGAGAAGCATCACCTGCAAAACCAGAGTGTGAGCCCAAAAAAGTAGCAGTGAAGAGAAGGCAAGGGACAGGGAAGGAGAGCCTGGCCCTTCTCCACTGCCATAAATTGGAGGCGAGAGGATGGGAGCTTTAGTCATTGGCCATGGTGTCACAGCTCCGTGTGGATTGCATTGGCCAGCTTCAGTGATGAAAATAGGCAGCCAGCAGTGAGTTCCTCTTTGTAACAGAAAATAGTCAAAACAGCTTGAAAACTATTCATAATGAGAGCTCTGAGAACAGCCAATGCTACACACACGGAGTGAATACTGTCATTAAGCACTCTTTGGATGACAGTCCCAGCAGTTCATTATCCCCCATCACTGCTTGGGGAGGGCAGTGGAGGAGAGAGAGGGGTGAGCTTTTTTTTAATAATCCTTTTTTTTCTTTTTTCTAAATTAATCTCCACTGTAAAGCTAAGCACCAAAGGAGAAGTATAAAGGCAGCATCCTGCCTTGCCAGTGACCTCTGGGGCTGGAGTGTGGGGCTCCTGCAAAAACCAGTGCCACCAAAATACAATCCCAGCCTTGATTTTATTTAATTTGCTAATGCATTGTCTTTATCCTTTCCTTTTTTTTTTTTTTTTTTTTTTTTTTTTTTGTGGTGGTGGTGGTGGTGGTATGATTTTTGGGTGTATCTTCTTCCTCTGAAAATGCAAACAGAAGTTTACTTTTAAGACCCTATCTAACATTTCTGAGTCACATTATGCAGCAGATGTGAGCTCCAGCCTCCCCACCCATTCACCATGAATGATGCAGCAGCTGCTGGGAGCCTCCTTCTCCACGTGAGGATACTCACCTGCAGGTTGTGACTCCTTTGTGTGGGTGCAGGTGGGTGTCTCACACTGTGTCTGTGAAGTCCCTCCATGTGGGGACTGCAGGGCAGGGGGACAGCCAGGAGGAACAGGTCTCCCTGCCCTTGTCCTGTAGTGGACCAAACCCTGTAGTTCCCTGTGCTTAGGAAAGAGGTGCAGGATGACGAGCTGGGTATGGGCGATGGGCTGGCAGCGCTGCCCATGTTTGCAGGACTAGCAAAGTGTATTCTGCCTAGGCTAAATGGGGATGTCAACTGGAGGTGGTTTATAATTAGTTTATAATTAGCCCCTTGTTTGAAGAAGAAGTGTTTGTTTCTGTCAGGGACAGTGTTACAATGCACATTGGGTCTCCTAACCAGAGGTTTTTAGGATGTGAATATCCCGGCATGCCCAGAGGAGAAGTCTACGCCCTTGCCTGGTCAGAGGAGCCCAGTACCCTATCACTGCCATCCAAATTCATCAGAGCATCCCTGAGCATCAGGAGGAACACTTGTTAAAACTTGTGCAAATATTTCCCAAGCTGACAAAGTCACCTGGGCAGCTGTGATGAGTCACTGTGGCTGTGTGTGGCTCCCTGCACTTCATCAGCATTATCTTTCCTTCATCTGCAGTATCTGAGGAAAGCATCATAACTTATTCCCTAGTCAGAATGCTGAATCTCTTCAATTCCAGCAACATTGCTGTGTTCACAACCTTGTCATTATCCTGAGGCTGATAACCTCAGGCAGAGGTGTTAATTTTTTAAGTCATTGAGCAATGTCCTGTTTGTGACACAGGATATCCAGAAATACAACATACAGCAGCCCTTCCCATCCTCCCAAATCACACACCAAACCCTCCACCATTCCACCCAGCATCACTATCCTCCTCAGCCCTTGAAATAGGTCCTGATTTAGAGTTGCTCATCTGCAGGTCCCATTACAGCCCCCGCTCATGTGCTGTGGTCTGGCACCATTGCATGGCAGGGACTGCAGATCACTATTGGAATGATTTTATCCCAGAGCAGTACCACACTTGTTCCTGAGTGTGGCTCTGCTCTGTTTTAAGGAGCTTTGGACATGGCATTGTCAGCAGAGCCCTGGCTGTTTGATGATGGCCACTGGGGATAATTAACCCAGTGTGTGCCCAGAGCCCCCTGGCTGGGGCAGTGCCAGCTGGGGCAATGCCAACAGCATGGATGGGCTGTGGCTGAGGTGTGAAACTGCCTTAAAGGGGCCTAAAGATGGTAAGAACCCATCTCTTCCCCTTAAAGTGAGGCTAACATTGTTTCTAAGCTCATAGCCTAACTTCTTCCTTTGGCAGAAAGGAGGAAAAGACTATTTTTGAAAAACAGATTCCAAGTGGGACTCTGTGACTCACTCCATAATGGTACCAGGCCCAGATTAGGAGGCTGCTTGCTGATACCTGTGTCTGCACTTGGCCTCCACAGAGCTGGTGGGGACAGGGGTGGGGCTCCTCATCCCAGGGAAATGGGATGCTTTGCACCACGCCCTTCCCTGAGTCTCCTAGGCAGACAGCCCCATGGGGGTGCCTGGGGAAGGGTTAACTGTGCTGCTGCTTTTGCCTTTGGCCACTTCAGCATGTTTCCTCCGTGTTTGTCCTAGTCCCTTGGAGTGTGCTGCTGCTGCAGCAGGAAGGAACTGCGTGAATGGCACTGAGTACTTGTGTATTTGAAGTTCAGAAAAGCAAGAGTTACTGAGATGGCTTTCCCTTTCCAGGAGGAAAGCCAGAACTGGAGCTGGCTTTTTCTTCCTCCTTCTTTCCTCTTACCCAAAACAAACAGAAGTTTTTAGCTGCTTCAGCAGGTAATCACTGCCTGTGTGTCAGAAAGAGCCACGGAAAACTCCCTTTGCTTCATGAAACTGAGGCAGCACATTTGTCACCCTCCTTGACACAATTGGCCTGCCACGTGTTGGCAGGGAAGTGGCACCTTCCTGACACTGGGATTTTCTTGCAGTGCCAGCAATGGGCAGTGGTAACGGGACAGCCTGTGGCAGGAAATGGTGCAGCTTCCCTGCCTATCCTCATCCTCATCCCTGTCCAGCCTGGGAGGGCTGGGAGGCTTCAGATGTGCTTTTGGCACAGGGTGTTCAGGCAGGGTCACCACTACCTGGGGAAGCACCCCCAGAAGGCTTCAGGCCAGGCTCCTGTCACCCCCCGGAGTGGGTGCAAGGGAGGGATGTGGTGAGCACAGGGGTGGGTGCCACAAGCCACATCTGCTTGGCTGAAATTGCATGTGTCACCCACAGGAAGCGCCAGACCTGGTTTTCTATGTGTTTGCAGAATGTCTCCTCATCCAACAAAATAAATAAATGGATAAATAAGAATTGCCGGGCGAGATGTTGTGGCAGGGTGCCAGTCCCAGCACAGCCAATTCATTTTCGGTTCTCATTAATTTGGACTGACCTTTGCTCACATTTCCACCATGAGCACGTTCAAAACAAGGCAGACATTTAACTCTGTTTTGGGCAACGTTACTCTAATGTGGCTTTTTTTTGCAGAGCTCTCTCTTTTATGGTAAGCAAATGTACTGCCAACTTTTCTCTTGCTATGTACACCAGCGAAGGGAACCAGATGCTTTGTGTTTTCCTCCGAAATGTATCTGAATGTTGTTTTTTGTTTAGTGTTTCGGAGGGAGGGCTGGCTTACAGACAGCATTTCATAAATCCAGTCCTCACTGCACGCTGTTTCCCAACTTACAGCGGTTCCTGGCCGTGGCTCCTGGCTGGATTTGTGGTCTCTCCTCACACAGTGTGGCAGCAGCCCTGAGGCACTGAGGGGCTCATTCCCAGCTGCCTCACTCTCAGTGGGGCATGGCTGCCTCTGGGGGAGACCCCACTGGAGGGGTCCCCAGGGAAGTGTGGTGAAAAGTGTGGGGCTGGGCAGGCTCATCCAACTGACCTCTTGCACAACACACTGTCCACAGCCTGGGCCCGTGCAATGGCCATGGATCTTGAGGAAGCTCAGAGATCAGCCTGAGACACATCCCAGGGGAAAAAATCTCCAGTTCAGGAATGGGGTTTGTTGCTTGTGGGGAGCATGATGTGGGGATTAGCCGGGTGAGGGCTGCTCTGCCTCTGGAAATGGAGAGGTTTCACTCCCGAAGACCCTGGGGCCATATGGGGCTGCCTGTGCCCACCCCTCTTTGCCAGGGGCTCAGAGCTGGTGTTCTGCATGGTGGGGACTGCTCCTCCTCCTGCCTGTGCAGACCTGAGCTGTTGAAGCCAACCCAAGAAATTCTTGATGTGCAAGAAAGTCGTGCAGTCTTGGGCAAGATTGTCAAAAATACCTATGCCACCAGGGCACTTCTGGCCATTTTAAATAATTTCTCTCCTCTACCTCCATCAATGCTGCTATTTTTATAATCACTCTTTTGCTTTCAACTCCTTATCTTCTTTAGCTTTCCCTCTCCTTTTCACACTTCATGCCCTAAAATCTTTTCATCACTATTTTTTTTTTTTTTTGGTCTGATTGGGCTTTATTTCTTCTCCTCTGTCAGATTTATGTGAGTTGTCAAGTCCAGCAGCCGTTTGTCTCTGCCTGATGACAGACTTGCGTCCCACCCCCCTCTGAAATCAGATTCATGGCTGTTCTTTAAGGCCCTTTAATATTTTAATGCTCTGACTATAAATTCCATTTTCTCTAAGCTTCAATCCTTCTGCGGGCCTTCCCGCGGAGGACCGGCGGCGGCCCCCCCGCTCTCCGCCGTGATTTGCGGTGTGTCACAGGCGGCGTTTGCCATGGCTTTGCTCCACGCACGGAGAGGAGGGCAGGGGAGGGGAGCGTAGCAGGAATTCGCTTTTCCTTAAGCTCAAACGATTCTTCAAACCTTGACAGGAATTGACTTTCTTTTTTTTTTTTTTTTTTTTTTTTTTTTTCTTTCAAGACATGATTTGTTGTGGGCTTGTTGTGCTTTTTATTAAAATGCTCTCGTGGAGTGCTTAGAAAGGTTGGCTTTGCACAGCCTCAGCTTCCTTCTTTAATAAATGCAGCCTCGGCTTACAGTTTTTCCCTCTGATGTGTCAGCTGGGGGACTCACTCTCCATCTCAAATACACCCAGACTGCTTAAATCATCCTTATTTCTCTCAGAGGGAAGAGAGACTTTTGCTCTCCAAAACTTTTCACACCCTAAGTTAATAAAACTTCTCTGCTGAAAGGGATGGATGTGACACTGTGCTGAGGATTTCACGGCCGAGTGCTGGATTATTGCTGTGGTGTAAAAGGCTCCCCAGCCTTGGTAAGCACATTGAATGTCTTCCTAAAATATGAGGTTGAAATGCATTTGGCAACGGCTGCGTTGCTCAACACAGACACAGCGCATCACTGAGGTGTCCTGTGCCTCTGCTGAAGCCATTCTGCTTGGGAGTGTGCTTCCAGGGCTGCAAAGAGAGCTGGGCTGGGAGCCAGGGCACAGTTACTCTGGATAAACCCGAGAGACCAGGCGGGCATGAACAGTGCTAGAAATTTTGACAGTTTTTGTAAAGAAGTCAAATCTGTTATTAAGCATGAGATTGGCAGTTGATCCAAAGGGTGACAAAGCAGCCCTGCACTGTGCCAGGAGGGACCTGATAGGAAATTATCAGCAACATCTGGGACAGCTATTTCCTCTAGGTTTGTAAACATTTAACCAAGGAAATGTTAGCAAGGTCTATTGCAGCAAACAGTCCTGAGCCACCAGCATGGGCTGGCTCACCCTGCAGCCCTCCACCCACTGCTGCAGCACAGGGAAGCAGAGCTATGTTTCTTCCCTTGATTTTTGGCACCAGGGCCAAGGCGGGGGTAGAGCTGCTGAGTGTTTAATTCAGTGCTTTCCATTTCGGATATTAGTAGTGCAACTGAGTTATGACACAGGAGCTGAGAGAGGAGTCATTCCCTCTCAACACATTCAGGATTAGTTATTTTCCCATTAAACTGCTTTAGACACAGTGAGTTTGTTGCCTCAAACGGGTCACTGCATGTAACAGGAGTTGATAGGAAAACCTAGTCCTAGATTAGTGTGAGTGACAACAGGGACCTACTGAATTCAATGCAAATTTTGCTAGAGATGTATACAGACCAAAACTCAGGGTTACCCTCTGTATTTACACCACAGGGCTCTACTAAACAGCCACAGTAAGGTTGAAAGGACACAGCAGAGACACAGCAGTGGTGGCACTGACTGCAGTCAGGACCCCAGTGCTCAGCTCACCAGGAGTCAGCACCTGCGGTTCACCAACACCTCTCATGGCTGGATGGGTTTGTCCATCTGGGATGTAAAGAGGGAAGATGTGAACTGTTTCGGTGCAGCTATTGAACAGAGCCATCCAAATTTCATGGGAAGGGGCCATTGGGAGCTACCCAATGGAGAGAAGGTGCCTTTATGGGTGCTTCTCATCATGGTTTAGGGGGGCTGGCAGTTATGGATGGAACGGACAGGCTCCCTGTGGTCCCTCCAGGGAGGAGGTGGAGCACCAGCCTCTCTGTCTGCCAAAGTCATTGTCCACAGCAAAACTGGCACCAGGTTTTGCTCAGTCCCGTTGGATGGCTGGTGACAGTGCCAGGCTCCAGGAGACAGGCATTCTTCAGAGAGAGACAGAAGAGAGTGAGGCAACGGGAGGCTCTACTTGCACCTGCCTGCAATTAATTAATTACGAATCCACTCATTAGCTCAGCCCCATGGCTCCCCTTACTGCCAAACCCCCAGCTGTCCAGAGAGCAAGTCATTATTTGAAAATATTCCCCATTAAATCCAAAAGAAAAGGAGTATTTGAAAGAAGAAGGGGCAAGAGAAACAGCAAGGGTGCACACACGATTGCAATCAGCTCTAGAGGATGTGCAGGAGTGGCTGGATCCCCATCTTGGAGCAGCCCGAGAATGATGAAATCCATTTCATTAGCCTGCTCAGCCCCCAATTACTCTTGTGCCGTGTGAAACACCCCCCATGGCTCCCCACATTCTGGCCTCTGCTTGCAGTGGGTACCCTTGTGTGCATGGCAAATGCACCAGGGCACTTCTGGTCCAACCCCATCCTGCCAGCTCCACAGCAGCCCCATCCAAGTGCAATCCCAGCTTGTGTGGAAAAAAACCCACCCGAAGATTTCAATTTCCTGAAGTGGGTGCCTGCCTCCCCTTGGTGCCCAGGCAGCAGCTTCAGCCCAGCTCACAGGCTTTTAACCTCAGCCAGAGCACTCATCTGCTTTGCCCGTGTGCCTCTATTACCTGCTCTCTGCTGCCTGCGTTAGCGAGGCTCTCCTTAAACCGCAGTGATTTACAGGCGGTGTTATGGCAGGACAGCTCTGACACTGATTGAGTCGCTTATCTGCCGTCTCCGTCCTGCTCCCTGACAGCCTCTCCCCCAGGTATCAATCTGCACATCAGTTCTTTATTCCTAGGTGAGAGGAGAGCTGTCAAGGTTGCAGCTACACTGTCATCTTCATCTAAGCTGCCAGCCACCCTTCATCGCTTAAAGATCCTCTTTAACACACAGACGCTTTGGGAGGGGGTCGCCCTGGTGGAGATGGCAGCAAAATTTCATTTGCTCTCAAGGTGCCCAGAGCTTGATGGATTGGCTCTCATTTGTCAGGGTGCCCATAAATAAACAAGAGTTTCCAAGCTGTAGGTTCAGCCCCACAGCTTCTCCTTTCTGCAGCCCTGCAGTGGCCCCTGGTTGTCTGCTACAGGGTACTGGGAGCCCTGTGAGACACAAGGCTCCCTTGGGCCTGGGCTGCCACCAGGGCAGTGTGACAGAGCAGAGGGAGGGTGGAGAAGACACTGTGTGGAGCCAGACTTGGCATTGGGTCTTGCCAGGAATCCCCACTGTCTTTGTGATGAGGAGCAGGGCTGAAGCTGAACTGCAGAACACCACCCCATCCCAGTCACTGCCCACTTCGGCAAGTTTGTAGAAACAGGGCAGGGATATGCAGGGGTACCAGCACCTGTACCCTTGTGAGGTGGACAAACTGTGACAGGCTGGCCCCCACCAGTGCACTTTAGTTCTAAATTATTTTTCTAAATGATTTTTAGACTAAAACTGCACTCCTCTCTGGGATCTCTGGCAGCACTGGGCCATGGCACAGGGTGACAGAAAAGGACCTGCATCTACTTTGGGGTTTGCTCTCAGTGCTGCTTTTGGGCCAGAGCTATTTCCAGCCATCCCCAGCTTTGATAGGAGATGCTGTGTGTGTGCACTGGGTCTGTGTTAAAACCCCAGGTCACCTTGGTGTGCCATGCAGCCTGGGGTAATCCAAGGGGACAGGCAGTGCACCGCAAAGGAGGGCAGTGGGCATGTCCCTGTGTGCCTCCACTGCGTCTCATTTCGCTGGGGCTTCTGCTACCCACAGCCCTCTTCAGTTCGGTTTCCTTGTTGCTGCTCCTCCATGAATAAAAAAGGCATTGAAACAAAATCTCTACCATAATGTTTATTAAATAGTAATTTTAAAAGGTTTTTATACAAATCATATAAACACAGTTTTATTTTTTGTTTTGTTTTGTTTGTTTATTACACCGAAGAATCACAGTAAAAGCTCTTTAAGTCCGTAAGTCCTGGCTCAGCCAGTAAATGGTCAAATACCTTGAACTGCAAACCTTAGAGAATTTCCATTTCTGCATATAATTTCTTAATGGTTTAATTCCCATGCTCACCTCCAGCACCTTCCCACAAAACGAAGTCACCCAGAACTACAGCCTGCCCATTAGCAACGTGTCCTGCCATGGGAAGCGTGTGGAGGCAACAGCCCATTTAAGCAAAGGCATTAATGCCGATTTTTTTTTCTTTTCTGAATTTCACAGAGGGAATTGCAATCAGCAAACCTAATCTATTTGCAGAGGAGGATGCAATGAGTTGAACGCACTGATGACTTTTCCCCCCGCTCCCAGCTGAAGTTACAATCAAACACAGTTTTCTGTAGAACAGTAAAGCACCCGGCAGAGGTAAGTGAGGTATTGGCTGTGCAGCATTTTCGCCTTCTCTCGCCTGGCGAGCTCACGTGTGGGCCCTGCCCCAGCTGCCCGGGGCGAGCGGGACACGCGGGCTGGGCGCTGCGCTGGGCCCGTGCCACGTCAGAGCCAAGGTCAGCAGTACTCCCCTGCCCCAGATCAAGAGATACATTAACACGAGTCAGTCCCACGGAATAAGTCACATACACGATACATACAGAGAATTCACGTGCGTGTGCAAACACACTATTTCTCAATATATGTATATATGAACTCTTCTCTCTGTACGCCTACTAGACACCATAACATCACCTTTTTAATTATATATTTTCACCTATTGTTTGCCTAAGTTGGCTTTTCTACTGTATGGTCCTTTTCCATTCATCCTTCCCCTCTCTGGTGATTTGAAGGGGATAAAATCATTGAGCAGCAGCAATCCAGCTTTGAAATGGTCTGGTACATTGCCTCTCACTGCCTCTGTTTCTTTTGTACAGTAAAATAACACCCCTGTGGAATTGTCTGTGAAAAACGTCGAAAGAAATAAGGTGATTCGAAAGGAGAATCAGAGACACATTTACTGCTGTTTTTGTCGGGTGCACAGTGTGAATTAAAAAAATGAAGGCCTTTGTGTGTGCGTGTCTCTGCGTGTGTGTACGAACCGTGCATGTTCTGATGACGCAGCTGCTGTATCTGCTCCCCCAGTACACGTGCACCTTTCTTACAGTGAAGGGTTTTTTCCCCTAAAATCTTACTGTCTGAGGGAGCTCTTCATGAAACTGTAGACAAATTTTCCTATTCCCACAGTACCAAGAAGCAGCTGTGGCACTGCTCATGTGTCCATGCTCATGTCCTCTCCAGATGTTGCTTGTGTCCCCAAACACCTGGACCCCTGCACCATGTGTTTGTGGGGCTGAGCAAACTGAGCTTCACAACACATCACACCTTTGTCAACTGCCGTTGGTGAGGAAAATAATGCCATCCCCAACCCAAACTACTTGCCAGGTAAAATGTAAAAGTCAGGACATGCCAGGTATTACCAAAGAGCCCCTGGAAAAGCAAATCCAGTGTGGCAGAAAGGTTTCTTATTTATGTATGTGTAAGCTGATAGAGGTGATCCTTCTGTACTGAACTGGAAATGAAGGCATTGTTTTGGGTTCAGCATCTCAACTCTTTCTCCATTCAGTTGTTTTCATAACACTCCTCTCCCACACCACAGTGGTAAGTGGAGAGGTACCAGCTGCCACACAATGTAGCCAGACCATTTGAAAGTAGAAGGACCAGATTTCTGCTGGGCTGTAACCAGCAGACAGTGGTGAAGAAGAGCATTTTGTGGGGAAGGATGAAGGCCTCACTTGCTGTTTGCTACAGCATTGATCATCAGTTGGAGGAAAAATACTTCTAAGGCACTTGTTCAAAGTAAAAAAAAAAAAAACCAAAACACAGCTCATAGATAGAACTTGGGGTTTTTGCTACCGATCAGGAGCAGCACAGCTTTGCTCCAAAAGGGGATGTGGTGGCAGCTGTTTGGTCCAGTGGTGCTGATGGCACCAGCTCACAGCCCCCAGCTCCAGGGAGAAGGGGAGCACCAGGAAGGTGAGGGGGTGCCAGCGGGCACCATGGCCAGCCTCCCCAGGGCTGTGGGTATGGCTCCAGCCTCCTTCCCTGTTCATTTTCCCTTCCTGGCACTTGGGAGAGGCCTCAGCACTGTACCTCAAGTCAAGCCCCAAGTTAAACCCCCTTCACAAAACCATTGCCTAAGTGCCAGCAACCTGACAGGCTCTATCTTTTGTTTGCTGCAATTTTCTCATTATAGCAAAAAGAAAAATGGCAGGCTCAAGAAGGGTGGGAGATTCAAATAAAGGCCTTCCTGATGAAGGCCTCAGCTGTTGCAATCAAAGATCTGGATTTAATAAATGGCTCTTATTCACAAATCACTTTAAGGCTCTTCAGCTTCTCTCAAAGAGGTGCTTCTACACATAGGGTTTCCCTTCTATTTTCTTTTTTAATGGTTTCAGAATGCTCTGTTGTTACTGTTGACAGTGAAGCCAGTATCCCACCTTTCCCCTGCTACCAGGAGAAGGAAAGCTGAAGGTAACAACATGCTTCCATTTTCAGCACTGCAAACTGCAGCTTCTTGTTCTTAGTGTGAAGTGCACAAATCCCTACAATGATATCTAGACGGAGTCTAAAATGGACAGGGGCTCCATGTTGTGTGTGTATTATTTCTAAAGAGATCCCTCAGCCTTCTCAGCAACTTATCAGAGAAAGGAGGTGGGAAATAACAATCAACATTTAGTTTCTCACATCCAAAAGGTAAACCAGGCTCCCTCACCACATCCCAGCCACTCACATGAGCAGAAAACGAAGATGAACCAACAAACAAGGGGCTCAGTCTCCCCTCGCCTGGCACAGTCTGGTTTGCAGGAAAGCCACTCTGTCCTGGTGGAGTGTGAACCGGCAGCAAAACCTGGCGGCAGAAGCAGTGCCTCCCCTCACTCCTGCTCCCCTCATTCCCTGTTATGGCATTCAGTTCTCATAGAAAACAGCAAAAAAAGTACTCCCCTGCCAGCCCACCTCACCGGGCACAATGCCATGGGTGATCCCCAGGCACCCATCAGGCCTCCGAGCAGCACTTCTGGTGGTTCATCTTCACCTTGTGCTTGATGCCGTCGTACAGTTCGAAGTTATAGTTCTCCAGCGTGGTGGAGCTCCGCGAGGACAGCCCGGCGTACGAGCACGTGCAGTAGAGGAGCAGACCAGCGCAGATAGCCCCGAGGAGGACACCCAGGGAGCTCATTGCTATAATGGTCACCAGGATGGGATCCAGGGTGTACAGCCAGCTTTTCTCTTTGTCCAGCTTCGGGGTTCCTGGAGAGTTAGTAGAGAACAGTGTGTCGTTCCTATCCGATCCAAAGTAATCTGCAGTGGAACGGTCACTTATTATCCAGGGATCACTTTTTATTCTCCCCTCACCTTTATACATTTCTTGGAGTTGTGGTGGCTTTACAAGAGTTAAGGTGTATATATGGGAATATCTCAGCAGGTTTTACAAACCGAGGTCTAGAAATAATGTGAAGGACCAAACTACCAAGAAGGTTAGGCACCCTGATTCACTTCTAGACATCAGACTATTGACATAGCATGCAAGCATTTTGCACCCACCAAAATTCTGGCCCATCCAGTGCTACTAGGTTCAAAATTATGGAATCAATCTGTCATGGGTCTCAGACTTAATTTTCTTCATTTACAAGTCAAAATGCCATGCAAGCAACAATTAATGCTTAAAAGATCAGTTTCACTTGTCCTAACACAAATACAATATATTGACTTTGCAAGGTTGCTGGCTGTTGAAAAAGGAAAACAGGAAAAGAAAACCAATGCCTTTGAACACTAAGCCACCACTTCAATGTATTTCTCAAGTGCGTTCTAGCTCCTAATACCACTAAAACTGAGGTTTGTTTTAGTAACCTCAGCATCTGATAGTGAAACATTGTCCATATGGCATTTGGATACCAACCTGGATCATCGTTGTCTTCAAAGTCTTGCTCAGAGCTTGGGAAGTCATCCTCCATTCTTGGGAAGTTCACTAGAACAACAAAATGGGAAGCACTGTTTGTTAAAAGAGGCCTTCTGGGGGCATCATTGCCACTGGTCACTGGACTGTGAGACCAGCCAGAAGAAAGGGATTTTTAAACTCTTTGTCGTCTTCCCTTGGCCAAAGTCAATGAAGACTTTTGCACACTTGAGAGAAGAGGATCTTTGCATTACATCACATTTCATAACCAGCAAGTCACCAGCTTTTAAGAGGAAAAGAGAGTGAGCGAAAAGCAAAAAAACCAGTCAACTTGAATAGCACTAAAATATTGTCACTGGTGCCTCCATAATGGCCATAATTCACTATTAACATGCTCATGGGTATTACCCTTACACCTTTGAATAGGATCTTAGTGCCTGTCATTACTTGCCACTAATGCTGGATCCATTTAGCACACACTCTACTTTTCATCTTTTCCCATATGTCTGACTGGATATAGAGCTTCAATGACCCAGTTCCTCTTTGGGTTTCAGATAAATTCACAGTAATTTGAGGAATTTATGTATCTTCATTATATGTTTTAATGCAAAAGCTGGTTGAAATAGAGAAAGAGGCAAATGGGTGTCCATATCTAGGCCCTTATGTTAACATTTCCCTGATCCAAATTCCTTTTAGTGGTGACATTTCTTTCTATTGTTCAGGACAGACCAAGGACTAGTAACCAAATGCACATATTATAATCTGAGCAGAAGTAAGTTATTTTCCTGTGCAGTCTTCCTATAATTTTCTCTGCATACAGTTACCATGGCTCTTTTCCACTTTTCCAAAGGAAAATGTCTTTTCATTTCAATTTGTGAAAAGTTTTCAAGGCTGACTGTAACTTGGGGTCCTCAAATGAGAAGGTGTCTCGAAATGATCAGGAATGCAAAAAATCAGGAACTAGAAAGCGACAGAAGTCACACCTCAGAAGGAGTTGTGGTTGGAACCAAGATTACTTTTTATCTTGTGCCAAAATGGCAAGACAAGTTTAAAGAGATTATTTACAAATAACCAAAACTAAAGGTTGTAACTTGTACCTAAAAAGCCACATGCAAAGAAATTATTCAAAACCTTATAAAAGAGTATTTCTGCATATTTGCATGGATATTTAGGACTTGAAGAGGCCTCCTGGATTGTCAAATACACTTTTTTCTATCCCAGACAACTGTGTCAGGCAATCCATGCCAGTGACATTTCAAGGTTCACTTCCAGAGTGGTGTCTCTGCTGAAAGCCATGCTGCCCCAACACCACCTGACCCCTGATGGCAATGATCCTCTGCTGGTATTAATGATACTTTCTCATTCTTCAGGCAAAATTGTACCTGCACCCAAAGAATTAAGGGATTTCTTTGAATTTGCAAGTGAACCTGGCAACAGGAAGGCTCACAGCCCAATACTTGCCCCTGCTGCTGATGGGTTCTGCATCTAGTGAGTCAGGTAGCTAAGCTGACTCGAGGCTGCTGGTACCTTGTTGAAGAAACACAGGTGCGCACTGCCTCCTGTAAATCCTCACTTTAGCGGCAAGTTCACATGATTTCTCAACAGTTCTCCAACTGACAGGCCCAGATGGCAACATCTTAGGGCTGGGAGAACTGCCTGAGGGCCTCTTGCAAACATTTAGAACCAAACATGTGGAAAAATAACTTGCAAAGCAGTTCACACGTGGAGATGTCTGAACTGCTAGTCACCCATTGGAAGACAAGCAGTTGAGATTTGCCATCCGTGTCACCCACACAACCCTACAGAAACTGTATGTTGCTCAAAGATGACCAGAGGTCGAAATTAGATGACAGTCTGCCCAAGGAGTCCATGTGTGGAGAAAGGCAGTTGGAGGTCACTTGACATTCCATATTGTAGCTGCTCTAAATTTTGTGTGAGAACAAGCTAGCAGTTTGATCCTTTTGTAATTTCCCAGGATAATCTTGAGGGAAAAGCCAGAAATAAAAAAAGTATTGGTTAATCAACACTTTCAAAAGAACACCAGTTCTTCCAGCCTGAAAGGAAGGAGCACTGGGAAAACTTGAAAAGAGAGAACATTTATACAAAAAGCCCAGCCCAGAATCTGTTTACTCTTCTAGTGATTTGCTCAATTCCCCATGCTAATACTACTCTTAAGTCCTGCTTAAATGATATCTTCCTACTTGCCCATTTTCCTTCCTCCTCAGGCCCTCATTCTTCTGTTCCCCACATGCCATTTCATTGCTATTTGATTGTATGTTATCATGCAGGGCTCTACACCCTCTAGAAAGCTTTAGAAAAATATAATTCAACGTTTCTTTTTCCATTCCGGGGCTTCTCGAGTCATTAACTGAATCAGCTCAGGCTGTGTGGGTGTCTGTGGGAATTGAAGCTGGTGGTCTCAGTTCAGTTCCTAGTGGAGACGATTTAAAATCTAGCCTGTCACAGAATCTAGCCTGCTGTTTGTCATCAATTAGGCTCCTTTGGGACAAGCCTCAGCAATACTGTCACAAGTGGAGCAGGCCACAGAAGGCAAATCCCCTAGAAAATGGTCCCCAGAAAAGCCCTGCAAGCTGG
This sequence comes from Acrocephalus scirpaceus scirpaceus, assembly GCA_910950805.1. Lineage (NCBI taxonomy): Eukaryota > Metazoa > Chordata > Aves > Passeriformes > Sylviidae > Acrocephalus > Acrocephalus scirpaceus. The sequence goes on from OU383779.1 coordinate 45,248,757, forward strand.
TGGGCAGAATGGGAGAAACTTGCATCACTCTGTGTTGTGGAAAGCTGCTTCCTTAAAAGGCAGATTTCAGGCACAATTTACCTTGCATTTTAAAAAGGAAAAAATATTCTGGAGAGAGGTAGTCAAGAAAGTTAGGGGGAAACTGTAATTAAATAGGAGGAATGATTTCTCCTGAGTGAAAGGCCGTTTTTACAGCCCGTATGCCAAATGATGACTGTGAGCACCTAGCCAGTCATGGCCAAGAGATATTAGCAATGATGCTGGAAGCAGCCAGATGCCAAGAAAGGCTGTTATCTGTTGGATCTGAGAGCACTGCCAGCTAAAAGGCTAATTTATGGGACCTGAAAAAAGAAAGATAAAATTCTAATCAGACAAGGGCTGATTTAAGTGCCATGTTTGTATGAACTCACATGGAGGGAGAGCAGCAGAGAATTAGTATTTCCAGAGATTAAAGAGTTTCAGTGTACATCTATTTTGAAATAGTAGCAGGGGTGGGAGGGATCGTGCCAGGGCGGACGAGGGGAGCAGGAGAGCAGACAAGGTTCTCTGGTGTCCCACCACAGACATACACATGCTTCTTGCAGGAAAGCTCTCCAAACCTGCCAAGGCAGCTCACCTCTCCAAAGCTGAGCTCAGCATGTCTTATGGCCTGGCACGTACTTCCCACCACCACAGGTGCTCGATGCACCTCCTGCACGGGCTTACCAGCAGCGCCACCACCTCTGGCAGAGACCTCCACACCAAGCCAACAGCTATGGCTTTGGAGAGAACACCCAGCCCTGACTGCTGGAACCTGGACACGTTCTTCCAAGGCAAATGACAACTGTCAAGAAAAAAATGCTGTTTCTTTCTAGCCTGACTTTGTCTGGTTTAAGTCCAGGCACCAGGTGCTGCCTCCTGCCAGGTCGCTGGGGTGAACTCAACCACCCTGGGGCAGAGCTCTATCCCCTGGCATCTCTCTCTACACACAGGCATTTGCAGATTATCTGCGGTGCCTCTTGGGAGTCTTTCTGGCTGCACAAAGTGAGCCTCTCAGCAGGAGGTGCCTTTCCCAAACAATATATCAAACTTGCAGCAATTTCCAGATCTTACTATTGCCTGCCTAGAGCCACTCTGGCACAGGATAGCCTGGCCTGAAGAGCACCCAGGATGCACTCCCACCATCCCTGTGCTCCTGCTCCCCACTTTCTGCAGGGGTCTGCAAGCTCTGGGTCTGAAAGCGATGCACCAGGTGCTTTGTGAGCTCTGCTCCCTACAGTCTTTAATTCCCAGTAATATCTGTGGCTGTGCCTGCTGGGACAAAAAAGCAGAGTGTGTAGGAGGAAGAAAAACAAATTGCTGGTTTTGGGGAAATAAGCAGCACGTGGTTGTTTCCCCACTGTGGAAAGGACTCGAGGGCAGCCAGCTACATGCTCACCCCTCTCTCCTGCTGCTACAACATCCCTCTTGGCCAGTGCTATCCTGCCCAGTGAAGGGGGCGTAGGAGGTACAACGCTGCTCTGCTGCCAAACTAGAGCCCGTGAGGGTCTGAAACATTAAATGCAGCCAAAGCCAGGAAAACAGGGTCAGATACTGCCATTTCCCAGTCTTGGCATAGAGAGACAGCTCCGGCTCTGCTCTCATCCTTGCTTTTCTCTCTTTGCTCATTCCCAGTCCTTTTCTCTCCACAGCAATAGTGTGACTCCAACACACATCATTTTGTTTTGACACAGCAGAGCAGCCGCCGTGGCCTTGCCTTGACACCGCTCTGCTTGGCGGCGGCGCAGTGCTGCTCCTCTGGCTGGGAGCCCCGGGGGCTGGGGGTGGCACCTCCCACCCTCGGCAAATGGAGAAGCTCTTCTCAAAGCAACAGCACAGGCTCCAGGCAGAAACACTCCCTCTGAATCCCCCATTGCTCTATTTCCAGCTGAAAATCTACCTCACTTCTCTCTTTCCCACTCCTCCAGAAACACAGGACTACTTTAGTTTACAGAAGGGATAAATCCCTGCCAAATTTCAAATTAAAACAGTGCTTTGGCTACAGTTGAGCATTAAAGAAAGCAAACAAGCTGCCACTCCCTGGCCTGGCCTCCCTCTGCAGTGCAGGAACTGCTGGACCTTATTCTCAGATTGCCTTGGGGCTGCCCTCGTGGTGGCCAACTGTGCACACCTCAGACCACCACAGAACCATTGTCAAACCGGGGACATGGATGAGCCTCTTGCACTCCTTGGGTTTCCCCTATGAAGATAAGGCAGGAAAGTATGGCTGGACAGGTGAAGACCCCCCACTAAAAGCACTTGGAAACATGGACCCAAGCTGGGTGCTTGGTGTGGAGGCAGCCATGAGCAGGCAGCTATTTCCAGCCCTGGTGCTGCCCTCCAACATGTGGCACCTGTCCCTGCTGCACACGTGGCAGATGGCCAAGGTGGCTACCCAAAGCGAGTACCCTGCCAAACCGTCCCTGCAGCAGACACATCTCCTGTTGCGTCCTGACCCCTTCTCCAGCCCTGCTTTTGCACCTCTCCTTAGCAGCAGCGCCAGGCCAGGGAGGCAGTGGTGGTGTCATCTGTGTGTACAGCGTGACTGTGGCATTACACAGCGTAATCCTCTCCCTTTCCCTCTCCTTCTCTCTTAGCTCTGGACAACCCGGGTAAGGAGCTGACACGCAGGTGCTCCATGATGATGCTGAGCTCACCTACCCCAAACTGAGCAGCTCCTCGGCGCAAGGGCGGCACTGTCCCCCCGCTGCCGCCACGCAAGGGCTCGGAGCTGGGGGAGAAGCTGGCAGTTCTGTGGAATCCTGGTATGTTTATCACCCTCCCCGCTGCTGCTGTTTGTTTTTACAGTGCAGTGGCTAACGACACGATTCCTCAAACTGGCAGTCATGCCTGCAGTCTCTGCTAAGAGCCGCCAAAGCCACTGATGGAGGAGCTGTGGCGGAAAGCCAAGCGGCTGTCCAAGCTTGCCTCGGGGCCTCGCCTGCTGTCTGCACGCCTCACTCTGCCCCCCTGACACGGGGTAAGTGGGGGCTGGCCCTGATAAAGTCAGTAGGTTTTCACAGGGTTTCTAGAGGGACAAAAATCCAAACAGCCCCATGCACAGCCTGGTTTCTACCTTGTTCCCTTGCACACGGCAGCAGATGCATTTCCACCAGGCCAGGAAAAGCCAACCTCGCCCCCACAGCCTGGGGGGCAAGAGCTCTGGGGTCCCTGTGCCAAGTGTCATCCTGCAGGTGCCTGCCCTGGCAGGAGGCTGACCCAACTGTGCGGCCGGTGCCTCGGCTGGTGAACGAGCTTTGCAGCCTGCTCCTGCCTGATCAGCCGTCTCGGGCACGCTGACATTGCCAAGGCACAGCACAGCCCTTCCCACGGTGCCCTTTGCTTTGCCAGGTCAGTGCTCCCCCTCTCTCACATCCCCATTAGGAGCTGGCTTTGCCCCAGCGCTTACAAAGAGTGCCCATGGACCCCCTTCTGCTCCTTCAACACAACACCAACTGTAGAGATAAGATAAAAAGATTGACACCATCACAGCACATACCACCGGGGAGCCCTGCCCAAAGCTCCCCCATGACACACAGGACACAGTGCTGTTGCCTGAAAAATAGAGCCCTCACTGCTCCCCCAAAAAGTTTTTTTTTTTTAAGTAGACACTTAAATGCCTGAAGTTACTGGCAGAAGAGTTTGCATGAAAATCACACTAAGCTGTATTTATTTCCTTAAACAAAGCATGCTAATTTTAGCTGCTTTCTTCCCTAGGATGTGCTGCAGCCTGAGCAGCACCCAACTCTCCGGCCAATCTGTCTGTGGCGCATGTACGGAATAATTAATCCTGAACGTTTCTCCCTTTTCGTCTGTTTACTTAACAGAATTTTTTTCTTCTTTGCTAGGAAGCCATTCTTCAGTCTCACCCTCCCTGTTTTTCACATGTGCATATTTGTTTTGAATTTTGCTTGAACAGTTGCTGAAGTGTACAAAATGTAAATTACAAGTGTAATTTGCTTTGCTATACAATTACAGAAAAAAAAAAGCCCTCTCCCAAAAAAGCAGCATGGGTCCTCAGCTTTGCTTGTGTTTGAATAGCCAGTGTGAGGGATCACATTTGAATTATTTTTTTGTTGATGGCCTGAATTCCTAGTAAAGTCAAGAAGTTTCATTGCAAAGCAGAGCTTTATGCCAGGGTAAAGAATATGAGAGAAGGAAAATAAATGAAGGAGGGAAGGAAAACCTCTCAAACTGGCAGCAAAATATATTTCACATGAAATGTGATGATGCTGACTGCTGAAGGGGTGAAAGGTGCACCTAGGCAAGATGGAAGCAGAACTGCTGCAGCAGAGGTCCCTGTAACAAGCTGGGAGGACTCAGGTGGAGGGAAAGCAGGGGACATAAAAGTGTCCAAACACTCGGTGCTGTGGCAGCCGGGCCACTCCTGTACAGGTCTCCTGCACAGTCTGACACACAGAAATAGAGATGGCACAGAAGGGGAAAGCATTGCTGGTTTCATTATTAATTTTGGTAATGGCTTACCCATTTTTTGCTGAGCTCAGGGACAGAACATGCAGCTCAGCTGAGCTGGCAGCCAGGCCAGCCCCAGGGGCCCTGGAAAGTCGGATGTCCTGTCTCCAGGGGCCCCAGCTGGAGAAATTCTGCATAATCACACTGAGCAATTTAGCACTTAGGCAACGCTGGTGAAATCCCCAAACAATCCCAAGAGTCAGTCCAGCCTCCCAAAACTCCCCTAAGGACTGGTACAAATGTAATGGATCTAAAAGCTGCTATTAATGGCCCGATCCTGAGTGCAGCGAGCACACAGCAGCTGTGCTGCTGGGAGCTGGGTCTGCACGCAGCAGGAACTGGAGCTTCACTTGGCTAAAAGGAATAGCCCTGATGCTCCAAAGAGTTTTGAAACTCTGCTTTGCTTCAACCCACAGCATTCTCATTAGCAAAGAAAGAAGAAGAAAGAAAAACCCCAGATATTTGTATAAAAATATCATCATTTTATTACATTCCACACAATACATCTTCAAAGAATTTCAAATTTCCACAAGATATTTTTCACACACGGGCAACTGGGCAACGCTAGGGATGTCAGGGCTCAAGGAGCAGGGGAGAACTGGGAGTAAAAATCTCGAAGTGACCTTCTGTTTTGTCTTTGGTGATTTTGGTTTGAAAGACAGGGTGCCACATTCTCCTCTCTGACACACCAATGAACACTTGCTAAGTCTGTGGGGGTGAACCTGGTCAAAGTGAGATCATCTGAACTTGGGAGACTGAGCTGACTTTGGAAATGGGACAATATCATCGGCTGACATGGCTTGGGCTGACGTGAAAATGCAGCAAGCACATGCCAGTATTTCATATCTGTTTTAATTTGCAGCTGACTGAGGGGGATGGGATTCCGCACCTCAAACCAGATGCATTGCAACCCCAGTGCTGTGTGATGAGGAGGATCATGGTGAGAGCACCCTGGCCCTGGAAGCCCCTCTCCAGGGACTTTTCAATGGCACTGCCTTCCAGGTGGCAGGAGCTCCTTGGGTCCATTCTGGCCGTGTGGGACAAGCATGTCCCTGCTCTCAAAGACCTTGTGGGAGCCAGGCCCAGGTGCAGTGATGTCCTGAGCACTCACCATGCCTAATGTGCTTACCATGGCACATCACCCTGGGCTTTTCTGCACTTCCTGCTTGTTTTAGACACTTGCTGCTGCAGCTGAGAAGATCCCACTGAAATCTGCTGTGAAACCAGCACGGGCAACTGAAACTGGCTGCATGAATTAAGGCAAGGAGGGGGATAGAGTGACACCCCCATCGACAGACATCCCCTGGGGATAGGCCTATGCTGCAACAGGGGTCAATATTCCTTCAGCATAGTTTGTATTTCTACTTTTTTCCCCGACCAAAAGGCAGCTCAAGACTGCAGAAAAGTTAACAGAGCTGCTCATCTTGATTCATTTTATGCAATATTAATGGGCAAAGGAGGTATGGGCACTAGCAAATTTAGAAGGGGGGAGGGAATCTGATCACTCATCACAGATGGAGACAAACAAGATGGAGAACCTTACTCACTGGAGGTACTTTTTTGCCTGCAAACAGATTAGGGTTAACAATTCAAACCACTTTTGCATGTCATCATTCAGTAATTTATATAAGGCATTTCCACTACAATACACTGGGCCATTCAACAGTGGGAGGCGTGTGGAGGCTCCTCCTCGCCTCCCCAGTTAAAGCAGCAGCAATTGCTGGGCCCCCCAGGTGCACTGGCTGGGCTTGGCTTGCTAGATGCTACTGGTGCTCTAAGGAAGCAGAACATTAGCAAACGCAAAACTGACATTCTATAAAGCCAATGGGCAATTTTTATGATTCAGCAGCTATGGATTTGGGCAGAAGGAAAAAAAAACAAACCCAGAAAGGGGAACTATACTTGTCCCTTGAGCATTTCTAGCAGAAAGACAAGGAGGAGCCCTCTCCCCCTTCCCCATGTAAAAGCAAAACCATCAGCACCCAGAGCGAGGATACTTATTAAATAAATAAACCTTCAATTCTCAAGAAACTACAGTATTTAGCATCCACTAAGACCTGCTGAAGTCTATGCGTCACCCTAAGGCTGGCTTTAACAGATACAAACAAAACATTCATTATGAGCTTCTCTGATATAAGGCAACTTTAAATAGATTCACTTGCAGGTGGGGGAAGAGGAGGGCTTCCCCTCCCTCTTCCAAACAATGGCTGTGTTATCATGTTGGCTGCAGAAAGAATAAAATGGAGAGATCGTACTTTTTGAATGTCTATGGACCTCTCTGGATTCTTCTAGCCATCTAAGTTGGACATTCCTACTGTCCAGCCTGGCCTCTTCTCAGTTTGCACCCAAGACATTAACACTATCAAACAAGAAACCCAGCCAAAGCTAGATAAGGCAACAAAAAAGCATTGCTCTCTTCCCCAAGTAAACAAATCAGGGCATTCACCATAAACACGTCCCAGACCTTCCAGAGAGGAGGCGGGAAGGAGGGAAAATTAACAACAACAACAACAACAAACCAAAAATAAAAGCATTCCCTGTGCAAGTAGAAGCAACAACAAGCAAATGAAAAAGGGGCTGTTTCTAAATATACATTCAGTCAGTCAGACACACACAGTCCCATGCACACTCACACACGCAGGTTTAGCACGCATGCACACGAGCCTCACACACAAGCTTCCAGGCTCACCATCAGGTTCCCTTGCAGGTTGCCTACTGGGAGGAGGAAAAAAACCCAAAACCCAAAGAAGCCGACCAACAAAAAAAAAATACTCCCCAAACAAACACAACAAAACAAAATGAACCCCCACCTGACACCCCCAAGTATCCTTGAAAAGTAATAGAAAGGGAGAGTTCACTTCTGAAGTGAAGGGGCGGTGTGTCTCTTCTGGCGATCCAAGATGCAGCATTAGTTTAGAGTTTGTAAAAGATTCTGGGAGGGCTGGGGGATGGAGAGGGATGGAGATATCTAAGAGTTCACATGTATGCTAGGTAAGGAAAAAAGTGCAAAACTGAGGCAACATATTTGAAGTCTTAATTTCTGTCTGTCTGTCTGTTTTGTGTTTTGTTTGCTTTCTTGTTCCTGTTCGGCTCTCAGCAGCGCAAGCTGGGGTCTTGCTCTAGTTTTATGGTTAGGGTGGGCTCCACGGCCACAGGGGCCCCGTTGGCATAGTGGGAGGTTTTGTAGGTGATGGAGTGATCACTCTTCTTGGCCGCATAGCGGAACCGGTGGTAGTGGAGCACAAGGGCCAGCGCGACGGAGACCAGCACCACAACAGCACCTCCGGCGGCAATAACGTAATACCAGTAGGCTGGGATGGGCTGCACTGACACCGTGTCCACTGTGGGCTTGGTCCCTGGCAGGAGGGTTGCCCCTGGGGAGGAGACACAGAACAGGGTTGCTAGGTGGGAGGCATGCAGACGCACAAAAAGAAACACACATGCTTTCAAGAGTACAGCACGGAGCAACACGAGGTCCCACAGCCGCCTCCATATACAGGGCGTGCTCCTAGGGGAGGGCACAACCTGGCATTTGCTGAGCCTGCATATTCAAGAGCCTTTCTGTTCCCTTTTAATTAATCAGGCAGCCTGGATCGCAATACAAATTCCGTATGCACTATTATTACTGTTATTTCTGGCATCAGTGAATGTTTTTTTCCCTTCTTTATTTTGGCCATTTCCAGATCAGCCACCTGGTTTTGTCTCCACATGGCAGATGTTGTCAAGCAGTGACAAAACACATCACGTTCGTAATTGGAAGGAAAGCATAATCTCAGATGGCCGAGGAAGTTACCACAGGAGACTGGGAAAGAGATTACAGGGAGAAGCATTTGTAATTTTTACTGAAAAGACAAAGAAGAAGTTCTCTGTGTTGAAGTTCTCTGTGTTAAAGTTCTTTGCATGCAGGTCTAGTCTCACTAGGTCCCCCATTCACAGACCTATACAGATTTCCTTACAATTTCTTGAAGCGAGAAGGGATGGTTATAATTATTTACAGGGCATGGGCTGCAAAATTCAACTCTATATCCAGACAAGAAACTCATGCTCTCTGCAGCTTCAGCAAGCCAGGACTATGAATTCATGCTGATAAAGCAACACACCACGGGAGGGCTGGAAAAGCACCTGCCTCCCGTGAACTCATGGGCAGGCAGTGCCCAGACTCAGCCCAGCCATGGTCAGCCCTTCCTACTCTTGCAGCCGTGGCATGTTGCAGGGCACAGCTGCCGGGCTGCTGTCCCTGAGCAGGCCATGCTGGGACAGCCCTGCACAGTCTGTGGCTCAGGCGGGCCCGCGGAGCTGTGCACACTGGCGCCTCCAGCAGCGCCGGGGTCTGTGTGCGCCCACGGCAGGACCGCTCCGCGCTGCTGCTCCTGCACACGCTGCTGCTCCTGAACACGCTGCTCTCACCTCCCCAGCAACACCCGTGGGGGCGAGCTGTAAATAACCAGGGAGGGATGTATTTTTGCAACATGTTTATTTACTGGTTACTTCAAGGGGGCTGGAGTCCCCAGGAAAATTCTCAGGGGGGTTTGCTCTGCTGCTGGACACATTGACCCCCGTCCTGTGCTCACCCTCTCCTGCTGCCCTGGCTGGCTAGTGGGGGGCAGCCCCCTGACTCGGTGCTGGCAAGCAGAACTTTGGGGGCTCCTGGGTTTGGTATCAGAACATTGTTAAACTCTGTGCTAACTAAACTCCAGCTTGGTTCCCTGAGCGGACTTGGAGGACGCCAAGGGGAAAATACAAAACAGTGCAGGATGCACTTAGCTTTGCCAGCAGCAAGGGCATCTTGCAGCATAGCCTCTGCCCTCCCCTACTCTGCCTAGCAGCAGAGTCACTGGCTGGAAATTTGAGATGGCGACCGCTTTGCTGCTGGTGGCACAGGAGATGAGGCAAAATGATGGTTCCTCTGCCATTTACAAGTCTTTTTTCCCGTCCCCATTCCCCAAAACCTGAGCACAGGGACTAAAACCAAGAATGAACACTTCACCCAGATGAATAGCTACAACAAAAAAAAAACCTCAAAAGCTAGAAAAAACCCACACAAGCAAGACAAATCCTACTTTTACAGAGCAGGAGGCTGGGAACCACCCACATATTTGTCATTGTAGGCAAGAAATTCGGATGTCTCAGGAGAAGCCTAACTGCCAGATACGCTACTCTCAACCTGTCTTACCCAGCTGCCCCTCGCCATCAGGAGTGGGGGTGGCCCTGTCCCTCCTGCCCCCCAGCAGTGCCTGCAGAAGGGGATACAGGCTGGGCTGTGTGTTGAGGATGGCAAAAGTAGGGAGCAGGCAGCCCTCTGATATCCTTCCCTAACTCCACGGGCCATGCTGGTGCAGGGGAATGAACGCAGCACATCCCTGTGCCTCCGTGAGCAGCTGCTGCCCCTCACTCATCTGCATGGGGGTGGCAGTGTGGGACATGCCATGGGGGCTGCCCCCAGCTCCCTGTGAGGCTGAGCATGTTCAATGCTGCCTAGAGCTTCACTGATAACCCCCCACTGTTTCCCTGCACAGATCCAGCTGGCCGAGCTGGCCTAGACCTGAATGTGACCCACCACCATCCCCAATGGATCAGCAACACCTCTCCTGTGCCTGACAGCATGGGAGAGCAGGGCTGACCCCCAGGGATGTCGTGGGGCTGCTCACTGTGTAGAGGCCACTTGTGTTTACACTTGGTAACAGTCTCTGCTTACACAGCACCTTGTTCAAGCAAGAGATTTACAGACAAACAGCCTCTCACACCACTGATATGCACCAGGTCCCGTGGTGGAAGCTGGGATAGGGAGAGGGGCAGGTGTCGGGGTGACAACAACTCCTGAGTCTCAAGAGAGTGGGAGGAAGGCTTCCTCCTGATGGCTGTACATTGCCCAGTGGAAGGCTGAGAGTACAAAGGGTGGGGCTGGCCAGAGAGGAGCACGTGCCATAGTGCCCAGCCTGCAGCCCTTGCCCCTTCCAGGTGCACCTCTGCCCTCTGCTTGCCTGGGGATGGAGGGAAGCAGTATGATGTACTGCAGATGATCCTGCTTGTGGGAAAGAGCCCTGGGGGAACTCAAGCTGCATGCAGCTTCAGGACAGCCCCTACTTGGCTCTGACCCACTCCAGATGTCCTAGCCAGGGCTTCAAGCATGGGGGGTGGTGCAGAGCCCTTCCTCAGCCCCCATTTCCGCACCACAGGGTCCTGCTGAGGAGATAGCAAAAGTCTGGAGAGTTCATTTAGCAACTGAAGTCGTTAAGGAATCACACTCAAGTTGTCTCTAAGCCCTAATGAAGCCAATTCCCAACATTAATGATGGTTCTTCCTTACACTGCCAGCCACTAAGTATAGCTGCCCATCCACTCAGCACACAGAGCTGATGTTATCTGCTCTGTTTTTACTGGCTCTGCTGCTCTCTGGAAGTTTTCTGTTATATCAGTGGAAAAGTTCACTGCTCAGGGAGATGGAAAAAAAAAATCCATCTTCTTAACTTAATAATTTTTCCACTCCCCTTTGCCTTCTGCCACACACACACACTTGCCCTTCCTCATTTATTCACTAGTGCTCTTGTCTTAATAAAGAACTGCCTCCTGCTGTTGCTGTCAAGTTTGTGGCTGCTGTGTTTATGGCACAGCTTGGAACACCAGTCAGTGGAAACCTGATTTAATCCCTACAGGGTGGATATTTTATGTTGTTGTGCTGCTGGTGCTCACACCTCCAACCTGGTCAGGTACTTCCCCATTATCTTTTCAATAGGGAACACTCTATAGGGACTAGTTTTGGAGTTTTGCAGTGATAATCAAAACCCAAAGAAGGAAGAGCAAACATCATCTGAGGGGGAAAAAAAAAAGGAGAAAATCCTTTCCAGAAAGCTGCCTAGAGGGCTGCCTGTCTTGCTCTGCCACTGCTGTGTCACAGCTCATATTCCTTCCCGAAATCACTGACATTAACTGCTGTGGACAAGCAACACAGCTGGACTTTTCATAGATGACACAGATGAAAGCAGGTATTACACTCATCTAATCTGAATGCCACAAAACCATTGTCAGTCTCAACCCCATAACTGCTACCTGTTATTGCTCCAGGGAAATATCTCTATCTTGATTTTAGGATACCCACAGGGAGAGAATCCATCAGTCCCAAAGGCAAATACTCCCCATGGTTTTTCTCCATGCATTCTTTGGAACGTATCTCTTAGTTTAGTCTGGTATTTATCTAATTCCTTTCTTCCAGACACTTGTTGTACCCTTTCTTTAATGGTGGAATGCATCAATGCTCAAATGCAGTAAAGTTGAAGCACACTTTCCTGGTCCTGTAAGCTCCCGACCCACTCGGTGAAACATATTCCACCTACACAAATTCTCTTATTATTATTTGCTTTGTGATCCTGGAGCCTGTAAGATGCATATTTTCAGCTTTGCTCCCAAGCCAGGAGAGGAAGGATTTGCTATTATTTTTAGTGACATCTGACTTTTTCAGCTCATCTGTAATTGCAGGAGTGGGGGCTGTAGAACATTTCAGTAATTTGTGCACAGTTTTTTCTCCCAAGCTCCATTTTTCTCTCCAGCCAGGGACTTCTTTCCCTCATTTTACCCTCTCCTTCTGTTGGGCATGTCTATCGCTCCCTCATTTTAATTATTATCATGTAATTGCCTCCAGTCTTCATCTTCACTCTTTCATCTTTTCCCTCTGCACTTTGCTCTTTCCCAGGTCACTTCATCCCTCTGTGCCATCTATTTCTGCCTGTCATCCAGGGAAACCTTTTCAACCTTCTGCTGCAATTGCTCCCCTGTTATCACCAATGCTAGGATGTCCTTGAGGGAGCCAGGAATGGGCAGGAATCATTGGAACAAGCTGGCAAGTTCCAGTGGGAAGGGGAGGTGTGCCTGTAACAACAGCATCTGCCTGTGGTGCTCAGGGACCTCACTGTTTCTCCCCAGCCAGTGTGCCCTGGGGAACACGAGTGGAGGCACTCAGGCAGCAGGGCAGGGCGAGGGGGAAGACAAACAATATGAATTAGCAGGACTTTAGGTAGACTTTAGAGCAGAATGTGAGGGCCCAGAGAGAGGTTCAAACTGTAACAAGTCCCAAAAGACAAGGATAGTGTTTGCAAAACAGATACCAGACCAGGCCTAGGAGACTGTAGAGCTATGGTGGAAGTCAGGAATGGTTGTGAGGCTTTAGCTGTCACCTGAGAATATCACAGCAGCCTTTCAGTAACACCACAAGCCTGAATATCAGATAAACAAGCAGCCTATCAACAAACAGAACTAAATTCCTAGTTGTTACAGTATGGGTGTGACTGTAAAACGTTGTGTTAGACCCTGCACTTGTCCCTCACGTTGGTAACACTCCACAGCCTGAATCCCCAGGGACAGAGTCCCGCCTGTGACTTCAGTCTTGGCGCCTACTTCGCCTTCACTGCCACACCTCCCAATGCACGCACCCAGGAGAGACAGCTCTGCCCACACAGAAATGCAGCTGCTTCTAGGGTAGAGTCCAGCCATATCTTACAGTTCACCACCACAGGAGGGGATGGAAAGAGTACAGAGTACACATATCATGTCGCAGTGAAAGCAAAGGGCATGTTGGTTATACTGACAAAACAACTCTCAAAATTAAGGGGAGCTCCATGTGTGCTAATCACAACATAATCCCCAGACACATTCCTGAAGAGGCAGGCAGGAAAACAAAATCCAAATTTAAAAAACAGGTAAACCCCTCAGACTAAACTGATGTCTGCAGAGGTAGATAGCTTTTCCCATCCCAGAGCAAGACAAACAGCACCCCACCTGAAAAGAGAGAGGCACCTTTTCTCCTACCCTGCAGGTTTGATCAAAGAAATGTTGGTTTCTATTCTCCAGGCTAGTATTAAGCTGTTAAATGCACTATTTCCACCTTGTTTTTCTTTTATTCACTGTCACCTTCAGAGCTTCTCATGGCAGTTTGCTCTCTCATACCTTCCAACTCCTTTCCCCTTCCAAGCACACTGGCCCCACCCTCCTTTGCCAGCACTGCACACCACTGCTGGAGCATCTACAAACTAGAGAACCATCTTCCCTCACAATAATGTGAATGACTGCCACCAGATTTCACTTTTAATTGGCTACTCTTTTTCTTTCCATTTAAGTCAGTTGAAGACCACTCTTTAGTCCTCAGCCTTCCCATTTTGGACTTAGCTGCTCTTCAGGATCTAAGTGTTTCTCATGATGGCAGGTTTCCTAATGCTATTCAGTCCCAAGATAGGGGACTTGCCTGCATGCCTGTTCCCTGTCACCTAGCAGAAGTCAGAGGATGCCATCTCCTGCTGCTGTGGTGGGGGAGGTTTAGTACACACTTGCCATTTCAATGCTCAGAACATTTGCTGTTTGTACAAGCACACACATTGCTTTCTGTTGATGTAAAAGCCCATGCCAGCAGAACAAAACCGCCGAGAGGAGTGCAGTTTTACCTGGAAAGTAGGAGTTCTCACCTGGGAAAGCTGTGATGGGCTCTGCAGAGGAAAAACAAAAGCTTGTATTAGAGAGGGGAGTATTACACACCAAGCCCCTAGTTCACGTCCTCCTTCACTTGCAGTGGCCAAGTGGAGCAGACGTGTGGCTGTGCCCACAGGAGGCGCTCGCTGGGAGCAGCACGAGGAGCCAGCCAACCTCAGCCAGGACGGCAAGAAACCGGCCCCAGCGGGGCACCAAACAGACACAAAAAGCTCTGACTCAAACACACTTCAGAGGAAAATATGTCTGAGGTTGAGGGGCGTTTGGATTCAGCCTGGCTGGCCTGAGTCATCCAATGACAAAGCCTCACCTGGCCCAGTGAAAAAACCCTGAAACCCCCTAAATTTCCAAAAGTGGTTTTGGTTTCTGGCTCAACTCTGGCACTGTTACTCACATGGGAACTGTGTTAATTCTGGGCAGTGATGCCCTGCTCCTTTCCATTTCCCAGTGACAAGAAACAAAAGCAAGTGATATTTTTCCTTCTTTCAAGTTACTTTGAAGATGTAATCTATTACAAATTACTGGATCTGAAAAGCAATAATCGCTACTTACTACTGATTACTTTCTTGCAGAAGTAATAGACTTCTGATTATTTTTAGATTACTTCTGCATTATGCCTGTGAGTCACAGAAGCAGACTCTGGCTCTACTGAGTGCTATGAAATCATCACTCGGGTTCAAAATGCAAATGACACATTTGTCAAAGGAAAAAATTATTGTGACTTATTAGTGTTCTTTCATGCTAAGAAGGAATCAGATTACTTCCAAGGATTATATTTGAAAAAACAGTAGCCTGTGCTGGAGTCAGCTATTCTCATGGTTCTGAAAGAAGGAGAGCAGCACGGTATTGCTACCATTTCATTATTATTTTGGCGAAATTGGAAATGACCCCTAAGTTATGTTAAATCTTGCAATGGGAGCCCTTTGCTGGAAATGATCTGAAACAAACAATCCTTATGGGTTTTAAGATCCACATTCAACTTCCTAGACTGGGTAAAATAATTTTGTGTAGCAGCTGAGTGTGGTTTTTTGGGTTGAAAATGCTTGAAACTCTGTAATTTATTAATGCTTTTGTTTTTGAAATATTAAGCTTCAGGTTCACGAGGCCCAAGATACAGTCAGACTGGAGCTAGGTGAATTGCTGAGCTCCAAAGAAGTTAGATAGGAAATACTATTAGTGTTAATCATGGGTCTTGCTTCTCTTTAATGCCGTAGAAGGCAAGAGATTAAAACACCACTGTCAAGCCTTAAATACCGGGAATTTGACATCTGAAGTATTAGCTCCTTTGGCAGATGGGAGACCAGCAGAGTTCAAAGCATCAAAGGGACGGGGACTGACGGTGCTTAAGAGCCTCTCTGGGGCAGTGCTAGTCCTCTGTTTTATTATCAAAGCTGGTTCCTGCACCATCCTCGCCTTCACCTGCCAGCATAGGGGGGCAAGCAATGTAACCAGCTCTGCCCAAGCATGATTTATCTGCTGCTTCCTTACCCTGAGAAACACCCCTTGGAAGACAGTGTTTGTCCTGCTTGGTTTAGGAGGCACTGGGAATCCTCCCTTGGTGAGGGTGAGGAGAGAGCTTCACTGAATGGGGCCTTTCAAAGTCCAGAAGGGAGACAGGCTCTTCTCCACTTTTTCCATTGGCTTCAGGATGGGTCAGACATGAAGTGAAACATGCTTCTCCCAGGTCATGCAGAAGAGCAGGACCTTGCTGCTCTGGGCAGCTCTCAGCACAGATCCCACTAATTAAATACTGCTGGTCCCATGCTCAACTGGGATACCTAAAAATCCATACCCAAGCTAAATGGCAGCCAGAGCCATTAGTGTGACTGCATGGATATGCCAGCTAGAGGAAAAGTGCAGGGCAATGACTCCACCAGCAAACTGCTGAAACACACTTTTTTTGCTCCTTTTTCCCCCCAAGTCTTCTCTGTTTTTACCTGCCTTTTGGCCTGGTTTGGGAAATGGTGAATTCTAGGGCAAAAATTTCTTTTGTTATTCTGTTAACATTTCTGTAAAACCTCTCTGCTGTTTTTTTTTTCTTATTAGAGAAGACTCCTTTTGAACTCGTCGGCCCCTCTAAGTGTGTAATACTGACTGACAGCTGGCTTCTTTTGTTCAGCACTTTCCTTTTAAATTTGGTGTATGTCCTTATCACATAGAATAGTCCTCAGTAACCCTCAGCTGCTCTTTCAGCTTTGCGTGGCAGAGACATGTGCTTCCTTCTCCTCACACCAACGCAGGCAGAGCCCTGTCCCCCCGAGGCTGAGTTGCCCTCATTTCTTTCATGGGCAGTGGAAGTCCCAGAAACTCCTGGTAACTCAGCCAGGGGAGAGGGGCCCCACTGACAGCTTGCAAGGCAAGGCTCTCCAGCCTGAGGTGCCCCCTCCCTCCTGCCCCCACGGCGGGATGCAGCACGTACCCATGCAGTTCTCCAGCGGGATGTCAGTGCCTAGCCGGATGTCATCCAGGGCCAGCTCTCCCGAGTGGCCGCTGCGGATAAATCCCTCAAACACGATCTGTGGGAAATCGGGACAGAAATGACAATGTGAAACTGGGAAGCAGAGAGTGGCTGCTGCTCCCAAGGGAAATGGTGGGAAGTTACTCCTGGCTTTCCCTGCAGACCTGTGGATCACCTAACACTATTCCTGCTTCCCTGCCCTGCCTCTTGCGCCTCTTTCCCAGGGAAAGCTGCTGTGCACAGACAGGTTCAACAGAGAGATCTTTGCCTGGCCTGGCAGCTCTTGGCAATTTGATCAGTTAAATGCCTCTGATAAGGAATAAAGGCTCAGTGAACCTCCCCTAGCCCTTGCACAAATGGTGCAAGTGGCATACCTCTGAGTTACTGCAGCAGCAGCTTTGGCCCATGGTATTAACTGAGCTATTATCACAAAAAAGAAGGGAAGGACACAAAATGCACAGCTACATTAACTGCAAAGTGCTGTTCCCATCGGCATTACATAAGAAGAATTGAAATGTCAGAGGAGAAGGGTCAGCTTATTCCTACTTAATCACAGGCAAAATATATTTACAAAAATAAGTAGAGTTGTTAGTTCTAAGAACTGCTGAGTAGAGACACTTGCAATATTTACATAATGACGCCATTATTCAGCTAATGCTGGTATATTCATGTTTAGCACACAACATAGTCAGCCAGTGCTCATCATTCTTATCTGTAGGCATATTGTGTTTTCTGGTATTTTATTAAAAAGCCAAACCCATACAAGCAAACTTGTCAGGCAGCTCCAGTGCAAAGTTTTTGCTTTATATCCCACTGCCTACTCTGAAGGTATTGGAATAGGCTGCCAATGGAAGTGGTGGAGTCACCATCCCTGGAAGTGCTCAAAAGGCATGTGGATGTGGCACTTGTGGATACAGTTTAGTGCTGCACATGGTAGTGCTGGGTTAATGATTTGACTTGGTGATCCTGGTGGTCTTTTCCAACCCTAGTGATACTAGGATTCTAAGGGTCCAAATAATTTCCTAGGGCTGTGTACTTCACAAACCTTCTCTCCCCAGTATTAGGTGCCCCCTTTCACCTAGGGTGCCTGGGATCCATGCCTGCCTGCAAGGACACCTCCCTGAAGGGCTGGGCATCTGACTGCAATGTCCAGGAATTGTGTCCGGGCTGTGTGTCCCAAGCTAGGGCCATCAACCCATGTGGGAGGCAGCAGTTTGGAGGGGTCAGTGGCCTGATGGCAGCAGCTCCCTGGGTCAGGGTCAGGGCTGGGAGCTGGCTGGAGCAAGGCTCTCCACCAGGGTGGTCATTGAAGTGATGCCTCAAGCCTGGAAGTCCATGTTTCCTGCTGCATTGGAGGGTGCTGGATGCTGTGCTGATGCTCATTAACAAGTGACAACAGCAGCGCTGTCTCCCTGACAAACGGCACGGAAAGGACAACCATGCCAAAGACACTCCTGGGAGCCCCAGCCTCTCCATGGGGTGCTGGTACAGCTGTGCCAGAGGGGCTCAGGTGGCTGTGGCAAGGCAGCACAGCTCCCTTCCTCCCTCCATCTTATCCCTTCTCTTCCACTGATAGTGGGACAGGGCCTTGATCCCACAGCCCTGCACCCGGCCCTCTGATCTAGTCTAAGGTATCAGAGAAGAGGATTCATGAATGAGCCCACATTTCCTCTTCTTTCTCTATGTCAACACTTGCAGCTGGGGCTGGAGAATGGCTGTTTGCTGCCCACCCTTAAGAGCTGGCTGTGCTCCCTACCAGCTTCCCACTTCTCCTGGCTGCTGGGTCTGCTCCCTGGAGCTGCATATCTGCCTCTGGTCAGACTATCTGATGGCCTTCATTTGAAGGGGGAAGAAATACACAGAACAAAATGAAAAAAAAAAGGAAGAAAAAAAAAGAAAAAGGGAGAATATTTGCAAAATGGGAGCTCTGAGGAATATGAAAGGCAACAGGCTGAACAAAGGCCTAAGTCTGTGCAGAAGACAGTCACTCTCAGAATAACAAACAGTGTAGCTTAGTTACTATGGTAACTTGAGAAACACAATGAAAACCACCACATTCCCTAATGATGAATGGGCCTGGGCTCTGAAACACTGAAATCAAGATGCTGGAGAAGTTTACCTAGTCCAGCACACCTTCTGCAAGCATCTTACCCGGTACTCCATGTCGTAACTTGGCAAAATGATGCGGCCTTCCCTCCACTCCTCCCCTTGGTCCTCTGTGATGACCCACAGTGCCTTGTGCTCCTGGCTGGCCTCCCGCCAGACCCGCAGCATCACCCCATTGCTGCCCCATGCCTGGTACTGGAAAACCATGCAGACAGCACTCTGGGGCAGGTAGATGGTGGGGCTGATGAGCCGGGCTCGCTGGCCTTCCCGCCTTCCGCTGCTTTGCAGTTGTAGGTAATTCTTGACATCTGTTCAGAGAGGAAAACACCATTCTATTATTTTCTGCAGCCACTGGCAACAAGTGTCTCAGCTCCTGCCAAACGGCTTTGGCAGTGCTGCATGTCAGTGCAGCCCCATGCCTGCAAAAGCAGGATCTCACTCTGGCTCCCTTTGTATGCTCATCCAGCTGTGCCACCGCTGCACCCTGTGCAGTCCAGGCAGGGCATCGAGTCACACTTCCCTCACCAGCCACCACCCTCTCCCTGGATAGGAGATCAACAGCAGAAAGTGGTTAAGAAAAAGACTGACATAATTAGAAGTTAAAAAGCTGGAGCAAGTTACTGTCAGAGGAAATGATGCCACGATAATTGCATTGGCAGGGGGTATGTGTGTTTATTCTACTGGGAGCTTCCTCAGTGAACAAGCCTGAGGTGGGTTTTTCTAAATGCCAGTGCTGAAAACTCATCTTGTTTTGAGGATACACACAACAAAATTAAACTCTGGCTCTCAGTTTTTCTGTAATGCAGCAAAACAGCCTCTAAAGCACAGCACAGAGGAAGGGCATGGACCCAATGTGTGAAGCATGCATAGGTGACAACTGGGTGGTTGCAAACTTGAAGGTAGCTGAAATACAACAGCAGATTCAGTTGCTCTAATATTACATTTAAATTGTGCCACATTTTTTGTCAGTCCTCAGGGAGGAGAGATTTGATACACTTGATATCCCAGGAGAAGTTCCAGGCTAAGGCAGGAACTGGAGATATTTGATCTGAATACCAATAGCAGCAAAAGCCCATGGATACAATTCCCGAGGCACACCTGACTTTATCTGGAATCAGTGGTTTCCAGCCCTCTCTGATGAAAAGCCTCCTCAAGGAGTTTCCCATTTGCAGCTTGGATGTCTGAAGTCCCTTAGCACAGCCTGAAAGCCAAGCATGCAGCTGAAGCGATCTTTACCTGTCCCTCCATCATGACCAATGTCATGACAGAGTCCCTGGGGTTGCTCCAGCTGCAGTGCAAGGTGACCCAGATAGGCCAGCTACAGATATTGCTAGATTTTGCATTTTGCTCAACAGAGGGATGCACATACTTGCTCTTGCTACACAGTGGGCAAGTGCCACTGGTGATTCATGCCAGCACGTGCCAGACCAGGCACAAGAGGATTATCTCTGCCCTAGAACTACACTGAAGGGTTTGTTACTTCCCTCCCCCACATCTTAGCCTGCTCTGCCTGATGGGCCAAGCTCTGATCCCCCTGTGGCTTCAGTGCCCACAGCAGTGGCAAGAGCAGCATCTGTACTCAGAATGTTTGCAAAGTACACTCAAAACACCTCCAAAACTTAAACCAGAGAGACCTGAACTTGGAATCCATGGAAAGACAGGTCCCACCCAGAAAACAGCAGCTGGCCTCACTGCTGCTCAGCAGTCAGGTGACATTGCAGCCCAAGGGAGATCTATCAGTGGCGCTGGCCCTACTGCAAGATTGTCAGTGCCAGAGAGCAGAAACCAACCACTGTGAGCTATGCAACCTTCTAAAATAAATTTAGGACAAGATAACAGGAATATTTGCCATCATTCTACTCCTAGCATGTGTGATCAAAGTACTTCAAAAGCATATCCACTCCTATGAACTTCCACTGATTTTGCTGTGTGAAGGACAAATCTGTTCCCAACTGGCCACAAAAAGAAACAGCAACATTTTAGCAAAATTTTCCAGCACCTATGAAATGTCCCTGGGCCACTTGGCACTTTATGCCAACAGTAGCAGAAAAAAAAGGATGAAAGTGTGTTTGCCCACTCCTGCTTGAGTGAATCACTTGAAAAAGTACCATGCCGTTTTCTAATGGAGGAGTGTTCTTGTGATTTACCTCAGAGTGGTAGTAGTGGAGGAGATGTGGGAGATAAACAAGTGGAGGAATTAAAAAAAGAACAAGCTGTACTCCATGCCTAAGGAGTGATAAGGCATAATAAGTCATCAAGGTCTCCTGAATTAAAATCCTCTTTTTGTAATTCACTACAAGCCTCTTCAAATAAAAAAAAGGCAGCAACAAGAAAAGAACAGCAACAACAAACTAAGGAGCAAATCAGACTGCAGTCATACACTTATCTCACAGCTGAAATGGTCTCACAGGCAAATCTTTAATAAAAGCACTAGCCAGGCTCAAGAATGATCAAATCCAGATCTTCAAAGTTCAGGACCAATCTTTGGTGCCAGTATCTAAGCAGCCTAACTGAGTGCAGGGTTTTGAGCCATCCTTGGATCTACCCATAGCCCACAGCTGACCAGAGCGGACTGTTCTAATTTTGCAGCTGGACACCTCCCGTTATCCACACCCTGGGAGCCAGTGGTATCCAGTGTGGCTGCCTTGCCACTTCAGCAGAAGAGCCTGTGTGCTTCTGAGTCACATCCCTCCCGCAAGGATTGACACTGACCTTCTGTTTGTTCCCATTCCTATCAAACCGTGAAATCAAAGAAACTCCTAAACTGCAGCCGAAACTAATGCTACCCTCAGCAACACAGGATCTTTCAGAGACTTGGGAACCCTCCATCTCCTGTACTCCCTGCCCAATTCTTGCTGGGGCCCACAGAGCTCTCCAGGACCTCCTGTCAGTCCCAAGGGCTGCAATGAGGCTCAGTCTTTGGGTGGTGATTCCAGCTGCTACCCTGCAAGTAGCAGTGGGTTTGGGCACCATGCGCTCTCGCTCCTGGCACCAGTACCAGTTTCTGGGGTGGAAAGCCGAGTGTAGGCAGGCATGACTTTCTATGTCATTTGAAGATGAAATGGCTGGATCACTCTAATGGCTAGTTGGACCTTTGGAAAAGCCCTATGAATTTGCTGAGACTGACTGAATAAGGGCACTCTGGAGCTAATTGTTGGAACAGCATGTGGAAGCCCAGTGGTTCCAGTAGTCACTCTGTTTGATACAGTCAATGGAAGCCTTTGGCACAGAAAGCATCTGAAAGGCTGATTTCCCCTGTTAAAACACTTGAAGGGAGCTTTGGAACGATGAGCTGATCAATTCTTCCAGGATCAGAAATGCATTTTAATCTCTTTCCCAGAACTTTGCTTTGCAGTCTCTACTCCTAACACGATAGTTACATCCCCCACAGAACTGGCACTGGTAGTTCAAAGCACCAGCTCAAAAAAGGCAGGACAAATCCACTCAGGAATTTTACTGCTGTTTTGCAACTGATGCTACGGCATAAATCTCACGGAAGATTTATGAGATCATCTGGATGTAAGGGAGACAGTAATGTGAACATGGAACCACCCCAGCCAGATGATGGCAGAGCCCCTCATGTGTGCATGGCAGTGAGTCCTGGATAAATCACCAGCTGGGCTCTGCAAACCAACCATCTGGGCAACGCAGTTTTCTCTTGGCACACCTGTCCCCTCCTGCTAGGAAGCCATCTGAGAGGACATTAGGGGCAGTGGGGGATGAAGCCTCACAGTTTGGGTCAGACTGCAAGCACAAGCCACAGCAGCCGCCCCCTCTGCAAGGTCAGCCTGCCTGTGCTTGGGTCCTGCACATCTCACCCCCTCTCCCAAGGAAAGCACCTTCCCTCATGGATCTCAGCAGCACATCTGGAGGTGTTCCAGCAGAACATGTTGGGCAGCATGTACACAAGCAATTATTGAGATTTCAGATTCCTTCTGCATTTCCCCCTCACTGGATATTGTTGAGTTACAGCTGCTGCTCCCATGGAGGGAGGTGAATTCCCTTAATGTACGTCCCTCCTTTGTTGCACAGTGTGCTTTATCTGGTAGTACTGCAGCCCAGTGGCAGCCACCTCTTGTCTGTCAAATCCCATAGGTGACCACACTGCTGTGGGCACTGTCTGCTCCTTGCACAGCCCCAAACGCCACCCCAACCACTGTGTCACGGCCAAGGGAACATCCCAGTGAGGCATGATCCTGCTGTTCATCTGGGGCATGTGAGGTGGAAGCTGCATCAGCTATTGCCATTCCTGGGGAGCAAATCAGCTCAGATGCCCTCATGTCTGCAGGGTGGTCTGGAAGCAAGGGAATGGCAGCTGCATGAATATGCAGATTGAAATTGGATAGTTACCATATTTTTAAATTTTTTGGCAAATCATGCAAATTCACCTCAAAAGGCTGCCACTATAATTTCATGACATGCTTCCCCTCAATGACAGACTTTCATTTAGGATAGGAAGTCAATCCTCCATAAAACTAATATTTATATTAACTAGATCACTGCATCTACTGGAAAATCCCCTCAATTTTGATTATGTGTTAATTAGCCTGCCAAGTCCTTGCCATTTCAGTCTCTAAATCAGCCCGTCAAAAGGCATAAAATCCCACACTTACCCAGAACCAAGCTCTCAGCCTGCTCTCCGGAGCCTTTCTAATGGACCTGCCGCTACATCCTCTCAATTAAGCCTCATGCCCTCGATAGCATGGTGCAAATGTGAGTCCTACTACCTCCCCCAGGGAGTGCAGGGCAGGCACAGTGTCCCTGCTAAATCAAATGCCAATTAGAGCCTGGCATTTGTGCTAAGTGAGCTGCCAGCCACTAAAACTTGTCCTTTGGCAGTGTGGCGGGCACCCTGCCTGCCCCCATAGGAAAGGTGTGCAGAGCCCCAGCAGCCCAGTGTCTGTGCCTGCACCACTGCAGCCACGAGCAGGCTGGTGCTGCACTGCACAGGCTGGTGCTGCACTGCACAGGCTGCACGCTGCCCCTTGGTCCTGCATGCACTCACTTTCCCCAGCCCTGCTCTGTGACTCACTGCTGCGAAGCCATCGGGTGGTGTGCATGCTGAGGTTTGAGAGATGGTATCCTGCTCTGCAGAGAGCATTCCAGCCTGCTTTTTAAGCGAGAATGTCACTAGTGTTTGGGTCCAAAAAGTGATTGAGGCAAGCAGTGAACCCCAGAGAAATGGTTTCTTCTCCTCTTCCTCCAGCCCAGGCCAAGCAAGCAGGAGCATTGCTGGAACAGACCATGGCCACACCTCCTTCTCTCATGAAAGACTGTACGTGTCACAGTGGGCACACGGACAGCCAGAGCCTGGCCCTAGCCAGCAGCGAGGGAACTCACACAGACCAGCTGATGCTCAGCAAACCTCTTGTGACTGGGGTGCTGGGATGTCCCAGCTCTGCCATGCTGTGGACAGCCAGGGCATGACGAACTTTTTAGCATTTGCTGTCCTCACTGTGCAAATGAGAGTCAGGAGAGACACGTACAGCTTTGCTGAGAGGCAGTCTGCACCACACATGAGGGGAGCAAAGAGAGACAGAGATGGATATGTGGTCTCCTTCCCACAGTGTGCAGCTGCTCACTCATTGCACAGAAACGCTTGACTTTCATACCACCCCACATGTAAAACTCCTTCCTACTTCAAAGGACCCAGGAATGACCCTTGAGGTCAAAATGTGTCCCCAAGGCACAAGCCCTGAGTCTCTCATGAGAGTAAGTGCAGACCCACTTCAGTTCAGCCCTGCCCTGTTAACACCATGAAAATCTTCCTGCTGGTTTGGACACAGTAGAATCAAGGCCTTCAGGCAGCAGTTCTCATGGATTGCAGGAAAAATATGAAACTTTTCCTTTTAAAGACCCCATGGGAAAAACACAGGAATGGTAAGGGGTCACCATCAGCTTAAAAACAGCTTAACATTTGTTTCTCTTAAAAAATAAGCTCTTACGAAACTTCTGAGCACTATAAACACTCCTCTGCTGAAAACACTTTGAAACAAATAAACCTTTCCCTGCAGTGCCCGCAACCCAAATGAGCAGCATTCCTGGCCAGCAGGGCTGTGGCCCACAAGAGAAGCTCTCAGTGGGTTTTTGCAGCCCAGCCCAAAAGCTGTGTGGTCGGGAGAGCTGCAAGGTTAAAAGTGCTTCCTTTTCTGAGTGCACTGCAGCTGCCAACATCCGAACAACACAGAGTTCACGATGCTGCCAGGGCTCTGACCCTGATGCGGCGCTCACCCGAAGGAGAAGCAATACATGGTAAAGCTGCAGATCCCACAGTGCTCCTCTGGAACCACAGGGTGTTTACTTAAGCACTGCAATAAAAGGGAAGGGGGAAAAATGGGCAACACATAGAGATTCCAGCTCTTCCAGTACTGGCATATTAGTGTAGCATCACTGAGAGCAGTGCAATCACATTGACCAGGATACAATCCAAGGATCTTTAGACCCTTCAGGATCAAGACCCCAGTGAAATTCAAAGATGGTGAAAAGTTGAGGTGCCCAAGTTATCAACCCAGATTTATTTTCAGGTCCTAAGACCTTTATCCTGACACCAATGGCATGCTGCCATTGCATGCAGCAGGAGAGGGGATGAAATCTCATTGAAACCTGAACTTGTTGCTCCTTGAAGCTTGCTAGGTGCAGCTAAAGGGAATCTTTCTATGGATGGGAAGCATTTGAAAGTCCATAGAGGAAAAAATCCTGACAATCTCTTATGGGGGTGTGGAAAAGGGAGCCAATCGTATTTTCTAGGCTTGCAAAGGGCAGGTAGTTGGAACCATGCTGGGCTTCTGCTGAGCTGGGCACTTTGGGTCCACTTTCACCAATGAGGTCCCCAGACGTGTAATGGGAGCCTGCAGGAGAGGACGTGGAGTTAATCCATGGTGCGAAGAGCCCAAGGAACACAGGGCTAAAAAAAGAAATGCAGAGCTGCCTGAAAGAGTATCTTGGAAATAAAAATAGTGGGATGAGAGCAGTGGGTGTCTTGTCAGTCTTGAGAAGTTCTCCGTGCCAAAGACAAGGAGGAATTGCATGCAGTGTATAAAATGAAATTGGGAGATATCTGAGGAATTCAGGCCTGTCTCTCAGCAGACTTTTCTAATCAAGCGCCTCACAGAGGATGTTTCACCACGGTCATTTCCTTCCCCCTCTCTCTTATGCAGACCAGGGCTCCTCCTTTCATTATTATGTTTTTCTTTTTAATTTTAATTTTTGTTTTGCCATTTTCAAAAGAAGTAGAAACACATCCCATGTAGCTCTTAAAGGCACAGGACACTGTCTTGCTACTGTGGAGTAGTCACGGCCTCTAGCCTGGGCCAGCACCTTTAAACCAAAATAAATTGGGCTCCAGCAGCCTTGAGTTCCCCTTAACTTTTGTCCTGCCTCTAACCAAGCACAGCTGCTCTCTCTCACCCAACTGCTCACCCCAGGGTGGGGAATTCACAAGCAAAGACCACCCCGAACAACGGCTTTTCATTCCTTGCTCCCTGGAGTCTGAGCGTGAATTTTCTAACTAGAAACAAAGTGCTGGAGGGAGCACAAGGGAAGGGCAGGGGAAGAATGGGGGAGTGTGAACCAAACAATGCTTTGATTCTGTCCCCACCAAGGAGCTGGCATTGTCTCTTTTTCGTGTTTCTCCGGTTGCCTTAAAAAGCTCTTTGGGGAGGAAAAAAGCAAATAGTTGTTTCTTTTTCTGTCATGTCTTCTTAATTTCTAAGAGCAGGACCAAAGTGTGGCATAGCAGTGATGCCTTTGTATTCCAGCTCCTCTGCAGCCCTGTGCTGTGGGGGCAAGGCAGCGGATGCCCACAGATGCCAGGATGGCACACCCTTGCCTGAGTCAGCCAGGAGACAGATCTCTCATCCTGTGCTGGTGCTTGCTGCTGGCTCCCCTACTGCTATGGGTAAGTCACTCCAGCCCCCTGGAGCCACCACCTCCTCCTCCTCCCCTGCCCACACAGCCCATGACTTGCAGGGTGGTGCTGGAGTTCCTGCCTGCATGCCCTCAGTGCTTCAGTGCCTGACTCTGCACAGCACCCTAAGGGAGAGCTCTCCACATGGGCACAAAACCAGACCGCTGAACTCAGTAGGACGACATTCCCCAGCCCCAACAGCAAAACCGTGCAATTCATACTGAGAAAAAGGAGAAAGAGCAGAAGAATGGTAAAAACCAGGACTGTATGCGGCCGTCTGAGGCAGCACCAGCCTCTCCTGGACTACAACAGGACCTTCTAAGAAACTATGGCCAACTAATTGTAGGGAGACTCAGGGGAGAGGAAATGAAATGAAAAATTGAGTCTGAGTTATAAAAATAAGTAATTTTTATCCTACTTGCAGGAGACTTATATTAATTAAACATTATTACAGTGAATGAGATGGGGAGGGTTATTAAGTCTGGGGCTGGCTGTAAGTGTTCTCTCCTGTTGCCTGAGGCTCCACTGAGCTCCAGATATTAATCTTCTAAAGCACTCAAATGCTGAAGAGATAAACACTTGAAATATGAAAATATTTTTCTCCATAGCAGACACTGTATCCCTATGTCACGCCAAAGAATTTTTCAGATGTCCATATGGGCTGCACTTACAGCACTACCGTGTCTCTTAGAAAAAAGCTGAGCACCTCAGGAGCCGAGGAGAGAAATGATGTGTGCATTTGTGTGGGGGTGATTTGTGTGTGGAGATGTAGCAGATTCTCCTCTTCCCATATGTTTCTGGAATACATATTTTCCTCTTTAGCACTGCCTACCAGGTGTTGGCTGCACAGCTTTCCAACTGGCTGGCGGCACTGCCAATCTGGCCAGCGACTCTGCCAGGTGGCTAACAGGTTCTCCTGCATGTTTGCATTCCGAGACTCAACCTTACCCAGGGGAGGGCGAGGAGGGGCTCACATCATGCACGGCTCCCTGGGCATGGGACATGGAGACACTGGAATCACCAGGCATCAGGGCAAAGCCCAGGACAGGTAAGATCAGCCAGCTCTCCTGCAGGAGCCTTGACTTTCACAAGCAATGACTGAGAGTGAAGTGGTGCTACAGTGACACAGCCTACTGCTGGAAGGAAATCGGCAAATGTTCTTCGTGCCAACCATGCCACGAAGTCAATGAGGGATAAGGAAAGCACACTAGTCCTGGCGTGAGTTCCAAGACGTGAAGCTGAAGAACTTGATCTATTGACTGCAGTGCCAGAGGCAGGCCACCCTTGCAACCCATGCCAGCACATCTCAGTGAGGTCCTCCATAAATTAGGCTCTGTCACAGTCATGCAAATCTTCTGCTTCCAAAGCGTGAAGAGAAAAAGAGCAAAAGTCAAACAGCAAGAAGCTGGCATTTCCAGCATTCTTAGGGCTTAGCTCATCCTTCACTTGGAGGAATATCCAGCCTCTGAAAGCCCAGAGTGAAATCCAGCCTCTGAAACCCAGAGCGCAGAGTAGCTGAAGACTATAGGCAATCTGAGTAACATATGGGAGAGGAAGAAATGCATTCTGGGGAAAAAACACTGGATCCTACAGAGGACATTTGGATCAGGATGTGGAACAAAGCCTGGGCTAGCCTTCACAGTCCCATGGGATTCAAAGCCCAGTGTCTGATTCAAGGCTATCTCAAGAGGACAGCTAGTATAATTCAGTGCCAGCGGTCACAGTCCTATAAATAAGTCATGAACCATACAGTAAAACATCTGAAAGTTTCCATAAAAGAAGTTCAGCTCTGCACAGCCCTTGCTACTCATGATAGCTGTGCAATAATCATCCATACTGTTCACATGGAGAAAGCCCCATCAGCTCTCTCTTCCCTGCTTTGGTATTAATCATCTTACCGGGCACAGTGTCAGGGCTTGGTTCAGAGTTGCCAATCCAGGTGCCTGTAGGCTGAAAAGACCATGTATAACCGGTTGCCAAGTCGTGTGACCAACCACAAAGGTCTTCAGGAAGATCAAAGTTGCAGTTGAAGTTTGCAGGCAGTTGGAAATCTTATAAAAAGAAATAGAAGCAAAATAAAGTCGGATTAAAAAATGACCTACCCACGAAGAGTTGCTATTAAAAAACAACCCAAAACTAAAATAGCTGGCAAGCCATCAAAACTGAAGAAAGCATGAAATCTCACTCACAACTGATGCTTTTAACCTATCTCACATTTCCTCAGCTCCAAGGATCAGCCTTAAGTTCTGCATCATCAAAATGTTCACACCATGTCCTGTGGTTAATCCACCAAACTAAGCAAATATAAAAGCAAGAACCAAATGCTTTCAGACTCTAATCAGCACCTTCTCTTCCTCCCCTAGAGTGGTCAATATCAAATGCCTTTTAAATGTCAGGGAAGAATCCTTCCTGAGTGCCCCATGCTCAGCAGTTCCTGCCTGGCTCCAAAAAGAGAATCTCAAGTGCTCCAGAAACCCAGCTCCTGAGTGACAGACCTAGCCACTTGCACCAGACGGGAGCTGTCTGTCATCCTGGAGAGCTGTCACTCACTGCTTCCTACCTTCTCGTGGAAATGTTACCAGGGAAAATGTGGGGCCACCATGAGCTCAAGCTTTTGGATTCTGAGTGAAAGAAGCCAGCCTCTATTTCTAGCTCTGCTATGGACTCACCACATGGTCGTTGGGCAAGTCCTTTAACTTTCCATCTTGAAACAGGAGCAGAGTTAATTCCCCTGTGACAACAGCCTTGAAAGCTCTGGAGAGCTTTCCTGCAGAGACAGGGCTGTGGGCAGGCGGGCGCGTGCCAGGGGCTGCATGTGGCAGTGAAGCAGCTGCTGGCTCCCTCAGCTGAGGGAATCAGTCATGTGGCATGGAGGCCGCAGAAATGGGCTGAATCCATACCAAGCACTCAGCGGACATGCATGTCTGAGCCTAATTATAGGCCAGGATTTTCCTGAGCAAAGAGGAAGTTTTAAATCACAGTGCCCGCAAAGTGAGTGATAGCCAGAAGGAGGTGAGTGACTCAAGTGATAGGCATCAGGAGAACTTCACTCCAAGGGGCAGAGGGCTTTTTTTACATGCTCCCACTCCAAAATAAAACAATGCAGATCATGGATCCTTTTATTCCAATCTAATCTCGTACCCTGGAGAGCAGCATTGTTTCTGTTTGGCTGTCATAAATCTGATTGTCCAGAGAAACATACTCATTGTTTTATGGAGTATGAGAATGAAAATTGTTGCTAAATCGGAGGGAAGCTGACAGGGAGGCTGGTTCCACGCTCCACAGCATACTCTGCTTGCTCTCTTGCCCTGGATTGCACCCAGGATTTGTGTTCTTGCAAAGACTGTTACTGGCCTAAATTTCCTCTCAGCACTTTCCCAAGTGCCTCAATGGTTGCAGGGTTGCACAGGCTTTTATCACTAAGGCAAAGCAATGAGAATCAGGCCCTTTGAGCTACTTCTGCAACTTACATTTCTAGAACTAAAGTACAGCAGAATCCCCATGGGAGGTGTGAAAAAGCCAATTAATATTCTTTTAAAAATTTATTTATTTTAAAACCCATTAATTTTTTTTATCTAGGACTGAAAGCTGAAGTGACAAAAGTCATAGGAGCTATCTCAGAGGATAGTTTTTCCTTGTGAGATTCTTGTTGAAGTTCTTGTGTAAATGCTCCCGTGCTGAGGCCCAGGCTCTGCTGTGGCACCCAGGGGAATGCATTTCCTGAATGCTGTACTTTACAACTAACCTTGCACAGCTCTGTCAAGCCCTCTCCTCTTCATCTGGACATTTCACAACCTTTAGATGCTTACATCCGCCTTGCAAGAAGCAGAAGAATATGATGTCTGCTTTTACAGATAGGGATTAGCCCTCCCCCAGCACTGGCTCTTAACAAGCACAGCATGGGGTCTAAACTAACTTTCAGCTTCTTCCATTGTCAGAAGAAGTAGTCAAGTGCTGCAGATACCAAAGCATTTCATGTACATCTGACAGCCATCTAAGACTGGGTAGACAAAATCCTGCACGGAGTTAGTGTTCCCCTCTCTCTACTGTCCACACAAGGAGCCCAGACTGTCCTCCTAAATTTTAAGCTGCTGATATTAGGGAAGATGATCCTTAAGCAGATAAGCGTTCAGGACATCCGCCCTCAATACATGTTGTGATTTACTTTGTGCTCTCCGCAAAAGGAGCCCTACATGCCAGGCAGTCTGAATCACCTTCTGAGTTTATGACATCCAGCCAAGAGGTGATCTGGAATGGAGATGGTTCTAAACAGGGCACTAAATGAGTTTCTTCAGGTCATGTAAGGAAGCTGGGAGACCAGCTCTTCATGTCTTGTACCCTAGGGACCAAATTAGTTGCTATCTCTTGCTCTTCCATCCTTCCTTGATAGAACTTATCAGATTTTGGCAGATTTGTTTATGGGTTGGTTTTGGTTTTTTTTTTAATCCTGGTCTATCACTAATAATATTACTGTAAGCTTTCCAGGAATCAGCCCCATGTACTGGAGCTAATGGGAAGATAAGAGTATTTTCCTAGCTCTTAACCCATCAGTTCTTGAGATAAAGATGTGCTGCTCTGATACACACCCTCCTCTTCTCCACAGCTATCACCACAGTCAGTTGCTTCTGTATCAGTTGGGTAGGGAGTGGTGGTCTCCTCACTCTTCAAAGTGGGAACCAGCGTCTCTGCAGTGGGCCTGACATCTGAAAAAATATGGAGTAGAGAAGCTGTTTACAACAGACAGTACAAGAAGCCCAGATAGTAGAAACAAGGTAAAAAAATCTTTTTCTCACATTCCTATAATGGCAGGAAGAGATAGAACAAGTATGCCATGAGATTTCCACGTGCTACAAATGTCAGCATGGTTTGAACTTCAAGTGAACTGTCTTTCCATATGGTAGTTCTATGGATTTGGAGTTCCCACTGAACAGGCCTCTTCTCTAGACATACACACCACTTTTTCTCCTAATTTTTTAATCTACAATCTACATGGGTGTTGGCAATCCACTTAGCTGTCATTACTGGATAAGTGAGATCACGGGCAGAACTTCTTTTTCTTTCATAAAGGCATATGACATGTTGAAAAAACACACACAACATTCCCACCAATTGTGCCAATTTATAAAACAAGTCACTCAAACCCACAAATGATGTAACCGCAAACGGACCCAGAGGATCCCCTGGTGAGCTCTGGCTCACTGCAGAAAGCATCTGGTTTCACACTCCAGGCTCCTGACTACGCTTTCAAAGGGTCTCTGTCCAATTTCCCTTTCTCTAACGTGGCCCATGTGTAACAACCTCCAAGCAGGTGTCAGGGGAAATTTAAGCAAGAAAGGGAAGGATATTAACATCAACACTAAATGACATTAGGTTACAGCAAACTCTCCTTTTATGGGTGCATTAAGTGGAGTACAGCAGACTTGATTCTTTCCACTTTTAGAAAGAGGCAGCTTTGCTCAGTTATGTGTGATTGTGTTTCTTTGTCGGCACCCTTCAGGATATCATTTAATAAAGCCAGAAGCAGGAGGAAATGGCTAAATACGTTGAATATTTTCCATAGGCTCCTTTATGCCCTTTTATTTTCCTGTTATTAAACACGTTGTACATCAACTGTCTGGGGTTTTTTAACTTTTTTTTTCTAGTGGCTGTCTTTTGTTCAGGATAAAATACCAAATAACCTCAAAGTCTTTTAATTTGTAAGTTCAAATTTGTTACAACCCCATAAAACTCCAACTGCAACCAAGAAGCAAATTGCAAGCAGCCAGGCACAGAAAAATGTCATAAAAAAGAAAAGAAAAAAAAAAGCAGCAGGTGAAAGCAACATATCAAAAGCTGGAACTTATTTAGAGCTGGTACATTTTTTTAGGTTGTTGTTCCTGTATATCAAGATTTATAGCTGAAATGTGACAATGTGGAAGGACCTTGAAAGCCAAGTCCCATATGGGACACAGATGCTGAGCGGATGTAAATCAGCAGTGTTGCATTGCCCTGGACAAGCCGCAGAAATATATCTTGAAAAATCAGTTACCATGGCAGAGCCGCAACACGATGGTTAAAAGAGATAATGAAAATAACAGGCAGGACAGCATCATGTGTGAAATGGAAAGTGAAAAAGAGAGGTCTTGCTTGCTCGCTTTCTCACTCCTCCCTGCCCCTGGAAGTGTCTGTTCGACTGGTGGTAACTGCTAATCAAAATGCAAAGTCACTGAGCAATTGAAACCAGATGTTTGGAACTTCAAAGGAGAGAAACCCAGCTGCAAGTGAACATTCATCATTCTCCACTCTTCAGAAGAAAAATTTTGGCAGGTCTTTGAAAGAAGCCAATTGCTGACTGCCTGCTTCCCAATTTTTGAGTTAGTAGCCAGCTAGTTTGTGAGCCCAGTTGCGGCTGTTACCTGTTTGGCTGAGTAATTAAGATGCTTGCTGCTGATAAGAAATAGAAACACCTGGGCAGGGTGCACATGGGCTTACATCATCACTTGAAAATATTTTTAATTATCTTGTTTTAATCCATTTCTTAATCTTGTTCCCAAGCCAGTGCCATCGCCTGGGTTTTCATAGCCACTTTTGTAAGGTGCCTGGGTCCTCCCAGCAAAGGAGGGCCCTGTCTGGGGAATGTCAAGGCCTACTGCATGTAGCCAGCCTGGATTACACGTGCAGATAATGCTATGGACTATCTCTGCTCCCCAGCTGCATCAGGGATATAAATGCTTTTTATAACATGGTGAATCCACAAGGTTACAAACCCCGCTCTGATTACAAAGCTGTAGATTAATAAAGCTACAGATATTTATGACCTGGCAGTTGAGTTTTAAACATTACAATGTGCAAATTATTACCCAGACTGGGAAATGACCATAAAGCACCTTGCCTGGAAAAAACATGTGCTGTTGCTACTGATATTGAAAATGAGCATGGACACATATGTAAAAGAAAATTTGGGCCAAAAATAGCACAAGTAGTTAAAGACTACAAACTCTTCTTATTCTCTAAGCTGGAGGAGTGTAGTGGAAGGGCTGGCATGCACATGGCTGGAGGTCCTGTGTGACTACCTCCCTTTATGGGATGTGATGCAGTGCTGTGATGCACCATCCAGCAGCAGTCTGCAGAGATCTGGCAGCTGGAGGCTCCTGGGAGCTGCAGGAAGCAGCAATGTGGGAGCTGCCTGACCACTTCTGCACAAAGCCCTCAGCTCCTGCTTCTTGCACCTGCTTCTCCCACAACATCCTAAGATGTTGTAAGATTTAAATTAAGATCTAATCTGATTTAAAGTTTAGATAATTTACAGTGGATTGTCAGTCCAGGGGGATATTTACCATTGACTTCAAAAGTGAAAAATGAGCGTTATTGATAGTGTGTACATGTGTCGTGTGATTTGCTGTTAAATGTTTGCAATGCATCTTGCAGCATGTCACAGGAGGAAATGCTAATAAAGACTGC
Organism: Acrocephalus scirpaceus scirpaceus; assembly: GCA_910950805.1. Lineage (NCBI taxonomy): Eukaryota > Metazoa > Chordata > Aves > Passeriformes > Sylviidae > Acrocephalus > Acrocephalus scirpaceus. The sequence continues at coordinate 45,282,628 of OU383779.1, forward strand.
ACAAGAGGGTAAAAAAAGCTCTGTCTTTCAAGCTTCCTAGAATGGGAATTCTTACAAGAAAATGCCTTCTACAGATGTGTTTATAAAATGGAAATCATACCTCTTTATCACTGACATCTGGACTCCAGATTCATATGTAAGCAGATTATTAAAAAATAAAAGATTAAAAAAGAGGACAACTAGCCGCTGGCACTGCAAAGTTAGCATCAGACCCAATGACCCTTTGGGTGCATTTTTTGCTTTTGGGGATTAAACTATGGAGAAATCAATCACCACTGAACCTCAGAGGGTCAGAGGCACAACCTCTTACTGATCCCAGAGAGTGTGTGAAGTAAGTTTCCATCTTTGTATTAAAAACAATGGTGGCTGAAAGGCATACCACGTGTGAAAAACAGGTGGGCAAAAGTGAACAAATTTCCTGGGTCTAAGGGATGTTTCTAGAGATGTAATAGAGTTAGCTCCCCAACCTTGTCTGCAAAAAGGTTTCCACATTGGGTTCAGTGAGAGAGGGATTGTTGTTATTGCAGCAAAGCCTTCTTGTGGCAGCTCAGGATACGAAGTATTGGTCACTGCACCTCTGCTTCTCCTGCTTTTTGTCTTATTATTTGGACTAAAAAAGCCCAAATGTCCTCTGACATGAGACTGTGAAAGACTGCACAATGTGCAGGTAAAAGATCTAGAAGGAGTGTGAAGGGAGTTGAGGACATATTCTGCATGGGGCTCTGTGTGAAAGCTTGGAGTCCAAACATTGCTGCTACATCCTGCGTCAAGGCCAGTTCTTTTCAAGGTGGAAATCAAAAGGTGGGGCCAAGCCACCGTACAGGTGCCGCCTTCAAGGCTGCAGTCTCCCTGCCACAGCACGGCCGAGGTAGGACAGCAGGAAATAACCTTAAGTTTGCACCTTGCTGGTTTAGTGCTTGGCCCCAGAGCAGCCAGTGGGCAGAGGAGTCGGGGTTCCTACCTGTCCAGTCACAGCCCAGCACCTCCAGGCGCATTCCTATTCCTGCTGGGGACCACCTCTCTGGGTGCACTCGGATGTACTGGGCAGGAACAGGGTCAAACCTCCGGACTTCAGGGATGTCGTAGTGGATGTTGCCTTCAAAAAGCTACAGAGAGAAAGAGAGAGAGAGAAAAGGCAAGAGATTTGTGCGTTTCACATGCCCTCAACCAGATTTGATATTTTGGGTCTGGCAGAATGTAGCCACAGGTTCAAGTAGTTTAACTGCCTGACTCCAGGCCATTGAGCCCAGCTGAGCAGAAACTGGGCTGTTCCTTCTCAGTTTCAAGAGGACCAGCCAGGCTATTTCTAAGAAACTTGCACAATCTCTTCTGGCCTCTGCTCAGATTCCAGGGTTAGATTCTGATCCAAGCCATGCAGGGAATATCCACTAACTTCACATATGAATGAGATCATATTTGTCCTTTGGTAAATAAAGAAGCTACTGCATGTTCTAGGATGGTCTAAATGCTTGGTTTTCCTCACAGTCCGAGTACGGCTGCTTTTCAGCTTACATGCACAAACTAAAGTCTGTGGGGGTAAACAGAGGGCTATAGATAGCATCAGCCCTCATTTGAAGGATCAGGAAAAGTTAAAACTTACTCAAAATTTAAGCAGAGGAGCATGCATAAAACCAGAACAGGCAGTAGCAGAGAATTTATTTATTCCTCAAGCCCCCTTGCTACTCCCATACCACTAAGCAGAAAGATTATGGGATAGTCCAATGATAAGGAAAAATTATGGGGAATTTCAGGGTCACACCAGTGACTTCAGATATAGAAAGGGACTTCAGACTTAGAAAATTTCCTGAAGAGGAGTTGTGACTCATCTTCCACTTTCAGATGTGCACACCACAACAGACACATTTTTCCCCTTAAAATATGTAATTAGTTAGTGTAAAATGTAATTGTTTTATACAAAACATAACAACACATAATAAAACTCACAATCTTTTGGACTCTGACCTGCAGGAGCTGGGAGAAGCAGCAGGTGATGTCCACATCCCCATGCCTGGTCCACAATAGAAAATTAAAAGAAATTGCCATCCCTGGGGAAAGGTGGAACTTATGGCCACTAGTCCAGATTTGGAGCAGCACCAAGGGACACAACCTGGGATTTCATGATGACAACTCCAAGCTCCCAAGGTCTTCGTGGGAGTGGACAGCCAATTTCCCAAGACCCCATCAGGCAGACTGAAGCTACTCAGAAACATATCCTGTTTTGCAGCTGCTCCAGGCAGTGCCTACCTTGGCTTGCATTGTTTTGGGGTCCTGGATGAAGTCCCAGTCCTTTCCATTCATGCTGTAGGCCACCTTAAACTTCTTCACAAAGGAACGGGACTCAGTGGTGGTCACACTGTCCCCTCCACGAGCCCCCTGAATAATGACGCCTTTGATGTTCTTGGGGACGCCAAGGTCCACCTGCAGCCACTCCTCCCCAGGCTGGGCTTGGGGCACACGGGGAAACCAGCCCGAGCGGCTGCTCACCAGGCGGGCCATGCTGGGAGACCAGTCATAGCCTCTGATGGAAGAGGCAGAGATCTGTGAGTCAGGAATGAGGCCAGAAAGCATTCCCAGCAAGTTGGAGCAGGGTGAATCTGCAGGGAAGAAAAGGCCATGAACAGTCAGAGTAAATGAAGGGAAGTGCTCATGGTTCCCCTCACAGCATAAAACTCTGGACACTAAACCAACACCAGCACCGGGCATTTCCCCCTCCCTCCAGGACCTGGAGTTCTGTCCCTCCAAGCACATCCCCTGCTATGGGTGTCTCCATGCTAGTCACAGTGTCACCACTCCCATCGCGAGCAGCCATGACAGTGGCAAGGGACAGCGCCTTGGGACAGGCTGTTGGAGGGACAGAGAGGAGCACTGATGCCAAGGGGAGGAGGGGACCCTCACCAGTGATGCGGCAGCCATAGAGCTCCAGCCTCAGGGCAATGCCGTTGTGCCAGGTCTGGGGGCGGATGCGCACGAAGCGTGTGAGCACTGGGCTGTGGATCTTGTTGAGAACCACCTCTGTGGCATCCTCATTGGCCTGAAATGTCTGCAAGGAAAGGGAGGCACAAATGCATATTTGCACACACTGTTACATCCTCACCAGATAAGCAGTCAAAATAATCTCAGCAGGGAAAACCAAGGAAAGGCTTTCTGGTCAGGGCCAGCCTCCAAACAGGGCAAGCACCAGGGGCCTGCAGGGAGATGCGAGCCGCTGTCAGGAGAGCATGGTGGACGGACTCACCTAGCAGACAGGAGGGCCAGGAGCTTTCTGCCTGAATGCCTCTCACAGCACTTGGAGGCACCTCAGACTATCAGGTCTCAGCTGCTTCGAGCTTGCCCTCAGACCTAGATCTGCTCCAGCACAAATGACTAGATGCCCCCAAACCGGCTGACATCCTGACGCATCCTTACACATCACGTGCAAGCAGTGGTGTGAGCAGGAAGGATGCACCTCTGCCTGGGGTGACAAGCTGCTGCCTCAGCTAGCCCCTTGCCTTTGCCTCTCCCTGCAACCTGCCACATGGAGACAGCTTTTTGGGAGTTTATGATCCCACATGGTATGAAAAAGGCTGCTGCCTTACCAGATGGCCATAATCAATAACTACCAGATGGATGTTAGATCCACCTCTTCTGCCCATTTTTTAAATAGGCCGGACAAGGACTGGATACATGTGTTTCTATTTTAGGCTGCAAAGCCATAGTGGGGGAAAAAAAAGGGAGGGAAAGAGGAAATACCCAAGGGGAGAGTAACTTTCAACCCTTTCTCTGCCCCAGCATAAAGCACTAGAGCTCACAGACCAAGGCTGCAGGCACTGCCTGCTTTCACTCCAAGCACTTCAGGACAGGGCTAGACTATCCTCCCATCTCAGCCAGGAACCATGTCCACACTGAGATGCTGGCTGGGTTCTTCTGCAGGTTCCCACCACATATATGTGTACTAAGCACAAGAATTCCCAGTAAGTTTATCTCAGGAAAGCAGGAGAGGGTAATCTTTGGCACCAGTCTCCTGTAGGAGGCAGGAGTCAAACTACTGAGGACAGAAGAAGGGGTGAGGCGGTGTTTGGCCCCTTGCCTTGAATAGCAGCTAGGAAGCATTTTGTAAGCCTCCTGTGGCTGTAAGCTTGCAGATGGCACATGTTACTTCTCCCAGGATCCAGCACGGCAGGGCGTGCAGAGGCTGTTTACAGGGCTGTTCACAGCACCCCAGCTAGCTCTGGGCTGCCCCTGCACATTGCCATCCACTCCTTCAGCGCAGGGAGCAGCCACCCCACAGAGGGAATCAGTTGCAAATCTGGCTGGTAATTGGGATGAGGGGTTGATGTGAACTTGAGCAGAAATGCTAATCTAGAGAATATATATCATGCTGCTACCGTTTAGCAACACAGCATGGTTTATATGTTTTTAATATCCTATTTTATCCTGTCTGACCTCACTTCCCATCCTTTTCCTTGCTCAGCAGACACCAAATACCCTTTTTTTCCAGCAGGAGGGCTGTAAGAAGAGTGGTTACTGAGAAACACTCTCCAGGCGCATGTGTGTGTGTCTTGTAAACCCATGGGCACAGACACACACACAAACAATTGAAACAGATATATTTCCACACCACAGCAGAGCCTTCAGCTTTATGCCAACACAGAAGCTGACACACAACACCTTACCTCTGAACCTAACACCAGAGGACAGGAAATTTTATTCTGAGCCAGTGCAACTATTTAGCACAAGGAGCAGCATGTCAGGTCAGACCAAAGGTCCCTCTGTCCCAGAGGATGGCTCCTAATGGTGGCTCCAGCAGATATCCAAGGGCAGTAAGTCCAGTGGAGTCTTCTCCTGGCAACCTCTATTTGCTCCCCACCATCAGCAGTGTGAAGACTCCATGAGCCAAAGGTTGCATATGGACAGCATGTTTAACAGTCACTGACGAGGTTTGCTGCTCTTTTTGATTTAACATATTTCAAGTTTTGTTCTTTTTTAGCTCACATACAAGCATCAGGGGCCGGAATCCAAATTTACACCAGCATAATTTGTTGCTGACTTCTGCACAGTCAGGCTTGACAGAAAGCAGAAGCAGGACTGAGCCCAAAAACTTTATCACTACTATAAGCATTGCTGAAAACATCTCTTAGATGACCTTGGTCCCAACTACCTTCTTCCAAGAAGAGCAATTTCAATTCTGCTTTAGATTAAGACATCAGCAACTTACTCAGGATAGATCACATTCAACAAGCTATGAACTCTGAATCTGGGCCATGACACTCTAGACTGCCAGCTTGTGAGGGCAGAATCGGCACCTGACTTCCAGCTCTGCTGTCAGCTGCACTGGTAGGATCTGTTCCATTGAAGCTTGTTTCTGAACAGCCCCAATTGATCACGGCAAGTCATCGCTTCGCATCCTGTTCAGCATAACAGAAAGGGGCCACTTCCAGAGGGCATGTGCTTGGTGCTGCTAGAGACCTGAGGTATTCCCACATGCCTGCTCTTTCAGCCTCCTTCCCAAGTGGAAATGCATTGTGAGCCTGCAGGCCCTGATGCTGCTGACCAGGGTCTGACCCTGACCGTCTGGTTTCCCTGTACTTAAAACGCTGACCCCACAGCCCCAGCACACTGTGGGGAGAGGCCCACTGTCTTCAACAGGCTCTACATCCTGCCTCAAATTAGCACTCACAGCATAGGAAGAACTAGCAAGAAAATGTGTGAAATTGGGAGTGCCAAGAAAGCAAAGACTTCTTCCCTCTCTACCAAAATAGAACATTGCTATTCCTCCTGTCCTATCTGCTTCCCATCCCACTCAGCACATATTTTGAGCCAAATCTTCAAATGGTGTAAATCAACATATCACCATTGAAGTATAAGAAGTCACAGTAATTTACACCAGCAGAAAAAAAAAATACCTGGCTGTGATCTCGGGAGATGGATAGATAAATAGATATACACTCAGCGGAGAGCACACATGCGTATGCACATGAACATACACTCAAGGGTGATGGAGCCAGAAGACGAATGGGAAAACCATTAACAAATTAAAAGCACCTTCCAAGAAACAGTCAAGGGAACTCGCTTTCACTGCTGCATCAAAAAGCTGCCTATCTTCTCCCCATACTGTATGTTTACTTCCGTTTTGGTCCAGACAGCAGGTCTGCATGTGAAATTAAATTGATAATCAATGAGAGCTGACCCGCCTAATTAATTTGCTGCAGAAAGCAAGCAGTTAAGGGACATGATGTCTAGGCTAGAGGAGGACTGTGAAAGTTTACCATGTGCATACACATGCAAGCTCCATACCAGCATTTACAAGTTGCATTTTTGACATGTTGGAACCATCATAGGGTGACGGGGGGATTGCTGAAGCTACATTAGTTCCAGTGGATATGGAAATTGTGCCATTGGCAGTTTGAAGTGAAAGAGATGAAGGACAGGGAGACAAAAAGTGGCATGAAGTTGAAGTCAGGGAGGGGGTTAGGAGGTAATCTCTTTCCTGCTCTATTTATTATGCTGCTTGGCCACTAAGCAATTTCTTGGGGTGCTGAAGAAAGTGGCTGAGGGAGGAAGAAGAGAAGGGCAAGGATGGCAGCAGCCCTGCCTTCATCCTTATGTATGTGTCTCTTTGGACCCACTAGATTTACTGCAGGATTATGTTACTCCTGTGGAGACAGAGCCCTGGAACAGAGCATGCTAACAGGATTAGGGCTTCAGGATTTAGACAGAGAAGCATGAAGGAGAAAAGTAGGGGAGATTATTTTCCGTGTCAGATAGGGAAGGCATAAAATGGGGCATGTTTGATGGTGGGAGGATTCTGGCTCAAGTGGAGGGTGGATAGTTCTGGATTTATTAAATCCAGGAACAAGGAGTTAAAAGAAAAATGATACTTGGCAACCCTTAACAAAGCACAGCGTCTGGGCAAGGCACAGTGTGCTGGGCTGAGCTTGCCAGCTCCGTGTCTTTGAGAGGCTCCACTCAGATTTGAGAGTCATCAGGGACATGAGGAGTGGTACTATGTTAGCCTGCAAAGGAGATATCAGGCCCAGAAATACAAAGCTGCAGCCTTGCTAGGAAAACCAGGGCTGTAATTTTCCCCAGGTACTGCACCAAGGGTGAATGCGTAAGGCTGCCTTTGGCAAAGCCTGATGTCTTTGTCCTGCCTCTAAAAGCAGCAAAAGCAGGCCGGAACCTGGATATTTCTGGGCAAATCCTCTGCACCATGATGTCTCTGCACAGAAACACTTGTGGCCCTCTGGCTCACTGCACCAGCTTTTCCTGAGTTTCCAGAAAAAAAAACCACAGGACTGAAAGCTTTTCTCTCCTTTCTCAGGTGAATAAATACAGGAGACCTGATTAAGAACTGAAAAGACAGAGGAATACTCCTAAGGGAAGGCACAAGGGTCTCCAAAGAGTCATCCTCAATATTCACTGCCAGCACCAAAAACCTCTGATGTCCCCAGCTCCAATGTACAGCTGAGATACTGCTCTTTGCAGCTACCGCCTGAAATGCCACCCAGGAAAGTTACCTAATAACAAGCACAAAACCATCAAAATGAGTAAGAAATGAAAAATGCACATCAGCTGGATCTTGCTGCCATTTCTTGTCCATTGACTTCTACGGATTCTGAAAACAAATGTTTCCATTGAATTTTACACACAGAGCAATGGAGGAAGTGAGAGCAGCATTCATCATGGTCCCAACCCACTCCAAATCCTGAAATCCATCCCATCCCCAGTCCCTTGCCACACTATATGATTCCCATGAGCTCATCTCCACAGTTACTAAGATGGAGTGGCTCAGACCACATGGGAGCTGGAACCAGAGGTGCTACAAAGAAGGAATTGGATCAGAATGGATGAGAACTTGGTTATCTGATGAAATCCTCATAGTTGAGTCTGTCCAAAGAAAATGGGCAAAAAAAAAAAGGTTGATCCTGCCAGGTGAAGAAAATGGCCAAAAACAAAAGGTCAAACGCTGCCAGGTGCTCTTTTCCTTCCTTGGGTTCAAGAAGAGTTGTTGTTTTCTAAAGACATTTGCAAACCATTAGATAAGATCTCGGAATGCACACCGTGGCTGCCAGGAAGATAACCTCCAGGCCATCAGCCTGGCCCCAGGTCACAGGAGGTGGAGGAAGGGAGGCAACAGGGAGGACAAGAGCCAGACCAGCTTTTCTGCAGCAGGGTTGGTTGGGCCCTGTCCCCTGGTCGGGGAACGCTGAGGAATAGTAAGGGGTAAGTATGGAATGGCTCGTGGTGGTGGTGGTGGCCACTCTCCTCCCTGTCTCGACTCTTGGGGACACACAGGAAGACAGCGCAGCACCTCTGGCCAGGTCCCTGGGTTAGCCTCCCACTCTGGTCCCATGCCTGAGGGAAAGACAGAGCACCACCCCCTGGACAGGGGGATGTTGGGGCCAGGCTTTGTGGGGAGTGGGCTGCCATGAAGCAGGAAAGCCTGGCAGGGACGCGGTGGGAAGGGGAGGGAGTAAGTGTGAACCTTCACGCCTGCCGGCTGCCTTCCCACTGCCTCCCCATCCCAGAAACACAGCAGTGCTCAGCACGGAAACAGCCCAGCCAGCCCTGTCTGCTGCAAGCACATATTAATCACATTTTCCGCTGCTCTATCCTGCCTTTCCCGTTTCCCTTGCTGCTGAGTGCCAGCAGCTGGGGACTCAAAGGTGAGCCATCACATTTGGCAGGGAAACACCCTGGCCCCACTGTCATCTGAAACACTGGAGGGAGGGGAAGCAGGGGGCAAACGAGAGGTGGTGGGCGCTTCCGATCCCCTGCAGGGAGCATCATCCCCACCCCTCCTGCACTCTCTGGTTTTCTCTTGCATTAGCTCTGCGATGAAGATGTGAATGTTAGCTGACCCACCTATACAAGGCAGAGTATTGCTTTTGGCCCACAAAGCTGGCAGAAATTCAGAGCAGTGTTTGGTACACCCCATATGCCTCTGCGTGCATGTGCATATGAATGTATGTATGTGCAGATATATGTATGTGCACATATGTATGTGTCTATATATATATGTATGTATCTGCATGTATATAGAGAGTCCCTGTCTGTCCACACCTTCCCCTCCCTCCCTGCTCCTCATGGCACCAAATCAAGCTGCGGCAGGCTTGACGAATCTCTGGCATGGTTTGCTCCAGCGCTGCAGCCTGTGCAGAGCTCTGCACTGATGCAGGGGGAGAGCTGCACCCTGAACACAGACACCTGGGAGCTTGCTTAGCACAGGAACAGCGGGATTTATGTGGGACCAGAGTCCCCTGGCACCAGGTCTGTGAGCAAGTGGCCTTGCCCTGGCCCCACTGTGCTCAGCAGCTGGCAGCCAGTTGTTTGGTGGGGCAGGAAAGCAGTCACCTGGATGCAATGGGTAGGCGAGCCACCAAAAAGCAATTATTTATCCTCCAGCATTGGGAAGTGTTTGCTAAATTAAGGCCAGAATGTGGGAACGAATAGTGACTGGAATAGAGGAGTAAAAAAGAAGAGGTTTGATTTTTCCACTTTTTTAATGAAAAGAGAAAACGGAGTAGAAAAAAGCTGACAGAAATCAAGGGCCAAGTCCCAAAATGGTGGCAATTCAAGTGGTTGTAAGATTGATTTGGATCAGCCAGGCTTTAGGGTCTTGCTGGAGCAATGTAAATTGGCTTAGCAGCACTGAAACCAGCCATGCTGTCCTGCTCCACCCTGGCTGAGGATACAGTGCCCAACGCCCAGGACTGCAAGGATGGGATATTTATTCTCCTCTGCAACTAAAACCACCCTCCAGGCCAGATTCCTGCTCCAGTTAAGACTTGAAAAGGTCACTTTATTGCCAGTGGTTATTTGAAACACTGGGCTGTGTATATAGCTCATCTCTCTGCCCAGCATGATGAGCATCTCCTGCCTGACTCAGCTTTCAGAAAAGGTCCCAGTGAGACCCCAAACTCACCTGGGGTGAGGAGAGATGGCCCTGGTTCACAGAAAAGTCTGCTGTGGCCAGTGGGTCCCTAGGAGAGCACAGAGGCTCCACACCACTACATGGGCACTGTGTTAGGACTATACATGAGCTCTGACATGAGCTACTGTCCTGGAGACAGCCCACCCGAGATCTGGGGGAGCCCAGCTGAGGACTCCACTGTGTGGTGCTGGGCTGCCCTGTGCCTCCATTTCCCTACTTTTAAAATAGAACTAACACTCTCTCACTGGCACATGAGGAGCTAAAATACTCCAAATATTGCAGGTATGAGACCCTGACAGGGACCTCTGCACTGAGAGGACTCATTCTGGGAAGCAGAGCGAATTTGAACCTAAGACACACTTGTGGGGAAGGGGAAATCACACAGCCCGGAAGGGAAGGAAATGTCTGGATGAATCCTGGACAAAGCAGGCTACTGCATTTCATGCTAGCAGTGCCCCTGCCAGCAAAGGGAAGGGACAGCTAATTTAATAGAAATGCTGAGCAATCGAAAATTACTGGGACATGTGTGTGGGGGGAGGTGTGTAGGAACCCAGCCACAGAGTTCACACAGATACGCTATGGCACATCAGCAAGGAGGACCTGAACACAGCAGCAGTGCTGATGGGTGCCACAGCGCTTTCTTGAGGCACCCTTAACCAGGGAACAACCACATGACCAAAACAATTGAGAGAGAAAAACCAGCCCAGCACCATGGCTACCTTAACCCTCCACCCCATACACCAAACTTCCCATGCAGGCCACTCCAAGTTTATCTTTCCTGGCCACACACCAGCACCCCTATGGTGTGAAATGGATGAACATCCATATTTACCCTCCCTCCTCCTTGCTCCCACCTCTGTGGGTGTCCCAGGAACACAGAAAGAGCATGCACAGCTTCCAGGGCTCAATGTACCCTTGCTAACCATGCCTGCTTAGCGCACATCCCACAGCTCTGGCAGCCTGAATTGTTTCTCATTATTTATTGCTCATTTTATTCTCTGGGATGGTGCAATTGCCTCTTAGGATTTGTGCCCTTTCATTTCCAGGCCTCAGTAACTTCTGAACTACAGTTTCATGTGGTTTTGCGATTGTTAACCCAGCATGCAGACGGGTCTATGACCATAAAAGCTCAATGAATCTTATATGGCAAAACACAGGCTGCAAAAACATTTTCTCCTTCATTTGCAGTCAAAGAACATACTATCACCACCATGAAAGATGCAGCAGCAGCCAGGTTTTCCAAGGAATAGTGTTTCCTCATTGCTGTTCAGAGGAGAAAGGACTGTTTCTGCTCAGAGCATCATCAGTCTTTTAGCCTCATCAGAAAAAGGGTCCCTCATGGATCAAACCCTCCACGCCTGCAAAATCTCAGTTCTCTTTGCTCTTATTGACTGCAAGACTCACCAAGGTGCAGGCAGAAGAGACAAGAAGGACATTACCTTGTGGTTTTTCCCGTGCCGATACATCATCCAGTCCTCCCCATTGGTGCTGACCTCCAGCTTGTAGGTACGGACGTAGTAGCCCTTCTGGGTTTCTCTTGAGATGGCACCCTGTGTGGCAATGGCTGTGAGCACAGTCAGGAAGTGGAGGTCCACCTTTCCAGGGGAAAAAGGGACAAGAAAGAGAGTGGTGACCACCTGAGAGTCCAGAGTGGCTAATTAGTTCCTCTCTCTGTCTCTGAAAAATAAAAAGGTGTAAATTCAGCCTGTCTCACTCTATCTGTGGGTGCACAGTTCAACAGCCACGACCCTTCCCAGGCCTGACTTCAGCAGGATAGAACCCTGGGACAAGAGTAGCTAAGGATCTTGATGTCTGTTTATATGGGACCATTACAAAGCCTTCTTCCTGCCTCAGACCAAGCAATAGGATCTGCACAGAAGCGCACGTCCGTTAAAGCAGGACAGAGACTGACTTTTTCCATGTAGAACAAAAGCATGATATCCAATTAGCAAGTGCTGCAGCTCTTGGTTTTCCCTTGCTGTTTTTTTTTTTTTTTGTTTTGTTTTACAACATGGGTTGAGAAAGGTCAGCAGAGCTGGCTTAGTAGCCCTGCCATGAATGAAGAATGAGACGTCTGCTAGAGGCAATGACATTCACCACCTCCTGCTCATAGTGCCCTTTAGCAAGCAGTGTCTCCCGGCGGTGTGACACAGCCAGAAGCTGCGTGCGGACACACTGTGGCTCTAACCAGCTCCCAGGGAAAGCCTTTGCTCTGTCAGCCCCCCACCTGACATCAGCCCGCTCATGCTCCCTGCATCACTGATGAGATAAATATTATTCTAGTTGTTTTTCTATGCACCCTCTGGAGACTTTGGTCCTCAGGCCAGTGGCGGAGTCAGTGGCCCTTGTAAGTGGCAGAGGTCTCTCAGTCTCTGTCAGTCTGATGGAAAGTCCATCAAGGTTTGGGCAGAAAGGAGGGGGTGGGAGAGAGACAGCGGCTGGAGTCAGTCCTTATGCAGGCAAGCTAATGGGAGAGCCAGCCTGCCGCATTTCACTGAGGCACTGCAGCTCCCCTGCTGCTTGCTCCCCATGAGCCACAGAGGCAATAAAAAATTCAACAAGCCTTATGGTCAAGGGTCAGTTTAACAGCGTGACATTCCATTTGGTGGGGGAAGAGGAGAGAGGGCTGGAAAGGTACCTGGAGGTACTCTTTGTTGCTGTCTACATTGGGGGTCCAGCCGTTGTCATCGCTGTTGAGCCGGCTCTGCTGAGGGGTCCATCGCCCATCTGAGTAGGTGGAGGAGGCACTGATCTGCATGTTGGAGATCCTGCCAGACTCCATCCCCAGAGGCACATTGCACTGAAAGTCTAGAGCAGGCACACACATACACAGAGATTGGTTTACCGAGTCAGTACTTCATCCCCAAGTGAAAGGCAGCCCTAAACTAATCTCTCCAGCCAACCCTGAGCAAAGCTGTCTCTCTGGAAAGATGAACAGATCTGCACCATCTTGCAGGTTGTGTGTGTTCACAGACGGTGCTGAAAAATTATAGGTAGGGCAGCTTTGTGTTTGCATGGCCCTCTGAACACTAGTACAGTCTGGATCTTTCCCCCTTTCTCTGTCTTCTTCACCTTTGCTCAGTTTTGACGCAATTCTGTCCCTTCCCTCCCTCCACCTCCAAGATGTTCCGAGCACCCTTGCCACCAAGATCCATCTTCATAAAGTCTGTAGGTGAAATCTAAGCACTGACAAGGCAAGGAATACAGACAGACACATTAGGAGAGTGCTTACTGTTGCCAGCAGGAACATGGGGAATGGGCAGCTCTAAAGGTTTTGTGTGCATGTGAGAGCAGGGATGCACATGTGTATCTGTCTGTGTGTATCTGCATGCACCGTATGTGGTATCAGGCCCATAGAGATTAACCAGACAAATTTATGAAAGACGCTGCTATGCTTTTCTTTGAATCTCCTCACTTCTAAGGCTTTAAAAGTCACAATTAGCTCAGTTTTATGGCACATCTCACCTATTTTATGGCAGCTGTCCTGTAAAAACAATAGCAAAGAAAACAGTGATAGAAAATACTGCATGGATCCAAGCATGCTGTAAACCAATGGGGCTCCACCAAACTGCCCGTGTTTTTAATGTGGCCAGGTCAATCTTGGGTGGAAATGATGGGCCAAGTTAGGATGTCAGTGCTATTATTAAAGTTTCAATTTACACCACCATAAATGAAAACAGGCCTGGCAGTTTAACAAAGGCTCTTGTGCTTGATTTCTCAAGCTTTGCGTTCAACATCTTATTTTCAAATCCAGAACAGAAAAGGGATTAAAGAAGAGATCAACTTAGTGTGGCAAGAGGTAATGGTGAAAAGCTCGTGCTTGTCTCTGACTCTCACAGCAGAATATCCCTTACTCAGTCACAGAGTAAGAGGTTGTAACCCTTCTGCCCTGGTGCTGCATAATCCCTACTCTACCCTGCTCTCTGTCACAGGCTTTCAGTGGCAGGTCAGGGACTTCCTCTCTTTCTCTGGGACTGAGAGGTGTCCTGAAGGCTTCTTCTGTTGTATCAGAGGTTCACTGTGAACAGAGGTCAAGAACAGTAGCTCTGAGGCAAAAATACCATGGGAAAACAAATGGAACCTTTCCTTGCCTGCAAGTGTTATCACAAAGAATGAAAATGCTCTTCATTCTCAAAATACACAACTTACTTCCTCACTCCATATCAATTTACCTCCCTTATTAAGGGTTATAAAACAAAATTGGGCTTGAAATTCTTAAAGCTTTAAGCAGTCTTTAATTACCCAGCCAAGAAATTCCAATTTGTGGTTTGGGACTGTGAATTTCTGGGAAACTAGAGAGAGAGAGAGCGAACATATTTTCCCCCATGCTTTAATGAATCTGGTACACATGCTGGGCTGAAGTCTTCCCCTAAATCCTTTGGGCTGAGCACATAAATGAAGGATTCTAACCCAAAAGGTATTGGGAAGACTTCACAAGCAAGTGAAAAGTCAACAAAAGGTCAGAAAGTGAAATTCTTACTGAAATCCTACTTCTATCAGAAATAGAGAACAGACCTTAGTGAAACTGTTGTCTACACTCCTGGAGGAGAACCAGCCCCTGGACACACTTCTGCCTGCTTCACTCTTGCATATGCCAAATGAAAGACAGGAAACACAGGGGACACAACTGAGTCACACACACACATTTCCAACTTACTTTCTGGGACTTCCTGGTGGATCAAGTAGTACTGAGCAGAGAAACCATCCTTGGCCACTGCCAGGTCAGTGTGGAAGGTGAGAGAGAGGACGCCGGTGGCTGAGCGGATGTCCGACGGCATCTTAGTGCCACAGTACCTGCCTATCAAGGGGCCCACTGCAAAAGAAAGAGCAGCCAAGGTAATGCCTGCTTTCCCACTGGCCTCCTGGGCCACCAGCACATTGCTGATCAGGATAAAAAGATAGGCTTCGGGGATGGGCTACTTTTTATATCCATTGGCCTGGTGCCATGCAGTGCAGAAATATCCACTGCAGCAGGCATTGCTCTGCAGTTGCTGGGAAATGCTCCAGAATGCTCTGTTTCTCACTTTTGCTATAAGGTAGGGAGGTCCTCCCATCATTGCATGAACCCGCTGCCCTTCCCTGAGGGAGAACTGCTGGTGTTTGGAGTGTCCCATGGGCTTTTCAGATCAGTGGTTACAACAGAGCAGTAGTTTGTGGTTTAATGAATGCAGCCTTCTGTAGGCACACTGTCCCCAACCGGACCATGGAGTGCCCTGATGGCAGGTTGCAGGCTGCAGCCACCTTTGAAGTCAGGCACCCTTGGTGCTCAGACACAGACTGGAGCTTTGTGAGACACCAGAAAGGGCCAAGGAAAGCAGTGCAGCACCCCGTGGCTTACCCTGAGGAATGCCATCCCAGATGTCTAGCCAGTCATACTTGCAGTCTCCTTCCCCTGACTGCAGTGGGTCATGCTCAAGGTCAAAAAGCAGAAAGTGGAGGAGGATTTCTGTCTTTGGCTTGGCTATGATGGTGAAGACGCAGTCCAGGTTGTGTGGATACTTGTCAGGGAAACCCGGGGACTCAATAGTGCCGTTGGAGGCAGTGAAGTTTCTGGAGCAGTCCTCAGAGCCTGTAGCAGCAGGAAAAATGCAGAGCCTTAGCAACGATGAAGCTTAATGTCCAAAACTTGACACTGTGGAAGCCCCATTCTGAGTTTAGTAGGGTTGTGTATTCACTTCTGGAAATGTCCTGGAGCTCAAGAGCTGTGGGAATTACTGCAAGAAGTGAGAAGTTGATTTTCAAAGCTTTCCACAGGTGGAGAGACAAGGTCCATGAGGTCACTGTAGTGGACAACACGGTTCAAAATCCCTTAGACAGCTTTGCAGACATAATCTGTATACCACTGCTGATCCTCCTGACAATTACCTCAAAACCAGGACTAGAAAAGCAAATTGCTGTAATTTGGCAGGCCAGCATCCTGCCACATCCCTGTCCCTCACACTGGTGGTGGTGGACAGGCAGGCCACACTAAGTTGGCCTGTCTTCCCCAGCTGGCCCTTTCCACTCTAATCCATCCCCCAAACATTGACCTGGCAGATGAGTGTGCTGCTCCAGAGCTTGCAGAGAGCTGGCTGGCAAGGAGGGAGCTGCCATCCACAGTACTCATGACACAGCTGCTACCTGCAGCCGTGCAGGCAAGGCACCACTGCAGCCCCAGGTCTGATGGAGGAGCCCCGTTTGGAGAAGGAGCTGCCTGGGATGGGGCAGAGAGGAGTAATGGGATGTATACTTTTTGGAAAGGCTGTTCCCATGGGCCAGTCTCCTGCAAACTCCAGCCTTCCAGCACAGATATCTGTGCCTCAGTTTCCTCTTGAGAAAATCCGGAAGCACAAATATTTACACAGTGAAAGGGCCTGTGGGAAGGTGCCAGTGTCTCCACTGTTTGCTGCAAACCCTTGGGAAGTGCACAGTTAGCCTGCAGCCCTCACCCCAGAGACCTACACAAGGGAGAGAGGCCAGCTCCAGCATACGTTTCCACTACGTGGCCACATTAAGAGTGGGGATGACAGAGGCCATGGCAGGGGGGTCTCTGCTGCGAGCAGGAACAGAGCCCTCTTTTTCAAAGAATGAGCCGTCCACACCAGAAATGCAAGTTATTTCTATCCTTAAGGGAGACCTTTTCGTGGTGAGGAGGACAGACAATGTTGTCTCTTATTTATTGCTGACCTCAGCACTGGCCTCAGCTGCAGCTCGGTGCCCCCTCTCATACAGCCAAGGTGCCTCGGGTGGTTGGGGAAAGGGGAATTTGTGTCGTATTCATACCATGCTGTCTTTGAAACCCTTGCCAGGACAATAGGCAACAGAAATCTGCAGCCTGGAGCTAGCAGAGGAGAAAGGGGGTGTTAGAGAGGCTGCTGGCCACTGCTGCAACCCGGCACTAGCATTTGCAAAGGTTTCTGATTCACTTTTACTGGGACACTCCTTCTCCTCTACAAACCCATCTGTTCCGGCTCTTGCAGGCAGCACGAGCCTTCCTAGGACTAATAGGAGACTTGTTATTCAATTCAACATTAACCTACAGTCAGGCCAGCAGTCCGCAGTAATAGCAGGATCTTGCACTGCATTATGCAGTGCCTGGCTGGAGAGCTACTCAGGAGAGGCTCTTAATTGACTACCTAATGAAGCAGCCAGCTTTTCTGGTGTGAACCTGTGGGGTAAAATGCAGAAGCAAAAAAAAAAAAAGGCCAAACACAAATCACAGCATGATGCCATGAACGGGGATAAGGGTGTACTTAGTTCCAAACAACCTGAAAGACAAACAGATAAATAGTGAAAATAACACAAGCTCTGAAGGCTAAACAAAGGCTAAACCCAGAGCCAGGGACTGTCCTCTAGAGACAGGCAAGATGTAACTATGCCACCACGTTAGACAACAGTTACCTCATGTGGAGCTCTTATCACATTTGGCATCTTTGTCTACATTTTGGCTAATAGCAGCAAACACAATGATCAGCTTTTTATAAGGAAGTAGCAGATAATCAACGGGAGTCATGCTGGCTTCAGCAGCACAGGCCAGCCTGAGAGGCGACTTTGATGCCCAGCGCCGGAGAGCTCAGGCCAGCCCTGCCAAACTGACTCACAAAGGGAGCAGCAGGGAGGCTGGACCAGCCAGGGCAGGGCTCTTGTCAGCCCACAGACTGCTGAGTGATACCCATCAGGGGATTCAAAGACTGGTATGTGGTTGTTTGTATGCAGATTGCTCCTCTCTCACACTGTGATAGGGGAAATTTAGCACAAGGTGGGGAAATAAATGCTTCATTGAAAGGAGTTGGCTTTTTAGGTCTCCTTTAAGACAGGAGTCTGCAGCTACTGCTGCCTTTACTGATGTGGACAATGACAATCTGATGACCTTTAAAGACGGTGACACCCTTGCTGGTTACCCTGACAGCTCAGATGGAAACTTGGCCCATGCCTGCCTTCCTGCCAACAAAAGACAGGGTTTCCTTGTACTGCAGGAGCCCTGCAGCCAGCGCTGCCACTGCCCTCCAGAGCCCTCTCTGGAGCCCTGGCAGGGAATGGGGCTGGGCAGATGTGGGCTGGGAGTGCTCCTGGATCATGGGCTCATCCAGACTCCTGTGCCAAAACCTGCCTTGCCAGGCTGGATTTCGTGGGCTGTGGCTGTAAGAGAATGTGGCTGTATCTGGAGAGGATGGCTGCTTGCAGGGGTGGGGGTGGCAAAAGGAGCCCCAGCACCACTTCAGACCTGAGGGCAGTACTGCAGAGACTTAACTCGAGGGACACAAACTCAGCTCCAGCCTCCATCCAATATCTGCTCTCTTTCAGATCAGACTCCTCTCCCTCCCTTCCCTCCTTCCCTCCCTCGTGACAACTCCTTTCCTCATAAATTTGGTCCCTTATTGACTCCCAACCAGACCAACAGGGTTCCTGCCCACCATCTCTTCCCACAGCATGGCTGGGCCACCTCAGCCAGCTGGACCACCCCACACTGCCTCGTGCCCAGTCAGGGCATGCACCCAGTGAGGTCAGGCACAACCCAGCACAGCCTGCTGGGCTTACAGGAGTGTGAGCAGGGAAAGAGAGGCACGGGGGGCTGAGGTAGGTCTTCCCACCTGTATTCTTTGCCATCATCAGTGATGGCAACTGGCCTTAGCAAACCCCAATATCTGGCTAAATTACTAAACTTTCAGGACTAATCTACATCCTAATCATAAACAGTGGTGGTGAGCTGGCTGCACAACAGCTGAACGGGCAAATTATGCAGTCCAGGCAACCACCAGCAACAGCACTTCCCTCATCCATCTGAACCTTCACACTGTCCTGTCCTCATTGATTCACAATGAATTTAGAGAGTCTCATTCTCTTGCAGCAAATTCTCCACATTCACATCTACCTATGGCCAGGTTGTGGGCTGTCTGTGCACCTCTGCCTGCTGCACAGCTGGCCCAGGGCCCCTGGGCACTGCTGCCTGTGCTCCCCATCTTTTCTTTAGAGAGGCTGGATAAGCAACTCTGTTGTATTCCTTTTTGGTTCTTCCCATGGCACAGACATTTTTTTTTTTTTTTTGGTGCTGGATGCAATGACTGAAAGCCACGTGTGTTGTCTTCCAACACATCACCAAAGGAATGTAGGCACAGGGCAGGTGCCCAAGTGCCCACGCAAAACCCTCTCCTGTTCCCTAAGCATGCAGGCACACCTCTCTCACATGCACACAGAGTAGGGGCTATTTTTTCAAGCCTCTTTATTCTCAGGCACAAAATTCTGGCAAATATTTAGACAGAAACACTATCAAAAGGGCTTTGAGCAGATTTTTCTTTCCTCAATAATAGTTCAGTATTAAACAGAATTATGAACAGTTCCTCGTATATCAGCCTGGAAGGGTGCTGCCTCAGACAGCATTGCTGACAGCAATGACTTGAAAACTAGAGCTCCGCAGTTACAAACCCCACATCCATGGAGAGAAAACACAGCATCACTGATCAACCCTGAATCACAACTCCACAGGAGGGGGAGCTCCATGCACTTCTAACAGAGGGACAATTCCCTTTTAGCCCTAACAAGCTTCGCACATACCAGGGAGTAAAGGTGTGTGTTTCCAGTCTTTGAATACAATAGAGCATTTAAAGAGGAACCCTGCTTTAATTGCCACACTGTGATCCAAAAATGCACTCTCATGTGGCACTAACATCTTTACCTTCTTGCAGATGTGATGCACAGTCTTGCTTAAATTAAAAAAAAAAAAAGTCCTTTATTTCTGGAAAATATGCTAGAAATCACATTGAAAAAGTGGTCAAAGGCATCTCCAGATCAAGATAATTGTGTCAAACAGCCTGGGAGACAGACACTGACTCAGACACTCACCTGTCTTGTAGATCTCATAGCGCAGAGAGAAGCCGGCACCTTGCCGTGCGTAGTCTGAGGTGAACTTGATATAGAGAGAGGGGCCAGAAGAGATGATGGTAGGAGGTGCAATGTTCCCACAGTGCTTGCCCAGCAGGTCTGCCGCTTCGCTGTCCCCGTCGCGGATCTCGATGTAGTCATACCTGCGGAGGCAGGTGAAATGGCAGGGAAACCATCTGTCAGGGAGATGCTTCAGGATGCCAGGCACAAACAAAAACCACTCTAGGTATCTGCATATTTCACAGAATGTCTTCCAGACAGGTACCTGTGACTCTCTTATTCACACCACACCACAGACCCCAGAACACTTTTTCTCTTTGGTCTGACTACATTTAGGTCCTTTTCTCTACTGCCATTCACATCTTTAATTTACTGCACATACATTCACCTTCACAGCCACCAAGCAAAATTTAGGACACATTTTATCTCTATTTCCACAAAACTCCCTTGGTGAGGGAGAAGCTCAGATGTGACTCTCCTGGGGCTGCTCTCCTCCCCTGACCTCTCTTCTGAAGTGCCATTGTGCTGTTTAGCAGAGCTCAGTTTATTCCAGTATCTATGTGGGATTTGGCCAAGCACATACCAAGCGTGAGACTGTCAATGTTCAATCCATGTGAGCAGGAGCTATTTTGTGCACTGACAACATATTGGTCCTTTAGCAAGCATGGCAAGAACACTCACTTAGCACTTGGACATTAATATTAGTCCTCTTCTATTAAGTGCTAATGAAGATTTTCTGTGGATGAGGTTTTGTGTAAGAGCTGGGTACCCAGACTCGCTATTGCTGTATACCCTGTAACTGCACCCTGTCTTTGCTAAACCCTACCTGAAGATGTTCCACCTGCCACAGGCCTTGGAGTCTGACTGGTTGGGGGAAGGAATGTGTAGGGTTAGAAGAATTGCCTCCTGATGCAGAGACAAAAGCTTGTTGCAAAGCTTGGCTGGAAGGGGAAACCACCACAGCTCCCCTTAATATTTTCTAGGCCATGAGTAGGCAAGGTAGTAGTATCAGGCTCTGCGTGCTGTGAAGAAACAAACAGCTTTTACGTGTACATCTTGTTCTTCAGCTGCTTTCTAACACCCACGTTCTCCCACCCCTCTCCTCTCTGGCCAGCATGCTGCTATTTACAGAAACTGACCATCTCTCTAGGACTGTTTATTTGCTTTGTATCAACCTGTTTGAACAACAAGCTACAGCTCTCCTCACGGGGCCAGGGAAGAAAAAAGCATTTCCAGGCTGCCAGGAATCTGCCTTTCTTCTTTGTCACAAGATCTTCTGTTTGGGAATGGAGAGTTGAAAGGAGAAGTAGCTTGCTGGATATAGAATGATCCTCATGTGACTCATTCCCGTTCTGCAAAGCACATATCGGCGAGCAACAACCTCAAAACAAACTTACAGGGACTTAGTGTGCTCCTCCACAAAGAAAGATGGCCCAGACGGCTTTGGTTTCACTCCTTTCTGGGACTAAATCAGGCTGAGAGCCAGAAGCAAAATGCCTGCAGATAAAATCCTGTCTACGCTGGACCGAGCACTCAACTAGCTGCAATCACCCAGCCTTTAACTTCATTACTGACTCAATTGGCTTGGCCAAGGTGAAATCCAAGCAGTCTTGAGAACTAGCACTCGAAGAGGAAGAGCATTTGGCTTAGCTGGTGTGTGGACACACAGCAATGCAAATTAAGATCTCTCCCCCTGCTCTCTCCTCAGCTCTGCCTAGCCCCTATCACCTTGTGACCCCTTATTACCCTGACACCAGTCAGCAGCACCCTGTGTGACCCCACTAATGTCCATCATGTGTGGCTTCATCCTACCATCTCTCTAGGGAGAAGGAACAGAGAAGGCAGTGTTAGTGCTTCTTCTAAGTAGAATTTTTTCCTCCTTGTTTGTCTATTTGTTTAAAGTAGTACTGAGCAAACAGTGGGGACATTTTGTTCTCTAAATAACTACTTGCTTTCAGCGTGCTTGCAGCCCTTCCACATCTGAAGTGCACATCTGTGCTGCAGAACTACTGGCTACTAGTGAAATTGTGGGTATGTGGCAAAAAATTAATTTGGCAAAAACATGAATGTTGGCAAAACACAGTTAATGGAGTGGACTGTAAAAGCTGCCATTTCCATGCGCAGGCAGAGGTTAGGTGCATCCCAGGGAATCACATCTGTTTGTGTCCTTGTAGGGTTGTACCTCGCCAGCACAGTGCATGGCTTCAGCTACTTGACTGCAATGATCACAGCTTCTGCCGTAGCTAGCACACCAAATATCCTAGTGCTGTTCACACAGCTCCTCAAGACATCCAGTTCTGTGGGAGCCCTGGAATTTCAGAAGCAAGTTCTGGACCAGAAATTTGTCTGGGTGACAGACTTCCAATAATACATACAATAGGGGATATTGCAATCTGCTCATGGTCAATCCACAAATGGAAAATTAAAAGAATGAATCTAGTAAGTAAATCATCAGGAAATATTTGCCTTTTTAAATTAAGCCCTATCTGGCTTCATTCAAGCATCTAACTTAGCTTTCTCATACTGGAGCTAATCCTTAATAAATCAAATGTTAAAAACAACTGAAAAAAAGCCCTTAAGAGAAGGTCAGGAAAACATCTTTTGCCAAATGTAAAATTAATATAAATGTGTAAGAGTTTTCTTCCCTAGTTAAAAAATCTTGGCCCAAGTCCTCTGCTCTGCATGAGGCAAACCCTTTTCTTTGGGTCATATAAACAGAATGTGAATTGGGGAAGTATTACACTTGGGAGATAGCACCTGCCAAGATGAGCAGGACCCCCTACTTCCTCTCCATCACAGCAATTGAGCTTTAGCCTTTCAAAATGAAACACCAAAGACATCCAATCAAAACTGTTGAACTTCCAAACTTCATCAAGAATGGCAGCTAAGCCCCACCGCAGATTCTTTTAGAACCATGCGCTTCAGTCATGTCCGTGCCTTGGCCCTCAAACAAGCAAACTGATAACCCCCATTCTCCTCATTCTGGGTCACTGGACATGTTACAATCCAGTTTGGCCAAATCTTTGCTCCTGTCAAGCTTAAGGATGGTTTCTAGACTTTCTTCTTCCCTTATGAAAAACAAGAAGAAAAATTGGAAGGAAGAAAACCCAACCATGCTTTCTACTCTAACCATTTCATTTTCAGATAACAACTACCTTTATGCTACAATGGTGTTCAAATTGTCTCATACAGTGCCCAGCAATTTGCATTTCACTCATATAACCAAATCCATTGTTTCAGTCAACATGCACCAACATTCTTGTGGGCTGACCTCTCTGGCATTACCTCCACTGGGAAAGCTGCCATCTCCAAGCACATTTCATGGCCACTTCTCCCCTCCTAGACATTGCTCCAACAAGCCAAGCATAGACTTGTGAGGGCAGAGTGCAATCTCTGTAACCCACAACTATAACCAATTGATTAACCAACTGTTCTTTTGCAGGGAAGGTGACCACAGCTGGCTGCTCCAATGGCACAATGGCAAGACATTCTGAGCTGCCACTTGAGTGAAAAGGCCAGTGAGTTGGTTTGAAACCACCTCAAACAGCTTTTCACCAGGGAGTTTTGAGGCTGGGAGGCAATGCTGAAGTGCCTTTAACTGCCCAGACAATGGAGGCTGAGAAAGAAGGGAAATACAAGGCTTAGATGCTCTTCTTGAAGTTGTTTAACAGAATTAAATGAAAAATGTACAATGCTTACAAATATTGCTGCATTTTAATTACATATTTTTTAGTAGAACGTGTTTTGCTGATGTTAAGAGAGTTTTTATAAACTAATTATAAAGCACTTCTACAGCCTGTATTATTTATGCTTGTCTGCTTGCTTTTTCCTCCCGTCAACCTCTCTGTTTCCCAGGCTTTTCTTTCTATTTTTCCTAAGTCGCTTTCTGCTGGCTCCCCAAATGAGGTGCAATAATGGCAAACAAGCCCCAGCTGCAGTGATTATGAGAAGACCTCCAGCTTTTTAGTCCTCCTCTATTGTGAAATAACTAATCTGCTCCCTGACCATTGAGCTGTGCTCCATGATCCCCTGGAGCCAGGACAGATCTCCCAGGTGCCCACCCAGGCACTGCTGAACTCCAGAAGTGCTATGACCTGTGTGGGGAGCAGCACCAGAAAGCCTGTGGCATTCATTCCTCTGGGTGCTGCTCTCCAGAGGGACACTCAGCACCAACAATTTAGTGACCCATACTGCTGAATGCAAAACCAGCAACCCCGTTAACCTTCATCCCCAAGAGATGCTGAGTCCTTCCCCCCTGAAACATGCTTCAAGGGCATTACAGAGATGTCAGCTGAGGATGGGGAGAAACATGAATAACAAATTATTTATATGTTCACAGCTGTATCATTAAGTCCTCTGAATACATAAACTTGTGCAAGCCTTGCTTCAAAGCCTAAGGAGGACTGGCCAAGCTCTGACCTAGCTGGCAGCTTTCTCTGTCTCTCTCTAGAGCTGTAATTTGAAGTAGGTGAGGACTTGCACTCAGCAAAGCCCAGTTCCCAGTGCTTGCCAGGACTGGAGAGAGAGAGGCAAGGCTCTAACCTGAACTTCCCCAATGTTTAATTTGGAGCTAGTATTTATAGGCGTTTCCATGGGGCTCATGACTGCAGCTGGCAAACAGTAATGATGGGATTCTCACGAGACCCTGGGAGGTAGGAAGGCAGAGAGGAGCAGTGTCTGCCCCAAGGTCACACAGGAAGTTTGCAGCATAGCTGAGAATAGAAGCCAGTCTTGACTGGAGAGATTATATATTGGAGAAATCGGGCCTAGATAGACAGGGAGACAAATAGGTGCAGACTGCATGCCAACAACCCTAAATTTGGGAATGCCCAGAGCTGACCTGAGCTTTCAAGACCTCTGATCTGCTTGAACCATATGTCACTGTGTCTTGAATGCATCTACTCAGGAGAGGAGGAGAAACTGCAATTCTAGTGAATTTTGGCAGGTGTTAATATTCTGCAAGTAGCTGGGGGAAGGCCTGTGCTTAGCCACAGTGGTAGCTAGTAAATGCAATTGTTGCCCCTTTGAAAAGGTGGTGGGAGGTTTATTTCTCAGAAATTGTTATAAAAAGCATAAGGTTTTTTGAACATCCTCTAAGAACAGGCAATTTTTAAAAATTAAATAGCAGTGGTAGTACAGAGATAGTTAAGAAATGGTGAACCAGCATCTCTGTGCTTGTTGTGCAATCAAGAGGTGGCTAGAATTAATGTCCATTACATGCTAGCTGGCTTAGTCAATTTTTCTGTGTCACCACTCATCTTCATGCTCTTTTGTATGCCACCTTCCAACCAAATCCTTATTTCATGGGTGGTTACATTGCGAAAGACAAAAAAAACTTTTCCGTGATGTTTACACAATCTTGAGCAACTGCAGGACGTACCCTTCAAAGGTTAAATTGTTCCAGAAGCTATTGAGGACTTTTAAATGATTTTTTTTTTTACAGCCATGATAGCAGAGGCGAGCACCACTGTTGTCTGATGAAACAAGAGCAATGAAGTTTGATCTTAGCTTCCAGCCCTTAATCAGAGTAATTAATTATAAATACAGCAGATGAATTGGATTCTCCTTTGACTTGAACTGGTTTTACACATGTGTAATTCACCGTTTTCAGGGTAATCACTCCTAATTTATCCTGGTGTGAGAAGAGAATCAGTCCTCATAGACACAGGCCCCGATACGGATTTGTGCACAGAACTAAAAAGGCTGTACCATATCTAGGTTTAGCCAACTAAGCGTCCTCTGCTCTCAGTGGAAGCAGATTTCTCACACAGCTTGGGATGGGACTAATTGTTCTTCTGCACTGACAACAGAAGTACTTCAAATCACTCTTACTGACTAGACCTGGGCTTTGGGTGTCTGAACAATGCAGAGATGAATCTGATCTCAGTCTGAACCTTTTTGGGGCCATTTTTGCCTATGCTGAGGCAAAAGATGCTCACAGAGCTTGCCCTTGTTTTGCCCTTATGGAAATAACTGACTCTGGCAAAACCAGAGAGAAATGGGCTATAATTGCTCTGAATCTGAAGGGATTTCACTGGATTTGAGTGACTAATATGATAAAAATCCAATGGCAGCAGGGGGAGAGCTAGGCTGGTGTGGGGGGAGTGGGGGGGCGATGGCACAGGCAAAAATGCTTAGGATTTCTCGGAAGTTTGTTTTAAATTTGTTGTATCCAATTACGTCTTGTGTAATCACAGTATTGTGGGGGTTTGTAATCATTCTACTGTGCTTTGGATTATTTTCTTATCTCCTCAAAAAATCTGACCAGGATTTCTGAGAAATGAAAAAAATCCAGTTATCCAGTTAAAGGGAAAGAAAAAAAAAATTAAAGAAAAGGAAAAAGGAAAAGAAAAAGAAAGAAGGAGATAAAATAACCCTATCAGATTGGAAATCTTCTTCAAAAATGCCTTGAAGACAAAAAATGGAAACTATAAAGAGCCTCTGTTTCTACTCTTTGGGTTGTTGTTTTCTCCCCCTTATAAGCACTGTTGGTGGGAAGAGGCTTTCAGCAGTTACTGCTAACTCATGTAGGGTGGGGCGGGAAGGTAGCCAAAATACTTCGTGCAAAGGGAGGAATAAAACATAACTGCAAAGTGCTCCTGAGGCAAGTTCTGATTCAGGAGGGAATTTCAGCTCCTAGCATGCTGCTGCCCTCCCCTGAGACGGGAGAGCAAAGGCTTCCCCGCGCTTTGCCGTTCATCCCCAGGCTGCCTGCCTCGAGCTGTGTTGCCAGATCGCTGCAGAAAGGCGCCTTGGAGTGGAGAAGTGCTCTCATCTGGGGCATGTCTGCAAAACCGACCGTTATATAAGAAAAGAGATGTGCTAATGTGCACTTCGGGGGTTTTCTGCAGGCTGTTGTTCAGGAGTTACACACGGCTGTTTAATTTTATTTCTGTCTCCAAAACCATCTCTATAAATTCCTCACTCTTCCATTTTTAGCTACAGGGGTCTTTTGTTGCAAGATGTCTGTGGTGTTCATTGGTGGGGGGAGAATTCAGGAATAAAATATATAAAGCATGTTCAGAATAAGCCCCCTTCCCATGGCATTCTGCCTTCTGTTGCTGCTCTAAGGGAACTGAAACAACATACAACCCTTTCATACCCCAAAAAACAGGACACTTGAGAAAATGCATTTGCACTTTTCTCCTTCTGCTACAATCCATCTGTGGAAAAAATTAGACTTTGGTTTCTATGTCATTTTACTGTCACCACTCACAGGCACTTGATCACTAACAGAAAGAAAAAAATAAATATAATAAAAGATAACAACCACAAAAGGAAAATTTACTGCCAAAAAGCAGCAGAGCAGGCAAAAGGCAAGGGCAAATGCTCACTTTGATCTCTGCAGTGGGGGGACAGAGTTCCCTTTTCTGATGGGATCCACTGCCTGACAGCCCAGGCAATAGATGGAGACAAGCTTAGGTCAGGCTGTCCAAGTTCTAGGGTGCTGATGAGGATTAGGGAACGCTCACACGGCCTGATGTGCCAGCCCTATTCCCAGAGGAGTGAGTGATGTCCCATCACACCTTGCTGGTGCAATGTCAGTCATGGCCTTAGACACAACACGCAGTGAAAAGCAAAAGGAAAGAGTAAAAACTGGGATCAGATGGGGATCAGAGCTTGGTAGCTGGGCTTTCCACTATCACTCATTTGCACTGGCTTCTTTTCAGCACAAAACTGAAATAAACACCTCGTTAAGCACCAATTGTATAAAGGAGGTTGTAAGAACAGAGCCCTGACCAGCCCACCCTTACCCTCCTGGCTGTCTACATCCCTCATTAATGATGGATGGTCACCCTGGGACTGGCCCACCATAGGATGACTTTCTGACCCTGCATTTTCTCAGACACAGCCTGTTCACAGCCCAGATCCTGCCTTAGCTGAGGCACAAGTGAGTAAAGCTTTGCTGCCAAGACTGGCCTGCAGCCTCCACTATTTGGGCATTCCCACAATTTCGCTTTGCCAGCTTGTAGTAAGAGCTATTTCTGGGGCAAACAGTGCACCAAACCTGCCTGATCCCTCCTTGCTTACTGCATAGCACAGCACCACCTACCCCCTTCTCTCCTCCAAATGTGGGCACTTGCAGCTCAGTAGACATCTGAACCAAACGGTGCCAAGTCTGAGCACAGTCAATGCCTGAGCGAGGGCGAGTGCTGTGCCATGCACATGCCACACCTTGCTGTGCACTGGCAGCAGCAGTGACCTCTCGCATGGCTCTCTTTGACAGCATTGACTATCTGGGGGTGTGGGAGGAATTAGCTGCTGTCAGGGCTGGTTGGTACCCGTGAGGCGAGCTCAGCCCAGCCCAGGACAGCAGGTCAGAGAGACAGCCACACCAAGATAGAAGAGGGAGACAGAAAAGGGAATGGGATGCAGCATGAGGCTGGTAGGCACTTTTTCTCCTTAATGTGCTCTAGGAACAGGGGGATGGTACTCTCCCCATTTCTCCCACAAACAAGGACCCTGCCACTGCTTTGTTCAGAAAGATTTTCTTTCAAGCAACCCTTTGTGTCACCCTCCCGTTCAGCCATGGCAGTGTGTCTGCTTTGTCCTACCAGCTCAGCCATGGAGTGTTTACAAGCCTCCCTCACCCTTCCAGGCTGTGGTTCAGCTCCATTGACACCGAAGGCAACAGACTCCTCTCTCGGCGTGTGATGAATCAATTACTTCCTCTGACACTCTATTACTATAGCCCTTACATCTCCAGATTGCAGATGAAAGGACAGGCTGAGAAGGGGGACAGGGAAGGGGAGAGGTCTCCTGAGGTCTCCTTCAATTGAGTTGTTGGATATCTGAAGAAATCCCCATCTGCCATATTTAAAGACAGAGAGATGTTTTGCTCTTGAACGGCAGAAAAATCAGAGGGTTTTCACAAAAGAAAACCTAAGAAAATCAAATGGGTCAAAAAACTTCAACAAGATGCAGTGAACATAGATCAATGGTGAGTCAGTCCCCTCTGCTGATGGAGATCCCAGACCTTGTTCCTGCCCATGATTAACAGCCAAACATCGGTATTACCAGAGACAGTCATTACACCTTCCTTCTCACTGCAAAATAACAATGTAAATGAAACCTCATACCAACACTCACAGAAGAGGAAGGAAGCTGTGCACAGCCTCAAACTCTCGTGCTGCCGGTGGGGGGGGGGGGGCCTTTCTCCTTGTTGGACATCCATCAACAACCCCAGCTCTGAGGTTTCCCTGGAGGTTTCTAACACGTGGAGCACTTCCCATGCAAACACCCTGCACGCAGCATGTCCTCAGCAGGCACGGGGCTGAGAACAGGGTCTCTCTCACCACCAGTGGATGAGTACTGCCTATCATCTCAGGAAAGCAGAACTCCACCTCAAAAGATTCCTCACATGTGTCTTCCGTACTGCTACAAGAAGGTGGGGGCAGCCACATAACGCGAGCAGCCACCCTGCTAGTTTCTGTGCCATTTGTAACAGAACGAAGTCTTTGGCAGAGGATTTCTGCTGTCAGACCCCACTGCTTCAGGCTCTGCTTCTAGGAATTCATTAAACAATAATATCTCCATGTCTGACCCAGTGTTACTTCAAAACCACACCATACTACTGTACCGTGATTGCTCTCTGAGGCTGGATGTAGATCTCAAGAATTCCTTAGGATTAGCACTGGGGTGGGGTGAGAAACCAACAGAAAAACCCTAGGTTATTCACTCTTTCTAATGATTTACTTAAATCTACTGATTTACTCACTAAGCCAGCCTAAGGAAGGCTTTCTATGGTGTGTTTGAACTGATGTATCAAAGACAGTTGCTTAAAACATTCTAGCTGTGATTAGTGGACCATGACTACTATTAACTTATAAGGAATTCCAGGATCACCAGACTGTGGCTTGCAACATATTATTATGTTGCCATTCAATGGTGGTGTGCAGCCGCTTGATTTAAAGGAAACTGAGATCTTGCCTCAGACTAAAACCTAACCTCCCCCACTTCCTTCAAATATGTTCTATGCTGAGTTCTGGCCAAAAGCAACCACACTTTTCTTCTGTTTTTCAGTCTGCTCTTTGCAGTCTGTTCTTTTTATTTTGCATTCATATTTAATTGCAGAATTCACACCCAGCCAGAAAAGACTGAGAATGAACTGGTCGTCTTCTGCTGCACTCTGACCTGCTCCTGTGTGATGCTGCTGCTCAGCAGCCTTTGGAGGGGAGTGTGCTTTGCACTGTTGCTATCTGGACTGGGTCTTATGTCTGCAGATGCCCAGATCTTCTTTTCTTTATAACACAGGGAATTTTAAGTGATTCACCAAGGCAGGAACAGTAAATCAATAGCAGGGAAGGGGAAGAACACATATCTCAACTCTCAGAACTGATATTTGGTGGGGAGTCTGCCAGTCCCCCGTTACAGCCTGACAATAGAGATTATGTCCATTATAAAGGCTGCAAGCAGCTAAGTCAAACAGTTGCTCATTAAAAGTGCCTGTGTAAATCAAGGTAAAATCTCACTTTTTTTACTCTCCTTTACATCTAGTCCTTAACAAAAAATGGATAATTTTGTAAACATCATTCTAGCACTCCCCTTACAGTCACTAAGCCTTCTAACTCCTGCATCCAGACAACAAACCCATGATGTAGAAGAGCATTGCTAAGCCCACTGTACAACACAAAAAAAGTGACCAAGACTCATAGTCCCACAGACACTTATTTAGGTTCCTGAGACCTGTTTGGGATGAGCCTCTGTGAAGGGTGTCACATCATGGGCTGGAGCACTATTGCAAAGATAATCAAGGGCCTCAGGCTCTGCTGAAAGCAGGAGCACCTCAACACTGTGGTTATCAGGCATCCCAGTGGTATTGCTCTACCTTATCCTATGGCATCTACACTGAGCAAGGTCTGCAAAGATGCAAAGGATTTAGAGCTGGAGTGTAGCTTTTAGTGTTTGCTCAAAAAAGGCACATGTTTCTGACACCTTTATCTGAATTCTGAACCCACTTAATCAGGACTCACCACAGCCAGCCCTGTGCTTGCTCCCTCTCCAGATGCTGTGGGGTCCTCTTCCTTCCCTTGCTGGACAGAGAGGCTGACTAAGAAGTGAGTACACCACCACCACTACCAGTTCCTCCTCAACAGCAGGAAGGAGGGGGAGAGGTCTCTGTCTCTAATCCTATTGTTCCCAGTGTCACCAGCTGGCCCTCAATTTGTCATCATGCCAACAGGAAACAAGGTGCAAAACGAGATCTGACTCCTATGCACCGGATGTCAGTGAGCTGGCAGGTCATAGGAGACCCCACAAGAGTGTATTTGGGGCCACTACCTTCTGTGGAGCCTGGACTGGGCCTGTCCCTCCAGGGAAAGGCTCTGGGGCATAAAGAGGCACAGCCACAGATCAAACAGAGATGGGAAGCAGAGAAGAAGGATGTGAACAACCTCGAGCTGTTAACTCATGTGGCTGGTCTCACTGTTGCAGCTAACCCATTCACTGACATTCCATTTCGGAAAATGACCCGGGCTTGATGGGAATTATGAACCATATAGTGGATGCTGGATGGAGTTAGAAAACAGTAAAAGCTCATTTGAAGACAAGTTGAGCTGCAGTGTCATGTTACCCAGACTGAATTATTTCCTGTACGTTAGAAATGTTGCTTCTGGCTACCCATGCCACAAACGTATGAGCAAGCAAATGCCTTCCATAACATCTCATCTTTGACTTCCCCTCACTGCTTGACTCCCCCAGTGCTTCAGAAGATGCAGCCACTTCCCCTCGCATCCTAGCGAAGAGCCCCTCCAACCCCTGGCATCCCCTAGTGCTCCAAATGTATTTTTCTTTTCTAAGCATTTTGCCAATCACAAGATGAACTGCATTGTTTCTAAAATGTTTACTAATAAGCTAATTATGCATACCTTTCAAAGCTTTTACTAATTAGCTGTCCATGATTGCTGCCTTATCTACTCTTAACCTTCACTGATGGAAGGATGGCTTCTTGCAATATTATGCTCTTGTTTGAAGGAGATGGCAAGAGAGGCAGGCTGAATGTTGCAGCCCCCAGCTGCCTGGCTGGCTGTGGGCTCTGGGTCTGGATGCAGCTCTCGCTGCCGCCTCAGCTCAAAGGAATTTGAGCCAGTGTGTGTGGCTCTCTAGGAAGAATGCAGAGCTGTTTTGTTCCAGTGCCCAGCTTTTTGGATGCTCAGGAGATGGCCATGCTGCCATAAGAGGCCTTCACTGGCTGTCCCAGCTGCATGTTTCACCCTTTGTGCTGTGACATGGGAACACCAGCATGTTGCTGCTGCTGTCTCCTGGTCAGCAGTGCTCTGTGAGAGGGGCACAAGGAGTGTGCAGTCTGCTCAGCCAAATCTTGGTTCCCTCTGCCCTTCGGGCTGGGAGCAGACGTGTCTCCTCCTGCCCTGCCTGCCAGTATCCAGCACACATCAGGATGCTGTGCTTGATTCAACTCTCTTGGCACCATTACAGCACTTATGAGGTCACAGTCACCACTGCATAAATTTCCTCATGATAGTGGCTCCATTTTATTTTTTTTGGAGTCTTCTGGGCTTGACAGAGGGACCCAAAGTCGGAAGGAAGAGCCTGACTGCAGCTTCATTTCCAATTTGCTATCTCCAGCCTATTTTGGGAGTCCCCAGCCCCTGTCACAAATGCAAGAAACCTTTGCTTACATTTGGCATGTGCCACCAGAGGGGGCTGCGAGCCACGGCAGCGGACCCCCAACTCCTTCCCGGGCAGGGATCCCACCGACTGCAAACCAGTTGCAGCATGTGTTGGAAATGGCTGCAGAAAAATCCACTGGGTATGGTTTGACTACCAGTCGGCCTTTTAAAAACACTGTTCCTCTGGAGCAGATGTTCTGACTCAGCTGGAAGGTCTTCTGCTGGCACAGGAAGCATGAGCATGTCCACTGCAGCCTGAAGGGAGTGTGCCTCTGCTGTGTGTGCACCACCCAGCATAATCCTCTGGTAGCATCAGCTGAGTGTGGCTGGGGGTGGCAGAGTCGGTAGCCAAACACAGGAGGGAGATTTTAGTGATCCAAAGAGAAGACCAGCAGTGGAAGGGTGGCACAAACAGAAAAGGTGGTTGGTCATAAATGCAATGACTTACGCATAGCTGAGGTTTTGGATTTTCCAAGCGAGCAGACAGAACAGCGAAATGACAATTAAGAAGGGGTGGACAACTCAGTGACTGCAAAAGCCGGGGGATAGTTGGCCCTGTTGCCCACCTATTGCAAATGGTTCAGGTCACACCTAGGATCCCAAATAAACCCTGGCATGCACAAAACTACCCAGCATTCCCCATACCACACAGAAGTGGAAACACTTCACCACAGCAGCAGCCTGCTCTTTTCCACTGGATGCCACTTTCCTGTTCATTGAACAGATATCAATGACATGGGGTGCAGTACCTGAGCTACAGCTGCACTCTCAGCACCGAGGGGAGCAAACAGCCAGGCACTAGCACGATCATTTCCGAATAGTTTGGCAGATCTTTTAGCAGAGCACCAAACTTCCCTTTTGGCTCTGTCATTACTGCTGTGGCCCCACAGCTGCAGGACAGCATGGACAATGGCCCGGGGCCCATACTCCCTGTCACAGCATGCCCACCCTCCCTGCCACAGGGATCCCTGCTGGTGCACAACAGCAGGAGGAGGCCAATCTTCTTAACCTACATGCTCCCAAAGCAAGACACTTCCTCGGAGCACAGATACAGCACTCAGAAAGAGAGGTTCTGGGGCTTTAACTACATCAAATTACTCCTTTCATGATGGTGGTGATAAAGTGCAGCTTCTTCTTAATGCAGCTGGACACAGCTGAAAAATAAAAGCCCAGATGTGTCTGCAGAAAACAATAACAACAAGCAGCACTGAGCAGCCACCTCTGGCTGCCACCTTGGGCGTCCATCCCTGGCTGATGCTTCCACCCTCCAGGCTCCCAAAAATATTCTCTGCAGCCAGCTCTTGCTCTGCCATCTAGGCAACACCAGGTTTGTAGGCCTCTTCTGGCCAGCTGCTGGCCAAGGGGAAATCACTGACCTTTCCTCAGAGGTCCCCAGGGTGCCAGGCACAGTACAAAACACAGGAGGAAATATCTCCTGTCTCAAAGGGAAATTTAAAGCAGATACAAGGAAGGCCAGAAGGGACACAGTAAAACTAAAAAGACTTTTGGAGGCATTTTTGTAGGCTTTTGAATGGGTTTTAGGAATGTAAATGTTATGCTTTATGAGGGAGAAACTTTAGCCTAATAAGGTAAAATGAAATGCTGAAAGAAGAAGCAACAGACAAAGAGGTTATGGTGTTTACCTCTGGCAGCTGGAAGCACAGGCTGGCCCCACTGTTGCTCCAATAACTGCCAGGTAGCAACACCAGAGCAGGGGACCTTATCTGCCCAGAGATTAGGGCCTCCATGGAGTCTATCTGCCTGTCACCTTGATGTGAATGTGCTCTATATTAATGATGAGATGTCAAAAGGAAGGCTCTGCCCTGAGACTGTGTCTTTGATGCTGATCTCCTGTTCTGTTAAGGTTCACACCTGAAGATACCATGAGGTCTTTGCTTCTTCATAAAAACCCTGTGACACTTAGATATCTGAGATTTATCACTAGATGGTTACCTATTACGAATGTATTGTAATGTAATGTAAGTATTAATGCTCAAGACTTACACAGTGCCCATATTTGCCTCCTTCTGGTCACTC
This sequence comes from Acrocephalus scirpaceus scirpaceus, assembly GCA_910950805.1. NCBI lineage: Eukaryota > Metazoa > Chordata > Aves > Passeriformes > Sylviidae > Acrocephalus > Acrocephalus scirpaceus. The sequence goes on from OU383779.1 coordinate 45,317,065, forward strand.
ACTTAAAAAAATCTCACTCCTATCTATTTCTTTCAGGCCATGTTTATCGTGCACTGTTTTCATTGTTCTGTTATGCTTCCTATCAAGCACTGTCCATGCAGCTCTTTCAAACCCACTCCTATTCAGTGCTGTCTTGAGGGAGCAGGCACCCTAAGTCAGCTTGGCTCTCCGCTGTGGCCAGCAGAAGCTCAATTGCACAGTGGATAAATCATGTTTCACTTAAAGAAGGTTTCCCTTGTGCGCTTACATGCAGAAAGGGAAATGGTGAGACCACACAGCAGCCACTCAGAAGATTGCCACAGTAAAGCAGAAAGCAGCAAAGGGATAACCAACACCCCCAGTGCTCAGGTGGTCCTACTGCACACACCACCTGCAGCTTGGGACCAGACAACACTGTCTCACAGGCAGCAAAACATGGCAAAAGTTGCACAAGAGCTAAAACTGACATCTTCCTACAAGTGGAGGAAAAGCCTGGTGCCCATAGAGACTTCTGGCTCTCAAACCAATCTGATTTTGCTTGCCTGAGACCTTGAAGAGACAGAAGCTGGGCTCTCTCCTGCTCAGTTTGATCCCTGCCCTGCACACAACACTGTCCTGGCCAACACAAATGGCATACTCTTCAGACTGCAGATATGGGCCTATACAGCTTTTATTACTGTGAATATGGAGCAACTGCATTAGCTATGAAGAGACTGTGCAGTTCAGCCTATGCAGGCAACAATAAAATCTGATAGCAACTATCACTCTCACATCCACTGCAAGGCCTTGTTGTGTTCATCTATGCCCACATTAAGCCTTTTTGTATCTTCTCCCTTTATACACAGGCCTGATCCTGCAAAGCGCCAAACATTTTGCACACACAGTGACTTCGGGGAGAGTTCATGGTGTTCAAAGCCTTATTAGCCCAGGCTTTATCTGTAGGGGGTGACAAGATCCCCAATGACATCAATCAGCACACCTTCATTAGAGTTAGAGGAGCTATGCTGATTTATGATAGCTAAGGATCCAGCTCTGCACTTCATAACCTTCAGTACATCATCAAACCCATGCTGAATTCTTTGTTCTCCACAGGACTGATTCTGCAGTCCCATAAATGCTTCTCTTGCTCCTTTGTCCTTTTTTACAAACAGAATTTCCCTCTTCATATGCAACCCCCTTTTAATCAACAGGACCAGTGTATCCAGCAGGACTGCTATGTCAGGCCTGTTTTAGGAGACCCCAAGCTCCTTCACACTCAAGCATCCCTGTAGCTGGCTGTGGATTCCAGATGAAACCCACAGGTTTATATGTCTGCTGAGACCATGTTATTAACTCAGCCTTTTATGGCACCCTTTGATGCCATTAATTATTCTTCACTAGTTAAGTGTTTTTCCCAGGCATCTAGTTCCTGGATTCTTTCTTAGAAGAAAAAGGGGGAAAAAGCAAACAAAACCACCCTTCCCCCCCGTTTACCAAGCATAGCAGAAAAAGTACTATGGGAAGTCAGATCCAGCCCAAACAGCTCAAGCCAGCATGCCTCCAGCCCCACACAGCCCAAATATGTGTCTGCAGCCACAGGGCTCTCTGCCTTACCTCTGCCTAGTTACACATCAGGAAATTGCTCTGCTCTCCCAGCATGGTTTAAAAGAACAGCAAGGCTACCTCAACACAGAAAAACAAGTGGCCTTTTAACCAAAGTCAGGCTCAGGTTGGAAGCCAGTTAGATCTTGCTCTCAAGCAGTATCAGGCCAAGCAAAGAACTACAGGTTCATTGCAGAGTAGGCTCATCCTGTGTGTCCAAAGCAGCATCTTACAACCCCACAGGCAACACTTGCTCCTTAAAGGCAAGGAGATGCAGCAGTGTGGGGGCTCAAGGTGATGCTTGAAATGAAGTGGAAGGAAGTACAAGACCCATACCACTAGGCAAAAGCAGGAAGAGGAGGTAACTATGTATTAGAGAGGAAGAAGAAGGCTCTTACTTGCAGTCATGTTTTTCAATTTCGAAGTGAGGGTTGAAGTTGAGGATAATCTTCTGGTTGGATTCAGGGGCATAGATGACCCATTCACAGTTCTGGTGGGAGGGGTAGTCATTGGGGTACCCTGGTGAGGTGATGTACCCGGCATCCTTGGAGTTCAGGCGACCCCCGCATGGCTGAGCTGCAGAGACACAGAAGGGAACAAGGCATTGAAACATTCTGGGCATCAGGTGTGCACAGCAGGTCTCCCTGGGCCTCTGATAGGGCTGGTCTGATAAAGACCATTCTCCAGGCCATTGACATCCCTTTGGTACTCTAATATTGACATTAATCTCTGGGCAAGGAGAATTATTCTGCAGAACAAACATACTCCTTTCCCCTCCACCTCCTGCCACACTTACATACCACATTTCACACAGACCAGAAGAGAGAAATGAATGCTCTTGCCAAGGCAATTACAGAGCCATAAAGTAAGAGACAGATTGATATCAGATCATCTGGAGCTGCCTCATTTTATCCCTTCTTTTGCCTCCTTTGCAAGCTGCTCTGTGTCAGTCTCCCACAGCTGTCTCAGGAGACACCAGCATTTGGATACTACAAATTCAATCCAGCTGCAGGAAGGCAGAAAGCTGTGCTGTTTCCAGGGAAGGAAACTGAGGCACGTCATGGTTGCTGGTGAGCCCAGGCCCACCCACACTGTGTAACAGAGCTAAGGAGAGCACCCATCCTTCCTGGCCCCATGAAAACCCTTCTCTGTTTGCTGTACTCTTCCTCCCCAACCTGCCTGCCCCAGCAAATACATCTCAGCAGACTTGCAAGCTAACCCATCCACTGGAGCTGCAGACACAGATAATCAGCAGTGGTGGTTTTGTGGGACTAGCCCACAAATGGCTGGCAATGGCTGCGTGGTAAGCAGAGGAAGCTCTCTCAGCTTTGGGCTAGAACAGGCCCTAGAGGGTGATTTCATAATCAAAAAAACATTTAATCTCATGAATGCTGCAAATCAAATTTAATATTGCATTACTTGCTGGGAGGAAAATCTGCATCATGAGGTCACTTGATAATGCACTACAAATCCCAAAATCCTTTCTACAGGGGCCCCCATTGTGTGTCCTGCTTCCCCTACTCCCCTGCCACCCCCTTGTATCAGCACCCAGGCCCACAGGCTGCAACAGCTGCCCCCAGAAGACAGCATTGCCTCTTCATATCCATCAAAACACACAAAATCCACCAAAATGGGCAAAACCCACCCAAACCCTGAGTCCCTCCATAGGGCAGGCTGGCAGGCATACGGGCTGACCCCATATGCCTGGTCCCACACTGTGGGAAGTCCTCCTCCCTGACAATAAGCAGTGGGATGCAATGTGGGATGCAAACCCTTTTGGAGTGTCCCCAGTGTCAGGTTATCCCCCCAGCCCTGAGGACCCTGGACACGCAGGAGGGAGCGAGTGAGTTTTCCCAAGGCCCATGTGTGCATGCCCTGAGATGGAAGCTGCAGCACATCACACACCCCCAAGGGAGCCAAGGCACAGAGAAGCATCACCCTTGAATATAGGAGAGTAACCACACATCCCAGCAGCTCCATGAGCAAAGGGTTTGTTCCAAAGGGTTCCCCACTGCCTTGGTCCTGAGGGAGGTTCCTCTCCTTCCACAGCAGCACTCACTGCAAAGCCCCAGGACCACCAGGAGAAGCAGAGCAGTGCAGATTGTATGGCCTCAGCCCCATGCTGTGGGTCTGGCTTTGTTCCCCTGCCATAGGGTTTGCCAGGTCCCAGGGGTGTCCCCTGCCAGGCAGTCACAAGTCCACCAGCTCTCGGTAGGGACATCCCTGCTGCGTTCAAACTGCCCTCTTGCCAGAGCCAAGGCGAGCTGCAGGAGTCAGGCAGGACCCCTCAGCAGTAATGCCTCCTGGGAAAAAAACTTTGAATAAACAACCTGCTGCCTGCATGCTGCCTGCAGAAAATGCACGTGTCCTGTGCAAAAACAAGGGCAACAGGAGGGCCCTTCATGGGCCAGTGAGGCTTCCTTTGCCACAAAAATACACTCAGTTTCCCCCCATGTTTTTCATGCCCTCTAACACATTCTTCAAAATAACTTTCTTCGCACACACCCAAAGGCAGATCTGCAGTCTTCCCTTTTTTTTTTTTTTAAATAACCCTGTAAGCATCCTGAAAAATACGAGGGGAAAAAAACGCAGCACTGCCATGAAGAGCTAAGAATACCAAAAAACATCTGGTTTTGTTCCACAGGAGAGATTGCTCAACACGCAAACATTTACAAACCTACATTCTTGCACAAATATCTTCTCTCAGGAAGGCATATTTGCCTACACATGTGTTTATGTGGGTTTGGAGGGAGGGAGAGAAAGAGACATTCACGTGGAAAGAAGAAATTCATGGACTTGTTGACATCAATGTACAAATAGACGTGTAATTCACACTTCACTCCATGTACGCACTTTCACACCTTCTCATAAAAATTCACACCTCGTTTGCACACATGTCCACCCCCTCCAGCAAAGAAAAATATTCAAGCTGCAGATTATTTTTCTTGGAAAGGGCAAAGTCTCAAAACAATGAAAATACAGTCAATCATTCCACACCTCGTGATTCCCTCCCCGTCTCTCCAGCTTTCACACACATGCTACCCGCTAGGTTGATACCACCAACATCACCCACCGCTCAGAAGCTGCTAGCCCCTTACTCATGGTGGATACTGTGAACACCCTGTGAGCCCTTGCAATTCAACCACTTGGAGGGGAACTGTTATGTGAACAGAGGTGTCAGCCTCCAGCTTGCTCCAGCTCTTCCCCAACAAATGAACTCAGGAGCAGAAACACAATCCTGCCCTGACCTTGAAACTTCTCCCTTGCCCTGCAAGGCCATTGCAGTTCAGTGGGACTGAGCTAAGGAAAACCCTAGGCTTCATCCTAATTTCAGGTCATTTTGGTGCCCAGATTAGACTGTTGATGCCAGTGAGGACAGCCTGAGTGAGAGGGGCTGGAGCCCAGCTCTCCTTGGCTGAGGTCTCTCCAGCAAAACAGGACAAGCAGGTGAACTCCCCAAGTAAACAAGAGCACCAGCCACATCTCTCAGGTGTTCAGATATCACCAGGAAAATGTCACCATCTTCCTGGAGCAATGAAACTCTCTCACCTGCAGGAAAGCTTATCTGTGTCTCTAAGAGGAACATATTTTGTCCTCTCATTCATTCCTGCTCAAGAAGGTCCACAGAAATGAAGGGGGCTACTTCAGCACAGCATTGCCTTGCCCACGTGGTGGGCAACAGCATACTAGGAACCCAAGGCTTCTTAGAGTTATTTGAAGAGGCAAAACTAATATCTCTGTAATTGTTCTGTTGGGCTTTTTCTCTTTTGACTCACAGGTATCTAGCAGGTGAACACCTGCAATGAGAACAAATGCCCACTGATGGGCAAAGGGTTTGACTCCGCAGTCATGCCAACCACTGTCTTTCTGTATAAAATATGGCCTGCTTTGTATACAGTAGAGGCTCAAGCTTCTATGTAAATGGATTCTTACAAACTGATGCATTGCATCCATGCAAAAGATTAAAAAAAAAAGAAAAAGTTAGTGGCATGGCTACTGCTCAGTCTGTATGCATTGGAAGCAAGACGTGTTCCATAGCTAATGGGCTTTGGCAGCTTTTGCCAGCCCTGAATTCACTTAATAAAATTAAAATTAAATTCTGAAGTACAAGCCAAGTCTGCCAGGTGCTTGGGACATCCCAATGCTCAGTAAGCAAAATGCAGGCATTGAAAGCAAACTGCTGGGGCCCCTGCCAGTCCACATGGTAGAGGGGCCAGTGGAGTGCTGTGCCAACAACAGGGCCACAGGAGAGCAGCAGGACTCCTCAAGGGAGGCTAGGGAGGTCAATACTCCCTGGCAGTGTTGGAATAGACTATGGTCAGGTTGGGAAGTCTGCAGACCTTCCTTTTCATTAAGGTTCACCAAAACATAAATTATCCCTGCAACCTCTTCCATGTAGAGCCACCCCAATAGGGGAACTACACCAGAGGATGACAACCGAGCCACAGGGATGGGAAACGATGACCTGGAAAACATCATGAGGCGCAAAATCCTGCAAATGCTGCCTTGTACAGTGCACAGCTCCAAAGTTTCCCATGGAGATGGGTATCAGTAGCTGAGCTCCTCACCCTTTACAAGAGGCAGACACCTCTTTCTCTACCCTGACCTGCTGGAGACACCCAGGTTGACAAAGTCTCCTCCTACCTCCCTCAGGCCACAACAAGCAATCATCACTCAGAGGACCCAAAAGCCAGGCCCCAGGAACCTTCACCCGCACTTGGGGTTTTTCAGCGCTGCAGCTCATCAGGCACATGCTGAAACCTTAGGCTGGGAGCAGGGCATTCTCCTACTTGAATTTCCTGCTGATTAAACCCCTCTGGATTTCCCTCACCCCAGGAGAGCAGGGCTCACTGTTATTGTTGGACCTTCCACACAGAAACTAAAGCCAACTCTGCCTGTAACAAAAATAATCATCACCAGAGAGGCCCGTTTCACAACAAACATACGTACTACAGCCTCTCAGAGCTTGTAGTGTCCGGCACAAAACTACCACATGTTTTGATCTGCTGAGCTCGATTTACTGTTGGGATATTATTCCGGGTTGCACACAAAAATTAGGGGGTTCTGGATGCTTAGAAGCAGCAGCAGCATCACTGCCTGTGCTGCTTGAAAAGAGCAGCCTTTGGGGACAGCAAAGGAACAAGGGAGAGGGGTGTGGGCGTTCCACAGCAGGCAGATGCACTGCCTAGCCTTGTCGCTTTTCTTCCTGGCATGAGGTCCTCCAGCCCAACTTCACACTCTCATTCAACCACTGCAGAAGATTTCCATGTCCCAGGATTCACCACTGGGCAGAGGAGATTTGCCCTGCCAGCCCTCTGAGGGCACAGCAAAATACAGGTGCTGGCATTCGTGACCCACTTCTCTCAGAGCTGCTGAACTTGGCTTGAGCCCTTGTGCAGGAAAACCCACGTTTCAGTTCTGTTAGTCACACAGCTCTTCAAAGATCTGAGTTTTTCAAGGACCATGTGTGTCCAAGCACTTTGCCAAACCATGGTAGGGAGGAGACAAACAGATCTCTTCTGCCAAGGATTCATTACCATTAAGGCTCATCCTGCCTCATTCCCTGAGCTCTGACCCTGGCTGGGCACGGCTGATGTGGCAGGAGCTCTCACCCCAAACCACTCGGCACAACTTTCGCAGGAGGCAGGAACACAAATGAACTCTCAGACTTAAATCAGACAGTTTAACCATTGGCCAAGGAGAGAGACATAGTGCAGAGGAAGCTAACAAGATTAGATGCTTTATCCCCAGTAGCATAGATCATTTTAGCAGAAGTGTGTTTGCTTTGGATTGCAAGATAAAGCTTCAAAGGCTTCCTGAACAAATTAATGGACAAACACACCCAAACAACACAAGGCTCTTACATGCACATTTCATTCCAGAGTGCTACCCACATCCACATCTTGAGATTTCACACAATCAGGGAGAGTCTCCTGAACATTTCATTGAGGACTTTTACCAGTTTAACTAAAATTTCATTTAAAAGTAGAGACACAGCGAAGTAGAATTTAAAGACTGCTTTTGTGATTTGAACTAGGATTTTGTTCAATTCAAAGTGTCTCAAGTCTGTCATGAGACAGGCTCATAAAACACTGTCTGGGCTTAAGCAAGAAAGGAACACACCAATCCATCAGTTGAGGAATGCAGCCATTTGACTGCTTCCTAAGGCAACTGGGAAGGGATGCAATATATTCATTTTATAGCACTGGACAGCAGTGAAAGGGGAACACTGAAAAGCTCAGCAAATGGAACATTTTAGCTGTGAGCCTTTGCAAAAAGAGATCATTTCAAATTATTTTTAAATTAGAAGGGAATGTTGGAGGGAGCAAGAGAGAGAAGGAGATTCAGAGACTTCTGATACCTGCACTTTTTTCCACCATGTTAATCCACAAAAGAATTAAGTAGAAACCTTGAAATACAGACCTACTCAAGCTTCACCATAGAAAATTAGAGGCCCAAATCCTGCATGCAGATCCAGGTAATTTGCTTTGAAATCACTGGAGTTCAGCTGATTTCTACCTCTGAGGTCCTGGATAGCTGCCTTCTGGGGCTGACATGGCTTTGTACCACTTGAGCCAGTGACAGCCTTGAACTTTAAATGTCCATCCTGTCCAACTCCTCTCTTATATCTTTGATGAGATTTTGTATCCTGCTTATCCACCTTCACTAACTTTATTATTTGTCATATATCAGAGGCAAATGCAATTCCAATAGGGTAACCAGCTTAATAATGTTAGTCTTTCTATAGATACATGTACACAATTCTCCCAGTTTGCCTGTGAAATGTAATCTGTGGGTCTGGAATTACTACTCCTGGCTGCTTCAGTAATAATCCCAGAGAGCATGCGAGTCTGTGCGCGTACAGGCAAGGGATGTGGATAACTGCATTTTGAACTTTGAGAAATCATGCCTGCTTCTCTGTTAAGCTCCCAAGGGCTTGAAATCTCATGGAAACACACTGCCATCTCCCAGGAATAGGTGGTAGCTCCAGGAGACCCTCAAGCTGCAGGTCAGGCAGTTTCTGAGTAAAACAGCCCAGTACTGCAGTCAGGGAAACAGATTTGGGGAAGCTTGAACCTTCCTGCATGGCAGCCTGCACTCTAACTATAGGCTACATGAAGAAAAAATATGATGGGGAAAATTTGCTGAGCCACCCCCATTAGTGCTGTCAATAACAAACTTATTCAAGGGCCATGGAGACAAGAGACATTTCTAGCTGTACACATGGAAAAAAGATTCCCCAAAGATTCCTCTCTAAAGAGCTTCAGTCCTGATGAAAGGTGTTCAATGCCTCTGAAATACTAATTAGTATTATTATTACAAAAATTCCAACAAGAAAAAAAGCTTATCTCATCTCTCATCTCCCCCCACACCCTCCCAGCTTCCCCACACCTTTTGAACTCATCTGTCAGGGTCCATTCTGAAACTGAATCCTGTTTTCCCCATCAGGCAGTGGCAATTTACCCCTGTCTCTTCCCACAGCAGCTGGCAGAGCCTCTCAATCTCACAAAACCCCTTGGCCCTCCCTCCCAGGGGCCCTGTTGGAGCTTCAGAACACAATGCAGTGCCTTGGCTGCAGAGAGCCCCATGGATGGGACGGGAGGGAAGCAGCCCCTCCTGAGCCACTCAGAGAGAGCCCCACTGCAGGTCCCCCCATGCACGCTGCCAAGCAGTAGTGGCTTCAGCCTTTGGTGTTATTGGTGAGGCTCAGCAGCAGCTGGATTTGAGCACGCTGTCAAAGTTATTGCACATTCTGGTGAGTGTCTTAAACACATTGTTACCCGCTGAGCACATATTCAGCAGTCAAACAGAAAGAGAGGAAAGCAGCAGCAAGCTTGGGGTGTACATGAGGGTGAAAGTTGTCAAGGGGCTCTGGGTTTGTGAGAGATGGCACAGTGAAGGGATCATGCAGAAGTGTGCATGTGGCAGCAGCAAGGCAGTCCCCCGTGACTGCTGTGGCTAAGAGGAAAGGTAGAAATCTGTATGTCTGTGAAGAGAGAAGAGGAACCAGGGAGATTATAAGTGTATGTGTCTACGTGCACAAGGGGTTTTCCTCCTTCTTTTTGCATGTATCCCTTTTAAAAAAGGGGGTTCAAAGGAGCCTTTCAATAAAGTGTAAGCAGAATAAAAAGACAGCCTCCTTTTGGCTTCACCATCTTCCTAGGAGGGGCATAGAAAAGGGCAAGCATTCAAGCCCTACACAGACAGCACTTCACAGCTACAGGTAACCTACCAGAACAGCCAGGCAGATGTCTTGCCTTTGTCTCAAATGCATGGGAAGAAATGAGGGCAGGTTTCAAACACCTGGAGCCCAATATTTTATCTGTGGAGCCCATTTTCTTTGACTCATTAAGTATGAGGAGAGGGGAAGAAGCAGTCAGACAGAGTCCTTACAGCTATCCATCCTTGCAAGTTACACTTCAGGCTATTTTGCATGCCAACCTGTTGCTTGTACCCCTGTTCCCAAACTGCTTGGGAAGAAGTCACCTCACCAAGGCTGTAGCTGGAGCCCCAGCCTCCCAGCATTACTCTAACTGTCCTCCCTGATTCCTGGGCACTGCTTGCACATAGAAAGGGTTACAGATCCAAGTTGTGATTTTGAGTGTTTGGCCCCGTGCCTGCTGACCTCGTGCTGACAAACCTCTCCTCCATGTCTGTGCTTGTGTCTTTTCAGCGTGCAGGCATCAAGCCTGGCTCAGGATCTGGCCTTCTGAGATTGCGCTTTGGCTCAGGCAGGGAGCAGGCTGACCCTTTGATTCTGAGTGTGATTAAACCCATGCTACTGTAGCGCTAAGCCGTGTGCAACACTGTTAGCAACAGCCCTGATTTATGTTGTTGCTAGTATTGCGGTTTCCACCAGGGTGTAGACAGGGATTTCGAAAATAGCCCAGCTACCTCTTTGTCTGTGAGTGTGTATTATAATTAGAAATGTGTCAAAGGGCTGTTACAGAGTGAGGATGGAGCTGGAAACGTTCACACCCCACTTCAGCCCCCACCCCCGTGCTGACACCATCAGCCCCAGCTTGGGTGTGTGCAGGCACATCAGCTCTCCACACTTCCTGGATTAGACAACTGTATTCCCAAGACCCCAGGGGGGCACGGTGCTGGTGACTTCACTACACAATGGAGAACAAGTTTAACAGCTTCCAGTTTGCTCTCAGGCTGCTGAAATTTGCCCCCACCACTGTGGCTAAATGACAACTTTTCTTCTATTTCGATTTCAGATAGGATCACGGGTCTCAGATGCAGACAATTTATTTTCCTAGCACAGCTGGTCTGTCAGAGGTCATATAATTTGGCAGCAATCCCAGTGCTTAAAAATTAATTTTTCCTTATTAATACAACTGGGGGTCCCACAGGATAGGATCCCAGCCTTATCTGAACTTGACAGCTTCCTAAACCCCATGAAGGATGCTTTTTCCTCTCAAGCTATCTGCAGTACAAGGCCATCATGTCCTGGTGCCTGGCAGCACTGGAGGTCTCTGCCAGGAAACCAACCCACCCGCCTATCGGGACGGGAAGTGCTGCCTTCTCCAGCCCAGCAAAGTGGGATGCTTTCTCACTTTAACCTTCTAAAGACACCACACAAGGTACCAAACACAGAGAAGATACTGGGAAAGAGGATTTGGGGGAGGGACAGAAGGAGCAAGGCAGGGAGATGGGAAGCACCTCCATAGAGCCCTCTGGGACCAATATGCATGCCTGTCACTCCAGACACCACACACCATGATTTTCTGTAGCAGTAAAAGTAGGAAAACAAAATGCTGCATCCTAGCCTGGGTCAGAGCCCCCCACCGAGCTTGTATTGGTGGCTTTCAGTGATGCTCTGACAACTATCTGATTCCTAGTCTAAAAAAGCTTTTGTTTCCAGTAAGAGCTGAGTTAACAGCACACGGGTATAAGGCACTACACTCAGTGCTTGTGTGGGTGTGTGCGTGTGCGTGTTTGTATGTGTGGCCGTGCGCTTGCTTGGCAGCAATTTGTTTTGGTCCCCCTCCCCACCTTGCTACATCTCCTAAGTCACTACTAAAAATAATAGCTTTTAAGTAAACTATTTGGAAGGCTTCAGAGTGAGCTTTGCTCAGAGCTGCATAAACATCATCTGAACGGCTCAGTACTTGGGTCACTCAAATCTGTTACTTTCTTACTTCATTGCTTTTTACGGGAAAATGAAAAACATACAGCCATCCAACCTTCAGATTTATCTTCACAGGTCTCCCACCCACTCTCCTCCATGGTTATCTCAGGGTTTGCTTGGCTACATACAAATTGGCAGCTGCACTGTTTATCTCTTACTGTAGAAATATTGCATGAGGTTTTTTTCTATGTGGATTATCGTATTATTGTCTATTAAAAACGTCTCCCCTCTCTACTAACCTCCCTTAGGGAACCTAAAGAGGGACTTCCATAATGGGGGAAGGCTTTCAGATACACCAGACTGAAACATAAATCCATCCATCTACCTCTGGCATGTTTCCCTTACTAGGCTGGCTAATTTACTGGAGCTGAGTGTAGCCTGATTGAGGTTTGCATCCCATTACCTCGTACCTTTGCTCCCTGTGCTGGCAATAAAGTAATTTGACCGGATTTGCAGCCACCCATCATCATCTCGGCAAACCACCGCTGGTGTCGGCCACAGAGAGACAACTTCCTCGCTGGTTCCAACACCATGTGATGCTCTGCTTAGCCGGGAAAATCCCGCATTCAAATAAACACTGCTTACAGCGCCTGAACGGCCAGAGAGACACGGTTTGCTCACAAACCTCTTCCTAGTTAATAGTCCTGATGCCGAACTCACTCCAGGATAGAAGGAGGTGAACGCATGGACACAGGCACACATTCGGGCTCAGCGGCCACAGGGATCACGAGCCAGCCTCAGGTAACAGCCCGATCTGCCACACCACAAAACCTACTCCAGATCAGACACTGCTTCTGCAACAGGGATCATCTGAAAAGACTGTTGCACTCAGCAAGGGCCTCCCAGGACACTGCCTTTCTCTTCATCCCATCAAGTGCCTATTCTTTTTCCTGCTTGAACAAAAGATGGGGTTTTTTTTCCTTTCCTTTATAACCGTAAGGAAGGAGGTGATGCCAACCGGCAGCTGAATGTTTATCGGCAATGTCTGTGCTTCGCACTGCAACAGAGAAGGATATTCTCCGGCAGCAGAGATTCTCTCACTTCCCCTTTTCAAGGGGAAGCTGGGTGGCCACTCAGCTCCGGGTGAAGGCAGAATGCACTCTGCCATCATCTAACGCTGCTCGGGTCAGACCGCAGCTCAGGGCCCTGGGCCATGTCCCGAGGCCCCGACTAACAGGAAGGCAAATCCACAGCTCAGCAGCTGCTGGCTTGGCACCACCGTCCTGCCAGGCAGCTCCTGAGCCCAGAAGGAGCCCCGAGAGAGCACTGGACAGCATATCCTTTTCCTCCAGAGACTATTCCAGATGGGGACCCTGTTGCCCCCACTAGCGAGACTCAAAGCCAGTGGCCGGGGAGCACAGGGCCCAGCCTCAGCCCGCCCCACTCCTGTCCCCACGCCGAAGCAACGCAAAGACGGGTTTCATCCCAACACCTCCTGACAGTCCAGCCTAGCTCGTCAGCGAGGAACAGAAAAACACACTCCCGCCCCAATACTTGCCATGAACCCGCCTTGTCCCGGGACGGCCCAGCGTTTGCTAAGTGCGTGCCGGTCCCGCACATACCGGGGGCAGCCCTTCCTGAGGGTGCCGCCGCCGCCTCTAAGCTTCGCCCGCTCCCAGCCCCGCACAGCCCCGGCCGCCTGGTCCCGTCAGATGATTTTAATTTCTCACCTAAAGTTTCCCGAGGTTGCAACTGGCGCGGGGCCGCGGACATTCGGATGCGGGTGTCCGACATGTGGCTGGTCCCTACCGCTTCCCCTGCCTTGCCCGCAGCTCCCCAAAAATCCAGCATGCAACTTTCCAACGCGGCTGCATCCCCTCGCCGGGCGTTGGGAGCCGCTCGGCTGCAACCGCGGCGCTCATTGCCGGGGGTGCGCCACCCCCGCCCCGCCACACGCATGAGCCCCTCCAAAACCCGCGCTGCGAAAGCTGCGTGGCGCGGCCGATCGCTCATGCGGTCCCTAAATCTATTCCCACGCAAAGCATCTATGCGTGAGACCGGGACCGCGCCCGGGAACCCGAAAGTTGGGCGGACGGGGACATCCCTCATCCCTGAGGGCGCCTTACCTGTCTCCGCCGTGCCTCCTGAGCCGGGCAAACACAGCCCTAGAAATCCCCAGGCGAGAAGAAACGTATCCATCCTCCGGAACAAATTATAAAAAAACCCGAAACCCACAACACAGGACCCGAGGCTGCGGGGCCGGGCTTCGCCTCCCTACCCCGGGCGCGCCGCGCCCCGTGTGGGCGCCCCACTCGCGACCAGCTCCGGCGGGGCTCAGCGAGGGGCGGCGGCGATCTCCGCGCCGGGGCTGCGGGGCGGGCGGTGCCGGCGGAGCGCCTCTCCCCTAGGGCGACCCGCGGGGCCGGCGCCTCGGCATCCCCCGGGGCGCGGCGGCGGTGGTGCGGGCTGGGGCGCCGTCTGCGCCTCCTCTCCCTCCCCGCCGGCGCCTCGCAGCCTTTTCAGGCAGGGCGGCATGTGGCTGTCAGCGCCGAGCGCCGGCGCCGCCCCCCGCGCCCCCCCGCCCGCCCGCGCACCGCCCCGCGCACCGCGCCGCCCCCGCCCCGCCCCGCCCGCCCGCGGGCAGCACCGCGGCTCCGCAGCGCGGGCACCGGGGCGGCGCGGGGCGCGGGGTGGCCCCGCGGAGCCGGGCGCGTCCCGGCCGCGCTGCCGTGCCGAGGGTGCCGGCAGGTCCCCGCCCGGGCGCTGACGGCCCCGCGGCGCGAGCAGGAACCAAACCCGATGGAAATAACGGCGAAAGAGTCGGCTGTGCGAAGGGAGACACCCAGAAATTGTCGGATGGGGGAGCATCAGGACAAGGATTGTCCCTGCTCGTGGGCTTCCGCCGCTGCCGGCCGAGACCCAGAAGCGCCGAGCCTCGACCAGAGCCGCCTGCCAGAGCGGGGAGCGGCAGCGGGAAGCACACGCTGCCTCGGTCCTGGCACCCGCGTTGAGGTGCAAAGGCTGCCGCAAGGGACAAATGCAACCCGCCTCTGGGACTGCACCACAGCTGGCTTCCACGCTCCAAACTAATTTTCTCCGAGATGCACTTTAAAAACACCAACCGAGAGCGGCGTTCACATAGTCATACTGGCAGTGCTCGTAAAGTTTGTTCGCCTTTGCCCTGTGAGGGTGGGGAGCCTCTCTACCCGAGCTGTAACTGCCGGGCCTGTGCGTTTACTTGTTGCTTATATTCACAGAGCTCAACAAGCTTTAAAGCTGGTATCCGGCAAACTGGGGCTAACACACACCTGCACCCTCTCTGAGAGCTGAAATTTCAAAGCAAGTGAAACGAGCCCTAAAATCCTGTACCAAAAAGCTGTTTAAAAACAATTCCTTTTTGTTGTTGATGAGTTCCTAGATTTTAGATTCCAACTTCCAAATAAACAGTACACAAAACGATGAAAGCTATGCTATCTCAGTTTTTTTAAGTTGGTAATTAGTGAAGAGATACTGGCATGTGGCAGAAGTGAGATACATCATTGTGTGGGTGAGAGGGAAAGTAAGAACATTTCACTGGTATTCATTTAGGGTGATGAGACTAATTATTTTGTACTCTGCTGTCTATCAGTTAAGAGTAGCATTACCAGCTCACGTCAGTGAAATCACGATGCCAACCTGTTTAAGCACATTCACACAACACAAACGCTTAGAGTTCCTCTGAGGCCAGTGGAAGTTCATTGACAGCAACAGATTTGGCCTGACAGATAGATCTGATATTTCAGCCATTACCCTGAGGGCTGTAGCATCCCTTTTCCTTCTGTGTGTTTTGATACCTGATTTTGCATCTTCTGTGGCTCAAATGTGCTCCAAAACCCGCTGAAGTCAATGCAAAGCCAGTGGCAACAGAGTCTACTGTCTTATTTATTGTATTTTGATGTGGAATTATGCAACAATTATTTACTACTCGCTTATAGTTGTTAGACTACTATCAAGCTAGCAAAGTGTGATTTTTTGCATGTATAAATAGCCCTTGCAAAACATAACACAGATATCAGAGTGTAATATAAACCCACAGCATGAATCATTCCTTTCTTAAGACATGCACGGAAAAGGAAGAGGTTACCAAGTCCTAATCAGAGACAGCCCCATCTCTCATACCATATGGCACGGGGACAATTTGTCTTCCATTATGTTCCGTTTCCCCTGGTTAAGGTTAATAGAAGAGTGCAAACACAACCTTGAATTGGTAACAGCTCTGATCTGTTACTGAATGAAGAGAAGATAACCCTAGAAAGAAAATGGTGATGGGAAATAAAGTTACCTGCTGCTCCACAGAAGTTTCTCTCAGCTGCTTTTCAATTGCTCTCCACAAATCCAGCCCTGTGTTTAGTGTTGGATCTCAAGTCTCCTCTCCCCAGCATGCCACTGTCAGGAAAGGAAAGGCACAACTAACGACCAGGCAGTGCTGCTGCAGTTTCTACCACTGCAGGTGTTCAGGACAGGATGATAATAGAGCTGGTGATACCTCTTATTCCAGCTCGGGTAGAAGTGTGTCCAAAAATACTTCTTTTGGGAGCGTTTGATACTCCGACCCTCTCTCAGGTTTGAAGGCACTGAGCACAAGGTGATGCTATGTACCGTAAGCTTACCTCTGCCTGTTTCCAGGGGCAGCTGCTGCTGCTGCTGCTGAGGGCATTGCTCCGTACCCCAGGGGAAGCTGGACCCCATCAGCTCCTAATGCCGGGAAGTCCTGCTTCTGCCAAAGGGCTCTGGGCTCTCTGCTCAGTCCTCCTGCGGGTATTTAAAACCCACAAGTAAGCACTCACCAAACCCATCGGGAACTGCAGCGTTTTTCCATGTCTGCATGTCAGAAACATCCACAAAACCTCACTGAAAATGAGACAATATGTAATTTAATGGTACTATAATATTTAAAGTACCATCTGCATTAAATTTGGTTGAAGGGATTTTGCAGCCCAAGCATTAGTCAGAGCTGTGATGCAGTGAAATTTCCCCCATCTCTCCTCCCCTCCAGCAGAAAGCCTCCTCAAACACAGCCTAGTTCCCTGCTGCTGACCCGAGGGCCTGTGTACCTAGGGTTTTCCCTGGCACTCTGCAGCTCTGCTCTTCTCCTCCTTCTAATTGCAGCTCCTTTTAAACATTGATCATGCAGCCTCATTTATTTTCAATCACAGCTTCCTCTTTCTAAATGAGTCCTTTTCTCCCCATGAACTGACCATCAGGAGATGTCTGTAAATCAGGAAATCCCCAAGTTTTTCCTTAGAAAAACTTTCCTTCCTTTCTCAATCCTGATTTAAAAGAAAATAAAATTAAAACCAAGGCATCATGTATTCCTGTAACCTTCTCTGGGCTCCAGAGTAGTTGGACAAACAGGTTGTCTCCCCCAGTTTTATGTCAAAACATACAATTTCCAATGCAGATCTTGACAGCCTTCCAGAGAAAACAACACGGCAGGACTGAAACAGGGTTAGGAACGAGAGAGGGGAAAATTGATACCCAGCCTAGATAAAACCATAAGTATTGTCAGTCAGCAGGAGAGCAGGGACTCAAACATTTTTGGCAGGGTATCCAAGGAGCAGGAGCACAGGACATGGGGGCAGACAGCGTGGGTTCTCTCCCAATTCCTTACAGAAATGCAGACTTGTTGTTGCACTTTTCCTCCTCCAGACAGTGCTTTGAGATCCCCAGCTAAAAAGCTCTAAGTGCATCATATAAAATGTTTTTATTAGTCCATCAGGTGCATGATTGTGAGCTCTCATTTTATAGCCACAAATAGCCAATAATTACCTTAGCATCCCATTAGCCCTAGCCTTCAACCAGACTACTTGCTGGGGAATTTGTCCATACTCAAAAAGCAGGCCACTACCCCAACTTGGACAAAGCAGTTTGGCACATTGTATTCAAGTCCATAAACTTCCAGTCTAGAGGTGGCTTAATTAGCAAGCTGGACTGTTAATTTTTCACAGGAAGTACCCCGTCTGCTAACCTGCTAAGCAGCAGCTGGCAGAGCAAGCCCAGAGGCTGCCCCTTCAGCTCTTCGGTGCTGTAGCAGGCAAGCGCTTGCCCACCCCATCACTGCTTGCCCGCCTCATCACTGCCCTCCCACCCCACTCCTGCCCCCCGTTATTGCTCACCCCCCATTTTTCCAGCTGCTAGACTATCTTCCTGGCGGCAGGGAGCTGCTTTCTCCCCCTGCCTCTCCTGCACACAGGTACCTGACACAGGGGGAGCACTGCCGGCGTGCGGCGCTCCCACTGCCCGGCTGCGGTGCGCCTGAAGCTCAGGCAGCCACTCGGGTCCTGGGCCAGCGCTGCCCTGCTGCGGTGCCAGGAGCCAGCGGCTGGCTCTGGGGAGAGTACGGGAGCAGCACTGACTGCTGCAGGGGAAGTGAGGGGAGTGCTGAGGCAGCCTGCAAAGGAGAAATGAGAAGAAGGAGGGAAATCAAACAGAGGTAAAAGAAGAGTGGAGAAGGGAGGTGCTGAAAGAAACAACGATACAGAACAAGGAGATTGGGGGGGGCGGGGAATGCATAAACGGCAGGAAACAGGGAGGAAGAAAATTAGTGGAATTAAAATCCATCATGGGATTAGCGGAGAGAGGGAGGGCGATTCCTGCCGGCTCAGGGGGTGCTGAGCCACGGGAGGGGTGCAGAGGTGCTGCTGCAGGCCTGCTCCGTGCAGCAGACTGTGTGGGGTGGGGTGGCCCTGCATCTTCAGAGTTAATAAAGCTTTCAGACCTCAGCAAGCTGACTAAACTAGGCAGAATATAAAGGTGCTGTATTATTTCTTGATACGGCAGTGGTATGAAAGGAGGGAATGGGTTCTTTTGAAGCAGCTGCTGTGTAATCCAGGGCTTTCAGGTGTACTTCAACCAGATGCTCTCCTGGTTTCAGCAGGTTAACTTCATTAAAGGCTCCATCTACCACTTTAATGTTCACTGAAATCCCACTGGGTGGGTATATTAGGCAGAAATAACCCCCACAAGAAGATTGCATGCTGTTGTTTGGCACAGCGAATGGACCTGGAGGAGAAAATGGAGTAGGGGAGGGGGGCACACAGTGAGCCAGGCTGGAAGGACAGATCCTGAATTGCTGTAGTGTAGCAGTAGGCATATCGCTTTGCTAAGGGCATCAGAAGCCACTGCAGCAAAACCCCAAGCCTTCAGGGAACCATCCTTCCTGACCCCATCTCCAAAAATAACCTGCTTGGTTCCTCTCTGCTTAGGCATGCTCCTTCTCCACACACCCACTGGTCCCCCAGTTTGTGAGGAAGGTGGTGATTTCCCACAGCATCTCGTCACTTGCAAAGAGGAGACCATGGAGCTGTAAAGGCCATCTGTTCTTCCAACAGATCCTGGAAATTCTGTGGGCTTTCCTACTGTGAGCTTTGACTGGGACTTGAGTATCTTACCCCACTGTAACTGTTGGGTGCAGTTAAGACTCTTGAAAAATCAAAAAACTTCTGGTGTGAGGTGACCCAAACTCTATATGTTCATCTGCTAAAAGCACCCCAAATGACTGTGGTTCCTACCCACTGAGCAGCACATGGGCAGCTTCATTCTGGAGGAGCTCCAGTTGGATCACACTCCAGTTAGGCTCAACAGCAAATTTTCCACAGACAGCATTAGAGGAACACATTCGTGGACTTCTATACACTTAGAGTCACAAACCAAGGGCCTCATTTAAAGTCTGCTGAAACTGGTGCGAGTTCATCCATCAACTTCACTGATGGCTGGATGTGACCCAAGTGGCTGATCCTTGCAAAGCCAGCATGATATCTTTAACTTAAGTGCTGCTGTTGCCTTCGCCGGGCTGGCTTCCATGGTGTGTCATGGTCTGTAGTAAGCACTTACAAGGCTGTGTGCTCACTGTTAGAAAGGGCCATGCCACCAGTCTTACTAAAACACCTCCTTAAAAATTCTTAAACCAGCAAGTCACTTAGACCCCTCTTTGCCTGAAACTTGGCAAAAAAAATCTTAGGACAGAAGCTATTTCTTTTTTCTTATAAACAAAATGCCATTACCCATGCTTTGGCTGTTAGCTTGATAGATTCTGCAAGAAAACACATGTGTGTATTTTAAAGGGATTTCTCTTTTTCTTATCGTGGTTTAGCTTTTGACCTCACCCTTCTTACCCCTCCCTCCCTCCTTCCCCATCCCAGGCACATTCCGGCATAACTTCTGTGGTGGTACGTCCCCAGCAACTGGGGTTAGCAGTTACCTTCCTCCAGCAGATAGCACATTCTTCTGGAGCACTGTCATGGGGGAAAGCCTCGAGCTGTGAAAGGTTTTCTTTCCCTTTTAATCTTTTATTTTCTTTGATGTTCATTTTAAAATAAATTATTGTGCCTTATATTTATTATGGTACCTGGCTGTGCAAGGACCAGGACCTCTCTTCTGTCCAAACACAGACTCAGAGACAGTTCTTGCCTCAAACAGTTTACAGTCTGAAGAGACAAAGCAGACAAAACCCAAGAGCCAGATACAACATGGATGACAAGCCTTTGGATTACTTTAGCATTTAGTCAAGTTGTAAACTGTTGAGGGAGAGAGAGCCATTTAACAATGCCTGTGCAATATCAGAAGTAGGAACTTCTGATGCTGCTGAATTGTTGTTTGGAGATGGTTTTTAACACAGAACACTTAGGTGAGGATGTCCCAGAAAGTCAGTGATTCCTAAAGGAACCGTTGCTTTTCACTTAACTTCACCCTAGCATATGTCAGTGACCTCAAAAAGCAATCTCATAACAGAAAAAGCCATGCATAATCTGCTGATCAAAGACAGATCAGAACAGACCTAGGGGATCCCAGCTGATAGCTGTAAGCCATGCTGAGCTGTGTTTTCACCACGGCCAAACACTCCTGCGTTTTGAGAACATTTCAAAGCATGTTTGGCACAGAACTTATGTACATGCTTCCCTTCCTCAAAAGTTCTTAGTGGCACTATGGTCTTGCTGGAGACAGCTCTGCTAGATTTATCAGGCTGAAGCTCATCTTCATAATCCTCCCTTTGACAGAAGCACACATCTCAAGTCAGAGCTCACATTTATGCCACTTCCTAGACAAGAAATCTATAATCTTGTAAGAGCCCTACCCTGCTTCCCTTCCCTTTCTGTGAATGTTTGGAATCACAGTCATCACACTTTCCTTCTAGAGATAGGGCTGCTTCTTTATCATTGCAGAGTAGATCTCTTTTTCCCAAGAGGGGTCACCCCTCTCTCCTCAGGATCCTGCACACAGACCTTTTTGATTTTTTTAGTGTAACTTCTTCTGGAAATCAATGGTGCTAAGGCTGCTTCACAGTTGATAGGGTGGCCATGAAGCCCATGCCTTAAATAACTGCACCAGATGGTCCTCCAGGGAATTGGGACTGCACAACAACAGTCAGGAAGCAGATAATTTTCTGGCCAGCTTCTGCAGCAGGGCAGTAAAAAGCACTCTTGTGCTCAGCTGCCTTCACAGGACATTAGGAGCACGTGGCTCTCCTGCAAATTCAGGCTGTGCTTCTCAGAAGTTCAAACCTAGAGCTTAGCAGCAAGAATCTGCTGAAGGTGCACTAGAATAACTATAATCAGGCACTCTGAAATGAGGGGTGATTTTGCAGCCATGGGGCTTCAGATTTAGAGAATCAGTAGGGTCTTTTAGTCATTCTGGGCCAGACAAGTGACCCAAGACCTACCCCAGTGTAACCCTGTGGGTAGTACTAGACCTTTACTGTACTTTGTTTCCTTTCCATGTCAGCAAAATGGGACAGCTGATACCTTTTCCCTCCCACCCCTTGTCTGACTTCTTTGCTTGATGTTGCACTCCTGACTGGTGTCTCCCCATGCACAGCAGAGTGGATCCAGTGGTTACTGCAATACAAACAATCCTCAAGTGCAGGTTTTTCCTCCTCCGTGTGCTGCATCATGGCTGATGCATCCTCAGCATCAGCCATGAGCTCAGCACAGTCAGGCTTCCCCTTGCTCTCAGCACCTGAGAGCATTTGGGTTCACAAACCTTGCTATTAATAATACATTGTGCAAAGTTGGTACAGAGCTCAAAGTTTTCTGTGTGTGTGCTGCAGTTTGATATTAACTGTGGGTATCATTATCATCAAAGAGCCTGAGGAATGGCAGCTTTTAGTTAAACAAATGGAAAGCTGTATTTAGTCTCTTTTGCCACAATGTGATAAGAAAGAATAAAGACTTTAAAATATATTTTACAGCTGCTGTTTCTTAGGTTTTTCTGTCTTACTGTAGTCTCTGTGGTTCTGACTGGGAAGTTGTTGCAAAAGCTTTTTTGTTTTTAAGGCTCCTATTGAAATAACACATATTAATTGTCTCATTCCTGAGTTCTTTGTTGTGATAGGAATTTCAGATGGTGAGGTGGAAGGACGAGCTGTAAAGCATCAACAGTTGAGAGAAGATGTTCTGGGTGAGTAATGAGAGAGGGGAGCCTAGATATCACACTGCTAGCAAAGCGTGAAGGAGAAGAGGTGTCTGCCTGGAAAGTGAGAAGACAACTGGCAGAGGAGCCCAAGACTCTTTGTAGGGAGCAGGGCAGAGGCAAACCTGGGAAGGGGGAGCTGAAAGTGCTCAGCAAGGAAGCCATGTGAGAGCAGGGACAAAGTTAGAAAAGAGCAGCACGAAACTGTAGTCTTTGATGAGAAGAGCTGGACTCCTCATACTGTGACCACCAGAAATAAATATCAATGAAGCAATTAGTTGTGTGAGCAATGAGACAAATGAATGCTGCTTCCCTAGAGATGCTTAACATGTGGTTGGATTCATGGATGCATAATAAAGTTTGAGCTCAGGCTTTTCCTGACATGGTGGCACTAACATTGTCCCTCTATCTCCCCAGCTGTTTTCAGAAATCTTGCAGGAGATTTGTATTTCTGATGAAATTGCCCAACGGTTCAAAAGTTGCTGTGGCAGCAGCAGATAAACACATAGACATATACCATATGTAAGCCTCTTCCTTACACACTTAACTAAATGTATATAGGTATATCCTAGTACTTGCAACACCATGCTATCCCTGAGGGCTACAGGTAGTTTGGGAAAGCCATAGTGATTGCAATTACCCCCATTTTACATGACACAACACAGAAATACTAGACCCATTCCAGGCAGAGCAGAGGCCCCCATGCTCCTCACCACTACTCGCCTCAATCTTAGAGGCTCTGAGAAACATTTTGACCTTTCACCTGCTGAAAACATGAAAGCAGTGTCTTTCTCTTCCAAGTGCTCTAACATGTTTGAATCAAAGGTGCCCAGAGATGTCCATGTGAGATCCCTCCTTCTGTCGGCTCAGTCCCACAGCGCAGCCACAGGTGGCTGTCACCCAGTGGAGACCAGTAACAGTGCTGATGCCAAACAGAAGGTGAGCAGCAAAGAAGCCCCATCTGTTAAACACATGAAAGGTGAATTGATGTGAGCTCAAGCCAAGTAGTGAAATGTAGCTGTGAATCTGAAAACTTTGTTCCAAAGAAACAAAGCCCCACTTTAAAATAAGTCCAAAAAAAATCTCATCCTGCTTCTATTGAAGTCAATGGCAAAATTCCCACTGCTTTAACCAGGAACAGAATCAGGCCACTTCCAGACAGATTTACAGCCAACACATGCTGTAACGCTTGCATATTGCATGTGCTTACTTCTATTTCCAGCCATGTTAAAAATTATAGCAAATGCCTATGGATTTGTGTGTATGAGTTATTGTGCTGCTAATGAGAGGAAGAATTACCCGAACATGGTTTAGATGGTCATCTGTTGCCAGCACAGATGAAATTGCTGGGTCATCCACTGGCCTCATACTGCTGTTCATCCCATTAGCATTTCCATTAGAATTATTGCAAAATGTAACTCAATTTTTTTTTGCGGATGAGGGGAGCGACACAGACTGTGTTTGCAATTAGTGCTGCTAAGGAATTGCAACTGGAGCCAAAGGCACACTCCTGTGCCACACTGCAGCCACCAACCTGACACTACTCTGACAGGAGCACTTCTGCTTAACTGGGGCAGTAGGAAAGGTTCTAAGTATAGAAACATACAAAAATTACTTCTTCCAGCTGAAGGTCTCTAAACATAATGCATACCTGCTTGTGCACTAGCAAGCTTTGCCTAATTCATTCCCACATGCTTCTTGCTTTGGGCAGCTGAATCCATCTCTCATAAATGGTAAGAAGTTTGGAAAAAAAAAGGTCTGTGTGAGGTTTAGACTGCAAAGTGTTGCCTGCAACCAGTGGGTTTCTCAGAAGGTGCTGTTTGCCAGCTTCTTTGGTAACTAGACTCCATATTCTTTGAAGCTATCATTAAAAAAAAAGAGAAGAAAAGAAAATAATCTCATGGCTAATCCTCCCTCCCCTCACTCCTCCCACTTGGAAAAAAACACCATCTATTGTTTTCCTGTAATTGATCAAGCATAAACATTCAGCTCTACAGTTTTACGACTAATCACTCTACTTCTAAGACACGTGTTTGCAGCTATGCAAGGCACCAGCTGCTGTCATTCCAATGGATATTAATTTATATTGTCTCCCACTCCCGTCCTCCCTGTGAGGATGCACAAAGGGAGTGGGGTGGTGGCGGGGGCTTTAGATGAAGACATCTGCTTGAAAGGCAGACAGTAGCCGCGCTGCCGAGATTGCACCTGGACTTTCACTGGAAAATCAAACACACTAGTTGCTTCCTAGCACTCCAGGCTTTGGTACTCACACAGGATTTTGACTACAGTTATTTACTTATTTACCTTATTTCAAAGGGAAATGAAATGTCTGGACAGAGGGAGTGAGGCAGATTTCAGGAACAAAACAAAGCTGATTAAAATAAAATATCACAGACATGTGGTGCAGCAGCAGGGGGGGAAGGTGGGTGAGCAGGGGGAAGAGGAAAGCTGGAGCCTCTAATTTTGTCCCCGAAAAAGATTCTTTCACCATGGTTGGCTATGCTGAGCTCCTCCCTGGAGAGGCTAGCAAGTGTCCAGGCTCGTGTGCAGGGTGAACCTGGTACCTGCAGCCTTGGGAGGGAGAGGTGGAGAAGAGGACTTGTTGGTTGTCCTTCTGTTAAACCCCACAGAGAGAGACAGTGGGGCTTGGGCTAGTGACCCTGCAGCAGCACACAAATTCCATGTCCCCCTCACCCACCAGTCGCCTCCCAATAACCAAACTAAAAAGCCTAGCGCACAAATTCACAAGCTCTCCCTCTCTGCAGTGTGACGGTCTCAGCCCTGCACACAGTGGGCACCTGGGAGGCTCCCAAGCCACCAGAGTCTGGCACAGACCTTCCTGGGACTGCTGCAGGCTGTTTCTCCTTCATCCAGCCCCCTGGGGAAAGTCCTGTGCACAGGGACACACGGGGGGTATATATGGCCTCGTAGAACAGCCTGTTCTGCTGGAGCATTCAGATGCCATCTCCCTGATAACACGAAGCTGAGGGCTTGATTGTAGGGGATATGAAAGATTTCTTTCTCCTAAGAGCAGGGCTGTTTCCCAATCATGTTTGCTAATCAAATACCAATGTGACTGGGGTCACATTACACTATGGCTGTCAGCTCTAAGCGCATTCTGTATTTTTCATGTCCCATCCTGGTCTGCTGGGTTGTGTTGCTGTTTCACCCCAAGAGGCAGCACTAGAAGACTCTTCCTTACCATTTGCTTTGTGATTTTGCTTGGAAGCCCTGATCGAGGCTTGGCTCTGGTGCTGTCACATCCCATGCAAATGACCTAAGCAAAGTAGTTGGTTAAGCAGTTGCCCTGTGGCATTTAATTACGTGAGTAAAGAACTGAGGAACAGTAATGAGCTGTTCAGGTGTGAGGTGCTGTTTGCCCATGTTTTCTGCAGCGATTTTTCAAAATAAACAGCTCTTCTCAAAACAGAGATGTATTTCACTCTTTTTAAGAAAGTTTTACTCGTGTCTTGTGTTCACAGAGATATGAAAGTTTGGCATTCTTTTTTATAATGTCTGAGCTAGCAGGGTTTCTGAGACAAATCTAAAAATCCTTTCTTGTTATTACATTACATGCCTGAATTCCCACTGCTATATACCACAAGAAGTCATTTACCCTCTGCGAGCTGGTGTAAAATACTACTTCTGGTACAGAATTCATATCTAGGCATGTTTTATTTTTGCCCAAGGTAAATGAGAATGTGGGTGCATTTTGGAAAGGACAACTTTCTTCCCTGTTTTTTTCATTAGCTTAAGCTGAACCTAGTGATTCTTCTGGCAATCACCTCAGAGCCAGTAGTTATGGGAGGTTACACAAGCATCTCGTTTTGCTTTGCAAAGTTTTCTTTGTTCCCTGAGGTCATGGTTTCCCTCCTCTACTCTCCCTGCAGGTTTCCAGAGATCTCTGCTTCCCCAGGGGTGCACTGGTTGCAGGGCACCAGCCTCGTGAAATATTAATGTTCCCTTTACATATACACCCTCAGATAAGTCAAAATATTTTGGGACAGAAAAGTTATTTTTAGTGTCCCTGTTCCTTTGCCACAGCCACTGCGAGGAGCACTGACCCCTGTGCCATTAGACAGTTTTGATTGACGAGTCCCACTAAAAGATATGACTCCTCAAAGATGATGCCAAGAAGTTATACATTTTAACAGACGCTCACCACCCCCTTCTTTTCTATAAACAGAGAAGACATCTCAAAGGGGCAGGCTGCAGATGGGATTGTTTGTCTCTCAGTGATACTCATATCCCAGGTTGAAGTTTCATGGGTAATTGTATCCCGGCCACTGGTAAGTCAATATCTCTGATGTGGCATCCATTTAAGGGGCTGTTTCTATCTGCACTCTTGGGCAGAGAACCTAAGGTCTTGTGGCAGATCAGGGAAGACCCGTATCTTGTGGTCTCATGTTCCCCAAAACTCTTCCGCTGGATTTCCCAGCCCATTACCCACACTTTCTGTCAAGGTTGTCCAGATTTCTAAGAACCCTGAGCCAGATGATACTGGGATGATTTACTGAGGGTGTGAGATGACAAACAGACTGGCAAGCATTTCCTTGTGGCCTTGGCCACTCAGACAGCTTGAAAAGTGCTTGGGGACTGAGAGAGGCTATGAAGCATGCACAGCACAAACCTCCAGTGCTCCAGCCTATTTCATCTATGTCTGGACAGAAATCCTTACAGAGCATACATACATTGAAGGGAGAAGATTTTTTTTTTATATTAAATAAACCCTTAGATGTAAGCTGGGACCAGAATCTCAGAGCTTTCCCGCACATTGATCTATATACTGCATCTATGCAATACAACTTTGTGTAGAAACTTGTATTTGAAACAACAGTTTCTTTTTTTTTCTTTGCTTCCCCTCTTTTTTAGAGTACCAGTGATTTTTTGTGGTCAGCCAGTGCTCCCCCCCACATGGGAGATAAGCAAGGGTCTCTCCCACTTGAAAAGCTTGTGTTGTATTTGTAAAGATCTTGGTGAACTCTGGTCTCTGAGTCCCAAATCATCTCTTTCTTGCTCTCACTTCCAAGCACTACAATTCTGTGGGCCAAATACAAGTTACTTTTACACATAATGTCCAAGGGAGAGTAAGAATACAGCTCGGATCTGCAAGCCATTTTCTATATATACATGGTGCCTTCTTGCTCTGGGGCTCTTCTGCAGGAGAGACTCAACTGGGTTAAGCTATTGGGGCACCAAGGCTTTGGGGCCACCTGTCTTATGAAGGCACAGAACAGCTGTAAAACAGCTACAGTGAACACTTTATCCAGCCTCCATCCAGGACCATCAGTTAACCACAGGATCTGCAGCTGCTGACACCATTGAAAACCATCCCTTGAAATGCAGAGTCCTCAGGGTCTCTTATGGCAGGGTGAAAGGTGACAGCTTGACCTTCCAGAAGACAGGATAATCCCCAAGTGCCTATGACTACAGCTGGACTATCCAAGTCCAAGTCCAGGAGAAATGGAACTGGAAAATTACCCTCTCTGCACTTCCAACACTCTCCTGTCTTCCAGCTGCTACATCTTAGCATCTCTCTACTTGCACCATGGCAAAAGGCATGATGTGAGGCCAAGAAGCCTCTTTCACTGGCTTATCCCAGATACGCAGATGAGTAAATGGCAGAAGTAGAGGGATATGCTCTGATGCCTGGCACTGAGGAGCTTGGAGTGGACATGACCTTGCTGAAGCCAGGAGACGTTGGGAGGCAGGATCTGTCTTGGGAGGTTCCCACATTGCTTCCTAGACAGGGGTAAAAGACTGCAGAAAAGACAAGTGAAGGGTTGGGAGAGGGCCAGGCACAGTCCTGCAGTGGGACTGCAGCCTGAACCTCTTCAGCCGTGTTAGCTTGCATGCTTGACCCTGGCTGATCAAAGCCTCAAAAGGACATTGCCCTCATCTTCCTGCCCTCTCACTGCCAGGGGGGCACAAGTTATTTGTCTTTTGTGTGTGAGGACCTCCTCCTGGGGACTTCATCTTCCCTCTAATCAAATAATCAGATGTGTTTATTGTTGTGGAAATCATGCCCTCCCCTGAAATGCCTGACCAGCAGCAGCTTCCTGGCTTTGTCTGCAGGCGTGCAGCCTGGATCCCACCTCTCTCCTGGTGTGGCCTGGGGGCAGCGTGGGGGCAGCCAGCCACTCACCCAGCCAGTCCTGTGTGTGCTGTGTCTCTGAGAGAGGGGACCTCTGAGGGGACCCCCGCAGACAAAAGTGAAAACGCACCCACACCAGGGTTACTCTCTCCATGACCAACCTCTGTCAGGGGGAAAATCAGCTACCTCCCAAGAGATTTGCATTTGGAGCAGATGCTGTGTCACTGGGATGCATCAGTAAGGGGAGAGGATGTTCACAACTGTGGAGTTTCCCCTGCCTGTGTGGAAGCTGGCTGAGCAGACTGGGGGCTCTCCTTGCCAGCCCACAGTGGCCATGAGGCATAACATGCCAGTCCATCCCACCGTGTCCCCGAGTGGGAGGGAAGTGGCCAGGAACGGTTTGCTCATGGCCCTCGCACCCACGGTGCGGGCCTGCGTGAGCCCGGCAGGCACTGTTTCTGCTGGGAAGCAGCTCTGCCTGGGGCCTCGCTCCCCGGCTGTGGGTGTCCCGGCGGGTGCTGCCCTCGCCCCCTGGCTGTGGGTGTCCCGGCGGGTGCTGCCCTCGCCCCCTGGCTGTGGGTGTCCCGGCGGGTGCTGCCCTCGCCCCCTGGCTGTGGGTGTCCCGGCGGGTGCTGCCCTCGCCCCTTGGCTGTGGGTATCCCGGCGGGTGTGGAGCCAGGCCCCCATCACCTCAGCCAGCCCTGTGCAGCCTCGTCACCCACCTGCAGCGGCGGGGACCCTGCCGGGACCTGCTGCTAAACTGTCTCCTCTCACAGCTCTCCTGCTCAGACAACAATGTGCTTGATTTGTCTATTGGCACCCTTGCCCCCCAACACGTTTCATAATGCATATTTTTAAACTCTGATCCCATGTCCTGTCAAGAAAAGAAATGTCCTGACTGCACAGCACCAGCCTGAAATTTTGGGTGTTTTTTTTTAGTCGAGTTATTTTCCTGTGTTTACACTCTTAAAAAGCAGAATTTATTAATCTGAGGATAAGGACAACCTAAAACATCTTGGTTAATGAGGGCTGACAGCAGGGGTAAAAGTAAGCTGAGCCCATGTCCTGCTTAATAATCTGCTAGTGCTGACACAAAGCGCCAGGGCAGCTCCATAGGGCCTGGGACCCCGGCACGCAGCCTGTGGCAAGCCCAGTGCCCTCCCCTACACACAGACCTGGCAGGAGTCTGCATGTTTGTCTGCCTGCCGCTGAATCACTGTCTCTGGAGCCTGCCTGCCTTGTACAGGCACCCACTCAATGTGCCTGTCTGTGCTTGGCAGCTGTTGGGCCTATTTTATATTTGCACCCTGACTGGTGTTCTGGCTTGTGAGCTGAGGCTCCTGCTATAGGATGTGTGGGAGAAGGGCAAGGAAGGAGCAGAGTGAACTAATTGGAAATGTGCTGTTTTTAAATAAATAAAGGATTTCTTAAAAATAAAAAGGCTTAGCAAATTAAAGCAGACAAGCAGGTTACTTGGCAGCTAGAGGATAAACCTGAACATCCTGGGCACACAAAGCATCAAAGCATTCCCCAATACAGAGCGCCCCAAGAGCTGCCCTCTGGGCTCGGTACCCAGACCCACTCCAGTGAGGCTGTTTGCAAATTGTATTTTCATCCCTGCTCCTGAGAGCACAGTGACAGCAGGGTGTGCCCAGGCCAGTGTTGTCCCCAGGCTCTCAGAATGGGGCTGCCGATGGGGTAATTGTTGGCACTCTACACCTAAAGCACAAATCCAGCTGGACTCAACCTCATTGAAGTTGGTAAGGGAACAAGTGCCTTTTGTTCAGCATAAACATCTAAGAGGAGATGTGTAACCAAACAGCCAAAACAAAAGCTACACTCCTTGAAACACTGCCCCAAACAACTATCCGAGTGGGCCAAGGGTTCCTATTGTTCTCCCAGTTTGCAGGGCCAGGGAGGACCTGAAACTCAGCTGGCAGACAGGCTCCTCTGAGGCATAATGAGGGAGTATTAGCCAAATGTCACTTCTGCTGGCCAAACCCATGACTTATACAAACCATGTTACAGGGTGACTTGAATCATTTGTTGGCATCACTGAGCAGGCCCCTGCCAGCAGGACAAAAAAGTCCTACAGAAAAGCCACTGTGATAAGAGTTGGGGCTATGACAGTGAGCACCCCTGACCATGCTTTGGGACCTCCTGGTTGCACCCTTGCTGACCCCGTCCCCCTCTCACAGGAATCCTTGGGAGCAGCCATCCTGAGCTGAGGAAGTGCAAATATGTGGAAACCCCGGTGTGCCCTGCATAACTGAGCCCGTGACTGCACTGCTTCCTGGGCACCCCTATCCCAGACCATCGAGGTGAGTGATGCATGTGTTACCTCTGATCTTCAAGGGGTTCCAGGGCTCCTTGCTGCCTCCATGTGTCATTCCAGGAAGGGGAAAATCCACAACCTACATGAAGCCTCCAGATTTCCCATCTTTTCCTAATGCTAAACACAGAAAGAAAATCACAGGAGAGAGCCTAAAGGAATCAAACTTGGTGAATGCTGCCTCTGCTCTCAGGAAATTTGGCCAGAAGTAAACGTGCAGAGGAATGGAACTGCTGCAGAAGATGGTGCTAGACTTTTCAACTCCAAGCCCCTAATACACTGTGCTTTGGCTGTGATTTAGCTTTCTTTCTTTCTTTCTTTCTTTCTTTCTTTCTTTCTTTCTTTCTTTCTTTCTTTCTTTCTTTCTTTCTTTCTTTCTTTTCTTTTCTTTTCTTTTTTTTTCTTTTCTTTTTTTTTTTTTTTTTTTTTTTTTTCTTTTTTTTTTTTTTTTTTTTTTTTTTTTTTTCTTTTTTTTTTTTTTTTTTTTCTTTTTTCTTTTTTCTTTTTTCTTTTCTTTCCCTTTTCTGCTTTGTAGCAACAGCAGTCTAACCACTCTCCAGCCCATCCTCACCCCCAGCCTGGTTCCCCTCACCGCTCCATCCACTCTGTTGTGCCATCAAAGCAATCTGAGGAACTGAGCTGGGAAATGATCCATGTCAAAAACAGCCCAGCAAAGAAAAAACAAATCAGTCTTCTTTTCAATAGCAGCTCAGTTTCCATTGTCCTTTCACAGCTATGAAAATCCCTACAACTGGGGAAGGAGAAAGGACATGGGGATGGGGTGGGACCAAGTGCTAGGAGGGAGGAATGGGGCAGGAGGGGGAGCCTGGCAGCATGACTGCATTACATGCCTATTAGACTGAAGCCTTACTGTCCTCTTGCTATATATAAAGAAAAATGACTGGCCTGGAGGGCTTATTTTCAACAGAGGGGAGAGAGGAACAAAGAAGAAGGGGAGGAAGGACATTCTCCATGGTGAGAAGAATGTGTGCACGTGCCTCTGTGAAGAGACAAGAAACACCCTTCTTAAACCTAACACCCTACTAACTAACAATTAGTTGTGATTAATTTGGCAAAATGTGAAGACAGAACTGGAAACCAAGCATACTTAGACTGCCTTTGATTTCCTCTGCTTGCTGAATAAACCTACAGACTGTCAGGCAGCTTCAGTCTTAAGAGCACCATGACTGCTCTAACTTATACCCTGGTTTCAATCTCCCTAGAGGTGCCATCCGCCCTCCCCATCTGGGCCAGGCCGTGAGCGCTGTTGCTGCACCATGGCCCTGGTGCCCATCCAGGAGCTCTCACCCACTTCAGCAGCCTTGCCAATCCTTTCCACAGCTGGGGCAGGGGCTGCCCTGCAAACTCAGCCCACCTCTGCAAATTGTCACAGGGATGCAGGCACTGGAGTGACATGCAGCATGTGGAAGTGCTGCTCTAAGAACTTCCTCCTCGTTTTGCTTGCAGGGCTTAGGGGCTCTGCACGTCCATCTACTCATGAACTAGGTGACCACCATTTATACTGCATTCCTCACATGCATACATTGCTGTAAATACTGACTCCTTCAGGGAGAGGCTAGAAATAAGCAGTTAAAGTAAACTTGCTTTTAGAGCAAAAGCAGCAACGCCTAAGTGTGTGTGTACATATATAGATATGCCTATCTATACCTAGGAGGAAGGGTGGTTTATTGATTTTTATTTACTTATAAACTAATTTCTTTATATTTGCTCTGTTTTTTCTTCTCTTGGAAAAAATGTGAGGAAGACTCTTACCATCATAGCTTGCTGGTTTGAAAATCCAGCCTGAAATTTTTAAGGTTGTTTTTTTTTTTCCCTTTGTACTCTGGATTGAAGTATCTGATGTATGAAAAGTCCAGTTTAACAGAGCCCAGGGACTAAATCAGATTGTGTAGGTAAGGTTGTGGCAGAGAACAGACACTTCTTCCTAGTCAGTACCAAGAATTCAGAGAAGAATGGGGTAGGTTTTAATGTAAGTTTACTTTTCTTGCCATGAATTTTAATGACAGTTTTCACGACTGCTTCTGCAATTTGTAACAGAAAATTAAAAACCTACACCTTGAAACTTATATGACAAAGCTGCTAACATCTCGCAGCTTTTGGCATTATCTTGGAGATCCCTTCAGTTCTTTTTCTATGCCACATTGTTTTCCACACAAATGTATTTTAAATATAAAACATTGAATGTTCATTGCTTCTTTATATCATTTTTATTCATTATCCGCTGGAGGCAAAGGGCACAGTTTTATATAGAATCCTTATTGAATGTCTCATTTTGCTTTTTTTACTGTACTGTACATATTTCCCAATAAATTATTTCTTTCAGATGCAGATACTCTTCTGGAAAAGTGAAGCAGGGCTATTTCCTCTGCACAGACGTTTCCTTTTACCATGAGCACAGCCAACTCGCCTGGCTTGGGTTAGTTTGTCAGGCATATTTTGGGAACGGTTTGAGAATTAATTCTGCTTTAAAGACTATAATCACCTTTTTGGCCCTTGAAACTGGTTCAGGATTTTTATACCAGGCCAGCAATAAAACAGCTTTTGCACATGTCAAAGGTTTATTCTACACAAGCAAAAAGGCAGATGAAATCTTGTCTTTCTTACAATCTATACCCACAAAGCACTGATTCAGAAATGACTTGTCCCTCTCTGTATTGAGGGCACAGCCCCACCCCACATCATGTGGGGTGGTCTTGGGGGCCACCTACTTTGACTCTTTCAGGTCCAGCAAAATTATTGGTGTTGGTTAGCTATGCTCACAGATGGCACGTGAGGCTTCTCAGCAGTGAAGGCAGAAGCTGGATTGAAGGCCAATGTGGCTTTGGGAACATCAGTGATCAAAGGGATCGCTGGATGAAAGAGGCAGTCAGGAAAGGAGACTGTGATATTGGTGGTACCCCGGGAGGTGAAGGGAAGCACATATGGAACAGGCTGTGAGATCTAGGTGCCAGCATGTAATCTAGGGAGGGAGCAGTGATGTGTGATGGGTGTCTCTCCCCCCATACTGGCTGATGGGTTTTCCTCATTTGCCCTTTGGCTTTCTCACTCCGGCACAGGTAGCTGCATGCTGCTTTGTCACCAGTCTTGATTCTGGACACAGTGGAAGGATGTCACAAGTCTGGGATGCAAAATGGAAACTGGGGAGTATCAGTTAGCATTATTGCAAAGTTCCACCTTCCTTGTTGGTTTGTGAACTTCACACATCGGGGACGATCCCCTCACCTTCACACCTATTTCCTCTTCAGGTCTGACACCTCCTGTCCCCCTTTTCCAACCTATTTTAATTTCTCATCCCCTTTCCTTTGCTCCAGCTGACTCTCCTTATCATTTCCCACTCTCCACCCTTTCACTTCTCCTTACCCATTCCCAGAGCAATCCTATCTCTCTGGTTGCCTGTGTCAGATCATTCCCATCCAGCCCTCTGAGAAAACCATCAGCCAAGATGTCCCCCCTGGAGTGGATCCCACACTTGGGAATTAGTGTTGTTTCCTTTCCTTCTCAGTCTTGTTTCCATCGTTCCCCAAGGCATGCGTCAGCACCTCCATACCTTCTCTGTAGGGATGAGCACACCAAGTGAAGGGAGTCTGAGTACCCTCCTCAGGAGACCTCCAGAGCCCTTGAGCCAGAATCCTCTGGGACTTACTAGAAGCCTTGAATGCCTTCTGGGAGGCTGCAGGAGTTGCTCAGCTCCACTTCAATCTTGGTAATGGCATTTTGTTTCCTGAGAGCCTCCCGAGCAGCACAGCTGCCACGTTTCCCATGGCTGAGAGGCTGTGATGCTCTGGCCCAGGCAGAGCATACTGCAGCAGGTCACTGCACTGCTGCTGGGGTACTGCAGCTCTGAGACCCTCTGTGTGCACAGGCACTGCATCCCACTCTGCTTACAGCAGGATACAGGTCTCAGGAGGGCGCAGTCTTGCTTATTAAAATTAATTAACGGTCAAATGGCTCCACATACTTCTTTACACAGACACAGCAGTGACTGCAAAACAGATTTTAACTTGAGCCCAGGTCCCAGGGAACTGAGTGCTGTTGAGGGGAAACTACAGAAGACTGCCAAGGCAGAAGGACTACTATCTCAAACTGTGGTCACCAAGTTTCCAGCTATTAACACACTCCACCTACTTTGTCTTTTGCTACTCTTTGTACAGCTCCAGCAGGAGAAACTGAGGTATCCTTTTTATTTGTACAGTTTTTAGCTGTGAGTGCATGTTATGACCTGACTGGTTCTAAAATTGCCACCTAAGTAGTTTATAATTTAATACATGCTAAAACTGACTGACAGTTGTCCATGAGCTGTCTTGGCCATAAACAAGACCTGCATTCAAAATGTTTTGGAGTGCAGTACACATGTATTTTTATTGACCCATTCCTGCCATTTCTGTTACACATTGTGTTGTAAACCTGCACCTTTCTGTCTATTTTGTTCTTTTATTCTTTCCTTTTTCTTCGTAGTAACTCATAATTTCCATCTTAGGCTTCATTATTCCTTCTCCCTGTACTAATGCCTTTTCACTGAAGTATCTGTATTGAATATTACTCCACCTAACATAACACTCTTGCCTGAATCTCACTGCAACCCACAGCCTGATCCTACAAAGATCTATGGTTGTGCATAATGTGTGAAAATAAGAGTTACCAGCTTCAGTTAAATGACCAACGTGCCTCAGGTGAAGAGCCTGTTCAGAACTTTCAAGGCATCCTAAATCTCTGGCAAGGGTCTCCAGCCCTCTCAGGTGGTTTGACCTGGCAGCTGCTACAGGCTGCAGAACACCTTGGCTGGTACCAACAGCAAGAGAAGAGCTCCACGTTGAGATGAAACTGCCTGGGGAACTTCAGCAATGAACACGCAGCTGCCTAAGCTGAAATTCTCTGAGCTGGCAAGAGACTTCTTTCTTGCTCCTTTCAATCCTGGGGTATGGAATCAGGATTCAGGTGATACAACTGAAGACAATGCAGATTTGAGATGGAATCAAGTCAAGCCTTGGGACACCTTTTTTTTTTTCTACAAAGCAGCACACAGCTGCTGTGTTTTTGTTTTTTTGTTAAAAAAGTCATCTTACCAATTCTGATCCAGCTTGATCATATATCATCCTCTAATATCAAATCACATCCATGGCTGAGGATGACTGTAGACACAAAGAAGGGAAAGACTCTACATACAAGTACATAATCATATATAGTCTTAAAGCCTTTATTGTAATGCAAAATAAACCAGGTAAAATTTATATAGCCATATGTAACAAAAGATCAAAATCTTTGACGTGGTACTAGAAAAAACCTGTCAAATTACGTGTTGAATTTCTCCCCCAAAACAATCACACAGGATTTTTAAATCAGTTTCACTTAAACACACAGGTATTGTCAGGATTACAAGTACCTCTCTCTCCCTCACAGTAACACAATAGTGTCTTACAAAGCCTTCTTTCCTATGCAGAGATAGTGAATAGCACTTCTGATTTTGCATGTAAGGCTTAAGGACCTTGCAGGACAACTGTGACTGGGAGCACAGGTCTTTTGAGGCCTTTTGAAAGTGCAAAGCAGCCCCTGCTCAGAGCAGAGTGTCAGGATGTGGCCCTGGCAGAGCAGTCACTAGGATTCACGCATAGCACTAACTCTCTGATAAACAAATCTGTGATGGCTGGGAGGAAGAGGTAGCACAATTCATCTGTAAAAAAATTAGGCAGCATGTGAAGCTATTTCTAGATCAGGAAGCTGGAGTGAATTGGAATTCAGGACTGTGTGCACTTTTTCAAGGCAAGAGCCTTTTTTTTTTCTTCTTTTCTATGCTTAGTTTCCCCCACAAAGGGCAGTTGGTATTTCTTTATGCATTCGAGGGGTGCCTAGAGACTTCTGCATCATAATATATCACAGTGGTAATGTCGGCTCACAGGCCAAGATCATGGCTCACTAGTGGGTGGTCACTCAGAAAATCCACAGGCTCTTTTTCTATCTCTTAATCTTTCAACTGCTGGGCCTGGCTGGCCCTGTGCCAGAGCCAGAAATGCAGGCTGCACGCCACTAGCTCAGGAAATCAAAGCTTCAGCTTCACGTGAGTGCGAGCCTCTCTCCCTCAGTCTTGATGCCTGTTCACACACACACTTAGGGCTGCTCCTGTGGCAAACCCAACTCTCCCTTCACACCCACTACGTCAGTAACTCTGCTGCTGGACTGGCACATTTTGGATGAGGGAGTGCGAGGCAATTACGTGTCAAGAGCATTTCAGACTCATAATTTTCCCAAACATATGGACATATGGGAAAAGAACAACTTGTTACTTAACGGCTCTTTTGGATTTTGCAAGTGTGTATTTTCAACCGTCAGTTGTAGCACCTCGTGAATTCTGCACGGTACATATTTTTCCACAATATGGTGCTAAAATCATACATTTTATACTGCAGAAAAGCTGACTATATATACTGTAGTTACACATTATACTTTTGAAAATACTGTACCTCTACCAGATATTAAATCAGGAAATGGCAATTTTCTCCCAGAACAATGGCACCAGAGATTGATGAGATGCTCTGTAATACTTTTTGGTCTTGCTCCCCCAGCTAGGTCACACTATTCTTCCTCCTTAGCTCCTTACATGTAGGATGCATCCATATATTATACTTATAGCACTTTTTTTTTTTTGATTGGAAGAAGCTCTCTACTGATTTCTGCTTACTGAGCAGAAGCATCATTTAATAACCTGTTGGGTAAGGTAAGATTAACAGCTCAGAAGGTGTTTGTTTGATCTGTCTGCCTCAACTGAGTGGAGCCGATGCAGTCAAGGGGAGCGCTTAAGAAAAGATTCAGGTTACGCGGAGACATTGGGCAGGTCCCTCAAAGGCTATAAATAACCTAGGAGCTGTTTCCATCCAGATTTTATTTGGCCCTGGCTCATGAAATATTGTAAATAAGTTCTGTTCACTGTGCTGTGATGCCATTTGAAGGGTTAGTTGGGAGTGATTTACAAAGGCAGTAGCTTATATTCAGAGCTGTTCTTAATTGTGGCCTGGCTTGATAAAGCCACTGTCGCAAACATTAGTTTCTTTACAGCTGGATCAAATGTATCAGGGGTTATATTTCAAGGAGGGAAAGGAAAGTATTTTAATTTGTTTTTGCTCCACTTTCAACAGGCCTTTATAACACCAGCAGCTGTCCTGTGGCTGCCAAGTCCTGGCTGAGTATCCTACAGCATCTAAAGCTTTCTGAGAGAAGTACAAGGCTGGGCCGAGCACGTACATGACAGGCATAGTTTCCTTGGGGAACGTGCCTTATTTATGGAGGGTACTGAGAGACATCCAGCTTTACTCCCTCCAGAGGTTTTTCCCTCCTACATTACTAGGGAAGAGGGCAGAAAGAAATGGAAAAAGAACCAAACATCCTTGCTTCATAATCAGTTGCATTCCTCTCTCCCTCCCACCAATGCTTCCTCCTGACTGGATTGAGAGCTGTGCCTGCCCCTGCCCCAGGGAGTCCAGCCCTCTATCTGAATCATGGAGGTGCTCCCCCATCATGGAAAGCTGTCTCCTCTTCCCTGCTTTCCAACCTACCGGTGGGTGGAGGTTGCTGGGAATGCAAGCACAAGAGCCTGCCAGCCACTCAGGCAGCTGCAAGTGCTCCCTGAGAGTTACGCCCCAGGCTCTAACCAGCACCATCAGCAGAGAAGAAAGGAGGCTGGGATTAAATGCTACTTCTCATCAGGGTCATTACTGGCCGGCAGGACACACTCCTAGCAGGATAAACCTTCCTGGTGGTATTTAACACCTGGGAAGTGATCGATGTGATTTCATATGTTGCATACCAAAGGTGTCAAAATGACATCAAAGAAATGCTTATGTTTAATCTTTGGCCAGGTCATAGTCTTTTCCTGATGAGGAGAGGAGGCCTAATGGTTTAGTGACACTCCCAAAAGGCAGAAGTCAAGGAATTAAGGACACTTGGAAAAAATGTATTTCTAGGTCGCAATACTGCATGGTTTCCTTGTGACAAAATCCTTGAGACAGATTTCTAAGCACTCAGAGCCCTCTTGGGTCAGGTTGCGCAGGTCCCTGTGGCTGGGGACACACATTCCTGGCTGCAGAGCAAACCCAGGCTGTTTGGGGCAAAGAACTGGGCATGTACTCCACCACCCTGTCCCCCAGCATGGCTCCGCTGTGCTGCTGACACCCCCTCCCCACCCACACCTTCTCTCTTCCTATGCACTGCTGCAAATAACGTGCTACAAACAGCTATTTTTGCATCTTCCTCCTGGGCCCCAGGGTCTTGAAGCCCTTCCTGTTACTTTCCTTGTCTTTTCCCTCACCCCTCACTGTGAAAAGCCCCTTTCCCCACTGATCTGACGGCCTCTGGTTGCAGGAACTCAAGTAGTTTGGCACTTGGCACGGCATGGACTGAGGCTGGTCCCCATGAACAGGTGCCTTCTGGCGGCGCTGGGCTGGCCTGGCCAGGCACGTATCACTTGGCTCCAACACTGCCTGAAGCGGGCCAGGAACAGGCTGCCCTGATGGAGCCAAGGCAGCACCTGACAAAGTAACTTAATATGAATTATGGAGTCCATGCCCGTGGTCACCTCCCTGGTCACTTCTTTATAGGCCAGCTCCACTGGAACCCCTCAAGCGACACTTCCTGACAGCAGCTGAGGATCTGGTCTCCAGTGTTCACATTTAAAGACTGCACACGGTATAACTAACCAACACTCACAACCACACACTCCTCCCCCTGCAGACATGGCTCTCAGGTGGCTGCCTGTCCTCTGTGAGCCTGCCCAAGCATATGGGATAAGGCTTTTTGCCCTACTCCAATTGCAGTGGGAGCAGTAAGAGAAGACTCTTGATACACAAACTGCAAAAAATGAAAGCTACAAGATAAATGCTGCAACCACCAAAAAGGCAAAGGAAGACAGAGGCCAGATCACAAATCTGGAACTGCAGCATCCTTAAAGCAGAGCTGTTGGTCAGGATGTGCCTGGAATGTGGCCCCTACTCTGTAGCAGTCCCTTGTCATGATCACACACTAGATACACAAGATGCCCAGCTCTGCAAGAAGTCCGTACTGCATGCTGTGTTCTCACTTAAAAGGCTCTGCAACAGCACTCTGAAGGGAACTCTGGTGACTCTGCTGCCCTTACACAGACAGCTATGTACTTTACAGGTGTAACTGGATTCAGTAAATAGCCCTGAGGTGTATTAAGTGTTGTGTTTCATTTCCAGCAGCCACTTTCTATTTTTAAAAGAATTAAAAACCACTCAACTGTCTGGTACCTCACATACTCAAAACACATCGTACCTCACGTGGCTTCAGTTCGCCTGTTAGAAAGCACCTAGGCTGAGCCCAGCTCAGTAAGAATGACTCCAGGTCTCATGTGCCATTCTTACAGGCAGCTACGCTTGGGAACAACTCTACAAGGATGATGTCCGACGGGGCACTCCCGGGCTGTGCTGGAAGCCCAGTGCACGGCTATACAGCTGCAGTCATGGCGTTCTTCTGCCTGGGATCCTGTGGCCTGTACTGGTACTGCTCTGGGCTGGTCCCACGGTGTCGGACAATTTCACTGTAGGCTGGTGCTCGGTGGGACTGCGGAGGGGAAGGCGGCACGTCCTGCCGGAGGGGTCCTTTGTGCTGGTTGATGATGGGCTGGGCTGGGTAATACTGAGGGTACCTCAGTTCTACCACTCTTGTGTCCGGCGAGCGGACGTAGTTTCCCTTGGATGGGTGGATCACAGGCTGTCCTCCATGGTAGTAGGGAAGATCTCTCTCTTTGTACGTTACTCGTGGCCCTGTTAAATATTCTAGTGGCTCTGCAGGTCCACGCCTGAGGAGGAAAAAACATAATAAAGCACATAAAAAGGCAGTCTACTAGCCCAGTGATACATTATTGTACATACAATCTATGTTTACTTCGGGAGAGGAAATGCCACCTCAAGCATGACAAGTCCTGATGAATGAAAAGCACTTCTGAAGGATAACAAGCTTCCCACCTGCATGCTACAAAAGTCTGTAACATCCAGGACACTGGAGGAGGGGTCCAGCACACATCACAGCCCTTTTACAATGGGGGAGCACTGGAGCCCTTCAGCTCCCAAAGTCAGTCTCCTGTAATCCATTTGCCATAATGGAAACAAAGCTCCTTTAAACAATGCATGTTTGACTGAATCTTATCTAGCCTGAGGATAAACAGATGAGTTGGGTCTGCAAGTCTGCAAATCCCATAAGCTTTACATGCACAAATATTCACGCTTTCCAGGCTATTTCCCACTATTCTCTCCTAATATGTCAGCCTGTAAAACTTTCCAAACACCATAGTTGGAGAAACTGGGGAAGAAACACTAGGGATGTCAGGATACAATACCTGTGTTTAATGGGCAAGTTGCAAATGAGGTTTCAAAAAATCTGTGATCTAAAAGGCCTGATATTACAACGGCCCTGTAACGTGTCTGCATCAGTATGGATCTCACAAGCCCTAGTTCATGTGAAAAGCAACATGTGAATGTGTCATCCCCAAGGATGTGCCATGGAGCCCTCTCTGTAGCCTTCTGCATCTTAATTTCATGATTTGCACTAATGAAGCATTGATATTTTTTCTTAGTACAACTTACCTTGTGATACTTTTGAAATGGCAAAAATAATTGTTCTCACAGACATGTCACCAGAGCATCCCCAAAAGTTCAATTTAATTAGGAGTTTTTGCCAGTCTGACTGCAAATGTCTTTGCACTTTGGACAAAACCTCTCATTGACTGCACCGGAAGCTTCTCTGCAAATGAGAGCTTAGGTAAGAAGACAGAGTTTTGACCCAAAACAGGGGCTGGAAATGTAAATCAATTACACCTGCTCTGTGTCTTTGGGACTGAACTCATCAACTGTTTAAATATTCTTTGCACAGATTATGAAAGAAGTCATCATTCTGGTACAGCAGATCAGGTGTTCAAAATTTGTCAATGACTCTCTTGTTCACACAGAGATTTTACAAGCATGCTCCTTCTTTCTTAACCTGGGCTCCCAGACTCTGCTGGAACTTGTTTAACATGTAGTAAAACAAAACATGTGGTTTTCTGCTGCACTCGTTTAAGCCCATGGGGTAAATCACGGACACAGGCAATGAACAAACATTATCTGCCTTGAAATGAACCTACAATTCTCCTCCTGGAATAACTTAGTGCAAATGTTTCCTGTTTAAAATGGAAAGAGCAAAAGGAAGCATTCCAGGCCTTGGACTTTTAGGACCCTATGCTCCCCAGAGACTTTCTGCTTTAAAAACAGAACATTACAAAAGACAGGCACTCCCAGCTTCCCCCCACCACCTCCCGGTGAAACAGTCCAGACAAAGTGCTGAAGGGCCTGAAGCCACCCTGTGAGATACCAAACCACTCTGAACCGTACGTACTGAGACAATTACTGTCGCTGCTCACACACCTACGCCTTGCAACAAAGCCTAATTTCCAAAGCAGGCCAAAGAACTGCTCCACATATTTCTGCATGAAGGCTTGCTCACTAGTCAGTCCTATCACACTCAGCTTTAATGCCTCTGTGCACAAAAATGTACTTCCAATCATAAAAGGCTCTGCAATGGTAGGAACTGCTTTGTGTCAAGCAGCACATCAACAGGAACAAATGTCAAACCTACATCCATCACCTTTTAATATAAGGATCACGCTCAAAATCCTGTACATTGGTTTTTATAAGGTGTTCTCGTTGGCAGCTACAATCAATGAAATTCTTGTGGATCACATTAAAAAAGGACTGAGCTTGGATGCTGATCCAGAATTCACTGAAAAGCCAGTGGTAGCTTTTGGACAGAACTCTAACTGCAAACTGAATTACTCTAAAGAACCAAATTCAAGATGAATTGGCACCAAAATGATGGCTGAGAATAGGACTGAGCCACCAGCATGACATACTGAGCCTTCAGTACACAACTCATGCTTCAAAACTGACACCAGAGGTCTGCAAGGTGCAGGAAAAAAGAGGGGAAGAGGGGTGTGCTTTGCCATCCAGCCAAAAGAGCTGTTTCCAGGAAAGCTCAGCCAGTCCAGTTTTAGGAATCAGTGTTATACTGATGCCACAGAAGCTGTGACTGTGCAGAAGGTTGTGCACTCAGGCTGCTCTGGCCCAGGACTGCACAGGGAAGATGGGCCTGAGCAACCAAAGCGTGCCAGATCTGAGAAATGGCCCTGAGCCGTCTGAGCTAATGCCATCAGATCTCCATTGCTGTTACCTCTCTTAGGAAAATAAATCCACCATCACTTCACTTACAGCTTAACACCATCTGTGGTTGTGTAGACAAACTGCAGAAGAACATGTGGGAAGAGCAAAATCTTTCTTTAAAAGATAAAACCCCAAGTTGTTCACTGTCAGCACCAATTTCCTCTCTCTGAGGGCAAAACACCCATAGGTGGTGTAATTCTTGAGTGTCTTGCCCAGAGCCATGC
This sequence comes from Acrocephalus scirpaceus scirpaceus, assembly GCA_910950805.1. Taxonomy (NCBI): domain Eukaryota; kingdom Metazoa; phylum Chordata; class Aves; order Passeriformes; family Sylviidae; genus Acrocephalus; species Acrocephalus scirpaceus. The sequence goes on from OU383779.1 coordinate 45,360,017, forward strand.
CTTAGCAGCTGGGAGAGCAGGTTGTACACTGAGACCTGACAGGAACCCACTTCACATGAACCTTTTAGGAAAGCCTCAGGAAGACAGAAGGTATGTGAGTTATTTTAGCAGCCTTGGGGATAATACAAGCAGTGATCTAGGCAACGATTAGCAGAACTTTTGCCTGAGTAAAACTTTGGGAAACACTGGTAACTGTCCAAAAGGCTGACTCTGGGCAGCACGACTGAGGGAAATTTCACAAAAGATATCCTCCAGCTCACTTCCCCTAGCGATCCCAGTGGGTGTTACACTTGCAGATACACGAGCTATAATGACAACACTTTTTTTTCCATTTTATGACCAGCCAAGTTATTTGAAGCCAAGTTATTTCCTGAGGATTCATTCTTCCCCACCTACCACCCATGCCTGATGAAGTTCATTCTCAGGGAGCTGCTCACAGTGCAACCAACCGGCCTACGGAATCTCCACAGACCTCTATCTGACAGTCTTAAAAAACAGGAAAAAACTGCCCTTCCCTCCTCATGTGTGACAAATTAATCATCAGAAAGTTAATCTTTTTTAAGGTAGAAGAAACAACTGCAAATACCAAGCCCTGGCTGCAGAAATGCTGTCACCATTAGCAGTAAGCTGGGACACTGAGGGCAGTTCCTAGCAGGAAGAGGATGGATCCTCTGCACCAATACCCTTCTCACTCAATAGCCCACGGTGTAAAAGTATATGCTGTTGTTTATCCTTAAAGAAATTGCCAAACCAAACCAAACACTTTCTACTTGGCAGGCCCTTGTAGATGCTGTGCTTGTTTCTACAAGAATGAAAACAACTTCTACCTCTTCCCTCAGCAGACACTGCCACCTCTGAGGAGGTCCTAATGAAATTCTTCTCCTCTCTTTCACTGTTTTTGTTAGCTTCTGATGAGTTCAGAGTTCACAGGGCCATATCACACCTCCCAAGTGACCCATGGTGTGGGGGTCAAACCAATAACCTCAAGTGGAAAATCAGTGACCCAGGGGAGTGATCAAAAATCCACAAATTGGGTCAAGCAGGTCCAGCCACTCAAAAGGACCAGACCAGAAGCGTGCCCTCTGAGAGGACATGCTGAGTAGGAGGTGCTCTGACCGTCAGCTGTTTTCCAGATTTTTGGCCAGTTGTTTGACCTGGGGATACAGTGCAATTAATGGCAGGCAGAAGGCAGGGAAGCTGACACAACATCCTGGGAAGGAACTGATCTCAGAGCTCAAAACCTGGTTTTGCTGATAGTTCAGCTCTGCTGGGTCCCACTGGAAAGTGCGTTATGGATGTGGGTCTAGCTAAAGGCAGAGGCTGCTGCTGCAGGAAGCAACTGAATGAAGGGAAAGAGAAGCTCCGAGTTCCACAAAGGAGTGAAACTGGTGGGGCAGTGTGAAAACACTCCTCAAAAATGTCATGAGCAAGGTGCCCCTTAAAATGTCTGCTTTATTTTGAGGAAAACAAGTCCCATCTTCCTTCCTCTGCAGAGAAATTAGAGATCACACACAGGTGGTTGTGAACGTGTTTCACTTCATATGCTGGTTTGCAGCTCTAGCAGCTTATCTTTTAAAATGATTCACCAGTTAACAACTGTGATCCATTTTGAGCAGTAAGAGCACAAAATAGCCTTGTCCAAGTAAAGCAGGTAACTTATGACTGGTATTCAATTAACATGTTGTTATTTTCTCTATGACAAGTAAAGCCTAAAGCAGGTTTGTTTTTCTATCTCTGCTTTATTTATCTTCCAAGCACAAAAATGACAGTATTTTCTGGCATTACAGCGGAATTTTTAAGAGCTTCTGGGTTCATTTAAAACTGAACCACAGGATTTGGAATACTTAGGAAAGACTTCTTTTACCCAAGATGTTGTTTAGTCATAGGCATCTGAAGCACTAACTAAACACTTTTTGCCTTCTGCAATTCCCTTTTTTCTTTTTTTTAACCTCCATTTTAGTAATTTCTCAGCTGTGGAAAATCTTACAGAGTAGACTGGCATAAATACCTGATGCTTCAAAAAACAATCAGAAAAAAAAATTATATTTCAGGTTTACTGCATTTCATTGATAACCTTCATCTGCAGGTCATCTTTAACATCCTTGGAGATATGTGCTTGGGCTATCTGAAAGGAAAGCAAAATGAAGGTCTAACTGCTCATGCTGTGCCCCATCACGTTGGGGGTTTGGATTTCATTGTGACAAAGGGTTTTTCTTCCCTCTGTTCTATAGGGAGAGTCACAGAGGTCACCCTCTTAGTACCTGGTAAAAAGCAAGGAAGGGAATGCTCTCTTCTTACATCACTATCTCCTCCTTGCTGCTGAGGGAATATTTTGCAAGGGATATAATCTCACATGAAAACCTCCCTTCTTACTTTGTTAGAGAGTACTTCTTGAAATAAACTTCAAAGACAGCCACAGATTAAGTAGCAAATGGAAAGCCCACATTTCTTTCATGTCTAAGCAAGACATTCAGAGACTCTGGATGATGGCATCAGACAGTCCAGGCTGTGATTAAAGAACAGGAGAAAGCAACCTCCTATTAGAGAACAGGAGAAAGGAAAGATCCTATCTGTGTCCAAATTCTCACTGAAGAACACCATTGTATGCAGTGTGATTGTGTGATGTTTATTCTCAGCCAGGAGGATCTACTTTTAAAGAAGAAAAGAGAAGCTGATGTAAGAATTAAATTATGCAAACAAACAATCTTGAAGTATCAAGTACATTACACTGTGTCTTTATAAAGCTCTTCTCAACAAACACAAAAAACAATTAACTATCTCTCCAGATACAGTATTAAAGATACTGCAGTGCTTTTTGTAGTCAGTGGCTCTAAGAACTCCTGTTGCTTAATATTCAACATGCATATAACATGAAATAAATAAATTAATGAAATTTCAAATCACTGCAAATTTCAAAGAAATCACAGAGATGCATTAAGGTGGGTCTCTGTATCTTAATAGGTGAGATTATCCTATAATAAATATTCTTTGCTCTTTCAGATCAATACTTCCCATAGCCAAAGAAAGGGTTTGCATTTAAAATTCACTAGGAATCAAATTTGGTATCTTAGTGCTGTGAAGAATCTGCAGCACAAGGAAGTGCTCAGTGGCTGCTGTCTGTGAGAGAGGCTTTGTACCCCTCAGAAGAAGGCAGATGTCTAGCAATGTCATACTAACCTCAAACACACCATACACACTTTATTTATGGGCTGAGCTAGTGGAGGTCCTTCCTTCTCCCATTCTTTTATCAACAATACAAGGCTGAAAAATCAGATAACGTAAACGAATACAATCCCTGGCTCTCATGTAGCACATGCCATGCAGAGAGAGCTGTTTTTAGTTTGAGGACTGTGTTTGGAATTCCTTCAGTGTCAGGTTTTCAGTTACCAGACCCTCTTCCCTGGGCCAGGCACGACTGCGGTCAGACTGGATTAGCAGAACACTCTGCAATGTATATTACACAGCTTTGACTTCTACAGGCTTTGCAGACCCATAAAAATAATGATCATTTCATGACCTGCGTTTCAAGGTGGGGGGGGATATGTGTGTGTGTGTTGGGTATAAGTGGAAGAATCTCTCTTCCCTTTTTAAAGAATTCCTATTTGGTTTGGAGAAGGATGGGTCCTTCTAAGTTTGTTTGAAAATCGAGCAATACATTTCAGATGCAATGCAGGCAGGCCTGATTCTCTTCCCTTGCACAGAGTTTTGCAAAGTCTAAAGTGGTGCTAACTGGCCTGAACATAAGAGTTTATATGCACAGTTTCTCTCTCTTTCCAATATTACAGTTTAAAATATTTAGAAACAAAGTTAAAGCACTATATTCCCAGCAGGTAAGTGCAGAGACGTGTTTATATTTCTCTAGTTGAAGTCCAGCTTTAAAGCAGCTGGAGAACGAAGTCCTTTATTGTTTGCAGAGGGCCACATTTTGAGGTGTTGGGCCCCAGTGACTCCCTGGGCCGCTTTTCGCAATTGGAGACATTTAGGTGTCACATTTGCTTTTACATCTAAGCCCAGGTCTAGTTTAGTCACATACTAGCTTTCCATGCAGGGGAGCAGACTGCAGAAACAACTGAAAGACAGGCAAGCAGTGTCTGACAGGTTTAAAACTTTAAATACAACTTACTTCGTATGCAAGAAAATAGATTGTTCTCAATCCTTAATGGAGCAAACTATGTCACAGATTGGTTAACATCAGAATTTAGAGTGCCATTTAATTAAACTCCCTCCCATCAGCAGCCAAGCTATAAGACGGTGTTGCTGCTTTGCTCCAGCATTAGTTTATTTTCCACAGCAAATGTCAGACCAGTTTCTGATAATCTCATCCTGCAGGCAAAGCTCCCCTTTCTTTCCTTCCCTAAATCCAACCTACAAATATAGGAACTGTGACAATCAGGATTAAAACCCTCGAATCAACAAAAACAAAACCCAAAATATGCTAGCTGGTTCTCTATAAATGCCCAAAAAGCATTCAAAACAACTAGTGCAATAATCCTTCCTACTCAATTCCTCACTTGTTTTGTTCATATGCTCTCAGGCATGGTACATCTCTTCTACCAGAAGGCATAAAATAAAGCAGCACCTATTGAACAAGACATCGCTATTCTGTGATCTCTTCAAGCTTAAAGGGATCTTAAGTAGATTGGTACTTTAAGTAGCGAGTCATTACAACATGTGTCATTTCAGATGTTACTCATTATTCAACACAACAGAATGCCGTGTGAGTCATTAACCTCTGGGCACTGGTAACCTACTCTCAATGCAAAGCAGTCATGCTTGTTGCTCAGGAACCCCCATGCTCTGTTGGGGAGAGACCTGGCTGAGATTTTAAGGTCCCTTTGGTCTTTTGTTTTGCAGATCAGTTGGGACCAAAAAGCTCTTCCTATAGACTAAAAGAGTTCTTGGCCTTTGGTCTTTTGAATCACATTTCTGAGAAGAAACTAACCAAGTTACGTTGGAGGGGAGGAAACTTTTTTTTAGAGGCCATATGCCTCTTAAGCCAGCAAGAGAAGCAACTGTTTAGGCTTCTCAGTAGAATTTCGCATTTAAATGCAAATTCAAACTAATACGAAAAAGCACTGAACACGAGCAGAACTGCCACCACTGCAGCGAGATGCTGAAGTGAAAACTGTGCTATGATAATACTTGTACTGTCATACTGTGTGGCAACTCCCAAGAGACAGGGGGACCCCACTGCCCCTGCCCTGAGAACAGCTGGCTGCTTCCCTCAAGAGCAGGCAATCTGTGAGAAGGGAGCAAGACCCAGAGCCAAGACCCCAACACGGGCTCCAGTGCAGCAGCAGCACACAAGCCAAAAATAATATCTGGATCCCTTTGCCTCAGCCTAACCCCTAGTGGAGGTCTCCGCTTTTTGAAGGTTATCAGAGTTGAAATTAAGGAGTCTGCGGTGGTTTAGGAGCTTTTAATTTGATTTAAAAGAAATTCTGTTGCCATAGTCAAAATTGCTTTTCAGAAGGAATTGATCAGACTCCAGAAGAGCTCCTCCCCAGCAGAGAAACCTCGGCCCTTTGCCTACCCATTCACAGCACTACTGCTATTCGCGCTTGTTTTGTGAAGTGCTTTCAGAAATACATAAACCCAAATTCCACCCTGTTCTCATTTTTCATTTGAAATGAATTTAAAGCATGGTGACCATTCAGCTGTACTATTCAAATGATTTTCAACTAATAACAGAAATCATTAAAAGAATCTTCCTAAGTAATAATAATCTGGGCCCAGGTCTTTACTATTCAGCCAGTGGGACCTTAACATGCTGTCTGATCTTTAGTGGGCTAGTAAAAACCTGTAAGAAGTGGTTATTAACGTTATTACCAAGCTTTTAGGCTTTTTTTTTTTTCCTCTTAGAGCATTTCTCATTTAAATTAAAGCATTCCTTGCAGCGCTTTCTCCCACTGCCATGATGAAGCATGGCTGTCAATTCTGCCTCCAATGGCACAAACTGGGTAGTAAAACCACGCTTCAGTAAAAAAGGAATATCTAGCAGGTTATTTTTTCCTTAACTTTGTTTCTTTCTGGTCCAGACATTCTGTTAAACTCACTGTGACGTATCATTCTTTTTTTCTCCCTTTGCAACAAAGGCAAAGCTCAAGAGCCAGAGAAGAAGGATGGCTGTTCTGGGGGGCTGAGAGAGGGACCTTAAAAACAAGCAGCTCTTATTTCTTTCTTCAGGCAGTATTTCAGTCCCCATTGTTTCCCTACTGCTCATGTACTGATTTTCTCCTAAACAGCACAAACAGCCTCTAAGTACATCCTCCCCCCCAATATTTTCTTTAGTTAGAACCTTTCATTTCTATACAGGCATTAGATTATACATTTCCTGGCTTGCCGCACTCCATTAACACACTGGTAACCACCCATTTTCCAGCCAGCCATTAAACACCACCTTTCATAATTGAGATTTAAAGGCTCAGGGCATGATAAACAGCTGAAGTTATAACTTTACAGCTGCCTCGATGGAAGTGTGTAAATCTCCAGATTTGGATAGGTAAATCAGTTAATTAGACCTGCATTAAGGCACAAACTTTGCGGGTGCTCTGAGAGCAGATGTCCTGAAGTTGCGCTTTAAATAACAAGGGTCAAAGCCTCAATCCCACCGGGCTGGGAGAGACGGAAAGGTCCCCACCCGGTGCCCAGGGAGCGGTAGCACTGAGTGCAGCTGCTGTGACTCGCAGCCGGCCGGGAGCGCCCATTCCAGCTGTGTTTATGCTGGCTCCTTCCTGCAGAGCTCCTTCAGTTACACGAACAGCAGCGCGGCTGCGACTCCCGACTGGCCAAGCTCTACCTGCTGTCTCTGCTGGAGACAACCCTGGGTTTACCACCCTACGTTTTCTGCCTGCCAGCTCACAGGTTGCTGTCAAAGTAGACCCACAAGTTTTGGGACTGAGCACAGCTTCCCCCTGCCTCTACCTGCGGCTGAGGACACGCTGCGTGCACGACCCCAGTCACTGCTGGCCAGTAAAAGCTCAGAACTGGTGAAATTCGGAGCTACAGGCACCACTTTACTACACGCACCTCTTTAGGTGCGTGGGTAGTAAGAGGTTAACCTTTGGTCGTGAGGCCCAAGGGCCTGTGCTCCACCTCTGCACGAGTTATCTCCCTGTTGCTGCATTTAAAAATACTGTATGTAATTAACTGTTATCAGGTTGTTAAGCAGCGTGCTGAAGTGTGAACTTATCATTCAATTGTTTCCTTTATTTACAAAGCCCTGCCATTCTCTTAGGCAGCAGCCTGGGACAGGCTGTTGACTTGCTCAGATGTGGAGGGTTTGGCATGCCAGATCCCGGGAGCAGAAGCAGATTCTGGAGAAATGAGACACAGACGAGAATCTGCAAACACCCCCTCAAGATGTCCTGTAGAACAGCTGTGCTTGAATGAGACACACACGCATGCCACCACTACCAAATACATCACTGTGAGGTTGCTTTGAGACCTGAACCACTGAGCACACAATACAGCTCCCAGCTGCTTTATGGGCACAGGTGGAGTTTTTACTCATATATATGGTACTGGCTTTAACGCCTATAGATATACAAAAACGTATTCCATTCCCAGAGGAAGACAACATAACTGCTTTCATACACTGAAAATAAACTGAGTCTGAGCTCAGTTCTTCCCTATTTAATTTGCTGGACATTGTTTCTTTAAGCAAACCTGGAAGTCAGAGGTCACAAGACAGAGATGGGTGGACAGGACAACAGCACAAGATGCCACAGCCCCTGTTGTCCTCTGTCTCCTTCAGCAGGGCCTAGGCTTGGATTCCTAAAGCCCATCATGTTTTTTACCACTACCTCCTCCTGGCCTGGCTACTGCTCTCTTCTTCGCCCTCTTTGCCAGCAGCACCAGCCCTGGCAGTGCCAGCAAGGTGTCCCAGATGATAGGAGACATCATCAGATCTGTGTGATTTTCTTCCATGCACTCCTGGCCTGGGGCAGCACCATGCACCCACAGCAGGATTTACTAGCATGGTCCCTGGGCATGCAGCATCCTTTGCCCTTTGGGAACTGGTGCAATCACCAATGTCCCTGATCTATGTGCATCACCCCTAACACTTGCAATAAATGAGATTTGTGGGTTCTAAACAAACTTCTGTGCCATTTGCACTGTGCTGCATGACAGACGACAAGATAAAATTTGCAACAGCAAAGACTTTAGAGCAAAACAACCTTTTACAGAGAGCAAGTACAGGCTGTTGTAACAGTTCTATCAGCTTAGTCATGTATCTAGAACAGAAGACATCAGGATCTGGAAGCTGAAAGAGGAGCACACAGCTGAAGAAAGAAAAAAATGCTTTAAAGACAAACCAAAATGCTGCATCCTTGGCAAAGCAATGCCAATAGCTGGGAATTAGTGGTACCTGACAGAGGTGACAGCACAGCACTTGGAATATAGGGTAGGGGCAAGCCAGCATTGAGACAGAGAGAGGCTGTGGACAGCAGTACCTGGTATAGACCTTAATTTTTTTTGAAAGCACACATACACCATGTATCAAAGATGTGCAACAAAGTCTTACTTGCAGGACATGATACTGTCAGCAGCTTCAGCTGACATTACAAGGAACAGCACCACAATCAAAGAAGCATCCCTACTCCACCCAGGAAGGCTGCTATGTGCCATCAGTGAGGAACAGAGAAGCAATAGTGCTTCCTGATATGAACCTGGTAAGGACCTGGCCAAGATTCCAGACAGCATGTCTCAATTTGGCTGGGGGAAAAAAAAATTAAATAAAACCACCCTCTAACTTGAAACAATCTTTTACATAATGAATCAATCAATTACCTTTGCTCTAGTATGTTCAAATCAAGGGAATCATCATTGAAAATAACAACCAATTTATATAGCTCATTTAAAGCCACAGTAAGCAAGGCTGCTGATTCACTAATGAACAATAAAGGTCACTACTATAATATCTCTCCAAGTATTTTCAGACTGTGCGGTGTGATAGACTTGAAGTGGCAAGTTCATAAAAAACCCATCAAGATACTTTGCAAGGGGAAGTAAAAACGGAAAAACATCTGTGCTTTGCTTAGATACCAGACTCAGAAGAGGGAATAACTTTGATGCAATGAAGAACTTTGTGCCTCAGCCTCATCCAGCCCCAGCCAAAGGCTCTGGATGTCAATGGAAGCATTTCAATGATCTTTGGATTAGGCTTTTGTATAGAATGGTATCTGAAAGGGGAGGAGAGGGCAGAGAGAGAATGAAACATCTGTATCCTGGAATGAAATCAGGAAGTTAAGGCTTGACAGCCTTAGACAGCAAATAAATACCTCGGGTACTAAATGTAGGTTGCTGAAATGCCTCACTTCAAGTGGAAACATTCCTTTTCAGTTGTGTCTTTCAGGTATTCAGAGAAAAGACTGACCAGCATGCTGCTAATTTATGTTCTATTTTTTGAGTACCCATGCTCTAGAAAATGGCACATACATGCAATTATGAGGAAACAAGACATTCTGCCAAGTTGAACAACACACCTCTGCTCTGTGCATGTTAGATCCATGATTATTAACAATGTGGCAACTGGGACAATATGTGTGCCCTAGTCTACAGCATCACGTCTGGGACTATTACCAGAAGCAGATGTTACAGAGGAAACTCAATTCGTGGACAATTAATAGTTTGTGAAGGTCTTACAGCATAAAAGAACCTCTCCCTTCCTGCTCAGATGTTAAACAAAAACAACTATTGGTCTAAGCCTGGCTTAGCAGAAAGGTGAAGGTTTCAGAAACACAAAACACTCAATGACATTTCAGTACTTGCAAATGTTGATACCAAAAAACCCCAAACATGGTAATATTTAACCTTTACAAACTTTCTATTTGAAACCTATAGGAAAAAAGCACAATAGAGTAGAGAGAGCCTGTGGTGAGTTGAGAAAGATGTATTTTCCAAACCTCAGTGTTAAATCTTGAATGATGACTTGGATTCCTCTTAAAAAAAAAAAAGTGTAATTCTACTGCCAGTAAAATAGGATTTTCTTTAAAAGAACTTTGCAACATTTCAAAGGCCCCTCTTTTTAATGATCAGAAAGTAAAAGAGAGAAACATCATATTATATCAAGCAGCTACAATATAACCCATTACTCAAGAACATCATTACAGTTTCTAAATCAGAAAAGCACAAAGTAGCAACAGCATATTGAGCATGCAAAATCCTCTCTGCATATTAAAGTCCCTTGAAAAACTTATAAAACTTGTGGTATAAACTAGTACAACTGAAAATAAAATACCTAAGGAGGAAAAGACCAGGGTTAAGGGTTCTGTATTGATTTTTTCCCCCTCACATTGGGATTAAAGCAATTTCAGCTGGGATCCAGAATTACAGATGTAATTATAATTTCCATTTATATTTTTAGACTGTGTACAAAGAAGTGTAATAATGGACAGCTGAACATTTTCCATTGTCTATTAAAAATGAAATGTTTCTGATGAAATCTCTGTAAGACCAAGAACCACTGCAGCAATCTCTCAATAACAGAGCTTGCTTCAGATGTTTGGTGACAAGAGAGAAGGGACAGTTGCCACCCCTTCATACAAAGAAATCAAAACCAAAATGACATTAAACTTGTTATTCCCCTCAATAATACTAAAGAGATTTCAGGTTAAGATTAGTAACAAGTCTTTTCAAAGAAAAAGTCAAATTATCATTAAATAACCTTTCTTGACATTATTTACAGGGTATGTAACACAAAGCATTGCATTAAGGAGGCATTATTTAAACCATATAAGGTCTAGGGAGCGAAAAAGAGAAATTTCTCCAAGTACCATTGCCTGTCTGCCATCCTTCCTTCACCCTTTACAACGTCCATTTAAGCCCAGGTTTCCTGGAGGTCTCTGATAGCAAGGCAAATAACTGCTATTGAAAAGCAAAATGTATTCAAGGTAAAGCAGGTGCTTAAGTGCTCTGATGGATCTGGGCCTAAAAATTCAAGTTGTAAACCCCAACTCAATTTCAAATGACTAATTGAATTTGCCTTTTTTTTTTTTTTTTTTTTAAATTCCCTTTTGTTTTAAACCGATCTGCTCTGTGCTTTCTGCCACAAAGCGTGGTGCAGTCAGTATCGCCGCACAGCCCATCCTACCACACTGCTCCCACTTGCCATTCCAGAGGGGCAAAGAGATCCATACAGAAACACTCAAAAATGCTCAAACCCAGCACTGGTATGCTCAGGCAGCCTAAATTCAGCCTAATTCCCGAGTCAGTGAGAAACCCAGATGCCTTCAGAGACCCCTACAAAGCTAATTAGAAGACTACCAGAAGTCTATGCACAGTGAAGTCACATGGGCTTTCTGAGCACAGCTACTGGGATCCTCAAAGCTTTTAACTGATTCTGAAAATCTTTAATCGCTGAGTGTACAGTTGTAAAGTGTGTTTGCTGTTTGAGCATCTTTGGAGGAAGGACTGTTAGCATCCTTTTTCCTTCATGCTTTGTCCCAGCTATTGTGTTGGCTGGTTGAGTTCAGTTCAAGAGCGTACCGCTATTATCTCCTTAAAAAAGCAAAACAAGGGCAGAAACTGTGGCCATACCATGCTTCTAAAAATACATTCTTTCTATACTGAAGACAATTCAGTTCTCAGTAAACAAACATGCCTTTTCTTTAAAGCACAGAATCTCAGATTGAACCAAAACTCATAGCAAAAATGCTAAATGAGGGTCCAAAACTTGGTAACTCATGAGTGTATATATATAGCAGTGCACTAGCACCTAGATCCAACAAAAAGCCAGTCACATGGATTCTCACTGTGAAATCATCCTGAGATTGGTTTTTCTTGCCATATTTTGCCATGATCTACAACAGACTGCTCTCAAAGCATCTCCCTTCACCTGTAAAACAAGAGCTATTTTTCTTCTTTAAATGAAGGAAAGTGCCAGCTACTCAATATCCAAGGACCCCTGTTGGCTTGGGGTTTTGCTTGATAACCTGGGCTGGGTTTTGTTCACACATTTCCTGCCCTCTGGATGGAACTCTGACTGCCAATTTCCAAGGCACTGTCTCAGACTATCTAGTGCACAGATCCAATCTCCTTGCTGAATTACATCTGGGGTCGAACAAAAATGGCAGATAATTCACTTTCTATTAAAGTTAACACTCTCCTCCACTTGCTTCCCACGTATGTTATACAGTGAACGTGTTTGCATGTTCTGCTCTATTTTTTCAGCTGTTGCAAGCACATAAGCTATCAATTACTCTATGCAGAGAGAAGATAGTGATTTGAGGAATGGCTTCCCGTTTATATAACTCCTCACCTCATCACTGCTCAAACATTTAAATGAATGCTTTTGGGCAAGAGGCCTGAAGTAGAGAGATTCCTTAGGTGCTCTCTCCCCGCCATTTCCCCCCTCATTGAATGGTTAATCAGAGGAGCAAAATTCTTTAAAACTAATATTTACTCAAACAGCTGCAGGATCCCATCTGCTCACACAGAACAGAGGACAGAAGCAGTGGAGACCACAGCAATACCAGGCAGAAGCCAGCAGAAGTATGAGTTGTGTCAATATCTCTATATCCAGCCTAAGTTATGTTTGGCAGACAAAGATTTTGAGTACAGCAAAGACATTAGCACTGCCCTAAAGATGTGGTTAAGTTTTTAGCATATGCATTATGGTATTTAATATATTTTCAAAATAAAGCTTGCTGAAAGTCTGCCTAGTGGCCTATGTGCTATTTAGGACCAACCACATGCCTACAAAGCTTTGCTGCCATGTTTCTGGCATATAAATGACATCTTTACCTGTGGTACAGATGCTCAATGGCTCATGCAGATTTTCTCAAATAAGCATCCACAAAAGAACAGTATCACTGTGCATCTTATGCTTTGTTTATGCCATATTTGAAAGAACTGTTCTAGTAGAAAATTTTGCACAGGTGCTAAATGACAAAATCAGTGCTAATTTGCATAACTGTTAAATGCTAGAACAATGCTATCTTTTCCAATCCTGAGATGAGGGTAAAGACTCTTAAGAAAGCAGGAATTAATCTTCTCTAATAGGGTACAAAAGGAGTTTTAACTCTGTGCTTGCTCTTAACAAAGTTACTGGTCCATAACCACTAGTGATCTAAATGTTTGCAACTCTTCAACCACCTTGAATCACATTAATTTTTGAGGACTACTTTCACTTCACTTATATCTATGATAAGATTGGATAGGCTGAAGAAGAACACATAGAGCAGGAAAAGATGTATTTCTTTTGCTAGGATCTCCAAAATCTGGAGAGAAACTACTAACATTGGTGGGCAGAATTCTAGGGGAAGAAAAGTAACCTAATCAGAGTCTGTCAAATTACTATCAGACTGACCCAGACAGCAAAGAAATCAAAGAATATGCTCCAACAGTGGTTGCATTTCAGTCTGAACTGACTGCAATCATTAGGAACACATCCACAGATTGCAGTGGTTCTGGACCAGGCTCATACTAGCTTCTGTAGTAAATTTCTGGCTGTTCCCAAGCTGGATCAACACATTCAAAGCATGCCTTTCCAAAGCATGATACTTGAAAAGCAACAAAAAAGCCTTCGGTGAATATGAGCAAAGACATTTGGACAAAACCCTCTAAAACTGAGCCTTTTCTCCTGATGTGTTTAAGACTTCTGTGCAGAGAAATTAAATATGTCACCTACTTATGAAATGGAAGCAGTTTGGCTGCCAATTGTCTGAGCTGTGTTGAAACAGCTGCTCTAGCAACTGTTTTTACTACTAAATTCTTCAGTGATTCTCTTAATCTCAAATTAGATACCTCTTTCCTTTAATCACCAGTTTATATAAAAGCTCTTTCCTCACAAGGCAGGGTTTCACCAAGGATAACAAACAAAGGCAGGTCTGCTCAGCCCGCTGCCCTTGTGTTTTTCCACTCCTCATATCTCCCCCACCCTGCTTCTCACTTCTCAGTGGGTGGCACATGGAGTGCTCACGACTCTGTCCCCTACATGTTTGTAAAAGAACACAGAACTAGATTTGAGGTCTTACGATTTCACAGCTTGTCATTACCTTGCAGCATGCAATAAAGACTGTCCACGTACAATTCACTTTCCTACTTCATCATCATAATCTTTCCTCTTTCCTAAACTTGTACATAAGAGTATCTATAACTGACTTTCTTTAAATGGCTTGCCATTAGAAGCTTGAAACTTGCCATTATGACAGTACACCATCTTGTAGGGTTGTGATTCTGGTATGGGTTTTTTTCTGGTTATTCTTTTTTTTTCTTTTTTTTTTGTTTTTCCCGAGTCTGCTTTGCAAAGCAAAGATTGGATGGAGACAAAGGAATTGAGAACTAACATGGAGGACTTACTGCAGTCTGCCTCTGAGCAAAGGGTGCCACCGCAAAGCTGCTGTTTGCTCACAGGAACATAGCTGAGCAGTGACACAACACACAGGAGGTTCACACACTAAAAGGAGAGCTGCAGGAAGCTTGCTCAAAAATTCCTGATCCAACATCCTCAAAAATAATACATATTTACACCTGATACTGCTGGCTTCCTACATTTTTCCTTTGTTAGGTATTTTTAAAGCATGTTTGCTGACAGCCATCTTTCAGCCGCACCTCCAGACATGTTTATCAAGGGAAAGCCGAAGCCAAGAACTGCAGCAGAGGTGTCTTTTTTACAATGCTCTTTCTCACCTTTGCAGCCTAGAGTCCACACTTTTTGATGAGTTCTGAATTACAACCCAGCATAAGCAGCAACATTTTTATTCCAAATATCCCTACCTACAAAGCAGCCAGCTGAGCTTCCCAGTCTGCTGGTCTCCTGAGCCATTTCAATATCCATCTTAACAATGCAATGGATATATTTGCATTTTGGAGCACACATCTTATTCCCCAGGTTTCACTCAGCACATCACTCTGTTGATGCATTCTATGGGATATATGCTTTTGGTTTTTAATTTAATCTCCTTCTTAATTTGCATTCACTTATCTTTTTTCCACAGATCCTTCATCTCAACCTAACCACTTTGTACTGACACTTTTTTCTTTCATTAATATTTTGTTCCCTAACAGTTGTTTTGTTCTTTTACTCACTGGAGGCATAGTTAATACAGCTTTCTTTTCTGAGGCAATGTCTCCAAGACTTCATTAAATTTTATAATATTAATTCAAGCCCTTTTGTTCAAATGCAATATTTTCTTCCATCTCCCATATTTTTAAGCTGAATTTGGTGCCCTTAGTTTGAGTGGGAGGTCCTTATGCCTGATTATACACTAAAATTCATACCAGATCCATGTTTTCTGTAAATGTGACACTTGAAAGTATTTTTATTTACTCAGGATAGTATCTCCTTGCAAAAAGGCTGGCTGTTTAGTTTCAAAATATTAATTGACTTTTAAACTATTCCATATTGCATTAACTGGCTTTTTGCTATGAGGAGTTGACTTATTAGGAAAATTGACAAACCCCATCCCTGTCTGCCTCCTTCTACACTTCCAAAGTATTCTTCAGAGACATCTGGCTTTTAGTGGTTTTCTTTTTTTCAAGCTGTGTCCCAGTTGTTACAGGCATTTTCTTTGGTCAATTTTCTTTAGTTATTCCCATGGAAATTATAGAGGTGGCCTGCCAGCTGCAATCCATGATTTGATGTCACGAACCTTGACCTTTCTGACTTTCTAAAGTATACTTTTTCATTATTTAGACTTAATTTGGCTTGGATGGAGGCATCATGTTCATTTCAAGTGATATTTCTATTTTATTAGAAAGCTGGAGGTATATTTTACAACTAAATCTCCTTCCTTTTGTATTCACCACAGAGATTTCTGAAACCGTGATCCTGTTTACAAATTTCTTTCCTCCTTTCAGTCAAGTCTTAAGAGACACAAGACTATTTTTTGAAAGGTCTGTAGTACACTGACCCTTTTCCTACCTGCTCTGCTTTTAATGCCTGAGATTCTCCCTGTAGAAGGTATACACAGGTTATTTATGAACTCTGCACATTTTTGGACAAACGTATTTTGACATCATATATGAAATAAAGTCTTTGGACTTCACATATGGCACTGAGGTGATATTGAGTGCCACAGCATACCTGAGCAGAGGGATTGAAACAGAGGTGGAACAGAATAAGTTGCAACAGAGCACTTCCAGCTCTCTGCTGCATGTATGTGTCACAAATCTGCTCTCCTGCTAAAGATTTGGGCTCTGGCCTTGAAGTACAGTGATTTCCTTGACATCTCCTAGAGCCTGGGAAGTTTCTACAGCAATCAGCAGAATTAAAAGAAGTTAGTTAGCTAAATCTTAAAACTGTTTGAAATTGGATTTAAGCTGATCTTTGAGCTTAAATGTGATCTTAGATGTGATCTAATGAGCACATCAGCTTGGTTCCCAAGCTTGGGCTCTAGCATATAAGAATGATTTTTTTTCTTTGCCTGTATTTCATCTTGGCTGGTTTATCGCAACATATATTGGAGGTCCTTAACCAGTATTTCCATTAAAACTGATTCTAAATTCACCTGCCAGCACTTAAAATCCAACTAAAACCATACACTTATTTCATTTATAATGAGATCACTAGATTGGAAGATATAGAGAGATGAGATTTTGCTGTATTTTCAATAAAAGCACAGCTGTCAAGATAAAAATCGTATTAAAAAAAATCCCTGAATTACTGATATCACTTTAGATGATTAAAACAGAACAGAAAGTTAATAATCAAGTATACTGGAGAATATACTGTTTGAATATTATTTATATTTCACATGACTAGGGTGATGAAGTTAGTTGGGCCATCCATTTTTTCACCTTACTTAGTTCTAATCCTGTTTAAGACACCAAATTATCAAGTCTTCTTAGTTTTGAAGTTACACCACGGGAATATTAAAAAAAAAAAAGCATGATTCTGGATAGATTGAAAAATTATTTCACTGCCATTAAAGCTTTGGCACCCCTGGCCCCCTCCATGAGAGAGTATCTGCAGATGCTCTTTTTAACCAGGTGAGCAATGCTCCAATTTAAACAGTACTGCAAGGCAGCAATGGTATTTATTCCCTGCAGTCTGCATCAGCATTGTCACTCTCTGCCTGCCACAAAGCTCCATGCTGGGCCAATAGAACATTAGAGAAAATCACAGTTTCAGGAGAGCCATGTAATGAAGTCAGCTGATGAGAGAACAGTGAAAAGCAGAGGTGAGATGTCACCAAGGAGTGTCCCAGCACCACGAAGGTGTCTGGAAGATAACCTGGCAGAACAGCAGCCGTGTGATGGGATCGAGAACCACTGTGCCACCGCATGGCACTTGTCAACAGTGACACCAAGCAGGACGTGCCCCAGGTGCTGGCTGGAACCGTGACTGCGCTGCTGCGTCAATGCTGTGCAACAAACTGCTGCATGCCAAGGAGGAATGTAGATGAAGTATATAAAATAAGAAAGAGGAGAGATTTTTTTCAACAAGTGATGCAATAGGTTAAATCAAAGTGATTCCAAGCAAAAAAAAAAAAAAGTGATTTAAGCCAGCATGCAGAGAATTTTTGATTTAAGTAACTCATTTTAAACCTTGCTTTTTCATCTATGGTCCTTGGCTAGTCAATTCTCAGAGGCTGGGAATGCTCTGACAAGTTGATTTACAGCTAATTATAGTCTGCACTAAAACTGTGATTTCTTTTTTGTTAACCAAGAGAATACACTATATACATATTTAAGTAATGTCAGTATATTAATTTCAGATTCTGCTAGACAATGGTGAATGATGAGTCTTATTTAATAGACAATTAACTTTTTCTCATGATTTGTGTCAAGTCACTTTCTGATGATGTTTTCAAGATTCAATTAAATTACAGAAATCTTGCATTTTGAAATAAACTCAGTAAAATAAAGGCAAGAACACTCAAGTGCAAGAAGCAGCCAATGAAACACGCTAAGTAATCCATTTCTTCTGTTGGAGCAACCTTATCTGTTCATGACACAGATATTACCAAAACTTTGCTTTTGATTCGAAGGGCTCAAAATGTTTTTGACTCAACTCTAGAGTTTACCTCCTAAATTGACTGCATGGGTACTCTGGCCCCTTGAGTCAATGCTGTTTTCATTCTCTACAGTGTAAGACCTAAGTGCTCAATCTATTTAATTTATTGAAAGGGAGGTGAAAACATTACATAAATGATCTCTGCATAGAAATACTCAAGGAAAGGAATTCTGCAGGCTTGTCTCTTTTCTAGCAGAAAAAATATTTACCGTAGTATCTAGAAACTGAAATTGGGTAATGTCAAACTTTGAGGGGAAAAAAAGGGCATAATTTCCTTAAGCAATAAAATAATTAACCTCCAAAGAATGTAATGAAATCTCCACAATGTGACATTTTAATTCCAGGTTAGAGCCTACTGTAAATACATTTACAAAAGTAATGGGATGGATCGAAACTGAAATTTAGTTTGATGCAGAAATGTCTCAGAGGGTTCAGGCAAGGTGATCAAAAGTGTCCTTTCTGGCATCATATCTAGAAATGGAGAGTGTGCTGCTTTCAGCTACTGCCTTAAGAAGTGCAAGTTACATGGTCAACCTGAAGCTTCCACCATGGGAAGACTACCCATTGCCACTGGCTGGCTGAAAGGCTGGCTCCTTAATCCATTTCCAAGCTTCCCAGTAGCAGGATGCATGTTACACTTAAGACAGATACTCTCATGAGCGAATTACCAGTTTCCTCAGCAGTCTTGTCCCAGCCGCAGCAATACAGCTGAACCCATCTACACAGCCTGAACTCATTTTTCCATGCTAGCAGTTATTTTCTAATGCTCTCACAGCCTTTCTGGCCCTCCCCCTTTTCTTGACATAAATGTGTTCTTCAATAATACAAGAATTCCAGAGCAAGTCTGAAGTACTACTTTTCCATTCGAATCAGCACTTCTTATTGGAAAGATGACTGAGCTTTCTAATCCACACTCATCATGTCAACCAGTGGGTTGTCTCGGTGTCTCTCAGTCTGCTTTTGGTCACAGCCAGCTTTTCCACCACCACAGAAAAGAACGTGTCCTTGAACATGAGGCTTCTCCAAACAAGGCTGCCATTAGCAACACTGTGACTTACATTAAGACAGACAAAAAGCAAGCTCAAAAATAGAACTGTGAACAAACAGAGCAGCTTCAGCTTCATATCTGTTTCACAGCTCCATCAGGAAAATATTCTGAATTACACCAAGAATGTAGGCATTAAAAACAGTTTAAAAGATACAAATGTTTTTCTGGCTGCCAGGACCTTGCCCTGCTCTTCTTCCCAAAAGAAGAGGCTAAGAATCAAGCCATTCTCCTCCTAAGCAGGAGGATTTAACTTTGCTTAACACTACTACTCAGCACTACTTAGCAATAGCCTCAGGGCAACACGTAAGTATTGAGTGCAAAGAACTGTATCTCTCTTGCAAAGCCTCCCATTCTGTCTCTCCCACTTTGCTGCTTTTTTGCAGACAGAATAGCACAATGCAGTGAGAGATGAAGACCTGCCACTCTCCTGCCACAGCCACTTATCATTTAATTCAGATGTTTGCCTCTGTAGACATTTCCAAAGCAAGCCTACAGGCTGGCATTATTTTACCTAGAAACTTAACTATGTAGCTCAGCTCACCGCTCCTTAGACCAGTCAGACAGAAAGCCTTTCTCCAAAGGCTGCTGCCTCCTGTTTCCCCTTTTAATTAAACATGTAACCTTACACAGGAACAGATCCTCCACTTAAAGGAAAAAAAGACATCACTGACTTCAGTGAGACCAGGACAGTACTTTGCTGCTGCACCTACTGAAAAGACAAGCACACTTGACAGCTGAATTCCTCAGAGTTAATACGGACTTGTATCATCGGAATTTGGCCCATAATATCTAGACTTAAATTAATAGCTTCAGAGAAAAACAGGAAGAAAAAACCCCCCAAAAAACAGGTAAAGCCACAATGATGGTTCAAAGCTTAGAATTTTACAAGCCAGCAGCAGCTATGTTCAGATCTGACTTTATGCAGGATGCATGCCTTTGCAAAGGAATGGGACAGTGTCTTAGGGGCATCAAACACCGATAAAGATATTTGCTAGGTGAACATTCCTCCTTCTTGTCCGGTGGGGAGGAAGACCAAAGCTCTCTTACTTAATTTGTCCATGCCCACACACACTGGCATGAGAGAGCTTTCAGGTGGCTTTCAGGGGAGCAGAACAGTTTCACTGTGTAGGTCCCAGCTACTCTTGACATAGCACAGATCCTCTCCTCCCTCCTCATCCTGTGAAACTGGCTGCAGTCCAAGCGCTTTCCTCTCCTTCCTTGTGTGTGCCACACCAGAGTGGCAGGCAAAGGTCATATCCTCCTGGACTCAACACAATATTGCAACAGGAATTTGTTTCCCAGCATCTACAACTCTCATCTGAAGCCTCTCTAAGTATTTCTTATTAAACTGGGCTTAAATGGCTAAGTATGCAGACAGTTCCATATGGCACCCGTACCAACGCAGCTCAGCCGCCTCACCACAGAGAGGACAGCACAAAAGAAGGGGAATAAACCCAAGGCCAGGAAACTGTGAACTAATACTAAAATGCTGGAGAGAAGAAAGCTACTCTTTTGAGGAAATACTACCTCTTCATTTCTTTCTACATTCCTGTTTCTTTCTCTTAATTTTTTTTCCTTTTTTTCCCTTTTTTTTTAAATAATGCAGCTCATTACAGTAGTTTTCATGGATCCTCCACAGAGAATTGGTTGGCAAATGGGTGGTTTTTACCTGGATTCCTCTATACTCCTGGGCAGTCAGCCATGAGAACAAAAGAAATCACTCATTTCCATTAGTGGCTGGCAATGAGACTGCATCCCCTTCATCTGGATTTAGACTTCACTGTGCAATCTAGTCATTTGTGACTGCCAGGGCTTAATTACTGCAGTAACATGAAACTGCAAAACTTACAAAACTGAAGTATAAAAAGCAGCAGCCGATTGCTGAATTGTAGACACACCCAAGGGTGTGTGATATCCCAAAGCTCTGCTCCTGCCAGGGTGGAAACCCTCTGGAAACACAGCTTGGCTAGCATGCAGCAGTGTGTTTGCGTTGGGAAGCACGAACAGCCCTGCTGAAGTGCAGGACTCCTCACTCTCTAGCATAATCTCCTTAGGCACAGAGAGAAAGGACACTTTCACAGTGATCTTCAAAAACTTAGGGAATATTTGGATGACTTTCTAAATGGAGAGCTCCTGCCAGTTAAATACTCAAACCTGTTCTAGGACCTGGAGAGTTGTGTCTCCAGCAAGTTAAATGGAGGTTTGGGGAGCAACGTTGTAAAATGCATGATCTTATTCAGATAAATCTATTAAAAAAAAAAACAACCCCAAAACCAAAATCAAAACCCAAAACCCAGCCAAACAAACACCAGAAAAACACAGGTTATAGAGAGGATGCAGCAGTTTGGAAAGGAACAGAGGATAACTACTACATAAAGCAAGGGCATGTCTACATCTGCACTGTAGTGCTCACTTCTGGTCATTTTCCCTTGAAAGGAGTACTGGGGAAATCCAAAAAATTCTGTCTTATGGAAGTTATTCCATGAGGAAATTTTCATTTTACAACACTTGAAAAAATATGGTTAATTATCTTAAAGGGACAATAAATAAAAGAAGACAAGATATACAAATATAAAAATTGCTATAGAGAGTTACACTGGACACCAATTATGAACTTACTCTTGTAATCCGCAAGGAAGTACTCATCAAAATGGAAGCTCTAAATAAATAAAAAAGGAGTGTGCAAAATTAAAGTACACCTAACTAACATGCAAAAATCACTGCTAAAAACATGATGGGGAAACATGAGTGCTGGAAGACTGTAAAAAAAGATGGCTATTTACCCAGAAGTGTAAATACCCACAGTCAGCCAGGAAATACATGCCAGATACACTGTTGGAAAGGAGGCCTCTGTCAGAAAAGCCAGTTACTGCACAGGATGCATCTCCAAGAAAAAATGGCTGACAAATATAATTTGAAGGCAGGAAGTAAACTTCAGACATATCCTTTGGTTTAGAAACCACGTACATTAAAAATGCCTACAGACATCCAACTGTGTCTTGTGAGACAGCCTTTATATTCTGGTTAGCAAAGTAAAATATTCTTTGTATTTTCACCTGGAATTGGACACAGCATTACATACTTATCAATCAATCTTTCAGTGTACACCTTTGAATGTAAATAGCTGAGTGGAACAAGAAGCAGCAAAAAGAAACATTCACTGATTTCCTAAATGCCAGCACTACTTCACAACAAAAAAAAATCTCTTCTTGCTTATAGATCCCTATTTTTGCTTTGCTTTTACAAATCAGCCTGCCTGTAGGTCCAAGGGGCTGGAGGACTTGCCCATCCCTCTAATTCTCATGGGAGAATATTTTTCTGGTTTTGTTTCCCTTTCCCTGCTTTCCACTATCTCTTCCAGCATCCTCTCACTCCTCTTTCTGGCTTGATTTATGTTACACTCTGCTACTAGAACTCCCATAGAAACGGGGCTGAAATCCCTGAAATGATTCCTTTTTGTTATGCCCCACTGGTTTCAGGCTAGAATTACTCTTCATTCAGTTGATAAGGATTAAAAATTAAAAAAAGCCCTCAGAGGATTCACTCACATTTCCAGAGCATTCAGTTAAAGCACAGAGATGCTCTCATGGAACAGGACTGCAGTCAGACAGCCCTTGCAGCAACAGTGGGACTTTGGTAGCTGTGGCTGCTGAAGTTGTAGCTGTAGCTTTCCACAGCAACGTTCTGTCAATGCCAGCTAGGATTATATCACTACAAACTCAGTCATTTCTGCCCTGCTACGACCTGTTACAACTCTTGCAGAGACAGCTCCCTCAATGTCATGTTCTCTACCTGTGGATCATGACTCTCGCTGACATATTCAATGAGAGAACTGTTTTTTAAAAATTCAGAATCCAAATTAATAGTAGAGGTATAAAATGGCAGTAAATCAGCAGGAAAAGGTGACAAAAGTGCAGAATAATCTCTCATGTTAGAGCTGGACAAGAGCTGTGGGGTGCTTTCCCTCCCCATTGGAAGGAGGGTGAGTCAGTGTGTGCACGAGGTTTGGTGCTGTACCTGGGTAAAGATGCATACTGCCTTTCCACCCCCTCGAAGTGAAGATTGTAGGAGCTCCCATCTGGACCTTTTCCAGGCACCTGTGGAGAGGAGAGTAATTAGAGATGAAGATCAATTATGCAGCCCAGCTACTAACAATGCATCTCAAAACGATAAGCAGAGAACACATGATGCTGCAACATGCCAAAATCAACAAAAGGAAGGCAGAGGCTCAAAGAAGCTTCAAATCCCATACATAATCTTATCACTGCTAACAAGAAAGGCTTCTGTATCAAAGAAGTGTTTAGAGCAGGTACAATTTTCAGAGCCTTTCCCTCATCTGCCTGCTAGCTGGGATACTCTCTCTTCTTCCCTGTCCAGCCTTCCTCCTGGAATTCAGTAACATGAGGCCATCATCTAACTAAGCACACCCCTTCTGATTACAGTGGCATGACTACCTGAACCAGAACTAACGTCTTAGTACCAAGTCTGCTTTTTTTCCCTCCACTAGCTTGTTTTGCTTAAGTATAAAATATGACACAAACAGGTTTTCTTTCATTCTTAACACGAATCCAGAAACTTTGCCTAACGCCACTGCAAAGCTAAGTATCCAGCTGGGAGTTAAGTGCATTTATGATGCTCTGGTGCCATTTCAAAAGTGCAGCATTAGCACACTCAGTCAAAATGCCAGCACTACTTGGTTTGTGTTCAAGATGGCAACCGGCATTGGCTGGGGAGCACAATTCTATCAGGAAGGCTCCAGCCGGGTACCAAACGGTGAACTTCAATGCTTTTAGCACGCAGGAGCTCTCCCAATTTCACTCACTCAATGCCTGCTGATGGCCCAAAGTGTTAAGAGCCTTGTTAAAATGGAGCTATTAGTCTTTTCTTCCATAAATGGAGGAGGCTCTGACTGCCTTCGGTGTTTCCTACATTAGTATGTATTCCGATTCCGGTGCTGCTAGAATCAGCAGTTTTATAAAGCAATATACTAAGAGGCCATTTAAAATCCCCTTCCCCTTTTACAGATTAATAGCAGAAAGGAAGATTTAATGCCTTTTCAAACATTTTTAACAATTCATTAAAAAGAAAGTAATAAATCACACCGAGCTTTCGGCAAATGCTCGATTAGAAAAAAGAGAAAACAAAAATTAACATGTTTTTGCATTCTACAGGTTAAAGTACATTTCTGTAATTTATGCACAATACACCATTTTCACTGAACAGACGTATAAATCCCTGCAATGAGAAAAGTTGTGCATTCAGGTGTATTAAGTGTTATCTACCTTTACAAAGCATTTCTGTGTACATTACATAAAAGCTCAATGCAAAGAGAGGCAGTATCATTTGGAGCTTAGGAATTACTCCAGACAAATTTTGTTATGCACTTTGCCACTTGTCAAACATCTAAGATACTTGTAAATGAATAAAATTATTTAGTACAGGCTCTTTATCTCATTCAAAACAGAAAGGCATCCTCACAGAACTGTTGGCCACAAGAAAAAAGCACCTCTGATTTGAAATGACCCATGCTTTAGCAGTGCCTGACTTTGGATGAGCAAAAAATAACAATAATTGCCCTACATTTCAAAAAGAGGGCAGTAGGCTAAAGGGATCATTCATTCATTTTTTCCACCAGAAAAAGTAACATGCAGAGAGACTTTATAGAGTCACTTAGGTGAAGAGCCACAGCCACTTTGGCTGTTCTTACACTACTAATTTCATCAGGTTCATAATTTCCCTTAAGTTCCCAGGTACACTGGTGAGAGAGGACCCTCCAGATTTCTCCCATTTTATGAAGAACAATGAGGGGAAAAGGCACAAACGTATAATGTAGTCTCTCACCATAAAAAACATACAGTACATGGCCTACCTGTGCAGCTGTAGATAGATTATTAATTATATGCATGAGCCTGGTAATGGTGCACTCACAGCCCCGTGTGAGTTTCCTGCACTCTCACAACTAAAGGTAATAACAGCAGCCAGGCAACGTGAAAAAACACAAACACTCACAATTGTGCCAGCATCAAGCAGTAATCCCGAAATTTATACCAATCACCAAAAGTAAAAAAATATTTACATCACAAGGACTTTTTTCAGCCTGAAAACACCCGTTTTTTGATGGTTTCCTACAGACCAAATAGAAGGCAATAGCCCCTGCCAGGTCTGTTTGTATATATGATTTGAGAGACAGTTACCATAGAAACACCCTGGTGGCAGATACACAATTTTGCTAATTTGGATCCATCGAGTGGCTGAGTCTCCACACCCTATATAAAACCCCCAATGCACTGGAAAAGCATGCTCTGGCTCTGCACAGCTAATTAAAGGCTCAGCCATTTCTTCTGATTTCCCTTCTCCATCTGTCCATGCGACAGTAAAAGTGTATCATCACTCAGCCTGGAGTGCCAAAATGGTGCTTGGAATAAAATACTACCCTGATGAAAAGAGAAATTGTGAAAATAGAAACACCTCCTTAGTAGAAGTTATTTATGTTTCAGAAAGAGTCAAAGCAAAGGGTTCCTTTTCTGCCTTCTACAACAAACTGAGCTAAAAATCGGTGTGAAATGTACTAATTAGTAAGATCAAAATATTCCAGCTTCTCCTCCTTTCCTAAAACAGGACATACGCAGCTGGCCCTCAGACCAGGTGTGGAAGTTCTAGCACAGTTAATAATCACAACATGTTTAAGTGAAGAAACAGTAATCTTAATAAAAAGAATTAAAACCTGGAACTCCTGTCAAAGCCAAATGGTGACCACGAGGTGACCAGCAAGGGAGCTGACAGAAGGTGCAGTGCTCAGCTGAGTCCCAACAGATGCAGTTGTAAGAGTTAGGAGACCAACACCCCAATCAACAGAGAACACAACAGCAGGTGAAATACACATT
Source organism: Acrocephalus scirpaceus scirpaceus (assembly GCA_910950805.1). Classification (NCBI taxonomy): domain Eukaryota; kingdom Metazoa; phylum Chordata; class Aves; order Passeriformes; family Sylviidae; genus Acrocephalus; species Acrocephalus scirpaceus. The sequence goes on from OU383779.1 coordinate 45,385,911, forward strand.
TCACAAATGTATGGTAACGCACAACAGAAAAAATGATACAAAATATGCTCCTGTATTTTTAGGGTTTAAATTAACAACATCAACTTAAATAAGTGCCATCATTATGAACAGTTCATCTCTTAAGAGCAGCCTCAACTAACAAGCAAAACATGAATATGCAAAAATAATGGGCAGAGATAAACACAGAAACAGCCATCATCCTATCAGCGCAATTAAAAGAGCAGCACACTTAAATCGAGGAAAGAAAATACTATCTTTATCAAAAAACAACAACAAACAATTCATGAAATGTAACTGCTGCCAAGTATTGGTATGGCCAAGGCCTTTGTGGAATGTAAAGCTAATAATCTGGATACTAATATGAATCAAAGTAACTAACATCCAGTTAGCAGAAGACAGTAAAGTCTTTAGCAGGTGGAAGAGACGTAAGGCCTTGGAGAGCTGAATGGGAGAACAGAACCTCTGTACCAGCAGGTTTTTCTCCTAAGTGTCCCTTTGGGAATGCCAGTCACAGGAGTGGCCACACTTTGAGACAAGATACCAGAAGAACTGGCAAGACACTGCCTCCATACAACTCAATGCCTTCATGGTTAGGATTTTCTGTGTGCCAGAGAGGTGTTTTTTATACATGGCTAGTGAATGTTTTTGTTGGATAACTCTCTCTTTTTAGAAACAATAATTTTCACTAGCTAACAAGATTTCTGTGACAGAAAAGTATCACTTCAGAAAATATCCTGTGAAACCTCTGCATCCTTAATTAAACCCCTGCCAGTTCCCAGCAGAAGAACCAGGCTGGTGGAAGTGCAGACTGAAGGACAGTGTAGATCAAGCCAGAAACAAATATCTTAGAGCATTCAAACATTTGCAAATAAATTTTAAGCTATAAATAGAGTATACCTGTGAGCAGGTGTCTTGAGTAAGTCTGGAATTTGCCTACAGAGTAATTCTGGTGTTGCAGAGTAACAATTCTTTAAGGGAAGGGGAAAGGATTTATTTAATCCTGAAGCTCCTGACTATCTTGAAAACTGTACAGAAAAGTGCATGAGACTGTGTTTTTTCCCCAGGATATCCTGCATTTCATTCCCCCTCACCTGTCTTATACTGCCTTCCTCTTGGAGCATTTGTTAAAAGCTGCAATTCTAGCTGCTAGCAGGAAAGCCTCCCTTGCCCCTTTCCTTATGGATCAAGGTGGTAGGGGTTGGACAGATGCTGTGGTACAGAAAATAACAACTATAGTGATCTTTTTTGAAGTTTAAGCTTCATGAAACCAGAACTGACCTTTTCTTGTGCACCCACACAAAACTCAAGGTGAGAGCTACCACACCGCAAATAGAAATCAGCAACATCTCCTTGCCCCTACCAGCAGAATTCATCAGGATAGTGTGTTTTTGCCTGGGGCTCTACTTCTTCTCACAGATTCCCACCTGACTCGTTGCTCAAGGTCCTGAGTGAAGTCAACACAGCGAAAAACCAAGACCATGGATACTGCTTATAAGAAAAATAAATGATGCAGAGACATTTTCAAGTTGGCTGTCTCATAAAGTTGCAGTTACTGTTCCCTCTCCTGCAGGTATTTAGACTTGCATATAGAAAACTTCATCATCACTGCAGAGGCTGGTTGGTTAAAAAAAAAATCTTTTAAAACTTCTTAACCAGCTACTTTTCTGCTCAGAGTCAAAAGTTTCCCACTGTTAAAAAAAGAATAATGTACAGTGGGTGTTGCATTCAGGATTAGTAATTCTTCACTTATATGCTAAGCATCGCTGTCCTTTTATTTTTGCTTTTTAGCCCTTTTCTTCCCTGACTTCTGAACAATAAGCTTCCTCCAAACATTTCAATTACCTCAGAAAGAAAATCTGGACAGCCCACTAAGTAAGTAGCAATAATATAACTTCCTCAAGGCTAATGGGATTTTAGTTACATGTTTGTGAATCTAGGGCAAAACACTGCTGAGTTCACTTGAGCCCCACTTGACTTATTTAAAATTATGGGAGATCAGGAAAAGCTTATGAAGATAGAAGTTCTAGGACTCCTAACATTTTCACTTATTCACTGTGTATGCTCAGAAAATTCACCTGAGCTTGGGCACTGTGATTTTCTACCCATAAAACATGGCAGGACACGACCATTGTACTTTGTATGACTGACATGCATTATAAGACAGGAGACACCCCAGGACGGCTGCAGAATGAAGCTTCTGCTCTGCCATCAATCCAAGTGCTTTGAAAATGCCACCCAGTTCTGCTTTTTGCCTGAAAGTCTGTGTATAAACATGACACATAGAGCTGCTGCATTGCTTAGTGTATTTTTCAATAGTCTTGTGATCATCTGCTAAAGGACTTGATTCAGATGCTGTTTTGACCTCTGTTCTCAAAGCTCTTCTTTTGTCTGTGAGTGTTTCTAATCACATGGGTTGAGATTCAGCATGCCAAAAAGAGCCGTGGTATAACGGAATTTGCCCTTTAACCTTCAGGTCTCCCCTCTGCTGAGACACAGTTGGTTTTTGTTTTCAATTAAGTGAAAACTGAAGAAAAATGGAGAGGTAAAAGTGGATTTGTTCCCCACCCTGGTCTCAATGTTTTATACACAGGTGAAGCATCAAAATTAACCCACTTATTTTTTGCATTTCAACTCTGCCAGGTTCTAGGAACTGCAAGTGAAATTTAAGAGCACAATTTGACTTGCTAACACTTTCTTTAGCTGCTGAAACAGAGGCGGGTGATGTAAGGCAGTGAACTGGATGGTCCATGTGAAATGGAGGAAGTTGATCGATGGGGTCTTCTTAATTCCTTACTGCTGTGATATCCTCATTATTCCACCCTCAAAGACCTCCAGGATTTCCACAGAAAGCAAGGCTTCTTCCATGCAGTTTTTTTATGTTTTGCATCAAAAGGTAAAGATTAAAAATTCTACCAGTGTCTACAATTCAAAAGAATTTTCCTGATGTTTTCCATACATACACAAAGAGGGATATATTTTGCTTTCCTGGTTTTGCAATGAAAGTTGAAACAGTGATTTTGCGTTATTATAACACTCATCATTTCTCCCTCTAATTTGGATGGTTTTTAATAAAGCTCCATTGATTCCTCTGAAAGAAATCCCTCCTGGCAAAAGCAGAACACACACGCTGATTGCTAAATATGCAGCAATTATCATATTCAGCGGCGCACTTTAATATCTTATTTATAGATGTATCTATCTATAATTTGCTTTAATTAAGTTGCATTGATTTTAATGGCAGAAGTAGTCCTCAAAGAGGAGTCTAATGTTCTGTGAGCCCATTGGTACTGCTTTACCATTGTTTGGATATAAGACAGCACCTTTAATACTTCTTTTTGATATTCTTAGTTGTGTATTTCTTCACTAAGTGGCTGCAATGACAAACCAAGATGATGTTCCACAGGAACCCTTAAAACTACCTCCACCACTAAAGAGTGAGAGCACTTTCAACTTCCCTGTTACAAACTTGTTTGTTACAAACAAACTTCTTCCCAAGAACAAGGAAGGAAGCAGTATCTTCCCAGCAGATCCTGAGACACCTTGTTTTTCTGTTCCTGCTCCATTTTACAGATATCTCAGGACTACGGTTGTCAGAGGTTCTCAAATCATGGTCCAATGTCTTCAAGTTTGTTTTGAATAGTATGAAAAATGAACAGAAAATGCAGGTCAAATAATTTGGAAAGGTGAATCAATGGATGGCTATAGATGCCTGTTCAGGGCCCAATCACCAAGTCATGACCTTGCAGTCTCCTAAAGTTCTGCTTTCGGGGCTCAGTCCCAGGGAATGTTGTGCTTTCTTTTTGTTAAGCACTCACTCACTTTAAGCATTTTATATTAATCTGGTTTTGAGATTATTCCAAAGAACACTTGATGCTATTAGAACCGTGACTGAGTTTGTCAAAAAACATCTTAAAAACAAAAGCAAGGTATTGCTCACTAGAAGAGTCACACAGCCTTGGTTTCTGCTGGGTGCCACCACATACGCTGGCCCTGATTCAGGAAAGCATGCTAAATACTGAGGGGGGTTTTGTTTAAATTTCAATAGCATCTAATTCCTCTTGGAGGCATTCCCAAAGCTAACATACACCTGCATCTCTCGGTGTCTCTATCTCCTTTTTGAGCAAAAATACACAGGAAAAACATTTAGATCTCTGTATCCTGAACATATCTTCACACATTTGAATACAGCATTCCAGTGATGATGATTTTGGCATCTTCATCTCTTAAGTAAAACTGTAAGATATTACTGGTTCATATCAACTGAGACTCTATCTCAGAGACTACCAAGGTAGCTTTATAACATTACTTACACAGATCTTAATGTATCATTCCTTGATAGTATTTTTTTTCAAGTGAAAAAAAAGGTGCTGGCTTTTTAAATTACTGCCTTTTGGAATACATCAGCACTAATTTTATAAGAATTGTTCATGTTAAAATGCAAGGGCATGATCTCTAGGAAAAAGCACCCAAGTAGCTATGCAAGTACATTTTCAGTTTCTGGTCATCATTTTTCATTCACTGATTATTGCTTAAGTGTTGATTAATAGTTATGTTCATGCTGCTAGAATGCATTTCCCTTGGATGAGAAAAACACCCTTGTCCAAAGGAAAAAAAGAGATAGTAATCAAACCATCCTTCCTCTCCCCTATAAGAAACACAGACACACACTCCAGATTCACTGATGATCTCGGTTTTGCTGTTGAATAGGTTTGAAGATTTTCACTTAGAAAATCAGCTGTATGCAATCAGAACACTACTTGGTTGGTCCGATTGCAAGGCAATTAAATGCTCCCCTTCTGACTGTCTCTCTCTACAGATATATACATGCACATGCTCACACACAAATGTACATACTCAGAGGCACTTGTCCCTTCTCCCTATGCAATGAACACCAGAAACACTGAAAACAGCAGTGTTCCGTGGTGGAATTAAGCAGGGCTGATTATCTCAGGATTTACTTTTCCTCCTCGGTAATGCCCTACCTCTTGTTCCAGGAGGTGAAACTAATGGTTTAGATTTAGAGGGAGAAGAAAATTCTCTATAAAGGCAATAGACTGAGGGAAATACAAACACAGATGGGAACTTTAAAAGGGAAACAGGCTGTTCCCATAACAGTTTAAAAACATGGCAATCGCCGTAGTTTTGTAGAAAACAAGCTCTCAGCAGTCGCTGTATCTTGCAACACTAAAGAGAGAGAAAACAGCAAAGATGGAGGTGAAGGCAGAACAGCAAAGTGTTTTTGCACAGTCCCACAAAGAAAATACTCTGTTTTCTGAACCCTCACTCTGCGATCCCCCGATCCCTGGTGCTGGAGAACTATGGTTTCCTTTGACCAAGCAAAATGAGATCATTTCCTGGCCTGTGTCCGTCTCTGTGGGTGGCTTCCTTTTCCATTAGTTGTATAATATGTTTTGGTTAATTCTATCTCTTAATTGTCTTTAATGAGCACCAGATTTGCAACACCCTCACTTGCAAACCTACTCTCAAATTAGAGGCAAACAGAAGTTTCCCTTGAGTTGAGAGAAAATCTTAAAAGCGGCAAAACAAAAAACCAAAAAACCCACAGCACCCATCAGCATTGATTCGTTCCTACTACAAGGAGGCATTTCAATTGCTCTTCCCCTGAACCAGGCCAAAGTAATTAATCTCTTCCCAGCCACTAAAGAGAGTAACTTAACCTGTCACAGAGATACACTTGTGATGCAATATACAGCATACTATTCCGTATGTGTGGATACATTTCCAAAGCAGGTCTCTTTTAGTGGTTCCACAATACTGTGCCTAATTCCTCTCTCTCCATGAAACCAGTCCTCTGCTTTAGCCTGTTTGAAACTAAGCTGCTTCTTGTTTCTCCCAGTCTTGCATTCTTTGCTTCTCTTCTCACTGTAATTAGTTTACAAGACTACTTATCCAGATGATTACTGCTTTTAAATGACAGTCGTCTTTTCTTTTACTCCAGTTCATTGTTGTGTATCATTTTGTCTTGCTATCTGAATACCCAGTTCTCTAAAGCATTTTCTCATTATGTTATCTCCTGATATAAGGCATTTTGAAATACTTCATGAGAGACATTGTATGAAGTGAATTGAATTGAATTTTCTCTCAAAGTCAGGCTTTCAGCATCTTTCTCTAGCTAAGTCAGCAGAGTTCTTGGCACCAGTGCCAGGGTGTAATGGCCATGCTTTGCAGCTCAGCTATGAGCTTGTGTTCTTTTTAGGGAAAATTAAATGACAGTGTCAGTACCTGGAAAGCAAACAGAGGACAGATCAATATTTCCATTTATGATGAGGATGGCAAAATGAAAAGGTTTGGTATATTTTTGAGTGTTTTAACGCACACATTGAGATAACGTTATTTTGCTGTATCTACCTACATCTGGTGTTGGTGCTGAATGTGCACGCAGGGGGTATATGCATGTGTATGTCAGGGAAGAAAAGAGGGAGGGAAGGGGGAAATAGCAGGGCATGGAACTAAATTGCAGAGCAAGTAGTGGAAATAGACAGTGAAAAGCTTCCTGCAGGCAGGCAGCTTCACAGGGAGAGCAAGCCTTTCATTGTCTATAAAATCATGCCTTGCTGGAGGTCCTCAAGAGTAGAAGGGGTAGCACCTAGAGGCACTAAATCTCTCACTGTTGTATTATTGCATTCTATGCACTTAGCTACTGTACAAACTAGCACACTGCTTCAAGAAAAGAAAAGGGGGAAGAAGGGGGAAAATGACCAAAGGGAAGAAGAGGAAGACGGCAATAAAATTGGAAAACAACCCCCTGCCACAGCTCTCCCCAAGAATACTTCACATCAAAGAAAAACTGCAGAGCAAATCGTCACGGAGTTAAAAGTTAACTTCAACCCCTTCCATTGTGATTTGACACCACTATGGAACAGTACTCCTAGAATTTGAATGGTTAGTCTGTAGCACAGGGTATTAAATCCACCTTAATCCTGTTAAACATAGATGCCAATAAAGAGAGGCGCTCTCTCAATGGCATCGTGACAAAAGCTCTCCACACTGCAAATTCAATATGGTTAACAAAAAAAAACCAAACCCAAAAGCCCCCCCAAACCTGGATTAATACTGAGCAAATAACATCAGCATAAGCAGGCTTAGAGACAGGAATTGCCTTCCATATGCTATGGCATCAGGTTCCTCCGGATCTTCAGATACCAGTCTGTAAATGTTACAGACATTGTTTCTCCTGCTTGCAACTGCTGTTGGGTGGTGACCTTCTTTGCTTGCTGATACCAATTTAGCAGTTGGTACAGTTTTTCTGTGATTTGGTACTGTCTGTTGTTTGCTGGTACCAGATGGATACCAGATGGGTAACTGTGGGCAATGGTTCCTCTGTGTTCCAGTCCCAAAAATCACTGCCTATAGGGTCAGTCTTGTCAGTTGACTCCTAAGTGGCACTTCAAAGCAGCATTCTGAAAAACCTCAACATCTGTTCCTTACTCCTAATGACCTTAAAAAAAGTCTTGCAGACATACTTTCCTTTAGCCAGGAGTTACTGTGCATCTGTAGGAAAAACACAACCTTACAGATGCTCACAGCCATCAAACTCACTCTCGCTAATGGCAGCTCCAGGAGCCACCACCTCAACTCCGAAAGTCAGCACCAAATGTGAAGCATAATCAATATATTCTTTTCTGTGGTAGCTCCAAAATGTAGGAGTTCAGAGATATTTCATGGCATTTTTCAAAAAAGTACTTTCAGCAGTGAAGTGAAAGAACAAGGAAAAAAAAAAAGTGGCTTTGAAAGGCAGCAGGGATACATGAGGGCTAAGTTTAAAGCATGGAGGGAAAGTAAGAAAAGATAAAGTGATGGAAGAGATCTGTTAACTATTAATTTCTGATTGGTCTTTCAAAACATTGACCTAGTTGTCAAATGATAGACAGGAGCTGAAAGGTCAGTAAATGGAGTTGAATATTGCCTATTGCAGTTACCTCCTGTGTTATTCCATACAACTGCTTTTGTTTCTAAGAACAGAAAAAAAAGTTCATTTAGGACAGTACACAAGTATTTTGGTAAATTCTCTTCATGTGCTAGAGCAGAATGTTGTCTACAGAAAAATATAGCTGACATGAAAGCATGTTCCCCACCCCCTGTCTTGTTTCATGGAGAAGTTATGATAAACAGGTTATGTGTTCCCTAAGGTTACCATGGAAACTCATTCTTTTCAGGCCATCATTTGCAAAGGTAAAATTTGCATTAAAATGTGATGGAATTTGATTTTGTGCATGTGTGTGTGAAACTCAAGTGGGGTCATGCCACCACACAGTATAGCTGTTATTTCAAACCCAGGAGCATACGCTTAAGAGAGAGATCTATTAATCCGTGTAAACACCTCAGTGACCAAATTACAGTTTAATTGCTAACTTGACAGGTATCTTCCTAGCAAATTAAGAGAAATACATTAAAAATTAGCTTCAAACGCAAATGTAAATGTTCATACTGATCCACTGGTGGGTATCATTAGATAGCGTTTTGCTAAATTCCCCTATAATCATTCCACAGGAAAGATTGGATTTAGATTGTCAGAATGACTTTGTTTTGATGATGGCAGACCAGGGATATAAGGAACAGGCAAGTATTTCAAATTATGAATTTTTATCTTGAAGAAGTTATCATCAAATTATGACCTATAGAATATAATTTAATATAACCACGCTTACTGCATTACAAGAAACTCTTGAATCCAAGTGACTCCCTTCATTTTGAGTCACACAGTAACTTCAAAGTCAAATTTTCACTCCAGGTATCTGCTACTCTGACTTTCCTTGGAATAGCTGATGGTGGAAAGCATAACCTGCTCCAGGCTTCCCTAGGGTCCAGGTTCCTTCAGAGATACTGCCATGTGTAGCACTGGCATTCCTAACACAGAAGGGCATTATTTGCAATAGTAATTTTGACAATCATTATTCTAGCCTAGCAAGAAAATGGATGGATAGACTAAATCTAGAAAGATCTTATAATTGGTGACTAGACTGCATTGTAGAGGAGATATCAGTATTTGTCCTGCTGCTCAGCTGTATGCATTCACAACTTACATGCTAAATTTGATATACTACTTTATGAAATCTATGCTACTCTGGATTATTCGCATATCATCTGTCCTGAACAGCAGGACACCCTTGGAAGCAGCAGGGTCAGAATTCATATTTCTGCTCGCAAGGCAGACATTCTAAGATCACCTGGATTACAGAAGACTCAATATCTCCTATCATACAGGACTTATGACACACTGTTCAGTTGGAATGACTCTACTTAATATTGGGCAACATGACATTTAACACAACAGTCAGGCCATTTGATGAGGAAAAAGCAGCAAAAACACAGGCATGAGTATGTGTTGTGCTTGCTTTCTTAGTGCTTAGTGTCAAAACCCCATGTTTAACATAAAAACCCCTTGATTAGTGTCTCAAAAACACACCAAAAAATCAAATCAAAATCAGCCATTCAGATTAGTCTGCATGGTGCCATTCTGCATTGGGAAATTTCTGCTTACAAATTCAATTTACTAAACCAAGCAAGAGCACTAAAGAAATTTTAAAGAAAGAGATACCAACAAAGATAAAAATTGATTACTAACTTTTTCAGAACTTCTCAAACTCAGCACATTTGATAGAAGGAATATTTTCCAGTCAGATTCTGTACAGAGCAAGAAGGAAGATACTAGTCCTCCCTTTTACAGTGTTTTTTAAGAGCCAGACTTAGAACTGAACATTGAAGAGAGCTGGCCTTGAGGAGAACAGTCAAAGTTAGGTGCAGCACCAGCCTTACGAGGTAAATGCAGCTCTCTTTTTCCATATTTTGTACTTTATTTTAATGCAGTCTTGATATTAGATTAGCATCTGCACTACAGACCTTAGACTAGGAACTAATAAAGTTATCCACCCAATCTCTCCACGTCTGAGCCACTGACTTTCTTTTTCATTTTAAATAATTACAGCAATGTCGCTTGTTTGTTGAGAAAAATAGGGCCTTTATATATTCACAGATAATTGCTTATACCCAGCACCCACTGATACATTCTAATTACTTTTCACACCTTGGCTGTGAAAAAATCTTGAACTTTTTAGTGTTTTTCTAACTTCAAGACAACAATGTAGCCAGAGCACTGACACCCTGACTGCTGAAGCTGCACCTAGGATGGAATTTAACAAGCAGTTCTGCTAATGCATTTTGCAGCAAGGAACTTCAGCAAAACTCGAGAAGACCCAAGGCCTCCACCTCAGATCTTGGGCTGCAGTAATGAGAAGTGCTGCACAGTTATACAACAGAAGAACTCAATCCAAAAATTAAAAGTAATGAAAAATCCATTATTTCAGTTGGCTTCTGTCACATACTCAACTATAACAAATACAAGATCTGGGCTCTCTAACTGCCTCAATGACATAGTTGTATTACTTGACCCAGCTTCTTTCAAGCTCAATCCTTGACCCCCAAGTCCTGCACACACTGGGCAATCATTGCTGTTTGCCTCACTGAGGTCATCCTGCTTTCCCTGAAGTTAAATGGACAAATTTTGAAGTTCTTTGTCCAAACCACTCTCTGTTTTAGAGGGATATTATCCCTAGCAGGCAGAGCTGGACAGTGACCAGCATCTTCAGGAATGGGGGTGCTGTCTGGGACAACATTAGCCAGGCAACTCTTCGGATCATAGGTATGTTTTAGGGAGGAGATTTCTTTTTAATCAGTACCACTGAACATGAACATGACCCAGGGAAATTAAGTTGTAAGAATTGAAAAAGAAGTCAACCATGTCAGCATCTATTTGACAAATGCACCGGATACCTGGTAGTAAAGGCCAAAGCTTGTGCCTAAAGGGGGTCAGGTTTGAGGCCTGATTTCAGGCCCAATCCAACAAATACCTAAGTGCATGCTTAGCTTCAGACATGAATTTCAGTGGCATAAAAGACTTGTCTAGTGATTAAAAAATGAGTGTTGTAACTGGGGCCCCCTTCCAGAAGTTGAAACATGCCTCTTACTAATGGCCTGAGGAAGAGGAGGTCAATTTTAAAAGGAAGCCTACTTTCCCCCCTCCCCTCTAGTCAGACCCAGGAGCAGCTGTGTTTGATTCTATTGGTGTGTGGGGCACTGAGCTGCTGCAGGTCGGGACCAAGCTGTCACAGAGAAGTATAACTGAGGCTGAGCAAGGGAGGGAAAGCTCAGGGTGCAAAGTACTGGCTTTGGCAGCCTCACGTGCCAAGGCTCGGTGTTAAAATCTCAGTCCTCTTCCACCTCCCCGTGTGATGCTGGCCTGAGAATTGGCAGAGTGTGCACACATGCTCAGGGAAAGTGGCTGCACAGTCCCCTGCCTAGAGAGTGACCAACAAGGAGACAGAAACTTGTTGAAGCCTGTACTGGCAGGAGCTTGCCAAACCCAAAGCAAACTGCAAAGACCCAGCTACTACTGAGAACTGCAGTCAAGCCAGATTACAGTTAGCTCCAAACAAGGCTATTTGTGCCCATTTGCTGTGCCCCACAGAATAAAAAGTCCAGATAAAAGCTGCAGAGCTGTGGGCTATGTGCTCAATCACAGTGACTGTCCAGCATACTAAACAGCATGGATTACCTGCTCACAAACTCCCCTCATCAATATAACTATCAGTTAGAGATTTGTTTCTTGCCTCCCTTAACATATTGGCAAATTAGGCAAAATATATACAATAGAAAACCTCTAGGGCCTTTCATATCATATCAGGTTGATCCATGGCAGCTGTCATGATCTCTGCAATGCCCCACTCAAATCCACCATTTGGGCAATATCAGAAGAATCTGTCCTAACTGCAAGGGACATGATTGCTGGCACATTTGGAATCTTTCAGTTTTGTGAGCCTGCAAGGACAGCCACAGCCTGGCAGCACCACATGCTTTTGTCTGATTTCTTTCAACAACTTGTATGAAATAAGAGAAATGCTTAGTGTTTGTCTTCCTCAGAATCACCCCCCCTGCACTGAAAACCAACAAAACCCAGCTGTATGCAGAGGCACCTTGTGGAATAGATAGCACGATGAATTTCTGGAATTCACATAATATTGTAGGGTATAAACAATACCAATGAGCTTTGATAAGACGACATATGGCACCAGAACTGTTTCCCCTGGTAAATGAGAGCACGTACAAAGTGTATGCACGAAGACATGAGCATTTCAGACTCCCCTCTGGTTCAGATAATCTGTGCCAAATCTAACCTTTGTGTAAGTAGGAATGACTCCAAACAAGTTATAGAAGTCACTCTTTATTACTAGTATTAATGGAATAGAATTTGGCTCTCCTTACATGTGCCATTTGGAATAGTTTATTTTTCACATGAGGTTTGGCAGAGATTTCTCCCAAATAATTTCCCCCCAAAACTACCCCCAAAAGCTGGCCTGTAAATTTCAAAATCTCTCTGCTTAGTTAGAAGAGCTCTGTACAATACATTCCAATTGGAAACCTTCATTAAGCAGAGATAAGTTGGGATCATAAAAAGTCCTCAATCAGTAAGTTAATCATACATCCTAATAAAATGTTTTGTGTACTCTCTTAATTAGAATTTCAACAACAAATACTTCTGATATGTATTCTTCAAAGCAGCTATACGTTAAATACGTTATTGTATTTTTCTTCTTTATTTTTTCTTTTTATTGAATGTTTTCTACTAATAGTCTGTGGACTCAAAGTCTGGAATTTGCATCAGTTTCTGCTATATGGTTTCACATAAAATTGTCAGCTTCTCCCATTGCGCTAGAAGACAGGAATGTTACTATTCTAGAAGATGGAATTCTGGTTTCTAACCATAGTCCAACACAAACGTTTGTGTGTTTTAGGAACCTACCCTATTTGAAATGCAATATCCTGAACCTGGAATTAATTGATCATGAAAAGTACAAACAGCTCCTTATTCATCGTGAAGGAAGCACAGAACCCTTTGACACATTATGGAAAAATAATGCAGTTATTAATGCTCCTTTCTTTGTTCTCGTTGATTTTTAGGCTTGGAGTCCTGCCAGGCACACAATAAAGTACCTGGCCTTTAACACACAGAGGCATGATTCTTTTTTCCTACTCTCAACTGGGAACTGACAAAACTCAATACATTACAGGTTTGTTTCAATTGAAATGTTCACAGCCAGTATCCAGAGACAGGTTTTCTTGTATCTTTAGGTTATTTACAAGCTTGCAAATCTGATCTGCAATAAGGACATGGCTTTTAGAACCAGTTAACCCAAGGTTCTGTACGGTGAAGCTGATGTGGTCACTAACAGGTGAAGAACTATTTGCAATGTGGCCGGTGTTATATGCAGTCCTTGAATGTCCATTAAAAAAGATAAAGTTTCAAGGATTTACTGCCTTCCTGAAGGAAAGAATTGATGTTTTAAGTAACTGGATTTGTACAAAGTCTGTAAGACAATCCAAGTAAATCCTCAAATAGATGTTTAATTCCTCATTATTTAAATGCCCTTAAATACAAGTGCAGATGCTAACTGCATGGCTTTCTCTTGACAGCTCCTTAGCTGTTTCTCACGATCTGCTATTAGGCTGTGACTCTAAAACCCTGAAAAAGAGTGCCTGTGAAAAAGCCTTCCAGCTCTTAGAGAGATGAAGTTCTTGCAGCTTATTCTTACACAGTTCTTTCAGGGTCTGCCTGATACTGCAGCTATGATAAGAGTACACAAACATCTGCCTCATTCAGGAGATCCAGATTATGTTTTTATTTGGTGTCTTCATGAGTGCTTTGAATATCTGATGTCCCACTAAGACATGAGCATGTATGCACATGCCTAAACCCTTTTTAGAGCTGATACATCCCAATATTCCCTAGCTGCCAGAAAATTTTAGGGTAATCTCATTTTACACTGACAACAAAAGGCATTCATTTTCCTAGAGAGTATTTATACTTATTATCAGCCTGTCCTTTGGATAACTAGCTGATGTTTACTTTAAGCCTTGTGATCCACCATACAGAATTTCATTTATCATTTATCCTAGTTATAAACCTGAAAAGAGGGGTGGGTGGGTGGGGGGAAAAAGTCCAAAGGATGCAAAACGTGACAACAAACTAAAGTACAATGGAATTGGAATAGAATTTTAAAGGGTCTGGCTCTATAGCAGAGGCAGGGTTATATACATTTGTCTGTTTATGGAGACACACTAAACTGAATTTTTCAGTTTCTTACAAAAAGAAAAGGAATAGACTGTGGGGAAGAGAAAGCAGAATGAAGGCGCAAGAGAGCAAAACATTCATCCGGCAACAGATGAGAAGAACAGAGGAGAATTGGAAAATGGATGCAAGGGGGAGGAATGGATGATGAGAGAATAGCAGGCCTATTTAAAATGAATTTTTGACCTTATTTTTAAAACATTTATGGATCCCAATTGCCTGTCATGAGATCATTTTCCCTTACAATGCCAGCTTTTCAGTCGGCTCTGCACTTTAACTTGATTTATCCCACTTAAAAAAAGTAAATTGTTAGAAATACCCCTTCTATTACAAATTCTGTCCCATTACAGTGTCAGCTAAAGGCCACTTGTCAATGTCAGCTTTATCAGATAGAAATTTGTCTCATGAGTTCTCAGATACTATTTTGGAGGACAAGACCCAGGGTCCATTTTTGAGGCTGCTGATTTGCGATGGGATAGTGTCTTCTCAAATTATTCTCTGCTTTTCCCAACTTATCTGCATGTTTCATGAGGTGGTGGGAAGCGATTACAGCAGCTGCTGTACATTAGAAAGACATTTTATAGGAAAGTTGGCTTAGGTAAAACAGTTGACTGAGAAAAGTAAGGAAAGTACTAGTTGAGTGTTAAAAATACAGAGACCCAGCATCTCTTTTCCAGCTGCAGCTTCCCTGGTGCCATAACCTCCGGTGGGAAGAAAGATGACTTCTACTAGAAGGTTTTCCTCCTCCTCAGCTGTCTGTTGTCTCTTTTAAAAAAGACTTGACATCCTGAAGATTAGAGTAAGTTTTCCTTTATTCACAATCATGCAATTAGTCATCAGCGTGTCTCTTCACTGATAAGTAAAGGTGGAAAAAAATCAGCTGTTGTTCAGTGTGTGTTGCCACAGTACTGCTGAGGGTCAGCTGCCTAAGGTGGGAACGATGGCATTGCTTAAAAGCTACCTTGAGGACTTTCCTGGCAAAATGCTTTGAGACATTCGTTTTCTTTTTAATATTTTGATTCTATTTTTGTTACTTCTTTTCTGTCTCTGTAGATTGTAACATAGGTATTTTATGGGTAAAGCTACACACAGGAGTAGAACTTGCAGCCATCAGTCGAAAGAGAGCAAGCTGTGGCTGCAGTATTTTCCAGACTAAAAGACAGTGCCGTGAAAGCAAGGCTGGATGGATCAATGGGTGATA
This sequence comes from Acrocephalus scirpaceus scirpaceus, assembly GCA_910950805.1. Classification (NCBI taxonomy): domain Eukaryota; kingdom Metazoa; phylum Chordata; class Aves; order Passeriformes; family Sylviidae; genus Acrocephalus; species Acrocephalus scirpaceus. The sequence goes on from OU383779.1 coordinate 45,401,255, forward strand.
TTGTTGCAATGAAGCGACCAGAAGTCTTTGAAGTCTATAAACTACTTCAACAAGAAGAACTGTTGCAGTAACAAACTTCAGAGTACTAAAGTCCTCGAGGTAAACTCTGATTTTGGAGCAGACTGCCATTCCTCACAACAAAACTGTTTACAAATATTCTGCACTGGAAGGACAAAAAGCAACAGTCCTGGTGCCACTATTGTGAATCATTTCAAGATTGAGGTACTTTAAGCACCTTTTCAGGTGCTTTGATTAAGGACAACAGGCCTCATGGGAAAAGCAAAGCTTTGGAAATCGGTAATCTCTGGGCATTATATTTAACAGGAAAGGCTTATAGAGGATTACCTAGAAGAAACCTTTTTGAATCTTGTAAAACTACACTGGATCATAAATCTCAGCCTCATCTGAGCATGAATAAAGCTTTATCAGTTTCAGGTAAGAAGTAGAAATGCTCAGGTTGCTGAAGAGGTAGCACTGTCCCAGTCAGGACACTTAACACAGAATTTCAACAGGAAGACACATTTGATGCATATTCTCTTATTTTAGTTTACAAAAGCAATTCAGAAGAAGAATGGCAGGTACATTGACTCACAAATTTGGGTCACAAAATTTAAGGCAGTGGATTAAAGTTAACTGCTTTAAGGAAAGAATTATTTCAGTGAAGATGACACTTCTGGTAATTGAATCAGAATAATATATACAACAACAGTTTTGGAGTTAATGAACAAATATATATGATAATTTATGTAAAAACACCCCTTTTAACTCTGCATCTCTCTGTGATTTCAATAAAGTCTATTCTTGCATAGGATTTTTTGTACTACAGCTGCAGTCATTGCAGATTTCACTTCAGCATTCCCACCGGTAGTTTGGACACATTAAAACCAGCGTTAGTTCAAACTTCAGACATATATAGATTCTTAAGATTTTTACATATACTGTCTTTTCTTAAACTAAAATTTTGAATTTAGTATAAGTTGCGTTTTATCAAAGCTACATTTTTGAATGTTGGTTGATTATAATTACTTCTGAAGAGACAGAGTCCAAGTTCAAAACTTGCTCAGGCAGAGGCTCTTGAGTACCCATAGACTATGGCTGTTGCATTATTTAACACATTCAAAAATCTGGCACTGTTGATTTAATCTCTGGTTCTTCTATAGGTTATAGGCTACTCTTCAGTAGTGGAGTAGATAAAATGTCTCTGTGTAGTGTGAGTCCTAGATGTAAAACAGGAAATATACCATGCCTGTAACAGTTCTATACTGTTTATAGAATATTTTAAGAAATTCGATGCAGGGGAGGAAATTATTACATTTTTCACTTTATAAAAGTTGCAAAGGCTATAACGTGGCCAGATTGCTACTGTCCCATGTGCAGAAGGAAGGGTAGGACAGACGTGCCTCTATTTCCTCCCTTTCACTTTGCAGCTAAGCACAGTGAAGACTCTGCTCTTCTAATGCTCTTGTTAACCCAGAGAATCACTGGATGAACAGCCAGAGTAACACACATCCATCTGAAAAGCCTTGATGCTACCACACATGACAAAGTTTGGCAGTGACTCTCGGACTTGGACTTAATGGAGGAAACCTGGGCCTAAATCAAACACAGCGACCAGACCAGTTAATTTTAGCCAACTTCTCATTATTAACATTTTCTTTGGTGGACTGGCATTATGGATTTCTCCATTTCTATGAACTCCCTGAATTCATGTTAAATTGATACAGGATTTCTGGAAAACACAAACAAACCAGCAGCTTCTGCTAACTCTGAACGTTGCAAAAGCCCTTTGGATCCCGTGGTGGACCTACCCAGCGCTGGTCGTAGTCGGACAGCTGCGTCCTTCCCTCGTCGTCCTCATAGAAAGGCAAGCCCTCCCGCCTGGCCTGGTGGTACTCCTTCCGCAGCCTCTGGATGCGATCAGCATTCCCACCACCTGTGCAGCCACTGGGGGGGGGAAAAAAAGCTAAATAAACCTCCTGTGAGCACGCAGATCTGACACCAGGTACACACAGAGAATTGCCAGACTCAAGACAAAGGGATTGTGTTTGATTTTCCTGATTTGCATAGTTCCCGCTGGCCCGTATCAGCCTTATTTCTGCTTTCTTGTATTTACAAAGCTGCTAATTGTAAACTTGATCCCTGTTTTTAAAAGAGGCTATCCGTGTCCAAAGAACTTAACAATTCCAGTACAAGACAAGAGACAACAGATGGATGCAGACAGATGGGGGAGCACAAGAAAACTTCTAACATTCCTGTGAGCAGCTATAAATGACCATCATATTTTAATAATAATGATGATGATAAGCTGACAAAAAATGATTTCTTTTGCTCCCATGCTAAATGTGGAATTTCCCTGAAATTACATATGTTCTAGATAAAGAATAAACTATTATTTACGGAGAAGCACAGAAAAGTTTTGTCTCACAGAAAAACCCAAACTTGCTCCCAAGTATACAAAGAACTCAAACATCAACCATGAAAATCCAGGGGAGGCAAGAGAGATGGGAAAGCACACTATTAAATCCTGACACCATCTTTTTAAAGTGGTAATTAAACAGTAATTCACTTAGTAATCCACAAAGACTCACTTGTATGCAGAACTGCATACACTGCAAACTGCTCTGGTAGATCTAGTGGAGTCGCTTAGTTTATCAAGTTAAACACATGCCTTTCTGTGGGTTTTGACCCTAGTAAGCTTTCTAAAACCTTACAGCTGGGCTTGTACAACTGTAGAAGCTCAAGCTATAACCAGGAAGTATTAAATAAAATCCTGAAAATGGTTAAGAATTAAAAAAACTTTGGTCATATTTAAAATTAATAAATTAAAAGCTTCCTGCAGCTATTTCCAGCCCTGCTGTAATCAGCACTGGGGTGAGTACTGACTGTATGGCTAAGTAGCATTTACTGGCAGTCACAGGGAATTATTAATCATACAATTAATTTGTGGCTGCTCCGAAACTCAAACCATTGTTATTGCAGCACATCACCATATATTCTCTTAATCTACAGCCTTAACTCTGCCTCACCATCAGTGGACTATAGAGGCAGAGATTTGTTCACATGAGCACAGACTCAGTGGAGCACCTTGCTACATTGCTCTCCACTATGAGTATGCCAGAATCTTGGGAAGCCCTTAATAGGATTTGCATAGCAAACTGAATTTGGACAGCACATACAAAATATTTGACATAAACCCATCAGTTCAAAAATACTTCGTTTCTAGTATGTATCAGAAATCTAGATTGGTTGGAAATTACCTACCAATTAAGAGAAATTCCAGATACGCTGCAAATGCAACTGAATATGCAGTTAGGATTGGAAATGGTTACTTGCAGCATCAGTATGTTTCCATGAAAATCAGATGACTTCCTTTCCTGAAGCCTAAGCTATCCATCCACTCTACAAAGTCCCAGAGGTTTCAAGCTTCTCTGGCTGACTTACTGAAATCTTCCAGAGCACATGAAATTTTTCTCATGATCTGCCAAGACAGTGCAGAAAACTTGCACAAACTCTGCGGACTACCGGGGGGAAAAAAATTATATTCCCTCTTCACCTTTATTCCTTCCACAGACAAATGCCTCTGTTCCTTGCATGAATTCTTGTCAAGTAGTGCAGAACCATTTCTAGTTTGCAAAACACCGAAACTGAGCTCTAGCTAATGGGGACTATCACTTAGAACAGTGAAGCTTGGTCCATAGCTCATGAGCAGTACAATACCTGTGAAATCCCCTGACATTACTTGTGAGTACAGACAAAGTGTTTAATGAAGGCTGCTAACATACAGATTAGGCCCAAAGTATTGTCCCTGTTGCTTTGCCAACAACATTGCCCAGTGCAGCACTAGCTAAGTGAAATACAGGCACTGAAATACAGGCAATAGGTCTAGTTTGATTTCAGCCAATCTGGCTCCCTGCAGCTCTCTGCAAACTGTATAGCACCAGTGGTCTAACCCAATTTTTACCACCAGGTACTTCGGCTGAAGAGGCAATCTGAAAATACCACACACAGTGGGTTTCCCCCCACCTTTTAAAATTAAATCCGATATTGATATATTGTAAGACAGTCAGGAGCCTGAGCTCCACTGACTGTAGAGCTCCTGTAGGTGAACTTCCTTCTGCTCAAACCCTTTGAGCCAGCAAGTGGAAGCGGTGCTGCAGAGTTCAAGCTGATTATATATATTCCAAGACAGGGCCTGACAGATTTTGCTTTGGCAAACCTCTGCCACACGGTATTAAACTACAAACCCTAACCATGAGAATGAGCAGGAACATTTGAATGAAAGATAGCAGCACATGGAAAGTTATCCATCTGGATTAGTGTGAAAATACAAGTATAATCTCTGTGGAAACAAGCAGCTCCATGAAGTCTGATTTCCTGTGCTTCTCTCCTGTGGGTTCTCTCGTGTCTGAGAATGGTTCACACTGCAGTGTTTCTCTCCAGCAAGAGCATTCATCCGGGTCTCTCTAGCAGGCTGATTATTTGCACTTAGTGAAACTTTGTGTTCCAGTATCTCTTGAACATCAAGTCACCAGTCAAGTCTGGTCAAAAATGGCCAGCAGGTTCAGAATTTGTTAGAAAAGTGAAAAGAACAGGTAGGAAGAGGGTTGTTCAGTACATCCACTTCATATTTTCAGGTTAAAGCTCCACAATTTTTTTTTCCTCCACCAGTTTATAGGCACAAATGTAAAAGACATTGGCTTTTGAAAGAGCTGCATTCTAGCTTACTGTGGAAGTTTTACCCACTCCTGAGTAAAGTGAGATAAATATGATGCCCTCTGCAATGCTCATGAAACAGTTCTGAATTTCAACTTGGCTCCTGACAATTATGTGAATATATGAACCACATTCAAACTCACCAGATGAATTCAATCAGCACTGTGCAAATATCGCATACATAATCTATTAGTTTACCCCAAAGAAACTGAAGCATTGAATTCAAACAGAATGAAGTCATCAGTAATAAAAAAAAGAAACTGATAAGGCAATATTAAAAAAAACAACCCAACACAATATTCCAAGATTTGCAGAGAAGATCATACATTGACTGTAAACTATTCTCCCATCTGCCTATAAATACATAATTAAAAAATATTGGTTTGATCAGATAGTGGTTCTCAGGCAGAGAAACAGTGGATGAATATCAGTTCAAATGTTTCAGATGCATGACTATTTATACTGAAAAGTAACCTGAGCTTACGGAAGAAATATAAAAACAATACTGCAATCAAAGTCAGCTTATATTAAAGACACTTACTGAAGCTTTTCAGCAAGCCTGGTAAGTACAGCAGACAGATTTCTTTTAAAGTAGCTTTACATTTAATGCAGTACTCTCTCCTTGAGGAGATATAAATATTACAGTCCTCATCATATGTACAATTTTGTGCACACTTGCTTCCTTGACATGGCTCTGGAGCCGTGCTACACGTTCTTCAGAGAACCATGCAACCACACATTTACCATTCCCTCCACCATCACATGTTCCCAGGATCCAAAATTTAATGTACTCACTGACTTCTCTGTGTCACAAGACTGTGAGAGAATTGTTCACTCAGCATTTTCCAGTTGTTTTCAGAATGATTTCCTGAAATTGTGCTACATGTAAAGAGACTGATTCAGAAGCAGCTGACACTGGGAAGTTCTAAAATTATGTCTATGTGAAGGAATAAATCTCTGAGAAACTTCAAAAAGAGTTGTGAAGATTCAGGTGCTGATTTCAAACAACAGTAACAAACATGTCCAAAATCCCAAGCCACAAACAAACTTAAGAGAAGTTCAACAGTTCTTCCAATAAGCTGCAACACACTGGAAGGTGGTGGTTTGTTTTTTTTTTTTTTTTTGTTTTTTTTTTTTTTTTTTTTTTTAATAGGAAAAACCCCAACAAACTTATGTGAACATTCAAAAGAGGAAAGAGCACATTCCTGTCAGTCATTCTGTGGTTTTGTTAAATACAGTCCTTATTGGAGAATAAGGACTTCTTCTGGCTTGGGAGAAGGAAAAAAACAAGTCTGTGCTATCGTTAGAACCAAGACAATTGTTCTAGTCCAGCTGCTGGGGCTGTACCACCAACTGGATAAAAATGGCCAGAAACCACCCTCCCCTCCCTGTGCCTGCACCTGCCAGAAGCACCACACAGGGCCCACCCTGCCCACTGCGAGTGCAAAGGGACCGGCTTCCAAACGGCCTCTCAGCCAACGCAGCTGCAACACACAGCCCAAGGCAAAAGGGGAACCATAGTGGAGCAGAGACTGAGCTTCAAGCTCTCTGACATTATGTAAAATATGACTGAATTTCGTCCCATCATCTCTGGAGAGATGAACAAGCACCATAGCAATAATTATCTATCTATCTATCTATCTATCTATCTATCTATCTATCTATCTATCTATCTATCTATCTATCTATCTATCTAATATTATATATAAAGCAAATATTATATAATTATATTAATAATTATACATTCAATATGACAGACTAGGGGTTTTTTTTCAAAGAATTGAAACACCCTATTCAGCATTTAATACATAAAGGCTCAGGTTTTGCACAGTAAAATCTTCTCTGTGTTCTTCCTTTGGGTTGCTAATCTGGATTTCCATCATTCAAGTTCAAATGGCATTTTTTAAATTAGTGACTTCTTACTGCAGCTTTCTTGATAACACAAAATTAAAAACAAGTGTCACACATACGAAGTAAGATGAACCACTTAAAGCTATATATAAACATACATTTAAAGAAGCAATAAACATTTTGTTTCCAGTGGTTTTCCTAAACACATTAATATTGCACAGGGCTTTTTTGCCAACCACTTCTTTCAAACACTGATTTCACCCAGCTGACTGTCAGTCCCCTAAGCAAGCAACTGGTGCTTGAAAGTTAAAATAAAACAAAACAAGCAAACAAAAAAGAAGAAAAAGGAAAATGATTCTTTTAGAGAATTTTCCATTAACAAACAAATCCAAGACAAAACATGATTCACAGACTCTACAGAATGGACAATCTTCCATTCATGATCTGCTAAAAAACAAAACTAATTTTACATACTGAAGGGAACACAGTGGTCTACAAAGATACACAGTATAAGGGTGTCCAACAGAGCATGTAAGAGTATCTTTCACTCGGGATAAAACTTCCATTTTGAAGTTATAACAAATAAATATTTGAGTAAGTTTCTCTTCCAGTTCCAGCCCTTGCATTTCTATCCTGAAGTATTACATTTCTTATGAAGGTATTTTTGCAATCTCAATAGTAAAAAGGAATAAAAAAATGGTGGGAAGTGATAAAAAGAATATTAATGGTAAGAACATAATTCTACTGTAATTCAGCTTTCATCTTTGTGACCACCAAGAGAAAGAGATTTCAGAGAGAAATGAACATCTGTTGTTTTCATAGGCATTTGAGTAAGGAAGTAGTATTACAAGGAAAGACTTGCCAGAAACGCCTTGCTGACATCACTGTTGCTGTCTTGCAGGTTCAGGAATCACCTTTGATGTTCAGTCAAAGCCAGCCCAGGTTTTGGCTACACACACCCCACACTGAGGACCCAAGTTAAGAATGACATTTTTCTAGGAACTGGAACCATGCACATGGCTTTATTGGTCTCCACACCACCTGCTTTCTTGCTCTGGGCAGGAACATACTTAATATATACACAACTACTGTCTTTCTCAATGGAGAGGGGCTCTACGAGGACACTTGGTTTGGACTCCTGTGCAAAGTGACTGGCAGGTAGACTTTGAGCCCTGTTCCATTTCGGCAGGACTGTCTGAGAAGGCCTGCACAGACAGACTGTTGTGAGAAGCATTAGATGGATGTGCTTCTCTCTAGGTACATAAATACATATAAAGAATCATAAACAAACTGCAGAAAAACAAATTACACTGAAATAGCCATTTACACTTAGTTGAACCTGTATATTCAAGTCCCCGAATCTTAATCTGTTTAATAATATTTTAAAAACTCATAACTGTGTTTCAGTAGAATATATGCCGTCACCTTTCAATTCTTTAGGTGAACATAAAAGCAGTAAAACCACTTCTGTCCAAAAGGTCAAAGCCTCCTAGGGCAGCACATGACTACCATTTGTCTGGACGTAAATTGAGTCCTATTGACCCTGTAACATCACTACTGACCTCTTGACATTAGGAGCTTAGTGGAAAGAGAGAAGATGATATTTGCAGGTTCCTACAGACTCATTAGGAAGAAAGAAGGAAAGAGACCCTTGCATGATATGAATTAGCAATGTCATTAACCTTTTCTTTCCCCAAATAGCTCACAATATGTTTACAGAAGCCTCAAAAGAACCATTTGAAGGCCGAGACCAACAGATTTGTATCACTTTCAGTTTTTCCAAACTGTTTATAAAATATCTCTCAGTGGCTTGACACAAGGCAACCTTTTATGCTTCCCTCCCTTCACATGACATACAACACCTTTTCCTGTTTGTCATGGCAGACGGCCTAGATATTCAAATGAGCATCATCTTTTCAAACCAGCCTCTTCTCATCTCCATTACTCTCCTTTATAACTTACAGTTGACTACAGCTGGTCAGGAATAATGGGAGGTATAGCCTAATTTGTTGTTTTATGGAAACAAAATTGGCACACTGAGGTTTAACCTCACTGTAAGCAGATATGGTATATGCTACTCTAACAGAAACACATTATTTGCAATCAAGTAGGAAGGAAAGAGAAAAAGGCAGACATTTTCTTGTTTGTAGCCAGATTGTCGTCTTTATTTAAGAAAAAAAAAAGGTAATTTTTTTCCTTTTCTCTGCTCAATGTATTGTGTGCCTCATCAAAGAAGGCAATCACCAGATCTTAACTAATAATAAAAAAAGATGCTTTTCCAGTTCAGGCTGGTTAATGGCAATGTCTGTTTCTGGCATGGGACCAGTTTACTGCTGTCTTGTTGATGTGAGATGTGCACTTGTCTCCGAAGGGCTAGGAAAGCAGGGAGATTAGGGACTCGGCTGCTGACAACAACCAAACTCTCTATAAACAATACACAATGAAAATAATGAAAAACAGATTTTCCTGGTATTTTCAGTAGCCTCTAGACAATGCAACAGTTTCTGGTTTCTTCACTAAAGATGATATCAATTATGCCTTTTATCCATCACGCAGAAGTCACGTGTGAGGCATAATTGAAGGCCTTCTCTCCAAGGTAATTTCATCCGGATTTACACGGCAAAGTACTTAAATTGCCTTTTTTGGCACTTTGTATTACAACACAGCTTGGGAGGGGGTATTTTACTTTACTGATGTAAAGCAGCTGGTGTATTTACAATAGATAGGTCACATCAACACAGAGCAGATTTTCAGCCCTCCAAACTCCATTTACAGCAGCTTTAACAACCCAACAACGCAAATGCTGAATGCTAAACTCCAGTGTAGAAATGTAACTCTATTTCTTAAAGACTATCACACCTGCCTGGAACTGGCAGATAGGTTTTTTCACTTACAGGCTATTGCTTTTTGCACTACCATTTATTAAACTGATCACCAAAGCTGAAATAATAGCTACTATACAAACTTCCAATGAATTAGCCATTCAGGAGTCCCTCAGGAATTCTCTTTACCACACACAAAGCAAAAGCAGGAGGGAGAGAAGGTAACTATTCAGTGCAGTCTTCATTTCTGCACTCCCTTACGAGAGAAGAATGGAGGATCTAAGAATTCCCTCACAGTAGATGCCACTGCCCATGTTCTAAAATATATTTTGTTGAAAATTTCAAAGCACAGTGTTAACTATCCATTTTCTCTCAGAAATTACTTCTCCAAGTTTCACACTAGAGACTCTATCATTTGATCTTCGTTACATATGTGCCAATCTATGCCACTGGCAGAGTGGCAGCAACTAATCCTCCATGTTGTTTGCTTTTTTAATACTTGCCTAGCTAGAGAGGAGGTAGACAACGCAACCTAAACTAAAAAAAAACCCCATTCTCTGTGTCTGTAACTCTGTGACAGATATAGCTTACATTTTAAAAATGAAAAAGAATTCACATCATGTGCAAAGCATCAGGGAAAAGCGCAGCTCTCAGAGCCAAAACACATCCTTACGATAAAGTTGGCTTTTTGGGGGGTGTTCTTAATAAATGGTCACTACAAGGATAATATTAATCCAGTGTTAGGACTTTTACAGGAAAAAAATACAAACGTAATTTATCTTTTTTAACTGTCAGTCGCATTTCTAACGCTTTCAAATCTGTAGCTTCCAGCGGCCTTTTGTCTTTCTGCCATGGCAGGAATATCTTGGACAGCTGTAAGAGCTTTGTAAGCTATCTTTCTCAAAATCCATTAGCTAATTCAAGGAACCTAATTAGAGCTGCCATTTTGATGGAGCATATTGAATGCTCTGTATAAACTAGTAACACCATCAATGTTTATTAAAAATTGTGAGAACCAAAGCTCTCTGCTCCATATAAATATTAATGGACAGATACACAATACTTATTGAAATATAGACGGCATTATGACCACAGAAATACACACAGGTGTACTTACAACCCCATGTGATGCATTTATTCACAAAGGCTGAAGTTCAGAAGCAAAACCTAGGGACAATTTTACACAAACTGTTGAAAATTGACCAGCTTCCATTTACACTATCCTTATGTGCATTAAGGGAAGCAAAGCACACTAAAGATGATCTGTTTCTTGTGTTTTTTTCTGAGTAGTGTGCTGACAATTTGGAGTGCATTTTGAGCTTACCTCAAGAATGCACTCCAGCTGGAACCATTTTATAGCTCCTCTTAAACCAGCCACTCCAATCACTGTACTTTGTAGACATTTACACATACTCCAGTACTATACTGTTTAAGGGTATCCAAAGATTCAAAGGGAATTTGCTCTGTAGAGTTAAAACTCAAATTTTGCTGTAGACAGCAACAAAGTCGGTGAAAGGAGCCAGACATCTGGAGCAGTGCTTTCCTACTTTCTGCTGTGTGAAAGCCCAACCATAATGAAAAAACAGCTCGCAGACAACGATACAACACATGAAATACTGACCATTCTAAGAACGTATATGAGACCTAATTAGGTTAGGCTGTGCAAGCACATGCCTTTGGCTGCAGAAATAAAAAAGTTTTCTGGCTATTTCACAGCTTTGTTTTTAACTTGATACTTCTTAAATGGAACTGCAGAAAACCTCATATGTTACCATTTCAATCTGACGTTCACTTTCATATGCATCTAACAGTGCCTGGATTCTATTTATATGTACAACTAAATATACATGCATAGAAAAATCATCAGATTTGCTACAGAAAGACAGCAGATGCTCTTATTAAGCCACTGGCACACGCAAGGTGAAGCGTGTAAGCCTTACAGAACGCATTTAACACTCCAGCTACAAGCTAAAGAAAAGCAGAGACAACAAGTGAAATTTTTTCTAGCTCATTTTGCTAGCAGTGAGTGCAAGGCACAGCAAAGCGAAAGCATGCCGAGTGTGCTCAAATGACTCTCACAACACAGAGGGCTTCTTGCAGAGGGGGTATAATCCATACGCACTCTTCAGAACACCCTAACTCCAGTGCCATGATCTGAAGTTCAGTTATTCAGAATATATACTAATATGACACATGAAACATTTAAGAGATGTGCAAAAGAAACAGGCGTAGTTATATTTTCTACACCATAATAGTGCACGGGGCTAAAAATTTAATGACAATCTTACCATGGGGACAACCCTGAAGGTAAATTCATTTTGGTTCTCTGATAGGGCAGTATTTCCAAACTACAAATGAGATTTGAGCAGTTTCACAGGAACACACTCGAAAATCAAAACATCAGTTACTACTGGCTTCTCTCAGGAATTATATATGGCAAATTTAGCTTGTGGTTATTGCTCAACAAAAACCCTGACAGATGCTGAAGATGTAGATGGATTTTTGCAAAGTTCTGCTGCCCCCAAGGCCACTCTATCTATCCTTCTAGCAGCCTCCCGCCCTTGGGCACTTCCCTCGGTGCAGCTGGGTCCTGGGACCACTGTTGTTGAGTTTGCATGCACAGACTGGGGAGCACACATTCCTTCAACTCACTTTCATCACAAGCTCTGCATAAACAGAATTGAACTCTTTATAAGCCAAACTGCATTTTGGAGAAGTATTTCTGAACCTGAAGGCTTCAAGTTAGCAGTGTAACTTTATTGTTTTGCATTATGCAGGCAATGGAAGCTCCCAGACTTAGAGACATACATTGTTTTTTTAGCTCGTTCTTACAGCTGCAATTCCACTGCACTTCTGATAGGAAATTACTCCTGCTTTTCCACTTGGAGAGCAGAGCTGTTTAAGACTGAAGGTAAGCCCTACTCCTTTTTAGTAATTGCTTTTAAAAATGTTAAATTAAAATGGAAAAAAACAAAATCATGGAATCTTCAAACTGCACAGAACCATTTTTTGGCATACCTTGCCTGGGAAAGGAAGATCAAACCTACCTCTCTATGTTTGGCTGGGAATCCCAAAAATGCTGGAACAAGTGTTCTGGTTCAGGCTCACCTCTGCTTCTACAGAATGATTCTTACATATGCTTTCAACTGCCTTTTTAAGACATACCTTATCAATCCTTTCCCATCTGTTTTTGTCTTGCTGCCTCAATTCTCTGTCCTCATCCTGATGCTTGGAAGCCTTCCCCCTTCCTTATCTTTCAGCCAAGGATGCCAATTTCCCCCACCCATTATTAGCTTCCCATACAAGCAAATCTCTGTCCCACAGGCAGCTGTACAGAAGTGCCTGCCCTGATGCACCTAGGTCAGCACTCTCCTTCCAGCACTCCTTGAGACCCATCTCCCAGAAGCACTTCCCAAAGCAGCATGAGGATGGGGCTGCAGTGGCATGGGACATCCAACAGCACCTCTTCCTTTTGGCACTGGTACGAATGAGGTGCTCATGTCTGACACACTAACAGAGCATCAAACCTGCAGTAGTGGTACACTTCTCTCTACTTTGAAGCATCCACAAATTGTCCACAACTACAGCCTGGCCCAGCATTCCCCTTCATTCTCCCCATCCTCTAGCTGCTCCAGCCTCTCCTCTGTTTCGATTCCTGTCCTACCCCTCCATGGCATTTTCTAAGGCATTCAGAGCAGCTCATCCTTTTCCTCCCTTGGAAGGTGGGGTGTTAGGGCCTGGGAGCACTGATCATCACTGAACACCCTGTTTACCCCATCCTTCATTCCTGCAACAGAAATCTATCTGGTCCCTGCAGCCAGAACCTGCTACTGTAAAAACATGTATTGGCTCTGGCAGTTCAGGACAAGTACTTTTGGTGAAGTTAGCAGCCAAGTTTCTATCATGTGTGTGGGAAGTACTCTAAATCTTATAACTTAGTCAAATTGTCACTGTTCAAGGGGTGGCAAAAGCCACAGTCTGGTGTAAGACTAGGCTGTGTTCCCTTCCAAAGTATAAAGACCCCATTCCAGCATATGGAAAGACTATAGATTCTTGTTGGAAGAATATATGCTGCTGCTTTTTACTTTTTACACAGACAAAACAACCCCTTGTCATCTTCTCCTTCCAGCTACAACCCCCACCCACCAGAAAACCCAGCTGTTATCTGATTCCGTAAAAATTCAGCTTCAGCACACTTCCTACGTAGACATTTTCAACCAAAATGGTTGAGGATTGGTTATCAACATGTGGAAATACAGTTTTCCAATGGAAGTCAGGCCAGTAGCTCCCCAGGCACAAGTGGCACAGCCTGTTTCCACAGCTGTCCCTTTCCCTGCCCTATAGGCCTGCATTCTCCCTGGTCCAGCTGGTTGCTCCTGGCATCTGTGGGATGAGCACTCCTTAAGAACAGCCACAACACCTTTGAGGGTACAGCCTGGCACACACATAGTACTTCTGCATGTGCTCCAGATTAAGCTGTAGTCAGCTTAATGAGAGACTTAATTGATGAGTACTACTTCCTTCACTTGTCCATTAAGATAAGTAGAGCACACGGACATTTCAACCCATCAAATAAGAGAAAATGCATTAATTTCGGTTTTCTTAGAGCTGTTAATAAATCTGACACTGTCTGGCAGTTTTCTTCATTTCCTACCATTTGACAGATACTGTGATCACAAGTTACAGAAGATGTTTTTCCTCTGAAATTATCACTCTGGTAATACAAGCCAGAAGGAAACTTTATCAAGATACCAAGAAGCTGGGTATCGGTTTTATTTTTAACTTTATGTGGCTGGTTTGTGAATATCTCAATGTGATAAAAAAATAAATTCCATCCACTACTATTAAAAATAATACACACACACAGAGACACATTACAAATGACTGTATTACGGCAAATAATCACACTGTGTATTTATCAGTAAGAGCCAGTATTCGTCTCATATAATCAGCCTGGCTCTACTTAGACCCCTTTACTGTAAGAGCTCCTGCAACTGTTTTCTTCCTCTTTCTCTCTCACAAATTGACATTTGTATGGAATCAAGAAAAATCTTCCTTAATAATTTTTCATTACTAATGGCTTTTTTTGGTATGTGTATTTGAGAGGAGGGAAGGCAAAGGGCAGGAAAAAGGAGCTTTAAGTGCTCTGCAAATTATCCTCCTGAATCTGGGCCTCATAAATCCTATCAAATGTTATATTTCATCAATAGGCTGGAAAAGCTTTTTTCTCTGCAATGATGAAGCCTGAGTTTAAAATTTATGGTTTCATTTTAGAAATGGACTATAAAAAGAGTCTGACTTGGCTGTCCATCAACTGTAGCTGACATTAGCAAGTTAGGTGTAGACTTTCAAAGTGTGATATGTATTTTTTATTTATTATACAGGTACATACATATATACATATATAGATGAGGACATGTATATCACTGTGGGTTTGTGCATGCATAAATACACAGCTGGATTTAAAAAAAAAGTCTTAAAAACACATTTTTCAATGCAAGAGGATCTGAGATATTCAGCAGATTAGATTGTGAAGTGATAAAAGTGTCCAGAAGAGAGTTGGCTCAAGGACCTGCAGCAACACAAGCAAATTGCATTTTGCTGCACAAATGATCGAGATAAAGTAGTTTAATTTATTCTCATTCATGGGGTGGCGAAATGCAATTCAGCAACGGCAGAGTAAGGTTCATAAGGAGGCAGGGAAGATTCCAACAGGCTGTGAGGAGAAGAGGGGAGAAGGCAGGCAAGGACCAAAAGGTTTTAGGCAGGGGAAGACAATTTGCAAAGGACTGATAGACTGGGGAAGAGTGCAGGGTTTCTGCACCTGTCATGGATGGAAAGGGTGGGAAGGAGACAGCCTCCCCCATCTCCATCCAACTCTCTATCTCTACTGCCTTCCTCCTCTTTTTCCAAGCTCTGGGAGCAATTCTGGCTCCCCGAAGAGCCACTCCTACTTGCTCTCCTGCATTGCTGGAGGTAGGAGAGCACTGAGATTATGGCTCCTATTCCTGTTGCCACCACTGACGGGAGCCATGTGGGTGCCACAGCTGTCCTCTACAAGCCCAAAAGCTTCCTCTGGCAGCCACAACAGCATCTTCCTCAGATGGAGGAGGAGGCAATCTGTGCATGCTGCCGAAACACCCACTCCTCCCTTCCCCTACCATCAGAGCTGGAGGTCTCCGGCCAGTGATTACTACTTAGTTCCACCTGTGCTGAAAGGCAGCCTTAAAGACAACACTTCTAATAGAAGCATTACTGCTCCCCAAAATCCTCATACTTGTAAAAGGAAACCACATTTAAAATAAAAGTCAGATAAATAAAGCAACATAACTGCAGTTGGAAAAAGTGAAGTTCCCTTCTGAAGGCAGGGGAGCCCATTTCCCTCCATCTGCTACTAAAAAATGTCATTTTGTAACTCAAAGAATTAATGATGGATTATGTGAAAACAGCAAATCAGATCATGCTGTTGAGGCATTATATGAACTAAACAGAAGAGCAGTTAATCTAAGTCGCATGTGGGATGGTTATTATTGTGTGCTGCCATCATTGCTGCTGAGTCTGGCTGTATTATTGGTTTTGGTGGCAACACATGGAAAAACCTGAACGTCCTGTTCCTCATTATAAAATGAGGAGAAATCTCACTCTGGGGACCATGGTCAAAGCTGACAAGTGAGCACTGCAGAAAAGGCTGGGCAGGGGCTGTGGTTAATGGCAAAGGTACTCTGAGTCAACACTAAGAAAACAAATACCATCTTCCGCCACCTCTATTTTCTAACATGAACAAGACAAATAAATAAAAGAACCCATCATCCATGCTCAGGACACTTGTATACTGTGGCTTCAGATCACTGTTGAAACTGACTGTTGAGAGGATGTTTGGCAAGGCTCCTGTCAGCAGTGCAGCCAGGACCAGCGGAGGGAGGCACCCCAGCTCAGCTCCCGCTGCAGGGCTGCTGGCTGTGCAGGGGACACGGCTCTGCTCACCTTGCATGGCCGTGGCACAAGCCAGCGATAATCACTGATGTGGTGTTATCCAGCAGGGAAGCAGGGAGGGGAAGTATCACCCATCTGCATTTTGCAAATCAGAATGTGTTCTGCTTCTACTGCTAAGTTTCCACTATAAATGCATAAAATACACCGTTCTTTCACCAATTTATGGAAATGAGAGGACATGAAATTGCCTGTATTTCCAAAAAAAGGTATTTGTGCTAGGCAAGGGCAACTTTATCAAACCTTGACCTACAGATGGCTGGTCTCTGGAATTGCACATTTTCTACTGAAAGGTGGTATACAGTAGTGTCACATTACACAAGCAGAAGTTACTTAGGAACAAGAAAATCTCGAACTCTTTCAGGTTCATACAAATTAACCTCATTTAACAATAACATTCAGGACACTAAACCAACACTGACATGGTACCATTTTCAAACACAAATACACTCATCCCATCACAGATTTAGAATATTTCTAGCAGTATATTATTTCCATAGTTTCCCCACATGTTTCTCCTTGAAGGTTTCAAAATAACCAAGAAATTCAACTTTCCCTGAAACTCTTGAAATTTTTCCAACCTGAGTTAACTCTGAGTTAACACGTATTTCTGCCATTCTGCAAGAGAACCTCCTGTCACTGTTCAAATCCTTAATTTTTTCTCTTCTAAAATCTTTTAATCTGCTTTTCCCCTCCCCCCAAAGGATGTTTTGTTTAGTTTTGCTATTTCTTCTTCTTTACTTGTCTCCTTACTTCCTCACCTCTTCCCTGTGACTCCAGGGGTTTTAAATTTTTTTTACATTTATTAGGTCTTTTTTTTTTATTTACCTTGAGCTCTTGTGAAACTCTGACCTGCTTACAGAGAGCAACTCACAGAGCTTAAGGGCTAATGTTTTACCCCCAACTTACCATTGTGGATCTGGCTGCAGTCATCAGTAACTAGAATTCATCATCATCAATGGATTTTCAGTGACAGGCACTGTATTTACTCAGATAATGGCCCCATATATTGCCTTTGAAATGAGGGTGTGACCACTACTTAGGATAGTCTCAGGAGTCAGTAAATGGCACTGCTGCAGGACATGTTTGCTTCATGTTTTGCAAGCAGAGCTGCAGAAAAACAAGCTTTGAAGTTTTGGGGTGCTTTGGATGGTACGGTGCTCTCAGGACACACCAGTATTAACTGAAACACATCACCCTGGGACTGGAGCAGGCCACTCACCTGCTGCTTTGGAGCACAGGGGAAGAACCCGCAGAGGCTGCCTCTGAAACTCTCCTTGCAATAGGCTCTGAACAGATGTATAATCAATAGACAGTCCTCTTCCCACACACAGCAGAGCAATGGAACCAGTAAAAGCAGGTGGGGGAGCACAAGATAATATGGAAACAACATTGGTCCACAGGATGCCTGACAATGATACTTGATGTTTTAGGAAGAAGGCAAGTGTAACGTGCCCACACAGGCTGCAAAGACAAATCCAGAGTTTGTGAGCCTCAGTGCTGTTTAAAGTCACAGTGGACAGAAGATACACCTTTTTATTAAGAAGAACTAACAACCTGATACAGCTACTGGAGAATAGGACCAAGTTGCTTTGGTGTCAGGTAACTAACGGTAAAGAGCATGCACTGAACACCTGTGAGAATGCAGCCTGCAAAATTACTATTTCCAAAGTAGGATAAACATCCCTTCACTTCTTTAGTTCTCAACTTTATAAGCTTGCCAACCATCACAAATGTGGATCACAGCCTCCATTCCTGGAGCAGCAGAAGTTGGGTATGCTGAATCCAGTCCAGTTCTGTACACCTGTCCCACCAAAGAGAGGAATGCAAGCTAGCCCAATGAGATGTGGGAAAAAGAAAGAGTGCTTCCATCTGCTGCATTTTTTCTGCAATGACCAAAGTTAAAACCCCATGGATGTGCCCTATCTCTAACTTAAGCACATTGACCATAAGATTTTTCCTTCCCTCATTTTTCTGCATTCAAGTGTATCTTCCACTAATGCACCAAACTACCCTTTTTCCTCCCCATCTAATTCACTGCTCCCCATGGGATAGCCACTAAATTTGATTCATGAATACAGTTACATTTACAGGCAAAACTGGGAACAGAGAAACCCCCTCCCCATCACATCACTCTCCAAGAGGGAGTTTGAGACACACTGAACAAAGAAGCCTCTAATCTTCTGGCATACAGCTTAGAAATCAGAATGGGATTTCCATTCTGTATCTCTTGCTTCATTACAGAAGATATGGTCCTTAAAACAGGCAATTTACTTTGGCCAGTAATGTTTAAGTGCTAGTTTTTAGTTTTGGTTTTCTGTAGATTCCACACCGCAGCAGGCAGCTTCCCTCCCTCCAGTCCTACCTCCCAAACCCCAGCTGCAGAGTGAAGATATCTAAAGGATTCAGGCAGCTGCAGAAAATGCAGGACTGCGGCTCTTGGGCCTCATCTGTGTTTCACTCCTTTCACATCCATCTGGATTTGACAAAGTCATGCTTATCAGTTAGATCAGCAGATAGTCTCCTAGCTGTGTTGTGGTGCAGAATTGGGTCAGAAGAGCATTCTGCCAGCTTGTGTTTTGCTGTTTAATCCGGCATAAGTAGTTGTGGAGACAGCAATAAAGGACATCTCATCACACTAACCAAATTCTTCACCCCCTAATCCTGGTCAATTTTCCAGCCTTGTGAGGAAAATGGAATAAAAATCACACATTACTACTGTTTAACTGCCTATTCCAAGGGCATAAATTTTTGAGAATACAAGTGAGGCCAGGAGGCAAGTTTATTTTATGAAAATATATAACGTTCAAAGGCAAATGGAATGTTATGAAAATAAAGTCTGAAGAATAGTAGTTCTCAAGTTTTTAGCCATCTTCTTCTGTGATGCCATAGCTGGGTCTTCCAGCCGGCCTCACCAGATGGCCATGTTGGCCACCATCAGAATAGCAGTCTGGGAACAAGTGCCCTACAGCCTTGCCTAAGCATCTTGGCTGGAATACACTCTGAGGCAGCAGTTCTGTACTCACAGTGCTGAGATATTCCCAGTGCACTTGCTTAAGAATTCTTGAAATTTGTGAAGAGACTAAAGCCAAACTTCTGGTCCAGGAGAGGTCAGGGAAAATAACAGATTGTTGGCTACTAGCTTTTAAATGGTAATTGTCACTATTCACACTAAAAACAACCCCTCCCCACAGCAGCACACAGTATGAAAATCTGCTCAAAAATAGTAATCATAAAGAAACAAAAGAAATTTTCTCTTAATAGTAGGTAAGTTCAGCTGCAGAGCATTTCAGCAGCTACATACAATTTTTTGTTTCATGGAAACTGTACAACCATTCCTCCTCTTACATACAACTGTGCAAATCAGTGTGTTAGTGATGCTTTTGCAAAGAGGGTTTGACAACAATAGAGAGTCCCCAGCCTGCTAAATAAGAAGTGACAACTCCATTTGAAAGCTGTCTCTGGATGTGTTTTATGTGCAGAAATTATCTGTGACAGTTCAGATCAAAACAGAGTTTTCATTTCACGTGGGAGGTAAATGGACGATAGAATAGGTTACTTTAAATGCTGCAGTCTCGTCCAATTAATGTTTCAGATTTTTCTGTATTCTGTGCTCTAAACTTTGGGGTAAAAAAAAATAATGTAAAAATCATCTCGTCAATAGCAGGATGCAAAGAACAGGCCAAAAGGTAATAAAAGCGGTTAACAAAAATAGTCATGCGGACGTATGGCAGAAATGCTGAAGTTACAGTAACCTGGCTGTGAAACTAATAAGCATAAAACAGAAAAGAAAATATCACTTCATTCTTCCAGGGAGAACCAGGGAGGGGAATCAATTCTGATTTCCCATCTCAATCAGTGGAGATTTTGCCGTTTTACTTTGACAGAAACAGGACTTGCATATCAGTTTTCTCTCTGAGCAGCAGACACAAATCCACCTGTTATCATTTGCTTTTCAGATTGTGCAACATAAATTTACAATTTCTGGCTTATGTAACTATACAAATGACATAATTTGTACTTTAAAAGAAGTCAAATCCAACGTGTTCACATTTGTTACCTGTAAATTAATCAGTTGTTCTCGGACCCTTTTTAAAGAAACATGTTTTCTTAAAGGTTGGGACCTACTGCTGTGTTACTGAAGCACACCAGTGGCCATGGTGGGAACAGTGTCTACAGTGCCTGTGGCTTTCTAACTATCTTTTTCAAAGTTGGTGGGGAAAGCAGTAGTTCTAGCATGCCTTTTTAGATGTAAGCATTAAGTACTGTTAGTAGAAAAGGTATGTACCCAAAAGTGAGTGATCTCATCCCAAACAAGGGCCCATGATTCTTATATAATCTATTTTGTTTATGTCACGCTTTAAACAATGCATATTTTGATCTTTTCTGAGAAACAGCATTTGTCTTGGCACGATTTTCAATTTCCACCCACTTGGAAGAGCAGGTGTCTTTGTGTATCATTGCTCAACCCTGGGAATAAAGAAAACATCTTAAAAACACGTTAAAATTGTTGTCCTAAAGTCAAGGGATATTAATTTAAGGTTCCATGGGCATTAAAGAAGAACAGACCACTCACTTTAAATACACTGAGCTAGTAGAATCACTAACTGAGACAAAGCATTCAAAAGATATGAGACTTCAGTATCTAGTAGCCAAAGACTGAACACTGGTAATCTTATTCCATGGAGGCGAGTTTTAACACAAAAGAGAAATTAACATCTATCTATGCACTAGAATCTGGAAAAGAAAAACAACAGAACAATGAGACTGCTCAGACATCTGGTATATTTTCCACAGCTAATAGTAATGAGATAGTGGGCAGAGTGCAGATTAAAGGCAAAAAGGTATGAAAGAACACTTATTTCAGAAGCCATACAGACATGGAAAAAATACCAGTAGTCAGACTAATGAGTCTAAATTTTGGGAGGGATTCTCAAGCCCTTATCAGGTATAGATTGATAATATATTTGTTGCAGCATTCAAAACAAGAGAATGACACTTCTGCTTATTCTCTTTTGGAGCCAGAACATGTCACTAAGAGCACGAGACTTTTCAAGCTCCGTAGTAAGGAGGTCAAAGCATCACCACCAATACAGAGAGTGGCATTTACAGAGAAAAGGAGGAAAAGATCAATCCCTTCCCCCCCCCCCCCCCCCCCCCCCCCCCCCCCGTCCCCTTTACTCTCCCTTTCTGAAGCAGCTGCTGCTTAAACATTGCCATTGTATACAGAGGCACAAAATAACCGCCTCTTGGTTTCTCTTAGTTTCCTTTTTTTTTTTTGAATCAGGAACAGCAGAAGATGTTAAAGAAAGAAAACAACGCCTTATTCAGGTGAAGGACTACAGACTGCTTGTCATTTGTGTACTACCAATCAATTACAATTAGAAACAGGTTTATTGCTCTGATGCTGTTCCCCAACCCTCCTCCACAACCTCACACCCTTTTGCCACGTTATGGAAGTTTCTGCTGACATGTAAAGCAGGGACTGCAGCCAGAGGAGGCTCCTCTGACATTACCTGAGAGCAGAGCAGAAGCAGCCCAGGTCCCTGGTCTGCAGCACACTTCCAGCACACAAATGCTCGGTTAAAGCAATCCTTTCAGACAGTTATTGAGCACTGTGGTGACTCAGGCATTGAAAACAGTTGCCCTCTCCCTGCCCCTCCACAAGATTCACCATGTTTTATTGTGCTTCCATTCCTCTGAAGATGCCTTACTGCTTACTTTTCAATTACCAGGCCATGTACAACACTTGCATTAGAAACATGTTCCACGCATAAACTTACATGCCAGTCTCAAAATAATTGTTTTATATGCATTTATGTAAATACCATAATGATAGTTCACAGTTTATTCCCATTTACAAGGTAATACCCATATGCAGGACTAAGTAGGCATTTAAGCCTAAGGGCAGAAGTGTTTATAACAGATAAACTCCATGGCTGAAGGACATGTTCCAGCTAATACTGGTTTGAGAAGAAATGCCCCTAAGATACTATTATGCTGAAAATTTTTATTTAAGATTAAAATTAAGTGATTGAAGGCATTAAACCATAAATATGGGTCAAAGACTGAATGATGTTTGAAATTTTAAAACATTGGTTGTCACTTTCTTGTTCCTCCTTACTGCTACCGGCTGGAGGGAGGGGGACAACAGCCTCCCAGAGTGCATGTCCAACAGAGCACTGTGATGCTTCACAACTGTCACACTGACCTGCTGGTACACAGGCAGGAAACTGGAGAGAAACAGTTTAAATAAATTAAATAATTTATTAAAAATAAATTAAGAGAACATTTATTGCTCTACAAGCATGTTATATTTATTGTAGTTTTAGCACTTTCTAGACATATCTCACACTCACTACTCTTGCATGTGTTTTATTGTGGGCTGTATTTTTGTTTTTCTCCAGTTTAGTGGAAGGGAAAAATGAAGGCAGCTACCTGTTTTGCAGGCAACTGAAGAGTATAAAATGTTTCATGCAATCACCCTTCACTGCTTTCTAAAAGTGGCCTCCAGACATCAAGGACAAGTTAGTGATAAAAAGAGATAACCAGTGTGACTATCTGAAACAACATGATTTTCTCATGTCCCTCTGTCCTAATGAAAGACCTCTCAGGTGCAGACCACGATGTAGATGAAGACAAGTTGTTTCTTTCATTTTCTGTGAGAGTCTAACATGACTCTCCACAAAGCAGTCACAATTCTCCTAGACCATCCCAAGATCAATACTGATACCTTGATCAATGTCAACAAATGCCCTGCTGCTGCATGACCTGCCAGAGAAACAGCTCCTTAGCCACAGTACACATGGACTCCAGATGGTGCCAGGTCCCCTCGTGGGAATGCAAGGGCAGGCACAGAGGTTCAGAGTATAAACCAACTTAACTACATCAGAAGACTGGAGCTGATGAAACAATAAACTATTTCTTGGCTTACTATGACCCCTTGGATTACTGTCTGTGCCAGTGGATTTGTGATCATGGATTGAAAAACAGCACGTTTTAGAGTTTGTCATCGACTGTACACTCTGCACAGCTGTCAGACAATAATCACAATTATTGTCTTTTTATTCAGCATCCTGTTGCCTATTAAGCCATTTCCATCACATCTCATCATTCTTCCCAATACTTCTGCTAGCACAATATTGAGTGATTTTCAGCTTTTCAAACAACATCAGTTTTTACAGTTTTCTGCTAATCAAAAGATCTGGTTCATGCTTTGCCTATACTTTCTGTCAACAATGCTGCCAACTAAGTGCTTGGGTAACTATTTGCCCCTGGCATCTTGACACAAACAGGGAACAAGGTCATGGATAATTTTTAGGAGCAGTTGTTTTATCCTGCAATTAGATGCTTGAAATTTCCATGAGAAGATTCCCACTGATTCATTCTGAAGTTAGATCTGTGGCCCCCCTCACACCTTTTATATCTTATTATGCTGCAATTAGCAGTAAAATCTTAAAGATCTGCCAGTGTAAACTCCAGGTGAACTGTGACTGCAGAAAAATCAGTGTACAGTAAGAATTTCCTACGTCTTACAGATACATAGAGATGACAATGATTTCCACTGCAAGGCTTCCACTACACAGTTAAGCCATGTGAGTATCACACAGTGCTGAGCACTTTGCCTAGACATGAGCAGCCATGCTGGAAAACCCTACTACAGTTCCTGCATTGTTCCTGGTGGCAGCAGAACCAGGAAATACTGGTGGGTCTGAGGAGCACCCCATGGCTCCCTGTGCTGCAGCCTTTTCACCTGGTGTAAGCAGCTTTCTTGGAGATCTAGGAAAACCAATTGAGTATTTATTTTGAGAATGTTATCTCTACAATGAAAGAAAGAATCCTTTTCTCCCATTTAACTAGTAGTAGCTAGGAAAAAACTGTAGGAGAGGATTTTTCTGAAAGTCGTGGTTTTGGATAGAGTGTGAGGTCCCTGAGGTCAGCAACCTAGATTCATCTTACAGTGGGCTACACAGCAAAGCTTGCACAAGGCCAAGTCACCAGGGTTTTTCTTTGAACTACTTTCATATCCAGAAGCTAGGAGATCGTATGGCAAAATGAGTATGTCAAGAAGCTGGGGGAGAAAACGGGAGATGGTTAATAAAAAGACTGGGAACTGGGCTGAGGAAAGGGAAAACAAAAGAAAAACAAACAGTTTCTTGGCAAAGGACCTGCTGGAAGGACAAGTCTCACAACTGTGAGCAGCATAATGACCTTCTGCTTGTTTCTCTTCAATCAGGGAAATGGGACTAGGCTCACATTCATCATTTAACCAGAACTGCAGTACAGAATAAACCTGACTGAAACATACTTCTTTTTTTTTTTCTCCTTAGCTAGAGCAACTCTGCAAGGCTAATGATGGGGCCAAAGAGACTCGTTCTGACAGAAGACAACCTGGAGCAAGGAAGAGCTGGGTATTTTGAAAACCCTAAAGTGTATGAAATACAACAGACTACTGGAGGATAGTGGGAAAATAGAACCACATCCATCAGACTTAATCATGTCCTCTACGCTTTAATTAAAATAAGACTTAACAACTTTATTTAAGATTACC
The DNA here is from genome assembly GCA_910950805.1 of Acrocephalus scirpaceus scirpaceus. Classification (NCBI taxonomy): domain Eukaryota; kingdom Metazoa; phylum Chordata; class Aves; order Passeriformes; family Sylviidae; genus Acrocephalus; species Acrocephalus scirpaceus. Next base: position 45,426,182 of record OU383779.1, read on the forward strand.
AAAATCTCAGAGGAAATGCATTTGTCTCTCTGTACTGCTACCAGACAACTGTTAACTTGGAAGAAGAAGACACAGTACACAATGCTACATCCATCCATCCATCCTGTGTATCCACTAAGGGAGACCTCTCTGTTCAAAGAAAATATCTAGTTACATTGCTTGCCTACTAAATGGGAATACCAAATGCCATTAGGGTTTGCACTGTCAGTATGAAAGTGACTGGCCTATAAACAAGATTTTAACAGCTTCTCGATTAAGCAACTCAGTTTAATTAATCGTCAGCCATTAACCATTCATTTAAAATGCCATTTACAAAACCTTAATTTTGCACATTATCAGCTGGTTCACAAATAGCTAGCTATAAGCAGAAGTGGAATGGTCATCCTTTCTCTTGGAGCTTACCAACCTGATAGTCAATTCTGGCTTCCTAATTAACCACACACACGTATTAGCATTTAAAATTAAATGATGTTTTGTCAAAAAAAAAATTGTGCAGAGAGGTGTTAGTACACACATCATTCTGCTGCTGGTTAAAGAGTATGAGGTTTTGGTCAAATTACATCCTGTGTAAGAGAGAATTTAGCATCCCTTGCTCACACTAGGAAATGCACTATGGCAGGAACACATGCAAGGCCATATGATTTCATTACAGCTGCATGGACGATCTCACTTTGTCTTTATTTGTACATTTAAGAGGATGACAACACCATCTGCATTTCACTATATCCTGTGCTGTGGTCTCATCTTCCCAGCAACAGACCTGGCTTTCTCTTCAGGGACCTATCTTTTGCATTTGCATCCAAACGGCTGAAAGAATGGGACATTACCAGTAAATATGCAGAATTAACGTAAAATAATTCCATAGAATAATATATCACATAAGAAAAGACAGGGCTGGAGGGAAAAAACTCAACCTAAACCTGAATGCTTAACACAGCTGCCAAAACTCAGGCTCCCCAGCATCTGCAGCAGGACAGTCACAAGGGAGTTGTGGGAGTGCAGTATATAAAATTTTACACATCTGTCAATAAGTGAGGTGATCCAAATGCAAACCCTAGCAGGCAGGATGCACGCAGGCAGATTTGTGACTATTCCTGACAGAATTTATTTCTGCCAAAGAATGCATGGCCTCGAACAAGCATGCACACATTACATGGCAGCAGCAGCAGTTTGACAACTTCCTTCTCCTTAGACACGCTCCCAAGTGCTCAGGGTCACCTGAGTTCCATGAAATCTGGGTTTCTGTGAGAAGTGAATGATAGGGCTTGGGTGCCAAAGTTGGAAGATTTGGATGAGGGGTTCCTGGGAAAAGGCAGAGCAAACGCTAAACATTTGCTTGAATGCTAACCAGAGATTTTTATTTTTTCTTCCCATATAGGCGGGAAATAAACCCAAGGCTTGTTTAAACATGTCTCCTCAGGCAGTCCAGTTACTCAACATTTCCCCTGACTGGCACAGTGAGTAGGCAGCACCCATGCACCCTTTCTGAGGATGGAAACTGCCAGTAGTATTAGGAGCAAAATACACAATACAAGTCTAACTCCAGTGGCACAGCCTACAGTGGAACTGGTGGCCAAAGGGCTTTCTGGACTACCCTGTTTCCATGAGCAGGACAGCTGTACTGAGAGCCCCCAGAACACACAGAACCTCTGCTGCACTGCCAATGCCAGTCTGAATTTAACTCTTGTCAGAAATCTATCAGCCAGGACAGACGGTAAGTTGCCGAACACTAAGTTTTCGGTTTTAACATTTATGGGAAGCAGTGACCAGAGGGCAGCCAAAGGTTCAGAAGGCCCTGTGGTGTGTTTCAGAAAGAATAAATTCCAGAGGAATCAGAAGAGAGTCTTGGGATGTAGAGTAGTACAAGACAAAGAAAAAGCACAGATGATTTTAGGACACCAAGCAGAAGAGGCTTTATGGTAAGAGAGACTATGTACCTTGCTTGTATTTGTCACACTTTGTAAATCAAAATATTCCAATGCATGGCCATATTTCTCTTTCCACAGCAATGCAAGGTACAGCGGCAAAGGGCACGTAGATATTACACAGCCTCATTCAATTTCCACCTTGCCTCCATGATATCCATCTCAAAGAGTAATCTTCCCTGAGTAAAGGACCATCCATTCCTAGAACAGTGGATTGCTTTTATGCTAGTCAATGATGAAAGGTGTTGTAAATGGATGCATGATGAACAATGCTCATGGTGCTCTAAACTGAGAACAAGAAAACTTCAGCTTCTGGCACATGAGACACACAGGGCCAAGTGCCACACCTGGGCAACCCCAGCTCACCCTTTTTCAACAAATCCTTTTCTGTTTAAAGTCTTTTTGCAGCTCAGGATTCCTATGTCCTTAGATTGAACAGGATGGGAGTGGCCCTTATGTGCCCTAAAGACAAACATTTAGCTTTTTTGTAAAAAAAATGCTCTTTTTGCTAAATTTCAAAACTCTGGACTCTTTTATACCCTCCTCCTCTCAGGTATTTGGTTCCTCAGGACACACACAGCAATTTCTTCCTTTGATCCTGTAGAGGGAGAGGCAGGCTGCTCAGCATCTCTCTCCTCTCTCTCGACTCAGGCCAGCTCTGAGAGTGAGATGTGAGGGACACAGAGGAATGGGTTTCATTTTCCCATTTTCAACTTTGCATGTTGCTAGACTGAGAATTCTGAAAGACTGCAAGTTGCCATAAGGAAATTTTCACCCTGAAACAAGGAAGATCTATTTTTCAATTAATTAATTAACATTATAGAACACTGTAGAAATTAAGATCTTGCACAGCGGGCCCCCAAACAGCATTAAAAAAAAAAGAGCTGGATCAGACTTTGGTGCTTTGGACTTTACTCCTATGTAATAAAACAGTGCTGCTTTTTTATTGGTATTGTTTTAAAACTGCAACAAGATACAGCTCTGACTATTCTTGCTAAACAAAGGAAAACTGTGTTAGGTTTTTGTCAGACCAGCACTTTGAAATTCCCCAAGATAAGCCACATAAATAAGTGAAGAATTATACTTGGCAATGAGTTTGGCATCAGACGTTAAGTGTTTCATAGTTCTGGGCTGAGAAAATAAGTTGAGCAAAGTCTCTAGAACCTTCCCAGAGATGTACTTGGGGTGTTTGGATATACTTGACAGCACCATCTTCACGGGAAGAAAAAAGACGAAATTGTTTATTCGAAATGTGAGAAAGGGTTTCACCGTGTGACATGCCTGACATTTAAGTGATAATAGTGTTGTGCATCTGCTCTTTTGGCTTTGGTCTGACACCTAGGCTCTGCCATGGTGCAACTTAGCACTGTCATGGCACAGCCTTGATGACTAAACTCAGAGATGTGACTTACCACCCATTTCAGGAACATATGGGCCACAGATCACTCAGCCTCTGCCGCAGGCTCGGAAACGCACAGCGTCTCCGGCAAAGACCCTGTGAGTTCCCCAGCTGCACAAGGTGGCTGTGCAGGCTGCACCATCCTTAGGGATGCCATTTGCATTACAGAAAATTGTGGCTAATTAGAAATAAACAGAAAAATGCTTGAGTTACAAAGAAATGTGTGATTTTGCCAGCTAATTTTTTTTCCACTCTAACTTAACATTCACAGAATACACCGATAATGCTAATGCTTTCGCTATATTCATTAATAAGTACAATTTACATTTATATAGCACCTCTCTTAGTTAAGAATTCCAAAGCTTTCAGCAAAATATACACAAAAAATTACTTCTATTTCACTGAATATAGTCATCGTTGGAATGAAAATCAACAATTGTGAAGCAGTGCAGAAGAACGTTACACACCAGTTGTAAATAAGACACAAACCAAAGCCTCCAAAAACCCAAAGCAAAAAGCCCCTGAGATGCCAGATGCAAGTGGAGCTAAATGGGATCTTAGTGCACAAACAGCAAGGTGAAGCAGATCTGTGTGTGCCCTGAGGAGTGGTGTTGGAGGCAGCAAACATACTTCACACTGATTAAAGCAACAGAGCCCCTACACGTGCAGCCTGTTGCTTTCCTGCACGCTGAGGGACACCCTCAGCTTAAACTGTGAATCTACGGTGAAGAATGAACCAGGAATACGCGATGGATTCTGGTGACGAGAGAAGGGAAAGTAAGTGTATGCAAAATGTGAACAGCTCTTTTCTGACCACTAAGCTTCATACTTTACAAATGGTCTCCTGTTTTTAACAGGTTAATTAATTAGGCTAATACATTGCTCTGCAAAAATAACATAAAATAAAAATTAACTCATTGTTTCAAACGATGAGTTTTAATTCTCAGTCATAATGATACATAACTGGAGTCCTCAGACCGAAATGAAGTAATCTATTCTCTCTGTGTCCAAATCCTCCTTTTATTCCTAACCCCATTTACTTTAGTCACTGATCAAGTTTCTATGCACTATATTAAAACTCAAGAGTCATGTGTGGGAGAAAAAACCATCCATCTAAAGTAAAATTAATAGCAAAACTTTGAGAGAAAGCATGCATGTGCTAGCAAGAGCAAAACGTGTTTACATGACCAATGTGTTGATAAATGTTCCGCCCCACAAACACAAAATAACTGTGGCTTGGCTTATGAGCACCCATTATAATCCTTTCGCATCATTTTGAGGCAGATAAGGTAGTTTTCCTACTTGACCCTTGGAAGCAGATTGTTTTCTTAAGTAACATGTTATCCAGGGATTTTTCTTTCCACATCTCTTTCTCCTTTCAATACTCTCCCTCTAGCACAGAAAGATTTCCTTGCCTGAAGTTGCCACTTTATTCAACAACTGTTGGCTGAGACCTCACGACCCACTGCATAAATTCACATAGAATTATTCATGTTTGGCACATTTCTGCTGGTGAATAACAACACCATTTTGTCTCTCAGACAAAGAAAAGAAAGATTCAAAAAAAGAACAAAGGCAGCCTAATAAGAATCTCACATTCCCTATTTTTTTCCTAATCTGGTTACAAGCCTGAGAAATTCGACAAAGTGAAGTTGTGGACTGTTGGTCTTTCAGCACAGATGGAACAGCCTCTCAGTGTGACTTCTGATCACGGGCTCAGCTATGAGGTAACTTTTCCTACCTGCTTGATGTTTTGGTTTTAGTTTTTCCAACTGAGTTATCGTGTTATCGTGCAATTACAGTTAAATCCAGTAATTAATTTCAGTTAATTACACTGAAATCCAGGATCCCAATACCAAATCCAAACTTGGTTGGGACTTCAATCTTGTCCCCACAGCAAGTCAAGAGTTCATTCACTGTAGTCAAAACCACAATATAATCAATTCACTAGAAGAAGGCAGAATGAAAGACTTGAGCATTTCTTTTTTCTGCATGGGAAGACAATCTATAGGCCTCACTTCAAAACTGATGACATATTTTAAATGTAAAGCTCCAAAGTCCTGTTAAAACTGAAATTATGAAGCAACTTTTATATGTGTCTTAGTCCAGCTGAGTTACACATGTATATATTCATTTTTGGAGGATACACACACCTGAATTTAGACACCTTCCACTGGGAATTCTCAGATCTTGGTTTATTGAGTTAGCATGAACTCAGTTTCTCATCCCTTTACTACATGCAACTTTTGTGTGACTTCAGTAACAATTGCCTCGAAACCCACTAGCTGGCAAAAAGCTGGGATCACTACCTCTTATTTCATGCAGAAGGGGATGAATTAGTAATATGGAAGAAAAAAAGAAGCGCCCTGTCATTATGCTTGGAAAGAACTCTACCATACTGTATTTAGGTGAGAAAGAGAGAGATACTTGGCCCATTCTCTGCTATGAACTTGGATTTATGTCAGAAGTGTTTTACTATATTTATAGTATTTGTAACAATGACTCAGTAGACATTTTTAAAGTACTATGATGCCACAAACTGGAAACACTCCTATATCTGTGCTGACATATTTCTCCAAAATTAACGAGTGTTTATACATATTACATGGCACGGATTGAGGCTATGGGCAGACGCTACAGATTGTAGTCTGAACCCAAGGCATGCACAGTTCTTAAAGTCCCCCATGTCTGTCCTCTGTCAGCTCTTCCTTTCACACAGACTTGTCCACACGCTTGTACTTTGGTTTGAAAAAGCCAACATTGATATACTAATGCCACAAATGAAGTCTCGTGTTCTTTTAGCCCCAAATTCCAGAAGCAACCAGTTTTAAAATCATCATAACGGTGGGTATATCATCAACTCATAGGAATTTTTGTTTTCCCTTTAACCCAGGAAAAAACTTGACCATCTTTCTTTAAGGCTGGAAGCCTGACAGTAAGGATTAAAAATTGTTCTTTCCTTCCCACTTAGTTATTGGAAAGGCTGTGAAAGGCAATCAGTCTTGTGAAGCCACACTTCATAGTCTGCATAAAAATGCCATGATTCTCAGTCCTCTCCCCAAACTAATTGAAAGTGTGTAATATCACACAGCTGGGAAAATCTAAACCATAAACCATACAATATATCATGCTATCACACAAAACCTGTTACTAATAGGCACTTGATGATCTACAGGATTGAAAGGGATCTGAAAACTGAGATTATTTTTGCTGCAGGGTAAAAACTTTTCTCGATTGAAAGAGGAAAAAACACTCTTTCAGCAGTGCAGGAATTGAACAGCAGTCAGTTCATTCATTCTGTTTGTGAAATATGGACTGATCTTTAATGATTTCTGTTTGACTGCTGCCTTGCTCAGATGCTCTGGGGTTACTGCTGCAGCAAATCTTGCTTTTGGATAAGAGGAAATTCATGGCTTTCTGGTCAGTAAATTCAGGGGTTTGGACCATCAGAATAGTCCCACGTCTGACCCCCTGCCTAGGCCCAGGCTCCCTCCCCACCAAGCTATCATTTTCTGTAATGCCCGGTGGCAGTATTACCTGTCACCAGAAGTCTGTGGGTAGTGCTGCTTGTTTATTTTTGCATACAGTCCTTCCAAGTGCTCCCTCTCCATTGGTGCTGAGGAAGAATCCCGCAGATAAACGAAGGTTTCTCCTACTGCTGGTGATGAGGGTCTGTAGATGCTTGCTGGGGGATAAGCCTCTCGAAAGTGGTTCACCCTGGCATAGTTTGGATCCACCTCATCATCATCAATGTCAGGTCCTCCAGGACCAGTAGAATAATCACTCAGGCCTCTCAGTTGCTTTTGCCGTAACTCCTGATGCTTTGCACCAATCCTAACAATGAAAAACAAAGAACAAATAAACATTGGGATCTGCTTCAACAATAACCATCACACAAATTTGAAACACCAACGCTGAACCCAACCATACAGAGCTTTCAGAACGCTGTGAAACTGGTGCCAGATAAAACAGAGTGGTACACGCAGCAATTTTGTTCTTTATCTCTGGCAATCACCTTTGTAACCAAGCTTGGCCACCATTCTGATGAAAAAGAATTAATGCTGAATATAGTGTGGCTTTTTGCAAGTGTGGGTGCATGAACATACACAGGTTTAATTCTGCACCTACCTTCCACATTGCAGTTGCACATACCTAACCTAATCCTGAAACTTTTTATCTAAATTAGCTCGTAAAATTGTTACTGATCCTTGGTTACTTGACCCACCTAGACTCTCCTAAATACATTAGCTTGTGAAAAGTGGATTAAATGTGAACATAAATGGAGAGATGGCACATTTGTCTCAAATCAAAGGACCACAATTAATTTGTTGAAGATTTAATTTTTTAAAAATTTTATTTTGGCTACATAAATGTGAAAATCATGCCTTATTATATAGGGGATGGGGACAAAGTAAAACAGAAAAGAAATTAATAGAAATTTGACAGAAATGAATTGGTACATATAAGTGAATTAAAGACTGTTACTGGCAGTATTCCACTGTGATAAAGCCTTAAGTGGTATTACAAAATGCTGCTGCTAATCAGGGCCATTGTGTAATCTCTTTGGAACAGTAAAACATATTCAGGTAAATTTCAAGCTAAGATGATATTCAATGATTCAACATTCCTGCTGAAGAAAAAAAAGTACAGTAAGACTGTGAGGTCCTCTTAACTGCTCAGCTACTCTTCAACAGAGTGTAATTAAGTGCAGTGAGATGGATTTGGCAGAATGCTGACCACGGTATGTAATAAATAGCATTTACAGAAAATAGAGGAGCATGGAAGAAGAAACAAGGAACAGAAGGAAGATACAGAGATGCAATGCCTGACAGAAGTCAGCATTTGCTTTTGACTGTAACTAGAAGCGTAACAGCAGTGTAGAAAGAACAGGATCACTTGTACCACAGGAGTAAAAGTGAAAAGAGTCTGGCAGACTCGGTTATCCCAGTAAGGCTTAATGGTCTCAGGACTCTGCATATTGAAAAATGAAGGTGCCCTGGAGAAAGTCTTTAAAAGGCATGGAGAAAAAGGTTCCCTAGAAAAACAGATGAGCACACTAGGAGCTTCCATGTGACAGACAGGAACTACTAGGTGCAGAACGGGATTCATACTACTTATTTTGTTTCACTAGATTTGTATCATCAAAACAAATGCTAATACTTTGGAAATAATTTGTAGTTAAAAAGGTTCACAAATAATTGTAATGAGAACAACATGCATTTCTACATTTATACTATATGTGCACTACTCATGTTTTCCAGTTCCACATCTCCATTAACAGTGCTAGGACATATCTAGAGGTGATGCTGGTTTTCAACACTTAAAATGTAATCACGCTTTACAGCAGGATGAGCCTGTATAGATCGTACAATAGTCAAGGAGATGGGTGCCCACTGTTCACTCTGCCTTCCCTCAGTGAAGCAGATGAGCATTCTCCTCTCTGGTACTCAAATCCTGTGTGCCCCACCTTGGGCACCACATGCTCTGGTTGAGCTTTGGGCGCCTCAACATAGAAAGGACATCAAACTGTTGGAGTGTGCCCAGAAGAGGGAAACTAAGATGATGAAAGGCCTCGAGGGTGAGACTTAGGAAGGCAGCTGAGGTCACTTGGTATGTTTAACCTGGGAAACTGTGGAGTGCTTCACCCTCAGTTAGTGACCAGAAACCCCATAATACAGAATTCAGTGAGGAATATATCAATTGAGATACAAATCCTGTGGCACACACTGGTACATATACACACAGTACACAGGCAGAAAACTAGGAGGACACTACATTTCAAAGAATGTAGTATCACATGTCAGTGCAGAAGGCACGGCACAGACCCGGGATGAGTCACAGCAATTTCTCAGAAAATGATGAGCCTTCATGTTCTCTGGACCAGTACATCACTGGTCCCTCAGGTATTTGAGACTGCTTTGAAAGCAAGAGTAGTGCAGCCAGCAGCATCACGCTAATCTTGCTTTCATGTCTGATAGAATGAGTAATTTGTCCTGCTATCAATACTCGTATATTCTGCACAACAAAAGCTGGAATTAGGTCACCACAATTTTCTTTTGTTCCTGTGAATAAGCCTAGCTTCTTCAGCTTCTCCTTCTGAGCGCAATCTTCAATTGCTGCCAGTATTATAAGTCAAATCTTCTCAAAAACAATTACTTCCATTCTATATTATACAGACCAGTCAATACCCTGCTATGTGAAATTCTTTATGATCACTGTTTCATCCTTTCAATACATCTATTACAATTGCATTAATATTTCTTGCTTTCTTTTTACTCTTCTGCACAAATCTATAAAATTTGCTCAGTGATCTCTTTTTCATTTCAATCCAAATGTTCAAGTATAAGGAAACAAACTATCAGATGGCTTTTCTTTCTTTCTTTCTTTCTTTCTTTCTTTCTTTCTTTCTTTCTTTCTTTCTTTCTTTCTTTCTTTCTTTCTTTCTTTCTTTCTTTCTACCTGTCCTTTTATGCCTTTTCACATGCTTTTCACCTTTGAAATTTCTCTTTTTTTTGGTGAAGTTTTAAATTTCCACACTGTATTTTGGCATCATGTTTTCATACAGTTTTAAAGCAATCTTATCCATAGCATATACCAGTAGGTGCCCAGGAATTCTTTACTGAGAAAAAAAAACCAAAAAAAAAAACCACCCCAAAAGAATCCATAACTTCCTTAATGCTCTGCTCTGTTCCTTCCATAACTTCTTTAATGCTCTGCCAACTCTACTAAGCAGGCTACTCCTCTATAGCCCACCCTAGTCATTCACCATTTCTGCATCTCCCTCTGAAATTCTCCCTATCTGAAACAGCAAAATCTTTATTCCCCATCCCCAAAACACCCCCAAATCAACCAACCAACTAACTAACAAAACCAAAAGACTTTTGAATTAACACAACTGTAACCGTGAACAGCTCATTGAACAATTAGTACAAGACAGCTCCCAACTTGCTGCACTGGATGGGTCTGGTTAAACAACTGGTGCAAATTTGTGAAGAAAGATAAAATGTCCCTCAGCATTATGATACTAGCAGTGAAACCAGAGCTGAGGAGTGGTACAGATCACCAGCTCAGCAATTTAGTGTGGCACTAAAGTCTCTACAAGCTTCCTGATGAGGGAAAGGGCAAAGAAAAATTCATACAGAATAAAGGGAAGTTACATGTATTTCTTTTGAATATCTCATACTAATTCTGCCTGCCCTCTTCCACCACCAGAACACTGTGCTCTGCAGTTAAACCACTGCACAACTGCACCAACTGCCCTTAGCTGTGTTTCTGTAAAAACAGAGCCTTGGTACACAAGCAGCCAGGACAAGCAACAGAAGTGCTGTATCAGGAAATGCTTTTTCTTTTTTTTCTTGTGACTCATCATTTTCTCAGTATTACCTAAACATGTATATCCTACCCTAGACTTTCCCTACAACAAAAGGGTTGGACTTAATGATCTCAAAGGTCTTTTTCAACCTAGTTTATTCTGTGAAATAATTTCAGAAAATACATAGTTTGATAAAAATATATATAACCATAATAGAACTCCAGGCAACTTTCTGAAAACATGTTGCACTTGTGGAATTCAAGTGAAGACAGAAGCCACATACATACTGTACTTCTGGAAGTGGGACACAGTGTTTTGAAAACACTTCTGTATACCTCACGTACTGTTTAGTAGCACACCCCCAGAGCTATAAATCAAAGAATGCTCTCATTTATCCTTCAAATAATCTTCCCATCTGACATATCTGCACAAATCATACACGGTCAGTTCTCATCTAGTAACACATGAAAAAATGCACACACCTAGAGCACAGCAGCCAGGAAAGGGTTAGCAGCCCAAACAGCTCCTTCCAGCTGCAGCTCAGACACACGATTGAGTTACTGTGGCTTAACAAGTTATTGTGTTTCTGCTGAGCTACTGTCAATGACCACATATGTATTCACCGCCTGTGACAAACACAATGTAAAACGCTTTAGCCTGACATCGGTGACAGAGACACTGACAGGCAAAAGCTGGATTAAAAGACTGCAGAATACACAGAGCGAAGCAGCTGCAGGAAGGGATGTGAACTACCTCAAGAAAACTCCAGAAGAGCTGAGCAGAAGTGACTTTTGGAGAAGACCCAGAAATGCTTTTGGAAATGGAATGTGAGGGCTAGGAAAAGCCGTAAGAGATACTTCTCATCTCTTGGCCCAGCAGTTGGAAGCTGGGTGGGTTGTGAGTGGGTAACAAGAAAATGCTGAAGCTCCTAAGACACTGTGAAAATTAAAATACAGGACTTAATGTTACCAATTCAGTAGCCCAAAGAAGGCCAGGGTCATTAAAAGCTGTGGAGCCCAAAGATGGCCTTCAATGGGAAATGAACAGCACGACTGCAGCAGCCCAACCTGCCCTTCTGTGGGTCCAGCAGCAGCCCCAGCTCAAAATGAGCTTTGCACAGAGGCACAGCCTACTGAGGGTCACTCTGGATCAGCTCGAGACTCAGACACTCACATCCTCCTGACTCATGTCTCCCAGGCTGGAGACAGAGTGCCTCCTGTCCAACAGGAGACATGAGCAGCAACTCAGTGGCACTGACAGCTACCAGGTCTGACCAGAGTGAAAAACCTGCATGTGGCAAGCTTGGCCCAGGAGAGACCATGGGCTCTTTTACTCGGAGACCTGCAAGGCTGCATTTCACATTGCAACAACTGAATGTAGGGACAACCAACCAAAACAAGCCCACAAAAAAAGGCACCACATTTTCGGAGGTGTTTGAACTCCTCCTCCCTTGCACTCCCCGTGAGCTCTGAGAAAATCTGAGTTTCTTCTGACTTTCCAGTGAAAGAGTAAAAGTGATGCAGCTTTTTTTTTTTTTTTTTAATTTACCATGCACTGACCATGCATTTAGAGCAGAGCACAAGGAATGACATGTTCTGAGCCTCAAGGTACATATCTAAGTAGCCAAACACAGGACCCAAAAATTATTTGCCAGTCAAAATAATGTATTTCACAAAGGGACTTTGTTTATACTTCAGATGAATACAGCAAAATTTCTTATATGGTGGTGTAAAAGTAACAGACTTTGAGGAAGCATGACCAGGTACATGAATGAGCAAGATGCTGGCAAAGTCAATAAAAAATGTTCCTAGGAGAGAAGAGCAAATAAAAAGCAGAGACAAAATGTATAACAGAAACTGGGCCATAGGTCTTTTAGGATAATTTCTATTCCATTTGCAATAAGAGGAGCAGAATAAAAGTAGCGAATCGAGTGTGCATACCATCACTTTAAAGTACACCTAAACCTAAGAGGACCTAATCCTGAAAGTCTTTCGAGATTATTGAGATGCTAAACATTCTTCAACTCAGTTGTTCCTTGAGAACAGCAGAATAAAAGCTACTCCATTGCTTTTTTCTCCACTCATGTGACTCTCCCTGAGATCTACATACTGTAATGATTACTCAATTTACATCTGATTTAATATCTGCTTTTGTGTCTCATTTACCTAATTCATACATATATTGAGTAACGGGTTGTCTAGAGGCAAACAGCCTATTTCTGCAGGAGGTCACTTAGATTTCTAGGGGGTTTAATGTTTTAATTCCTTTTTAGCTGTTAGCAAAATATATTTTGGTAACTAAAATCTTGCTTTTTCATTAATTTACATAATAGTGAAATGAATACATCCTTCCTTTAGACATTCATAAGCCATAATCACTGATGGGAATGTTATATTTCAGTTGAGTATCTGAGGAGATAATTTCAGTACAGTGCTTTTAATTTTTTTAAATTCCATAATAATTTTTCAGACAGACATGGCCTACACTGACATTAAAAATCCTATTCAAACCTGCCTCTTTTATCAGGAGAAGACTCATTTTTATTTTGTCAAACATCATCACCTAACAAAACTCTAGAGCCAGGCAAGTCCCATAGCTTAAAAAAAAAAATCAACCTCTTGCCAGCAAATTGAGGACATCTGATATGAACTCATGAAGAATCAAACAATATCTAATTTAGTATTATCTTTCAGGGTATTCTACTGGAGCCATATTTGTCAGAAACCTCCTCCCTATAAGCTATGCAAGTGTTTCTTCATTCCAGCTCATCCTATTGCACTGGATTTGAACATCTCCCCCATAATTGGTATCTGTAATTGTAAACAAGAATAGAAACAGTCTCAGAAATAAAGAAAGGCAAGCCAAAAATTCAAGGGAGTTAGAGACTAACTCAGGGTAGCAAGATACAGCTCTTGTAGCACCATTAAATGCCCCAATGATAAAACCCCACCAATCCATAAAATATTGCCTGTTCCAGAAAACCAGCCGGTGCCTGTAAAATACTGAACTGACCCAAGAGGCTGCCTTTGGAGGGTTGTAAGTAAAGAAAGGGAGGACAGAAAAACCTAAGAAGGAGATAGAGCTATGCTGACCTTAAAATTTAAGATTATGAGAAACCAAAGATGTAACATAGCCCTTTCATACCACAAAATGAGGAATGGGAGCTTTGGATAGACAAGACTGAGGTCTTAATGTTCTTCCATTTATTTCAGAGGTGACAAAGAGTGATTGCCAGCTTACACAGGATCCTGCCCTCTAAAGAAAATCCTGGCTCTAATGAGGTCAATGTGTTTTCTCCTGTCCTATGAACTTCAACGAGAACATGATTTTTACTCTTGCTGTTAAATCAGAGAAAGTTTTCCTGCCTGTCTGCATTAGTTGCACATTGGGTGAAATGCAGCAGATTACAGAAAGTCGCCTATCAGAAAAATCAAGTATTTTATAGTTTACTGCATTATGTGATTTTTTTTACTCACAACTACCCTGGAGTTATCATCTTGAAGTGGCAATATCAGTAAAATTTAGATTGTGAGGAACCCTCTGAAGGTCATCCTGCTCAATCTCTTGCTGAAAACAAGGCTGACTGCACAGATCAGGTTTCTCAGTCTCCTGTCAACAGGATGTCCCTTGTTTTGTGACAATGGGGAATAGGGAACGGAAACTTTCCAGGTTTGTCAAAATTACCTTGACATCTTTCACCTGAGATGTTCTGATGCCTTCAAGAGCTCCACCTTGAATCAGCAGTGACTTTGCAGCCCTTAGCTGCAGTTGCAAGGCCCAGTTCCCAGTGCTGATTTAAAGGAACTCTCAGGTTGCTGTCATTTGCACTTTGCTGTTAAAAAGATATGTAAAATGCTGTGCGTATCATACCTGAGGCCCTTTTGTGAACATTAACTAACTCTGGAACAGCCATGAAAAGAGAATCAAAATAACAGTACTCTTGGAAAATAAGACTTAACTTTGCTTACACTTCAGACATGGGAACTTAATGTCAGGAATGCACACAATACCAATTGCAATCAAAGCCACATAATCATCCCTCCAACCTCTCCAACTGACATATCAAACTGTTTCAGAGAAGTTCATAAGACAAATAGAGAAGAAGTATAAAGTAAGCACAGTATACCTGCAGAAAAGCTATGGGGAGACAGAGACATCCACCTACGTACGGAATCACTGCCAGTGACTTAGCTCCAGCAATTGCTGTAGCAGGTATCAATCAAAACCACTGAGGATTGGTAACACTGTCCTAAGAAAAATACCAGAGACACTGTAATGACCATGGGAAGGCAGAACATTGATCTGACACCTCATGAAAACCCAACATTCACAACCACACGCAGTAACACAACTCGGGAGAGACCCAGGAAAACTGGAACTTACTGAGTCCCCTGGGCCACCTCTGGCAGGAAGGAGGTATTCTTGGAACATCTCCTGAATAGGTACTTGCAGCTCCACTTCCTAGTGACAACCTCTTGAGTTCACAACCATCTCTGCAACCGCATAAACATTATGCCTTCATTTGAATGAAATCCTAGTAGTGGAGAGAACTAGCCTAGCTTCATGTGATATGATATCCATGCACATTTCTTTATTCCACACATGATATTGAACCTGGAACCTATTGAACAGAATTTCTCTGTACAAGAACAGGAACAGCCTCCATCTGTTAGTCTGGGATTCACAGGTTGCTTCTAATTAACAGTCCTTGATTTGAAAGCAAAACTCAGCTTTGCCTGAGCAGTCAAAGCTTTAAGACTTTCAGGTATTTTGGTTTAAGATCACTGTGGAGATTTACACATGCAAACAGATTTCCTGCCTGTCTATCCCCACGAGTTGCAGTCTCATTTTTATGCTGTAGTAGCTAAGGGAGTCTGAAAACAAGAATTCTCTGTTGTGGCACTACTTCAAAGTGCATGCCAACAATTTATGATAGACTGTCATAAATCACAAATGGAAGGGCAAGGAATGAAATGTTGCTTCCAAGTAATTCTTGTGCCCTTATTGATTCCAGAGTGGGCAAGAGCTGACCTACATTCAGTACTGCGTCAAAGAAATCCCTAGGCCAGGATAGTCCATCTCCTAGAAAGCACTCTTTTAGCCTGGTTGGCTAGTACTTGGGCCAGTTTCACTTTATTAATTTGGTCTGTAAGTTTCTAGCAGCATTTCAGGTTTACAGAACCAAAACAACCATCAAGTAATAAAACTCTGATATATATAGAAGAAAACCATGCATTGGCGCATTTAAGCAAGAAAGAGCCAGGCCATTGCTCCTGAGCTCCTCTGACCTCTTGGTTGGACAGATGGCACACCTTGTGAAAACGTGTCTCCAGATCACGCCAGTGCCTCAATGACCAGCAAAACAAGGATGCTAAATGGCTTGGATGAGAATTCTGTGCTTACATTTTGAGAGCACAGCTATGACACCTAGAAATGCTATTTCCATCAGTGTGCAACACCTGGAAGAGCACTGTGATAGTTAAAGAAAAAGGCCAATTCCATGTGCCACTCTTATCATTGGTTCTTAACGTTCTTAACCTGGGACAATCTGGGACCAACTGTAGACCTAATGCTTCAGAATGTCCTCCAACAGTAAAAAAGCCAAACGAAGCAGCTCAGAAATTGCTGCCTGGTTCTACAACAAAACCATGAAAGGTAGGTGAGACCCATCTACCTCAGCTGCTCATAACCAAACATCAATCTCCCAGTGCTCCATGGTAGGCTTTTATTACATCTTCTGGTATGCAGAGCAGCAGCAGATCTAAAATGAGAATCATTCAGAATCAATGGGTTGGGATTAATCTGTCCTCCTGTCCAGTGCAAATGCTGCCACAGTAATAAACAGAAATCTGATAACTTCATACTGTCAGCACAAAATGAAACTATGACCTTGACCTGTGAAACAGCATCCAGTAATTTTTTCATAACTTCAACATACCATACTACACAGCTATGATCTAATAAGAATCTAAAAGTAATTAACTGGAATTTTTGAAAACTGAAGCCTTAATTAAATATGTATTCTTATCAGGGTAGCAAGCCAGCAATAAATTGGGACATTTAAAAAACTGGGATCCAATCCAATCCGTGATCTGATCAGGGTTCAATGGTTATAATAAATTGGGAGTATTAAAACTGGGATCACATCCAACACTTTATTTTGTCTAAACCACAGGACCTAGCTGTGCTGCAAAGTCAGGAATATTCAATGAAGAGATATACCATGTTGGATTAACCCTTAATAAATAATGACGCACAAGCTCAGGTGTCCCAAAAACATGTGGTTTAGCACAGAGCTTAATGGTGAGAATAGCAATTATGAGCATTTTATCAGAGATCAATATGAACTCTAAGCAGCCATAATAATGCTTTTAGACTTGGCAGGAGGAATACACAGGAACAAAAGCTACATGGGGTCGCCAACAATGCGCGCTTGTACGAGCGTGCGCTAAGATGCACTATGCACTTAAAATCATACTTTGATTTTTGCAACAGTCTGAATTTCAACTTTTGATTCAAAGCAATTTGGCTTTTCTACTATACTGCTATGTATCCATCTATTCTCATTTTCACTTTGGTTTCCAGTAACATACAAACTGTTTGCAATTAAATATAATAAAACAAATGCTGACAGAAAGGGAATGAAGTTTCAGTCCCAAGTACTCTCTCTTCTCTAAGTGGACTCTAAATGCTTTTATTTCTGTATGATGCATCCCTTCATGCAGGGATCTTGCAGCTGCAAAATAAAACCTCTGTTTGCCAAATATCAAAAACATATGTATTGATTTTTTAACTATGGGAACAGGCAACAAGCATCAGGGCTGATAACACAAGAGAGAAATGCTCTTCAGTTGCTGGAAGGTTTCTGAAAAGTAAAGGAATGTCAGTCTTTAACATAAAAACTGAAACCATTTAGTTTTACTGAAATTTGAGATACAGTTTAACTTAAGCATTCAGTTCAGACATTGAGAAAGCAGGGATCAGATATTCCTTCTGCTTCTCTAACACTCTACTCAAACCTTAAAATTATTAAAAAATTTTCCTCAATTAATTCCAATGAGGGCTACAAAACCAAGACTGTTTTAACAAAACTACTCCCACAAAAAGTGTGCAGAGGATTATTTTTCACATGGAGTGCCCCCTTATTAACTTACTCTCATGCTACTTTAAAAAACCCTCCCATTTTCAATGAGGTGCTTCATTTTGTAAATTTTATTCTAATGTCAAGTAAGTGTTCAATTCTGCTGGAAAAGAGACTTAAGTCTCAGTAGGAAAATCCCAGCAAAATAATACTAAACAAACAGGAAAAAAAATTCTTTCAGTTGATAGTCACTTTATTTGCATTTTAAAGGCAAACAAATTATGATGTGTAAAACTCATGCATCTAATATATTTATCCAGTTCATTTTACAATGACTTTCAAACGTTAGAAAATGAAAAGAACCCCAAATGAGTGGGAAAGAAATGGAGAAAGGGATGAAATCTTTGAGGGAAGGAAAAGACAAGACCTCTTCCAGTATTTAATAATGTAGCAAACATCTTGTCATTAAAATGATAAATTCTGAGTAATTTACACTGAACACACTAAAAATACAGATTTGAGTCAGCTTGATCAAAATAACCCTCAGATATAGCATTTGTTTCTTCCTTTTATGGGCAGATTCTCGACCTTTGGAGCACATGCTTCATTACAGCCAAACTCTTTGAAGTATGAACAACACGATGGGTTTATTTAAAATAAGGCCTCAGTCCAATGAAAATGAAGCATGTGACTTGTGTAAGGAAGGACAAACCACCGCCTCAAAGAACTGTACCATCAGTTAAGTGAATACTCCTGAACTATCATGAGCTCCTGTCTTTTTCCACTCGAGTTCCATTGACATTGCATCACCTTGGCATAATGAAAACTAAAGGAGGTAGGGGGGAAGAAGAAAATAATTTAAAGGAGGTGCTGAATTCATATTCAATTGGACACAGATAAGGCTATTACTAAAGAAGGAATGCCTAATATCCAAAGTTCCTGTTCACTACTTGAAGCTTGCAGAAGTAGTAGTCATGTAATAAAGTATTGGCTTTGAAAAGAAAGGAAGCCTGGGGCTGAGGTCTGGAATCAATTCTTAGCCTGACAGGGACTTTTTAGGAACCTGGAGAAGCAGCTGCACTGCCTGCATGTCACATTCCCACCCAGAGGACCCTTGTTTTTTTCCTCTCGGATTTTCTCTTCCATCTCAACTATAAGTGCTTGGGGTTAGGCCCAACCCATCCTAACAGCAATGAACACAATGAGACCTTGATCTTGGTGGGGATTGCTAGGGAATACAAGCAGTAAAAAAAATAATGATGTCAGCATTTCAGTGCAGGATGTGGAGTTGCTTCACAGAACTGCAGCTACAAGGCAGGACAGAGAGTTGTACTGAAAACTGAGAGTGGGACAATGTAGAATGGAAATAGAAATTACTAAGCTAGCAAAATACTAAATTTATTCTCACTTTCTGAGGTTCAAATCTGAAACTTGGCAGCCCATAAAGGGAGTTGCCAGGCAAATTTATGCAGAGGACCAATGTGCAAGCAAATCCTGTCCTTTAGGGAATCATCTGCATTACAGAGTGAGCACTGAATACTCTGTCTGCATACGCCCACTAGCTCTAACACATTCTGGATGTGCCAGACTTGTTGCACATGCAGTGTTCAATTCCTTCCCTGTGCAAGCAGAAATCCAACCTGTTCCAGGCATGATGCGCTTACACTCATGCAGCACACCACTAAGAGCTGATGTTTCCCGTCAAAGCCAGAGTCACTGAGCTTGTACTGCACAGCCAGCTCATAATTGTGCAGTGAACACATCTGACGTTTTTGCACATCTAAAGCTTGCCAGAATTTCTGGAAGAAGGCTGCAGTCCTTACAGAAAAGCCTGTCCCTGGGATTTTGTGAAATATTGTTGTGCCTATCCAATTCCAATCAAAAAACTCTGCAAAACTATGAGAGACAGCCTTGTCCTGTAAACTGAAAATGCACTTCCTACCAAAAAATATTTCTCAGCTGAGATCTTGGAACAGTATTCTGCATTTTGGAGAGCTGCCAAGCATATATTGCATGCAAAACCAATATCCAAAACCAGGCGAGTTCCACAGCTGCTAAGATGCTGAAAAGCACTTGATCATTAATCCTGTCACACCCAGCCCAAAAATCAACTTACTCCAACCTCTTCCACTAGTGTCCAAAACGGACAACATGGCCTCTGAAAAAAACCCAAAAAAACCCCAGTCAGATGAAAAATCATAGTATCAGTAAGTATGGTAAGCAGTCAGCATTTAAGAAAACTGTTTAAGCAAAAAATCTGACTGCATTATTAGGATTGTAATAATTGAATTGAGGATCTGAACAAGAATTAGTTAGACAGCTAATCTTGGAAAAGTAAAATTAGATGTGCATGTAAGTTATTCTAGAAAGTCTACATGTTAGAAAAGCAATTTTAGTTTGTTCAAGCTGTTAAATACAGGATTTGATTAGAGGTATCAGGGGACAAAACTTGCTAGATTTCTGTAGTCAGTTCTACTGTTACATCCTCAGTAGTTTTAACATGCGCTCATTTCACTCAACAAGAACAGACCTGAAAATATGAATGTGTTCTACTAAGCTTCAGTTTTATAAATACAAGACCAAGTATGCAGGATTGCAGCTAGTGAAGTCATAGGAGCAGATGATCTATGGTGTGAATGTGCCACAAGGTTTTCCTTGCCAATACGTGCATTAAAATCTTGGACTTGAATTACATTATAGAATTACTAAATCTTGGGACAGAGCTATAAAACTTGTCTTTGCTGTCTTACTGAGCATCATCATTAGGTGAACAGTCAACAACTAAGCAAAAGGACTGATCTACCTTCAAGTCAAGTAATGTTTCCTTATGGGTTTTAATCAATTTCCCAAACAGTTTTTATCCACATAGGAGAAGTAGCTTCTTTATATAAATTTTCCTCTAAGAAAAATAAAGTCTTTTCTGTTTTATGACCAGCTCAAGAAGGGTTCAATAGTAAGGCTGTAGGTAGTCTTTTGTGGGCAAACACACAGCCATACTCTTACTTAATTTAGAAAGTTGAAGCAAATTGCTTGTTTTTACAGCACGTGTTGCATTCCTTTGACGATAACATAGGGAGAATTTCTTCACTACTTTTCTGGGATATTTTTTAAAATTTTTAATTTGAATCCCCCAGAGATATAAGATACAAAAGTGTGATATTCCTGATACCTGATACAAAACTGTGATATTCCTATTCTTGTGCCTTACAGAAGAAGAATCAAGTAAGTGAGTTAAAAATATCATCTTGGTTCATCCACTTCTCAACACACCTGCTGTTCTCCATTTCAGTCACAAACTCTTCCAGGTCAAAACTGAAATCATTACTAGAGAAACCATAATGATGAAGACATTGAGCTGCCAGTTTCTAATGCAGCCGTACCAAGTTACTGTCAATCAGTGACTGTAATTTAAAAAAAACCGCACAACGCTAAAGAAATATTAAGAACAATTATCTTGTGTCCAATTGGAACATTAGACCTCTAGACAGAAGGGTTCATTCCATCCAGCCTGCCAACATTTTAGTAAATGACACTGGCCCTTTAACAGATGGGATACATGCTTCTTAGCTTGCCAGGATCCTAATAAAAGACACTGGCTTCTTTAAAATGAAGGACACATACCTCTCAAATTGCCAGTATCCAAATTGGGAGTCAGCAGTTTAATATAAAGGCACTCATCAATCTGGCAAAATCAAGGACACAGCACAGAAATTTTAAAACAAATGGTACAAAGTTTCTCCTGACACTACTTAACTTAGATGAACTAAATACTTAAGCAGTGGCTAAGCATATCCAGTAGCAGCGCTGTAGTAACTAGATACCTCGCCAGCTTTAAAACAGGAAAAATTAGCAGCAGACTTCAAGGGTTTGGATTGACTTTTTCACCAATCAAACCCATTAGCTACCACTTATAGGGCTGACCATGCACTGCATGACTCAAATGAAAGCAGGGTGTCTTTTCCCTGGGCACTAACCAGTACTACAGAGGTTGACCCATGTGGAAACACTGTCTTGACCAAAAGGAACTATGTCTGCTTCCATTCCCTCTCCCAGGAGCAGGATGCTCCAGTGAAGGAGAGACCTCTGAAAGTTTTCTGCTTACATTGACAAAATGTATTACTACAACTTATAAAGTTTTACAGCATCTGCAGACACTTCTTGAGAGCCAGAAACTATGGGCTCTTTAACTTTTGTGATAGCAGTCATCAGAGGGAAACAAAGACCTTTCTCAGCATATGAAGTACTTCTGGATGAGTTGGGGAAAGGAAAGAGGAGTTTTCTGAACCTTGTTGGCACGGACAAACTGTTTCCAGTTTCTGAAGAGTAGACATGGGGAAAAGCAGAAAACTGTAACATCTCTTAATCTGGAAAGATAAGGAATTCACTAAGACTGGGCATAGGAAAGTTTATTTTATGAACAGGACAGACTCCCAGGGTCTTACCTCAGAAATACAACAACTCTTAGCAGGCACACACCCAGCTTCTTGCCTTGCTCCTCTTTCCCATCCCACTGCTGGCAGCCTCCTGCCTCTGCAGACTGATTTTAACCCTCTGAACTTGCATTCTTCCAGGTGTTTCCTCAGCATATTCAACATTTGTTGCATACATATTTCTGCAACATGTGGCTTACCAGCAAACATTGTGCGCAAAAGAATATACCAAAGTACAAAAACTACTGTTTGATGGCACAGCCAGCTGAAGCCAAAGAGGACTGAAGTCCTGGAAAACAATGGCAGAAGCTGTCAGAAGAGAAGGGAGGAGGTTCTTGCTGTAGAGAAGTAGAGGAGAAAATTACTAATTCAGCTACCCTTGGGAATGGGCAGAGGTGAAACAGGTTTTGAAGGAACTGATCTTCACCAGCTAAAGCAGAAGCTGGGATTTGAAACGTGACAGTGAAATTCACAGAAACTGCAGGAGAACAACAGGCTCCAGTCACACAGCAGCTCTGACTCGGCCAGGACTAGCCTCATGCCCTGGCTTGCCTGGACCTGACTGCAGTGGGCATTGCCTGGGACAGACTGACTGGCTGCTCCTTCAGAAACCCCTTGCTCTGAAGTTTTTCACCTGATGAACTAAGATGCTGCTGCCATTTACTCACCTTTCACGCTCATCTTTCATTTTCTCCAACTCCTCTTCTTTAAGCATGCCTTGCTTTGGAGTCCCCTTCTGATCTGCCTTCCCACTTTTATCTTCTTTCTTCTTTCCAAATCTGTTAAAGATATCAAAGGAGTCATGAGGAAATAATTACGGAAGAAAAATACAGTACTTATCTGTCATAAACCACAGAAATTTTAGGCAATCAAAACACCGAGTTTTTATCTTAGTGACTCATAAATTTCCTACATTGCAAGATATGTTATCAGTATTACCTGGGCCATATGCAAGAGGAAGAACTGCTTACAAATTGATTTGGACCCCGTACTTTTGAAAGGTATTGCTTGAAACATAGTTGAAAAGCCCCGTCAAACCTGAAATGCAGGGCATTGCAGAGCTAGAATATTAATATGGCACATTTTAAAAACACTCCTCTTGCCACATGAGAGCTCTCTGAAAGTCACTGCAGTGGCCATGGTGTCAGCACCCAGACTGGGCCACTGTTCTGCTCTTACCAGTAACTACTGTCTCTCATCCATGACACCCTAATTTTAGGGTTTGTTCTTTGTTTAAATGAGGACGCAATGACAAAGAATAAAATCTTGCTTTGTTCCAAGAGTACAAACCTAGATAGTTCATAAGAGTTATTTTTTAAATTTCTGGGGTTTTCTTTCTGCCTAGTAATATACTATCATGTAATATTTATGCTGTGAAAGTCCTCCAGAGGCCCCGATGGGTTTGGGGCTTGCACTGTTGTTTTATACACTGTACAAATATGCATAACAAGTCTGCTTTACCCAGCCTATAAAAGGTGGCTGAACTGGGGAGCTACATTTAATTTCTGGTGGAATTAGACAAAATACTGGGGTCAAATACACTCATGAATTATGAACCAAACAAAAAGTTTAAAAACCTTCCCTCCTCTTCACGAATTTAAAATTCTCAGTTCCACAAATAAATGATCAACCTGTGCCTTCCCCTGCAAATAAATGTATCCTTATATGCATGACAACAATGTAAAGAAAAGTAATTACTACTTGATTAAATATACTACATTGTAAACTAATTACTCTGACTCAAAACTACAAACTCTTCTGTGAAAGTCTGCAGCATTGCTTCTGTGATCTTTCTTTTACCCTTTTTATTTTTCATGTCAGCCCAAACTGCCTCAAGTGGAACAGCTGAACTACTGTGACTATACTTAAGCAGTAAATAATTTACTTCATGTTTCTCCACAGACAAAAGCAGAAATTTTGCAAATAGTCAGGATCATAAGACAACAATCCAAATTTTTTGTGAATTTAATTAGTAATTCTGAGCTTGTAGCCAAATGAAGTTACTGGGAACTCAGTAGCAAGTTTTCCAAACAATAAGAACTTGGTTAAAAAGGGAACGATGGATGTGAGAGACAGACACATAGCATGTGGTACTAATAAAAAGGGCAAATACTACAGGTAGTAACATGAGATGCTTTATTGTGTCTCTGTCATGGACTGTGCTGGGGAGCAGAGAGAGTCCTATCAGTGCATGGTTTTCTCTTTTTTCCTATGTGTGACAATAGAGATAGATGGTGTCTTGCATTCTTTGAGGGATCCTTTGCTCAAAATATACGTACACCTCGTCTACAATCAATCCTCTGTTCTTTTTCAATGGTCCCTACTCATTTCAGCACTTCCAGAAACACAGTGTACTTTCCACACTTTCCCTTTTTCTGAGTGTAGAGCAGCACACTGATTTCACCTCTTCTTTCTGAGTTCCAGCAGTTCCAAGAGACTGGAGTCGCACACCACATTGGAAGGTGGCGGCGGCAGTGAAGGCAGCAGTGAGGAAACACGAGAGAGAGACAGAGGCTGTACACAGAGTGAAGAGAAACTAAGTAAGGTGGGTGCACAGGTATGAAATGGCCCAGATGAAAAAGAAAAGCCAAATAAAACTCTGTATATATTACTCTCTACAGAGATGCCAGGCAGCCAAACAAGAAATCACCTGAGTATGAGCAGGCTGCTCCTGAAACACCCCTGTTTTCTGACACTTGCTCATGCTGGGAAGGTCTCATGGCAGTTTTCTCAAGAGGCTACATTAGCACTTGCATCTTGGTCATAATCCAGCTCTGGCACTTTGTTTATATTCAGACTGCCTGCTTTTCTTTCACAGTTTCAATTATAGTTTTCTGGAGTTTCATATTTGACTGTATCAGTATTGATTTTGAAAACATTATTCTTGGGCATTTTGTATTGCTGCAGGGAGTTGAAGTTGGAGATGTTGCATACTCAAGAGAAATGTAAAAAAAATAAATAGTCTTTAACATGTGCCCCTTTCAAGTCTAGATATTATTTCTTGCTTACTGGAGAAATACATTTTAAATAAAATAAAGTGACAATTTTGACTGCAATAACTGCCAACATGACAAATCTTACAAAAACAGTGCTGTTTGCTGGTAGAGCTGCTCTTGCCATAAATTTGGCAAGTTTCAGTGTAATTATAAACTGGGAATAATGAGTTGGTCTTGATGAAAACAACTTTTTGTTGTTGTGCAGCATTAAAGGCAATGTGGCCAGCAGGGTGAGGGAGGTGATTTTGCCCTTCCATTCTACCCTCGTGGGACCCCTGAGCCAGCTCTTGAGGCCCCCAGCACACAAAAAGGATGTGGAGCTGCTTGAATGAGTCCAGAGGAAGCCACAAAGATGGTCAGAGGGCTGAAGCACCTCTTCTATCAAGAAAGGCTGAGAGAGCTCGGGTTGTTCAGCCTGGAGAAGAGAAGGTTCCAGGGAGAACTCATAGCACCCTCTGGTACCTAAAGGGGGCTACAAAAGAGATGGAAAGGGACTTTTCCCAAGGACACGGAGCGACAGGACACGAGGAATGGCTTTAAAGTGAAAAAGGGTAGATTTAGATTAGATATTAGGAAGAAATTGCTCACTGAGGATGGTGAGGCACTGGAGCAGGTTGCCCAGAGGAACTGTGGAGTTGCTGGAGGTGTTCAAGGCCAGGTTGGATGGGGCTTTGAGTAACCTGGGACAGTGGAAAGTGTCCCCTGCCCACGGCAGGGTGGAACTGGGTGACCTTAAAGGTCCCTTCAACTCAAACCATTATATGATTCTATGACTATTTCTTTGCAGTTTTTTGCATAGGATTTATGCAGGCTTACAATTTTGACTTGTTATACTGAGTATGCAGCATATAGCTCAAGGCTAGGGAAATATTCAGATGTAGGTTGGTTTTTTTTTTGGCCTGTTCTGCACATTGCTATACCACAAAAATCCATTTTCTTATTATTACTGTTTTCCATTCTATTCTCTTATTATGTTTTTCAGCTCAACAAAAATCTTGCACAAATATTAGAAAATAAAAGCAGACAAAATTTAACACTGTTAAGAAAAGCAATATACACAGACAGCATTAAACCAAATAGAACCCAGTACCACCTCTGCCTGAATTTATACACCCTGTCCTAAAAGTTATGGTCTTCTCACTGATGTGTTCTAATTGCCATGGGCTTCTGATGATAAAATTAACTTCCAGCCATTGTAATTTTGCATGGGTTTGTGCACCACAGGCTAAATAGTGTCTTCTACTTATTGGAACAACACCAACAACAAAAAAGGCAGTAAGTGTACTTGCTGCATTATCAAATTAGGTTTGATCATATCATTGATATCAGTAAGAAGGCCTCCACTGATTTCAACAAGAACAGGATAAAATCTGTTGTCAAATTATAGTATGGAATTAATCAAGTCCATATTAAAATTCTATGGAAACTGAAGGGCTTTAGGATTTGAAAATGCCAATACTCCAGGCAATGAATAATTGGACTGTGGTAAAATCTGCCTTCCATATTAATACTATTGTCAGCAGAATAAAAACATTAATGAAAAATTGTATGGTACACAAATTTTCAAAATGTCTGTTTTGCTATACTGTGCACTGTCAAATTTGCTTCAACTTAATATCTGATGGATTTATTACTCTGAAAATCTTTTATAACAAATGGAGAAATATAACTAGAAGACCTGAAAACAAATGGATCAGCTGTATCTTCTCATTCTATAGCCATCTATAATCAATTTATGTCAAATGAAGCCACTGGTCATTGCAATGACAGTAAGGAAATAAATCCATGCCTTCCCAGGTTGAGTGAGTGCCCCAGTTCTTTGATTATCCACTGTAAATGCCTGAGAAGCACTGTTAAAGATGTTACAGCCCTGTTAACCTCAGTATACTTTTCAGTTGGGAAAGTTAATATTCCAACTACTCAGAGCACAGTTCTCCTGTAAATAAAAACATAAAGGGATTTTCTTTATGTGAACAGATCTTTGAGCGCTTTGTGCTTTTGGGAAAAGCCCATAGGCGACTGTTGAAAATATGCTGTGCAAGAGTGAGGCATTATCCTATTTCTATTAATTTCAAAGGGTGCCCTGCAAACAACTGGAATTGTTCCCCTCAGAACATTAAGGAAATAAAGTCTCTGAATACCAAATGTATGTTGTCCTGCAGTATTTAGTGCCGTTCTATTGGCTATAGCATTAAAGCATATGTATGCTTCTTTCCAAGGATTCTAAGGGATAAAAATGAAAACAAACCTACAACAGACCTGCTCTGTTATTACTTGGGATAAATGTCTTGCATGCAAGACCTAAAGCTGTGGTCATGGCAACACTTCGTTTCTGCGTGGAGCTGTGGGCTTCCAGATCTCAAATGTGTTGATATTTGCTTCAAGGATTAAAAAGCAGGCAGGTCTATAAAGTCCCAGACTTCTAAGCAGCAAAAACATCTGGTGGGTGGAACCTTGAAGCAGCTTGCTGACTAAATTCAGCAATTTGGATTTCTTAGCTAATTCAGTTCCCCAAGATCGGGAGGTTCCACTGCAGCTAACAAGGTACATAATGAAAGTACAAACATCTGTGGGAAAATAATTCAAGAGAGCCTATGACACAGTCAAGCAAGACAAAAGGCTAACACTGTCAGAAAACCTTGACATCTCCAGAAATGATCTGTAAAAAACAAGAGTGATTTGTAAAGCACATATAACAAAAGCTCTGACTCTTAGTCATTTCACAGCAAAATGGGGGAAAATGCCGAGATTATTAAAGCAGGTCCCATATGAAAGGCTAGAAATAACTCTTAAAATTAAATTTAAATGTGAGCAAGAATGAATAAGTGAGAAAGAAAGATAAAGATACTAATAAGGTATGATTTTCAGGTCCACACAGGGACTATAAAAAGCTTATTAACTGCCACTGCTGCGGTGTGTTTTAAGTTATTTTATCACTCAGCTTTTACGGTAGAAGAAATACTCTAGAAGCAGTGCTGTGCTTTGATTAATTGCTTTCATACATACACTTTTACAGAGTATTAAACATTGCTGTAAAGATCCTTAGTGAATCAGACTTGATGGTGATTACAGGCCAGGCTCATTTTACATTTATGTTAATAGCAGCATTAATGAAATACATCTTTCACATTTTTAGTGGCTCTCTAAATACCTAAAAGGTTTGCTACTAAATGTTTACTTACTGGGCAGAAGTGTGCCATTGAGTATTACACCAGCGGGATCAAGAGCTTTGCAATAGCTAAAAAAACTACAGAAAGAAAAGAACATGTTTTGGTAAAACATGTTTGATAATTTGAGAATGGAACACACACAGCAAGGGCTGGGCAACTTTAATATCCCAGAAGATGGAAGTGCCTCTGTGCACAAGGTGAGCCCATGGTAAAAGGGCAGCTCTGTGCTGGGGGGCTGTGGACAGCAGGGGTTAAGCATCTCTTTTCCTGGCTCTCTGCCAGCCCCTTGCTTCCAGCGAGTGGATCCCATTTCTTCTGTGGAGGATTTAGCCCCAGCAACATCGAGATGCCCTTCCCAGTGTACAACACACATTACAACATAACTTCCTCATGACAAAGCCTTGCCCAGGAGCAGGTTTTGACCCAACCTCCCTGCTTCGGCAGGGTGAAAGGAAGGCACCAATATGATGATGAACACAGGAGAGGGCTATTTCAGCCCCTGCTGCTCCCTGCTCCTGGGTGGGGAGTGCCTCCAATTCTGGGGCACTGCTCTGTACAACACCAATACTGTTGGGTAAATTGGAAAGAAATCTGGAAAATAAAGAGGCAAAAAAGGACTTTTAGTTAGATTTGGTGAGGTTTGCTTGCAGGAAAAACTCTTGCAGCTGGGCTGCTGCCTCCCTGTTCCCCCACTACTAAGGCTCACTCCCAGGGCAGCAACAAGAGGAGGGCAGCAAATCCACCAGCTTTCTATGGCAAACAACAGGGCAGCTTAGGCAACCAAAACCAGCTCCCTTGAAAAGGGAAAAAATGACCTAACCTCTGATTTATTACATCAGTGGAGGCATGGAACAAATTGTCCAAGTATGCTATTCTACAATTATTATTTGTGTTTCACAAATGCAGTTAACTTCATGAATGTGAGGATCGTCATATTTAGCCACTGTCAAATTATTTGGGGAGATAATCTACATTATGCTAATGCTGTGATCAGAGTTAAAATGATTATGATCAGCAGGAAGAGAGGAGTTATGCAGAAGTTGCAAATATAAAAAAAATCTACCTTATTATGATCCTGTTACATCAAAATCAAGCAAAAAAGTGCAATTTTTGTATTTTTAAATTAATTTTTAATTTACTGTATCAGACTGCTGGAGCTAGACTAAAATGACTGAACTTCCAGAACCAGTCTTATGGGAGTAAAACTTATCTTTTAAAAACTCTGATTAAACACAACCTCCCCCCACCCGTTTATTTCTTTGATGCCCAAATTAGCATCATTTCTGCAGCATGCTGAATTAATTAGTACAGTGACAAAGAATTAGTCCAGATAAGATCAAAGCTGAAACCATATTTATCTGGAATTTGAAATTAAGAGCAGAGAGTATTAACCCTCAGCACTTCAAGGAGCTTTCCACATGGCACACTTAGTAAGCCTTCTGTGAGTTCATTCAAAATAAATCAACAGTGCAATTTTTTCCCCCACTGAAGTTTTGCTACAAGGAAAATAAATTTGCCATGAATTCTGCTACAATGCGAAACTGCCTTTAATGCAGACCCTGTACACACTACTCATTATGTAACTTGTAGGCATCAGTAGAACAAAGCAAACAAAGCTGAGAAAAGATACTTAATCACATTTGTATTAATGCTTGGATTGTCACATTGTTCACAGACTTAAGGGCTACTGAAAGAATTCCCAGCTCTGAATCTGAGAAGCTGCCTGCTGTAACACCTCACAGGTAAATAATCTATAATCTTCAGTAGAAAGGGTCATACAGAAGTGAAATGTCAAACAGAAGCCCTAAATTACACAGTGAAGTTTGAAGTTTACTCTGAGAGTATCAACCATGTGGACAGCAATGAAGGAAAATCTTCATTCCTGGTATCACTGCCTCAGATATTATCTGTGTTTCAGAACCAGATAAGACTGGAGGCTGTTTCCCATGTGACATGCAGGAGGCTGATCTTGTGTCTAGAAATTGCAGAATGGAGGCAATTTAAATAGTGACCCCAAATTCTTCTCACCCATCTTCCCAAAGCCTTTGAGCCCCCTATAACCTTATTTTTTAAATGCAGAACCTGCTCTTAAAAAGATAGAGGTGAGTTACTGTAACTCATTTTGATAATTAAGTGCTAGGAAATTCTTACCAGTAGAGCACTCCTGTACCATATGCAAGATTTTACTTCTGCAGTATAAAAAATGACCAAAGACAAAACCCAAGGAGCCTGATGGCACCCTAAGACTTGGGCCACCCGAGCTGAAGTGTAAACCCACGAAGTCCATCTATTGAACCAATGGAATGGAGTAACTCATCAACTAATATGTAAACATAGACAACAGAAGGCAGCTGTGAAGAGTCATCCTTTATACTTCAAGGAGCTTATTTTTAGAAAACATGCTGAGGTAGTCTGAGTCCTGGAGGTAGCATTTATGAAAAGGGGTCACTATTACTATTATCTTAACAGGAAAATCATAATGTTCAATGGCAGCTACGCACCTGTTTCCAAGAAATGATATTTTAATCATCCAGTGACCACATTGCTAGTCTTTTTGATCACCAGGACAAGAATTTCGTATCCTACATTACATATAGTGCAAAAGAAAAACCTGCAGTAAACAAGGACAGCTGTGATTTACAGCTTGATCAGAAGGAGGAAAAAAATCAATTTATGGTCTGTCCAATGCAACAAGCACTGCCTGTTTGTCGCCCAGACTGTGGAACTGCCCTCTACCAAAGTAAGAAATTATTCCCATATATTCTTATTTGTTCCTGCTTTCATAGAGCAGCAGTTATTTCCCCCTCTTGGTTTGCCTTTACAAGCACGTAATTTCTTCTGAAGCGAATACTAATTCTGTTCCAAACCATGCAGAGAAACATTTCTGTACCTTCCCTGTAAGGGGTCTGTATGTGGCAACCTGCCAACCCCAGGGGAACACGATAATCCCATCCATGTCTTGGGCATGGTAACTCCATATTCAAAGCAAAAGGAAAGAACAACCCTTGACTTTGCTTTCCTAATTTCCATTTTATAGTCCCAAGAAAGGGGAAGGAGAAAGGTGTAAGAAGCAGGCAGTTAGGCTTGCTACTAATTTTTCTGAATATTTGTTATTCTCTGTCATTCAGCGAAAAATAAATGGAGCTTCTGACTGAACCTATTCCCCTAAGGTGCAGCCAGTAAGGCCAAGTAGGAGACACAGAGTGGCTGTGCAGTCTGCTGATGTCGCCAGCTGCCCCTCCAGAACTACTTTTGACTTAGGGGTTTTCAAAATCCTGCAGTCAAGGGAGAGCCATCACAGCTCTATCCCAGTAGCACCTCCAGCCCTCTGCAGGTAGCTGAGAACCACTTAAAGGTGGCACAGGGAAAAGACCAACTGATGAGAGCTAAAGGGTTGCTCTTTGGGTGCCAAACTTGATAAAACCAGGCTACTGAATTTTTCCTTTTGTTTCAGGTTTTCTCCTGTGTTGGGTGTCTCTTTCCCTTATTACCAACTACACGACCCCAGAATTCACTGAAGTATCCACTACATGTATATGCATATTGCATGCTTGTCAGAGGAAGGACTTTTCATTTTTCTCATATAATAACTCTCACAGTATTCAGTGTTTTTCTTTGCATTTTAGCTATTCATGTACTTTATGAGAATCTCCAGTTGCACTACAAAACTTTTTGCTCAGCCCTCTTGGCTATGGAAAAACAACATAGAACTGTGACATTATCAGAACTGCAGATACAAAACTCATGAGGCAAATTAAATATACGACATTTGCAAAACAAAACTGAAAACCTGCTACATTTGCACTCAGAGCCATGATATTTTGAGGTGTCAGACTTGCTAATCATCTCACCACTGCGAGGCTCACCTCAACTAAATCACGTGCCTTCCTCCCCTTACATGTCACAGTGGGGATTTGTTGGGGCTTATCTGACTTTCATGAAGCAAAACTGCACATTGCAGGTTCCAACAAGATCTCCAAGGAAAAATATCCTTGAAAAATAGCAGGAATACAGAGGACACTCATCCCTGTTTCAATTGAGACAACATGCCAGTCTTCATGAAGGCTCCATTCTGTGGAATGTAGTGACTTTAATGAGTAGATAATGTTGAGCAGGTATCATCATATCCATTCCAATACAAAGGAACTGAGTCACAAAGAGTAAAAATTATGTGCTCAGTTTAAAAGGTCCTATTCTCTTTACTGATCAGCTCAGAGCTATGATTCCATTATCACTGCATATCCAACAGCCTCATTTTTCAGCCAGTTTGCTATGATGCTTTTTCCCCTTGACTATTTCCCCCACCTCCTTTACATTCTCTCCTCATTCATTTCCTTCTTCTCCCCAACACATTCGCTCTCCTTCTTGCTCCACACTCCTTTCGTATGCTGTACTGCTACACTGCTAAGAAATACCTCTTCCTTCTCTGCTGGAGACTGCACAAAGGGAATGTGTCTTGGGCACCAGCGCTCTTGCTTCTGAGACACTGAGCAGCAATATGCAGGGAAGACATGCAGAGATCTCTCCCACGGCTGAGCTACCATTCTTTCTCAGCAGGACACGTTAGCCTTATTTGAGCTCAGGCTCAGAGTACTTGAGAAACTCTGAACTAAGAGAATTCACAGCAAAGAGATGCTTTCGAAGGGAGACATTAGAGGGGGAGATGGCTCTTGAATAGGCAAGGGAGGTTGTAAAGACAAAACAACCCCTACTTGATGACTTGCTTTTAGGTTTCATAATGGACTTCTAAAGCTAAAGCAACACAAATTCCTCCTCTGTGCCTTTACTATAGCTGGCATTTTTACAAAGCAGTAACATTCAAAACAATGCCGAAGTAAGGTGGAGTTATGTTATATACCGTATTTTGAAAGATGTGTTTTGGCATAACAAATAATAGATGTTTTTGCATTTTTAAACTATCAAAATCAGTTCTTCTGATAAATAATACCTTCCCTCCCTGGCCTTGGCTATTGTACATTACTGATTAGATACAGTAGTTTGTGGTTAATATGCTTCCCCACAGATTTATTATTAGCTTGTACAATCTTTTCAGTAGAATTGTGCTAATGGTAAGGTCTGCTGGAGGCCAACTGCATGAAGCCACTGGGAGGAGAAATCTGTCTGCCTGTCAAAACAGTGGCTATCAATTAGAACTGTGATTCCTTTAAGTGTCTTGGATGGTAGCAGAGACTTCTAGTGATGGATTAGGGGGCTGAATCACTTTCATATTGTACTAAAGGAAGCTTTCAAGCAAACAGCTATCTGCATGAAACAAATTCACCACTTTTTTTGAGCAAGTCTAGAAGAACCTGTCTGACCTGCCAAAATTCCCCTCTGCTGTTTTCCCAGAAATCCCCAGAAATACAGCACTTAATGTGGCATATTGACAAAACTGATACTAGATTATTCTGTGGTTTTCTTAGGAAGACTTGGCTTAGGATAGCTACAGCAATAGAAGAAAAAAACAATGAAGCTGCTGAAAGACACGATCCATAACAAAGAAGTGATGCAATTCCACTGTTCAGTGATTGGGGATGCACTCCTGGCACACAGATAGCAATTTCCCCTCTGACACAAGCACCCAGCTCTCATTAGCATCACTAAGAGTTGTGTGGACATACTGATGGGAATATGTTCCCCTGTATTTTGCAGGAAATTAACAACACTCGGGGACTGAAGGAGGCACTGTCTGTCACTCTCAGACATACCCTCTGCCAGTTAATTAAGCAAAAACCTCTGCCACAACTCTCAAGAGGAAGCTGGTCCCTATTCTCCTCGGTACAGCAAACCTGACACAAAGTGAAATGTCAGGAGCAGGACCTAGGAAATGGGGGTGTTCAGGGAAGGTGAACTTCAGCCTGCGTTTGTCAAGCTCTTCTGCCACCAGGTTTTGCTGGATTTTGAAAATAGTTATTAGGAATCAAATTGATTAATTATAGCTGAGTTTAAGCTTTCAGAAAATATCTTCAGCTCTCATAAATTGTGGCTTTTGGTTACTGGTTATTTTCAGCAAGAGTAATCCTACATGGCACGTACAAAAACCAGCCAGCCAGACTGCTAACCCTCCGGGACTCCACTGCTCCTTTCATGCCAAGAGAGAGTGACTAACCAA
This sequence comes from Acrocephalus scirpaceus scirpaceus, assembly GCA_910950805.1. Taxonomy (NCBI): domain Eukaryota; kingdom Metazoa; phylum Chordata; class Aves; order Passeriformes; family Sylviidae; genus Acrocephalus; species Acrocephalus scirpaceus. Next base: position 45,460,607 of record OU383779.1, read on the forward strand.
TACAGGAAAAAAGCAAAGGACTCGAACATACTCACAAAATGTGGCTCTGGCAGCTGAAGGAAAGTGGTTAAGGATGGGGAAGGCTTCATCCCATCATTAAACAACAGGTTTTCTCATCAGGCTGACAAGCTAAACTGAATGTACTGAAAACTTTTCCTTGGTATCACTTTGTGAATAAAAAATAAATATCAGAACTAAGTGACTGAAAGTTTTAGTCAACTATGAACTACACAGCTCTGTCATACCCGTTTACAATAGTATTGGTCATGAACTGTGAGCCAGAAAATTTCTTTGGAAGGTTTCAATGAAAACCTGGCAATCACTCCTGTTTCTTGAATCTTAGAAGAAGTAATTCTGGTGCAATCAGATAAAGAAATATTTTTTTCTGTACAAAGTCAGAGAAAATTGCTAGACTAGTGTTTAAAACAATGAAGTACCTTACTTTGCTGGCTACTACAACCATGTACCTTGAAATTGCACGAACACTATCAACAGCCCAGATTCCCAAAACTTTTTCCTTCTTGCATATCTCTTGCCTTTCACACATTGACTCCCAAACACAAATGTTCATACACTGCTTTAAAAATAATTATTTGTTATTGCTGTTTGTATTGCCAGACAGGTAATTTTTGTGTAACAGTGGGGGGAAAATTCTCTGCTTTGTTGTTCAGATACAGGAAGGCTTTGTTCACCAAACAAAGGCTTTGACTTCTTTTCTCACTACCTCCATGTCCTAAGGTTATATTCACTCATTCAACTATGTGCAATACCAAACCACTGGTGCTAATTTTACCAAGAGTCCTAAATGAGAACAGATACTTAAAAATTCTGCATGTTACCATCTCAGCTCTAAGAAGTTGCTCTAAAAATGATCTTCATTATGAGGGTAATAAAAATAAGTTAAATTCAAAGCCCATCGTGGCATAGAAGGCTGAACAACAAAGATGAAGTCTGTCTGTCTATCTCTCTCTCTTTCTCTCTCTCTCTCTAAAACTTCTGCCACAGGAGCTGTCAGTATCACTGCATGAATAAAAACTAAATGGTGTTGATAAAAAACTACTCCAGGCTGTGTAGTCAGTTAATGAACCTAAGTCTACTTTGTTTCCAAACTGTGCTTGATACAATCACAGATTCTCCTGAATGTATTAGACATTAGCCATTGTCCATCAAACAATTCGTAAAGAAAAAATCTGGCTTACAAGTTACCCATGAATTACTGAACACCATCAGTATTCAGTACCATGAACATTCTGCTTATTCATCATGAGCTGCAACTGATCACATGTACTGTTTCTATTTCTTAACTTGATAAATAGTTGTTTAAAAACTACCTTCACAAACACAGGGGAGGAGAAGCCATTCTGCACTTCTTGAAAAACATGTTTTGGCAATGGGCCCAAAAATTTACTGCATTAAAAACCCCCACAACCATATGAACACAAATTGCACCACACGAGCGTTCAGAGTTGATGAATTACATTTAGCTGAAAGTATTTAATCTATAAAACAAACCAGAGACCTGACTGTGAAACAACTTAAGCATTTGCATTTCCATTTCTTTGCTGTATGCTTGGTCTACTATCACAGCAAAGAGTGAAAAGAGTGCCTAATTTATCAGCTATATATAACACTCATCATTAGATTGCTCTATACCACTATGTATTTTGATTTATTAGTTACAACATTTAAAACAATTTTTTGTCATGATAACTGAGTAATCTTTGTAGTCTTATTGTTGTGTATCTAGACAATGGCATTAAGGATGTACAGAATTTCAGACAAAGTTGCATTATTGATTTAGAGTGCCATGATGATGTTATTTTGTCATGGTCTTATAGCTAAAAAGCCCAGTTGTCTGGCTTCAGTTTTTCTTCTCTTGTGGGGAAAATGAAATCCTTTTACCCCTCTCCCAGCAGTCATACATCTTCCTGCCACCTTCTGTCTCACTTGTACCACTGTCTCTTTTCAAGCTGCTGCAGAAAAGACAAGTATCATTACAAATATAGTCCAGTGATTTTTGGGGAAAAAAAAAAGCAATAGGATATAGGAATGTAAAGCAGAAATCATGGTCAAATTCAAGGTCCTGAATTTCAATAACTGCAAAAAAAGAAAAAAAAAGCTGTACATGTGGAAAAAACATTCCCCCCAAGTCCACTCACAATAGCTGGGATTAACAACTGCATCTTTTGTACTGTTAGATATACTTCCTCTAGCAATTAGCTGGCATATCCTCTAAATAACTAGAGTTGTAAAAGCCAGTGAATGCCCTGGTGCTTCTATTGGAAATCTTTAACAAAAATCACTAGTATTTAACAGATTGGTTGAAAACTGGTTCCAAATAGGGTACTTTGCTGTTACTCAGAAGACACTGAGAATTTCATCTTACCTAATGTGGCTAGTGGTGTTTGAAACAAATGAAAAATAAAGAAATGAATGTGCCCAAAGGTTCTTATCTTGCTCAAGACATATCCAGAAGGTAAAATCGAGAGTCTGAAAAGCAAAAAGCTGTGCACTAAATATTTTGACCTGTGAGTTGATTTTATGTTTGTTACCAGCATTTTCTAAAACTGTATTTAGTTGACACCACATTCCAATTTGTCTTACTAGCACAACCAGTTAAAGCCAAATATGAACAGAGGCATGAACAACACCCCACCTGGGCATTCCTTATTTTTCTAGTAGTTGCTCCTTGAATTTGAGCATGGTCTAGGAGACAAGCTTTCCATGTCATTGTGATTCCAGAATGTCTTGAAGCAAGGCTAAAAGAGAAAGTTCTATTTCATTCCAGCCTACCTTTTTAATTCCCTCAGTAGATGCAGAGTTTACCACTCCACAGAAGAGCAGCTCAGAACAAAACTCAAGAACTGACAGTTGAAACTTCTTTATCTGCCTGGATCCTCACAGCTCTGCCTTTTCTACTGTTTCTACCTGTTACCCTCATCTAGTACAAATTAAATGCAAAAACTGTGTCATCTTTCCAGCCTGTTAACAAAGCAAAAATTTAATCCATGTAAATTAAGTTAATGTATCAATTTCTATAACTCTCTAAAGCTCATGAAAGCCTGTAAAACCAGAAAAACTGATGTTTTCAGTTGGCCTCTTCCAGTGGTGTGAAACACGCCCCTCCCGACCCTTCTTAATTTTGCTTAGATAGTGTGATTTCCAAGGGCCTAAAGTGTGGCCTCCCCAAAGCTGCAGAACCTGTCAGTTCTATGCTCATACTGTTCCATGTGTTTTTGCACCAAAGCAGGAATGATTTTTTTTCCCAGAGTATCTTACAAAAGCGATTAAGGACAGATTAGTGCTTCTGAACTGAAATGCACAGGACCCTATGGCAACAGATTCTTTTTGTATTTGGGAAGTCTCATGAGCAGAACAGCAAAAAGCCCAAAACTCAAGAACTGCCAGTTGAAAACTTCTTTATCTGGCGGGATCCTCACAGCTCTGCCTTTCCTACTGTTTCTGCCTGTTACCCGCATCTAGAACAAATCAAATGCAAAAAACCTAAAGAGTACTTTTGTACACAAGGTCAGTCAGCAAGCCTCCTGATCACCAGGAGAATGGGATATCCCAGAGGCGTCAGGCAGCGACACAGCCTGGAACTCCAGCTGGAACGTGGCAGCAAAGGGCTGCCAAGGAAGCAGTAGGATGCAAAGAGTCTTTCCCACAGAAGTTTTTCTTCTGGGCATAGGCTGGAGGCCCTGAGGTAATGCTAAGGTTGAGGTAACAAGCTATATTAGCTACTCTGAGCTTGACCAACTTTCAGCTATGCTGCCTGCATTCTGTTCCATCATTATCCACACCCTTCACCTCACCTCAGTATTGACAGAAGTCAGTCAGTATTGGAACAAGTGGAACTGAAATCAGAATACACAAGATTATTTTGATCTGACATTAACTGTAGAGTAGAACTTGTTTTGTTCCATAAGAAAATCAGGCACACCGAAGTTGAAAAAAAAGAAGTGAATATAGTTAATTTATTCAGAACTTTTTTGATCTGATCTACTTTTACTTCAAGAGCTCCTTAGAACATCTCATCTGAACTCTTAAAAATATTCCCACTCATTCAAGACCATGTCTTGTACAACACCACATTGAAAAAAGATGTTGCAAGGCTACTATACAATTTTCTTTCTCAACACCCTTCTCCTAGGCAGAACGTGTTCATAGCAGAAACGTCATCACTCCACTTTAATTCAGTGCTAGAAATGTACCTAAACAAATCTAGAAGTCCATAATGCTCTGTTTGATAATGTCTGCAGAGCAGGCGGACTTGACATAATATTCCATAATCTAGCCTAGCTAGTATTTTTTCCTGTTAGCGACTCATTGATGGTGTAGATTGCTCAAGAGCTGCAGAGAATCAGCTGCAGTTGGACAGAGGATCAGCACCAGCCACTCACAGGGATCTCTCTCCCAAGGCTGACCTATGAACACATTCCTCCCAGCTACCTCAGATATCACTGTGCTTTCTCACTGCTACAGTTGCAAAAAACCCCATCCAAATCTTTCCCATCCCTATAATCCCAGTATCTCCCCCTTTACATCTTGGATCTGCAACCAGTAACTCTTATGAGTTCTTATTATTATCCTCCTATTGAAGCTTGCATTAAGTACTTGACCTTCCCTTCAAAGGACAGAAACGACTACCTGCCCGACTATCTTTTAAGCCATTCTGCACTGCTCCAAGCACTACATGGCTCAGCACTGCAGAAATCAGGGCTGGCACAGCAGCACTTGCAGCAGCAAGCAGAGGAGAGCAGGGCTGCAGCCAAGCACATGGCGGGCTGTGCCCAGTGACTGGCACCATCGGCTCCAACCAACAGCAGGGCACACACAGGCACCTTCAACACACGGCTCTGCACACACAGCCAGTACAAACGTCCTTTCTCAACTCCCTTCTGAATTAAAAACAAACCAGCCAGCCTAAAGCAGGCTCTGGGGAGAATACATCTAGAAAGTTATCACTTCCAAGTGTCCGAAAGAAGCAAAACATCTATCTTCGAAAGCATCATAGTTATCTCAGGTAGTCAGCCCTGCCTAGTATCCGGTACACAGGGCAAGATGGTAGACTGGCTTAGAAATTTAAGGAGTTACTTCTAATTAAGAGACAATTAATGATCACTGAAATGATGATCTCTCCTGACCCACACAAACGCCTAGGTCAGGAGGTGTGGGAAGTGAGCCGTGGTGTTCCTCCTGGCTGGGAGCTGCCTGCTGGCTTGAGGTGCAGTAGGAAGCATCTCCATGACCAGGGCAACAGGGTCCTCATGCAGGTATGATGTAAATGTGTGCCAGCTTAGCTATAAATGTATTTAAATATGCACGTAATCATACCCATATATAAGCATACCACACTTTGCAGTACACACTTACTTAAATATGCACATATTTAAACCATAGAAATCTAAGTGGGAGTCTAACTTCCCTCTTTCTCTCATCACTGTGGGCCCAGCCCGATTCCTGATGAAACAAACAGGAATTCATAAATAGTCTTCACCAAATATTAGGTTTCAGAAGTCCCTGATGGTTCTCTCCTGTATACATACTATCAAAAAATTTTAACAGCTTAATATTTCCTATGGCCACATATTACAGTGATCAGTTCAGACAAGGGAATATCAGGACTCAGAGGCCTTGTGAGAAGAGAGTTCTGGGAGCTTCGGGCTAGTGAGAGAGGAGAGATTTCCGCCTGTGCTCCTTTCAGCACGTACTTTTTCATCAGATAAATATAAATAAGTAGTACAGCAGTTATTTAGTGAGCAGCTTAGGGACATATTGTTCCCACTGTCCTAATTTTCCTGACACAATTGGTAAATTTAGACATCTAATTAACAGTCTGTGCCATTTATCAGGTTACTTGTTGCTGGTTTTTTTTAAGGCCGTCAATTAAGCTTTCCATACCTTTGACATATTCTTCATTCCCATACAGAGTCCTAGGCCTCTCAGAATGATTATGAGTGCTTCTAACAGCCCCCTTTTCTGTTTGTGTGGGCTTTACACAGTCCCAGGGAGATGAACCAGGGGCATCTCTACAGCTAGTTTCAAAGTAATACTGCAACACCTGCATGTGTGGGATGGAACAGCCCAAGCAGGAGAAAAAAGGAAAGAATTTACAGTTCATCTCTCAAAAGTCAGCTGGGGTACAAGTTCATTCAGTAAGAGCCATTATAAAGCATCTGCATATTTGTTGACATTTTCATAATTACATTTGCAACTCTCACATTTTAGGCCTTGCTGCTCTATGTTTAAAAATGCACATTTTTACCTTTGCTTATTTATCCTCTTTTGTCTGAGTAGCTCTTGCCTCTAGCATGTAAGATTTTCCACAGTGAAATATTTAACCAAAGTGGTGACATTATTGGAACAGGAAGAGAAAAGGAAAGTAAGAGAATTCAAATAAAAAGGAAGATCTATTACAGATTCACTGCCACACACATACACAAAAGTAGCTTGGAATGCTATGACAGATACATGTTTTGTTTGCAAAGCAGAGTCTTTGACCAGACCAATGCTGCAGACCTGCCTTAATGTGAACCCTCTTTGAAAAGTGTGGTTATTGTCACCTCATACCCAAGAGTAACTAGCATTCATGTAGCATATAAACCATACCCTCTCACTTGCTCTCCCCACACAGGAAAGGTAAAATGGGTCTTTAATTTTATGCTTAGCTAAAAAAATACAGCTAAATGTGCATAGGCATCAAGCTTCTGTAATGATATTCCAGTCTGAGAAAGGTAGATACAGGATGAAAAAGAGAAGACCTGAGAGAAAATGAAGCTCTCTTCACCCCAGATATTTTGCTTCTGGGCCGTCCTGATAATTGTCAGAAAACCACTACCAGAAGCAGGCAGAGGAAGAAAAAACTCTGCAGAAGTATCTATTAGTACCTACTCAAATAAGACATGTGTTGCTTTATTCTGTCAGTAGCAACAACCCAATTAAAACCGCAAGGTAAATTACCTTCAGGATTGTGTGTTGACCACATGAAACCCGTTCACAGAAATGTGGTACACTAAAAATCAAAAATGCCTGCACTGAGTGTTTAGTAGGAAAAGACACTCCACACCATTATGCAGTGCCAAAGAAAGCTTTGCTACACCTTTCTTTTTTGCACGTGCTTTAAATGTTCAATTTTCAGGTGGAGTTGCTGTTAGTTTTGGCAGGTTCTGTGAAGCCCCCACAGACCCCTGCAGAACTGGAAGAAAAAAAAATCTGATGAAGATTTGTAGGAGATTTTTTTGTCTGACACCAATCTAACATTAAATAAAAAAAATCTACAGTGTGACTCTGAGCAGATCACCTGACCTCCTGTAACAGTCTGACCTTACAGCCTGCAACTCCAGGGCAGACCAGCACTCCTGCTCCTCGGCATCCCAGACCCCTGGAAGGAGCCATCCAGAGCAGCCCCTGAGTAGCCTGCTGGGAAAGAGATGGGTGGAAACCCAACCACCCTGTCTCCCTCCATTCCCCTCCCAGCAGCATTGCTGCTACCCTGTGGCAGCTGCAACCTGCTGGGAGAAGCCAGGGCTTCCAGGGTCCTCAACTCTACAACTGACCACTTTTGAGTACTCCAGACTCCCTAGAAAACGGTCTCAGTGTCAAGGTTGGGTACTCAGGGAAACCAAACCGAGTTTTCAAAAACATCACTAATGCTTTTCACCGACTTCCTCATCCCTCCTTGAAATAACTTTAGCTGGGTTCAAATTTCTGTATTCCATTGCCTGGAAATGAGGGCTTTTGAACATAATTTAGTAATAATAAACTGGGCAGCATATGAGTTTTAAGGCTTTCTCTTCAATTCTTTTGGTAGCTCCTTCATGCTATGGACAGATTTCTACAGTAAGCAATAACCCAAGTTTGCTGGCATTGTGTTGCACACATGCTGGGAATACAGTCTGGCTGATACAAAGAAATCTGCAGCATTTCCTATCTAGATATTCACATTGGAAACCATCACAGAACTCCAGAAATTCAGGTCACAGGGAATTTATTTTTCTGAAAGAGATCAAACATTAGGACTAAAATAGAAAAAGCATCTTAAAAATTTAAGCACAAGGTTGTGACCAGTGGCTAGTGAAAATCTACACAATGTCTGTGAAGAAAATAATTATTACTGGTTGCCAAGGTGAAAGGTAGCACCTTTGACTGAAGAGTAACAACTAACTTGGGTTAGCAGAAACCTTGATTGAAACCATTGTGTTTTACTCACTCTCTGTGGTTGATCATGCCTAGGGAGACTTCCTTCATTATATAAAGCGTGTAGGAGATAAATGGAACAAAAATCTCTAGGATAGTTAGGTCAGATGACATACACCACAGTGACACATTTTCCTCTATGAAGCTAGAAATTTCCAGTCCTCAGACGTGACAGATGTGTCAAGTTTACTTTTCAAGGAGAAGAAAAAGGTGCTGTTACAGTTCTGGCTAACCTTTGTAAAAACCCTTAATTCACAGAACAAGTGTGGGATCTTGTTTGGGAAAAGCTGATCTCCCGCTTTATGCCTTGAAGGTACTACATGCCTTAAGTACCCTGACAAGATTTTGAATCAGACAATAAGGATGAAACAGAGGAAGAGTGTCTGTTGGGGCACCGAGAGGGAAGGGGGGGCAGGATGAGAACAGCAGATGGTAACATTTGTTACATTTCACTTTCACAGTCCATATAAGTCTAAAACCCAAAGTAACTATGCGGCTCCCATGTAATTAAGCACTTCACTAATGTGAAAAACCTTTCTTTATGACACACATCAGAGCACAGATGAAAGTTGCCTCTGAATGGCCACTCCAAAAAACCCCACCCTAACCAAAGACATTTGCCAGCCTTATCAAATACAGACGCACAAAGTTAGCGGCTGGAGAACATCTCTGTTAGCAACAAAAATTGGCAGCAAGTCTTGGGGTAGATTCAAGTACCTTAAAACAGAATTTAACTCTTCATCATGCAAAATTCTAAATAGAATTGGAGGTTCTTCAAAGTCCAAGCACACAGAATAATGTTGAACACATGTCTGTCTTCAGCGTACTTTTAACTCAAATTCAAGCATTTTATCCAGACTAGCACTCTTCTAGTACATGAGGAACGAGTATGCAGTACTGAACTTAGTGGTGTGGAGGAGGGAATGCAAAAGCTGCAGAGGATCCAGCTATGTTCTCCCCTCAAAGAAGTACTCAGCTTCCACAGCTGACTGTTAAGATCTTGAGAATATTGGTTTTGTAGTTATAAGCACATTCCAAAAACTAATGAGGCACTGCACTTACCTCCACAGTAAGAGACACTACCCTTTATTTGGAAAAGAAAACAATAAACTCAATCTTCTAAAACACATCACAGGCAAGACTTCATTCTATGTTATCTGTGAAGAATTAAGTACAGATACCCAGAGCACAAAATATAACTCAAAAGTAATGGGCTCTGTGATAAATTAAGACATTCCTTTCATAGATTATAGTGGATTCCTGTCACATTAAGGCATTTTGAGCTAAAAAGCCAACCTAGAGATTGATTGGACTATTTTTTCAATAACTGAAGGGATTATATGCCAACATTTATATTCCAAACAGTTTCCTTAAACCTCATTGAGGATATTTTTCTGAATGTTAAAATGAAATAAAGTCAGATTTATGATTAAGCACAATGTTACCAAGTTAAATTTTGGAGCAATGCTACAAAGCATGAGGAACAGTGTGTGTAACTGACTCATACATTTGGAAAAAAGTAAAAGTCCCACCACTATAAATGGTAATATTCAAAAACTCCTCTGAATCCCTCTACCTTCCAGCAGCGTTTATCAATCTATCATCCATTTTATGTACCTATGCAGAAGTTGAAATAAATAAATGGTATTTATAAACTGACATACAGATATTTTTTACTAAAATTATTACGACACTCCATTCAGAGTAGACTAGCTAGATCTTAGATGTAATTGAAAAAGCCCACAATAAAAAACTTACTAAATATCTGCTTGCTTTTCAGGCCAGTTCCTAATATCCACTAAGAAATTCAGCTGCCTGACCTCTGCTGCCCAAGCTCCCCAAATGAATGCTTGGGAGACGCAAATAAACAACATAAAACAGTAAAGCTAAAGAGATTACCAATTTCTCTCTTATTTCCTCCTGATCATTGCCAGACTATGTTTCTGCCCCAAAGTGCAGGCTTCATTATTAAAGATGGACAGAATACAAGCATATTCAGCGGAGGCCGGCTGTTCAGGAAATAGCTATAATTTGGTAAATAGCATAATAAACACTTGAGCATCCTTGATGCAATGGGTAATGAGCCAGTGTAGTCCTAAGTATGTACATAACAATGTTAAGATTATACTGTATTTCACATTATATATCTACACACACACGTAGATGTCCATATAATATTTCAACTACCATATTTGTTTCCCTTCTCACATGCATTTATTACTTCTTTCTCTGTACTCAACCAGTCATTTGTAAAAGAACGCAACATTTTACTTTGCTCCTTCTCTTTCGTTTCACTCCTAGTATACCTCCATAAACCATCAGAAGCTTTTGTTCATCATGGCAAGTGAATGCATTAGACTCTGAAGCACCAGAGATCCTGGAACTAAATGTAATCTCACAGCAAGTCATCAGCATGTCTATAGCCCATGCCGTGGAAGGCCATTTAAATCCCCAGTCTGTTCTTCTTGCCACCATGGAGAATAATGACAAACTATAACATATCCCATTCATCTAACAGCTGAAAGGGTAATGAATTACAGAGATAGTTCAGCCACTCATTATTAAAAGATTACAACATTAAAAATGAAGTGTTTTTTTTTTTTTTTAAGGCAGATGATCATGTTTTCATATAATGCAAGTGAAACTATACAGTATTATGGATTCCCAGCTATATTGTAAGAGGCAGCTTGTAACAAAGGCTTCAAATTGAATTAGATTTTAAGTTAGCATTTCTCTAGCCTGAAACTCAATCCCAGTTCATACTGTTTTACTCTAAATACTGAATATATCAGTATTTTTTAATTGTAGTCTCTAGAATTTCTTGCTATTTTTCTCTGACAGCTTTACCCATTTTCAATGAAACTGCATGTGCACATAGCCAGTTTTGGTTAATACCACTATTGGCCAGGATTTAAAATAAAAACAACCCACAAAACCAAAAACCCGTCAAAAAACCCCAAATCACTACCACTAAAAATAAAAGCACCAAAACCATCTCCCTCCCCAAACAACAACAACCCCACCACAAAAAAAGCCAAACAAACCATGCCCCAAACCAGTCTACATTACACGGTGCCAACAATGAAATACGTATCTGGAACAAAGCCTCTACATGACATGCTGGGCTTTTAAGTTATGCAGCCTACGGTTCCAAGAGAAGTATCAGTGGCTTCATTTTAGAATAAACCTGTTAAGTTTTAGCATCAAAAAAAAGTTCTTTATCAAACAAGCATAAAGCGAGCCCTTCCATCCCAGGGATCTGGTTACCCATAGACTTTTCAGGTTAATTCAGTGACAGATGAAATATGTACATACCTGAACCTGCTCAGAATGTACTTTGGGTAAATGCATGTTTCCACAGGAGACTACTCAATCATTTGATGCAGGACACAGCATCATCTAATATAAAGAGACTTTTTAATATAGAACATCTGCAACCTTTCTATCAGCTTCATCTAAATGTCTACCCAGGGTCAATTAAAAAATACCTCCGAAGTTTGATTCATAACTTTTTCATTTTCCCAAATACATTTCTGCTGTTTGCAGGGTAGGAATTGGGAGGTGGTGAGAGGTGGGAGGAGAGCAGAAGGTCTACAAGAAAAATTAGGTTGTCAGAAAATGTCAATAGTCACAGCAAATCTTCTGTAAATGATTTTCGAAAGTCTGTTTCACTTTATGTACAGCTGAACAATAACAAGCATAATGCCAACTTTCATTTTGGAAACAAGCTGCAAAGGGCATCTGTATATGGACCCAAACTGTAACCAGTTATGACACAGGAAAATCCTGAACTGGGACTTCCGTGGGGCAGTCTTTGAAGAAAAGACATCCTTGGCTGGAACAGGCAGGGGAAACCTGGAAATCTCCTGCTGCAGACTCAAAAGGAAGGGAATGAAAAGGGATTGTTTTACCCCTAACTGTATTTCCTTTATTCATTCATTCACATTATAGGAGAGATTTTTTTACAGTGACTGGGAAAGGCTACTGGAGGGTGGATGCACTTCTCTTGTTGTCCCTTTCCCAGCAGGACAGGGCACTGTTGTCACTGTGAACACAGGGTGGGGCTCAGGGGATCCAGAGAGAAGAGCACTACGGAGGGAGCCCTTCAATCAGTATTCTTCTTCTCTTTAAAGAAGACACACAGTGTCAGCCTCACTTTTAACAAAATAAGAGGCATAAAGGAGGGCAATGATATGCCTTGATTTTTGCACTTAGTATTCCCTCTCCATGCCTGGAGAGTTGCCATCATTCTTTAATACTCATTTTCATCTTATAACCTTTCAGCTGAATCTGCTGAGTGGCCTTCCTATGAGTATGCGTATTAGCCTATGATGTTTCATTTTACTTTGAGCAGGTTTCTTACTCTCCTCAGAGCACTCTGAAAGCCACAGTAAATCCTACGAGATCCTCTTGGGCTGCAGCAGGGCCTTGACTGGCCATCAGCATCTGTTCCTCACAGCCATGAGTCAGTGCCTTATCAGAAGCTTATTGTTACTACTATAGATGTTTTTGGAATCAGGAGCTGATTTCACACAAAAGCTCTTTCTAGCTCTGCTCCATGTCCTAGAAGTGTCACAGGCCAGATTTTTTAAATTATTAACAGCAATGACTGTACAGAAGAAGTTACACTTTTCAGTCCCATCATACACACTTTTTTATGATGTTAAACCTTGGGTACAATAATCACTCTACTGGCCTTTTCCTGCAGTACTATAAAATACTATTTCTCTTTCCTAGAATGGTACACTTTGCTAAGCAAGCAGACTGTGGAGGTGTTTGGAGGGTGTTTGTTTGGTAAGCAATTTCTCTTTGTTCTTCAGTAATGTCACAAATGCATTTTTTAAATTGTCAAATTTTCTTGTATTTTCCCAGTAAGGGATTTTAAATGAAGTAGCTCTTCACATTAGTATCCATCTCAGTCCTTATTAAAAGGGTCTAAAAATGAGAGCTGAGAAAAAATTTGCATAGTTTTAACTGACCAAACCCTTTTCTTTTTCAGAATTAACCCAGTAGGAATATCTGAGTTTTGAAACTGCCTGAACACAGGCAAAATATTATAGGAATATCTAAAAATTCCCAGGGACAAAAAGCCTTTTTCCTCTCCTACCCAATACTTGGTGCTACACAGTGCCAATAGGACTTTCACAGATCTGCTGCTTCTGGGAAATCTGCCGTATATGAAGTAAATAAAACTAGTTTCTCCCATTTTTTTTCTCATTTCAACCCCAAACCCCAGGAAAGATAATATTCAAAACCCTGCATTTTGTTCTTTTTATGAATTACAAAGACTAAATTCCATTTCTAATTATTTTTATGAAACAGAAGTAGAAACAATGGGATTGTAAAGATGCAGCTACAAGATTAATTTGGTCTCAGACATCTTTGTATATCAGTGAGAATAAATGAGTAGCAGAAATGTCTCTAGGTTTAGACTGCAGTTTTCAGGACTACCAGTTAAAATATATTTCTGAAGGAAAAGAAATCTGATATTGAGTTATTGAAAGAAATAGAGAACTTCAATATACTGGTTTTAGATTCCCTATTCAGGGAAGAAGTGGACCTTACAAGTTATCACCGTCTCAAGCTAGGATTTCCCCAGCAAGTCTGAAAAAATATTCATCACTCCAAAGTCCACACAAAACTGGGACTAGAGTTAATTCTCCTACAGCCTTATAACCCAAGGGAAAAAAGCATTAATCACAACTTCATGCTGGCTCATTTCAACCTCACTCCTGTTTGTACACAGGAGTGCTCTGTGGGTCTCATCCAGTACAAGACTTCCACGAAGTTCAGCAAGCTTTGATTGGAGAATTTTGCCACAAAGTTACTACATGTTTGTATTTGTGTGGCTTAAGACCAATCCATATCTCTTTGGAACATCTGTTGTTATTTATTTCAGGAAGACTGATAGGCACCAGGATGTTCTCCACTATTTTGAAATGATTGTTGCTTATTTATGTTCCCCAACCCTTCCTTCTGACCACTCTGCTCTGCTTCACTTGGTATTTCTGCTGCACTTTCTGCAATCAGGTCTGATCACTTCTGCAGCTGATTCCTATTCCCTCTGCTTTTGCCATGAAACAGCAAACATTTTTACCCTAAATCTCACTGCTGGCCATGCAAAATGCAGTCTGGCCACCTGGACTTTTTGTACTGTCATTGAAATGCGCAAATGGTATCTCTGCTAAAGTAAGAGGTTATAAAACCTGAGTGCTGCTGTACCTTATCACCTTTCTTTGTTCTGTGTTTGAGAACTGCTACTGTATATTGACTTTATTAAAGTTCTGTTTTTTCAAGAGCCCAACATAATTATTACAAGTCCAAGTTCCAAGATGCACAGATACAGAACTGAAACTGCTGTATTAAAGGTCTGTAACGATCTTTCTTTGCTCAGCCAAATGGATTGTCATCTGTGTTGATTCAATGCAACTCCTCTGTGCCATTCAATACAATTGATCACAAGATGCTTTTATAGAGCATTTGGTTATCCTTGAAATTTGGTACCCAGGGGTCCTGGAAAATGCCCACAGCTTGAACTGTTTTTCAGTGAATACCCTTCTCTATAGCTGACAGTAAAATTGTTCTTTTTCTTATCTTGCTCCTAAAATTCCCCATACACATTCAGAGAAATTCTGTTTAAGTCTCACTGCCTCATTCTTGATAGCAACATCCACTTGGCGATTTTAATTAAATCTCATGGCTTCAATTATCTGTATACAGACACTGTATCAATTTAAGTTGCTTTCCAGCCTGGCTTTTTTTCCTCCTCCCTGATGTTTTGTTTTGGTCTCCCTCTTCTGTTTGGTCAGCCTTTGAAACTGGGTCCTTGAAAAAGCTACCAACCACAATTTTTAATTTTTAATTGCTTTTTGAATCTCATTTTCAGTCAATATTTACCTCATACTTCAGTACATGATTTACAATCTTTTCCTTTTTGCCTATAAATTACTGCAACATTTTATGCAACTAATTTAATTTTGTATTTTTTCTCCTTCTCTGATCAATGCTAAATATGAAATTTCCTCTGATTTATATTACAGATTTCCATATCAACCTTTATACTGTAGACTTGGTTTAGGTCTGTAGCTGCTCTGCATGGTGGATATTACACAGAAACCTAGGAGTTCAACATAATTTTCCATTTACTTATGCGGACACTTAAGGATGGAGCTGGTCTAAACATGGCTGGACAAGATAAAATGTTAGCCCCTGTAGACAAGAACTTCTCTCCACAGAAATCATTCTCCTGCTTTCAGTCTGACCTGCATTTTCTAAATACAACACAAAATTCCTCACAAAGGAATCTGTTTGAGTAAGGAGAGCCCAAACTGACCAAGGAATCTGTTGTTTTCTACCTGTAACACTGGAACTTTCTGTTGAGCTTTAATGATTGTGCAAAGTCATTACAATATTACTGCAGTAACTATGATATGAAAGCCACCAGACACCAGTGCTATCACAGGCAAACAGCCTCATGAGAATGACTTAACCTTTGACCAGCAAATTTGATCTGTTATAGGCAATTTGTGTCCCAAGGTACACAGTGAATGGCTGACACACACAAAATAAACAAAGACTGAGAAAGACAATAAACTGACAGCCAAGATCAACAAATGGTCTTGGTGTCCCATGAAGCCATTAATAACAATACTCTGTCAAACATTCTTTTTTCCAGGCATGGGCTGGTTCAACATCTTTGAGTGCCTATGTGACCTTGAGAAGATGAGGCAGATGTAGCAATGTGACAAGAATATTCTACTGGGAAGAAGCTCCTTCAAGCCTCTGTAGTCCCTAAGGATCTCCTAGCTCCCCTCCCCTAGAGGATTTATAGTATGCAAAGATGTAAATCCATCACCTCCTCTCCTAATCTTTAGCTGTTCTTTATAATAGAGACAGAAAAAATTAGTTTGTCAAAAAAAGGAGATACAGCCTTTTACTTGATATTCTGGAAACTAATATACAATAGTTTCAAAGATTTATGTGCTAACACATGAGTTCCATAAAACTAAATGAATAAGCTAACAGGTTAAAATAGCAAAGGTAGAAAATTTTGAGTTTCTACATGTGATGAGTGAATTATACTCACACATACAAACTTTACAGATAACAAATACACTTCCCAAGAGTCACCTAGGTATTTTAACTTTAGCTCTCCGCTGTAGCCCTTTACTATGGTGTGAACATATTGTTTTAATAAAGATCTAGAAAACAGAAGCACATATAATATACCTGTAGTCTATTGCTTTATTCTGCTGGATTGAGGCCTTAACACTCAGGTAAATCTTAACTACTGACTTATTCTGAACCTGAATCCTCACTTTTTTTTCCTCGTACTCTAGAGGAATTGGTTACTTTTTTTTTTTTCTTCTTTTTAATCTTCTCTAGTGAAAGATCATTTTGTCTGTGCTCCACTTTCAATTCCATACAAGTGCATGGACAGCAGTTTATGGTATAATGTAAGTTTTCCACAGCAGATCTACAGCCAGCAGTGATCCTTCTTCCCACCATGACAGGAAAATCATATTTCAATTTCTTTAAACTCTAGCCTAAAACAAAAAAAAGATTAAACTCATTCTCTCCAATCTTAATATCCCCACAAGACAGAGGAAGCTGGTATTTAAACCAGAACAAATGTGAAGGATGAACTAAATAAATTTACTGTTATTGGAATAAGTTTGTTAACATACTTTAGACTAAAATTTGGTGTTTCCAATTAGGCCACTAGAACATATATTTTGTATGAGTGTGGCTTCCTTCCTTCCCCTCCAAGATCTCCAGAAACATGTAAGTCTTTGTAAAATACTCAAGTATCTCTAAGACACAGATTTGTAATAGTATTTTCCATGCAGGAGATGCAATTCCCAAATAACCCCAAATTTGCTTCATTTCAGCACTGGGGACTAAAGCCAGTTATCCACTCAGAAATAGCAAGCTCACATTGCCAAATCAGTTTTCCCTCCCCACTGGGTGCACCAGACTTCACAGGCAAGTCAACAAACTGAGCAGTTTAGAGGAGCAGCACCACAGGATTTAGAGGTTCTCACAGTAGCCCTACAGAACAGTGTCAGCATTCATTCCACACGTATGGAAATACAACTTGCACCGTGCAGTTACCGAAATTAGCAAACATGTGACATGTAGGGAGACAGCAGCTGACACCACTGCTATAGGCAGAGAGGATTCAAAGCAAATCTATACCTAGAAATTTCTCTTCTATCTTCCCAAGCCAGTTCAGCCCAAAGCTCCTGGGGCTCTGCCTGATCCTGCCTACAGCACCCTCCACTGCTGCAGATGACTGATGGTTTGGGAAGCAACAAATGACAACCAAGCTAAAATAGCCTGAATAGGAATTAATTACAAAAGAGATGAGGCAGAGGTCTTCAGAGATGAAGAGGTACATTAACCTATTGCAGCACTTACAATCATGATAATCTGCTGTTTTAAAGGAAAGAAATATTTGTTAATTTCTTTTTGAGTAACTAAGTCTCTGGTGTATCTATACACACATATAGTCACTAAAAATAATCTGCAGCTGTATTGTGGACATTTTTTCTCAGAAGCAGTGCATTTTGGTTTTGTGAAGTCTTCATTTTGACAAAGATTTATTTAAAAACTTGTATTTTACACTGCAGCCTGTACCAAACCACACAGACAAAAAAATCAATAATTTAGAAGCTTATTGCTAAGAAGACTAAATGAATAAAAGCGAACTTCCTTGAGTGTCCTTCCTTGCTGTCTGTTAGGGAAGGTGGCTGTTCAGGAGGCTGAGCAATCCAAGAACATGTAAATGAAAACAAACACTTCCAAACACAGAAGAGAATATGGAAAGCATATTTGCATGGGGGTGGGGGTGGACATAAAAAGGAAAGCTAAGTTCTTTGAATTGTTTATTTCCTCAATCTAATTTTAATTAAAACCAGAACATTAGGATGTCTGTTATACTGAGCTACTGTAATATGGACTTCCACATTAGAGGATAAAAAGCTAAGCACAAAGATGACAGAGGTAGAATGAACACTACTTGACTCATTACTCACTAGGTTTCTTTGGCTAGAAGGAAAATAGCAAATAACAACAGTGGCCTTCTGTCACCAGAAGATAGCTTTACAATTCTATTTACACATTACTACTAACCAACCAGATGATAATCTGGGGTGAGTGTGGGGCCAGGTATTCACTGCTTTCAAATAAGGGACAATGAATGGCACAGGCACACAGCTCATTACTTCAAACCCAGTATTGGAGTTAAATGCTAAAGAGCTGATGTGGCTCATGAATCTTGTACTAAATATACACACAGACAGAATTTTTAACGCACAGAGGGGGACAGGGTTTTTCACGTCAGCATTTGGCTAACATTTTATCTTTACCCTGGTTACTTTTTATTCATTCTTTACTGTTTCTTCTCCACAATAACAACAAAATAGAACAAAAGTGGGAAGTTGCAAAAACAGAAAGGAAAAAATGAGAAGACCTCTTAATTTTCACTCCTCCACCTCTTCAATTATTCCAAGGCCTCTTAAAGAGCAAGATCAAATTCTCTCACATGCACCAGGGCCAAGTCAAGATCCTGGAGATGTCATTTTCACTCAATAAAGGAAGTAAGCAGGGGAACATTCTTTGAATGTAAATATTTTTGTGAGGGGAGCACTTGATAGCATGACTAACTTGTATGGTAAATGCCAAAGTGCATTGTGACCACCGAGAAATCAGAGCAGCTGCTGCTCATGACAAGGTGCAGAGTAGAAGCAACTCACACTGAGGGCAGAGCCCAAAGTAAGGAACTCCCCTGGGCTTATTACTCACTCAAGGCTCTGCATAAGCTGGGTGACAACCAGGACAAGAGAGATCCCAGGCTGCAGAACAGGGTAGAGAGAGGAGGAGAACAAGCACTGTCCAGCATGAAGGGTTGGAAGTGATAGGAACACCAGTTACCTGCTAAGTTAACAGCTGAATGAGCTGGAACTGCTGGGTAAGGATCAATCCTGCACCTTTGCACTCGCATCCAAACAAATGAGGAGAGGTGGAGGTGAATGGGACATGACCAAATGTGGTGCAGAGCAGGAAGCTGTAAAGAGCTTTTCTCACTGCTGTTGGACTGAGATGGAAAGCCGGAGCTGGGGTAAAAAGGATACAAAGCCTTTCTTCATCATTCATTTAGCCGTGCCAGTGCTCATGCACATGGTGGATGGTTTGCAGCAGAGGCAACTCTCAGGGAAACTGAAAGGTGTGTAAAACACTTCTTGCCCAGAGACACTGCAAACGTTACAGTAGAAGGCCAAGTGCTGCTGAGACAGGCTGGCTGTGGGTGCTCTTGGCTGCTCACAGCAGGTGACCACACTGGCCAGGTAACACAGGGCAGAGCGGGAAGGGAACAGAGCTGGAGCTGGCATGGGTAGGCGGGAGCACTCACAACCAGGACCCAGCAGAGTGAGCCACAGGAGAGGCTCATATAATCTGGAAGCAACACAAGTCCAAGCAGAAAGGTAAGAAATTTCTGTGTGGTTACGTCTTCAGTGTGCTGTGTAGTAAGTCAGCAAATTTTAGTCACTGCCCCACAGTAGATTTAAGGTTCATGAAAAGATGACATCCCATATAGGGCTTTTATAGTGAAAGGGGGAAGATGCTGTCAGTCTTCATGATGACAGAGTAAGGCCAACTAATCCAACAAGAGGACTAATCTGCAGAGGAAAAAATAGTTTGCCCATGGTAAATTTGAAACGACAAATTTTTTTTTCTAGCTAGACAACATAAAATCAGGGTAAAAGATAGAAAGCCAGCTTTAATTCTGAGGCATTATATTCCAAAAAGCATTTCTGAAGGTGAGAGCATCTGTAGCTAGGAGGTAGTACAGACAGAAGGAAACCCCAGCTTGTCACCACATGCCATAGTAGCAGCAAGAATGGGTATGGAGAGGAAAATTAGTTTGAGTCATATGAAAGCTTACTACTTTTTCATTTTCTTAAGAATAAAACTATTTGCCTGCTACACTGTTACACGAGTAACCAGACTGGTTTTTAAATGTATTTAATTTTTAACAGGTTTAGCTGAACAATGATAATATAAAGCAGGGAAATGTTGTTATTTTTATTTTTTTCAAGCACAGAGAATAATTTTTGTGTAAAAGCTAGGGCTCAGAGCAGCGGAGTTAACCAGTGATTCCCAAGAAATGAGAAGCAGAGCAGGCATTTGAAACAAATCCTCTCTCACAGTATCTCCATAACCTTTTCCTATCTAACCCCAAACTTTTTCTAGCTCCTACACCATCTCTTCTTCATTTTCTTTCAAAAATCCTGTGAGGGAAAAAAAAAAGGGAAGAAAGAGACAGAGTGGTTCAAGGGGTCAGGTTTTTTCTGAAGCTAGCATACTTCATATGCTCTGAAATTGTGACTTCCCCAAAAGGAGCTTTCTTTTATATGTCAGCAAAACAAAAGGTCAGCCTATTGAAATATTGGTCAGGTCTGACTTTCTTGTATTAATAACAAGTAGAGACACATTTTTTAAAGTAATAGTTAAATAAATGACCACATGTCTGCAATCATTTCGACTTAAAATGTCAACTGGATTTGAGATGCCATGTGCATTTAATCAATGACTCTGCACTATAATATAAATATTACTTTGGTTTGACTGCATTGTGTGGCATAAATCATAATTCAGTGAGATGAGTATATTTAATTTTCTCTACAGATGGCTTTAAGGGCAATACCTATTAAACCAGCACCCAGCAGCACTGTGGAGTTAAGGAATCTGTCAGGAGTCCCCTTCAGTATCATTTCTCTGTTAATTGTTGTCTCTCCTCCTAGCCCCTCCATTTACCACGGTCATGTTACAAGAACCACTGATTCAGAAAATCAGCAAAAGCCTATTCTTTTGTTATCAAGGTAGACCTTATACTCTGCACTATATTCCTGAGCTAAACGTTGTATTTATTGGTTAAAATGCAGCACAGGAAGCCTTAATTCAAATTTTTGTGTGGCATGTCTTTAAACCCTCTAGGATCTTTAACTATAACGCATCTGTAGGACCTACAGAAATACCCCATGTGCCACAATTTCTATAGAAAACATGGAATTCAAGCTTTATCCTCAGCTAGGTTTTAGGAGGATTTTAGAGCAAGTAACAGCCAACTCTAGTGAATGACGGATGAACACAGCGCAGCAGTGTGCAGTATTCCCCAAGAATACACTTTGCTTTCTAGGACTCTTCTTGCAGAACACATTTCTTGGGAGATTAGAGACAGACACTTAGAATAAATATGCTATCTTCAGAAAATACCTTGAGTTTACTTTTAGGAGTTGTGGCATGCACAGAGGTCTATATTAAATAGGTGAGTATACATTAAAGTAGAATTTAAAGTTAATCCTCACAGACAAAGCACGCTGCCTTTTTTTTTTTTTTTGCTTAGTAATGACTTGAATAATGATATTTCAACTTGAAGTGAACATGCAAGCTTTTCACAAAAAGCATGCTCCTTGCAAACAGTTTGTAATTTCGAGTCCTTTTAAATAGTCAGAGGGAACTTTCTGCTCTGATCTGTTAAGTAAATATAAATCTTGTTATCCAAGTTCAGTAATGAGAGTGAGGGGTCTATTCTTCACTGCACTTGCATACATCTAACGTTAATGAGATTTATGCATGCATATTAAGGGGAGAACAGATGCTTAATTAAACAAATCAGCCTTTAGTAGGCAGTCTGCATGATCATTTTTAGTACAAAACCCTCTTATTTTCTCTGCTTTATTCTGACTATGAATGCAGCCAAGGAGGAATTAATATGCTGGAGGAAAAGAAAAAGTCATACATGGAAAATGAAATGTTTGGGGTTTTTAGTTGAAAATACTTGACAAATTTGAGATAGATTAAACTGACTACATATAGCCTCTCTCTCATGTTCTTATGCTCTTTAAAGGAAAGTGGAGTCTTATTTACCAATTTACCTAAATGAAAAGTGGGAATTTTATTATGCAAAAGGAAATCAAGGCCTCTAAATAACTCATCTGCCTCATTAACTGATGCTGTCTTTCAAACACACATGATCCATCTCAGATAATTTTGCAACTGAGGACAAAAAAAAATCTAAAATAACTTTAGCCTAATTAAAACAATTTAACCTTGTTGTGGTGGTTTTTTATCTGTCAATGTTCATATTGATTTCCAGTATCATACACAGATAAATACATTAAAAAGTTACATATGCTAACTCTCTCCAACAAGTCACATCTTTATTATTATTTGCTCCTTCTTCATATACTGCTACCTTTTCCTCTACAACACTCAACTTCTAAGGGCAACAGAGTAGAAAAAAAAATCTCTCCATAAGTTATCATAGTGCCATACTTAATGGAAGTCAATATCTGTATATTATGCTATCTACTCTGCAATACCATTACAGGCTCAACAGTGCTGGTTGTAAAAAGTATCATTCTGAGCACAAGGCTTGTAATAGTAGTAATGAAAAAAGGGTCATTTCTGTCTTCCAACTAGAATGAAAAATTAAAATCACTAAGGCACTTAGCTCAAAGGAAAATTGGCAAATTAAAGGGACAAAAAATAAAATATTCATGGCTCATATTGTGAAATGGAAGGTAAATAATTTAAGATGAACTATTATGTGGGAAATTGCACTCTTTCTGAAGAGCAAAAAGCAAATCTAATACACATATACATATTCTTGTTGCCCAGGCTCGCAGTTATATGTATGTGTGCACAAATATGCAAGTCATGGTTGAAGTACAATACTGCTGGGGACAGACATTTTCTCACCTACACTAATTTTTAAAATATTTTCTAGTGAAACAGTCAAGTTGACAAGCGCTGCTTTATATGAAGAAGGTTGGTTGTTTTTTCTTCCAGAGTTCAGCCTAGAAGTGAAGACTGAATGAGAGAGTGCTCTCCCACTGCACTCCAGTTCAGCACAACTCTTTACTCTAAGTCACCAATTACATACTTGCTCTTAGATTTTTATGCCATACAAAAAAAATATGACTTCAGCCTCCTGGTCTCTGCCTGGGGGAGCTACCTATTAAAATGCCATTGGTGTGGCTGCAGTCCATTAGCTATCTTACCTTCATATCCATAAAACTGAAAGGGCTGCCCAGAATTTTTACAATCACTATCTGGAAAAGGTAGAGAGAGCCATAGACTTATGTTTATTATGCTCCAGCACTGTAACAACTGCTGTGGGATTAGGATACAGAACTGCACTGCATGGCAGAGGTCACATTTACCTGGTGATTTAAAGGCTCAGTCTTCTGCCAACTTAATTTAGAAACACAAAGTATACCTTTATTAGAAGAGAATATTTTGATAGTTTTTCAAAGCATGGCAATTCAATAACTACAAACCACAAATTTAAAATCTGGAGTTCATCACCTAGCAAACTGAGGAATAATTTTTTAATTTATTTTATTAACCTCCTGGTTAGATCAGCTTTGCATCCTTGGTCCTAAGTGACAATATACTTTGCATTAATGTTCAGCATCAGGGATTTCTAACACCCTGCACCAATGGGTTAATTACCCCTTTCAAACAGAGCCCTCCTCACAAAGCTGTTGCCAGTTCTAAACCGTGACACTACATGCTACCTTTTTTCAAAGGCACAAATGTGCTGTTTCAGTACAGTGTTTCTCCTGAAAATACTGAACATCTTCAAAAAGAAGTACAGGGAAGCTCATTTGCTCATTGTCCAGCAGTCTTCTAAGACTCAGGGTGCCTGGAAAGAATCAGTCAGCTCAATGTGAGAAAAGGCATGAGCCAAGAATCAAATGTGGCATTGTGCAATCTTGCTGCACTTATGTATCTGCACAGAACTCAGTATTATTTCTGTTCTGAAAAAGATTCAGTGTAGATGCTAGACACTAGCCTTTCCCTGAGACTGAAGTATACATTTAGCCACAGCTCCAGTAATGGAAGTATTTAATGTACTTGTTTTTTTGATACACAGTATCAATTTACTGTGCTGTTGTCTAGTGGTGGGTTATTAGTGAACAATGACAGCATGATGTGCCAGAAAACATCAAAAAGTAAAATGCAGTGCTCCTTGGCCAATGTTACACAAAACCAGTTAAGACTCAACTTCTGTTGCTCTTTGGACAGCTCATATACACCTTCAGAACTAAGGCAGGCAATATATGCATCAGAACCAAGCAAGGAAACAAAACTGTGCACTTCAGCACCACAGTGAAATAGTGCTTTGGATTACAGAGACATTAACCAGTGTCATCAGCATTTCAAACCTCCAGTACATTAACCTACTTAGCCCAAATGCCACAGCCATTAATATGCTGCAGCCAAGAGTTTCAGTTAATACTGAGTGAAAAAACAGGTCTTTTAAAAAAACAATGATTACAAAAATAAAAGCATGATTTCTTGATGGTCTCCCTGAATCACAGTCACCTAAATAAAGCTTCAATCAAGGAAAAGCTTAGCAGGAAAGCAATCATTCTTCTTTTTGTATGTGTAAAAAAAGACCAGGAACTACAAGTAAATAGCAGCTGAGCAACAGATGAGGCACTAAGTGAAATCTGTTAGCAACTGCTAACAGCTTTGCTATTTTCTGTTGTTAAATTAAAAAAAAAAAGGCAAAAAACCAATGCAGTAGCAATTCCAATATGTTCAAAAATCTCAGATGCAAAAGACTAAAGCTCAACAATTCTTTTACTAGAGCTGAATACTTGGATTTGGTTTTAATATCTTGAAATGCTTTGTTATTGATTATAAAGCAGAAGCCAACCAATTCACATGGCCGTTATCAAGGTAAAACTTACAGCTGTATGTTAACAGCAAATATAGCACAAAAATCTGACCACAGACAAGTAGGACATTTCCAACAGCTGTTTTAGCCTCAAGTTCTACTTTCTTTTGTCCTTTACACCTGACCCCATGTCATTCATCAGAAAATGCATGTGTCTTAATTAGCACTCAGCTTTCTGGCAAGATCTCTCTTTTTCATTGTCCTTCTGGTCCTGGAGCTTGCACCACAGATGCTCAATTCCTACTTATCTCAAGCCAATTTTTGACACGGGTTCAGCAAGTCTGTTTTTCTGTTTGGATGCATCCCACAGCACAGCAGAACCATGCAGGCACAGCTGAAATAGCTCTGAACAAAGCTGCCCATGAACTACAAATAGTATGGACGTACCAGAGCAGGGCTTCCAGTTCCTCGCAGGATTTGTCACACGGCTGCAGACACCAGACTAGGTGAAAAAATTCATTACATTGCCTGGTCATGTCCCTGTAAGTCCCAGGACTACATTTCCTCTTCTCACCCCTGCCACTTGCTTTCATAACTTTCTTCCCCTGGCTTTACCTCTCCTGTAAGTCTAACAAGGGCTCTGTTCCTCCTTTTGGTGGTCTCACACATGGGGGATCACAGCACAACCACCACCATACCTACAAAACGCACACTACAGATTTCTTTCTCCACGAAGCTTTCTGCTCCACTGAAATATTTACATTTCTAATGCCCCCTATGTGGCAGGTTCCCTTTCCAATTTAAATTCATCATGCAAAAAACTAGGCTCATCTCAGTTTCTAAATACTTCTACTTCTTTCTCTTAAGATACCAAGAATTAGTAGCCACCTTGCCTGCTGCAGAAGCTCACAACTTTTGTCATCTTAAACTTCTCTCTTTCCTTCCACAGATGTTCTACCAATAAAACATGCCAGTTTCATTCCTATAACGTCATAAAAAAATCTGGATGTTTCCTTCCAGCCGTGTTGCTAAAATACTTATCATTCAAATGTCCTCCCCATCCCCCCTGACACTCCTCACTCTTCACATCAGCACAAGACTCCAGTTTGACAAAATACCTCTTGAATCTAATATTTAGTTGGTATTTGACCTGCTTTAAATTCCACTATTAGTTCCCTATTATTTATTTTAAAAACATTCAGATCAATTGGTTTTGTTTTTCATGTCATATCTGCCAGTTTCTGTCTGAAAAAATACCAGCCCGGATTTGCTCATCTTGCCCAGGACATATGGTCCCAATTCTTTCGTAAACTTACACTGGTTGCTCTTGTTAAAGCTCTACTTTACAGGTCTGCACCCTTCCTTCACTTCTTATCATGGCTAGGATTTCCTAATACTCTCATCTTTTCAGGAAGGAACTTCAAGTTTTATGAGTTCTGGAAAGAAATACCAACAAGGACACAGAACCTTTAAAAACCTCCCAGCTGAACTGCTAGTTCTCACCTACTTCTTCTCTGTTTATTATAACACATCGCTTCCATCTTTGTTGTTTTGTAGAGATTTTCAGTGGTCTGGGATAGAAATTCCCATTCTATGCTGCCATACAGATAAATATTATTAACGCTATCAGCTGGGAAGACTATCAATCTAAACCAAAGACAAGCTTATGGAAAGAGCAGATGTATAAACCTTGTGTACTACCAAGACGTGGAATATACTCTGAAAGAGGGAATCACTACTTGTTGTTCCCAGGTTTGCATATTGACCATTATGAGAGTTTCTGTCAACTACAATAGCTTGTTTTGGAGTCTGGAGTTATCCCATGTTCTTTCTGCCTCAGATGTAATACCCCTGTAAGACTTTACAAATCAAACTCTGAATCTGCTATGTATCTTTGATACATGAAACAGTACTTATCCTTTTGTCAGACCTCTGTGCCACTTCTCTCCTCTTTCCTACTCATGCCAAAGAGGTAAAAAGAATGAAAAGAGATATCAAGCTTAAGTTACACAGGAGAGTTTTTGAAGTTACTCTCCTAATTATTCAGTTTTTGACTGCTCTTCCATATTAAGTCCTATTTCTTTAAACAGTATGAACACAACTGCATGTGCAATGCACGGGTGTGTGTACAGGCCTGCTCTGCTCCTGAAGATCCTATTTGAAAGCAGACTGGTAGAGCCAGGTACATCTTATGAACATTAGCAACTGTTGAAATCATGCAAATCTGGCACACAGGCATGTCTGTATATTTTTGGCAGTGTCTCCACAGTATTCAAAAGTTGACAGGGTGATTGCTGATACATGGAAGCAAGTCAGCTAAAACCTTCCATGTTAATACAACACAAGTAATTTTACTCTAGAGAACATAGTGACAGAAAGTTGTAAGGCGGATTCATACATTATATGTCCTAATGAAGACCATGATCAGTGAATGATCTTGCAGTTGAATTTTTTAGATCACTAGTTAAATGTATCCTTGCCTAAGCAATAATTGTGAGTTCTGTAGATATGTTTCCTGTCTACAATACAGCCTGACAAGAAACACCAATAGCCTCCTAAAGCCAGTTTTAAGTGTTCAGTGCCATAAGTAACCACATGGTCCTTCAGTTTAATCTCCTCTATGTGACCAAAACATTTCTTCACATACCCTGTATCGAATACAAAGAGCTACTTAAACACCTAAATCCTCTACAGAGTCAACAGGTACCAGAGTGAAGGGTGTTAGCAACCAGTGCCCACAGCACCAAAGGTTCCAGCAGGAGCAAGGAAACAGCCTGAAGAACTCTGATGACTCCAGAGTATACAAAGCCACAGAACAAATAACCACAACAGAAATCCAAACACTTGCATGCTGGGCAGGGAGGACACTGAACTTTTGTTCACTGCAGGCAATGGCTGAAGCCATGAAGCAAAAGATTTTATGTAGGTAGTGGCTTTCAGCAACTGCAAATATTAGTAGACCTTTTGCAGTAACACAAGGAATTCTGCTCTCCCTGCAGCTTGTGAAGGAAGCAGATAAGCAAGCGAAGAGAAGGCAAAGGTCTGACTGTGGGAGCAGGATTTGTATTACTCAGAAATACTCCCCACAAATCCTTCCCCACCAATACAGGCTTGCTTTAAGCCTAAAACCTTGAATCTTTTATGACATATGGGAATGCATTTCAAAGGCACAAAAAGACATTTTGTCTGCCAAATGTCTTCTGCCGCAGTTACAAGTTTGGTGTAAAAGTATAAACTGCTTTCTTTTTCAATAACATAAACATTATTTGAGTCCAAGTGAAATAATTTTTCCACTACTTTATGAGAGCATCGGCTGTTTCCTATCTTATAACGAGAATGCGTGGCTGTTTTGCTTTGTAAAATGTCATACCTCAACATGACACCAAAGCCTTTCTTCTTTTTCTTTTCTGGATCTTCATTTTCTTCCTTCTTTTTCTTCTCTTTGATTTTAGATTTGCCCTTTTTCTTCTCTTTCTCCCTACTTTTTTTGTCTTTTTTTGCTTTGATTTCTGCATCTTCTATTTCAGAGTTCCCTGGAGGGGAAGATTCCACATTTTGAGCTTCTTGACCACAGTGAGAGCTCTTATCAGAGCCACCATCTGCACAGAATGAAAAAGAAGCAGTGAGGATGGCTACGGGCCACTGAAACGCAAACATGTGAAACACAGCGAGTGTCTTCAAAGAGCTCAAATGACTCACAACACTTACTCATTTAATTGAATAATTTAAAAAGCAGACTAAACAGATCTAGTGGATTCAAACAGATTTGTATTGTAAATTAAACACAGAATTATTTTAATGAATTGTTTTCTAGTTATTGTTCTTGACATAAAAATCCTGATACAGTAAAGCACTGTACTATTTGAAATCTAGTTTGTTAACCTCCATCAGCTCAAGAAAACCACGTGCTGGGTTTCAAACAGAGAGCTTAGTTCAACAAGAGACTCTGGTGACTGGCATAACCAACCTGTGTAACAAAATGACTTCATTCACTCCCTGGAATCTTCCTATTTTAGTGGCTGAACAAGAAACGGATAAAATGTTCTGTCTAGCTGGAAAAGAGCCACGTTCTTTCTGCTGGGGGGCTCAGGATCCAAGCACAGTTTTATGCTCCATACTAAAGGAGATGTATTTCCAGACTGGGGTCTATAAAACCCATAGTGACAGAACGAGCAGCAGGGTGCTATCAATACACTCTGCCTTATCTACAACATGAAACAAATTTCCTGGCTGGAAAAGGGGGAATTGTAAAACAAGAGAGATAATTTTTAATGTAATCTGAAGAAAGCAGCTGCTTCTTGAAGTTGAAAAACATAATTATTTAAGGATTGAGTTCTAAATCCTCCAACCCACCCCTGCCCCAAAGGAGATCAGTGAAAGACTTTTCACTAAACCCAGTCAAGGTTGGATGGGGTACTGCAAAGACAGCTCTATTCAGTGGAAGATGTGAACAGCTTTTAAAACGTGATCAGCTTTAATTGGACTAAATCACTTGCTCATGGTGCTCTATTGAGCTGGCCCTCAGCAGTGCTAAGTGAAGGTGGCTCCCTCAGTCAGTGCCATTGGCAGCATACCCTCTTCTCCATCCTCAGGCCCATCGTAAGACTTGTCAATGGCAGCTCGGAAGCTCTCGTTGCATCCCCGCCCCCGCACCACGTGAGGCCTGGGTCTGTGAAAAGGGAGCTCATTCTTCTTTACTTCAGCCACAGCAGTCTGAAGACTCTCGAGGGAACTGGACTTCTTTAATCCCAGAGTAGGACCAAAATCTTTGCCAGAAGAGTCTGAAAAACAAATGATTAAGTTTTTACACCAAAAACCACCTAGAGAAATTAAACTAGTCAGATACATTTGATTGTGTACTTTATTACTTAGGGCCTTTGAAATAGTAGGCAATCAATGTAATTTGTTCTAAAAATAACATCAAGTTAAACCTAGTTCAGCAGATATCCTCATTCAGACTTGGAGGGAATGGCACATAATTTACAGACCAGACAAAGTGATGGGCGATAGCTGGCCAGCTCTGTGCCCCTGTAAAGCCCACACCAGTGATGAGAATGGGGCTGCTTCCTCCACCTTTGCCAGTGACATCCAACTGGATAAGACATTGTTAACAGTCTCAAGGAGAGTATTACCTTTAGACTCACAAAAACAAACACTGCTACACAACAAGTGTTTTGCTTTTTGAAGGAAACAGGTTGTATGAATGGTTGATATTTTCAAGCATATTTCTCCTGAGAGAAGATACATTATTAGTTCTCTCTAAGTTTTACCCAACCTTCTTCTTCAAGCTGAAACTGGTGCTATGATACCAACACGCATAGTAGCTTTTTCAAGAAACAAGCAAAGCACAGGTTAATGTAAACATAACAAACGAGGTTGCTGTTGCTGCCTTGTTCCCTGATTACAGGCTTAAGAAAGCACTTCACAGAAAAACAGAGGAAATACTGAGTGTCCCAAACCTTCTCTCTCTTTAAATGCTTGACTATATGACCTTAGAAAGGCTTTATTTTGTGGCAGCATTTGTGTTAATCAGTATTAATAAAATGATAGTGGAATAGGTAAAGAACAAAATTCAATGAATAGATGCACTCCAATCAATGAAGAAATTCACAGCTTAATTTAAAAGCCTTTGTAGCATCTACTTAGGTTTTATATGGCAGAACAGTAAATGTGTCATAGAAACACTGGGTAAGACTTTGCCTTGCAATATGCCTTCTGGTTTTGAGAACTCAAGGGCTTTTGGTTTCAATTTTTAAGGAGTACTAACAAAAGCAACAGGGAGCATGACAGAAGCCCTTCACCTACATGTCCATACTGTCATGCCAGAAGGGATTCAAGGGTCACAGAAAAGACAGATATGTTAGTATGATTTGCTGTGATTTTAGCAAGCCTAGAATGCAAGTAATTCAGAACAGTGTGTTCAGTGAATTCTTAAAATCAAAAAACCTAGGAATTGGCACCAAATAGAGACTTGTCAGTAGTGCCTACATAAAGCAATTTACACTTCCTTTACCTGCAGACTGATATGTAGCTGCAAACAAGTGGGGGATTGGGGGTGTGTATGGAGACAAACAGGTTTAAGGGAAGCCTGGCTGCTCCATCACACACAGCAACCTTCTTCTGCTCGCTAATTGCCGTTCCGGAGACTACCAGTATTGACAAATTAGCAAGTGTTAAAGCAGAGTTAGAGGAATGACCCGCATAGAACATGAAGGTGCTAAAAATCACTAAAAACTTGTGCATCAGTAGGAGGCACTGTGGTGCCTATCACAGGCTGAGAATGAGAAAAACCAAGGGAAAAATGACGGTGTGAAAAAAGGCCAAGTGAAAGGCACTGAGAAGCAGAGAGGAAGCTCTCTCAAGTTTCAGTCCCCAGCCAGCCTTGGAGGGCTGTTGGGCAGGACACAGGGCACAGCATCCCAGTGGCAGGGCTGCTGGCCCCGGGCAACCCAGCGCGCAGCCAGGGGGCTGCAGCCCGGGGGCTGCCAGGGGCTGCGCTCTGGGGGCCCTGCAGGCAGCAGCCCAGCCTCCCGGGAGGACACCCACCAGGAATGGCTTCAAGGTTGTAGGTGACTGCAGAGGCTGCAAGGAAGGGCCGGGCACGTCCCTGCCTCCGGCGGGGCTATGTCAGCCCATGGCTTCTGGACGTCCCGCAGCCAGTGCTGAGTCCAGGCTGCCGCTACAGCTGCCGGGCTGGCCAGAGAAGTACAGGAGTGTTCACACACACATCCCAGAGCAAGCTGGCCTACACTCAGTCACTGCTCTAAGCCCCATTACCTGAAATAAAAAAGGTCCCCAGTTAAATGCTGGTTACAGCCTGCGGCCTCAGACTGGAAGACTGCAACGCATGAATTCATGGCCATTCCTAAGGAAATCCAACCAACTCCTGAAGCTGGGCGTGACTCGCACGCCATGTTCCAGCCAGCAAGCCGTGAGCTCGGCCTCCCCGCACACACTGTGCCTTAGACACCCGGGCACACGGAGGGGTCCTCATTTATCCAAAAACTTAGGAGAACCCTTACTCACAGACTGCTATCGAGCATCCAGCTGACCCATTCTAAGACTGTAATAATTTAGTATGAAATTTAACAAACAGTAAGAACTTCGTATTTGTTTTACAATTCAGCTTTTATTCCTTCCCCCCTCCCCCCCTTTCATTATAGAGCTGCAGTAATCACGTATTAGAGCACAGTTAAAGATCCAGGAGCTAAAAAGCTTCTCTAAGCAGGAAGACCTGTCCCCTTGCTTTCTGAGCCAGCATCCATTACTGGATGCTTTCCAGAAAAATGCACAAGACTCCATAATGGGACTGCATCCCAAATTGGGAAATTTCCTTCCCCTGCCCACGCCAGTACCTTTTTCATTTCTGCAGACCTTTAGAACTGCTGTAAGCCTGAAAACATGATTATTTATCTCATGGGTAAAAAACCAAACAAACCAAAACCCATCAAACCAACAAATAAACAACAAAAACTCTCTCCTATATTTTACAAGTTATTAACAAGCATTTCTGGGGATACATGGTGTGTGTTTATATCTAGCCTTACCTGTATTTTTAATACAAAAACATAGTTTGGCAATAAGAAATTCAATTGCTCACTGTGTTAAAATGTTTCTTTTTATGGATTTCAAATTCTTTACCTATCCTTTTACTGCTTCTTGTAGTACAATGATAAAAAGCCAACTGAAGCATCCACTTTATTGTTTTTGTAAATGGTGAATTACTTTATACATCGCTCCTGAATTTATAAGAGAAAACAACAGCTGACATCACTACCTGCCTAGACCAGCTGAAATGAAATTGCTGGTTCTTAGATGTTATCTGTAATTGATCATCCTTTAACTGAAGGATGGTGTTACACATACTTTAATTTTCTGCTCAATGCCAACATGGCTAACACAGATTTTTTAATTCTTAATGTACCAGTAAAAGTAAACCTGCTTTCTATTCTTTTATTACTATTATTACTGGTCAGGTCTTTCCAAGCTTATCTTTTTCCCACATCTGCACATTCCTTTCTTTTTTTTTTTATAGTCCAGCTGAAGGAAATATGCTAAAAGCAAGATGTCAGTCATGAAAATCAAAGGGAAACAAATGACACAGCATTGTGGGCAATGCAAGCCACCCCAAAGGCACGTACAGAGGGAATCAAAATGAAAAGAAGCCATGAATCACTGTCACTCTGTATGAAATACAACTCCCAAGACACCCTAAAGAGTAAACATTTTATGTATTTATCATTAATTTTATTTTCTAGATAATGCTTCTTCTTGAAAACCAAAATGACACGAATATGCCTAAAGGAGAATATTTAGAGGAACGTATTTATGTGAGCAAGACTAACTTACTATTTACATTTTGAAAGACATAGCATGGTAAAAAAAGCTATAAAAGAAAAAGAAGGGAAAGCATCACTGAAAAATAGAAAACACAGTAAACACAAAGTCATAACAAATTATAAATAATTTGATTCTGTTTTTACCAGTGCCCTGAACACACAGAGTCCAGGTTCCTATTTCATTACACATAGTGGAGGTTCATGTGGTACTAGGGAAGAGAAAACAGTTATAAAAACAATGAGTCTTCTACCCCGTGGATATCAGAATGCTGGAGAGAACATGGGACTGCTTTCAGCAGGCAAACAACTGTTTGAGCATGAAGCACTGATGGTGCCTTCTTTAGTGGCAGCACTCAGAGTGAGATATGCCAACAGCTCTGAAGGAAGCAGATACAGCTCCATGCCTGCTCTGCCTCGGACACACACCTCAAGTAACATTCATGATGTTCAGCTTGGGCTCACTCAACTCAGGCCTACCCAAACTAATGGACCAACTCCTCACACTACAAGATTGCAATATCGTATGGTGACTTAAATTACTTCATGTTCCATTCTTTCTTAACCATTTGTTTAATGTAGTTTCATTTATTTCTGCTAGGATTCACAGTATGCAAAACTACAAAGGATTTTTTTCTCCTCACTTATATTTTTATATTCAGATACTCCTTCAATCATCCACCAATTCAATGCAGAGAATGATTTAGGAAGGAGGAATCTGAAAGTCATTACATCTTTTAGCTTGTGATTTTCAAATGAAGAGCTTTAATATAACATTTCTTTAGAAAAGTCCTAGATCACACGGTAGCTTTTTCTTCAACACTAATTTATACAGGTGACATAGAAAAGATTAAGGGCTCGATGAAAACCAAAAGAAGAATCACTATCTTTCACTTACATAGTAAAGACAAGATATATAGTTTTATTCCTGTAATACCTCAATCTAAGCATTCCAAATAATAAGCAGGAATACTGAACACAGAACAACCCCGCAACTGACAGAAAAACAAAATTGAATAAAGAGAAATCAAAGCATAGGAGAATTTAACATGTTCTCTGATTGTAAGAGACAGCTACATCTTCAAGATTTAGAGATATTTCATTCTATTTTACTACATATAATGATTGCATTTCAGCCTGCATTTGCACAAACTGCAATTTCAGCTATGAATAATGACAGATCACAATTTGGGGCCCAGAAGGTACGTTGAGCCTTAGCCAGCTGAAAAGGAAATGCTTGGAATAAGGTAGCCATTAGGCAAGAAGTGAAAATGCACTACTGTCATCTTAGAAACATATGCTGGTGTCGCTGTTTTCTACAGTCTTATCACCAACAAACAACAACGCTGCAATGAAACGTGCTACTGTTTCAAAAAGAATATGTATGGCATTTAACATCTCAAAAATGCTAACAAGTTTCCCAGTGCAAAAATATTAAAGCTAAGAACTAGAAGCAAAGGTGGAGATTCACGCCAAAGCCTCAGTGAAGGGGCACGTGCACTTCCCAGGTTAGTGATGAATGTCAGACAAAATGCAGCCAAGCCTGTCTTTGCATAGAAACCCTGTGATCTTATCTGCTGAAATAATTACTTTTCTTCATCTGGTTACATAGGTCTACCCTCTCACATAACCTTCCAGTTCACAGCATAGCTCTGCATCCAGTGCAGTTTTCCTAGACATCTGAATCTCTCTTTCTCCAGCAGATTAGTGCCCTCCCTCTAGCTGGTGCAAACTGAAGCACTCCAAACAGGTCCCAATATAAATCAAGTTACTTTTCTTGTACAAAGCAGGAGCTTTCTCCTCAAGGATATTTATGTATAAACTGACTTCAGATATAGCCGTTATAACCTGCTGGAGGAAAACTGCAACAGGAGAACAATGCAGACAGGAAAAAGTCCAGTTTTTAGAAAACAGGATTCCCCAATGGTTTCAGACACCTGGTAAATTGATCAGTCTGGAACTGAGTAGTAGCAAAAAAATTCCAGTGCCCTGTGATTGCTTTATTTCTGCTTCCACACCCGCCCTCTGAAAAGGTCAAACATTTAAATCCAGCTTTAAAAGACTGGGAAATGTGACACTTTCTGAGACTAATTGATATAAATTATGCTTCTCAAACTAAACCAACATTTTTGTTACCAGGCCAAAGTTTAACATGAAGTAAAGAGTCCCTGCACTAATATTTAAACAAAGTCACTTCTGATGGTATGAGGCTAACATCTAGAGCATTACCTTTGTTCTGTGGGGCAGATGGGGAAACTTCTTCAGTACCAGAACAGAAGAAAGCAAGCCAAAACTTACAATAAATCATGGGTATGATCTATTTTGTTAAGTCTTAAGCCTACTTTTAAATAAGCTGCTGAATTATTACTCAATCTTAGTCATCAAGTCTGAAATAATATTTTTAAAAATTACTAATTTAAATCAGAAGTAACTAATTAGAAGGATGCAAAAAGTTCATATTAAACTTTGTGTTTACGTCACTGATTTAAAGCTTTTTAAAGTTTTTTACATGTGAATGCAGAAAGAAACTGGAACAATCATATTATTTATAATTCAATGAGTGGTATGTCATTTTTATGCATCAATTTTTGGTCTGGGCACATTTTTATAAATACTTCCTAAGCTGCATGTAAAAGATTGCTTTAAGTTGTTGGGCGATTAATTTAGGCTAATGAAACAAGCATGATTATTGTAAAAAAAAAAAGCCAAGGCAGCAAAGGAAAATACATTTCAATATCAGCAATTTAACCTGCAATTAAAAAAAAAATCTTCCTAATCTGTGAACGTTAAGACCAAGAAAAGAGAGATTTTTAACAAAATAACCAGGAAAAGAATACCTTTTGCTAACCATGGCATTGCTTTTATACACTTGCCCTCACTTTGATCAGTGAATCCTACAAGTCTGAGATATTTATGAGCTCTTTTTATTGCTAACCCCACCACCACCAAGCTGCCCAACAGCCGCTCTAATTTAAGATGCTCTAAATATTGTTGCCATGGGTGACACATGAACACGGAGTAAGGCAAAGCTCTGCTAATAAAAAGGCTTTCACAGCATTTCAGTCCTTGCTCATAAGTAATGTTAAAATTTATGGCTTTTAAAATACTGGATCTGAGAGAGGTCAGGTTAAATGGCTGCTAGTAATAAAAGGAATCAATATGCCACAGCATCTGAAGCAGCCAGCAAACTAAATAAACACTTCATCCAAATCCACTTGGCCCTGAATTAAAAGAACATAAAATACTGTATTTATTTTGTTTGCCCTCCACCAGCCTGTAGTTTGCATCACTACATC
Organism: Acrocephalus scirpaceus scirpaceus; assembly: GCA_910950805.1. NCBI lineage: Eukaryota > Metazoa > Chordata > Aves > Passeriformes > Sylviidae > Acrocephalus > Acrocephalus scirpaceus. Next base: position 45,497,134 of record OU383779.1, read on the forward strand.
CGCTAGAATTCTACACAGAGCAAGCAACAAGCATATGTTGGCCAAATAGCAATTAAACTGTGTGTCAAGGCTAGGAGCAATTAACTGGGCATTAACCTTATCAGGGAACCACTTCTGGATTAGCCAGCTACAAACAGGCAAACATCTCAGTCTGGGAAGATTCTGCAACGTGTATTTACAAAAGCTTCAGAGGACTCAGACTTTCTGTCTCAGGCCCATACAAAGTAAATGAGCCATTTCCAGTAATAACCCTTAATTCATAAACCCTGAAAAAACCCAGAATCACCTTTTCCAGTGATTAGTGTTTCCTATTAGCATAGGAATGCAAAACGATTTGTTCCTTACAGAACTTAAAAATAAAGCAGACCAAAAGAAGCAGTGAACTTGCATCTTTCACTCCTCATCTACATTTGGTTTGGTTTATAGATTGACTACCAGAAGAATTTATGAAAATCTATTTTCTTCTGTTGATCAATTTGTAATTCAAAAGAAAGTGCATAGGTTACTTTTCAGTTTGAGAAATTAATGCACGGTTTGCTTCAAGTTGCCAGCAGATAACCTATAAGTAAGTTAGACATACACCTGTAATCAATCCATCTCTATTAAAACACAAACACAAAGGTCATTCACAAAGTCATGCATATTTTGAAATTGCTTTGTTTATGAGTTTAGTGATATTCGTCTTGAAACAGTTTTGAAAACTTCATTTCAAAAATCCAACTCTTAAATGGGAATATGCAGAATTTTGTCAAGCCTACTATTAACTAAGAGAGTTATCCGACATGGCTGAGACACAAAATCCCTGCAAAATCTGAAAGGATTATGAAGGTTTTCAGGAAAAGTCCTCAGCAAAGGTTCCTTTTTATTTCCTACTGAGATTTTTAAGACCATTTGAATGCTTATAAAGTTCATAGCAGTATTTTATTACAGATTCCTCAAAGCCGAATCCATAGTTGTTGTGATACTGGGACTTTAATCAAGATTAATTTGCGTGCTTCAACTTTTCTCTCTTTTTTTCCCTCTCAACCTATCCTCTGTGCTGAAACTTCTTCACCTGCTCTCATTAGGAGATGAAGATTGTTTTTCAAAGAATACATCTCCCTCCTGCCACATCAGAATAACTAAAGTGGGAAAAATTCTTCCATCTGGGTAATAACTTTTCCCCCTCTATTCACCAATTACTTGAAAGGAAACCTTTCAAGCTTTGCATGCAAGTACACTGTGAACCAGATCCTTCACTGCAACTTGTAGGGCAGGAAAGCTTGCTTTTCACATCTACATTCCATGTTCTTCTAACATTAGCTGGATCTGGGTAAACTTGTATTTTCAAGGCTTTCTTCTAGCAAACGGAATCCTTAGGAAAAACAAGTCCAATTCATGGACCTAATGGCACGGGAATCTTCCTCTGAAGAGCTCCAGCAAAGGATTTTGCTGAACTGTTCTGTAGTGTGCAGACACAGACTCACACCCAATAACATCTGGCTGTCTTCTGAGTTTTTAACAGGCATGAATCACAACTTGATTACACTGTTACACTCCCAGCCTTGCTTAAAAAAACCCCAAACCCAACAAAATACTACTTTAGCTACCCTGGTTAACTTTAAGGCCTAGTCTGTACAATTTACTGCATTACACTTCATATATGTTTCAGCATCTGTAAGAAATTTGCAGCTCCCTTGCTAGGTATGTCATGATGTGTCATTTTAATGGAAAGGTTGCATTTAAAAAAAAACACTGGTGAGGATAAAAGATATCCTAAACAAAGACCATTTCATAAATCTGTGTTTTTTGAAAACTAGTTACAATCTTAGATGTTTAATAAATGTGCACCTAGCCTTTAATATCCCCCAGGGAAAAGAAACCTCCCCAGATCTCTAAGTTTAGTTTTTCCTGCAGCAATTTTCAGTATTCTCAAGACAGTATGCTATTAATTACCAAGTTATGTATTTAGAATCTTTTCAATATTCAGTTCTGCATTAGTACAATGTGTTTAAATAGCAAATTAGAAAAGCTAATAGGATTGCTGCATGGAACAACTTAGAATATGATTTAAACAGCAAATCAATACAAACTTTTCTTACCCATTTGTCTCACCTTTGTACGAATGACATTTCTCTGTTCCCTTTCACTAGCCCAATACATAGTACATGCACACACACATAATGTGGCACCAGACTGCTGAAATGTGGTGTCAAAACAGAAGTAAGGGTCATTCCAATTCTTCTTGGTGATGTCCCCTACCGACCAAAGCAGACATTTCTGGAGAAATTACTTGACTTCCTATCCTAAATTATGATCAAAAATTCCAAATGTCTTCAGGATGGCAAGCAGCAGCCACAGTGATACTTCAACCAGGACAGCTTGTTTAAACACAGTCAAATGACATTTTAATATAGACAAACCCAAGATAGCAGATTTTAGAAAAATAAGGGTTTCCTCTAAGCTGAGACTCAGTAATAGCAGAAGACACATCATTCTGCTCAGTGATCCCATACACTCTTGAAGAATAAACCAGAGTCTAGCTACGAGTAGATCAGGATAATCCAGTCCTTAGATAATCAGATGCTTGATCAGCTCTGTCAGAAAACTGATACAGTGCCACAGATCAGGTGCAAAACTCAGTGCCCAATTTCATCTACTTCATCTACTTTTAGCTGCTTGGTGGTTGGATCCTTGGATGAAATTTCAAAATCTGGTATTACAAAGAATTACAACTTTTCTGCAGAAACAGGCAGTTTTTTCAAATAGACAGCAATCCAAACAAAATAAATCAGTATAGTGAAATATCCTAAATTAACAATGAACTCTAATCCTTGTCTGGAACAGTTGATGGGAACTGCGATTTTCAAGAGCCTTAATCTAAGATCAGGGCCTAGGTATGCTCAAGGGACTCCAGAAGTAGGACAGGTAGGTTAATTTTCAGTCTGGTTCAAGCCTGGTGACCAAATCCTCAGCTGGAGTAAATTAACATGTTTCCATAGTCTGCCATCTTATACCAGCTGTGTCTGTCTTTTGATCACTGCACTCTGCAAACACCACATTTTAGCATTACATCCCTGTCCACAGAGAGGCTGCAACAATAACTCATTTTACACAAGTTACAGCATGAGTGTCAGATGTTAGTAAGTTCAGCCTGTAGTGGATTCAAAGTAGTGAACTGTAGATTAAAAAAAGCTTTTTCTTGTTTTAACAATCCAGACAGCCATCCTCAGCTACACTCTGGTCTTGCTAGAAGAGTAAGAAGAAACTAATGGGTTCATGTGGCTTTCAAGAGGAACCTGTTCACTCTTTGAAAGTACTGTTTTCACTTAGTTCAAGGAATCAAATGTCTGGAAAGAAGTTAATAGCTTTAGAAGTATAAAGAGCACAAAGATACATCATCATAGATTATCAGCAGTTTTGAAACATTACTTCATGCTTTAAACACATCATCATGTATGCATTCTGAGGCAGGAGCATCTCTGCCAATTGTAGTTCACAAGAATAGTTTGTTGCAGTATTTCCCCTGTGGTTTTTTTTTTTTTTAATCTTGTGTGTCCATCTGGTGAGTACAGTCCAGTTAAAAAAAAAAAAGTTAAGATAATTTGGGATACACTTATCCACATTACAGTAAATTTTTACTGTGTTCTTTTTCTAGCTCTACAGCATTAAAAAAATTAAGAAGTATTAATACATTAAAAAAACCCCCACGCTTTCCAAGCAATGTGCTTCGATTAATTAATTTTCTTATATGAAGTAAGAAATACTGTATTCTTATATCCTTTCTTTGCTGATGTTTTGCTGGGTCTTTGGTCAAGATTGATGAAATCCATTGCAATATGCTGGATAATGCTAACTTCTGAAATAGGAATCTGCAAATCCTTAATCACAGCTTTGGTTTTCTTTGAGCCTGAGGTTCACTTTAGCAGGGCCTGACCTCTAGGCAGAGCACCTTCATAGAGTCAAAGTAATGACATTAACGTGCCAAGCAGGAGTTACTGCTGATCATCATCCAACCATGACACAAATGTGTGTTCAACAAAATGCTGTCAGATATACAGCACAAATAAATAGAAAGAACTGATACTTTTATTAACCTTTTCCTGTTAGGCTAATTTGAGATTTAGCTGGTAAAAGGTTTTCAAATGCTAATATGATATTGCAGATGACATATTGCCATTTAATACCCTGAATCATTTGCAACAATATCTTCCTTTCTATAGTAATCTCATTTTGAATTTTATATTTTCCTTTTTTAATACTAGAAGGATAGCACATTGATATCTCTTTGCCCCTAAAACACAGATATTGTCTACAGACACAGTTTACTTACAAATGAAGGCAAATATATTTGGCTGTACAGTTATACAACATAAAGCTATAAAACTTCATTCTTTGCAAACACATCACTTCTCTGCTCATGCTATGACCACCTAAAAATTGAAACCACTCGTTGTGTTATTAGTCCAGTAGCTTTTTAAAGTTAAATAACAAGTATCAGTTATATTCTTGAGATCATAAGCTTTTGCTCCAACTACAATAAAAGTCAGTCTCATAAACATTAAGAACAAACATTTTGAACTATGTCACAGATATTAAGCTGCTCTGCTAGATTTCTAGCAATATCAGAATATCCTATTTTGTCTTTTTTACAGTGGCTAATGCTGCAGTTAACTTTTTCAAATTGACCAAGTGAGTAAGAAAAGAGCTCTCGTGTTCAGTGATTCCCTTACAGAAAAAGCTATTATCATCTATATGGTAATGCTAATTTTTTCTTGTGTATCAAGAGTGAACACTTGCATCTGTATTCTGCCCTGTATCCTATTTTTCATCAAATATTTTCACCTTCTTCAGTCTTTGACTGTGGACCAGTATTTTCTCCACATTCAGAGGGAAAACTGGTTAATCTGCATAATGCATGCCATTCCATATCCTCAAAAAGATAATGCAGAACAAGCCATACTGTGGCTGAGTACAGACTTATGGCAATCAATCACTAAAGTATTTACACAATTCTTAAAACTTCACGCATATTAGCACATGGTTAATCAGAGCTGTTTGACAGCCTCTTCTTCAGAGCTGCTTCTACAGCTTCACAGTATGTCAATGCTCTTATTGGATAGTGAAACATACTATGGAATTTACTTTGGAGCAAAAAGTTAAAATCAGATTTTGAAACACTGAGGCTAATGTTATTAGAATAAAAAATGAAATGGCTGTTCTACCATATGCTTAATTGGCCCCCTGCAAAAAAGCAGTCCCCCAGGAAGGAGCTGAAAGCTACTACTTGGGTTCAGATCTTGCTGGAAGAGTAAAAGAAAGAAATGGGTAATCAGCCATAATTTCTCTTCACAGCAACAACCCTGATAAACATTTTTGTGAATAATTTTTTCTGTTGTTGTGGATACTAAGAGTTTACATATGCTAAAAGAGAAGTAAGAAAACTCGAAAGAAAAAAGATCTGTTGAAGATTATCAGCTAAAAGAAGCTACTCTTGCCCTCAGTCTTTAAGTCCCTGAATATTTGAAGGCAAGGAAAGCTCTTGGAGGAAGGTAAGACAAACTTATCATATCTCTGTATTTCTCATTAGGCATTAGCACTTAATACTCTCAGAAAGAGGACTTTTTGTCTGATCCAGTATAACTGTTAACTTCCTGGGATGTGTTACAGATGATTAAGGTGTCCAGAACAACAACATCCCCACCACCACCACCAAATATGATGCTGCTGCTTCCTGTTTCTATCAATTCCTCATTGCCTGCATTGTGAAAACACACAGAACCATGGGCCAAAATCCCACTGCACTTGGTGTTACACCAACTCAAAAGAGAATTAATATTTAGTACCTCTGGTAATTTCTGATCAAGATTCCACCTATTCTTGCAATACTCACTCACTTTTGAGTGGGAAGACTACAGATCTCTGCACAGAATTTCACTCTGTTCTCTTAAACTGTTTTTGCTATTTCTGTATTTCATGTCAGTTCTGAGAGAATGGTCCCTTCTTGCATAGATGCTCATCACAGAATGGGTTAATTTTTTTCAAGATAGAAAATTAAAAAATCCAACAACCCTCAAAGCTGTTCTAGCGCAGAAGCTCTGTGATTTGGAGTTGGTGTTTTGTGGCAGCTTTAACAATCTTATTGCCATGTCACTCTTCAGTGTCTGTACTCTTAACTCTAGAGAAGACTTAGATGACATTCTTGCATGCTAACGCATATTGCAAACATGCCTTCTATTTCATTCAGTTTGATCTAAAACCAGCTACCCCGAGCCAGAACTAATATTGATATTGCCTGATACCACATGACTGTTAAATTTTAATCACTAGGTTCTTAGTCTGATTAAGCAATTAAATTGCTTAACTGAAAACTACAGGGCAATTGATTTATATGAAGATACTAAGAAATTCTGTTTAAAGTTTAAGAACAATTCTTTACCAAAAGTTACAAACACATGAAAGCTCTAATTGCAAAAGTATATTTCAGTTTAAGTCATTCTAGTATTGTTGGCCTTCTGGTTGTTAATAGCTGCTATTTACTACAGGAGTTACTCCTGGCTTCCCTTTTCTAAAACCCACTACTAAAACAGGCACTCTGTTCTGCAAATTACTGCAAATTACAGTGCAAGTGAAGACACTTCAGGCGCCGTAAATGTCACTCATTAATAAACTTGGAGAAGAATTACTGTTTCTGCTTCTTTAGCTATAAAAACTTCCTTAAAATGTCTAATTTTTCTTCTTTCAATTTGAATCATAAAGCATTTGCTGTAACAAGATCAAAGGTAGAAAGGAAGAGGTGGAGCTTTTAATGCCCAGTCATCCAGGTCTGAAAGGAGTTATTGCTGCAGACACACTTTGTCACCGAGGTCTGAGGAACACTGAAATGAGCAGAGCTACCTGTGAGGTGAGAAACTGCTCAAACAAACAAGGGCAGAGTTCATTTTACATTTTGATAATTTTACCATTTTTTACTCTAGGTGAGAAGATTCCTCTGTCTAGAGTTGACATGAAGTACAACACACACAGAAGAATGTCAGAACTTCCCCAAAACTCTCCTAAAAAACCCCTCAAACCGCCATGAAAATAAGCTGTGTTGATCTGCACAGGCGGTGCTTGGAAGTTTTCTCCTATGATGCTGGGGTTTTCTCATCAAACAGAAGCTAAATGAACATGTTACTTTGGCTTGAAGAAATCAAGTATATACCCATGTCTCTTAACACTGGCAACATTCACTACCATATACACACACTTTCTCTGTTGCTTTGGCATCTCACAGGGTGAAGGAGCAGTAAAAGGCCAGGTAAGCTAATCACTGACACATAGCACTGTGCTGACTGGTCAGTGCTCAGGTCAGAATTTTAAAAGGTTATTGGTGAGCTCTGCTGGGAGGGGAAGAAGGGTAGAAACAGGAAAACTAAGCAAGCAGAGTGTCTGTGGGATTTTATAAAATATTAAGTACTTGCTCTCAGAAAATGAATGTTTTAAGGTTTTCAGCTTCAATCATGTGCCTCATAATTCATGACATACCCCCCCCCCCTTTATTTATAATAGCTAAGATAATTTATCTTTTTATACTATCACTCTATCACTCTGTATTGTTCCAAATCAAGAGGTTTGGTCCAGCACTAGCTACTTAAAGTGATTCTTTATAGCCTATGTGGTTTATAGACTACAGCAAGATCTTTCAGCATAGTGTTTGTTATATTAATAAACATTTTTATTTGTTTACACATACAGTAATACTGTATCTACTACATACTAAATAAAATGCATAATTTATTTGCATTTTCCCATCTGATTTTCTGAAAAGGCTCATAAAATTTTAATGAAAGTAGTTAAAGCAACAGACTACGTATTAAAATTATATACAAAAAATGACCTTAAAAGAGTACTATTAAAATTGCAAAGTAAAGCGCTTAGGTTTGAAAAATGCTATAGCAGAGGTGTCCATTTCTCTCTCTCCCTGTGTGCACATTCTAATAGACTTTCATTTTATGTCTCAAATATATCATGACAATTTTATTTACAAAACTCCAGTTTCTCTCCTTCAGGAAAGGTCTAGTATTTTCTTCCACATGTAGAGCAATTCCCCTCCCTCCTCTGTACTGAGCACAGACTTTGATATGTGACATCAGCAATAAACAGCCTTCATGCATCTTTCCCAAAGCCTTAGTAGCAAGGGCTTTTCAATAAACACTAATGACATCATTTTAGGACAAACATGCACAAGCTGTGTCTCAGCAACAAGGAACTGAAACAGGAAGATGAAGATTCAGGTTCCTAGCCTTCAAACCTATATTCTTCTAATTAGCAGAGGTTTTATATAAATTTTTCTACATGTGGGCTGTTGGTGGGGGTTTTTCGGTTGTCACTTTTTTTTTGGTTGTTTTGGTTTTGTGGGGTTTTGTTGTTTGGCTGCTTTTGTTTGTACTTAATAAAAGCAGTTTTCTTTACTGCACAGCTGGTTACTACCTTTTTCTTCCCCATTGTCCTAGACCAACACAAGCTGGTCTCTCCCTCTCTCGCAGTTATGTCAACCTTTCCCACACTGCATCTTCTCACCTACTGACATGCCCACTCTCCCTTTTTCCCCCCATTCCCAGCACCCTTTTCTAGCTTCCCTCCACCTCCCCTAGTAGCTTCCTATCTTCCCATCCTCCAACTATATATTCTTACCTTTTCCTCTCCTAAACAGAAACAAATATCAGAGTTATTTTAGGAGACAGTAAAAGAACAATCTCTGTCAAAAAAAGGCAAATAAAACCCACACTTCAATTGACACTTGAAAGTTTTACTTCAAACGGCTCCAGTTTCATAGAATCTGTAATGAAATGTGTCACTTAACAGGTGATAACGTAGTGACTACTGCACACTACACCCATACTCTGTACACAAAAAGAGAACAGGAAAAGCAAACCTGAGTAAAGGAGAGCAAAGAGTTTTTTTCTGAGACTTAATGAATTTTCCATATTCCCTACAAAATGGCAGAAAAAGAATGACGGCAAGAAATCGTTTTCTCCTCTATGTTTTTTCTTTAACGTGTTTGCTCTTTTAGTCTAAACTCAGACTGAGAATTATTCTTTGCAGCTATTTTGTGATGGACATTTCAGTCATAAGCAGTGAGTTATTCCATGCAACTGCTGACAAAATTCAGTCTTTCATGTAATGCCCATTTTTTTTGTACCTTTAAAATTAAACTACTGTGCTATTTTTTAAAAAGGAATTAAATTCCAGAAGCTTTGATTGAATAATTTTGTCATTTTGCTTTCAGAATTAGGCATCTGAGAAGATTATAAAGCAATAAAAAAAGAGGCATCTGATTAACTACACTATATTGAATTTCTCTTTTATAACATCTCTGTTTGTCAACAGCAGCATTACAACTGGCAACCAAAAATAAAACTCCTTTTTCGAACACAGGAATTTGTGCCAACTGCAGATAGCAACAAAAATTGTTATTACATGAAAGACCCAAACAAATCAATGCCAGACCCTCTGGTCTGGTCCTCCTGCACAGAAACATTCAAAAAGTGCCATAGCAAGGTAACAGAGGTTTTTATTCACAATCTTTCTAAGTGCAATAGCCCTTCAGTAATAGAAGCAAACTTCTAGTGCTGAGTTATAGCTCTGTTCTGTTCATCCCTCTGTTTGCCAGGTCTGACCCCAGCACTGGAAGGGCCACAGTCCCTATTTAAGCTGCCAGTGCAGCAGAATTGCTGCTATTATGGCTCTAAGGAAACCAGCATTTTGAACCTGGGCAAACTGTAAAACTAGGGTCTGGCTCTCTCCATGGAATTCTCTGCTTTGCCTTGAGCCCACTGGTCACACTGAATGAATGGTTCCTTCCTATCCCCGTCAGTCTGTGAACTGAGCAACTCTAGAACAGAAGGTCTCCTGAAAAATGCTCTGCAGCAACACTTCCTGGGACTTGATTATGCCCTGGTCCTTGAGAATCTACAGGTGAACCTTGCAGGTCACAGATGTGCTCTCCTCACAGACAGATACTCAGTCCACAAAAGTTGCTTCTAGATAAGAGAACCAACTTGAAGATGGGGGAGGGATTAAGGAAAGAATTTTCACAACTGAAGGTGAATAATCAAAAAGGGCAGGAATCAGATATACATCAGCCTCAGTACAGACATCACATTGCTTGGAGGAGGGAAGGAACTGGCATTTTAATTTCTTTAAAAAACCCCAAGCAAACAGAAATAAGTTTGATCTCATGTCAACAGGGATCTCCTATAGAATTAAGGTACCAATCATTATGCTAATTACCTGTAGGCCAAATCAGAACTATCAGAAACTACATTATCCCATGCAAGACTAAATAAAAGCAAGTGAAAAATTTCATCTATTAAGACATCAGGCAGAAAAATGGTAAACATAAGAGGAGATAGGTTTTGAAAGGGGAGCATGGTGCCATTGCCCGAGGTAAAGGGAAAGTACCTGCTGACAGTCAATGGTATCTCAAGGAAGTGCCTTCTATTCTTCCACAAAATGCTTTCCACTTGGGTTGTCAATTGTTATGTACAGAAAAACTCTCCTGCTCTGCTCTTAGGCTTAGTAGGACACTTAATTAGGGATGATATTGCGGGTACTTCTGGAGTGCTCTGTAGGTAAGTGCTAAGTAGCATTGCTGTATTGAAAGAGCCACTAAAAATAATGCTGTTTTATGAGATATACAAATAGCAATGTAATTCTTTTCTTCAGAGTTAATTTCTGAACCATATTGCACTGCACAGCTTTTATTATACAAAAATGTGTATTAATAAATAGCACCAGCAACCCATTTTATATAATAAAGGCTTATTGCAAATGTTATAGGAAGTAAACATTGTACAAGATTCTACTCCAGAAGTGAGCTGGACTAGAAATATCAATTACCTTCAAAATCCCTTTTATCGACATTTCAACATGATGGGACTTCAAAATAAAAAATGAAGCTGAAGAATCATTCAAGGTCAAGAATTAAAAATGCTTCTCTATCTATATACAAGCCTCAGAAGATAATGCAACCAGCAAATACACAGTATAATAAAATCTAAAAAAAAAGTAAACAAGCCAACTAACCACAAAACCAAAATCCCAAACAAATCCACAACAGTTAAATCTTTTGTGGGATTATGTAATTTTTAACTTTCAGTCAACTAATTTAAAAAAAGAAAAGTGTATCCTTCCTCTCTTCAGCCAGGAGCTCATTTAGTTCAGTGCTCTTCTTTCTACATCTCATACTTCATGCTCCAAAATGTAAGTTAGAGGGCCAGATGTATTATCTGGGAAGTTTTCCAAATTCATTAACTCCTTGGCACCAGTGACTTCAGGATACCCACTGCCAGCACTGAATATTATGCCCAGCAAAAAAACAGTTCCTGGAGGGAAAGTATTAATAAAATGAGGCATTCAGCAGTGGCTGCTGGTCTCTTCGGTCGCAACAGGCAACTGAAAGAATCACAGTAGCTGCCAACACTGATCACAGCCAGCTTTCAGCACCTAATACTCTGAAGGTCTTTCCTGAATATCTGCAGATCATTCACCACAAATCTTGAAAAAAGCACAGGTATTGCTCGAAGGAACATGAAACCAACAGTCAGAGAAAAGACTGACAAGAAGGCTGTGACTCCAGTTCTAACTGCAGAGGGTGGTAAATGTTACGCAGGGGTGTTAGAATCACATCATCACTTTCTCCTCAATTACAGAAGACACAGACTGTGGGAATTAGTTTTGCTTTCTGAAATGGATGCAGTCTGGCTGTCAACAACTAAAGGACTGATGACTGAAGAGCCTTACAGAGCCCTAAAAAGGCAGGAGACACGATGGATTCACTTGTTGTTCTCAGCTTTCTTCTTAGGGCCAAGGAAGGAGTTCCATGATGGAAACCAGCTTACTATCAGTCATGCAGGCACTTTCATGAGCCATCTGTTCAGGCACCATCACCAGAGAAGCTCTCTACTTTAAAGATCAACATACAGCAAGAGGCCCCTAGGATTTTTAAACATTAAACTTGCTTTGCTGGCGGCTGTGCCTTTGAATCTTCGCAGTTTTAATGAAAAGCTCTGATTTATTTACATTCTTCAAATTTCAAATATACTGCTGCTTAACCTTTGCTTAGGCCTAATGCCAGTTTTTTTGGGTTTTTGCCATCTCCAGTCACTTAAAATTAGTAACAATTCTTTCTGCATTTGATATTCCAGGATCCTGGGATACCAAGATGTCAGGTCCTAATGACCACCTCTGCAGAACTGCACTATCTATTACCCTGTGTGAAATTCTGCACTAACAGAGTTACACTGCTTTTTCTTTCAGAGATAGCTTTATTTCTGCACTGCTCCTCTAGACAAATCTACCATATTTACAACCTCTCCTACGCTTGTATGAGTCAGAAACAACCTGGAACACAAGGCAGCAGGAAGCTCCAACTCATAGCAGAAACTTTCAGCAAAGACAAGAAATGTGGCAGGCTCAGCACAGACAGTCACAGTGGAAAGTGTTGCCAGGTCTCAGAGGAGAATGCATGCCCCAAACAGCCCACAGCTGGTAACTCCTGCCAGCACCACACTGTTTCCTAGAGAGGAAATTTCAGTGCACAACAGACAGCGCTGCAAGCACATTACTCCTCCAGCCCACTACAGGCGGGCACGCAACGCATTTACCACAGACACATGACCACTTATGTCAAATACCAGCAGGCCTCATGTTGAGTGGATGCATCCATCACAACTATTAAAAGTCTACCTTTTATTTCATTTTATACCACTTAAACATTCTGGAGATTTTAATGCTCTCTCGACCTGCTTCACTAAATTTTGCACGGAGCAATATTCAGCAATACTGACCTAGTGGAGAAGTGGCAACTATGGAATGTGAACATCAAAACCCACCTTCAAGCCTCAGTTAATACAACAATATGCCCAGAATCACTTCAGGAAATGAAAGAGGAGAAAAAAACAAGAAAAAAAAGAAAAAAGAAAAAAAAGAGAAAAAAAGAGGAAAAAATGAGAAAAAAGTAGAATTTGTACTAATGCATGGCTGGAAAAAATACCTGTGTGTCCAATTTTTCTTCCTAATCACTCTTCCCACTTCTGTATCATAATGGAGCTGTAACACTGGGGAACTGCTGAGCCTGAGTTTCCCAAGTCACACTAAACAAAGTTCCTATCCTTTTCTTTGCTCCTAGAGCAAAGAATATTCCCCAAGGAAAAAAGGCTGTTGGTTTGCAATCCCTGGGTGCCAACGATTCATACTGAGTAATATCTAATTCCCATATTATTGAGATTTGATTGAAAAGAAGCAAATCTTTCACCACTATTGTTTATTTTAGAGAACTGCAGTTTGGATATCTGCCAGATCAGGCCTTCTCCTCTGGGAGAAGGCTGTCCTTTCTGTTATGCACTTGAAGTTTACCCAATTAAAAAATAAGGCATTCCTCAGACACAGAATCCCTCTTCAGCATCTTGCTCTAATAAACTCATGTCACCGCTTTAGCAGGCAGTTCCCTAGCTATGCATTCAGAGGAGTACTCTCTAAAGTTCCCACCTGCAGGAACTTTTAAGTTTTATTTCATGCTTGTCAAATGGAAATATCTTAATTTGGTCCCCTTTCAGGGCACAAGCTTCCTTCACAGAGAAGTCCAAGTTGTTGAAGGCTTTCTCAGTAGATGTACAGGCACTTCTGCTCTTAAAGCGAGAACACAAAAAGGGCTTTGCTGTTGAAGCCAGGGTTGGTTTATGACCCTTTCATAGTACAGAAAACTATCATTTTCTGGGTGAGACAGAGTGAAATAAATGCTTCTGCTTAACTGAGGCTTTTACAGGGTCATTTGTTCTCTGGATCAGCAGCCTTGTGTGATCAGCTGGACTGAAAGAAACCCTACCGAGGGTAGGGAACCTGGTCCCTGTGATTCTTAAGAAAAACTTCTTTCTGTCCGAGCTTCACCCCTTACGGAAGCTTCTTCCTGCTTGTCAGACCCAGCTGTTTTCAAGGACTGCTCATTCTCCTCTCACTCCTCAGGACAGGACCAGACCCAGAGCACAGCAACCCAAACAAAACTAAGAGACAGTCATAGCAGATTAAGAGCAAGTAACATCACACAGTCAAAAATACACAATACCAACTTTCACTGGCCATTAAGCAAACCTCTCAGAAACTCACTTTCAGTTTAGTCCTCAGGACAATAAAAGAGACTCAAACTTGCTCCCCCACTTCCTTTCTTTCAGCACAAAGACATCTCTGAAGATCTGCAAATCTTCTTTCATCCACACTTTCTCCCTCAGATGTGCCTGCCTACCCCCTCCACCCCAGTCAACTTCTTCAGCTTAGGCTGATCCCAGGATCAAAAAATGTCAGTTACAAAATCATTCTTCTCTTCTCCTGAACTTCTTTTTTTCTTGCTCCCTTGACTAAACCACAAGAATACCATTCTTTTTTGTAGAATTATTTTTCTGCTAGGTTAGCTTCCCACAAAAGCTCATCATGGAATTATAGGAGTAATAATGCCGGCATAGAGAGAAGGGGGACAGAAACACATGGCTCGGCCTTTATGAATACAAGGCTACCATGGGATAACAAGAAAATATTCAGTCAATATATTATTTTATAAAAACTCAATTACAGACCCTTGAATCTGCATCTGCACTGCTGTTGGTCTAAATGCAGTTTTGCTCTAGAACCTTAATTCTACACAAGAACATGGAGGGAAACAGTTTTCTCCTGCAAGCTGGTTATTGTTCTCAGCAGATCAGATCTATTCACTTTAATAACTGTAATTCAAAGAAAGATCAACGGGCACTGCTCTGTCGCATCTTAATACAAAGCACACTAAGAGTCACAGAACGTAAAGCATTCATAAAATCAAAGTGAATAAGTGATTTTAGAAAAGATTCTTACATTCTAAGGATGAGACAGCAGGGATGCTCTTGTTCAGTTTGCAGAGGTTTACTGGCACTTTTTATTCCCTGGTCCTGCCACTGAGAAAGTGGTTTTATTCATGGCAAGTAATATAGTGTTAAAAAATAAACATTTAAAAAAAATAAAATCAAGCTTAAATGCAAAAAGCTTAGCATTTGCATTTAATAAGGATGGTGATTTAGTAGACAGCTGCCTCACAGTTCTCATATCCACCCACTTGCTGAGCTTCCTTTCTACTGGCATGCAAGCTTGTCTCTCAAATGGGTGGCTCAAGGAGATAATGTCAGCACTATTCATTTTTGTCTTTCTTCTTTTAATTTTTGGCTGGTTTCGCTCTCGTAACCATCTCACCAGCTAAGCTGTGGGACTGGAATAAAGAAGTAATGGAAACTGGGCAGCTGCAGATAGGAGGCATGATGCCCAAGACTGCTTTATTCAGCAGCAGCAAGCTTTCAGGTCAACATCATAGCATCAAACATCACCCTCAAGTGAGGGATTTTTATCTACAGATTACTTTCTCAGGACCTAACAAAAAAGGGGTCACAACAAATCATCATAACACAGCTAATAAAGTCTTGAAAAAAAAAACCAAACAAAAAAAGGAAAAAAAGCTGTCAAAGGAATAGTTACAGCTGGTGAGTTACTGGGAGTATAAAATTATTCTTCTCAAGAGTAAAAATAAGTGCTTGTTTCCTTCCACAGAGGAGAACCATCTAACTACATTATCTGAGAGCTGTTTATCAGCCACACAGACCTGGCAGGCATGGGGGACTCTAAAGACCCCCAGCCTGACATTCAGAAGAGATTTTGACTTACAGACTGCTTTTCAGTGAAATTCAACAATACGTTAAGTTCTGTGAATTTAGAATAACAGTTTGAATCACAGAACTGTAGGTGTCCAGCCTTCCTTTTCCTGAGTCAGTGGCAAAGCAAGCTTCTCAGGCACAAATACATACAAATTTTGTGCAACTTGCAATGTTAATCAAGCCTCCCCATCCCCTCCCAGCTCTAACCAACGAAGATGGTTACAACATATAACATAATATATAAATGCTAAAAAATTCAGTTTTGAAAGGGTAGCAAAGCCATATTTGCATCAAGTATTAAGTAAGTTAATGTATCTTCCTAGGTTCACTAGACAAGTTGTGTTTGAAGAAAAGAAACCACAGCAGCTAGGGATTCAACGAAAGCTGAGAGTTTTAATTTTTGGATTAGAAATTGTTTTAAACCCCACCAATATAATAGATTCAATGTAACATCCTTGACTTTATATTTTACCAGACATAAATAAGGGAGAAAACATTCACTCACAAGTGTTGAAAAAAAGAACCTTATTTTTTGCTTCTCAGTTGCATGATCTGATACATATTCTCAAATTTATTTGGAACTGTAAGTTCAAAGCAACACTTTGCTTGGAGAATCATAATCAAAGTTGATGATGATGATAATGTGGATAATAATAGGAACAACAACACTATCACAAGAATATAATCATTCAGGGAGAGATGCCCAAGTGAATGTAACAGGGAGAGAGTGAAAAATCTTGCAAAAATATTCCCACAATAAAACATCAAACATAACCCACAGCTTAATGATTCAACGCTTACAGAGGCATGAGTTGTGGGTAATAGAGTGAACTGAAGCATTGTAGAAAGGTACTTGTGTTTTTGTGCCAGTCACAATGAAATGGCACCAAACATCACATGGGCTGAATGAAGGGGAAAATCACACTGCACAGCTTCCACCACAGTTTGCTTATATCCAGTGTCCAAGCCAAGACACATAGGTCAGGCTACACTGGTATTGCTGAGGTATACTGCAGACTGTGAAGTAGACAAGCCCTCTTTCACACTTGCAAGAATGATTGAACAGCCATTCAACAGCCAGTACTGCACTCTTATTCTCAAAGAGAAATAAAATGAATGAAAATCCACTTTCTTTTCTCCTCTCAGAAATGCAAAGGGAAGGGTCCATATGATATATGCTTTCAGTTAGTAGCAAGGCCCTTGTTTGGACAGGCACCTCATTGCATATGTTAGGCAGCTCAGCCACTTACAGGAGTCTTTTCTACTTTGGACTTAGTTACTATATAAATCCTTATGAACTCAGTACTAAACCCAATGCTCCCTTTGAAAAGCTGAGCTTTAATGACATCTACAGCAGCAAGAAGGCTTATTTAATAAAATTATAAAGTCTGGCATAAGGAGAGGAGAACAGCACTTCCCTATCCACCTCTTTGACATCATTGTGTTACCTGCAAATCAAACCTATTACAATGGCACTGGCCTCAAACAAGCCCAGCAGCATGCACTAAGCTTTCTGTAGTCTTCCCTAAATCCACTATTAACCCCCACCAGACTCCTTGATTAAAAGGAAGCTTCTTGTGCTACAAAACCATGCATAAACCACTGGATTTTTCTGGTGTTCCAGTAACTCATGCTTAGCTTTAAAAAAAACCTCAGTAAAATGTCCTTAATGCAGAATACATCCTGGCATTAAAGGATGCAGAAATACACCAAGACCTTTAACCTAAATTATTCCAAACTATCTCCACTTTCCATCTGAATTGCAGTTTAAGCACAACTCAGTCACCCACACATGAAGCAGTATGGCTGTGATGGCACTCACGCCCCAGGACAGCCTTGCCCTTGCAGGATTTAGCTGCACAGCTGCCCCTCTCTTTCCCAGAACACCAACCTTACCTACAGGCTGAACAGCCATGTGGCAGCAGAATTAAGAGTAAGGGGCAGAGCCTGACCAGAAGCATCCTTCCAACTACCCCAATGTGCCTTTTCCTACTCAAGTCCTAACCCCATCTCTTGCCATGTGTTGTGGTTTGGCCACACAGCATTAATGCAAGTTCAGCTGGTAACAGAGCTACCCCTGTCACTCAGCCTTGCTGGTACTAAGCCATAGCCCAGTCTGTTCCTCACAAACAGCCAGCAAGAAAATAAGATCTTACTCATCTTGTCTCAAGACTGTCTTGAAACTCAACCCCAACCAAAAGCATGGTCTAGTGACATTAAAATAAAAATAGGAAAGCTTTTTTGACCATTTTGCTAATTAATATGTCAGAGCTCATAAAGGCTCATCAGCTTTTCTCCAGCACTGCATCATCTGAAAGAGCTGTGTCAGCAGAGACCCCAGCAGACAGTCAATACATACTAAAAAGTGTTCTAAGCAGTAAATCAGAACACAAAAATGATTTCTAGAAAAAAATTAAGATAGCTGCAAAAAATTCAGTACTCAATTTCAGTATTTGATATAAATCAGGTTCTATTTGATATGCAAGTCTTGCCCTTCTTCATAAAAGATATTCTCTTAACTGTCCTCAAACTGCTTTTACAAAAAGCTAGGAGTTTATGAAAAGCTAAGCTAAAGCTGCTGATTTTTCATCTTTGTGAATTTTCAAGGATCTTCCCTGCTTTACAACAGAGGCACCACTTGTCTGCTTCTCATTCTCATCATTTGTATTGGCACACCATTGCTGAGCACATAGGAAGGCAGGAAGGTTACAGAGGACAAATTCTTTCTTAGATGATTCAGAGAAGTTGTCTACACACACACACACTCTGAAATCTGCCTTTTTTTTTTTTTTTTTCTTTTCCTAGAAAAGGACCAGGAGGCTGCATCAATACAGCACTTCAGTGTTTTTGCTGATGACATTGTGGAAAACATTTTCAACACTAAGAACACCTGTAAGTATGGCAGGGGTCTTCCATCCAACAGGACAAAATACAGGCCAGGTATGAGAACCAGAATTCACAGGTAGATTTCTGTGAGGGTCATATAAGTATTTGGAACAAAGCTCCAGCCATCTTTCCACAGAACCTGCTTACAAGCTCAGGATATGTCCAGACATACTTCTAAAACTCAAATCTACTTTTTAAGGAGGGTAGGGGGAAAGGAAGTAGTGCTTGTGGGTGCAATATACAAAGAGACAGATGGGGCTAGAGTTAGAGATCCTTCCAATGCCTCAGTCTCATGGAGAATTGTGATAACGCTTTTTGAAATTAACACACGCCTCTAACTCCTGCTGCTGCTGCTCAGTAATGTGTAATATGTGACGGATAAAGTAGCCGCTCCAAAAGCTGAGACTAAATGCTTGAAGAGCCACTGCTCCAGAAGAAATAGAAAGGATATTTCCCTAGAGAGAATTACTCAGCTGCGTATTTTATAGAACAAGTCATGTTGAAGGAGAGATAGGATAATTGCATTGATTGTTAGTAGGTGATAATTAATTCTGTAGAGAAATACATTTAGTTTCCCAAAGTCTAGAATAGGATGGAAACTCTTCATTTTGTAATGAGAAAATAACTGTGTTTTGCTTGCAACACAAGAAGCTGCAATGTCTCCCTTTTAACATTCTTAAGGTACCTACAAGAAGGCAGCACAATGAATGACGTTAAAACAGAAGTTCTGTCGTGGGACTGAATGCCAGACAATTGCACATATGACATATAATTCCAGAAAGCAGAGAGTAAAAAGGTTCAGAGAAAAAGAATACCATGTTCTTGAACAGACTTTTAAATTAAATATTTGAATGGAAAAACATGGAAACATTTTTGGAAACATGTAGCTTGATTTCTCTTTATGAAGTGTCAGGAAATGGAACAGAGAGCAGGAGAAATGTTTTTCAATGGTATTTAATAGTATTTAAAGTGGATAGGACCAAGAAAAATAATTTACACACTAACTGTCTCAGAAATTTGCTAGACTTTTATTCTTAAAGGGAAAAAAAAAAGAAACAACTTGAGGAATCTTCATATCTATTCCTTGGGTGATCTAGTGGCTATTGATTTTAGTTTATGAAAAAAGATCTTAGGTATATGTAAGAGATCTGTGAGAAATAAGTAAAACAAACAAGTCAAAGTTCAATAAACATAGGTCCACATGTTCATATAAAATTTGTAGGTGTCTTCAAACAGAAAACTTTTCAAAGTCAGTTTTCAAGAATCTGCATAAGTGTGCAGAAGAAATATCAAAATATTTATACAATATAAACCTTAATGTACCTAAAACAATTGACTGCCAAGGAGTTATAATCTTGCCCCTCCAATACTCTTTGATAGCAGTGAATTCCATTGATCTTTGGTAAACTGCATGATGTTGCAATGTTTGTAGTAATTTTTCTGAACGTGGAAAAGCCCAAGGGCAACACCCTCAGCTTCTTCAAGTTGACAAGATCATTTCTTTGAAGCTTTCACATTCCCGAAAGAGAAAGTTGAAAGAATTTTTATCCTCCCAGGAGTGATAATACTACAAGACATATGAACTATTCCCTGATTCAGAAAGAGAATCCAAGAACTTCACAGGCTTAGGAAAGATGCCAAAAAATCTAAAAAGAATTTGTCTACTAAGTTCATGAAAAGGTCTTCAGATAAGGAAAATCCACACCAGAGAACTAAAGAAGGACACCCAGTTGTACAGAGAAAGAATACCATAAACAATCAGGAATATTTTAGCTGACCTTCTTTTACATGAATTCAACTTAGATCTATCAATGGAGTGGGAAAGGGCAATGTACAATGTGCTACGAAGGGGCAGTCTGAAACTTCAGGATTTTCTAACATCAGAAGACACTGCTGAATAACTAAAGTTTTCTAGGAAGTTTAAGGTATCTCATGTCAGCTTACCCACAGCTTATGAAAAATCACAATCTTGTGTGACATTGCCTCGGAAGTTTTTTTAATACAACAGATGCAAGTTGTACAATGCCATGGCATGGTGGGCAGAACTTATTTAGTAAGCAGGTAAAGTAATTGTAGCACTATGGATTAATGGTTTTTACTATTATCACCTGAAAAGTTTAAGAAAACCCAAATTATTTCTCCTGCACAAGCACAACAAAAGGAAAAGCTGTAACACTTTTTTTTTTACTCTGCAAAAATTTTTAGCGCTGTCTTCAGTATTCCTGGTAATGGAAGCGTAACTCAGAGCAAGAAGAAAAAGCAAAAAAATACTTGTTTTTCTCAAAGTGTATTGTTAACGTCTCCTACACTCCATAGGAGTGCACCTCTACTTATTTGAAAGTGCATTTTCTTCAATTTACAACACCTGTACTGAAAAATAAAGTTACAGCTCTTCCTGAGAAAGACTTGGCCACATACAGTGCCTGGCTAAGAGCAACCACTAATTCATCATCGTTCATCTTGGAGTCAGTGCTTACAAAGTAATACCTCAACTTGCAAGTGTCTTTATCACCACAGTTTCTGGAAGCTGATTTCATTTACTGCCAATAATACTTTCAAGTTGCTGATTTTTTCTCCAAAATAGGAGGACAGCTTACCTGATTTGTGTCCGGCCAACAAACCAACTTTGCTTTCATCTGCCACTGGAGAAATAAAAGAAAAGACACGAAGATCAGAAACTTATTTAAATTCATTTAAAGCCTTTGAAACACTGTCAAATTATTTCAGAAACAGCATCCTGAATCTTTAAATTATAATAATCTAAAAAAAAGCCTTTCTTTACCTAATCCACATGGGGTGCTTCAAAGTCCAAATATCTGAATCAAAGCCCTCTGAAACCAATAAAAGGACTACCAGCAGTCCTTGTGGGTTACAGATCAGGACCTCGGAACTTACACACTCAAAACTGAGTTGTCAGAAGAGCAATTGCACTTGTAAATAACTCATCTTACCAGACAAATCACAGGGCATAGGAGAGTTGTAACATTTTCAGATCAAAGACTTCAATTGTAAAAAGAATCCAGATGTGGAAACCTTCCCATCTGCAAGGCATCTCACTGACTCACGGGACCTCTGCAGATAATAAGGTCTCCCAAAACCTGATCTTTTTAAAGGCTTATGCACTTTTTGTATGTTATATTTTATTTTGTCTATAAATTGTAACTTTGTGGTATTTCACAACATCTTATACAGAAAGATGCTTGCAGTAGCTGTAGACTGTTGTCTGCAGACAGTAGTGGAGGAGCAAATTCTGAATGTAACAGGAATTGGAAGTTCTGTTCAGTAACTTCAGTTTATCATCATATATCTCAAGAAACTAATTAAAATACTCTCCTGGAGGGCTGAGGGGAAGAACCAATTGCTATTTCTTAAAATGAATTCTATGCAAAGAAACAGTGGTAAATGTAATGTTAGGGATGATAAAACAAGAACAGGAAATGAATGTTAGGGTTGAAAGCTTATCCTTCAACTCTGCCTGCCCAAGCACTCCCTCATAACTCACCTTAAAACATAATCTCTTTCTATGATAAAATAAATTGTCAAGTCATACCAAAAATTCCATAAATGCAAACTTAAACAAGCTCTGTATAGTGGTCACTATAAAAAGTTTACATAGAGGGTTATCTGCCATGATACCAGAACCTGCTATTTTCTACCTAGGAGGGAGCAGTACAGTAGTTACTGAAATTTAGGAGTTACTACTGGGAAAATAATCAGTAAAAATAAAAATAAAGTAAATATTTTCTTATACTGCCTCCCACTTCACATTTAGGGAAGCTTTTACCCTCAAAAATCAACATCAAATTCAGGACTGGGATTCACAATTGGAGTCATGAATCCACAAATGACCACTGTATCTCTTCTCTACTTCTATGATCTAATTGTCATGACCTGATTATCAGCAAATTGACATAGTGTAGAGGTTTTATGGAGCATAGGTGCTAATAAACGAAGACCAATTCTGTTTGCAGCACTATGTAGAGATTCTGCTAAACAAAATGGCAACGAGACGAGTCAAAATTAGAAGTCCTGCACTCCTTGATCTTTCAACTTTTTTAGTCCCTGGCAATGATAACTATCAAACTCCTTGCTATGCAGCTTGATCCTATAATGCAAAATGACTGGACAAGGATTTACTATAAGGATAGCTCAAACTCCTTTTCCTGCTCCCTCCCCCCAAATTTCTCTCTAAGCAAAACAACTGTGGAATACTTTGGTCCTAAAGGTTAGTGTTTTGACAAGTCATGATTGTGTGAAAACAAGGGATTATAATGGAAACTGATTCACAACTTTAATTATAGCAGTCACTAGTGGCACAAGTATAATGTATGATAATTACTTAAAGCAGGTAATGCTATAGTACATATGAACTTCAACAAAAAAGACAAAACCCAAGGTTCACAGTATTTTTTTTAAAGCTATGCTGATGACTTGGTTTGCCCGAAACTAAGTTTTACATTATTAAAAGGGATAAATCCATTTAACTTAATCATATTTTACACACCAGCTTCACACACAAAAATTAGATTTTAATACTGGAGGGAAAAGAGGAAGAATAAAATGATTAAAAATTGAAAAATAATCTTACCAAAACACAAGGTTAGCATTATGAGTTTAAGCACACACATGCACAAAACCTGGGAAATGCAAATATTAAAGTTCTATATCAAAGTTTGAGCAAAATACGTGTGCACCTCCACAGGGTAGTTTTCATTTCATGGGTTATTACGCTTAGGCAGGGCCTTCTAGGCTGGCCATCTTTCATTAGACTGAACAGAAGTAGCCCAGAAAAGTCCACTGGATAAGAATCCCATTCTTTCCCTTGTTTCCCCTGGAAACAAAGAGAAGACAACAGAAAAGAAAAAAACAACCCCAAACCAGAAAAAGGCTAACAGAAGATAAATACTTTGAATGCCAAGGTTTGTAACTAAAATATTTGTAATGAAGCATTTCATTTAGGAAGTACATGGGACATCCTGTTCCACAAAATACCATTTGTAAACACTTCTTTGCACGTTGTTCAAAACTGATACAAATATTCAGTTATGACAAAAATAGTCTTTCTCTGCTTCTTGGCCTTTGAAAAAAGGCAGTAACTAATAGGAAATTTCTTTTCTAAGATTCTACTAGTTTCAGTCTGTCTTTGTAGAAAATCACCTGAAAGATTTTAAACAAGGAAAAAATACCATCTACTCTTAAAAATCAAGTAAAAAGAATTCTTATTATTTTTATATTGCAACATCAAAAAGTAATTACTTTGCAAATAACTGAACTATTTCAGCTTGAGAAGATCACACTTGGGAATGCACAAATAACTATTTTTATGAAGACTCTAGAATTACTGTAATATTCTTGAGCTAAAATTATTAAATGCATAACATCTCAAAAAAATTGAAACCATCTAATTTGGGGACTCCAAAGAAAAAACTCAAACAAAAATCTGGGAAGGATTCATACGAGAGAATAAACAGATTCACAAACAAGAATATACCTCTCCTTAACTTGTGAATCAAATACTTCACATTTTGAAATGTCTTTGGAACTGCAGGGATTTCTTAGTTCATGAAGTTATTAATGTCTGTCCATAGAAATCACACCAGCTCTTTTAAAGTAACATCTATTATTTAGGAACCACATTTTCACCACAGAAACCAGTTATGCATTCACTGTCAGTACTCAAAGTAATGGCTGAAATAAAAGATGAAAGAAGTTCTACAGCTACTTAATAAAACCATGGACATTTGGGGGCCTAGCAGGACCACAGATTATGAAAGATGGAATATTACTAAACCAAACAAATCTGCCCAGCTGATAGCAAACAATTGATACTTTTTTTTTAAACTATGCCAACAACAATACTACAGAGGGTAAGAAACTCCATCTCTTTATGCCATGAATGATCAGAGTTTTTTAGTATTTCCTATGGTCATACTCTGGAGTGCTATTTTGCTTCAAGAAAATAAATAGTATTGTTTAGCAACAGTAAAAGCATCCAACATGCCTTGGTGTCCTTCCACATCATGTTTTGACTGCCATTTCTGTGCCCTGCTCGAGGTAGCCAAGGTAGCCATTTCATTTGAATCGCATGACTTCCAATGGTTTAGTACACAACGACCTTCTGTACTTCTCAAAGTTTGTGTCAAATCCAGTCCAGGCTTACACAGAGGTCAACAATCTAGTTCCAAACTGTGGTTTAGAGAAGCACAAATCAATGCTGCCGCCAACTGTCATAACCAATTTCCCTCCTTCTGCCCAGTTCAATTGCTGAACCATCGCATTATTTTTCCCCAATCCAAAGAGTTACTGTCATTCACAACATACAGGGTGCTGCTATTCAACTTAAGTGACTCTTTTGTGAAGGATCAGTTTTGCACATTGTCTAAGAGCTCCTAAAAAATCTTCTAAACATGCTGAAGTCACGTATGTTTCTATTGGACAAACTGCCACGTACCTTTGAAGACCAGCTGCAGTTCTGCGCTCAGAAAAGAAGCAAACAAGGATTAAAATTACAATTAATGAGGAATAATAAGACACTGAAACACAAAAGAATTTCCTAGAGAACAAATTTCCTAACAAATACCTTTGTTAGTTACTAGGAAGCCAAAATAAATTTCTTATTGTACATGAATCAATTCACAAGGGACGTATTCCTAAACTACATAGATATATGATGCTTCCACACTTCTCTGAATCCATCCATTTCTGTGGTATAAACATATGATAAGAAAGCAAAGCCTCAAATGGGTCACTGCTTTTTCCTGGTGAAGTGTATCCTTACTCAGCCCTTCCATCATAATGAAGACAGTGCATCATCAATTAGTTTTAGTCAGTGATAGTGCCAAGGACATAATTCTCCTGCCGGTTTTATTTTCTGGCTGAAGCGTTTCCCCATCTAGGAGCAGCATAAATCACTTGGAGAAATGGTGTCAATTGTTGTCTCACAACCACCACTTAGAAAATGTTGCTTCCTATTCTAGGTTTGCCCTGAAGTGCTACATACAAAGACAACAGGCTAAAATCTACAATAGGAACAAAATGTTTATATCAGAAGGGTAAACTTGCACTGGCTTAAAACATTTTCATTCAGTAATTCCCTCTCCTCACCTTTCTTCCACATAAGGGCATTTGTTCTGGGTGACCTAGATATCCACCAGCTACTCACTCTTGATGGTTTAGGAGTCCTTAATAGATTTCTGCTCACTTTAGTGTTGAAAAGAACAGAGACTACCCAAAAGCTTGCACAAGGGCCAAGGAAAAGTTATACTTATGAAGAGCAGGAAATAATAAAAAAGGTAAACCTTTTCCAAAATGGCATCTAACACAACATTTGGGGTGCCTCGTTCAGCAGATTCAAAGACAGAAATAAATCACACCCAAACCATGATTCTGGATTCTTTTTCTCTCCTGTACAAGGTTTTCTCTAATTAGATTTTTCAGAACAATTTTGTTAGAAGTGATTTAATACTTCAATTCAATTGTATTCAGAGAAGATCCCCAAGGGATACATCTTGTGTGTCAGCACATGAGAATGAAAATGCTTAAGCTTGCATTTGCTGCTACTACTACTTGTTGAAGAACCAGCAGTACAGTTGAGGCTGTCCACTGGGCATATTTAGCTTTAAATAGAAGTTTTTCTCTGGGCAGAAAAAAATATTGTTTTACAATTTCCCAGCCAGCATGATACAAATTTCTTCACTTTCTTGTAGTGCCATAACTACTCATTCTTGAAGGTTACACTGCTAATTGAGGCCATCACGGCTTCTTTTACACTTTTGTTGTCTTTTCTAATCCTCTCTCACCTCTGTTCCAGAGAAACCGTACTAGGCTAAAACTCCCCCACTGCACATCTTCTGCATGTCATTAACACTTCTTCCAAATTCCTAGGGTTAAGCTACAAGTTCCTAATGTAATCTGTCATTCACTGATTGAAAACATTGATAGGGAACAGATTTAAGACAAAGTTTAGACAATGTATTTATATCAATGTTCTTAAAAGTTACTTCATTATCATCTTTACTTTCTTTCTTATAGTAGCTATACATTAACTTAATTGCTATTTTCTCCCCCAACACTTTAATAATCTAACTGCATTAACAGATCCACTCAAACTTAACACTAAAGCAGCCTAAAAAAATACCACCTCAAGCATGTGTTACCATGTCCTCAGCTGTGTCACCATCACAACTCGTACAATGCTCTCAATCTGCTCCACAACAAACTTCATTGAGTCCTAGAGGATTTCTACAAAACCAGTTATCCCAAACAGTTGATATGCTCTTTTGCCCACTTCTGCCTTTATGCCACAACTCACTGTCCCCTCAACTGCACTGATTTGGTATAAAACTGAGTAACAAAATTAGCCTTGTTAAAAGCCTCTCTTTTCATACAGAAAAAACTTAATTTCAGTCTCATTTCAATTCAGTTAGCAGTGTCCCTATCACTTAAGAAACGATTTTGTTTCATTCCTGACTTACAGATCTTACAAACAGAAATTTGAAAGTAATTTAAACTATGAAAACGGCATTGTGTTCATTTGTAAAAATTGATTTTGCAGAGAGCCTCAGAAAAGACACATCTAATCTGACAGTACTAGAAAGCTACTCATGATGTAAGTTAGAATAATGATAAGATCTCTTTTGGCCCTCGATACCAAAGATAATCGCAGCCATAAACAATACAGGTTTTCCTTAACCCATAACATTTTTGTTTTTGAAAAGTCTTTCTCTTCTAAAGATGATTTTTAAATTACTGTTGTAAGCCAGTAACACTGAAAAGACTCTTAGAATTCTGATCTGTCTTCTCCAGTTCCTCATTAATGTTCTAACAAACCTAACTAGCTCCTAAATGCAGTTCTGAAATTGGTTTCAAGTCAAAGCAAACAAATAAATGTATTCCATATATACAACATGGTTAACAAAACAATGACTTTAAAATACCAAACTACTTTTTGTGCCACTAATACTATAACTCTCACCAGGGACCTCCCAAATGTATTCTTTTAATTGCATCTAAATCCAAACACTGCTTGAAAGACTGATTTTCATTAGCTCTGTCTGGTCCTCATTTGCCTATGTTTTGGGATATTTATTTCAGTTTACAGAAATTACACTCAGAGTAACAATAATCTGCTTCAGAGCAAACCATGAAGCAGCTAATAGCATCCTGATTGCATTTTCCACATCCTTCTGGATATGGGACACAGCTTTCCCTTTGTTTTGAGGCATTTTAGAACTATGAACTGTAATGGAATGCATCCCTTCACTAACAAAGAAATTAGCATTTAGTTAAATACTGGCTTCCTTGCAGAATACCCCATACCTTACACCTTGCACATTTACTTGCTAATTATTCCTAAATAAGTAAGTTGCCTGATATTTTAATAAATATGCCCCAAGGTTAAGGGACTCCAAGTATGTCTAATGATGTTTCAGCAAACAATATTTCACTCACATTTCTAATCAAGTAAAGGACATACCCATATCTTCAGGCTATAGAGCTTAATCAGTTAAAATTTATGGGGTTTTGCCTTTGATGGGGAAAAGAAGAGGGAATTAAGCAGCACCTTGGGATAGTGGTCATGGGTTATTATACCAACATCCTCAAATATAAATCTACACAGTTCTTCGCCTGAATTGATACACAACAAAATTGCTATATATTCATATGATTCAATTTCATGTTGCTTCAGGTTAAAACAAGCCACACTTTCATGTGTTTGCATACTATTCCCATGGCTGTAGTTCTTACAGTACATTTATGCACAGCCTAAATCACTCCTGTGCATAAAGATTTATGGAAAGTAAGGGTGTTGGAGATAGATAATAAGACACCTTCTTTCTTTTCGTTTTCATAGAGCACATTGATTTACACTTTCTAATGCAACATTAAAAAACTATTTCGCATTTACATTACAAAAATTACCTTTTAAATATAGTTAAAAGGAAAAACACTATTGAAAATGGATTCTGACAAAATATTATATAGAAATTCTTCTCTAGAGAACTGTGTAATGTAAGGGAAAATGTGTGTGTATAGAAGGTTGTTAAAAGAAAGGGTAAATATCCTTCCAATGACCCATTTAGAAGCCATTGATTTCTTAATTTTCAATCTGCTGTTAAGTTCCATAAGAAGTGTTCCAGTTCAGTGTGAAGGGAAAACACAACATTTATTTCCTCCATTTTTGATTTTGTTTTCTTTATTTTTAACACTATGCTCTAAGCACAAGTCCAAGCTTTGCATGCAATGCAACTCTGGTCAGTACAAAGCCAGACTTTGTCTGGCTCTGCAAAAGTTCTTGATGTAACAGTTACAAGGGGGATCCCTGCTTTGCTAACATATAGATGACCAAGGCTGAAGAACAAAAAATATGCAACATAAAGGATGTGTAAGGATTTCTTCTGCTGATCTGGTCCATGATCAGCAGAAGAAAACAGGGGGCTGTGCTCTTTTTATCACCACCAGTTCAAAACAAAAGTAGGCAAGGCAAAGAAATATCTACCATAAGACACAGGATATGAACTCTGCCAGTGATCCAGAAAGTGCTGTCATTATCTCAACATAGCAGCAGGGAAGAACATTAAGACTTATAGCTGACATGGAACTAATCTGTAGCCTATTACTCTGAATGAAGCTGTAAATTTTGAGAAGCATTTGATCTCTGTGGAAATGATGGATGCTAAAACAGGGAACCAGTCACCCTGCCCCCATACACTCTGCACAAGGACATCTGTACAGATGAGGCAAATTCTGCTCGTATCTGCAAAACCAAAAAACTATCATTACCACTACTTTTTTCTATTTTTTTTTAATTTCTACAACAGTAACTCAATAATATATGCCACTGATTTTTATTTTTTAAAGTAGGTTCAAGCAGAAACTAATTCATCTGGAAAGAAACTGAGTTCTTGAAATACATCAACTTCAGGCAACACTACTTTTTGGTTCATGCTGTCTGTGAATTTGGCAGTTAAGACTTGTGTCAGTCCATAGGACTCATGGCATGACAGCCTAAACAAGCAGGTGGCGGTGGTTCATACCCTCTGCTCCTGTCCAGCTGCCCAGCCAACAGTCCTGACATGCACCAAGTGCACTCCAGCTGCCCCACTGGCAAGTAAACTACAGCTGGATGTGCCAAGCTCCTTTTGCTGCAGGGTTTGCTCTGGAGAGTGACAACAACAAATTGATGCACAATGGTAGCAGTACTGAACAATTTTTCATCACCCAACCTTATTACCTCATATTATTCACTGAGGATATTAATTTATAGCAATTATTATTTTGTAAATAGCTATGACTAGAAAGCAGATTAAGCACTCAAAGGTTTCTGGGCCTAAATATATGTAAAACTGAAAAGATAAACATCATTGTTAAATGAGTTTCCATTGTGAACCTGTGTAATTATAGACTAGTCTTTACTTAACAGATTTGCCTCTTGTATATACATCAGCCCTCATCAAAGCCAGAAAGACCCGTACTATACCATTTCACTAGCTCCCTAATTTAATGAATTTATTATTTTCACATAAGGTTCACAATCCATAGTAATATCTAGATTTTCTTCTGCTTAAAATGTTACCTTCCCCACCTTCAATGATCCTTTGGATGGTGATGTCATTAAGCAATCCTGGAATTTGTTACCTTGTTATTAGGCAATGGGTGCATTATACACATTTCAAGGTGAAGTAGAATGTTTCTTAAGCGAGTGGCAGTACAGATTTGACATTTATGCCCTATATTAGATCAACTCTGTTGTCTGCTGAATTTGTAATTGTCATTCTGGGTCTCTAGACCCCTCAGATCTCTGGGTGATTTCACAGATCTGTGGAGACACATGATTCAGAGGTGACTTGGTTTAAAAAGAAAGAAACTGCATCTAAATCATGGGTTCTAAGGTCTCTGAGCTCTCCTCCTGGACTCCTGTTCTGTGGGTTTTTTCTGTTCATCCTGTCAGATTTATTTTTGAGGGGACTGGCAGAACCTGAGAACAAAAGAAAAGTACTAAGTAGACAGCATGCTGTGAGTACTGGAAAAACGGCCTAGAATTTTTCAGAGAAAGGACATCTCCCCTTTGTTACCAAATTTGCTGGAAGATGACTTCCCTCTTTCCTTCTTTTTTCAGCAGTGCACTGAAATCAGCAATGGGTACACAGCTGCACGTTGGGGTGAGAAGTTACGGTTGGTCATGACTGCAGTTAAGTAAGAAGCAAACAAAAAAACCCTAAAAATAACTTTGCTGTCCCAAAAATCCATCCTGGAACGTGCTCTATTTGGAAGCACATTTTTATATACCAAACTATTGGGATTTTATTTGTGTTTCAAGCACTTGAGATTTTCATGTTTCTGTTCAGTTTCTTCTTTCAGACAGTAGCTTCTGCTTAAAGTCTTTCAAAAGATGGAAAGCCAAACACAGTACTTCATTGCTTGCTAGAGAATGACTGTAAAAGGTCCCAGCTTTTATCTTCCTCAGTTTCATTATTTGCCAAGCTGCAAGGAATTTTACTTCATCTATTGTTATTTATAAAACAAAATGGTGCAGATCTTTCATAGTCCCTCCAGTTCCTTACGTGAGTGTCTCAAGTAGATTTACCTTCACATATCCAATCAGACTGGTTATTACTCTCTTTATTTTTTACTTTTATAACACAAGGGGACTTTTCAAGCGCTACCTTCTACAGGCAACAATTTTTGAACACTCTAAAAGATACTTTTGTATCCAATTTTTCTTTTATTTTTGCATCCAATTTTATTTTAGTTTTTAGTCACCATGACTTAGTGACTCATGTATATTCTCAAAGGATTGTTTCTGGGTGTCAAGAGCAGATTGTGTATAAAATCTGAAGTATGAGTTACCTGGTAGTTCTGAATATGCTCTCAAACACACTTCCATTGCCTAATTTTACACTCAGTAATTCTCGGTAGCATTCTGTCCTGGGACTTCTGTGGGAGCTGGAAGCAAACCTCTCTAAAAGCAGGCTCAGTAAAGCTGAAATTTCATTTTTCTAGTAGACTACATACAGTATGTTTTGACTCAAGTCTGTAAACTCAATCATTTCTGAGCAGCATTTTCATTCTTTAAAAAATATCTAATCCACTACTCTTCATCAAAACAGTGGAACAGAAGAGCAAATTGACCTATTTTGCCTAGTCATGCAGTAATGTTATAATTCTGCCTTAAGACCTTTTTTCAATTAATTCACATCCATTCTTATGCATTTCATGCATTAATAACTATCTGGCTTTCCTTGCATGCTGTCAGAGGAGTACACACATTTAATGTTACATCAAAATATCCTGTTAAGATGACAATAAAAATCAACAATACAAAACCTAAGAGCGGTCTGGAAAATTTCATGGAAAAAAACCTGCAAAGTAACAAAAAACTACTTTGAAACTATGTATGAAATGAATCACTTTCTATTAATGGTGTACCAAATCTGATCCAATAAAGCACACAAATCTAAAGATATCCTAATGGTAGTCCTCAAAGTTTCCCCATCAACACCAGAATTTGAAAACCCGCCCCCAAACAAACAATAGATAAAGACTGAGTGTGTCCAAGAAGAATTAAAAGGAAAAAGAAAACCTTCTTTGGTTTTCTTTGAGACTTAACAAGCTTTCTTGAACCCTCATTAACATAGCTTGGTTTTCAGCTGCAATAACCCTTCAATCTTCCACCTGCAAATGCTTTCCTGGTATTGAAAGAGACTTTCACTTTCTACTTCACCTCCCTGCAAGATTTCCTGCACGGCATTGATGGGTAGAGAATCATAACCTTACATTCTTCAAGCATTTATAAAGATCTACTGCAACACTTCAATTTCCTGTGTTTGTCATTGTCAATGAAGAAATAAACAACTTGTATTAGGAATGTTAGCCTTTGTCCAGAGTAGTTTTACAATCATTTATATTCTATAAAAGAAATTACTTTTGTGATTGCTGGTTTTGCTTTATATTTTAGACATACAAAACTTGAACAGCAATTTTTTCTGCTCATTTTGCCATCATTCCCCCTTTTCCTCAGCTAGGATTTCAATACAAACGGGCCTTTACAAAAAACTCCCAACCAAACAAAACCAAACAAAAAACCAACAAACTTTCTTCAGCTCCAATAAAAAGGGTATTTGCAAATAGCTGCTAGAGGAGGCTGACCATTGTCCCCATCACTGTAGCTCCTCTGCAGAACTTACTCCCTGATGTTAGTCTTAAAGAAACAAAAGCAAGAAACAGAGATGCAGATGGGCTAAGGCTAAAAAGCTGACCTATGTGTCACGCTGGCCCTTCTTACCCAGATCCATGCTTTTTGAGGCTTTCAGATTAATTGATTCAGACTGCTTGGCTGGTGTCAAAGATCTGAAGTTGATGTGCTTATCTGTTAAATGCACTGCTGAATTTATGATGGGGCTGTAGGGAGAAAAAAAAAAGTTATGTAGAATATTAAGGTACCAGTTCAAACCACAAGTGAACTAATTAGAGAATGCACAAATATACATGTGTTGCTTTTTCCAGTTGCTTAGAGCATGCATTTTTAAAATCAGATATTGATCCTCAACTTCCTTGTCTGAGACTTAACGCTTTCAGTTACCTGGTTTCACATCACAGATGGCAATATAAATGTAAATGATTAGTGATAACTTTCTTTTCATTTTGCTAGTTCTAACTACTGCATTTCTAAATAACATGCTACAGAATGCTGAAGAAATACTGGCAATGTACCTGGATCAATTCTACTTCATCTGCTAATATAAAATTATTTTATAGCCTTGCACCACTTATGCAGAGGCTGGAGGCCTTATGGAGTGTGCTATGACTGAAGAATTCCAGGGTATTTTGTTTGGTTGCTTTGATTTTTATTTTGTTTTGGGTTTAGGTTTTTTTCATTTTTTACTTAAGGGCAACTTTCTAAACATTTCAAAATTGCACCTGAGTGAAACTCCAAGTAACTTTCAGCTCAAAATGTAACACCTCAATGCAATCTGAAATCTTATATGTCTCTTTTTGATTACAAAGAGAAATTATTATTCTTTTAAGTAGTCTTAGGCAAAAAAGGACTTAGAAAAACAAAAATATTTATTTCCAAATTGTTAAAAAAGTTTAGTTTTACAGTGTCAAAATACTTTAAGTATTTTCCTATGCATTTTGTTGAAATGCAATTTCAGTGAAATCAGTGTGACTTAATACAGCAATTCAATTTCAAGAGAACTTAAGTTCTAAATGGAAAAACAATACAACACTGAAAAGTCAGGGTGAGACAAAGGGCCTGTAAATTCATCATCATTTTAATACATCATTTGCATTGTTTTTTCTTCTAGCTTGCTGGAAAAACTAGGAACAGATTCTAAAAAACAACTGCAGTTGAGAATGTAGAGCTGAATTGCATTGATCTGTGTAGACTTGTTTATCATGTCATACATACCTGCCTGGGAGACCAGAAATAAAATTATTCTAGTGTAATTACTCTGTGTTAGCGAAAAGAAAATAGTTATAAAAGTCTTGTATGAAGCATTCAAGCATTCAAAATATCTCATCCCTCTGATACTACAGGCAACCAGTCATTTAATGGCAGTTTTTACTCACACCCATGCACACAAAGACAGACACATGGATAAATTTTTAGCTGAAATGCATACTTTCTTAATATCATTGCAGTAGATGCATGACTATAAAAACTGAACACCCAGCAAAAAAGGAAGCAATGTTCAATGATGCATCATCATCAGGACTGGTTGCATTCCTCATCATCAGGAGAGGCCGAAATTATACCTTTGATTTGAATCCTGTACTGCTTGAGACAGAGAGAGTACGAGCTATCATGAACTTCAACATGTTTACACTTTTTCCTGCACCTCCAAACTTCTGTACTTACTAAGGAAATTGAAGCTTATAACTGCTGTCAAGCATGTCAGGCTTTGAAAAAGTATCTGAAAAATCTACCCAATACCTTTACAACTGGTAACGTGTACATTAATTTTTCTCCTACACATTTCAATTGTTCAGACTTATTGAAAATTCATTTTGTAATCTCAAGAATATCTTTGAGTGACATAAGGAGATTCAGTTTCTTACAAACTGTGTTTGGTTTGGACTTTTAAAGCTTTAAGAGATTTCACACTGCATTTAGACATTGCACCCACAGCACAGTTTTAAATTAACTTTTTTTAAATTGGGATTATGCTTTGGGATTTTTTTTGTTTCACTGAACACAAGACAGGTATCATCTATCATGGATAGCAGGCCTACTGCAGTTTATGTACAACTGAAATGAACAACACACTAAATGCTAAAATAACATTCACAGCTTATGTTAATAGACCTTCCAGGTGACTAACGAAAGTGATACAAATTTAAGAAAAAAAAAAGTGGTTTTATAATCAATTAGAACTATTATCACAACCACTACTGAGCAATTAGTGCTGTAACTATTAAGAAGAGCTGAAGTCCAACCTGTGATTATAATCCTCATTCAGCAGATCCTCACTAGGATGCGGTGGGAGAGGTGGAGGAGTTTCATTTTCACCATTGCCATGATCAGAAACTGGAAACTCTGCAACAATATTTAGAAAGGGGTTAAATGACCTGCAGAAACAACTACATTACACCACTTCACTGACTGATGACCGGAAGGCCTCAAGCAATGCTGAAGTAAATCACAAATTATTCAAATCCCTAAACTAAGTAAACTAGAATTAAAATCACACCAAGCAGAAAATACGCCCCTTGGGATTTTCCTGAAGAGCTGATTTTCAGATTTGCATATATATAATTAAAGGTAAATATAGGGAAACTTTGTACTTAGAGTAAAGTTGAGTGCAAGGCACAAATTGCTTTACTCCATTTTTAACTTCTCCATAGTCGCATTCAAACTGATTGTAGGTTCATGATTTCTGTCCCTTTGATGGGGAGCATTTATCACCCTTCATGTACAGAAAGCCACATTCTCAGCAAAGAGCTCAGAAGAAGAAAAATTTTGTGTTATCCTATAACAAGACAACAAAGAGGCATTTCCTAATTACAGTCTTCACTTTCCTACCATTACCATAACTCCTTTTTTACCTTTACAAAGAGCATCCAGCTAACACTAGAAAGTTACTTTTTACAAAGACAAATATGACCGACTCAAACCATTCAGTGGTTTGCTAAGCGATAACACTCTAAACACCTGCAATATTTACTAAGACTGCTGTGCTCCATGTAGGCCAGTTCATTACTGTCCTGTATATTCACTTCTCAACCCAAAGGTATCATCTTAGAAAAAGTCCCTGCATTTGTCAATGTTGAATATGTCTTCACCCCTCCGAAACGTAACAGGAAAGACAGACACTTCCTTGAGTTTCAATGGCAGGTATGCAATCTAACAGTATGACATGCCACACTTTAACGTGACCTGTTCTGCTGCACAGAAAGTTGGCAGTCTTTTTGTACAGTCCTGTCTAAAAGCACTAACCTAACCTGAGAGAAAAAGGGTTGGCAAGGAGGGATCAAAGGAGAAAGCAGTAGGTTATATTCATTTGATAAGACCACTCATATAACAAACAAAAAAATATTGGGAAAAAAAATTCCAACCAAAAACTCTCCAAAAAACCAAACAAAAAATAACCCCCACAAACCCACACTATTAGCTCAAGAATCCTATAAAATTCCTATTGGTTGGATAGCCTCCTAAAGATGAGAATAAGAAGAAATAGCTCAAACCCTGTATCTGAGGAAAAGTGTCAGCATCATCAAAGGAAAGTGAGGATAAGCAGGGGAGGAAGAAAGTTCTAATGAGACCTTAAAAAATGATTGCCAGTCTGACGTAAAATACAAGTATGCTACCTTACATATACACACAAGCTTCTTGCACTGTGATCCCCATTTTCCAGGTTTGAATTTAAGAACAGGAAACAAATGAGAAGTAAAAGGCAAGTTCTCACAGGGAAAAGAACTTAGAACAAAAGAGGGACTCATACTGTTCAATGTGATACCAAATGTAACTACCAAAAAGAAGGAGACTGTGAAGTTCTCCAAAAAGACTGCAGGACATTAATAAGAAATGCAGGTGAAATTCCCTGTCAGAGACTGCAAAGTGATGCACATGGAAATAGGAGGAAACTCCTGAGACTTACGCAAGCTCTGGAACAGTACACGAGATGTGCACTGGATTGTTCTTTCAATACATGCTTAGTGAAGTCAAAGGGAGGCAGTCATTTACAAGTGCAAAAAAGTCCAAACCCTTCAACTAGAACTCAATAATTAATGGTGTGCCTCATTTTAAATAGTGTCTAAGGTTTCATTCTTCCTATCTGAAAAATGATATAATATAATTCAGAAGCACACTGAAAAGGTAGCAAGGATAGTTGGACACAGGTATGAACACTCCTACAAAGACCACAGATTAGGATTCTTCTGTTTAGAGAAAGAAGCAATAAAAGGAGCCGCAAGAGGAGTCTATGAAATTGTAGAAGCTATTCATAAGGTGAAAAGGAAGCTCTCACTGCCTCATGCACAGTAACAAGAAATCAACCAGTTTAACTATCAAGTAGCACACCTGGAACAAACACAAAGTAGTTTTTCACAGAGCTCACTGTCATGAAGATACTTTGGAAACAAAATTTTAAGAAAAGATTAAGAAATGTACCAAAAGTTAGAGATGTATCCGTGGCACAATGGTCCAGACAGAACCTTTGAATTAGTAAGTCCCTAAACCACTGATTACTAAAAGTAGGAAAGATGCCCAATGGAAAAAATTTAAACCCTCCCCCGCCACCAAAAAAGAAAAAAAAACACACCAAAAAAAGAAAAAAAAAACCTAAAAAACCCCCCAAACCCACAAAAACCCCAACAAACAAAAAAAATAGAACGACACCACACTTAGACTGTGGTTAGCCTTTCTGAGCTGACTCCTACAGCCATGGTAAGTGACTGAGCATATTGTGTAGTTATACCAACTTAAATTCACAGTAATTGGTACATCACTTCACCAAGGCTGTTTGATCATGGGTTACCACGAGTATTTTTCTTACAGTAACAAAAGGGTACACATAGAAAAACGTCAGACTTCCTCAGTGAATCGGAAATGATCACAAGGGATTACAGCTCCCAGTAAAATGGGAGCAGGAGCCAAAGCATGAGAGAATTTAACCTAAGGGGCAGTCACTGGCTCTATGTTCAAGACCTCAGGAAATGACCTTAACAGATCCAGATAAATCTAAGCACTGAGCAAAATATATTGAATTTTCAGATATTAAACAGACTAAGAGAGTAAAAAAGA
Organism: Acrocephalus scirpaceus scirpaceus; assembly: GCA_910950805.1. Classification (NCBI taxonomy): domain Eukaryota; kingdom Metazoa; phylum Chordata; class Aves; order Passeriformes; family Sylviidae; genus Acrocephalus; species Acrocephalus scirpaceus. The sequence continues at coordinate 45,534,955 of OU383779.1, forward strand.
GTAACTCCAGCCAAGTAAAAGTTGATCTGTCTATAAGACACATGCAGCATTTACAAAGAAAAGCTAAATAATTAAAAATTTCACTTCTTAATTTTCTATCTTGATGTTACCACCTATGTATGAAAACAGGTGCTTGTAAAACCATGAGGATTCGGCAGTCTCTGGTAGTAGAGAAAGTTTGATTATTTTACTACTTAACGGAGAGATGACAGCATTTTCCCTACAGCTATTTATAATATAGGGTTATAAGAAATGTATCGGAACCTCTAATGAAGCACATTCCAGTAATCTTTCAACACCAGAAATGTAAAGCTGCTGGCACTAAAGTATCAATTCTCAAAGAGATTGTTCTAAAAAACACCGTGCAACAGCTTGGCAGCAAAAGAAGTGAGGACCTGAAGGCAGCAAGTGTTATTCATGCAAAAATAGAACAAACACTGGCATTTCAGTATTGGATCACTATCCCTCCCCCTTTATTTAAATATCCACAGGCAAGACAAAATTTAATGTTTTGGCTATAAGCACTCTTCCCCAGACATTAGTTTTTCTTGCTCATGTATAATAAAAAAGACTTAGAATAGACAGCAATATTAGCAGGCCAAGCTTCAGTGTATTTTTGCTGAGCTTTTGTAAGAATTTTATTGGTAGGAGCAGTGAATGGTATTGGAAATAACTTATTAGAAAACATTAATTAAGAAAGTGACATTTTATGAAACATAATATAGCTCCTACATTAAATTCTTACATCAGATCCCATATTATGATAAAAATCTCTTCTGTGTTTTATTATTCTTGCAAAAATGTAGCAACTGCACTTGTACGTTCAAGATGTGGATAGCACACTGTGAGCAAGTATAAGGATCTGTTCTGCCTGACACAAGCAGCTCACTAGGTCTGTGACTCATGTCATTAAACAGACACACACCTGAAGTTCATAACTGAGATAAAAGAGGGTTGTGCACAGGCAAAGGGTTTCATCCTTACAGATGCCTTGAAACACTGAGGACAAAACTTTTTAAGAATCAATGCAAAAAAAAATTTAAACCAGTGATGGAAGGAAATAGGTGACAGGCTCACATGGAAAGCAGGATGAGTATTAGCTCAATAACAATTAATAATATGATTTTAAAATAAGAGAAGTATTTCTGCAGTGTGTGACATTAGTGTAAGCCCGAATTGTCTTTCACCAAAACAATTTCTTATCAGAGCCATCCCACAGCCCTCCTGCTGCAAATGCCTGTGCAGTTTTCCATTAAGATCACTGAAATTTTACTCATCAAATGCCAAATCTTCAACACAAATTGCAATACAATGATATCTTGAGTAAGAGGTAGCAACCTCTTTGTCATCTCTTGTGCACTGACTCCAATTCCAATTATTTCCCAGGCCATGGCTGTGAAGACCCAGCCACGTCAAACCCTCCTTGTGCCCGCAGCACTCCAAAGCTTCCTTTTCACATATGACACATCCCCTTCTGAGGCCATCACTTTTTTTGCTATAATGCCTTCTTACCATAATTCTTTAATTAAAAAGATGCCTATTAAAATAATTTTATGACTGAGCTGAAAAATAGGCCCCCTGATTTTTGGATCACAGTTGAAGAATCTTTATCTGAAAGTACAACTCTTCCACATACTTTATTTTGTATTTAAGTGACAGGTTAGCAGTTGCCATTCATCTGCATCAATGGCTTCAGAGAATTAGCTTTTATAGTTTTTAAGGAAGCATTTAAAGATATTTGCTGCTTTCTAATATTTCTTTGGTAATGCCTAAGTCTACAGGGCAGGCTGGCTCCAAGGATTGGACCCCTTTCTTACAGAATGAGCGTAAATTCTATACAAGAGAAACGTGAGGTAGATCTAAGCAAAAAGATCTGATCTTTGAATATTTACAATGTTTCAGACTATACTTAATTCTTTGCCTGGAGCCACACTGTCAAAATACTGAAGTCAACACAAATAAGTTGTCCCTAAATTCTATGGGAGTTTCTCTTGAATTTTACAGGTAAGGACTCTTCGGTTTTGATTAAAAGTACCCCACACAGTCATCATAGGAGCCTATGAAATTACTTTTTGCAGGCTACCCCGATTCCACAGTTGTCTAGGAAAGTGGGAAAAATCATGCATAATTCAACTACATCAAAGAAAATCTTTTTTTCCTACTGAAAGGTATTTAGCTATGTGCTCGGCTCGAAGAATGAGAGCACACTTAAAAGGATAGGGGTCAAGACCATCTCAAATACTTAAACTTTTCAAATAACTAGTATCTTGCTGAGTCAGGAGCACATTGGACAGATAGTACGGTTCGCCATCAGAAATGAAAAAAGACAGGAAAAGAAATGCTCTTCCTTGTATGCTTCCATATGCTCGCACATGTAGGTTTTCTTTGCACAATTTACACAATTACCTAATTCTTTTTAATGAGTTCATTAATATCATTCCAGTTTGTAAATTAGGAGAATGTTTCTAACCTTTGAACAAATTTTACCTAAAGTCTAAAATAAGCAAGTGCACTTTTTAACATCATGTTTTAGTATAAATTAATTAAGCTTATAACAACCTAGGACGGAATCTAAAAATTAAATGTAAAAATCATTGCACTCATTAAAGATATATAGAAAATAAACATTTTGACAACATATATTTTGCACTCATCATTTGTTTTTTATCCAGCCTTACGTGTTGGGGCAGCGAGCTAGAAACTGTTACTTAAACTGGAATTTGTGCCAGGAATCTCATTCACAACTTCTGAGTCAGCTCTCCCACCCTCGCTGGATCTTCAAGCCTCTAAGTAACATAGTGTGCACTTACTCTAATTAACTGCTTTTGGTGGCTGTGGATTTCAGGAAACAAAACCACAAAGCACTCTTTTCTCAGCACAGAGAAGGATATGTAGAGACTACCTTTTATTCCTTCCTGAGGACTGCATGTTACAAATTGCTGGAGAATGGTATCGTTGCGTCGGGAAGCAGCTGCGAAGTTATGACTCCTGTCAAAGGCTGATTTTTGAAAGACTCCCTGGTCTGAGCGTTCCTAAGGGAAAAACAAAACCACACATTGCAACACAAAATTTACATATTCAACAACACAGAAGAGCATCCATCATTGCAGACAGCGCACGGACATAGTGTGATATAATGTGTTCACTGTATATTGCCTCCTCTCAAATGAGAAACTTGAGAGAACTCTTCAAAATTGCAATCTGGGTTTGCTGTCCATGAAATAACAACAACATCCAAGCAATAACAACCATTAAGAATGATGCACAAAAATGAAGATTTTTTTTTTATGACCCACAACTGGCTTCATTCAAATTCTCCATCTGGGAGGGCAGCTTGTGACATTGTCAACACAAGAACATGGGCAATGCCAATGGTATTTTTCTGCCAGCCAGCTGGTTCCCTTCTCCCTGAGACTGAGTGCATATGTTCTGATGATCACACACTAGAACAGTTTTGCAAGTAAGGAGTTACACCAAACTCCCAAACGCAGGTCTTCTGGCTAGCAGCTAAACAAACTCCTGTCACACCTCTAGTCAGCTTTTCTTTTGAGACATTTCCTACCCCCCCGCCCCATACATGCCATAGTGCCTAATTTATTCTCCTGAGCAGTTGCTCAAAGGAAAAAAGTTGGGGGGAAAAAAAAGAAAAATCACAGTTTCTAAAACTAGGACAGACCCAGAAAGACATTTCTGTAGTCATTATCCAGGGAAAGCCAAAAACCCACACAGGGGAAATATTATGGCTGGTTTTCAAAGCAACCTTTATATTTTCTGTGATTTTATATCTGTTTTTCTGAAACAGGATCCAGCTGGCTTCTATTTTTAAACTGCATGTTCATTATGTCAACAAATTCTATACTAAATATACATTTTTTAAAAATTCCACAGTCACATCTACAGAAGAAATGCATGTATCTAACCCATGTAATTTATTTTTAAAATTATGCAGGAGATTTGATGTATTGGCAAGTGATTGCCTGTAAACCAAGACATAAGGAAGGACAGCATGTTACACCTCCTTGCAACCTGTTTTTCAAGCTTAATAATAAAAATAAAATAATATAACTTAATAAAGATAAAATCATAATAAAACAGTGGTAGAAAAAATACAATGAAAATAAGCATAACAAAATGGAAAAATTGCACCTCAGAATATAAATCAGAGCTGGGATGCTCATGGTGACAATATGGCTACGGATCTAAGCTTAGTGGACAGACAGCACATGTAACATTCCTCTCAGTGCAGAATCAGCCATTTGAAAAGGTTATTTTCAACCTCCATACAGAAACACACACACCACACAGGCAGTGACAGTTGTGTTTCCTCTTGAAACTGGAGTCTTTAGTTCACATAAGCTTCCTTAGGTTGTAAAGTCCAAATTTACTGCTTTTTCAAACTATCCATTGGAGACACAGTGGGATACGGAGCCTTGAATTAACAGCAACAACAAATCTGCTTTTCCAGCTCTTTGATAAATGACACAATCAATACCCCAACAACTGATCAGTAACCAACCTAATTCAAGTATTCAGCTTATAAAACATAGCTGTCATGGAAGACCTCCATTAGTGTCCTGCCCAATAAAAACAATAATGCATTTCTAAACATATTCTCCTTCTGCCAAGCCGAGATGCAGTGCTCGGGTAGCTGTTTTGGGGAAAGGAAAGAATGGGCACCAACCCATTTCTGCTGCGGTCTCCAGACTCAAATGGAATTACAATTGAACGCAAAGACTACCCTATAAAATTAATTCCTGTCTAAAATGAATTTGATTCAATCAAGACCTCATTATGCATTCTTCATAGGGCATGAGTCAAGACTGTTTACCTCCTTCATACATCTGGATAATATTCAAAACTATACACTTAACTGTAAAAAGCAGCCTCATACTCTTACTAGGTTAACCTGATGTTTGATTGGAAGCTTTTTAAAAGGGAGTAGCTTTAGTAATAAAGAAAACTTGCAGGACTGAACTTTCTTTGAAGGTGAGCTATCGTTCTTATATCTCAAAAGCGCACAATAAATATAACATATACTTCATAATTCTTCCTTACAACAGGATGCTGTCGCATATAAAAGGAAAGCAAAAATGTGTTTTCCTCTAATATATTCCAGAATTGCTAACGGATACTTTTCATATTCCCCTGGCACAATTGACATCATGAGGCTTTTCCAAAGTGTCCTGCCAAAAAAGTAAGAGCATAATATTTGGGAAATTATGTATTTCTAAATCCATTTCTCAATCAATAAATGATGGTAGCAAATTACATAGAAAATTATCAGAAAAATATTTAAGAGTCAACTAAATTACAAGACACCTGCATCCTCTTCCTCCCTCTGGAATTTTATGCAAATACACCCACAAACATGATTGTTTGTAACATTTTAAAATATCCCAGTAATGCTCATTAAATAAGAAGCTTGAGATATCTTGGAATTCTATAATGAGATTTATTACAACGTTTTACACCCCAAATCCGCTTGTATGTACTTTCATTTTAAAGAACTCCACAGGTATTTAGAACTACTTAAAATATTTGCTCAAGGGTTAGAATTAAAGCTGGGGTTAGTAGAAAAGGCAGACAGTATACATGTGTATTATCTATGCAAAAATGACAAAAGAGTGTGTATATGTGTGTGCACGACTAAATGAAAGAGGGAGCAAGGGAGATCATAAAACCAAACTTTTTAAAATAAGAAGTGACTGGCAAACATCCATTTATATGATGTCTAGAAAACATAATAGTTAAAAATGTCTTTATTTTCTTGTTTTGTTACCTTAAATAGATTTTGTTAATCAACTCAGAAACTCATCTTGAAGGAATCTACATCTGACCAGGAAAGTAAAATATTTATTTCTTGAAGCTCAAAAAAACCCCAATTAAGGCAAGACAGGTCCAGAAAAACACACTAAAAAATATACATTGAGTACTAATGAAAAAGAAAAAACAAGAGTAAAGTAAAATCCTAGTCACTCTAAGATACTCAGGTGTCTGATTACAACAACAAATGAAATCAAAATAATTTAAATTGCCTGTATCCCAGCAATTGCCTTGAGGAGGTAGCAGATAGTCAAAACCACATCAATATATTAATCCTAAATTAACTTTATTTGGAATCATACTTTGTTTTGTTCTAATACTTGTTGGATCAAAATAAGAAGCAACAAGAAGAGCAAGAGCAGGAGATATCAACCAGAAACATTTTGTGAGTCCCCTCTCCAGGAGAGAGTTAATTCTGCCAGGAGAAGATCTCTGTGACCAGGACTTTAGCCACCATCTCTTACGTGCAAAACCACAGGGACTGGAAAGACCTTGATCTAATAAATGCATTTACTGCCTCACCTCAGTGTGCAGCTCCAGCCTGCGGAGCACGACCAGCTGGATCCTGCCCCGAATGTTGCCCTCCATGGACATGGAGCGCCTGAGGGTTTCCATGGCCTCGTGGTTGGACTTGCCCAGGAGCGACTCCCCGTTCACGGCCACCAGCTGATCGTTTACCCGCAAACGACCGTCCTGCAAGCAACAAACAAACACAATTTAAAAAACCCCCAAGAATTAGTAAGTAGAGGTGCTACATATGGGAAAGCACAATGCAGACAATCAGACATTGCTCCTATAACTCAATAAATAAAAGACTGGACAGTGCCAGAAATAACTTTGTGTCCAGTAATTGGTGATTTTCTCCTCCTATTTACTACATTTTTGGAAAGAGTTCATAGTGCAAACACAAACATAGACATTCATGCACAGGCTGCTGTTTTTCTTGCATTTGCAGTTTATTTGGATCAGTTAAAAAAATTAATAATTAAAAAAAATCCCAAACCAAACACGCAAAGCCAAAATAATACAAAGCACAAAAAAAGCCCACCCACCCCATTCCTGAAAAAAAAGGAAAAGAAGCTGGTTTTTTTTTTAGTTCAAAGGGCTCACACTACAACTATTAGTATCCACACTGCAACCACAAAGGAGTACTACAACCTATTTTTCATGCATTATTACCTGCTATTAAGATCTGGTAAGAAATAGCTCCAAAAATTTTCTCTTACAATCTTATTGGTGTGTGTCTTGTCACAATTCTCATGCCATCACATGGGCCAGTGTCCTCAGTACAGAGTGGTCGCTAAAACTTAAGCATCCTTACTAATTAATTCTGTCCCTATTTTACAACAGCCAAAACTGCTGCCAATAACAAAATTAGGGTTGAGCCATATCAAGTAACCTATGCTTTGAAAAAGTAATTCAGCTTCATTTCCCAAGGTTAACTGACATTTGTAGGTGTAATAAAATTGTGGACACTGCTATTTTGTGATTTAGGAGTCCTATTGCTGTTGTCATTATTATCTATGATTTATTTCTTTTCATAAAAGAATGTGCCATGGACTTTTCTCTCTTTAACAAGAAATAAGGTCTATTTAATTGAGACACAGTAATTTCTTTTAAAGCTTGTGAAGTTCAAAATTATCAGGCTGGCATCAGACCTCAAACAAGAAGGAAAAGGAGTAAGAAACCAAAGAGATCTGATATAAGGCAGTGAAGAAACAATAATAAGGAAGATCTTGCACAGAAATACAGTGCTTGGTTAAGACGAGTCTGATTCATTCACAGACTCAGCACAAACTCTTCATAAGGCACTCATCCGAACTGTTTATGTATTTCATCTGAGCAATACAAAATATATATACTATCTGATTTCTATTTTTTCTGTAACTAAGATGTTCAATTCACTATTCTGCTATTGCTGCCAAGTCTAAGTCATTTTTGAGAGAGTTACAGTAGCTGTGACACACCCAGCTTTATTAAGTGTTATTTTTGTTGGAACTGCATATCATCATTACTAGAGCAGGGTACAGATAATCACAAAGCTGAAGAAAAAACAGTATATAACAAAATCCAAAATAAACTGGGATGGACAAGAAGATGGAAAGAAATAATTAGGAGATGAGTCACTCAGAGAAGAAAATTGAAGAGAAATAAAATTTTTCTTGGGAGGGTGTGGGAATGGAGGATAGAAAACAGAGAGACCCTTTGGAAGAGATACTGAAACCTCTCCCATCTCTCTGCTGAATATTTTATGCCAACTTTGATGTACATACAGCCAAAGTCAGTAAGTTAACCCCACCCTTTCTCTACGTACAAATGATGCCATCACAAGAGCTGAAGTTTAGGGAGACAAGAGTTAACACTGCTGAACAGAAAATTTTATTATTTGCACATGTTGTAATTCCTCTGTGTTCAATCAAAATTTGCTGAAATGAATGGAGCTATTCAGAGCAACAGGAGTTTAAGGAAAAATATTTTATTTTTTGTAAGTTTCTGTAAGACTTTGAAAATTTTACAGGCCCTCATGTCCTCCCCCCTATGGTCCTACAGTTTCTTGGATTACTGTTTCTCCTTTCTAGAAAAAAACCCACCATGTATATTTGTTAAAGTTTCTTTCTAAAGTATATACAAATACAATGCCAAATGCATCTTGTCACGATTACATCTGTTAAGTATGCAACTGTCCTGAACACAGCACACATTTTTAAATGATCACTGAGCCTCACAAGGCTCTGTATTGGCCCAATTTTTAATTTTCCTTGTAGCACTTTTGTATGAGACTTTATATTTATTTATATTATAATTACATTACTTCTTAAAGGGCTTCTTTTGATGCATCCCTTCTTCCCACTCTGTTATGTGCAGCATTTAAATGAAAAATTCAACTTGAATTCAATACTTCAATTGTGATCGAGGAAAAAAGATGTGCATCATTCATAACTGTTGATCAACCACACTTGCTAAGTCACCTGTACAAGACAGGCTGTAAGACAGCTGAATGCTGTTTTCACACAACAGGCAGAAGTTACTTCACAGAAAAACCTTTAGCCTTTTTAGAAACCAGGAAAAAAAAATCCCGATGTCTAAACAGTTTCCAAACACAGATTTTCACATCCCTTGTGTTATGGCCTGGTTTGGAAGCCTGAACTGCAAGAAAATCTGCTTGGCTCAAAACAAGCTAAATGTTGTTTTAACACGTTTCTTCTTTCATCTCTGAGAGGTAGGTTTCTTTGTGGCTTTCGAGTAGGAAAACAACATTTGGCATTTCAGCAGAACAGTTTTCAAATGCCATCTCTGGAACTGCGAGGGAGCTATTCTAATAGAGGTTGATGTTATTCTTCCCTCACTTATTCAAAAAATTCTGGGTTTTTTATGGCGACTCACAGCAAGGGGCAGAATCTACCACCACATGGCTGCCATACTCTTCACAGTCATTCACAAGACTCCCACTTTTTACAGTAGAGCAGGAAGATATAATGCCATGATCTTCAAAGACTTAAGTTTTTAATCAAGGCACAATAAGCTATTTCCCTTATCACACCAATGACATTTCTGTCAGAAATGCCCTAATGGCATTTATTGGAATTATCCAATCTCCCCATCCATTGCACACAATGAGCAGTGTTTATTGCAACAGCATGCAGAAGGATCAAGGATGTTTGAGCTACATCCTGTTTGATTTGAACAAATGCACACAGAAAATATTACATTATTTCTTGAAATGGCTCTGTTTCATTTCAGCTGCAGTGGATTGCAAGTGCCTGATCCTCAGCAATGCATTCTAAGTGAAAAACTGAAATGTCTTGAGTTGAACAAGGCTGAAATCCCCCAAGTTTGGGGGAATGACGATGCATTTAAACTCAGTCATTTAAACTCAGCCTTCACGTGAAGGGCTCTGCATAACTACAAATGTCAGGTTACTAGAGTAACTTCTTTATCTTAGGGATGTTAAAAAATAGATACTTCAAAACTACAAAAGAAGGTTAAGAAGGGACATAATAGTTCAATCAGCAAAAGGAACTGGTTTTATTTCTGCAGGATACAGTGTTAGAATACACTGGAACTTTTAAGCATTTTTATTTTGTTTGATTTTGTAGTAAGACTGGGCCTTACTGTAGCATGTATGATGCTACATGCATTGACATTTTCTAAAACCCTTAGCTAGGACAAAAGAAAAAACATAAAAGATAGAATTAAATACTGAAGTCTTGCATTATAGTTTTTAAAATATCCCTTACTGCACTTTGTAATGCCACTGGAGCTAGATTAATGTGTTAATATATCAAAATACTTGAAAATATTAGGCTTCTCAAGACCTTGGTTCAAGCCAGTAACAAGTAACGGTAACCAAAAAGGATGGTCTGCCTCTCATAGCTTACTCTTCATTCTAAAAAACACATGGGTAAAAGAAATTTAATGTCTCAAAACTTTTATACAGCATTAGAAGGATTGAGCATTTACTTTATCAGTGAAACAAATGCGTTGAAATTCTATCTATTATATTTCTTCTTCTGAGGACAAGCAGTGACTCTACAGACCAGGGGATAAAGTTCCCACTTATATTAGCATGATACACTAATACCAAAAAAAAATTAAATTCTAAATGCAGAAGTGAGAAATAGTGAAAGAATTCTCATGTCAGTGAGCATTAAGATTTCCTCCTGTGACAGTTTCCCAAGAAAATACTGCACACTGAAAAGCAAATGCACATGTCTTAATCCATAATAATCCATTTCAGAGAATACCAAAGAATAGCATGGGAAAATGCTCTGGACAACTACCAGCTGGAAAGAAAGGCTTTTTATTTCAAAACCTGCTCCAAGAAGAGATTGAAAATAAGGACAATAGGACATCTTTAAATATTTATGTACAAACATGTGCACACTTTTTAACTTGATACAAGAAATTTTATTAATTGTTAATACCCACTGATTAGGTTGTGTTCTATATAAAGGTCATTAGACAGAAGAAAGACAGCTGATCTCCACGCCTTACACAACAGTAGACTGTGAGACTCTGTGAGACATTGCCAAAATGACTGCACTCTGAGCACTTGCACACAGGACAAAGTTTCTGAACAGTTCTGGCTGAAGCCAGAGCCTCAGCTACTGTCCCATTTGCTCTGGAGCCTACATCCAGATCCATCACCACGACACAGGTCTAATTGCTGCAAGGGTTATAGTGAGGGAGAATGGAGAACAGGTCACAGGACTAGAGGCCACCACAAGACAAAATAATCCAGTCATGGTGACTAACTGTGCCTGTTCACTCAGGGGTGAGCAAAGAAGTCCTGCTTCAGTACCTGCAGATATCTGAAACCAAAATTAACTGCTCTGGAGTGAGTTGCTGCAGAGGAATAGAGAGTAGCAAACATACAGAGCTAGAAAAGGTTGTCTTAAGGGTCTGTGATGTGACAAGTCAGGCAGCCAGCCCATTAATATGGAATATGCCTCCACAGCTTGGCTATTCAAAACAAGGAGTTTATCCATGGCAATGCACTGTTGCTGCAACTGGAGCGGATACAGAGCTGGGAAAACAAAGAGGGCAGCCTCATTTCCACAGTAAAATGAGTCGTACTCAGCAGCAGATATGCATGTGAATTGAGTTTATCCAGCCCTAATTTGGCCAAATATGTGTTAACTCAGTTTTGGTGCAATCCAATCAGATGAAGATCCAAGCTTTGAAATAACTGTGAGACTAGGACAGTTAAATAACAGAAGCAGGGAACTATTAAAGAATCTCATGAAACCTAAAACCTTGATTATTGCTATTTACTAGCTGCTGTAAATAGATGATCATTGAAGTTTTAATGCTGTGAATTGTCTTACTCAGCAGGCTCATGTCAGTAGAGCAATTTACATAATGCTGAATTAAAAGGTATTTTTACAGAAGAGAGAACTGCAAGGAACTGCCAAGATAAAAGATATAAATTACATTATGGTTCTACAGGTGTTAAACATACTAGTTCTGAAAGTTTAAGTAATTTGTTTCCAATTCAGAGAAGTTACCTTTTTCAAGTTTTATTTGGGGGAAAAAATGCAGTCAACAGATTTCCTAAAGATTAGACAATAACTCAAATACTTTTTAGTAATAAAATATGCAACAGTCTTTGTACAGTGCATAGAAGGAACAGAACAAGTCATAATATTGTCATTTACCAATTTAATATTACCTATTCAATCCACCTCAGGAACAGCTGATAACTTCCACACAACTGATGTCAAGCTCAGCCAAGACACATTTTTAATATAGTGATAAAAACATTAGGAATAAAAAAGAAGAAAATTATGAGAGTTTTTTATTTACAGGCACAGTGTAGGTATCAACTTCTCTGTCACTGAGCCAAACTTTCCTCTCCCTGTAGACTGTGGGGAGGCAAGAAGGCAGTCTCAATTCATACCTACCGATCCTTATCCTTCTTTCCCTTCCCCATTTCTGTCAGCATCCAAATGTTCCCTGAGATTTGCACCTCACTTGCACTTTGGCAAACTTTGTTGCTTCACACACAACCCCAGAAACCACGGGACAAAACATTAGATTTGTAGTTCACCCAAAGGAATGAGTGACAAAGGTATTCATACCTAGAATGCTTCTCAAGTGAGATTCAGCACTCAACATAGAAATGGCAGAATTCTAAGATATTCACCTCCTGATGTTCTTCTTTCATACCTTAAAAGCAGCACCGCCGTGAATAACTGATTTGATGAAAATCCCAAGATCAGCTCCTGTCTCCCGAGATTTGTTGCCTTTCAAGCTCACACCAAGTCCAGCAGAGCCAGAATCATTCAGGGGAATCTCAAAGGTCAGCTGCTCTGTGGTTTCTGGAGAAAAGATACTGCAGTTTGGCTCTCCTTTCTGTTGGAGAAAACAAGGATGAAAACAGGGGTGAAAAGTCAGCATGAGTGGCATCCACAGATTTGTACAATAATAAATAGTCCTCTTTTCCAGAAAGTAGCTTGAAGCAACAGTCTTATAATCAATAGTGCATTTAGCTGACATTTTGTCACAAGATCTGGTTTAAAATGTTGTTTTTAATGATACCTGGGAATATGCTTAAATAGAAGGTAAAACAGCTTAGTTCCACATGATATAAAACTGATGTTGCAGCAGAATGTAGAAAAGACGTTTATACACAGCTGCATTAAAAATGTAAGCCATAAAACTCTCAACATCTTTACATGCAGCTCACAAACTATAATGACAGTTGTACTGTTAAATCCTATTCCCCTTTGAAAATTGAGTTTCATCCTTAAAAAATTATCCTTCCCTTAAACCTATCTGCAGAGGAAAGCTGGTGTAACAAAAGCAAAGGTGAAAATTGAAAGCACAGTAACTTATTCTGCACTAACTCCTTTAGTACATACTTTTATTCCATAGAGGTTTGACTGTTCCTTTTTCTTTCTGGTATAGGTTAATCCCAAGACTTTCTCTAGATTAGAGAGCTGTTTACAAGACTGTCAAGTCAAGCATACACAGCTATGGAAGATCAGAAAGAACTTTCTTTTACTGTACACTGTATCTGCAGTTTTGTTGGGCTGTCTGTTGCTGGGCAGAGGGGAAGGGGGTGTGGTTGTCTTTTTAAAGTAGGCTAGAATCATAAAATTAAACAAAATCAAATTTTTGCCTGAAATATTTATCTTGGCACACCTCAAAAATATAGCAAGGACAAGCAGACTTACTATGGAATGAACTGTTCATGGAAAGTATTAGTGCAGAAGACCTTATGCAAAACTTTCAATTTTATTTCATTTTCCCCTTCTCCATGTAACACTAAGACAATTATTGGATTTTTGTTTCTTGTCATTTGGACATTTTCTATTCTTTGAAACAGTAGTATTAAAAATTTAATAGGAGAAAAACTATGAAAAGGAAGCACACAGACAATTACAAGTTGAAAGACGACTGGCTGCTGCTTCCAAGAGTGTCAAATCCTTACGTTAAATTCTTCAGTAGAGGCCACCTGCAAGGAGTGCAGTAGCTGAGCCAATCCTCCTCTTCCCCAGTGAGGGATCATTTCCAGGACCTAAGCTGCAGCACATACAGTACCAGTGCAATTGTCAGCAAAGGTATCAGCAGTACAGATGTTTCCTCAGCAGCCACATTGTGCTGAATGCCACCTGTGCATTCAGGTATCATGCTGTCTGATCAACGAAAGTATGACCCCAGAACTAAGGGCAGAAATTAATACCCTGAAGAAACACCTAAGTAGCACCTAAGTATACTTGCACTTATTTCAGATCCCCTTTCACTGATGAGGAGCAACTTGGTAGAGAGGAATCACATCAGCCAGAAAACTGAGTATCAATCTCAATCCAAATACGCACCATGTTTAAATTTTCCTGGAATGTAATTACATTATATTAAAGTCAATACAATTTGCCTAACTGACAAATATAAAAATGACATAGCACCAACACAGATAATTGTCTTGATAGCAGCATTCATCTCCAGTACCTAAGTTACACATTTGTACTGGTTTTGTTCACCAGAAGTACATAATCTCAGTTACACACCTGTCACTTTTATTTCTTAGCTTTGGATATGGACATCCTGAACATAACACCACCCCCCAAATCTATAAATTTGCAACTGTGAACAATACAGAAGGATAACTCATAAATACTCCTCCTCTGACTTCAGAAGAACCAGTGTAAGGAAAAAAACCACTACTGGCCTTCTAACATAACCATTTTGCATTTAACTTTCTCAAGGTTTTAAAGAAAAGATTTTCTGCCAAATCTTTTGTTTTTTCCAACTTGCACATATTCTTATCAGTTGATTCTGACCTCCTAGATCAAAACTCTACTCAACTGGTACATCCTGTCATGATTTGGACAGAAGAAATTCTTCTCAGGGTCCCAAGATGTGACAACTCCTGCCTTTAGGACAGGACTTGATATTACTTTCCTGGTTGCCATGGCAAGCAGTTCTTGTGTTTCTGCTCTCCTTCCACTTTAATCTGTGACATCTGCACTAGACCTGCCTGTTCTCTGTGTCAATACTGGGGTTTTGTCTTTGCCCATACCATGAGAAAGGCAGTGAGGGGTTGTTACCTCAGGACATAAAGCTCCCAGTGCTCATGCCTGCCTTAACCAGAGGAGTCACAAACTGCTTTATAGTGCTACCTCAGTACAGACTCAGATTTCATACAAAGCTGGATTTGGTCACCCAGAAGAGTTGCTCAGTGTTCTCTATTTCCCAGCTTCCTTTAACATAATTATGCCGTGCACTAGCTCTTGTTAAGTAACCTACCAAATCACTCTATGCAGCAGGACTCCAGACAAGTACAGCAAACTTTTGTATTTCATTTCCTATGTTTTCCTTAGCACTTAAACTGAAACCTGTAACATTTGTCTACCATTTTCCTTGCTACCATTTTCTATGAAACAGATCACTTAATTATATCAAAACCTCAGTAAATTTAATGTAAGCTGCTTTTACCTATTACTGGAGAACTCTCTAACATTTTTTAAAGTCCTCACAAGTTTCTTGTTTAACATAGTCCAATCATCCCAAACATCTCTCCTTTTCATTCTTTATATTCAGCTTTATCCAAAGATACAGAAAAAGCTGATTTAAAAATAATGTTGAACTTTGTCTAATAGTACTATCAAAAATTTCTTACCCATGATGGAGGCTGAATGCTCATTCAAAGATTTCATAGGGATGGGTAAGAGGAAAGGAGATGCATATCTACAAGTCAGTGATTAATTCACAGTGGGGCAAGCAAATTCTGTCTTTACTCCCTTAAAATTTTCCTTGGCTACTCATTGTACAGCATCTGATAGCAAATACCTGGTAGTAGGTCTACAACATTAAGACTATTTGGTGCAAATACAAGACTGAAAATCTTATTCGTGGGAGGATGTGAAAAGCAGCAGAAAGGAAGAAAATCAGAGGGAAAAAAAGTGATTAACAAAACCTAGAAGTTTGTTTTCACCCTATACTTGCTGAATGTTTTAAAATTATTATCCTGATCATGATGCTCTTCCCAAGCAATACCTTTTCAGTGATGACAAAAAAAGCTCCAGTTATCCTTAAGTTAACAGCTCATCAATTAACTACTTCATTTGGGCAACTAATTTAATGAATGATGGCCCCTGTTCCTAGAATATGCAGGTATGAATATTAAATGCTGATAGTGACTCACAGAGCTGGATTCCCACTGCTTCTATTTCCCTGACTTTGCTAAAACACTATCCCAAGACATCAATATTTCACAGTATAGCAACCACCATCAGCTGAATTATGGTCTGGTAAAGGAAACCCTCTCCAAAGCACTAAACCTTGAATTCTATTAGAAACACTTCTTACCTCGAGATCATCCTAGCATCTGAACTCACTCAAACACAGAATGAATGAAATGAGCTGCAACACAAATATGTTTCTAGCCTGGAAAAAACTTACAGCTTTATGTTATAAATTACCCAGTCAACAACCACATCGTGTATTTTCCATAATAAATGTATCATACCCCAGCAGTTCAGGAATTAGATGATAGTATATCACTGAAGCTATTCCTTACTGCAGACATAGGAAAGTAACTCAACTGTAGCAGGATAAACAAGAAATCTTCACATAAATCGAAGTCCAGATAGCGTGATCCCTCAGGATGGCTAGAGCTTTGAGATGGCCTGGTCTGCACTTTTCACACAGTCCCAGAGTGGGCAAGCTTGGAAGGGAGAAAAGTGGGTCATCAGGCCCAATCCCTCTGCCCAAGCAGGGCCATCCTGGAGCACATAGCACAGGATTGTGTCCAGGTGGTTCTTGGATATCTCCAGTGAAGGAGACTGCACAACCTTGAGCTCCCTCAGCCTTTCCTCTTAGTAGAGATGCTCCAGTTCCTTAATTGTTGCCATCCTCTGGACTCGCTCCAGCAGCTCCATGTCTCTCTTGTGCTGAGGAGCCCAGACCTGGACACAGCACTCCAGATGTGCCTCACCGGGGCTGAGCAGTGGGGCAGGATCACCTCCCTGCACCTGCTGGCAATGCTCTTCCTAATGCACCCCAGGATCCCATTGACCTTCTTGGCCACAGGGCTCACTGATGGCTCAGGAACAGCTTATTTGTCCACCAGGAGTCCCAAGTCCTTTTCCACAGGGCTGCTCCAGCAGGCTGTGCTGGTGCATGGGGCTGTTCCTCCCTGGATGTGGGACTCTGGATTTGCCCTTGCTGAATTTCGGAAGGTTCCTCCCTGCCCATCCCTCCAAGCTGTCAGGGTCCTTCTGAAGAGCTGCACAGCTCTCAGGTGGATCAGCCACTCCTCCCAGCAAACCTGCTAAGGAGGCATCTGCCCCTTCATCCAAGTCACTGATGAATAATGGGCCCAGTACTGAACCTTGGGGGACACCAAGGCCTCCAATGAGCCCCTGTGCCACTGTTCAGCCAGTTCTCAATACACTTCACTGCCCACTCATCCAGTCCACACTTCCTCACTTTGCCTGTGAGGATGTGGTGAGAGAGTGTTGAAAGCCTTGCTGAAGCCAAGGCAGACAGTCCCTCATCCACCCAGGTACTTGTTTCATTGTAAAAGGCAATCAGGTTAGTCATGTATGATTTACCATTAGTGAATCATGCTGGCTACTCCTGATTACCTTCTTCTCATCCATGTGAACAGAGTTCCCTGAGTCCTCATTCTTGCCCTTCCTGAAGAATGGGGTGATTATTTGTTTTCTTCCAGTCCTTAGGCATCACTCCTGACTGCCATGACCTTTCAAAGATGACTGTGAATGGCCTCCTCAGCCCTCAGCACTTGTGGATGCATCCCATCAGGGCCTATGGACTTGTGGATGTCAGGTTTGCCTAGGTTTCCCTTCTTGACCAAGGGAAATTGTTTCCAACATTCCTTTACCCTTGTCTCCCAGGTCAGAGAATCCTGAGGGCTGGCCTTGTCAATGAAGACCAACGCAAAAAAGGTAAAAAGGTGTTTGGCAACTCTGCCTTCTCTGCATTCTCTGTTACCAGGCTCCCTGTTATGTTTAGTCATGGGCCCACGTTATCCTTGGTTTTCCTTTTGTTATGGATGTATTTGAAGAAGCCCTTCTTCTTGTCCTTGACATCCTTGGCCAGATTTAATTCCAGATGGGCCATGGCCTTCCTTATCTTGTTTTTACTTACTCTGACAACCCCTCTATATTCATTCCAAGTGACCTGACCCTGTTTCCATCTCCTGTGTATTTCCTGCTTATGCTTGAGTAATGACAGGAGTTCTCTATTCATCCACGAAGGTCTCTGGGTTCCCTTTGCCCAATTTCTTGCTCATTTCTTCCCTTTAAGAGGGGTACATTGAGACAGGAACACTCTTGAGTATTAATAAAATTTACTCAACAGAGACACAGGTTGAAGTTAAAAACAAAACAAACACCCAACAAACAAAAAATTCCAACACAAAACCGAAAAACAACCCAACACTTCAAGAATCAGTCTCCACTGTTCATTTTGTCCTTGCTCGGCAGGTCCTTTAGCTTCGCTAAATCTTAGCCTGTCAGCTTTCAATGGCTTCTACAGTTGCAACAAGCTCTGAACAGCTCTCTCCTGGTAAGCACATCTCTGCAGCCTAGTGATGTTTGTTCTTTAATATTTATAGGAGTCAGCCAGCCACAGCTTCTGCTCAAAGCTCCCTCCTGGTTGCACCATCCAGCATTCTAGGCAGCCCCTGACCTCTCTCAATTGCTTGGGGAAGACAAAGATGTCTCTCTTTCCTGGACCAGAAGGCAACAAACAGAAGTTGTCTAAGAGGAAATATTTTTGCTTGCTGTCCATATTTGGTGGTTCAACAGAACAGAGCAAACAACCAAACAGGTACTATCCCAAGGGAAATCAGGACAGGAATGTTTTAATCTACCAATATACCTGCATGCAACTTCAGTAAAATCAATTCTGACATTTACTGAATCACCAGAAACCAGACAGAAAAGTTTAGTAGAGTTTATATGAAGGTGAGAGAACAGAGAGTTTGCTAGATATGAAAGCAGAAAGCCCTAATAAAACAGTACTAAATAATATTCAGCAATGCAGACTGAAAACCTGTATCTAAGGGTCTCAGAATACATTTAATTAATCTCCTACCAACAATTTTAATTTTTAAAAGCACATCTATACCTCAGATATCTGATTTCTTAATTAAAAATTATAATAAAGCATTATTAAAAATAATCTAAAATTTTACTGGTCTCACCAATAAATTCTCAGTATTTTAAAGACCACAGAGAACGTAGTTTTAGTCTTCTCCTACTCCTGCAATACACAACTGCAGTCACCAGAGCAGTACAATCAGAGCTATAACCTTTGAAAAAAGTACTCTGCATTTTATTCTTCCACTTTCTACTTAGTCCCTGGTTATATCTACACAGTATTGTGCCAATCCTCTGTCTGCCATGGGACACCACTTTCAATTAGTCCTTTTATTTAATCTTACAATGCCTGTTCTCATTGACCACAGCACTTTTAATCTGTGGATTTATGATAATCTAATGCTAATCTCTCACTGGGAAGGTTGCCTTATATATCCTTATTGTGTTTTTTGCCAAAAGAGAAGCTTACAAAAAAAATTAGCTCTCACTTAGGCAGGAAGGAAATAGCATTTGTTTAACACAACAAGAGACCTTTCAGTACCTGTCTGGTGCCCTTGACCAACACACTATTATGGCCTCTCAATATGCTGACTGCCCCTTGCCTGGCTGCTCATTTCTGATAAGAGATGTCAACTCCCTGGGGTGCCATTCAGAGCCGACAGCAAAAGGCAAAAGACCCAGGAGGGTTATTTTCAAAGGTTTATGAAGGAAATAAGACATTTGCATGCTTTTGCAATTATTTTCTGACAAAAAATATTTAAATTGTGACACCACATAACTATTATTGGCAGAAAAACCTGAAAAGAAGATATCCCCTATTTGCATTATGCTCCATATTCTTTCCTAGCACTTAGCCACAATTAAGAAATACTTTGCTGACAGCTCAGTCATTCAGCCACTATAAAATCTGCACGGTATTTTGCAATAGACATATTGTAACACTCTTAAAAGAAATACTCAAAGGTAATACACTGTTGTAATCTTGTCACAATCTAGTAAATAACTGAAATCATTGCTGCATGTATTCATCTTCAGTATATCTGACAGATATTTTATATTGGCTTCTTTTAAATTACCTGTATTCTATACTGCAATAAAAACTAAATGGCCACTAATGGCACACCCAGCTAAGACTAGAAAGGCAGTAGCAAATCCATGCTATATGATATATATGATAGTGTGCCTGGATAATTTTAGCATTAACACAGTACACTACAAATTTGTGTCATGTTAGATAGAATGTGTCTGGTTTGAATTATGTAGGTTGTCTGGAATTACAGCTTCAAAAACTGACAAAACTAGAGTCAACTCTTCATCCAAGGCAGATACAGTGCATTTCAGAAATGGAGATTCCCCAGTTTGCTTGACTTGCCTATTTGAGAACCCACCAAGGAAATGGTTGGCCCTTGCAAAAGTTTTGTATTTGTAATTGGTGTGCACTGCTCCTCAACATAAAAAACACAGTCTCAATCTTTTAAGCTACATAACTGTAGGAAACAGAGGGAGAAAAATTAACTAGTTCAGTCCTCAGTCAAGGTCAGTCTCACAGTGAAAACACCCTTTTTCAGCCCACGTATGGGGTAAGCCGTGTGCTTACACACCCTAGTGAGCTGGAGCCTTATGCAGCTAATGCACCTCGGCACTTAGAGACACATGAAGATGGAAGGCTGCATGGTATTTTCAGGGTGAATTTAGGGTTGCTGCTACTGTATCATTTCAGAATTCATTCCAAGCACAGGTCACAACAGGGTGATAGACAAATCCAACTCTACTCATTTTAGTGCTTACTGTTTTAAAGATATGGTAAACAAAGCAATAAGCAGGGTATAACTCTTTTATGTCTACTTCAAACACCACATGCATATGTTTTACATTAAATCAGCCTAGGAAAGCTTTTTTCTAAGTTTTTATGTATTCTAAGACAGAAAGATTTTAGAAATGTTCATATGGTATATGGAATAGAACTGGTGACCCTTGTAAATGGCAAGGCACTACATTTGTTAGCAGGATTTAAAAACTGCCCAAATACTCTGGTTTTATTAAATGCAAATACTGTAGACCTGGATAAATGCATCTAAATATATGAAGATTCAATTTCTGCTAAGATCAGATTTTACATGCCCCTATTCTGATGTATATATACTTACGATTTCGTACATTAAAGTGGGCTTCCAAATAACTTCAGGCAACCTCAGAGCTAAGACTTATATTATCAAGTAAACAGTTTTCATTTTTCAGTGTTCTGAGGAAGAGTTCCTAAACCTAGGAATTTTGGGCAGTAATCCCATAACATCTCATGAATATATTATCTCATAGTACAAGTAACATTATGCTTTTCTCTCCTTATCCACTCTCTGTCCTCTCTAACTTATACTTTCCCAGCAGTCAGAGCACCATCAGAGGTTTTTGCAGACAATGAGGATTTTAACCAGGTCTTTCAGACCATCCTCATATTTGCTGGAATATAGGAATATAGGAACAGTGGGCTCTGAAAGGCAAATCATTGCTGGATCATAACACTCTGATGGGCCTGACAGAGAAAGCAATAGCAGACCAGATGCAGTAAGGTCTCTGTGGCCTCAAAAAGGCTGACAACTGCTATTGCATGGAAAAATCACATTTGCTGTGCCGGTACCTTTATGGGCACTTCACTACCATATGAGAGCTCAAAAAACCACCACTTTTTAAAGGCATATGGATTACCAAGCATTTTATTCCCCTTTGGTAAATCAGGAAGTTGCACACAAAGCCTGGATAAAGAGATACTTTTCACTGGGACAAGAAAGATTGTCGCATTCCCTCTTAACACTGATCTCTCACCGACTTTTGTAGAGAGCCCAACTAAACAACAAACCTCAAAGAACAGTTTCCAGTACTCTAAGACATAATAAAACTGTACCCATCTTCTGAAATACATAATGAAGCTGAAAAACTTTGAGGGGCTGCACTACACAATGTTTTGTCTTTAAAAAATACGTTTATGTAGACACAACCTACACTTGCTTCTCAACCATTCCAGATGAAGAGAATAGGTCCAAAAACAACTTTTCTTTAAAATCCACAGGATATTTAAAAATCTACATAGTTTATAAATGGTGAAAGGTGCCATGTGCATTCACAATGTCCTTGTCTTCATTACACAGAACACCTTCTTGTGTATGCTATTAAAATTCAACATATACTGTTTTTCCCTATCCAATTCATCTCCCTTAGAACAGAGGTAACACAATAGAGAAATGGTATCTGCTGGAATCACTTTCTGACTGAAATTATTTGTCCATTTCTGGATAATTGAGCACTAGAATCATGGTTTTGAGCTACAAAAACAGGTGCAAAAATGGTTAAGTCTAGGCTATAATTTCACCTATTATTTCCTGCACATAAAAAGGCAAGCAACAATTAAAAGGAAGTAATAGAAATTAAGCTTTGATTATTAAAACAAATAGGCCAACTGGTTTTCCTTCAGGCATATAAGTTCAAGGCAGTGGAAGAAATTAACTGGGGGAAGACTAAAACATAAAAGTTAATCATATGGTAAGTAGAAAAAAATGCTTAATTGAACTTGCCACTCATCCTGCTTCCTTCCATCCTGTATAATACACATGTAAAAAAAGACTTAAAGACCAATACCACGTTTAGTACATTGTTGTTCATTTAGCTATTGTTATAAAAATGATGGTTTGTTCCCTTTCACCCTCCATTCTTCAGGAATCAGTTAAAATGCCAAGAAACCACAGAAATAGCAATTACAGTTGCAACTGGTAAGTCAAAGAGATCTTTAAAACAAAAAATAAAGGGTATGCAAAAATTACAATGTATGTGCTCTAACTTACAGAAAAATGCATGCAAATATTTTTGGTGCTATACTGTTTCTGGCAACTGCAGAACAGTCACAATTCCTCTGCTTTTGTGCATCATATAGAATACAGAATTGCAAAGGATCGCAGCACAGAATGGGCTGCACCAGAGCTGTTCACATTCAAGTAGTTTTCCCTGTTTTACCAATGCAGGGATGAAGAAAGAGAAGGGGAAGTAAATAATTTTTGCATCATTATTAGAAGAAATGGCACTTTCAGATCACACGTTTTCCCTAGAGAAAAAAGTGATGCAACAGACACACGTGATCAAAACACTATTTCCAAAACACAATAGAATGACAGCCACAGTTTGATGTGCATTCCACTCACTTTGAGAGAAGCTGGAAAATCTAAACCTATTCAGTTAAACCAGTTTCTTTCTAGAATATTCACCATCCTCTAGAAAAGAGTGTTACACGGTTTAAAACCCAAATGCACCTTAAAGAACACACTAATCATTGGCCACTCCACGGACTGTGGTAATTAAGGGAATCAAGATCTTCCCCCTGAGTTTTGGAATCAGATCCTTACTTAGCTGCTACATTGTCAACAGCTGGCATGAATTACTGGGAACATTTGGCTAACTGGATAATAAGGAGGACTGCCTGTGGTTGGTCCAAATTCTACTTCACTGATCTCTTTCAATATATTAAAAAAGAAAACCAACCAAACCTCATTAGAGCCTCCTTTTCTTTTTTTTTTTTTCTTTTAAAGGAGAAACAACCTTACAAATATTGGGTTTTCCATTCTTTTCCCTTGTTATGCACAAACATTGTAACTGCATAACTCTGAGATGTTGCAGGGGCCAGTGTAACCAAAGCCCCAATTCCCCGTAATTTGATAACGCTTCTTTGCACCACTGATTCATCCTCATCCCTAGCACATCTCGGCTGCTGTGGCAAAGGCTTGCTACTCCGAATGTATTTTTCTACTTGGTAGCAATTCCTAAGCACAGATCAGAGGAACAAAACACCCAAACTCTGTTCACATATCTTACTGAAGAGAAAATATTCGTGAGACCAAGCTTTTCCCAAGCCACAGCTTTATTACAAGGTAAAGTCAAATTATATTATAACAGACCCGTGCAACCAAACGCCACCCAGTGTGACTTTATTGCATTATTTGTTTTTTGTCCATGCAGTTATCAAATTCTCTGCAGCAAATCCACATTAAAAACCCAGTTCTAGTGGAGTAACACGCTCAAAAGCAGCTTTGTGCATGCGTTTCTAGAGGGTCCAGCTTCCAGATGCATCTTTACCACAGGAAGCTGTGGTGAGTGGGTACATTTACCAAGTGGCCCTTCTCCTCTTCCTTTCAACAGGTAACAGGGAGTCCAAAGAAAACATCTCAGATTACAGTCCTGCTCAAAGCAAGAACAAGTCTGATATAAAGCAATTATTGTATTATTGCCAGGCATTAGCGAAATCCTCAAGTATTCAGGTAAATTCTGCATGCATGTTACACCGTCAGGGCACTCAATTACAGCTGTCCTTGAAAAACACTGGATTATCCACTGCTTTTCCTTCCAAAAACAAACATTTAAAGTGCTGGCATTTTTCTCCTCTTTGATAAAACAGTACTGTAACTTTTGAGGCAGCAGAGGATTAGTCCAATGTAATATCATGGCTAAAGCTGAAACCAAACAAAAAAGCTAAACCAATTTTATTTTTTTTTTTTAATCTTTGTTGAGACTATTCTCAGACACCTCATGAATTCTAACAAGCATTGTGTTAGCATCAACATCTGCTAGCTTAGTGGGATGGTAACTCACACTTCTGCTGTAAGCTACCAGATGTTGCTGAAGGGCTTTTTAATTTAGATGGGCTGGTTCCATAAATTTATGTAATATATTTCAGTAATTCTCATTTGTATTATGTTGTACTTGATTGAGATAATGAGGAACACTGAACAGTATTAGAATTCCCACATCATTGCTGTTGCAGTGAGGGCCATCACTTGTGCATCACTTTTTCACAGAGAAAGCAATCTAAGAGAAGGTCAAGCCAGCAGGATAAATGTGGGTACTTCCGGGATTTCAATCATGCCAGTCATAAGTAAATCACCTTTTGAAAGGTAGTTAATCCTTGCTGTAGAGACTAGAATTTATTATCACACAATTGTGGCAAGTAAAAATTATAAACAGCTTTTAGATTCTTCCAATCTTTTATACCCACACACTGCCACAGTGATTTCCAGCAGAATTTGCACTATGACAATACATAATAATATATAACGGTGTGGGAACTGAGGAGAGAAGAATACATACTTTTTAAAGTACATTTTCTAAGTAATGTGCTTTATAACTTAAAAAACCCAGAAGAAAGCACTGCTGGTGGGTAGCTCTTTCAAAAAATAAGACCTTATTTAGAAAAGCTGCTGAATGAACAGAAATTCTACATAGAATAGATAATTTAGTACTTTAAGACTCAGAAATTTCCCTCAGATCCACACAGACATTGACTCTACAGCTCAGGGCTTACTTGCAGAGCCGTGCAATGAGCAACTTCCATGCTTTGGGAATCATTGACAACAAATGCCCGATTACAAGGCTGAAAACTGCCATGACACTCCTTAAAAATTACATAATAATAGAGAAAAATGGATACAAAAATAGTTTTGCAATGACACTTCATAACTGCTCCCAACAAAAATCGGGCACCAGCAGCAGAAAAGACTCACATGAGAGAACCTGAATGCCCCTCCAGCTCCCTATCCTATCACAGAAAACCCTGACCTCAACAAGGTCCAGCTGGCAACAGAGAAACAAGAGGAAAACTGTCAGCAATGTTTTGTGAGGAAACATCGTGGAGAATTTCTGTAGAAGATCCTGACGAAAGCCTAAAGGAAAAGCAAGAAGGCAGCATCTTAAGAAAAGGATGAAGGTGGTTTGTGTACTTTGAAGGAGATAAAATGACACAAAAGCAGGAAATGCTGTCCTTCCCTTATCCTGAGGACTTAATGAAAGGTCAAGTATAGCCATCAATCAAGATAAGGAAGAGGCAACCAAAGACATGACCTTCTCTGAGGGGAAACAAGCGTGTATCAGATAGCACTTTTACTCTGATGCAGTTCTCTGTGTGAGAGAAAGAGAACACAGTTTCATGCCAGTGTTAATAAAAAATAGAAAGTGAAAATTAAGCACTTGAAATGAAAAAAAGACATGCAAAAGCCTATTAAGTCAAAGGCCAGCAGCCAAGGAAAATCTTGCTGCCAAACTTTGCGAGGAGTGCAGCAGAATTCTATTCCTCACCACTCCTGCAGCTGGGCACGGGGCTTAGGAGACATCTCCTGGGGGCAGCCACCCTCACTAGTTTGTTACTGATAAGCTGCAGGCTCATTACATGCACTTTAGATTTCTGGTTTAAAGCTTGCTGCTTTTCTGAAAGAGAATAACCCATTTTTAGTTATGCTTGACCTCACACTTACAAAATTAATTTACAGTATTCCCCTGTGAGTTATGCTTATGCTGTCATTTTTGGGGATGAAAAATCAGATTGTGCAGAATTGCATCTGTAGTAGATAAAAATAAAACACCCCTCAAAATCAAATATAAATACTTCTTGGAAACAAGCCTTATGTGACTACCTTTTATTGGCATTTCTCAGCTGACATCATTTCTATTTCTTGGGCTAGTTTTTAACCATGGAATTGTTTCAAAATCCCTCTTTGGGAAAGAATACCAAGTTTACCAGCTCTCGAGGTAGAAAGGCCTCCTCCTGACGAGCCACAACCAGAGAGACAGTCTCGCCTTGCTTTGTGCTCCTCAGCATAGCTACAAGCTCTTCCTGGGTCCTGCCGGTGATGTCCCGTCCGTTCACCTACCAGCCACAAAACAGAGGATGTCACATCTCTGAGTGTGACTGCCTTTTAGCAGGTTTATTAGGTTCCCTCACCTAACACAGGTGTCGTTCAGTGAATGAAAGCAAAGAAGAATCAGCAACGGCTCCCATACTGTCTCTCCCTCTGGCCCTGCACAAATTACTTAACCTTTCTCCTCCTCATTTTCACCATCTGTTAAAGCAGCTCTGTAGTACTTACCCACCTTACAGGGGGTTTGTGAGGCTTAATTAGTTTGTAAAACACTTTGAAGATGAAAAGTGCAGAAAACAAGACCTTAGTATTAAAACTGTTTACCTTAAGAGCTTTTTGAGGTTAGTAAGTAGAAATAACCCATTAGGTAATAAGATTTTAAGTCACAAGACATCTGAAAATTTTCAACAGACCAATTTGAGCAAAATTGCCTTAAAATGAGCACTTTACCAGCTTGATATTAACTGTAGATTTTTGGATGTGGCTGAAGAGGCAGGACATGTTTTAGTCCTAAAGCGATGCATTTACCTGCTTTAAAATCCAAGATCTTATCAGGTTCCCCTTGGACCCTTGTGAAAAGAACCATTTTTCCACTTCATGGTGTAAAACACTTGTTGATAAACAAGTGACATAGAAGCTGCGAGAGTGATTTTTTTTTTTTTAACCAAGGGCAAGAATTGTAGTTCCATATATCAATAATATGTATGAGGAAATAAAAGATTTATGACAAAACTAGCGATCAATTTTAAGCGATGCAAATACAACGGATGTTTGTCCTAACCTCCAGGATTCTGTCTCCTGACTGCAAACGACCATCTTTTACTGCTGCACCTTTTGGTAAAATGTTCTTCACAAAGATTGGACCAGGACCATGTACTGAAGAGTCTCTGGTAACCACTGTGAAACCAAGTCCTTCTGGACCTAGAAGGTCAGACAAAGAACTCACAACATAAATTTCAACATGTAAATGATGCTCATCAAAAGTAAGAAAACAATGTCAGCAAGCTATCCCAGAGGTTAATTCAGGTTAATTCTTAAAAAAAGAAAAGCAAACAGCTGTAAACATGAGCCAATTTTCTGCATGGTCTAGAGAATAAATCTATTGATGTCAAAACACATACCCAAACCCTCTTACAACAGCTACAGACAGAAATACCTGGGTAAGCACATAACAATAAAAAACAAGAAAGAACTCTCTTTTTAAAGCATTTACCTTTTCTTTAGGTCATTTCAGTATTACTCTTCACTATAATGTCAATCGTTTTTCATAGAATCAGAGCAATTGGAATTGTTTATTTATGAGCATAAATATAATTTAGCAGGTTTTACTGAAACTTGGTAAATGGGGAAAATATTACATGATTTGAATGCAAAACTTGATGATGTGCTGTTCAGAAAGGACAAAGTGGTATTTCTAAGCTTCCATTAGTGAAGTTGTTTGCTGCTTGGAAATAAACAACCTCAAGTGTTAACAGATACGTTACAACAAATAATTAGGGAGTAAAATAAATATTAAAAGGTATTTCTTATCAGCCACTAAAATCACTGAGAATAGCAGGGTCTATAAAAATCTTTTTATATTGAGTGATATTCCCACCCATGTAATAGTTTTCAAAGATATCACCATGTCAGTATCACATTGCTATAATTTCTAAACTATAAATGTTTCAAAATCAAAAGCATTAGATCTAGAATGGGGAAATTCTTAAGTAGGTTTTATTAACACAAAGCTGAAGAGTTCAGAAGCAAAAATGAGTGATTTAAGCAAAGAAACAACAAAAACTAAGAAATGAGAGCTTGATTACATTCATAATGTGTTATAAGAATAAAGTTACAGACAGTTTTCAAAAGGGCTACTTCTAGGATCAAATTTAACTCTCAGCCAAATCAGAGACATAAATCAAATAGAAAATACAAATGCTAATTGGAAATTGCTTAAGCACATTTTACTACATGTTCCTAAACCTGCTATTCCATTCAAAGACAGACATGGTGCAGCCATTAAAGACATACACAAATTTTGCCTCCTGACAGCTGAATAAATATGATTTAAAAAAAAAAGGTTTGCAGAAAATAAAAAAGGGAAAGACAGATAAATCTGTAGTCAAGCTCTTGGAAAACATGAAACAGAGTAGAGTAGATTTTTAAACATATCTTTAAAAGAATGTACCAACAGTGTTGTGGTCAATTAGAAGGTTGAAGAAAATAAGAAAGGTCACCAGCAAACAGTTCAAACTTTTATTCTATACTTGTGAAGAGACTGAATTATCTCTTAAAATCACTTGTTGCTAATGGAATTGCTTCCACAGTCAGTAACAGAGATGTCCTAATCAGTAAATCTGGGTAACATACATCCAAAATTTATGAGAAAGCCCACTGTAGAAAGCATGACTGTCTACATTCCTATACCTTTTGAAAGTTTTGGAACTTTTAAATGGTAAAAAACTTCTTTGTATTTTCAATGTCACTCATTAAACTAAAAGTTAAGGTGTTACTATAGAGAACATGATACCAAATTTATCACACCATTCTCAAAGACTTACCTTTTTTCAGGTCTATCTTTATTTTCTTTGCATTTCTCTTATTGCCAAAGCCCATGAGTGGAGATAGTGAGGGAGAAGAAGGCTTTCTACCCAGACGTGGGAGGTTGGGGCTCTTAGCTTGTTGCAGTGTTCCCTGTACACCTGATTCCAAGCTTGCTCCAGAAATATTAATTGTTTTCACAGCAGGTTTTGGATGAAGAGGAGGTGGAATTTTTGTTTTTGTAACTCCTTCTTCATTATTCAGAATACAAAGAGGAGCAATAGCAGATTTCTCATACTGTTCTCGGTTATATGGAGGAAGGACTTCCAAGATGACACTTTGAAATTTCATTGCCTGACGGAAGATGTCCTGAGCCCTTTAAAAGAAAGGTATGAATATTCATGACAAACTAGAAAATTTGGGCAAAACTTGAAGTTGTTTTCAGAGAATACGATGAAAATTTACCTTATGTTCACATCTACAGTGTCCCTTTTTTAGAACAGTATACATGAAATAAGATTTTGAAACTACAACATTTCCTTATATTTCAAGTAGGAGCAGCCTATCTGTTGGAATTCCTGAGCTGCTACAAAAACATACCTGCCAGAATAAGCTAATGAACACATTTCTTCATGCAGAGCATCAGAAAGAGAAGTTCTGATGGCAAAAGCTCATCAAAAGACTGCTGAAGTTACAGCTTGCTGCTTTTTTCAAGTGCTTGTCTGTTATGTATTGTTGGCATAGAGGCACACTGAGCACTCATCACCAATTGTTCTGATGAATACATCTACTCCAAGCAAGCTCAATTCTCCATTTTTTCCAAATCCAGTCTAATTGCTCCTCAGATTCCTTTGTAATCCCTAATGCAACTGCTAGCTGATTCCACAGCAATTAAATAGGATTGAGGGTATGGGATATATAGACATGAGAAAAAACCTTGTGATCAAAACAGTGCAATTATTTGTGTTTCTACATAAATGGATACATAAATAGGTCAATATTACTCACATCTTTCAAGCAGCAACCTTTTTCTAAGTGGATATGCAGACTTCATAGTCTGTTTTTACAGATGTGCTCAAATGCAACACTAGAAACTGTGTTAGGGCATTTAAGGGAACTAGTTCCCTTGATAGTGATAGGGTAATGGAGAATGGTTTTAAGCTAAAAGAGAAAGATTTAGACCAGACATTAAGAAGAAATTCTTTACTCAGAGGGTAGTGAGATACTTGAACAAGTTGCCCAGTGAAGCTGTGGATGCCCCATCCTTGGCAATGTTCAAGGCCAGGCTAGATGGGGCCCTGAACAGCCTGATCTAGTGGGTGACATCCCTGCCCATGCCTGTGGCCTGGAACAAGATGATCTTTAAGGTCCCTTCCAAACCAAGCCATGCTGTGATTCTGTTGACTGATACCATGGTAATGATACCGTGCTCAGATTCCCGTGCATTGTAAGGCAATTAAGACAAGTTGGCCGAAAGAACTGTTCAAAAAGCCTTCCCTGGACTTTGAATATCTGGTAGATTTGGTCAATCAAGCAATGTTACAAACCTTGGATTCTAAAGGAACAAAGGAGACTTCCCTCTTTCTAGGCTTTCCTCTCCTACCTTCTTTGAAGTGGACTGATTTTCTTCCATACTGCAGAAGACCACTTGAGTGCAAACAGAAGAAGTAGCTGAAGTGCATTTTGAGAATGAAAAACTGAAAACTTCCACTTAGCTGAATTGGAGCAAGAGGGGAAGTAACAGCTATATTAAATTTTAAATAAATCATGGAGTCCTTCTAAGAACATTGTACTTATTTCCTACCCTTCTGTGGTGCATTTGTCGGTCTGAGTCAGTATTTTGCTGAAGTCTTGGCTTTGGATTTACACTCAGTTATGTAACAGGAATCAATGTTTGTTGAAAGTATTTCTGAACTATTTTTCTTTTTTTTAAACACACAGGAAAGAAGCCACTGCAAATATAAATGTCTTGAAAACACACCTAGTGCTTTCCCAGATGCACAGAGCTGCATAGTACATCTACCTTGCAGCTGTAGGTGGTGGGAAGGAGAGGCTGTTCTAAGAGGGCTTTCTGTAGCATGAAGACACTCAAGTCAGGACTCAGTTCCAATTTATACTGCTGAGGGAAAGAACCATCCTTGCCACATTGAGTGTACAAGCACCAAGAGTCAGAATAGCAACATTCATTGGCAGGCAATGCTGCCAGAGAAACCTCAAACTTGGAAAAGAAAAATAGCAGGGAGAATGTTATAGGAAGGCATTCCTTTAGCATCACCCTCAAAGAGTTCTGTGTCAGAGCTGTAACAGACTGTGCCCCAGTGTGTCTGCAGAGGCTATAGGTTATCTGTTCACCTATAGCCTGTCAAACTTCTCAAGGACAGACCTTATCCTGATAGTAGAAACCATGGCACACTTCCAGCATAAAGGATGTAAAATTTTAACTGCGCTTCTTTCACACTCCATCTTCCAAGCAGCCACTTGGTCATATGTTACAAGGTAATTTAATAACTCAGTTTCAAAAGATTAATATTTAAAATGTATGCAAGAGAAAACATAAGATCTCCTTCAAACAAAAATTAGTGGAAATCACTCAAGACATCCTATGGGAAAGTCTAAATGCAGTCTTCAGGGGCAAAATAACTGGCTGCACTTCAAAGGGAAAAAATAATGAATGGAGAAATTTATATTTCTTGAGACCTCAAGTGCATACTTTAAAGAAATAAGGGAGTCAGTTAAAAGAGGTGCTAGAAACTCTGCAGCACAACAGAATGTAATTGAATAGATTAGCAGCAAATGAAAAAGCAGACCAACGGTCCCGATATATAGCTATTATAAA
Source organism: Acrocephalus scirpaceus scirpaceus (assembly GCA_910950805.1). NCBI lineage: Eukaryota > Metazoa > Chordata > Aves > Passeriformes > Sylviidae > Acrocephalus > Acrocephalus scirpaceus. The sequence continues at coordinate 45,566,877 of OU383779.1, forward strand.
CATGGGAATACAGAAAGTAGGTTGCTGCTGTTACAGCTGCAGAAGAAGCAATTGTCAGGAGCAATACTAGAAAGTCTTTGCTGAAATTAGAAAGAGACAGCATGTAACAGTCTCTTCTAAGTGTTAAAACAGCTTTTACAAGGGTTATGAAGAAATGTCAATTTGAAACTAGCCAACAGATTTTCCTCTCGAAGGAGAATCTGAATGCTATTTCTGGGTCAACAGTCATTGGAACAATACTTCATTGTATCTTTTACAATTAGTGGATTTCTGTAACTTGGACTTCTGTCAGGTTAGCACAGTTATGTCATGCTAGATGAAAACTAAAAGGCATGTTCACGGAGATTAGTTTCAACCTGGAAAGAGTCTTTCTTTAGTCATTCTCCATAGCCAGGGAATAGAGATGATGTAGAAGGCTATTTTGGAAAACAATTCAGCAGAACAATGTAAGACTTAGGAATAGGCTAGAGCTCATCCAAAATGCTCCCCTCCAGTCCCCAAACAGACATTAAGCCCACAATTCCTGTATTTTCTCTCCTCAGATCCAATGCCACTGCAACCACACTACTTGGTTTTGTAACATAGGAAACTTAGACCAACAAAATGAGGCTCTGCTCTGAATCACCTTTAAGTCACTTTTCTCTCTCCCAATGACAGAGAGAGTCTAACAAGACCAATCTCTCTAAGCTAATAAATAGTTCTTCCAACTCCCAAAACTTTACACAACCTTTTAGGAAGTAAGTGTCCTGCATGTCACATTTTGAAGGAAAGCCTGACAGAGAACTAGGAAATTTCCTGAAGTATTTCAACCTGCCCAAAATCTAGTAACCATACAGAAAAACATGCAGAGTCTTTCACTCCACAAACACCTCATGGGCTGAAAGCCTTTGGAGATCAAGTTACATTCAGAAGCAAATACAGAGGAGACAACACACTGTAAAGAAAGGATCAGATATGATTTTGAAAAGAGAGGTTTTGACTTAAGGAAAACCTTATTTGCAAAATTTCATTATAAAACTGCACAGTGAGGCAATGAATGTTTTAATAAGACACTGACAATTATGTTCTGCTAAAATTGGTATCTTATTTAGGAATTTCCATGGATGCAAGAGAATGGTACGTACTATAACACAGTGGAGTGCTTTTACCACCAAATACGCAAAAAGCTGTAACTGAAAAGCTGTCAAGAAGGGAAAAAAACACAGTCCCAGAAACAAGAATACCTATGCTACAGACCTACACTGGTTTAATTAAAACCTATTTTGCAAATATTTATTTCTAACTGTGAAATTATGTATTTGATTTTAGTCTAGAAGCCTTGAACATTTGGCTTACTGTTCAGAAAGTTAAGCCTCGACTCCCTTGACATCTCAATAGGTTTTTGTTATATTATAAACAATCACTCAGTTGTCTAAACATATGGATTAAAAGCAAAAACAAATTTCTTTTTAATTACTACAGCAAATATCTGTGAAATTTGAGAGGCTATTCTTCTGTGCAACAATACCACATTAATTCATAGATGATCAAAACAACCTGTTAGTTAAAAATATTTGAGATAGATAATAAATGTCAACAGACTTTTAAACAAGTCACAAGAAGTGAGACTTTCCATTTAGCTCAAGTAAGCACAGTTTGACAGTAGACACATTTTTAAAAAAATTAATGCTCAAAAAGCTGTACAACAATAAAAAAATCTTATTTTATTTGCAAAAGAACATTAAACACTATGATGTGATGTGGACTCATTCTGAAGGTCTTATGAAGAAAAAATTACAAAGAGAATATGGTAAAAATAACAGAAGAACTAGAAAGGCAAGATAGCAGTAACAAAACTTAATTCTATTAAATTAAGTAAGCACAGTAAGTTCACTAAAACTCAAATTTCACCTTATTTGGAGGTTTCAGAAAGAAAATTACGAAGTTTCTGTCATATATCAATTTTATAGGCATTTTTTCTGAAATAAGTATTAATCCCTTTACAAACCACTTAAACACAGCACAGTATAAAATCCTGGCTAGTTAGAAGTACTAGTAAACCAGTACTTACTGTGCAAAGGTTTTATCTGTAAGGTCCACATGGTTTATCTTCACAATGCATTCATTTTCATGGAAAAGACCATCACGTCTAGATCTGCTGTTTTCTTCAACACCACGGATGAAGAGTCCCAGCATCCTAAAAAAGCAAAACATAGGGGAAAAACATCCTTACTGTGCTGATATGAATTTATAGCGACTAAAACCAGATATTAATCTCTATTGTGTATGAAATGATAGCATTGACTGCCTCTCTATGAAGTGCTTAACCTAGAAAAAGGTTTCAGTTGACTTATTAACAAAAAAGGAGGGGATTCCAAAAAATACTATGAAAAATTGCTGCACACTAATGCTTTACTACTTGCTAGAACTTGGGAAGCACTGAGTCCTGTGGGTCATACTTGGAGAAAGAAGGAAAACACCTAGATCCCTCTTCAGTTAAAAATGTCAATGTAGCTTATGCAATATTTTTCTGCCATTGCTCCAAAGAAAAGCACAAACCGATTAAAAGTAATTTTCTACCTTGACTATAATAAAATAAACAGCAGCTAGAATGAGACCAAAAAATGGCTTTTCTACTTCTGAAAATGCCTCTGAAACTTTTTGCCATAGCCCCTTGCTTTGATATAAGACAGCAATACTACTCATTCATGCGGCAGGACATCAGCACCCAAGTTATCTGTTAACAAGATAAGTGCAAGTGAAAATGGAGGTGCAGCACATTCAATAAGCGAGCCAGTGTGGGTGGTGCAAAATTCCAGTGTTCATAACTGCTGGGAGCACTAGGCTAATCCTGACCTACCTGGAACATCTCTGTATCGCAAACTATAATTCAACATAGCCATATCCAATGATACCACTACAGTCTCCAAAAAATCCTAACAACTCCATGTTTGTGAAGAACTTTTATAATCAATCTTTGTCCACTAAATTTCCATAGCACTTCAGCATCAATGACGGTCATCAAAGATGACCTTTAGAGACCGTTTTATATTGGTTATACTCCATAAAATATTAATGTGCAATTTTCAACATGCCAGTACTCCAATCGCAAAACAGAAGTCCTGTATTTTTGTCTCAGATTCATGACTGCGCCTCATATCTAAGTCCATTCCACAGATTCACAGGACGCCATTAACTATTTCAAGTGACATTATATTCTCTGAGCATCTGATTTTAGATTTACTGTCTAAGAACATTAAAATATTTGTACTTCTGTCCTACCAATTATTAAGTGAAAAATTGGTTCCTACTGAATACTAGTTCTTTGAAGTATCTAACAGAAAAAAGGGATTTAATAGCATAAAGGTTCTCTTGTAACAAGTGTTATCCTTCCCTAAAGGATTAAAAAGGGCAGTGGTGGTGAGGGGCCCTTTTGATGACATTCAACTAGTGGCAATCAAAACCTTTAACCCTAAGAACTAATTAAATACAACTATGTTAAAATGCAAACCAGAAGAAGTACAGAAATTACAAATTAAGTTGGTTGCTTGTTAATCCTGTGCGCTTAGATACTGCATTCATATAATGCAACAGGACTGCCTACTTGTCTGAAACTTGTGTGTGCTGTACTGTCCGCGTGGCTTGAGTTACATAGACTGCAGCATCTTGAATTCATTTCTCTATTACTTTTTTCCACAGCCTAAATTTTAGCATTTTAGTGCACTATTAAATTTTAATTTCCTGTTTTTAATGATATTAAAGTGCAAAAAAAGAGGGGGAAATTATTTCTATTACTTTTGTAGTTCCTGTATAAACTAAGATTTTGTAAATTAATATGACGTTTTAATGACCTGTAGAAAACTTTGGCCTGCAGCAGCACCAGTCTAAAGCCAGCATTACCTTATTAGAAGATAACTTTACAATTGAAATACCAGACCCAGTTAGTCATGGCCAGAATGTCCTCATAAATTCTATCATGTCACCAAAAGAAATAAAAGATGCTCTTCTGTACTTTCTCATGTTATGATGAGTTACGATTTATATTCTTAGGCTAGATTAAAAAAAGACAGTCAAGCCATTTAAGTCAGTCCAGTGCTTTAACAAAGGTATCAGTACAGTTCTGCCAAGGGTCACTAAAATGTAAAGACAACTTCCTAAACAACCAGTAGTTCACCTGTCAAAGACCCCTCTACTCCAGCAGATCCCCAAAAGCATTTTTAAGTAAGGACATATGAATAAAACGTAGACAAGGAACACTTCTTCTTGCAGGTCTTTAAAAGCTGTGCTTAACACAGTGATGCTTGAGTACAAAACTGCATTTCAGTCACAACAATTAGTGATTTTAATAGCTTGCAATTTCATCAAAATTGTTTTACTGAGAGATCTTGAAATACAGTGTATGCACTACAACCTTTATAGCATGCCTATATCAAAGAGCTCCGGTCTCCATTTCAGAATGGGTAACAAACACAAGTGGCTTTCTCAAGACAAACAGGCAGCCCACAAAGCCACGGACACAACTCGGATCTCCAACAGTTGCCATCAAAGACCAACTTGCTTCCTGAGACAGTGATGCCATTTTTACAGGCAGCAGACGGACATCTATTTTCCCTTTTGGTAAATAAAACTATCTGGATTAATTTGAGTCCACTTACAAATTCAGATCTTGCCAATAAAACAGACCTTTACATGGTAATTCAACCCTTCACATTCTCTGTCCTACATGAAAGCTGACAAGTAAAGAGACATTTAAGAACTAGACAATTTTTACTTCTGCAATAATTGGCTTTGTGTAACAGGCAGCCATTTTACTATAAAGTAGTGTCATGTATGGCTCTGGCAATTTCCCATCTCTTATTCACGGCTGCCAGTGTCAAATTAACTCTCTGGCTAAGTATTTGTATGTCAAATTTCAGCCTAGACTTTTTTTTTAACACATCCAAGTTACATAGCTTGAAAAACAGCTATAATGAAAATGCTGACGCAGTCTTAACTACAGCACATCAATATGAGCATGCTGCTATAATAGGCTTTTGTGATCTCAACGGACTTTGTTAAATCATTTATAATTAAAGTAATTGTATTGTGACAAAGAAAGGTTCATGGTATAGAGCACATTTTATAAATGCTATGCAATCAAATCTGAAAGATGGCTTGAAAAATATGAGGTATAAACAGGCAAGCAATTTTTTTGACTCTCCTTTGTCACTAAAGAAGAGCCTTTGCAGAGATATTCAATTGGGAAAAACAAAACAACAAACAAACAAACTCACAACAACATAACAAAACCAACCCAAACCCACACAAAACTAGTGAGTTCAGTTTACCATTCGGAGAATAAAACCAGAGACAATTAAAAGAGCATATATGAAGCAAGATGTTAGTATTGACTGAAAACAACTGGACATGGCACTTTGTGGCATGGTCTAGCTGACAAGATGGAGATCAGTCAAAGTTGGACGCAAGTATCTTTGAGGTCTTTTCCAACCTAAATGATTCTGTGGTTTCCTTATATAGAACTTGGACTAGTAAATATTTTGGTAATGGAAGACAGTGTCATAGACCAATTTTTGTTTTCCTTTTGTTAAATAGTAGGTATTTTAAGATAAGCACAACTGAAATCCTTTCATTAATATACTTCTTGAGCAATGCAGAAAATATCTTACCTTCCACTCAAGGATGAAAAAAAGGGCACTACATGTATTCCCAAGGGTCCACCTTCCCCAGAAATCTCCACTGTTTTTGTCATTTCACTAAAAAAGAGCACAGGGGAACACATCTCATAAGCTTATTCAGAGAATTCCCCACATTGAAAACAAATTCCTTATTCATCAGATAGCAGAAAGGGTAGAAAAAAATCTGACTCAGAGCTCACTAATACATGAAAATAAAATGAAAAGTAGAACAGCCATGAAATTCTTTAATTGTTTTAAATTAGCATTTGTGTTTTTTTAAAGAGAAAGAAATCAAATACTAGACATTTTCCTAAGTTAACCTTCAAGTAAATTAATTAGAATATTAAAGAATAAGCTTTTAAGTGAGGAGAGACTTCATCATCAAGAAAAGAAAGGGAGGAGGTTATTTTACATGTTCTTAATTTAAGCTCCATGTGAGTTGCTTCAATTTTCCCATGTGGCCACATTATAAACACAAAGATCACACAGAAGGGACATTGAGACTTTTAAGTCAAATCATATTTAAATATACTGACTTCTTCCCTCAGTTGCATACCACCTCTCTGACAAACAAAGAGCAACACAAATTGTGATCAGTAGTGCAACTCAGCTCATTTTATCAAGAAATTTCCTTCCTCAAACACTATTATTAAAAACCTCTATATTACCTCTGACAGACTTGTGCTGTTTCATGGCATGGGCTGTTTCACTTCCTATTGACTATTTTACACTGCCAGCCTTACAGTGACCTTAACTCCATTCTGGGTGACCATGACTTGAAAAGGAAGGTACTTGAACTGGCTAGAACCTTAAAAAAATTAGCAATGTCTGTATTTCAGCAGACCTTGTTCCTTCTTTCCATAATAGTGTCCATCTTCCAAAATACTCCCTCCCCTCCTACGGTACTGAACAGCCCCAGCACTCAGGATCAGTGGCCAGCAGACAGCTCCTGGGCATAGCCAGAACACCCCAGTTGTGAGCTGTGTGTGCATGCCAGTCCTACAGTGTGGACAGAACATGTGAAACTGAACCAAATGGCCACTTCAGATCCTGCCCTGAGTTAAGGACTCAGTCTGACTGATCAAGTGCACACTGCTAGTGAGAAAGACACTTCTGATCTTTCCCTGTGCACCACATCTAGAGAGCACACGTGTGCTAGATAAGATGACCAAGCCGATTCTTCCCCACCCCTCTGCCCTCCCCGCCTCAGATGATTTTCCCTAGTACCACTGCTTCCTCTGGCACCAGCTGACTGATTTTGCTGACCCATGGTCTTCTGATCATTTGATTTGATGCAAGAATCAGTAAAAATGCACCAAAACCCATCAGGAATCTGCAATTACCCTTGAAGTGGCAGCACAGTTACTCCACATTAGGTACAACATGAACCCACATAGCACAGCTGAGCCCTCTCACAAGGAGCACAGTTGCTGCAAATGACCTAAGACAAAATCTGGCACTGCTTCCTAATAACACAGGAATATTTTTCTGTTATTATGAACCTTTATCCAGTTGCACAATGATTAATGAGAAGCAATTTGCCCTAAATACAATAATTCTTGCTTTGATTGGCTAAATATGGAATAAGACTGGAAAATAAGTTTATAAATTTAATTTTTTTTTTAATTAGGGGACAGAGGGAGTTTTGGGGAGCTTTTTTTTTTGTAAACCATTCTTCCAAAAATGCTGGCACTGTAATGAATTTATGTTCTATAGATACTAAATGGAAAGACCCTGAACAACAAGCCACCACTGATCCCAATGTAACAGATTTACATGTTACTGTATTTATAACACAGACACCATCAACAGGCATTTGTAGATTTTTCTTCCCTGTATGCCTCTTCATTCATCAAATGGGGAAATCCTGACAAAATCTTCCTGTAAGATTTTTCAAATACATTTTTTCTGGTGAAGCTGGTTAGAAAAGCTAATCAGGGTGGTTACCAAAAACCTCAACAATGCATACATAGGAAATTAACTCCTCTTTCAATTCCATCTTCTACTTCCTCCAATTCTCTTAACACACAAAGAAAGATAATTAAAGGGCTACTTTTATTGTCTTTTGAACTTCTACAAAATCAAAACCCCTAAGTAAATTAAGCAGCCAAGCCCTTTGGATACAGAAAATAATCAGAAGTAGTGAATGGGCTTTCATTTGTACAGCGAAAATTTAAGTAAGTTATAGCTGTCCCCAAATAACCCTGTGTGCTCTAGGGAGGAGTTGTCTTCCTAAGCAACTGTAAAACAGAGCAGGAATTTTTTTGAGACAGACAGGTGAGCTGTCATATTAAATCAATGCACTTACAGTTATAAGTAGGCTGAAAGCCAAAGAAAACATACAAACTTATTTTTAAACTGAACATGAAATCTACACACTAAGAAAAATGGGCTTTGTGAAAACAAATAGACAACATGCACATCATGTATTACTTTAAAAAATTTTGGTACATCCTCAAACTTATGGATGTTCTAGAGCACTGAATGTCCAGAATAAGAGCACACTCTGTATACGTGTATTAAGAACTTCGGAATTATAATTTTAATCAAAAATCCATGACTCTAAATAGACTTCTCAAAAAATGGGAACTCTTAGTTACATCAGAGAACAGCCTTTCACACCAACTTTCATGGATCTTTGAGGACGTGTTATTTTTATATTATACCTATGAAAGCATGACAGTTAAAAAATTTAAAAACCAGAACATCTGGTATATATATATATATATATATATATATTTATTATTTAAAAAATAATAAAAAGATTAGAGATTCAGACACAGTTGGTATCATTCCCTTGTTCTGTCCCTCTTTGGGCAGCTTTAATCTGCCCATGAGGACAGCTGAACTCAGCACTGTACTATTTCATGCTGGCTTACAGTTTATACTGTATTGGAGAAAGTATTCAGGAACAGAGCATGGCTGAGCAAGATCCTAAATAGGATGAGCTCTAAGAATACTAATTACTAAACTCCAAAGGCATATGGGACACATATGGGACAGGTGCTAGGACTCTTCAATTTGACAGAGCTAGGTTAAAAAAAATTAAAGAAAGGAGTAGGAGAAAGCAGAATTACTGTCTAATGCAGGTTGATGGCCGTGACAGAGAATGTAATTCATAATTTTTTTTTTTTTTGCAATATTCAAGACATTTTAAAAAGAAACAAACACCTAAATAGGAAAAAATAAATTCCAGAAGTTAGTAACCACTCATGACCTACTGCTCTTTGAAATCTCCCCTACAGATCTTAAATGCCTTTTGCAGGAAAAGAAAACAAAACACAAGTCTGGCCCAACAAGTCAGTATCACAGATCGGGAGTAAAATTCCTAGCTGGGGATGAGAGGCTGGGAGCATCGGTGAGCGACGCACAGAGGGTGCCTCAGAAGGCTGCACTCTGAGTATCTCCTGCTTGTTCTTCAAGGAGCAGAGGGACCTCCGACCTTAGGAAATCCTGTTCTTCCTTCATTTGGAACCCAGTCTCCATGGAATACACAGAGATGCATTCTTACAGTAGTCAAAAAGACCAAACTTCCAAAAAGCCTTTATGTCGTGAAATTTCTCTGAAGTGCAAGGTTCACCCCAACCAGAAACACAGCACTCAGGTTTCTTCCAACACATGCTGGCACCTCCCTTCCTCTTGCTGCACTGAAGGTACCTCAGGTCTCACTCAGGGGAGAACACCTGTCCAGCATAACCTGATTCAAGATGCTGTACTATTGATTTTTAACCCGATGAAACTGTCATCATTTACTATTTAAATTCTTTGTTTGATATTATTGATTTCTGACGGATTCTTTACCGTCTATCACATTTGTCAACAAGGCTTGCCATGCATTTTATTAAAATTGCTGATAAGTACCGTTCAGCAAAGAGATAAAGTGTACACATGACAAGTGAGCATGCACAGCATTGGCAACATGGAAAGCAAAAATTAAATGGAGTGCTGCACATTTAGTGGTCATATTTAGTCGTGAATCAATCTGATCTTCAGATTTCCAGTGTCCTCCAGTGTGGAATACTACAGCTCCCTCTCCTGAAATCTGGATCAGGAGTTAGCAGTTTGTGACTTAGACAAAGGGAAAAGATCTGTTAGCTGAAAGCTTCTCTGCAAAAGAAGGGAAACCCTCTCCAGAAATAAATGTTACCCGCTGTTGCAGCAAGACTGCGTTCACTGGGGCTTTGACCTTGCCCAGCTACAAACGCTTGGTAGGACTGCTCTTGGAGAATGCAGTAGGCACAGTCTAAAGCAGATTAATTGTTTTGCAACACAGTGAAGACAGTACCTCAGAAAAGCTGCTTACTGCATGGGTTACTGGGCAAAACTTGTCATTGTGTGTATGTCACAAGAACCTACTGCTTGAGTAAACACAAATTATTTACCCTTCCAATGGCATTTTCCTTTGCAATTTTGGTCAAATTCAACAGTTTCTCAAGAGTTTTTAAGAAAAGGTACAGATTAGTAAGATGCCATATCTGAAAAAAATCTTTTAGTGCAGAATGTCAATGTTTCCCTTGCAAACAGAAAAGCAGCTGATATTCTGAACATGCTATGTGGTGTTTTTATTGACCACAGCCAAGTAAAAGGAAAATTAAATGTCAGTCAGATGTAGAGAGCTCACAGATGCAGTTATTAAACTGTATCTCCTTGTTTGTTCGTTACTTGCACCTCCAGTTCCACGCCTCTTCTTCCAATGCTGTCATTCCAGCAGAGAGAACATCCATCGACAAAAGGTGTTGATGTTTGGTAGAAAGCACAGGCCTACAGAGGATGTCAAATTCCTACAGGGCATTTTAAAGAGGAAAAATGCACAGATTTATCCAAATAAAGAGACTGATGACTGTCATGTACTTTTTTCACATTCTAAATCAATACAGTAATGTAGTATTTATAATAAAGATGGTAATAAAGTATTTGTCCCCATTCATCCAGAGAAGGCTTCCAGAGTAGTCAGCTAAACTAAACCTCTCAGACAGCTCACTTCCCACCCACCTCCTACCCTTTTTCTGCATATTTCCTTCTCTCTTTTCAACTAGGTGCTCAAACCTTTGATGAAAATGTCTTGAAAGTCCTGAAAAAGAAGCTGGAACTCCAGATGTTATACAGTGTGAACACATTCAAATGATGAAAATCGGAACAATATCTAAATAGGTCTAGAGAGCACCCTACAAGGAGAAGAAAAAGCAACTCAGTGTGCAGGCAAGGATAAGTATTCCAGGTACAGTTAAGGAAACTGGTCACTCTTTTATAAGAGACAGGAACACAGCAGCTGCTCCATTCTACACAACACTAAACCAACTATCCACAGTTCAAATATTTACTATGAAATAATGTCACAATCTTCCAGTTTCAGGTTTGAAGAGGAAACAAGTCACCTTTTCCTAACTAAAATGTATTAATCTAATTACTCCAGACTTTTTTTCCACACTAAAATTAGTTAGGTCTCACAAGATTAACTCTGAAGTTTTAGAGAGAAATCAGACAGCCTGCAAGCACTGGGGCTTTGTGTCTTTTTTCCTTTAAATCAAATTGTTCCAATTCTCTGTTGTTAGACTAATGAAAGACACAGTAGGTTAAAAATAGGAAAACACAGAGAAGGAAAAAATGCTTCAGCTACACTTTAATTATGTATCTACAGTGCTTAAACCAAGGAACTGACCCTGACCTCTGTTTAAAAGAAGTGGAAAGACAGCAAAGGCGAACATAATGAAAATACATAATGAATTATCTATGCATAAATTACCCTTTGCGTTCCAGCTAATCCACTGCTATTAAGCCAAACATCCACTTCCAAGCAGATTCGTGTTTACTGTTCCTTAACACAGTAATTTTTACTGAGAAAAGTAAGCTTTTCAAAACCAGAATTCCCATGTATGGTATGCTAAGGAATTCAGTGATAAAAGCTGTGACAAATATCTACCCGACCTGTTCTTACTATGAAAATCTCTCAGTCCTAGTATAGAACATGAAAAAGGCACAGAGAAATACAAGATTTTATACACTGATAGTACTAGCTCGGCTTCCTTTACCCTGAACATCATCTTTACTCGCAAATAAACAACAAAAAAAGCCACCTCCAGAATTTACAAGAGGATTGTCATTATTTATTCCATTAAAAAACATTTCAATGACCCAATGTTTTAAGTCTCTCCTATAGTAAAGTTCAACTCTCAAAATGTCATATTAAAATTTTCAGACTCCCAAGGGATACAGTCCTGAAGTTTCCCGGTACTTCTGCAGTGAAATGTTTTAAGAGAATCCAGGCAAAGGGATTTCCCATTAACTTAAACCCCTCCATACTGACACTCATTTACTCCATGTGCAACTGATTTCACAGACTTAAACCAGTGAACTGACTTTCTTCAAATCAAACAGTTTTCCTGCTTGAGTGAGGTATATAAAACAATCCAAGTCTGGATCTTAAAGTTCAACTGACTAGACTTCTTAATCATGAAATATTAATCATGGTACTCTTTTTCTCTGCTTCCCTCTGAAATATCCATTATTGGCTGCAGTTAGAAAGGGGCTGACCTCAGCCAGGTTGGTGTTCTGATGAGAAGGCTCAGATCATTTTCTCACGTGATGAGCTGCTATTTTGCTCAAGCATTATAGGTCTTAAAGCTTACCAAACTCAGTGACAGGAAAGAAAGCAGGGAAAGCAGACAGGCCAGTAGTAGTTTTCTTTCTTCTAGAGCCTTTGTCCACAGCATGGAGTAGCTCACAATTAGGCTGAAATATTACCTTTATTAACATCTCTTCATGTGGCAGATTTAAATGAAGGGTTAATGACCTGGTGGTCCCTCACGGCCCTAACGACTTTAAAATTCAACAATAAAAATACCTGAATAAATCAGAATTATGAGTAACACTTTCTTTCATAAAGGAGATAAATTAGATATTAAGATGCTTGTTTTACTGCTTGTGGAAAAAAATAGTTTTATTATTTGATATTTTATTAATAAAACCTTCCTCACTTGCAGTCAATCAAGTAAAGATAATTGAGACAGACAGATGGTCTCTAGTGACTCATTATTTCCCTTTATAAACCTTCTACTCCTAATGAAAACACTTTTGGAAAAACAGTTTAAAAAACCTGATTTACACAAAAAAGCCAAACAAAAATTAAATCATTGCTATAAAATTTAAATTCTTTGATTTTTGATATTCCTGTGAATTTCAGAGCGATGAACTAACTTCGCTTTACAAAATACTGTGTTCAAAACTTCTCTCATGTTCACTGTTTGAAGGAAGTGGAATATTTTACAAATACTCTAATATAATTCACAATTTTGATGAAAAATTCCTCAGAGTACCCATCTCAATTCTTGCAGGCAAAACAGTGTTTTTTAAAATCTCAGGAAACAGGAACCACAAACAAAGCACATTTTGGTAGAATTACTCTACTGTGACTCAATGAAAAACTGCTCCTTTTTCCCCATTTTGTTTTGATTTTCATTTGCTTGGTTGGTTTTGGCCAATATTTTTCAGCCAATGCAATCTCAATCAAGATTAAGACAATTCATCTCAAAAAAACCCCATTACCAATGTAAAAAGATTCTTGGGAATACCCTGTTCTGGTCAGCTTTCCTTCTACTCCCTATCAGTTCAACACTTACTTGATTGATACTCCAGCATCAATCAAGTGGGTCCAAATTTATATTCTTTATCACTTTTCCCTCCATGTTTCTATGTCAAGACAGTTTGCAGAATTCAGTAAAAACTGTAAGAGATCAAGAGAAACCTAAGTTTATTCTTATCTGGTTTGTGACATGCCAGGGAAGACGTGGCTGCTTCAGAAATCTGAGTACCTCTGAGTTTTGTCATTGTTAATGTTTCCAACAGCTACGGAATTATGAAGCAAACAAGTATCATAACCTTCTTCTGAAGAATCCCAAATGCAAGCAACCAATTGTTTAACTCGATAAACAATAATATGCTCTCAGAAAATTCCTAAGAGGACTTAGATAGTCTAAAACACCTTAGTAAAGGCATAAGGAAAACAGTAAATATGAACAGAGTGTGCACAGAGCTTGATTAATCCCCATTACAAATTAACGGATCAAGAGACAAATGAGTGCATATATTTGGTGATGCATAATAATTACCTCAGGTGAAACAAGCCGTGGAAGTCTTTAGCAACATTCCATGAACAGAAAATACACATTAGCGACTAAACTAAGTTCTATACCTGCATGATGAACACTAATCAGCAGGCGTGTAACTTAGAGGCCTGGCAGGTGCAGGGAAAGCTGGAAAAGCACTCCAGTTCCTTTTCATGATGAGACCATTCTAAAAATATGTATCAGTATCGGCAGGCAGGAGAAGGAATTACAAAATGGCATAGGCACTGGGAGACAAGGAGGCCTCCAAGAGGGAGGAAAAAGCCCAGACAGATTGAGTTGGAAAACACAACTGTACCAGGATGATAAAATGGCCTATAAAATTTCTGAAATTATGACTCAAAGAACAAGAAAACCTGAGAAATTAATTCCCTTGTAAGGAAAAGATGAATTTTTGACATGCAGTGAAAGGAAAGGTGATCCTTCTCCACAAATACTGGCATGGCCTAGACCACCAGCAGTGCTCGAGTCCCTGCTCTAGCAAACTTCCCCACAGGTATGGGGTACATATTCATGCCTCTTTCCCAGACCCCATGTAGGTAAAATTAAGACTTTTTTTTTCTCAGATATTTGCAAGGATAAATGTTCTAAGATTAAGGCATGCAGATACTGTTTATTTCATGAGTTTTATCGTACACTGTTTTGACAAACAACTATAAGCTGCAGAATTATAGCAAATGACTATCTGCCATCATTAAAATCGAAACAGATTAATTTTTCACATTTTAGCTGTCATGTAGAAGTTTGTCATGTAACACTTCTTAATTTATTTATACAAGGTGCTATATATATATCTCAAGAGTTCTGCAACAAACACAAGATACTGGACAAAGTACTGACTTCCTTTACCTACTCAAAAAGGTGACTTCAGCACAACCTGAATCACCACTCAAAACTCAAATTTAAGCTTACGATGAGAGAGAAAAATTAAAAACCTCCAACACCACCACTGAGGATCTGACCAACTTACTCTCTGACACTATGGCACCCTGGCTTGATAGCAAATGCTATCTACACAATCATCATTTTTCAATTTCATTTCAGGCATTTAGAATTTTCCCTTTGATTTCAGGAGCAACAAATATTGTTGCTCATTACTAAAGCTCTTGAGAACACCTAATTTCCTCTCCTCTTGTTTCAGTCATGCAGATCTCAAGTTTTACTCCACTGGTTTCCAATGCAGATTATATATTTACCTAAATGTTGTTCAAAATTTAGACTGGTTAAAATAAAAATTATTTCCCAAAATGTCAATAGGACCATGACCACATTCAGATACAACAGCACAGGCCATGTCTAGTTTGTTATAAATGAAGAGAAGAAAAGGATTTATTCCACCTGACTTCTCTAGAGAAGGAATGCACAGGGAAATATTGCAAATACTACCAATAGTTTACACCGTGTATAAACATAGATACAAAATCTGCTACAGGATAAAGCAAAGTAACAACCTTACCACTCAATAGTGGAGGTGACACTTAAACTGAAGGAGACAAGTTCAGTTAAATAGTTATTTATTGAGATATAATATATGATTTATGAACATCCTCTATCTTAAGACATGAAACACTTGCAGACTGAATAGAAACCAAAACTCAAATTTCCCCCTTACCCTTATACTACAAACAGCACAAAAAAATCATTCATATTTGTCAACGAGGGTAAGAGATTATCATGCTTAAATATGTGCTCTGGTATGTGAATCGAATGCAATTTTAGGGTGGGAAAGATGGGAGGAGGAAGAGATCGTGCTGATGAGAAGCACAGTGCAGAATCAGAGGTGCAGCTGGAATGAGAAGTCAGTCTTGCATTGCATAAATTGATAAATCACACCAGAGCCAGCACCAAACAGAAGATGCTCCTACCTGCTAGGGAGCCGGGCTCTCTGAGTCAACAGCAGCTCTGTAGGTCCAGTGAGGTTCGTCTCCCCATCCTGAAAGGATGCCTGGGAAGCACCCTGTTGAGAGATTTCAAAGTGCATACTGAAACAATGTACATAATTATGCTTATAGAACAATGCTGTGTTTGTGTTTTTAAGTCTGCATTTGGAAGAGAAAGTCAGTCATAAAGTAACCTCTCACTGACAGTGAGGACTGAAAGACGCATTCTGTATGGAGCACCTGTGACACAGTATTTGGAGAAACAGGAGAGTGTCTAAAGTCCTGCTCCTCATGCCAGTCCCACCACCCTTCCCCTGGAGAAGCCTAATGTTGTATTACTTAATGTTGTAAAGTTGTACTGCTTTACTTTCTTCTCTGCCTATCTAACCTGAATGTCATTCTCTCCCACTTTGAGCTGCCTCCTTTCTCCCAAGAGATCACACAGACCTTGATGAAAATCAACAGCTATTTTTTTGTGCTCTATCCCTTGGCAGCGTTTATCTGGCGAAGACATATTTTCAGCGTAGTTTCCCAGAAAAAGAAATTATGCAGCCATTTGGACAATCAGACACAAAAATACAGGGCACACAGAGTCCAGACACCAATGCTAAAGCTCTTGAAAACTATTATTTAACTTTCTTTTTGTGAACCTTGCACTCAATGTTTGCATTTTTTTCATACTGGGAGAGGGAAATAGCTACCAATGAGATAAGACCACTGTCAGCAGGTGATGTATTAGCTTTAACATACTGTACCTCATCCCAACCCTCATGGCAATAATGTAAACAGAGCAAAATCCGTAACAAAGACCTTTTTTGGAGGGGTCACTTCTGTCAACTCTGCAACAGGAATAGAGCTGGAAGACATAAATCTTCAGCTGTCAACACACTAAGAGAATTCAATTCAGGGCCTGATCTTAACCAGATAAAAGCTAAAGTTAATCATTATTTTTTTTGTTGTTGCAGTGGTACAGTTTTCCAGTGTATACACTTGCCATATTAAGTTGTTTTGAGGCAAAAGGTAGCAAAGCTATAAATTAATTTCAAAGAACAAAGCCAACTAGATAGGTAATTTAATTTTCAATAGAAGTTCTACACTGGTTATTAGAATTACCAGCTTCTCTCAAAAGATGGTTCTTTTCAAAAGATAGCTTTAAAGGTTTGGTGTTTCCGGTCCCTTAAAGATTTGTAGAACTTATTTTTAATTTATAAGTATCAAGAGTGTTGGGGGCAAGTGTGGGTTGCCTTGCACTTCAAAATCGTGACCAGCCTTGCAAGCAAACCCTTGAGATGTAAACCAAGCTGGATCCCTTTTGATTCACATGGTGCTTTTGAGCCTGTAATACTGGTAGTGATGCTCTTTGTGTATTAATTAGAGCAGAAGCCAGCGGACTTGGCTTCAACTGTAAGACCAATACAGTTCACTCAAAGTGAACTTCTGTCACTAATAAAGAACCACTTTTAAAAGCTATGTATTAAGTATGTGCCATCTCTTCCCATCACTATTCACAGTGGAACCACATGTCAAGGAACAATTCTTGTTACATGAAGTATATTCCATACTAATCTTGTGAATCAGGAGTTCAACCTCAAGCAGTGCATTACCAACAGAAATCAGACACAGAGCCTTCCTATGTTAAAACTTCATCTTGACAAAAGCTTTAAAAAAAAAGTGTTTAGGTAGCAGTAGATGCTGGAAGCAGACAAACCCTTTAACAATAACGCTCCCAACTAAGCTAACCTCTGCTTCAGCTGCCACTGAAAACACTAGAGCCACTTCTCTTAAAAAGGCTCTTCTTTATGGGAAGTTAAATATAGTCAAGCCATGAGCAGATCCAGGGTTGTGATTAACCAGACCCTTTTCTCCCAGACACTGGCTGCAACACAGTACATGACAGAGAACATGCTACTCATGCCTCAGAATTATTTTGCCATCTGAAGCTTTCCTTGCAGTCTACATCAACTATGTAAGCTATGCTATTTCTCTGTTTCTGGGCTTTTGGTTACTGTTGTTTTTGCTGTGGTGTGATTACATCCATGCTTGTCCCCTATCTCCCCTTCCTTGGGAAACAGATTTCCCAGCAATGATAAATGCTGATGTTCAGAATAAAATCTTGTATCTTATTTCTGTTGAGTGATTCACAGATTTTTTGACCAGAAAGAAAAAAATTTTGATCAACAAGTAAAATCTCATACTTCCATTTGCTTTGTGGCACAGCACAACATTACTGAGAGCACAGTGACACAAGCAAGAGGTCCTTACAAAAAAGATGGCAACACACAGCTTTCTTTTCTGCTAAAGGCCAGACCAGCAGAAAGTATCTTGACGCTGGATAAGAGGATTATTATAGATACTAGAGTTATCAGACCTTTGTAAGACGTCTTCAAAACCAGATTTATAAACATGTCTCAGATATTTCAGATCATTCCTGTACCAGAAAATAATGGGGTAACCTTGTCAGGCACCTGATAGTCATACATGTCCACATTTTAATCTTTCCACAAGATAAAACTTCTGTGAGGAATTATAGGATGAAGTTTGGAGTCCATAACACTTACAGCTTGCTTTTTTTTTTTCTTTTATTTATGGGGTTTTTTTAGGTTGGTGTGTTTGTTTGTTTATTGTGGTGTAGTGGTTTAGCTTGTTTAAACTTAAGGATAAAAGCTTCTAAAGAAAAGTTATCCTCTCCTGACTGGAGAGAAGCGTGCTGAAGGAATTCAGAAAAAGTCCAGTGTCAGAGCCCCATCCTGCACACACGGCCTGTTTAGATTTGCAGAAGTATAGTGCTCCCACATATCACAGATTATCACATGCTCAAGTCAACAAACACAAAGCCAGATATATTTAAAGGCTTAACTGATCAAGGAAACATGAATCATAACACTGACATTATAAGTGAGCTCTCTGAGAATGACATTAGAGCTCCTGTCACGTAACAATCACTATAAATGGACAAATTCCTTTCATACTTGAGCATTACATTAGAAGCACAGTAAATTTAAACAGATCATCTCCTGATGAAAGAAGAAGAAACAAGCAGAATAATAGAAAACGAAAAATGCACAATTAAAGACATTGTCAAAAAACAATGATCCAATACACACAAAAATGCTCAATCTCTGGTTCAGTTTTTGAAGACTGATTGTCAGTTTCTCAATAGTAGCAGAATTAAGGACATTGACTAACAAACCTTGACTCAAATTCAGCTGACACTGTAACAGATTTACAGTGACAGAATGGCAGTTTTCACTTAGGACATAGGAATAAAATGCAAAATGCTGTGGTAAAAACAAAAGCCAAGGAAGCATATGCATCTAAGAACAGTGGAAGTTTTTAAAATTTATTTACATAGGGACAATTTGAATTAAACAATTCTTAATGCTACTAAAAGCATGTTCTTCAAGTTACGGGTAAACAGAAGAGAGTGATTCTATCAAATAACAGCCCTGTGCAAACAACTGCAGCCCAAATGCTAGGAATGCTTGCATTCATTATGTGACAGCTCTCAAGTTAGGTAAACGTGTACATGAGGCAGTAGAAGGAGTGACAGAGTACGTACCAGTAGTGACATTTTCTACTTTGCGAACATCCACTCTTCTCAATTCAACAGTCAGCATGAGCATATATT
This sequence comes from Acrocephalus scirpaceus scirpaceus, assembly GCA_910950805.1. Lineage (NCBI taxonomy): Eukaryota > Metazoa > Chordata > Aves > Passeriformes > Sylviidae > Acrocephalus > Acrocephalus scirpaceus. Next base: position 45,586,159 of record OU383779.1, read on the forward strand.
ATCCCAGCAACAAATATGATGCAGTCAGTCATGGTCTTACTGAGCTTAGGGAGTATGACCAAGTCTATGGTTTTTTTGTTAATTCTTGAAAAGGCTTATTTCATAAAATCCACAAAATATCGGAGGGGAAAAACAATACTGGCACTTTTGGACAGAGACATGAAAGTATCCATTTTTGGCTAGTAAAAGAGACAGAGAGAGACACAACTGACTGAAAATGGTCAAACCAATTGTTTGTATTACAAAGGGTGCAGCCCTGAGCAGCCAACACAGCAGTGGCTGCCTCGACAGCTAGGCTGTCCACCAGTCCCCACTGCTCTGTTTTCTCACTATCACTGCAACCCAAAAAACCACGGATTTTGGTATCTTCAAAATAAAACTGCACTACAGCCGTTTGCTACCTAAATTCTGGCTAGAGTGTAGTTTTGAATTCCATTTTAGCTGAAAACAAATCTTTTGTTGAGGTTCTTCTGCAGCTGAAGTTTGCAGATTCATGCAACAGCACACTATACCACCTAGCTCAGCAAGAAAACTTCACAGGCCACCAGTGGCTATAGAAGGGCCCTAAATCACCTCAAGTCTGTCTGGTAGGCTCAGAACACAATTCATTCTTAAGACAAGAAGGTTTTTGGGTAGCATAAAATTGCCAGTACATCATTTTTAGGAAAACTATGTAGCAAAACCCATCCTATCTTCTTTGGAAAAAACTTATTATACAACAATCAACATGAGAAAAATCTCAAAATAGGTAAATTTAGAGAAAAAGGACCCTAAATAAAGAACTGGAGAAAATACTGAGTGCAGGATACACTTGGAATATAAAATGGTCATCAAACACTAGCAATAAACTTGAAGGAAATAAGTAAGATCTATTAAAAGAAGAAATACACGTATCTACTCAAATTAGGACTCAAACAGTCTAGAATACCCAAGGGAAAGTATCTTTATCTGAGACTTTCTTTTAACAACAAAGTTAAAAGTGAAAATGTATGTCTGAAGTTCCAGTTTCCAGTACTGTATTCCCTGAGGGCCTCAGCTCTTTAAAACAAAGGAAAAAGTATCCAAATCAAAGAGCAGAAGGTCATGGAGCAGGGTGGCAGGCTGCAGAGCTCCCTCTCCCTACTTGGCCAACAGCAAACCTTCTTCCAAGAAGGTTCAGTAAGAGTTCAGATCCCACCAACATAAACAGTGAGATGGGAGGAAACTTGGGGGTGAAAGGGATGCTTAGTTTACAAATGCAGGAAATGTCTCATCTACTGCTCTCACAACAGACAATTTTAATTACCGTATTTAAAAATTGAACATTTTTAGCAACACTTTCATGATCATGTGAGCATTTCTGACAGCCAGAATGAGTTTAAAAAGCCATAGCACTATATTTAGCTTTAAAAATCAACACTTTCATAAATATTCACAAACGAATTTGCCCATGTTATAAAGTTGTTTACCTTTACCAGGAACAACAAATGCAATACCTGACATTGCATTCAGAAGACCACATAATTCATGGAACACACACATAAAGGCCCCTTGTTGTTCAGTAATAATATAACCAAGCACAGGTTAAAATATGATAACCCTATCTGAAACAAAATTATACATATCTTTCTGTAAGACCCAGCAGTAACATTCTATGCTGTTTTCAAGTTCTTGGCCAACTGTACGTAACTTTTTAGGCCCAAAAGCTTCTCTGTGGCTCACTTGGTCTGTTGGGACAAAACGTAAGTTGTGTGCTCCTGAAATGGCTAAGAAACTACGTTCAACCACAATAAACACTGCCCTTCATTATACTAGCCAGACTCAGTTTGCAAAAAGAAGAATGCAGCACACCACAAGCTTTCAAAATATTTCAGACTGGAAAACAGTATCTCTCTTCCTCCATTCAGCCTTAAATCCACAATGGGCCTAATTGAAGATGTGGCACTAAAAATCTTCATAAAGAAAACATTTATCTTTTCTTTATTACTTTCCATGTACAGAGTCAGGTTATCCCTAGGCAAGGGAACAATCTGGCAAGTGAAATACATAACAAGTTTGCAGTAAGCAGAGACCTGTACTATAACTGTGGCAGTAACACCTTTGTGTGGGAAAAAACTTTCGTAACTGAGGAATCTTGGTTTGGATTGGGACAGAATTAATTTTCTTCCTAGTACCCGGCACAGTACTACATCTGGGATTTAGTAAGAGATAATTTTGATAAATTACTGGTATTTTGGCTGCTACTGAGTAGTGCTAGCCCTAAGTCATGGACACTTCAGTTTCCCATGCTCTGCCAGAGAGGGAGTGCACCAGAAGCCATGAGGGAGCACAGCGGGGACAGCTGACCCCAACTGGCCAAGGGGATACTCCACAGTCCAGAACATCATGGCCAGGACATAAACTGGGGGGAGCTGGCTGGCAGAGGCCAATCACTACTCAGTGATCAGGCTGCACATCAGTCAGGGGGTGGTGAGCAACTGTGTCAGGCATCACTTTATTTTCTGGGTGTTGTTCACAGCCATTCAAGGATTAGGGATGAAGTTGGTGTCAACATCTGTGTTTCATTTGCTCAGCTAATCTTTCATTACCAAGATAATAATAGCCTAACTTCCAATCTTCCAGTCCACACAGCTTTACACAACACCCCAAACCACTTCCTAAAATATATGCAAGAACGGTTTAGTATTGCAAAGGCATGCATAACAATGCCTCCAAAAATTCAGATTAATTTTTTAATTTAATAGCTTTCCTTTTTTCCTTCTAAATAAGCATAATAAAATACAGTTCACACTGTATTGCTAACAGCAATACATCAAGGGTGGAAACCAATGCAAAAGAGGCTAGCAAAATGCTGCTAAACTGAAGGAAAAGTATTAACGTTTGTTACTGTTTATTTCTTATTTTTCCAGTGGTCTGCTTGATTGAAATCACTGCACCGTGGAACGTGGGAAGTATTTCTAAACAGCTTACAATACTTCCATTTCACTTACTGATTAAACTACATCATCCTCTCAACTATTCAGAATGAAATTAATTTGAAATGGATAATTGATGCAATTGTGCTGTATCTACAAATGCAATTAATCACTTGCTAAAGATGATTTTTAGGCAGTCAACTATTATGAAAATAAGAATCACACAGCCTCTTTCAATCTTGTCAATTGAAATGTATTCAACTGGACTGGTAAAAGATATTTTTCAACATAAGAATAGCTGTATGTCTTCAGATATTTTTAATAACATCCAACTGGATTCATGTTTAATTAGCAGAGCACAAAGAAAAGCCATAATATAGTACGGCTTTTAGCAATTACATGACAGTTTCAGGAACCACAACAGCAATATTTTTCCCCTCAACTACCAATGGATTTCTTGAATGTTGTAGTGAGTTGTGATGTAGGCATTTAAATGGTTATTTTAAACCAAGGGCATAAATAGACACTCCCCTGAGAATCAGTCTGGAGTAAGAAATTATTCCCCCAAATTGTTTGTTAACAACTCTCTGCTGAGGGTCATCATTACAGCTGGACTGCACTGGTGGATTACATACTCCCTGTTCAGTGCAAACACTGAGCTGCCTGAAACCCCCCTTCCCAGCAGGTCCAAGTACTCCAGCTGAGCTGGCACTGAAGCAGATTGGGAGCAACTGTATCACATGTATAGTCCAGGGGAAGTGCCCAGTATCTTTAGGAAAAGTGGGACAGGAACATCACACACAGACACACATTTTCAAAGTTATTGCTTATGCTTTAGCTCAGTGGTCAACAACTTCAGTCAGAATAACATGAGGGCAAATTCTCAGTAGCAAACAGAATGTGCTGAGCCACCCCACCAGGGAAGGGGTAGCCTGCTCCTGGGTTAAGCGTGGGAGGCAACCTCATGTACCCTCCTAACTACTGCTGGCCCCAAGCCAGCAGACACCTTGGAGTCCCCGCCTTCTACATTGGAAAGATACTGTTAGTATCAAACACAGCTCCCAGGGAGCACCAGGATCAGCAGGAACCAAAACCAGGTGAGCTTCAGTTCTCCAGGCACACGAGCTACACCAGCCAGGTTCCCTCCTCTGCACTCCCACTGAGCTCTTTGGACACGTTCAACTTCGGCATGTAAAATACACCTTGCCGACATCAACCCTCAAAATGTTCTCCCTGACCCTTCCTGCTATACCTACTCCCAATCTGTTTCATCCTAATCATTCAAAAATCTAGCTGAGGAGCATTCTCTGCTTGGAAAAAGCAATGCTCTGTTTCTTGAAGTCCTACACAAACAGTAAGTTCTTTATTATTACGAGCACCAAGGATTACTTTAGGCCTGGGGATCAAAATTGTTACATATGATTTTGGCAAGAGAACTCCAAGAATCCTCAAATGAAAAATTTCTCTATCACTGAAAAAAATATTTTACTAGTTCTAACACTACTGGAGAGTTCACATCTTCCTTGGCATTGTTTTGCATGGGTGAAGGGAAGGTAGGGGTGCAGCTGGAGTACCTAAGTACTTCAATTTGTGAAGGGCTGAGAGAAAAAGAAAAATGTAAAAAATAACTCAGATAAAAATCTCCAGAAGAAGCTTTCCTACACATAAACAGCATGACATGACATAAGACTCTGGACTTAGGCCCAATATTTTTAACAATTTCTAGGCTGAGGTGTGATGCTCCTCTAGGCTGAGGAGCAATGCCTTTTCCAAAACAGCAGAAAGCTGCTTTTAAAAGCATTCATGGTATATTGATAAATATTAGGATTTGGCACCTCTACTGGCCTAGAACCAATTCTTAAAATAAATGGAAATGTTCCAGTAAGGGTGAAAAAAACCCCCAAACCAAACAACCCACACACCAACACCAACCAAAAAACTACTGGAAACATAAAGTAATATGGTATATGTTCACAACTTTTAGGAGCTGTCAATACTAGAATAATTATCCAAATGATGCAGTTAACTGGCCAGCCATATGATCATTGGCACCTTTAAAAAAGAGGATATGTTTATTAGCTCTCTCCCCATTTATCATGCTGGTTTTAATTGCCTTTGAGCTTGCCTGCACTGCAAGCCTGCAGAGACACTCCAGAGCAGTATCAGGAGAACTTTGTGCCCAAGTCTGTAGTATTTGCATCTCCGCAAGATTATTAATTTGAACTAAGCCATGCTTAGAGCACTTGAAATATTTTGGCTGACCTGCTATCTGCTAGGACATTAATATTTTTATTTTATTTACCTTGTAGTGTTTTTAATATACTTTCATATTTTAAGGACTGTTGCTAAATTTACTGTCCAGAAATACAGTGGTGGCCTTTTATTTATAAAGAATATTTAGCTGTGGTATCAACAGTGCAAGGCAGCAAATAAGTAGGTGTTTCCAGGCTAAAATCTGGACAGTGATTTTTTTCTGTATCATCCACTTGGAGACAAAAATATACGTTTAAAAAAGGTGCACAAGCTTTGGACATCTGAGTTACTACATAAATTATTTGTAAGCAATTATTCCCATGGCAACAATCATCATTTAAAAGTGCACTATCATTAGCTCCACAAATGCACACTAATCCCTTCTTACAGTTGGAAACTCCCACTAGGCAATTAATATTGCAGAAAAGGGGAAAAAAAATCAATGTTTCTACAAGAAAATCTACCAAATTTTCTCAGACCAAGAGAACACCAGCATTGACCTTTCCTGGTTTGATTCATTGCTTGAAACCTCCCAAGATCCTTGATTGACAAAATATTTTATAAGAGATTTGCAAACTACAAAACTGCATTTTGATTAATTTCTTCTTTGTTTAGAAGTATTACATAATACATAATTTATATTAATAATATTAATAATATTAATTATATTATTACATAATACATAAATAATACATAAAAGTATTACTTAGAGGACATCTAAATATTATCTAGGCAGTATTATGTATGATGCCACATCCCTACTTCTCCCACAAATAAAATTTGAATTTTATTCCTATCACATAAAGATACTAATTCTGAAAACTTAAAAAAAATCCCACAAACCTAACGCACAATAAAGAAAACTTTAGAAATGTAATTTCACTACTGAATCAAAACTTCCGCCCTTTGGTACAACAATAGGCCCTCCAGATTATCTCAAAGGCTTCTCAAAAAGGTGTATTATCTAGGAGCGCAATGTACAGGTGATACTTTAACCTTGCATCTCTATTCCTTGCAATAAATTCTTTACTGACTTCACCTGGTTTTTATCAAATTTAAAATTACACGTCTTCACCACCACCAATGACGGTGAAAGTGAACAACAGGGGTTTCCAAAATTTAAAAATCAAGTCCATTTTCAAAGTTAAAATGGGTCTTCATTAAAGACTGCATTTGATATTTTGCTGTTAATTCCCTTATGAATGGCACATATAATGAGATGCCTTAAACACGGTAGGTCGGTCAGCAGGAATCCATAGATCCACTGATTCTGTAACAGCAAGGAAAACCACATTGTTACCCTCAGCCTACCAAGCCCGGCTCCCAGCCTGTGAGAGCCAATGCTAAGCTTTGACCTGGATCAGAATTTCCTACTCCTTGCTTTGGAACAGTAACATCAGTAAGATGCCACAATGGTATAAGAATGCTTTTTCTCTTACTTCAGCAGTCGCAGCCATAGCTATATTTAAGCCAAGGCCGTCACCTCAGGAAACTATGAAAAAGACTGCCCCATCTTCTCTGACATGCCTTTTTGTAACACCCCACTCATCAGGGACAGCCTGACATAGTCCCTGTACCAGTAATTCCTGGGTCACACACCCGAAGACCACTACAATCCCGTCCACCTCTTCTCCCAAAAGTCAGAGCTGTGCCATGGAACACAAGGCCTGGCTGGGGCACCGCTCTGCTCCTGCTGATCTACGTTTGCCCTGTGCATTATGTATTATTATTCCAGTGTATTATGTTAAGTTTTCCTCAGTGTGCAATGTATGTTAGTAATTGCTAGTTACGTTACCACTATTCCTCATATGGGATTATCATAGTGGAGCAACAGCACTGATTAATCAATTAGCATGGATTCATTAGAGATGAACGATAGGGCAATGTAATTGTGTTTACTGAACAATGGATGACAGTGTGCTTAAAGCCCAGGATTTCTAATAATGATATATACATAACATTATGAATATTTAGAGCACCCTCACTGCAAAGCTAGAGAGACAACAATCAGGATGTGATTCTGTGTGCAAGTAATGCTGGAGCCTGAAGAATGCAAAGATGGGAGAGCCACAGGACAGATGGCATAGTTAGATGACCTTTTTTAGCTTTGACTAAATCTTTATAGAACAGCTACAGCATTTCCTGTACTCCAGAATGCACAGGCACATCTGCATGATACAGTGGCCAACAGTATAAACAGCCAAAGCCCCAGGTGTCTCAGAAACATTAACCAAGCCATGTCAAGCTTAAGTACATGAAAAAACTGACAGAGCCCACTCTACGAAATAAACAGAAGCATATAAGGGTATCTTTAAACTTTTTCTCCAGATGTCTGAGGTGTACATCCCTTATTGTGTGTCCTTGTCAATGACTGAACACTAAGCTTACAACAGCCATTAAAGAACGTGAACACCAAACTCCCAGACACATCTCTCAGTATTATGATCAGTGCCCTTTAGGTACTAATGCAATAGTCACAGACCCTTCTTTGGTCTAATGGCAGCATACAGACTTGCCAGCAATTCACAGGGATATCAAGAGATGAGACAACAATTAATCTCTTGAAAAAGCTGTGCAAAGAAGAGATATTGAAATATAGCTTCTGCTGCACTCTGCCTGAAAGGAAAAACACTCAAAAGGAATGTAAAATGTTACAGGGGAAATACTTTGCTAGAAAGTCAAAGTAGAAAACATGTTCTCTATTATACTCCAGGAAATCAGAAATCTTCACATCAGTCCAGCAACCAGGTCCCATGAGAGAGCAAATCTACAGCATGACAAGGACCTGAATGCTCTCAGAGATCATTCCTCCAGTATTTTCCCAAGATGCTTCCAGAATGTCCCAGAGAACCACATTCCACGATTAGCATAGAACTTCCTCAGCTTGGAATGCAGCCCTTCAATACAAGGTACTAAGAATTATATTGACTGTTTAGATCAAAGGCACTTTCATTCCTGCAGGGAGTTAGGTATTCCTTCTTAACTGTGGGCTGCAAATTTATTTACTTTGCAAAAGATTCACACATTGAGTTAATTTAAAACTTACCAGTTTCCTCCAGTCTAAGCAACCCACAGAGACTAACAGTATATTGTCCTGCAGACACCTTTATATTTAACTATTTATTCCATACACTTAGAGATGTTAAAGTCTCAAAAGAAACTTTTTATATTTATATGTACCTGTATAAAAATACACCTCTCTGTGTGTGCATATGTGAATGATAAAGCTCCAGATGAAGTTCTTCCAAAAATCTTATCTGGTCACAAAGATAACGTGGAGATCTCCCAGTATATCTCAGTACAGGAAGTAATTATCTTTAAAAATTCTCTCCTTGGCTCTGGGCATTTTACAAACCAAATTACCCATCTTCAATATCAACAAAACCTCCCCAACAGTGTGGCAAAAAAAACCAAAAAAACAACGTGATGGCCTAAGGAAAACAGAACACAATTTCATCTTGCCAGGCCTCTATTTGACAGGCAAGTCTTACACTAGACATACTCTTAAGTTTCTCTGTTGCCACACTTTAAACCAAAATTTTAAAAAGAAATTGTCAAAGAAAAAACAAGTCATCTATTCTGATTTTTGTAAGAGACCATGAGAACATCTTAACCTATAGAGCACCAAACAGGTAAACAAGGGTTAAAATGTTGTCGGAGTCTCTTCAAAGAATTGAGTTGCTTGCATCCAAATGGGAGAAAACACGCTGTCCTACATAAACCCCTTGATCTCAATCCCAATTCTCAATGGAAATTAAGGCAGCTGTGTAGCATTTTAATTCTGCTGAACTGTGTACAAAACCTTGTTTTCAGATCTGAAAGTACAGGCACAGTGTTATCCCAAATTTATGAGTGAATATTATTAATAAACTTGAGTTGACTCCTGTGAGCCAAACATTACTATCACTGGCTTATCCTAAAACCTAGCAGGCAATTTAGACTAGAGACAGATCACCTGAGAGTATGTTGTTATTTCCAATAAATCCTTAAGAAGCATAGTGGTATTTTCAACCCCTCCTAGGGTTTTTAAAAGTCATCATAAAATAACCTTTCATAAAATGATCTGGTTTTGTGTTATTTATTATCTACATATTGAAATAACAGCACTGGTTAGTAAATAACTTGACAGCACTAAAAATTGCAGTGTAAAAAGACAGGATTTATCACACGATTGAAAGGAAGCTGGGTGAAGAAAATATCTTAAGCAAAGATATATCAGCATATTTGCTGGGAATAAAATAGAACAGCAATTAAAAGACCTTGCAGATTAATTAAAATCAGGACATTTTAATGAGCACAGTTGTATCTACTAATCAGATTATGATGGGGACTCTCACAACCACTTTTTTTTTTTTTTAATTATTTGAAGAGAATAAGCAAGCAAAATCCCATGGGTAACTTCAATTCCACACTACAAAGTTATTATCACCAGCAACAGCTTTTTAAAGGTCACAGGTGGACTTAATTGTACCATTGTTGACTAATAGCAGCATCTCTAATTGCAAGAACAAAGGTCAGAGAAGACATTGTGGTTGCTTAGCTGGGCACAACAGGTGATGTGGACAAATGAGTAACTCTCCAAAAGACAAAAAAGCAGCAGGAGATACTAACTGTCCTAGTTCTTGCATGTGCTCCTGGATAAACATACTGTTTCAATTCAATACCTGTTTCCTTGCTTCTAAGCCAAATACAGGGAAGGTACACCAACAGAAGTGTTGGTAATAAATAGGCCTTTCAGCAAAATTCCCAATTTTTGTTTAAAATAAACATTCTCAATTATATCAATGATTTCCTAGAAACAAAATGTCACACAGATATATTTAGCACATAATTGCTTGCCACAAGGTGGAAGAAAATAGCTATAACCTGTCTCCTTGCATGCCTTTGTGAAGCTCCACCACTTCCTAACCCCTCCATACAAGATGCTCCAGCTGGTTTCAGATACACAGAGAAACTACACTCTGAGACAAAAAAGTTCCCCTGTTCCCAGTTGCTCAGAACTTGGAAACCAAAAGCATGGCACCGAATAGCAGAATAAATCAAATCTGGCTACCTGAGAGGGCCAAGGTCAGTTAAGACAAAGTGAGGAACGTGACAGATGCACGAGTGACAAGGTTCAGTACATCTCAGTTCTTTATGAGGCTTCTCAGCTAAGACACGTGAGGCCAGATTGATTTAAACATGAGTATTTCCTTAACTTACCATTCCCTTAATTTTAAGAAATGTGTTGACAGAAAATTTGAGTGGCCTAAAAAGTTAACAAAGTTTTTATACATGTGAATTATTTGAGCTTTAAAACTTCAGTACAATATACTTCAGTCCAAAGCGCAGTAGAGTTTTATATACCAGTGAAATGTTTCAAATACTGTTACTTATGAAGAAATTCAATGTTACTTATCCAGGTCAGATGGTAATTAAAAATACTTCACAACCAGAACTGCAGGGAGACTGGCAGCATGCTGGGGCTAAGGGTGTGGGTTGCAATTTATAGATTTTTCTTATTTGTCTCACTCCTACTACCTATGCCAAGTTCATCAAAATTTACTATTTAGAAAAGCAAATTTAAAAGCATTTTGCACATTCGAGTTTCTTCTGCAATCACATAAAAAAGCAAACTTTTTTTTCTGAAGATTTTATAATTGCATTATAATAACCCAAAGCACTGTAAGCTACAAGAGTTTGCTTGAATCTTTGTTATACTGAGCACTACTGATCTGCATATTTAATGGCTCCACACCACTGTAATGCATTCTGGGTACACACAAGTAAAGTCATTACGTTTTCTTCTAGAAAGAAAATGTAGAGAGAAATAGCTTCAATGAGTTATTTCGTGAAGGAATGAACAAGGTAGACTTCCTAAAGAAAAGCCTCTCATTCAGAGATGAACTTTACCAAATTCAAAAGCAACTGAAGGAAGCATTCACTGCTTTCTTCTGAAATGAGGCTTAATAGTCCAGGAGCTGATACAACCTGCAGGCAAGAGCAATACATCTTAGACAAAAGCTGCCCCCAGGAGAAAAGAAGATCATGGAGGGAATGGCATTTTTTTTCAAGTGTCTGTGCATAATCTCACACAGGGCTTTAAATTTCAACCAAAAAAAAGCACTGTGAATTAGCTTTAATAGCAACTACTGGATACATGAAACAAAACACTGAAATAACAGAGTAATACTGATCTGTGTTGCTAAACTGATGTACTGCTGCATTTTTAAGCTACTCAGAGCTTCTGCAAAATTTACATTCACTTCTGTACAATGGTAATGAAGTGATCAAGCCTGGAGATCACAAATACAGGGACCTGGGGAGCTGAACTCCAGCTCAGAAACTAGTCTGAACAGTTTCCTCAAGCGTGAACTGACTACAGCACAGTGTCGTGAACACAGAAGGAGTCCAGGTTCTAAGAGGACAGAGATAAGGCTTTCTATTTGCTCTATCCTCTCCCAGCAAATAACCCTTTCCTCTTTAAAATGGTTATAAATTTCAACAGAGACAAGTTCAGTCAGTGAACATTCACCGGAACTGAAAACAAGACTCCAACCAGAACACTTTCGGGTATAATTACACTTGATCTGGACTAAAAATCACTTTTTCTTTGCACAAGTATCCCCATGGCTGTATTCAATTCCAACAGCTAAAAGTACCATGAGCTCTGGAAAACAAATGGGAGGATTGAAGGAGCTGAGGGCAAACTGAAATAAATTTTAACAGTTTATTTTTGTTTTGTTTTCCTTAAGCCTGAACTGTCTTACATACTGGTAACAATCAAATAGGAACTGTTTAGCATATGAAAGCAAATATTATTTCTGTTGTTATGGCTATTTGGACATCTGATAGCCTCAGGCAACCCAAAGGGGCCCCAACAACAACAGCTCAGCTTAAAAGTCAAAGGGCAGATACCTTTGAAGTGAGAGATGACACAGAAACAGCAGTAGATCTTGAAGTTTGGTCTGACATAAAGAACCTGAACATTTCAGAGTAAATTCTATTCATCCTCACAATTCTCTTGAAGGCGAAATAGGCACAATGATGCTCAATGCCAGAAAACCTAAGGGCAAAATGCTCTCCCCACAAATCCCTCCTGTATGGCAACAAGAAAGGCTACCAGCATTTCAGCAAACAGCACTGGGGAATGATTCTTGAAGTTGTTAATATTTTGTGAGCTAGCTAAGTTTTATTTTATGATCGATAGGGAACCTCTGTCAAAGAAAACATTAGCAGTGTCCAGTAAGAGCATACTTTGATTCTTTGGCATCCTGGCTGAACAGGCACAGAAGTTTTTAGATAAGAGTACATGAAGACTACTGCTCATGAGCCTGTTGAAACTAGTGGAAAAGACAAGGCTGGATTTCCTGTTCTGCAAGTGGATTGATTTTTAGAGACTTACAACACAGTCTAGGACACAGATAAGGTACAGCTTGGAAAATAAATGCTGGGTTCTAGAAGCAAGTCGTTTCACAGTTGTGTCTCCCAGATCTTTACCTGTATCCTGCACTGGTGATGATGCTGAATGGCACAGGAAAAACAAAATGGCAACTACCTTTCTTCTGGGAAAGGGAATACAAGCCACTCCTGCACAAGTAAGACTGTGGTGTTGGGAAAGGACCTCAGCCTGCCCCTCTGGAGAAATCATGCTTGTTTGTGCAATTGCTGCTTCTCACCAGTAAGGAGAGGTGCATTAATGTGAATAAAAGGCTTCCATAGGGATGTAAAAGCTGTTACACACTACATGATTTCAAAGCTGGTCTAGGGACAAAGACTTGGAATTCCCCTTTAAACCAAAGATTAATAGTAACTACGCACCCAAGAATTGTAACAATAAGAGTATATTTGCTACTGGTGTTTTTTATTTTATTGCTGCAGACAATGACTTCAATTTGTGGTCAACAGACCTCTAAATTCCTTGACCACTTTTAGAACATCATAAAAAGAAACTGTGAAGATCTAGCGTAAGATATGTCTTTACTGGAAAGTTTTTGGGAGTCAACAAACCAATAAAAGTGAAGTTATAAACCATGCTTCAGATTATAAACTGGTTGGCATTTCTGACACTGACAAAGATAATTACTTCTTTAGGTGGGTTTTTTAGTGAAGGGACAGAACATTCCTGGCTTTTGTTTTTCAGAGATAAAATTGAAATGTACTAAGGACTACTGCTGGTTTTCCTCCTGGATTCACTTCTGATTTATTTATAGGAGGGCTTTCTACCTTTACCTGCAAATGTCACAGCTGAGCTGGTGACTTTTATATAGTTTCTTGGTTTAATAACTATGGTAGGTACAGCACATGTTCTGCCTCTGCCCCTCTCCAAAAATAAACAAAACCTAATCACATCTAAAAACTAGTTTATATCTCACAGTTCATAGCAAATAGAAAGAGTTGGGCACAGATAACCCAATTTTCACCTGTTTCTGCTTACTGCATACACACTAACTCAATTTAGATTGATCTGCTAATGTTTGCAGACTTACTACAGTGGCACAAGGGTACTACATCCATTCAGCTTATTCTTAAAAAAGACAAACCAAGATGAAATGTTGTTCATACTCCTTTTTAATTTTATTTTAGTTCTTTGTTTATCTCTTCACTTCAAAGTGCTTCCAATATGAGGCACAGTTTCAGTATGACAACTTTGTAAAATTAAAATAGAAAAAATGTGCCAGCATCAATCTGCTTTACATTGGAAAGCACAACAGCCTTGAGACAGAAATGACGACTTGTGAGAGTAAGCTATAATGAACCCAGAAGTGCTATCTGCAGTAGGAAAAATGTATTAGACTGGAGGCTGAACACTCCTGAAACTATTTGTCTTCCTCAACAGGAGTCTCCTATTCCCCAGTTGCAGCGTACAGCCAAGTCTGACTCCAAAAGCAAGGGAAAATTATCAATATGAATCCCCATAATTCTGATGGCTAGCATTTCTTGTTTGATTTGGAGCTACTTAAAGTCCAAATTAAAAAAAAAAATACAGCCCAGAATAAAGCTGAGTCCGCAAGAGACATCCCCCACGTGTGACCAATCACTGGCTGGGCAGGAAGGCAGGAAACCAGTCTGGCAGCAGGAACCCCACAGGGTGATGCCACCAACCCAGGGGCAGGTACCCAGCCCAGGCTGGGCAGCATCTGCACAGATAACAAGATAACAGATGAGGCTGAGCCAGCCTGTCTGCCCTAGCCCCAGGGCTCTGCACCAACGGGGCAGGGGAAACAGCCCAGCACACAGGAGGACAGCAAACCTGCCAGCTCCATCCCCATCTCCCCAATTCAAAAAAGCCCAAAGCCATGGCAGGACAAGCATGTTAGTAAATGTGGTTCTAGTTAAGAGGGAGGCTACAGAGGGTCAAGGGGCTGATCCCAACAGTACCAGTCAAGATCCATGGCAGGTGTGCCCAGGTAGCCAGGCCCTTCTCAAATTTCAGTGTTGCTAGAAAATAAGTTTTACTCTCTAGTGAGCTGTATTGTCAGACTCCTTTGCACAGACATCCTTTCACTACCTGTGAACTGCAATATATTGATCTAGTTCCTACTCTTTTCACAACAATGTACCTGAGGTGCAAATTCAGTTCTCTTAGAATACATTCTTGGCAAAGGGCATCACATGAATATATATGCTATGTATGCATGTACAGAATTAGTGGGTAGCATTACTTTAGACTGCTTTCCCAAAGACATGCTTTCACGCTAAAAAGAGCTTCCAGTAGGCTCTCCCAATAGGCAAAGACATTTTTCTGTCTTCTGCTTGGAAATTACTTTGTTTTCCTTAGAGAGCTAGTGAAAGCTATGAACTTGCTTTCCAGCTTTAATGTGTACCTTTTAACTTAATACCTGTTCATCAAAAGCCTAGATTATTTTAACTACTTTAAAAGAAAAATAAACCTGTTATAAACTGCATATATTACACCAAAGAGTATTTTCCCACTTGGTTTTTCCTGTCCAGACTGAAAAAAGTTGCCAACCAGCCCTGAATGTGCATGTTTGGTTGTTACAGAACAAAATACCAGCAGCAATGGAAAAGAAAGCTAGACCTGAAGTAATCTTACTTATTAAACAAATAATAAAAGAAGTATTTATGTGGCAGTCAACATCACATTCATATGAATATAGAATGATATGTAATAAATTCTAAATATCAAATGATTTCAAGAAAATTTAAATCACTATAAACCTAGCATCTGCATATTGCTCCTGACCTTAGCAGGAAACCAACACATCAGACACTAGAAGTCTGATTACTATAAAATTTTAACAGAACTAACATCAATAATTCTATGTTTTAGACACTTGTGTAGTATTATAAAATACACGTAATTGGCAGCAGATTAATTTCCCAAAAGTCTTATAATCTTCTGGCATACTGCCAACATAATTTAAAAAAAAATTATGAGTGCGTGCATCTGGTTCTAATGAACTAACTTTACCTGTAAATATCAGTGTTTGTGTAACTGATGACATTAATATAATAAAGTTATCAACATGCCTCTCAAAACAGCCTTTTGAAAGTGACAACTACACACAAAGTAAACAATGAAAGGTAAAAAGGCAGCAAATCACAGCCAGCCGTTAAGCACTCATTAGGTTCAGTGTTTTGTAAACTCAAGGAGAGCTTTGTTATCACTAACATGGTAATCCCTAATCTAACAGTGTTTCTTCTGTTCTGAAGTGCTTCAAAGTGAAAAAGCATACACCATAAAATCTCTTGCATGTATTCACTAGACTACCAGTTTGACCATAAGACAGCATCCATCTCATACCAACCTGTTATCAATGGATGGACTTGCCTATGAACAGCGATCCAATTTCCCTTCCCTTCTGGATGATAGGATGGGACACTTTGCCAGGTTTAACAACAGCCAGCCAGAGACAGAACGGTCTGAAGACTGAAGTGGAACTGACTTCTTTTACCCCAAGTTAATTCTGCTATTTCAAAATTTACAGTACAATTAGTAAATAATAAAAATGTTGTTTAAAAACTTCTCTAGCCCATTCTGTCTCTACTCCCCTGAACCTCCTTGGTAGGAACATAAGGACTTACAATAAAGAATTCTGTGTTTCTTCCACAAGGAGCAAAACATTCCAATTGTAGGTGTTCTCACCACTATACAGCAGACCACCTCAGTCACCAATATTTTCCGAGTACCTTTTAGAGAATACTCTTCCTTCAGGTATACAGCATTACTGAATTCACTCTCTCAAATAAAAATCCCAAAACATCCAAGGCAGCTCATACTTCTCATGAAAGAAATGCAGATACATTTATACATCAGCCACACTGATCTCATAGCTCGTATTTGTGCCACAGCATTTCACCAATACCATCAATTTATAAACCCCACAGCTTTGCAGAAGCACACAGCAGTATGTGATACCTAGGCAACTATGGTGATACTACACAGATCTTAGGAAAATGTTCCTGTATTCTTTTAAAGCAAATATACAATTGCTTGGCTGAAAAGAATACCACAACAGAAATGTCTGAGCAACAAATACATTTGTCTGTAAAAACCACAATATTTCACAGCCTTGACTAATTTATTTATTTTTAAGATGAAACATCTGTATTTTGGCTACATCTTTTAAAATCAAATTGAAGGGGATATCATTCTACCTGCAAATAAACAGATTTTTTTTATTTGTGACTTAAAATCCATTTAATCTGGTTTTGTTCCCTGGCCTCTCCTCCTTTTATCATGCTTACAATTTCTCATAGAAGTGTTTTATAAAATTCTCCTTGGAATATGCCACTTCTGCATATTCTGAAAGAGAATTCATTTGGGCTTTTATGGTAGTGTCCAAAAATGAGACAACAAAGACTAACTAGCCCTTGCTCAGTAGTGCTGCTTGAACAACTTATTTTACCCCAAAGCAATGTATTTCTGTTTGACTCTCATCCTGCTGTTTGAAGGCTAGAAAAACATATGCAGATCAAAAAAGAAAGGTAGAGGTGGGCTGGAAGTGAATGCCACATCTGAGGAACCTTCACCATATTCTTTGACTGACGCAAGGTCAGGTGAAAAAGATGGGGGTTCCTTTTGTTTTTATAAAGCTGACAGATGTACCATGAACTTGATTGTACTTGGTTATTCCAAAAGGCAGAGGAAAGAAAAAGGAGGAGGCCAATTTATCTCCACAGGTGTTAAAACATGTAATCATCTCAGATGCACCCTATTAGGTCAATGGAGCAAGCATGCTACAAGAAACAGCAGCTCTTTCACTTCAGTTCCAAGTTCACGTCACTCTAAGACAGCTGCTACATAGACAACAGCACAAATACCACACAGAGAGTAATTCCAGCTCTAAGACACTGTGATATGCTCTCAAAGATACCATGAGATGCTTCAGTGCAGTCACATTACATGGTACGGTTCCAATACGGAGAAGAGGGTATTACAGCCTCCCTTGGGACTGACACAGAAAGGAAGCTTTCTACTTGAATTTGAGAGAGGAGCTTGAGAATCCATATTGAAACCTATATTAAATCAAGGTTTAAGTCAAGATGAATTAAAGGCAAAACTTACTGTTACTAGTACTTTAAAGTAGGCAATTAATTTTAAAAAAGGGCACAATCCACTACTCAATTTGTTCAGGAAAAAAACCCAACAAACATCTTACAGGAACAACTGCTCCTAAAAGGTCTCTCTGGGGGGCATTTTTTTCCCCCTTATGATACTGCTTGGAACGTGTAACACTTTGAACTGGCAAATATGGTTCTTAGGATCTGAAAACGTCTCAAGAACAACTGTGCCAAGTGAGAACACAGGTGTGTCGATCTTTGGATACCAGGCTGCCTCACAAAGTGCTAATTATTGTCCCTCATAGTACAGAGAAATAGTGACAACAATTTGCTCTTGCATCAACAGTTATTCTACAGTCTAATCACTTCCTTTCAACTGAAGAATTGCATATTTACTATATTGTTCATGTCTTAATTTTATTTATTTGAAGTTATTTCTGAGAAGCTATATTCTGATTTAGAACAAAAGGTCACATTAAAGGCCAGAAGCAGTCATTGCAATTGCTGACAAAAATCAAAGGTGGGATATTTGTTCAAAATCCTGAAGCTCACTGACTCACTCTTACTATTTTAGTCTATATTCACACTGGTCTTAGTTTATTATTTCTGACTCCAACATGTCAGAACACCTGCAAAAGCACACGGTATACAGAAGCACTAAAATATTCCTCCCTTCGTTTCAGTTGTCAATGTCAGAAACTGTTTCATAGGCATGGAGTAAAATCATGCTGCCATAAAAAAAATCCAATGGAAAGTGTGAATTTCAGAGACCTGTATTATTATTACAGCTCAAAAACCTGTAAATCCAGATTAGCCGAGACACCAGTGACACAGAAGAACAAATCTCCAGAATAAAGTGTCTCCAGCAAGTTGGGTAATCTAATGGCAAATAGGCCTCACCTAACAAAATAAAACAACAACAACAAAAAATCCCATCTCCTTAGAATGTGAATAACAGTCAATCCTGTAAGAGAAACAAAGCCACACATCTGACTTTTGGAGAAACACAAATATTAACCAAATAAGAGCAGAACTTCATACAACAGTGCACTGCAAGATAACATATTAAAAAATCCAAAATTAGGTTTTTTCTTAATGTCACAGAAACACTTGTGTCTAGGTAAGTACCAAAGATCTCTGCCATTTTCCCTAGTTGTCCACTAGATCACTATATTTACGGAAAAAGTTACTTAGCAGTAGGCATTTCAATAGGACCCAGACTGAGAACCTATTTTATTTTAGCTAAATGTTTCTAGAGCTTGACAGTAAATGATATGCATGAGCCATGTTGACTGTCATCTTCCACTTTTGACTGTCAGACATGGATGTAACTTGCTAATGCTTCATTCCAATTTCAGCACCATGAGCCTGTTGCATAAGCTGCCTGCTAAAAGCTGTTGCAGATGGAATGACAGTATTTTGTAGGACCCCAAAGATGTAGCTATAGAGACGAGTATGTGTCAACAGCATTGACAGCATGACCTTTTTTCCCTTTTTTGTCAACAGTTGTTATTTCCACCCTTTAAATTTTCCACATTCCCTATAAGACAGGCCACATAGAAAACCAAAGAGTTTCAGTCTCTCGGCCCTCTTGGATCACCTACAATCTTATCCACCTGACTGCACAAGGCAGAGGACAAGGGAGGAAGGTGTATAAACAATAACATATTTTCAAAATTACAGCCAAGGCCCAAAATTCATTTTAAAGAGGAAACAAAACCCACTCCCCTACTAACATAAGAACGATGGAGAGGTTTGATGATTTTCATTAGAGATACTTTCCTTAATGAATAGTCAGTAAAATGCCAGTACTCCTCACATTGGAAACAACCTGTTAACAAAGAATAACAACTTCTACTGATTACACCATTTTTACTGATAATTTATATACTATATTAGCATCACAGAACATTCATTATTAGCTCTTACTACAATAAATCACAAAAAATCTACTTATCCAGCTGAAATAAAAATATGTAAATTACACCCACTGCTCATTTTAAACAATACAGGTAAAACAATACAATTTTTCTGACACACAGGCTGTGCAAGGAACACAAAGAGCACTTCTCCACACACACACATATACTGTTTTGCACCCTCAAAAGAGGAAATTACCACAGGGCACCTCTGTCCATTTTCAGATGAACAATTTAGTATTCTGACACACAGTTAATTTACATTTTTTAGTTTTTCCTCTACAACATAAAATAATTTCTTTTTGACACAGAATGCCACAGCAGACAGTACAAGAAGGGGGAAAAAAAAGCAGTGCAGGGCTGGAAGGCAGCAGAGAGAATTGAGAAGGAATGGCTTTTGTTATTTCGACAGCCCTCAGCTCACCGTATAGTTGGATTTATAATACGTTCTTCTTTAAGAGCAGCAGTTTTCATGGTGTAAGAGTGCCACACAGCTCTGGTTCCTGCAGTGCTCACACCAACAACTTCAAAACTAACTCACTGCAGATGGCCCTATGATCATCTAATCAGACATCAAAAGCAATATACTGACAAGCTCCTGTGCTGATTAGAAGTGTTCTATATATGTTTCACAGCGTAAACAGACACACAGTAGTTGCTTATAAATGGATTCACCCACATCAGAATTCCCTTTTAAAAAATTCCAACTGTTTGGAACTCCCCAGCTGAATGACAGAAAATCCTTTTAAATCTCCCCAGATCTTCTGTTCAGTTCCACATTGCAGTATTTCAAGAGCAAGAGTTAAATTATTAATAGGAAAACTTTTACCAGAAAAAAGTAAATGCCTTCCAGATTTTAAAAATCTTGCTATTCTGAATGACAGCCTGAGACCACACCACATCAGGGAGGCAGTCCTGCCTTTACCCTCCAACACACATGGTAATATCTAAGATCTATTTCCAAATTTGCTTTGATGTCTGATTATTATAGATCAACAAGCATGGATTTAAAGCATTACAAGTGCACCAGCACTGCTGGTTCCTGAAAAAATACTGTGTTTCTACCAATATCTGATTTCCTTCCCGGAGTCCATTTCCTGCAACACTTAAAGAGGACTATAAGAAAGAAGGGGACAGACTTTTAGTAGAAACTATTGTGATAGCAGGACAAGGGGTAATGGTCTTAAACCATTAAAAAGAGGGTAGATTTAAACTAGGTAAATCTAGTTTTTTACGAAGTAGGTGACAAAACACTGAAACAGGCTGCCCAGAGAGGTGGGAGATGCCCTGTCCTCGGAAACATTCAAGGTCAGGCTGGATGGGGCTCTGAGCAACCTGATTCAGTGGAAAATGTTCATGCTTATGGTAGGAGAGATGAAACCAGACGACCTTTGAGGTAGTTAACCTGGGGGGGTCTGGCTTTTTTTTTTACTAAAATACTCACACATCTTGTAAGCACTACTGATTATCTTATAGCTGAATTTGTAGCGTATCTTTACGTTTATGTATGTATTTAATATCATCTCGAAAAGGAACACATCATGAAGCTCATCCTTACACATGTGGACGTTATGCTAATCTGCAGACTCCTTATCAGGAAGGCTAATACATCACAAGCACAATTAACAGCCAGAAGAACCAGAGGAGGTTTTGACCCTTTTTAACAAGAGCTTGAAACATAAAAATGTTCTAATTATATATCCACCTTATTCAAAATTGCAAATTACATGTCCACAATGCATAAAATACAGTTAATTTCAAGTCATATCTAGGCAAAAATTGAAACTGTATTGAGCCACTGGAGCAGCTCTTCAATTGATCCAGCATCTCACTGTATCTTTAAATATGGATAAATACAATTTAATCTGCCAGTCCTATTGATTAACTCCAAGATAACCTAAGTATTTGTCCAGAAAACATGTAACTATAAAAGAAAGTCATGCAGAAAATAGCACACAATAATAATCAGTAAGTTAACAAGAGGGGGTGTAACCTTAGTCCCACCAGAATTAATGTAAAATTCTTATCAATTCAAATAGGATCACAATCCTCTGCCTAAAACTCATGACAAACCAAGTCTTATGATAGTAGAGGAAGTCTGTCCCTGGGCAAAAAGAAAGACAAGTAGAAGTAACAGCTCCAGAAACAAAAGTGCAGATGTTATAATTATAGATTAGCAATTACTACCTGAATGAACTGGACTGAGCAGAAGCAGCAAAATGTATTCTGCTCCCTAACACCAAACAACAGAGCCACACAACTCTGACTTTCTGCCTTGCTGCATCCCATCCCTACCACGTTGTGCAGAAGGATTCAGTCAGGAACCTCTGAGTTGGAGAAGAAATTCCGAAACTGCAGCTCTGCTCAGCAGACTGGGGACAAGTGTTGAGCTAGTGTTAAGTGCCCCAAGAACTCCTGCTTCTTGTGGAAGGTTTAAACCATCTCAATCCCACTCCATGGCCTCACTCCAGAAGAGATCCCTAGCTGAAGACTACATGCCCATTGCTAAACCCACTTGGTGAGGCCAGGCCATTTGCAGCCCGAAGGCAGCTGGAGCCATTTGCAGCCCTTGGCCTTTGCCAGAGCAAAGCCACGGGCACAGAACTTCTCAGAGAAGTAGAATCACAGAATCTTAGAATGTCTTGGGTTGGAAGGGGCCATAAAGATTACCCAGTCCCAACGCCCCTGATATAGGGACACCTTTCACTAGACCAGGATGCTCTGAACCCCATCTAACCTGGCCTTGAACACAGCCAAGGATGGGCATCCACAGTTTCTCTGGGCAACCTGCACTAGTGCCTCACCACCCTCACCATATACAATTTCTTCCCCATATCTAACCTAAATTTCCCCTCACAGTTTGCACACATTATTCCCTTGTCCTGTCACTACAGTTCTTGGTGAAGTCCCTCTCTGGTTTCCTTGCAGGCCCCCTTCAGATACTTCTGTGAGGTCTCCACAAAACCTTCTCTTTTCCAAGCTGAACAGCCCCAACTTTCTCAGCCTGTTTTCACAGGGGAGGTGCTCTAAGCTCCTTACCAACTTCATAGCCCTTCTCTGGACTCACTCCAACAGGTCCATGTCTCTCCTGTACTGGGGACCTCATAGCTGGATGCAGCACTCCAGGTGGGGGTCTCACCAGAATGCAGTAGAGGCAGAGTCCCCTCCCTCAAACCTGGTCACAGGTTTTTTGCAGCTCAGGGTTCAGGTGACTTTCTAGGCTCCAAGTGCACACAACTGGCACACGTTGAGTTTTTCATCAGCCATCACCCCTTCAGTCCTTCTTCACAGAGCTGCTCTCAGTCACTTCTCTGCCCAACCCACAGGTGTGCATAAGTACATTAAGTACATAAACTAATTCTGTATCCCTGAAGTCCTTTCTGGATACCTAGGGAAGGAAGTTTTCATTCTTGAAAGCCTGGCCAGGGCTCTGTGATCCCAACTAGGCAGAAGAGCTAAAAAGTAGCTTTAATAAAATAAAAAATTCATTACCAAATACTTTTTCTTCAATACAAACAAAGAACAAATTCTGATGTGTGTTACCCCTATTTTTCCCTGATTACTTTCTCTAAATTTTTCAGTGGCAGCTATGACAGTAAGGAAAGAGAGGTTTGGATGAAAAAAGAAACTCAAATTTTGTACCATCTGTTAAATGACTTCCAGTCTGAGGGAACAGATGCTGGACTTCACTATCAGTTTTTGATTGATCTACAAGTATTTTGTTAATTGGGACTAAAACTACAGCTAAGATGTGTCAGAGAAAATAGGAAAGAATAGCTCAAATTCTCCTCAAACTACCCAGTCACTCAGAAAAGGTTTTGTTATTTATGTAATCATCATAGAGCATAAAAAAATTAGATCTTCCTTTGAATAAACAGGACAACATCTGAAGAACAGAACACATGCTCTGCTTGATGCCATAAATTCTGTGAACAGCTCAAATGGTTCATCAGGTTCAACCAGTTCACCTGAATGGGATAGCAAAGTTCTTTTCTTGTATTACTGCTGTCCTATTTCATGCATTACTCATTGTACAACTTTCCAGGAGGTAAATCAGTGTTGTCTTCAGAGAATCCCATGGTAGTCACCTCTCAAAAATCTGCTGAAGCACTGGTGTGTCAGTGTAAGGCAGTATATGGGTATTGCTACACAGAGCCCACTGCCAGTTCCACGTGTACCAAACACCAAAATGCCAGAAGTGCCAAAACAGCTCAGCTAATTATGAAAGTCAGCTTCAATTACAAAATAATGGCTAAGAATTGTGGCATAAGTACAGAGACCTAATTTTCACTACATGCACTGAAGAATGTTTCATCTAGTAATAGTTCTGGGTTTTCTAACTTGCATGTAACTAAAGGAAGCAGTTTAACATGAAAAAAACTCTGGTTTGTGGCAAAGGAAATTCAGTATTAGTTTTAAATTTTCAGCAGCAATGTAGAGAACAAATAAATTTTTTCTAAATAGTTCTTTAACTTGAAAGACTATAGCTATTTTCAAAATGCAGTATTCAGTTATTTCTGTCATGTTTTTTCATTTGTCAGATATTGATTTTTCTGCATGTTTTAAAACAATCTGCACCTAATTTAACCTATGTTATTTAAGCTTTCTGTGTTTCCCAGAACATTATGCCAAAGCATATTTCAGTATGATTGATGATGAGAGTTTTAGAAATGGTACTGTTGTGAAAATAAGAGTTAGTACAACGTATTTTTCTGTAATAGATTTTTGCTTTCACAAAAA
This sequence comes from Acrocephalus scirpaceus scirpaceus, assembly GCA_910950805.1. Taxonomy (NCBI): domain Eukaryota; kingdom Metazoa; phylum Chordata; class Aves; order Passeriformes; family Sylviidae; genus Acrocephalus; species Acrocephalus scirpaceus. The sequence goes on from OU383779.1 coordinate 45,610,472, forward strand.
AACCGCAGAACAACACCAAATCACAACTTCCAACTTTCTAGGCCTCCCCTCCCTCCACTTTACATGATATATTTTTAAAAAAGTCCTTTTCCACCCCTGTTACTTGTCCAACCTTGACTGGAACCCCTACAGCTGACAGAGGGATGCTCTGTATTTTAGCACAGAGAATTCCCTTAGGCCTAGAGGACTCTTTTGTACTGATGCAAGTCAGTGAAGCATGGTGAGGTTTTAACCTCCAAGTATTATTGCAATCCCCATGTAATGGCATAAAATGCACTTGTCACCACTAAATTACATTAAAAAACCCAACTCAACAAAATGCTATTTTTTTCTTCTTGATGTTCTATAAAGCATTCAAAATGCACTCGGGAATGAAACAGATTTCAGTTATTTTTCCACCTTTTTTTGCCATTTTCATGGTTATAAAATACCAGGGGTCAGCATTACACATACAGACATTCTCACTTTATACGTTTCTCAGCTTTGCCAAGAGGGTAAGATCCGCACTGTTAACCAAGAATTCTTCTTTGTACTTTCATTTATCAGGCTCAGTATTTCATTAATATGTAAATGCTTGCAACAAACATCAAGAAAAACCTCTCAACTCAAACCGGTCTGACAAATGATGCAGAACTTTGACAAAGTTCAGCCCCCTGTAACATCATAATGTACTTGAAGAGTCACTGAGATTTAAAATTGGACCACTTAGCAAATAACACAAACCATTGTAAAATAAGGTGCACACAAAATATTTAGATGCATATGTATTTGACCATGCAAAAAAAAACAATGAATAGTCAACTAAAATCCTGTGTTGGCCTTCAGAATTACAGAGTTAGAGTGAGACTCATAGAACATCATTTGCATGCAAGTCACCTAACTGTGTATTTACTTCGTTTATTCACATGAACTTAACTGGAAGTTTGGTCTTAAATACACCTTCAGCTGCAAGGTTCCCACCTCCAGCATGGGTCACTGAGCCCCAGCACTCTCTCCCTACTCCCTATAGGATGTGTCAGCACAGCCATTTGTGGAACCTTGCTCCAAAATAGTTGTGATCTAGTCCACAACATCCCTCCTGCACCAAACAAGGACTCAGGGTTTCTGAGTGTTGTTTTGTTTTGAAATAAACCAGCAATAGATTGTTTTGTACAGCTGGGGACAGGGAGTGAACTGCAACATTGTACAGAGAATCTAAAGGGGGAAAGGCATAAATATCACAAGCAAACGTAAGCAGCAGCATTATTGAAGCCATCATTCATGTGGTCTAAAGAAGAATAGAACTAGACCCACCAGAGCTTTCTAGACAACCACTAAAGAATAGCTTTTTTCTGCTTGAGACACTTATGTGTCCCAGCTGACATTCAGAGATTCTAAAGAATTTCTTTGGTTTATAAGTAATGTAGGAATGCTTTCCCCACACACAAAACAACTTCATGTCTTAAAACTGCAAGGTAGAACATGTGGCCTGAGTGTGACTAAGACAGTGTCAGTCTAAGAAGATTAAAGACAGTCTGCAAAAAATATGATTAAGAATTATTGCATCTTCACTAATTGTGGCTTTGCAATAGAACTCAGTAATAACTATATTGAAAACAAATTTGTCTTCAAAAGGGAAGAGTCAGGTAAGACAGAAAAGTGAGATAAAGAAGAGACCATGCAGTATAGTAGCAGGGTACCATAGATGACAGAAATGCCATTAGAAAACAAGAGAAGTGAAAAAGGGTGTGAGACTGAAGAAGCAATGGTAGATTGGACAACATGATACTGAACAAATAAATACCTGCTGAAAGTTCAGTTCATATTCCAATGCCTTACGACACCATTGAGCTTTATGTAAATCTCTTAATAAAAAAACCCCATCATAACCACTGTTACTTGATTGTATCATCTAAAATAACTATTTTTCCAGAGGAAATTCTCTACTTCACAGAAAATAAGCATGATGCATTTTGTTATAGATCCAAATACATATATAGCTTATAAAACTACTATTTACAGGTAAAAAAAGTTTTGGTCCTAAGAAAAAGGTGAGTTACAAGACACCTACTGCCACAACATGCTTGAGACCGTGGTCACTGGGATGAGAAGCACTTGGGAAGTCAGCAGGCGCACCCAAAGCTGGATCACTGCTCCTCCGCACCAGAAGCGGTGTGCCTGTGAGACAAAATTGAATTCAAAGGTTCAGGGATGCTAAATTAGCACAAGGGAAAGCTTCATGTGGTTAAATAAGAGAAGTGTGCAGCACTTAAATACAAGCTTATCTGTGGTAATATTCACCTGTTAAATCACTAAATTTGCTAGGGTTACTTAGGTTTACTTAGCTAAAGAAATTATAGCATTTTTACACACTGATGTAATAGACCTCCACCCATGAGCTACCTAAATTAGGTAAAAACTACCGACAAACAGGAGAAAAAGGCACCTTCTCAGAAAAACAAATGACTAGTTGCATGTATCTGTGACCACATGTACCGTCAAGTGGGTGAAATTAAGATTACAGCTGTCAATTATAATACCAATTACAGTGGCTGGGGCTGATGGTAGCCATAATTATTAGATCTATAAAAGAAGTTTGAACATAACAACTTTTCTTGCTAGATGCTAAGAAAGCTGGAGTGACTCTAGCACATTCTCTTCCAGCACAACTTTGTCAATATAGCTGGAATAAATACCAGCACCTGATGAGAGGCAACCAGAGAACCTACTGCTCTTTACCCTTCCTCATGGTGAGCAAGTTTTTATATGCATGTAATCCCTTCCATGCTCATTTCTGCAGGAAACCAGTAAGAAAAGCAGAAGTAGGACTTAGAGTTGTGTCCTGGTATTAGGGGAATGCTTAAATATCAGAAGGTGAATATTGGTTTTTCTGCCAAGTGATTATCATCTTTGTACCAAGAGCTGTGCATGTTTTTACAAGGAGGTTGGGTGGAAAGGGATTGATCACCACACTTTGTGTGATTTTCCGAAAGTGTTAATAGGTCAAAATGAACCACCCAAATATTCTTGTTCTTCACATGAAGCGGAGGAGAAATTTGTTTCCACTCTAGGCATATTTAGTAAGAAGGTGAATAAAAGCTAAAACCAAGTTACTCCCTTCTTAAGGATAAATACTTATACCTTAAAATAAATTTTTCTGTGTATGACTAAAGTTTCTGGTGGCCTGTATCCAATTTTTTGTCTCTCTTCAATACAACAGCTTGAAAACAGATGCTGAAACATTTTTTGTGTGATTCAACACAATTTAGTCTCCAACTCCTTTTGACATAAACATGAACAATACAGAGAAACTATTGAAAACCCTTTGCACTAGTACTTTTATTTGTAAAACTCAATGAGCATACTGCTCCTTACACTCTTCAAAGTCATCATCCCAGCCCCTTTCTTTATTTCTGTCCTTTTTCCAAGATGAGAAATCCACAGTAACTCAAAGAGGGTCCAAAAAATTCCCCACAGTCAACTTAAGAGGTCAGAGATGGGAAGGGAGTATGAGTGACCCCACAAAAAAAGGTATCAAGCTATCATTTATATCTAGATCACCCTCCTACCAAAGCCAACACTCTGAAACTAGATTTCTCCTTTTTTCCTGAGCTGTCTTCTACAACCAATTCTTCAGTTCTTCTTCATTCCTCTGGCTGAGAGAAAGATGAAGGCTCCCAACCCCTGCTTGTTCCAGAGCCACACAGCACAGCAGGTGAAAGAAGAAGTCTCCTGTACCACACCACTTCTGTCTGCCCCCTGTATAGGCTACTTCAAGATGCTGCTTCTTACCACATTCCCCATCCTCAGTTCTGAAGATCTCCTTTCACTTGCTTTTTTGTCAGTGTTTTCCAAAGAAACTGAAACAAAATTTATAACTGTCTAAACTTTGAAACCAAAGTCTACAGGAACAGCAGGATTATAGAGAATACCATTCTCCAGTTTAGGAAGATGGCCTTGCAGCCATTTTCTTTCTTTTTAGTCCTGCAAATTTTTTTCTTATTACCCTGAAGCAATGAAATTTATGGTGCTCATCTGGAATGCTTCCCTACTTACAGAAAAATAACTGGACTTTTTGGCTATTATATACAATGTTTTCTCTTCTCTTTTCTCACAGTGTGTTGTAAATTTTAGGGTCCTACAGATAATTTTTTACTTGAAGAGAAAACCAGAGTCTATTTTCTTCATTTTTTAAATGTATTTACAGACATGTAACATAATTTCTTGTACAGAAATATCACACATCATAACATCTCTGTGAAACAAGTCAGCTGTAGTCTTTAGCTAAAATTATACAAAATAGTCCCTCTGGCCGTTGCTGTTTTACATGTGCACACCACAAAAACACAAAATGAACCTTTTATTAGACAAAGCTAAACTGAACCAAAATGTGCGTGTTAATAGGAGAAAATCCACAGCAAAGAGACTGAATGGATGAAAGAGTGAGAAGCTGTACTGCCTCTCCTTTGCAGGAGAGTCCTTATTCTCCTTCATGAGACAGCAATTCTGAGCAGCTCCCTGAGCTAACAAACTCTGCTCCATCTCCCCTCATCTCCTCTGTGGCTCAGGCTGTTCCCTGCCATAAGAACACATTCTGTGCTGCTGGCTGCGTCTCCCACAGGCTCCTCTCTTTTCCCAGCCTCTCCCTGCCTCCTGCACTGCACAGTCAGGTCTCTTGAAAGTAAGCACGCTCCCTTGCATTCCCATAGAGAAACCTCCCCACATCTACTACCCTAGACTCAACCTGCCTCAGGAGCTAGACCTCGTCCACTATCCATACATACCTTGAATTCGTTCATCCCCATCTTCCTCAGTCATGAACAAAATGTACTGAAAAACCACCAGCGATACTGTTTATTACAGATGTGCTATAGAAAATTACATGCATTTTATAAGAGATTCTGTCACCAGTTTTCTTCTGTCAGGAAATGGAATGCTGCCTTTTTCCTTACAGCTTTCCTTTAGTCATTGCTGTGTTTCCACGTTATTCTACTCACGCTCTTACATTTGTGCTGAACATTTATAACAACCAATGTAAGTTCAAACACAAAATCCATCTTTCCCTGAATGATGAGAGAGAGAGAAACTCCTTCCTGCATACCAAGTTGATCATAGAAACACGTTTTTTAATAAGCACTACTATTTTGTGCCAGAGTAGCACTTTGTACTTTAAACTTAGGAACTCAGTTTTAAAAAATAATTATCCTCATCTTGCAACACTAGATCAGGAGTTCGCAGACAACAAAAACTGAAACATGTCCAAAATTTTTTCTCAAAATGACAGCCTTTAACCTCAATCACTTCTGAGTGTACATCCCATTCTTTAAAAATTTGCAGAGTACCTTTTATTATGGTACCACAGCACCTTCTAAGCACATGTGTCAGCCTTACTCATAACGTATCCTCTTAGACAAAGCTGATGAGAAAAAAGTCCTGCAGTTTTCTTTGCTTAAAGCCTATCACTGATTTTCAACCAATATAGATCAATCTTTTCTTTTTGCTAGCATCACCCTCAAAAATTAGTATCTACACAGACTCATGGTTAACAGTGTATTTTCCCTGAACTCTTATGTTTTGGAAATATTTTTTTAACTGCAAATATAGTTGAAACAAGCATATGGTAAAAACCACACTTAGATTTAAATTGGTTGCATTAGGGAGGAAAAAAAAACCAGAAAAGAGATTTCTGCCATTTGTGTACAATTAAAAAGTGAAAATTTTCATCAACACAATGGCAGAAGAAGCATCTCCATACCAGATGTAACTTGATTGTCTTAGTTTGTTTTGCTACTTATTTAAATTTCACCAAAAAGCTGTATGTACATTAACACATACCATGACCAGGAGTGTGCTCTGCCTTACTGAGGCCCTCTGGCAGTTCAAAAATCAGCATCTGAGGTTAGGAGGGGGCTGACAAACTAGAAGTGATGTGTTCAAGAATACTGTGCAACCACAGGTAAACAATGCAAGGTCTGGATTTCAGGATCTGAAAATGGTCAGGTGAACTTTGGAGCTCAAGCTGCCCCTGCTGGGCTCCCCCTAAGCTCTACAGGGTTTCCAGGCACTGAGTTCTGGCATCAGATTTCAGGCCTACATTTAGACAGTTGAGTATCACTCAATAAGACCAATATCACAAAAAGAATATTATTCCCATCCTTCCTTAATTTCACTCATTTGCTCTAACACCTCTTTGCTCAGGAAAGCACAGTCCATCTCCAGCCTGAAATCCCTTTACTCTTTGAGATTTAGGTTATAGGTTGCCAAAAAATGCTGAAGACAACCAGACTTTATCACCCATGAGAATTTTTGGCAGGCTGAGCTATCTATAATGCAGTCAAATCATGTACTAAAAATCTTTCTTAAAAAATCTTTGGATGCAAACACTCTCAGATGACTTTTAGGTAAGCTGACAAACCAAGGAACACAGGAAACACAAGCACAGGTGTATTGTGCTACTGCTTCACTAACAAGTAACATTCTCTTAGGTCGGTCAGTTGGTTTTTCTAGGTAACAGGGAAGAATTATCCTGAAAGAATTATCCAGAAAGAGATTTACAATAAATCACCTAGGCAGTTAAAATCATAATTTAAAATTCTGCTCCTGAATATAAAAATGCTGACTATGATGGGAAAAGAGCTGTCCATCAAGTGTGTATCAAACTATCAGCTGCTGAAGGCCACACCAATGACAATTACTCTGCTCTCTGCTTTCAATTCCCCTGCCTGGACAGACAGAAAAATTATTTTCTTACCTGGAGGTGCCTCCCAATATTTTTTCAGAGCTCATTCTGTCTAAATCACAACATTTCAAGTCAGGTGAAACACAATACCTAAATACTATATACATACACACACAAATGTAAAATGGCACTTCAGCATGGACAATTCTTGGCTAGAAGTGCTCTGAACAGACACAAAATAAACAACTACCATTTATATTGAGAAGCCACAATTGCTTTTAAACTGGTCTTGTCATGAAACACGTCAAGCCCAGGAAATAAAGTTACAAGCAAGCTTGTAATTTATATTTAAATACACAGAAGATTATTATATGTGTCTGTTTTTTCTTCTTTTTATCAGACAATTTTCACATTAACAGGTATAGAGACTGTTCTTCCAGTCAGCACTTTTTGAGAGCACTAAGCAATCAGTGTGTGTTAAATTTGGTCACCCTCAGATACATTGCTTACCACCTGATGCATCATGGAATGGTTCAGCCATGTACTTCAAACAGAGCTGACACAGGCTTGTATGTTCTACCTTGTGATTTACATCTTTAGACACAAGATTAAAAGTTACAGCCACTTCAAACATCTTATGTTTTTCAATTATTATTTTGGGGAGAAAAAATGTTGTGCTACATTAGAATTTCCCTACACACATATACACAGGGGGGTTTTGCTTTGATTTTGATTGCTTGTTTGGGGGCATTAAGGTTTGGGGATTTTGTTTGGTTGGTTATTTTTTTAAGCTTAATATCCTTCCAATGGCATTCAGATGTCAAAAGCAACTAAACTCCACATTTACTTAAACCACAAGTTGTCTTAGTCTTCCAACTTGCTGAACACAGCAAGAAGTATTCATCTTATTAAACACATTGGGTACTTAAGCAGCATATTACCTGTAGTTACTGAATTTAAATAAATCATTTTAGAGTAATATATCCTATAACATTTTAAAACTAATAGATCTTAGACACTCGCACCTTATTTTTATTCACAGATTGAAAGGTGAAAATAAGTTTTTCTTCTGTTTCAATTCCCAGCCCATTTCTCAACTTCAAATGAAATACTTAATGAACTGTACTAGTTGAATAAACTGACACAAAGAAAATATTCTGTGCACCTGCAAAAGAGGCCATGCTGCCAAAAGCTGGTTTAGCACTTCAGCTAACATCAGTTACAGGTGCTTATGCAGTCACTTTTCCATGGTTCAATGATTTAATTTTCTTTAAAACTTTGGCAGCTAAACTGTACAGCTTGAATATCACTTTGGCAGCATTTTATTGCTGTACTGGAGTTGCAAAGTTTTTTTTTTTTTTTGAGTATTTTAATTGTATTTTAAAGAATGATCACAAATTACAGCATTAGTACACACTTCTGTAATAATTAAATATGACCAGTGTTTTACATATCTAATTTAATTTAAGAGCCTTTTCTGTTTTGATGTTCCCATAAAAAGAGATGTCTTACTCTTACAGATGTTATTATTTTCTATTCTGGTCATGGTAAACAAGGTTTAGTCTTAAATTTCAATCTTGTTCCTGACAATTTCCAATTTAAAATAGTGAAACCTCCTGAACCTGGAACTTTCTGTGAGGTTGTAAGGAATAGGAACATGAGAGGAGCTATTCTGGGTCTACCTCACCCAGTATCCTGAATCTAACAGTGGCAGCAAAGACTCGGGGGAAAGCCTAAGAGTGTTGTATCCTCCCAGCTTGCAAAAAATAACCTTTGAAATATTTCCAAATCTGTGTGGCATCTAGATAACCGTATTTCAAGACACTGATGAGCCACACCCTGTGAATTTATCTAATCCTATAACTCATCAATTTTCGGTGTGTTACATCAAATTTTATGGTTTAGTTGAGAGCTTCATGAGAAAATCAGTGTAGGGTTGTTTTACTTTGCAACTTGTTGAATAATTGTTGTGTTTGATACTCGAGTTTTCACATGGTGAGGAAATTGAATAACTTCTTATTGATCTAGTACCTTGAGACCTTTAGCTGAAGTCCCAATTGTTTTAACTTGAACAATTTCAAACTATCAATCAGCCAGGCTTAGCAGGCTCATTTTTTACCTGAAACACACATTTTGCCATATTGCCTCAGAGCTAATACACCACAAGTACTGTAGAGAATTATGAACAGACACACCTCCCCTGTCTTACTCAACACTAGAGGGTACTGATAGGGACTGCACTAGGGTTGTGAAGTATGATATACTACAGACTTTCAAAACCTTCAGCTGCAAGTACTTAGCTAAGTGGGTTGGCCTTTTTCTTTTTAAAAGATACTACCTTAAAACCAGCTATGCATCATCATACAAAAATACCAACAAAACCAGCAACATCACAAAATCCTCAAAACAGACAAAATCTGACTAAAAGCACTGACATCAAACAATGCATGCCAAGAAGCACCCTTGACTTTTATAACAATTTATTTCATCATTTTAAGTCCCATTCATTACCCCTTCCCCAAAACCTTCCCCAAAACAGCAATAAAAGGCTGGAAATCAACATCCCTGCTAGAGACCTACTGAAGAAAAGTGTCTAACTTGTGATGGAAAAATATTTTTCCCTCTAGTTAACATATTTTCATGAAGATGCCCCTCTTACTCCAAAGTAAGGCATATTAAACCAAGTGCAAAGGGAATAGAGACAGGCAGAATAATTGATGAGCAACAATCTTTGGGGAAATCAGAGACAGAAGGACTATTAAAAAGAGAAGACATACTTTGGTATCTATGCACATAAATTTATTACCTACCCTAGCACTGAATTCCTGAGGACAGTGAAAGGAAGGAAATACTGGCTTGTTTTGTAAACAGGCAGCTCAAAGACAGAAAAACACATAGAAATTTTATATACATCTTTACAGAAACCATTACTGTATTCTTTTGCTGCAATAAAAAGATAAAGCAAAACTCATTTCCATGAATCAAGGACAACTAAATAAGACCAAGCTTAAGTCATGAGGTCAAAATATACCAGACTTTTCCTCTGACTGAAATGAAAAGTTATCTTCAAACCTTTAGCTTGCCTGAGAACAGAAACCATTTGTTTTAGAAATGCAAGTAGACTTGAATTGATCATCACAATTCTTTTAAAGCAGATTACACTGGATACCACAGAGGAGAAAAATCTATCAAGTACAGTGTCATCCTCACAACACCTATGGCAAACAGCAGAGAACAACACTTGAGGATATCATTACTATGAGAGGAGCCCTCCAGTGCAGTGAAAGAGAATACAGCCATATTTCCTTAAGGAAATCAGCAGTATTCCCTTAAACCACAGAAAACAGCATGTTCTTCCATAATGCATTTCTTTTGAAATGTACCAATTTGAAAATGTTAGTTTTTCCAGAATCTTACAGGAGAAAATTGTTACTCGAATGCAGTACACTCCAGGTACTGACAAACATCAGAATGCTCAGCCAATAAACTGACGTTGCAAGGTTAAGAAGAAAAGGATGGCTTTTATGCAAGAAAAAGTGTCCTTCCTACTTACCCCTGTATGCTACATATAAGGCATTAGCAATTTGATTTGGTTTATCAGATTAATAGTTTCACATTGTCTGTTTTCACAAATTTTGAAAATACATAATAATGTCATTTCCTCTGTATTTAAAAACACAGCCTGAATACCTGTAGTATCTCAACTCCAACTTGAAAGAGGACTAATCAAATATATGTTGTTTAAAATGCCCCCAAGCCTATTACAATGCTTCCACTTCAAAGAGGATGAGAAAGAAAAGAAATTCTTTCCGAGCTCTGAAGTTACACAGAAATTGTCAACATCCGTACCCTGGAGATAACAATTTAATCCTTGTCAGGCCTATCAGGGCAGAAACTTCCAAAAATTCCTGGAAGAAACCTTCCCTTCAATTCCCTTAAACTTCAAACTAAGACACTGCCAATGAAAGCACCTCTGCTGACTGACTTAGCAACCCAAACACAGAGGGCAAACCAAAGTAAGTGTTTTAAATAAACCCATGAAGCAGAATTTAAACTAGAGGAACCCCAAAACCACAGGAATACATTAAGTTAATTGAGTATATTCTCTGTCTCAAGCACCTTCAAGGCAATTCTGTAAGAGTGCCAAGTAACCTTTCCCAAATGTCAAAAAGACATGGCCAGAAAACCACCAACTGCATCAAAAATGGAAAATGAAAACCTTCTAAGGTACTACTCTTATTATCCTGTACTAACTAGCCCTTCTGAGGGTTGAAGCATTCCCAGAAATGTCTGTTTTCAGGGACAAAAATGTTCACTGAGAAGAAACTACATTAAATGTCCAGAATCAAAAGAACTGACTGCTCAAAAGCACAAGTGCCTGTATGTAGCTTTAACTCCAACTACCATTACCATTTGTAAGCTTATTTTAGGAGACTGTAATCAGCCATTCCAACCATTACTTGCACCTAAGTCTTCCACTTACCTACAACACTGATCAGATGTGCAGACATGTGCATATAAAAAGAAAAAAGCTCAGAGAAGATCTCAAATCTCAGAAATTTGCTATAAAACAGTCATGAAAAATTTGAAATACTGAAGTAAGACTTTTCAATGGGAAAACCAGGACACTACTCTATTCAACAGTGAAAGCTTGCAAGGGGAGGAGTTAACTCCTGTAGTTTTTTAACCTGCTATCAATAACTGTTACAAGGAATTATTTCTCTATCTAATCTCAACTTTAATGAAGTTACTAGTTTACACTAGTAAAGGTATCAATCGATTAAGAGCATAATTTTATTGTAATAGCCAACAAAGTAATCTAATTGTCTCTGCTTCCAGACTGAATTCAGAAAATAGCTACAGGATTATTCAAAGCAATTCCCAAATAAAGGGAAAAACAATAAATAAAACAATAGATCAAAAAAAAAAAAATCCTGGATATGCCTACTTTAGACCTTCCTTTTTCATACCTTAGTATTCAAAAGCAACAAGTATCTTTGAATACTGCCTGCCTTCCTCCAGGCAAAATCCTGATTACTTAACACCAAGGAGATGAGCAAGACAAAAGCAACAACTGATTTTGTGTGTACTCGACCATCATTTACCAAATGAAGCAAACAAAACACTGAGCCAGTCATGAAGGCATTTCCAGCTCAGAGTGACTTGTCCATAAAATGGATCCTCCATAAATAAATTAGTGCTCTCTCCTTCCTGCCCATATGGACTGAAAAGGAAAAACAAATTGACATAATGAAAAAACCTCCCCCCTTCCTGTCCACGACCTACCATGTGGGGAAAACCACTAGAAAACATCAGTAAACTATGAGGTGCAAAAGGAAAACAGAAGCACTACTGGCACACTTCTAGGTGCACAGAAAATTACAAGATGGTTTATGAGGGCCATAATCTCTTCCCCTGGGATGTGTGTTACCTTACACTCACCATGGGCTGAAGTCATGCAGATACAAAGTATTCCACACACTGTGATTTCACTGTTCATTGCAGGGTTTTGTCTAAACACAGTTTTATAATTAGGAAATATGGTACAAAAAAGAGGCAGTGAAGAATTTGAAGTGGTATTTGGGGCTAGAGATTTGAGATTTGAAGTTTACCTCAAATATATTTTCCAAATGTACATCAGCTATTTCAGCATTTAGTTGCCTGTATCATTCTTTGAAAACTGTTGTCATGGCCACATCATTATTGTACTCTGGGAAATTCTGCTCACAAGAAACAGTAATACAAGACAAGCTCTGCTGCCATCTTAGCAACTGTCTCAATGCTCTTCTATCCACAGAAATAACAAAATCAGTAGATCAATTTCTTCCCTGTTTCAAACAGCTGCCTGAACACATTAAACAGTTGTGTGCTTCACTAAATTTTGTCATATATCTTAGCAGGTGCTTTATACCATTTGTATTGTAGCATGAAATGTTTTCTTTACCAGAGCACAGATTCTGTCAAATTGGGTTTTTTGCTTTTTCACTATTAAAAGACACTGTCAGCAACAGCACCTGATAATCCAGTGATGTGGGGCAGGGAGGGAGGCACTTAAATCCGTTTGCACCTCACCTCATGTTATGGACACAGAAGATACTGTGTCCACGAACACTTGAAGTCTTCCTGCATTTTTCTTAAATTAAATATAAGATCCCACAATTGCACCTGTTTGGGAACAGAGCTAGCTTTAAAAGTGTTTATTTCAGGGAAAAGAAAACAAATAGCTGAATGATTTCCTGAACTGTTTTAAGGGGATATATACTAAGAAAGTAATTTGATATTAAGTAAATTAAACTTACATTTTTGCTCTAAAATTTTGCCAATATATGAAAGCAATATAAAATATAAGGTTATTTTAGTCTTTGAGTCAAATATAAGATTGTTTTTATTCTGGCTCACTTTCAGAGTTACAGATGATAAAGGAAAAAGTAAAGGGTAACCAACTACATCATGAAAAATCTATGATTTCAGACAGCCAGACTGATCAGTATTCTCAAATAACAAACAGAAAAACACCCTCAAAGAAGCAACCATACAACAAAAATACAAAAAAGTAAAATTATTGCCATCTCTATCTAAACAGGAAGGGCTTTAAGATTTGGTATAATATACAATTAACCTAACTAGGTCACATATACAATTTATAAAATACAGAAATGTTTTAAGGCAGTATCTCATGTGTCTGTTCTAAGCCAGTGGCAATTCTCACACATCTGACAAGAGCAGTGTTTGGTTTCACATGCTTATTAAGCACCAAGCACTAAGTATTTCACAAGCACATCATTAGCCAGACACTGTTTCTACATAAAACCATGGATCTGATTTCATAAAATATTAAACATACAACAGAAATTAACAGGCAAAATTGTTCCACAATCTGACAATTCATATAACAATTACTTCCCTGCATTTCCCTCCTAAAAGCATTCTGGAAAAATTCTCCAGGAAAGGTAAATACGTGACAGTTCTTGAAGCACAACTCTACCATGGAAAGCAACACTTTCTTTCTACATATATATTCAATCACATCCTTGCTCCCAAAATAAGAACAGCTTTATAAATTAATATTATTTATTTCTGCTAGCAAGTGGGAGTCAATTCAATCATTAGACAGGAAGCCAGACTACTGTGGTTCATGCATCAATGATATTGATGCAACCAAATTGTCCTTCTATTTCTTCATTTACTTTTCAATTTGCCCCTAATGGAAATAGCCACATAATTTAAGGACCAGGACTTGTACATGAAAGACAAAGGCAAAAATTAAGTCCAAAGAATTGTAAACCATGATGTAAAATCCAGAAGAGAAAATAATTACATTTCAGAGTACAAACTAAGTTACAGGATGAACAGGTAGAAAACCTTTTACTTTATTTTACAGGGTGAAAATATTTCACCCTGTAAAATAAATCAATATAAAACAGAACTGATGAGACAAACCCACTACATTTGTGATCTCTTCTTTTAAGAAGAAAGCACTATTTTAACTTCAAATATATGTTAGTATTGCACTGAAAACAAAATAGAACCCTGACTGCTCTTACTTTTCCAAGCAACTGGATGCAACAGCTAAGAGATGTCCTGGGTGCCTCAGAGCTGTCACAGCAGTTGTGTTAAACATCCATTATATTTCATCTCCTTTGTGCTTTACAGTAGGATTTCATAAATACTAGGACATTAACTATGTGGTAGCTTACTGATGAGCTCAGGAGCTTGAACACTTAACTGCTTAACATAAAATTGTGTGAAGCTGAAGTATTCCTCTTTCCAACTCTCAACTTAGGTAACAACAGTATGCGAGACAAAACACTTTTTTTTTAAATAGGTCTCAGAGGTATTTGGAGAACAATCTCTACATTCTGAAACATGCTAAAATGTGGTAACAGCGCAATTTAAAAATATGCAATCAATGAAGTGGCAAAACTTTTAACTATCGAACCTTGAGTTACAAGCTACTCCATATCTCATGCTTACCAAAAACCACAGACAAATACATACAAGTTATGTCAACAATACGTCTTGTATCAAGATATTTTAGTTATGAGAAATTCCTGTATGTAATTAGGTATGGAAAAACATTTTTCTATTTTGAGAATATAGAAAAAAACAGATACGATCCGTTAATACAAATTTTACTCTAAAAATTCTCATGCAGTTTGAACTTTAGAATTTTCTACAGTAGGCACAAAAATGAGCACAGACTTCAGTTAGAAGTTAAGTTACACAGCTTCATCCAGTGAACTTCAGTTGAAATTTTATTTTAGCTCACTGCTTTAATTAATTAGCCTTTTCCTTTAAAAATGTAATTAAAATAGACAAGTGAACTTTCCATTTCTCAAGTTGTAATCAGACTACTCCATGAGAGTAGCACAACTAGAGATAGTACTTCTACCCTTCCCCCAGCTGCTTACACTGAGATTTTATTGCACAGCATTTGGAGAGGTCCAGCAGCCCTGAGGAACACGAGGTGAGCTGGGCAATGGGCACTGGTGGGATGCAGAGCAGCCTGTCCTCAGCATTATCCATGTGCTTTACAGGCAGGCAGTCACAGCGTTCACCTTCAATCTGGTTCTGAAAGCCTCTGTGACAGCTCAGCCTACTCTCAATCCAAGAAAGTTTTTCAAATTGCTTTGTGTGCAACATCCAAGACTCCAGCTGCTTATAACTGGAAACCAGTCTGAACTCCTGGCCATCCAAGAACACTTAAACAACACAGGGCACCAGAGTAGCAGCAGTTCACGCAGTACCCATTGATGTAAGAGGGAATTAAACAGCAGCCTTTCCTAATCACAGTCTGCTCACTCGAAAGTCAGAAAGGAAAACGGGCCCAGTTGTGTAACTTCTTCAAAGCTGAACTGTTTGCAACCAGCATATCCCTCTTCCCAGCTCCCACACTCAAAATAGGGCACTAGCTCAGATAACTGGTAAAAGTACTTGCACACAGCAGTTTTAAACTCACTGAAACCAGGATCCTCAAAAAAGAGCTGGTTTTTTTTGTTGGGTTTTTTTTTTTGTTTTTGATGACTGTGGTATTTGAAAATACTTGGCAAAGGTTTCATCTTGTAAGCTCTCAGAATACTATGATGAATTGTCAGTAACTCCTGGCCCAGCACAGGACATCCCCAAGAGTCACAGCATGTTCCAAAGAGAGTTGTCCAAACGCTTCTTGAACTCTGTCAAGTTTGGTGCTGGGGAACCTACTCAAGTTCCCAAGTACCCTCTAGCTGAAGAACTTTTTTTAGTATCCAACTTAAACCTTCCCTGACTCAGCTTTATGTCATTCCCTTGGGCCTTGTCACTGATCACCAGAGAGATCAGTGCCTGGCCCTCCATGTACCCTCACAAGAAAGCTTTAGACCACACTGACGTCTCCCTCAGCCTCCCCTTTTCCAGGCTGAACAGACCAAATGACCTCAGACACTCCCCATATGGCTTCCCCTCAAGGCCCCTCACTGAACTGCAAGGCAAACAATGGGATGCTAAAAAAAAACCAAACCAAACCTTTAAATATATAAAATCCGATTACAGACATACACAGAAAAAGAAAAGTGAAAGAAAAAACCATACCAGATATACATACCCAGTTTTAGGGCAGAAGGAGTCACTTCAATCTCACCAATGGGCTGAAAGGCAGCCAGCTGAGTTGCTACCTCCGCCTCAAAGGAGTCTGGGCTATTTCTGTCTGTCAAATTCCCATTGGTGCCATCAGTCTTACGGGGAATTTCTTGTTCATCATAAACAGCAATCAGCTATCAAAACAAAAGATAATGTAGTTTGTATATTTAAAGTATTTCCAAACTTTGCTCTTAAAAAAAAAGGTAAAACTTACACTTCCTTTAAAGTACAAAAATAATGATCTTATTTCAGAACAACTAACAACAAACACAGATTCCAGAAAGCACAGACATTTGTGTTTAGATACACTGACTTCAATATGACTTAACTATATGCTTCAGCATTGCCCTGTGCTGACACACATTTCTCAGAGTTAGCATGCTACCATTAGTGAGCATTTTACGTTATTTCAAAACACTTAGAGATGAGCATGTTTAAAAACACAGAACAGCATTTAATTCTTGGGGGTAGAGGGTGTTATTAAGTCTAAAAAATTTTAGTGCTACTGACTGACATGCTGCACAAAGGTAACACAACCGCAGAAGCTGCACTGAGCGAGCAGATGCATGTTTTATTTGTAAGAACATAATAACCACATTCCAAGGACAAGATTCATCCAGCACAATGACAGAGCATGAGGCCTCCCCAGCTGTCCAGTCTGTGTCTCTATAAGGATGAAAGTTGCTTGGTCCAGCACAGCACACACAGAGTCAGCACTTCTCAGCCCACCACGTATCTGTCCCTTCCTCCCATCCTGCCCTGAAAGCCTGGACTGGGTACACATTTCTGAAAACTGTCGCTCACTCACTGGATCTTACACCACCCCCCAAAGTCTGCTGTCCAAGGTCATGTCAATATGGCCATGAAAATTATTTTAAAACCCCAGAACAATTATTTTTTGCCTCTGTTAACCGGGCCTGTCACAAAAATCATCCTTTTGGTCTCTATTAATATAAAATGATCAGACAGTGGTTATGCAGCCTCATCAAGAAGTGACTCACACACATGTGGCTGGGTGTAAATTATATTAAAGTTCCAGGAAAACAGTTAAGCATGTTACAGCTCTGGGAAAACAAATCAAAATATGATTAAAACGAAACAGAAGATATGATATTTTCAGCTCCGGGATGCTTGACACTCCAGAGTCCTCTCCAAAAGCAGAGGAGGTAAGAGCAGCAGTTCAAGTGTTTTCCCTACCCCACCACCTGACATGACATAGTTCTTGTGCCATTTAAATGGCAAACACCTTGCCTAAGGTGCTAATTTATTTTACTTTTTCTGAACTCCTTCAGATTATCCTATTGTTTTCCCAGCCAATCATGAAAAATACCACAACATACACAACTGGTTAGGCAACATCAAGATATACACAGAAACAAGTTTAAAGGATTGATTTACTACTTTTTCTCTCTCTGTGTGTTATTTTAAGGTATGCATATGCTCTCTCTTATAAAAATATTGGTACATCAAATCTCCTCTGACACTTCCAAGAAGTGTCAACAATTATATCCTATGAAAAACAGTATACTGAAACAAACGTTTAAACAAACTCATTTGCCCAAGGGAAGAAATGAATGTATGAAGGAAAAGGAAAGAAAAATCCTGAAGTGCTTCTAAAAGGAAGAAACTGACATTTTCAGGTCTTCCACTCATTTATAATTTGGTTGCTAGAAATATGTCAGCTCGTATTTACCAAGGCACATTTCAGAGACACATAAAACCCTTTAAATAATTAGGTAGAAAACTTGTTCTCTTTTTCCATGTGGAGCCTGTTTCCTTTCCATGGCCATACAATGAAGTTTTTACAACACACAACTTGCTTTTTACTTGTCCAAAGCAGTAACAAGGACAACTCTCTCTGTAGTTTATTCCTGCGTAACATGTAAAGTACTCGAGTGTTCACACTGCATTTGTTACGTTCCAAAACTACATATAGCCAAAAAGGCTGACTGAGATCCAGATATGAACAGATCACAGCAATCTTCTCCAGTACCAAGAAGAAAACAAATCAAAACCCCCATCTTATTGTATCTTTCATTTGTTTCTAAAATGACTATTCTGAAATGTTCCTGCTATTACGGCAGCTCATCCTGATTCAGTGAGTTCCACCAGCATTGTACACAAAAGGTTTGCTTTCTCAGTCTCACTTTCGCTGTGGAAATTTAATTTCTGCAAAAGAGGCTGTTACTAATGAAGAGGAAATTGGAGATTGTGTAGGACTGTGGCACTGAAAGCACTTTAGGTAATAGCAGGATACAAAGTTCATTTGAACGTCCACAATGTAGAATGGAATAAATGGAACTCAGTTGTGATTTAATGGGAACAAGTGAATTCCTCAACCAGATGAAGCTGAGTTTCCCGTTGGTTTCACACCACAGAAATCTTATTAAATGCTATATTACTTTGGAATATTCTACACTTACTGCCCCAGGATGTTGCAGAGGTGAAAAGCAGGAATTGGTTAGAAAAAAAAAAAATTAGACAAAGCATGGAAAACATCACGAAGAACAGTTAAATAGATAGGTACAAGCACTACCTCAGTGTCAGAAATCTCCAAAGCATGTAGTAGTATAAATCAGAGGAGCAAACCTGGACAAACTGATGCTATAATGACTCTACTTCTATGTGCTTTCTGCAAGTATATTCTACCGGTGCCAGGCAGAGACGAGGGCAGCAGCCTTGTACTATCACATACTTTGGTTTCTAAGCACCACACCTTTCCTCAGTCCTCTAAAGTCCAAATGAATCTTGTGCAGAAATGAAAATATAAACTTATTTTAACAGGCAAGTCAGGTCACAGACCCCCAACACTGTAAGATATGGTGGGCACCTTACCCACCTGCCAGCCCCGAGAGGCCGACCGCGTCACGGCCACAGCGCAGCCATTTCCCTGCACTCCCAGCAAGGCTCTCCTGCTCCTCACCACGGTCACCTGTCACTTCCCCACGTCCCCACGGCTCCTTTTGAGGGGCCCTTCAGTGCAGGGACATGGGTGGGCGCTGAGGGAGTCCTGCATTCACAGGCCCTGCCCTGCACGAGGCCAAGGGCATCAGTGGTACCCACCCCACCTGCAGAGGGCCCAGGTTAAAATAAAGTTTTGATTGCAATGACAATATCCTCATGTCACCGAGGGTCCTTAAAGCACCTGCCCTAGCACTGGGTGACACTGCCCAAGAGCTGAGGTTACAGGTCCAACACCTTCCTTGACACCTGCTCAGAGATCAGCTGGGTTCAGGCAGGCTGAGGGGCAGAAACAACAGCGGATAAAGCCCACAGGTCTCCTTATATGGATTCCATGCTTCTGTGCATTCCCCACAATGCACCTGCCACTCCTGGTCACCAGTCCAGAAGGTTCAGCACATGGGACATGCTGGCTCCTCTCCTCCCAAGTCCTGCAGCAGAGGCAGAGAAGAGATGACAACACTACACCCCTTCCCAGTGGTACCCACACCAGCACTCCATTTCCACACTCCCAGCCCGAGCAGACAGGGCACAGTTGCAAGCCAACACCTGCAATCCAGCCTGGCAAACAGCTGGAAGAAGATTCCACCTGAGCCAGACCACATAGGCACAACTCCTGCCTGAAAACAGGAAGTCTCTCACTGCTGACATTCTGTGAGTGATTTCTGAGAGAAACCCACAGTTCCTTAGTCTATACCCAGGCACTATTTTGACAGATTAAAACAAAACCAAAGAAAATCTATTTCTTTGCAGTATGGAACACACCAGTAATTAAGTAACATGATCTAAACTCCCATTTTTTACGGTGTGGAAAGGAGATGTTACAGTATTGCCTGTGGAGGTAGCAAAGATGTGATGCCTTTCCTTCCCAGTGAAATAAACAGCCACTTGTTTTCTAAAATGTTTATTTGGGCGAGAACTCCTCACGACCATACCTGCAGCAGCATCTTATCAGTAGCAATTCTAACACAAATACATTGCTAATCAATCAAAGTATTATACATATCTGCTTCAGCCTTTCAAAGGGAATTAATACAATTAAGGTTATGGAAATTAACTACTCAAAAATAATTCTCATAATTGACTTCTCATTTCCAGTATGGAAAATTCTTTAATTGGAACAGAGTGCCAAAATTTTCTGATTGAAAAGAATTTCAGGATTAAGAAATCCCCACAAACATATCAATAAAACAACACCACTGCTTGCAATACTAGTTAATTCTTTACCAGTTCAATATTTACAAAAATTGATAATTCAGTAGGTCAACTGATTGGGGTTAACACATCAAAATATTATTGTAGACATTTTTAAATTGAGCAATTTGTACAATTTTGTACACTTGCTGTAGCCAAGCATTTCTTTTTAAAAGGTTATTTAAAGAACATGAATATTTATTGTGAAACTTATATATGCATTTCTGTATAGGTGAAATGGTTCTGCAATCATTATTGTTATTGCAATATCTATTAACATCCTACCAGTTACACAGAAAAACAATAAATTATCAAAATTTAGTACTTATCCATCATTTTTGATTACAAAACGCTCTCTACCAATAGTCACAATACAAGGCAGCAATAACAATCACTTCCATTTTATTTGCATTTTTCGTGGTATTTCAATACAAGGCACTGTGATATAGCCAAATCTTAACTTTGCATGCTGCCCTGTGGCACAGTTCTTCCAATACTTTACTGATATTTCAATTGCAAAGCCTGTAGAAAAGTAAAACAAGATTATGTACAAATAACGTGACTCCATTCCCCAAGACACTCATTGGATTAGGATCCAGCAAAAGGCACACACTGCAGCTGTGCCTCCCTGGGCGTGGGGAGATACACCGTACATGCAAGAAGCAGCTAAAGAAGTCCTTCCAAATTCATACTGCAACAGTTTTGTTCCAGTCCTTGCTAATTAATCTTAATTAAACATTACTTCATGGAGTTCCAGAATTCTAAAGAAAAACATCCTCACCTTTGAACAAATAGCAGTGATTTAAGGCAGTTGTTTGTTGAGTCAGAAACAGCTGACTTTACACTGCCCTATACACCATTTTAAATAAAAGGTTTCATAATTATTTCTCTTCAAACTACACTTTTGACAACCAGATTATTGTTAATAAGGTTAAAACCTGTATATTTTACTAGCTTTTCTGTACTGAATTAGAAAATAGACACTACTACTTCCCTTCTGACCCCAAACACCAGGCATTTACATGAAGTACTAAGGAAGAAATGGCAAAATACAAGCTTGTTTGCAATTTAATTAATCAGCTTTCAATTACTGTCAGGATAAAATCACTAAGAGAAGTTCTCAGTCATAGGCTAGCATTGGTACATGATTGAAAAGACACAATTTTCAACAGCTGAAATTATATACTGAAAAACACAAAAAGCAATTAAATGCTCAACTTCTATTAAGTTTTTCATTCATGTTGGATGAAAAATTTTCCTCCTAATTTTTTTTCCATATTCACTTTATCTAGATTCTTCTTTTACTTAGGGATAACCAGAGGCAGTAAAATTGTGGATTTATTCCAGACATGTTTGTTTCCTGTTCAGATACTCTCTGTCCATGATTTCAAGTGCCCATTTAGGAAAAAAAGATTTTTTTTTAAACCATATCTTTACTTTTGATGGCCAGTGCTCCTGTGACAGTGGTTCTCAGTTGCTCATAAAATAACGTTGCTAAATAATTCTCCCTTTTTTGTGTTCATTAGTAAAAGACTTTTCACAGAAAGCACCTGAATTTTAACAAAGAGCTGTCAGGAGAGAATGAAAAGCTCGGTGACTATTTCATTGAGCTTCATGGCATAAGGAGATGTGATGGCTTAAGCTACAGCAGAAACTGATATTCACCACAGGACCACATTACCTTGTTCTCTGGTCCCTCAATTTGGGATCTGTAGGACTAATCTTGCATTTATGCCTACACACACATAACAAAGAGATACAAAGATGCACGGTGTCCCTGTATGTGACACACTGACACCAGAACACAGCAATGTTCGAAATAACATTTAAAAATAATTTTAAAAATCAGAACTTCAATGAATTCTACTTTTAACTTATGTCCACGAGGGGACAAGAAGACTTTACACTGAGGCAAGAAGACTGAAAGTAAAGTGTATCATATGTTGAACCAAAAGAAAAAAAGTATTCACAACGACACCGTGAAAGTTGCTCCAGAACTCCACAAACCAATTAATGTAAAATCAGATTTTATATACTACTTATGAAAAAATCCTTTTCAAGTGGTTAAAAGATGAAAGCCTGGTAACAGTGCAACACAGTACTAAGGTAATTAGGGTACCTCAAAATGGATGAAAGCGTTATTTAATTTTTCAATTTAAAACTTTCCTGGAGCTCTACAAGCTTTCTTCAATATTCTTTCAAGGTATCCTTCTGGTATATACTGATGAGTGTTTGAAATGGTATTCTTGCATAATAGTATGCTTTGGAATTCCTTAAACTTAAAATAAACGCTGTCAAGGAAAAATACCAATATACACACCATATGGCAGGCCTTCCTTCACACCTACATATGAAAACAAATTACAGATCTATTACATGAAAGCTATGGTGATTAGCTCATCTTGTTTACCTACATGCCAAAACGACATACACCAAAGTGTCTTCCCAAAGACCACCTGACACTTTTCCTATCCTTGTTATTCAGATTCTTTTGCTGTCCAAAAGCAGCCAAGAACAGAATCCTACCACACACATACAAACACTGGTAGCCTCTGCTCTGAAAAGTTTCCAAGAATACAAAAATATTAAATAGGAAGAGAAGCAGCATGCCTAGCAGCTGCCAGCTCAAGGCCCAGCTATTTCAGGAGGAAGGGAAAGGAGTTTTTGAAAGGTCATGAAAAAAAACATTACCTGATTGATAAGCCCTTCTATAATTCTTCTTCCTGTCCAACCTATTCCTCCATGGGCACACGTGACTGTACTCCAAACAATGCAGCTGATTGGGTACTTAACGTTGATATTTGTGTCAAAGTTTGATGAGCCCTTCAAGCATGACTGAGATGTAATTTTTTAAGCCACTTAGTAACTACTTGAGAGCTGTTACAGAGATCCATAGTACAATACAGACATTCCTTGAGGGTTGACTTCGGGTAGCTTCCCTGGCAGATATAAATGCTAGTGCTAAAATGTCAAGGATTTATAATTATGATGGCGGATGCATAAAACACATAAAACAAGCCTTATTAGGCTTGATTGAAGTAAATATACCAAAGGACATTTCTCCTTTCTTCTGTAAAAGATTCATGTTCAATGCTATTTGTAGCCTGTCACACTCATTATGTTTTCATGTGAAATAGCTTCTGAGTTTTGCTAGATAACAAATGCCCTTTGCATTTATTCTTCCTCTATCCAAGTGAAAAAAAACAAATTGAAGGACTGTGGAATGCAAGACTGATTATTTCCTCTCTGCTTAACTTGGAACTAAGTACTTTCACCTATATGGACTTTACAGAAGATGAGCTCATTTTGGAGAGTCCATTTAAAATGGTACTATAAAAACTTAGATAATTAATATCAAAGACTGCATTATTTACTAGAACCATGCTTGTCAAATGCACTTATTGGAATCAGTCATTGAAAAGGAAAAATTTACTGTGCCATGAAATAAGTCTATACTTAGAAATGAAAGTGACATCTTAGTTACTGTATTGTGAGTAAGCAGCAATGAATGTTCACTCTCATAATATGAATTATAGCAACTTCATAATATGAATTTTACCTGCTTCAGTGCTAAATTAACTGCTTAGTTACACAATGACACAAACGCCAGCTGACAGAACAAACATCTTTGTTGGGAGAGAACCCACAGTAACTCTGGATACTCCAAGCCACAAATGGTCACTTGAGGCAGAGGGTGGAAAGCAAAAGAAGGAGAGCTTGAGCTGCTCCCAGCTCCTGCTGCAGCACAGGCATTCCCACTCCTACTTTCAGCAGGCACCTTGCCTGGCATTCAGCAGACTTCTCCAGCATCGACCACTTCTCGCACCTTTCCAGATCATTTTCAAGTCCTCAGCTGGCTTCAAATAAACTTTGGGTTATATAGGCATATGAACATCTTCAGAAATTTAAACCATAGTAAACTGTGGTGAAGAGACATTATATCACTTCAACTAAGCTCAGAGGGCATAATATTTTGATGATATTTTTAGGAATTTGCATGGCTCTCCATAGTCTAGGCAATGATTTATGATGTTAAAGCAATTTGTATTGAGCACCTCAACCTTCTTATATTTTCCAGATTCCAGTTTAATGAGGGCCCACAGAACAATTTAGGTTAGAAGGGATCTCTGGAAGTCATTGATCTACCCTTTCACTCAAAGTAGGGCCATACTGGCACTTGGCTCAAACTTAAAGTTGACTTTGGTTGCTCAGAGCCAAACCAAGTTCTGTGCATCTCCAAGGATGAGTATTTCACAAGTCTCTGGGTACCTGTTTCACTGCTTGACCACCCTTGTAGTGCAAAAAAAAGTCTCATATCTTAACAGAATCTTCCTCATGACCATTTAATGTTCATTACCTCTTCTTTTGTCACTGTGGACTTTCAAGAATGTAGGATGTAGTCTCCTCTACACTCTCTCTTAGCCTATGAGGTTCACTTACCCTTTCCCTTTCTCTCCAAGTCTCATGTTAACACTCCCTCATCTTGCTGCTGATCCTGTGCTGAGCTGGCTTCAAATATGTCAGCGTCTTTCTTGCACCAAAGGAGATCAAAACTAAATAAAACAGTCCAGCTGTAGCTTCACAAGTGCCAAACAGATGGAATTGCTTCCCTTGGCTACTGTCCTGAGTGTGTATTTAGCTTTCTTAGATGCAAACCTGAGACAAACCTAGAACAAATTCTGCCAAGTCACTCCTTCTTATTTTCTCTCTCATTGATTTGACAATATGCATCATGTGCAAAAATATGGTTTTGCTTTAGCCCAATTACTCAATGACAGCATATGAATTAGCTGTTTGCTTGGTTTAAACAGCCTTGATCTTTTTCGAGGACATTACAGGATGAGGCAATGGAACTTTGGAAGTAGAAAAAAAAGCAGCACAAAAAATGCTTGAATTGTAAAACCCATCAGAAAGTGTAAAACCATCTGTACAGCACAGCACACACAACAACTTCCATTAGTACAGACAGGCTTGATAAATCTTGGGATGTTGCCACACGTCATGCAGTTCTCACACTGTGTTTCTGTCTGTGCAGAAAAACACTTCAGTATTTACAACTGCCAAGAGTCCTATTCCTACTGATGCCTTGCTTACTGAGACTGCATTATTTGCCCTGTCTCTGACAGTTTATATGTCAGGCTCTAGAAAGGCAAAAGTAAGCTTACAAAACTGGTTGTCACCTTGATGAGGAAAGGTCTGTCCCTAATGATAAACTAATGTCAGTCTCTCCTAGTTTGTTATTAATTCTGTCAATACACAGTACTCCTAGGCACGTTCTAGCGCATTATAATAAAGTATGCACAGCCCTTTGAAAAAACTAGAAAATAAATACTTTCTGCCTTTCACATAGTGACCTCATTTGCAGAAGCATCACGACCTATATGCTTCAGTAGTAGAAGTCAGCTGACCTTGACTTCTAGCAATCATGTCTCTAAAGAAAGCTTCTAAACATCATAATGCTCTTATGCATAAAATTTGAGACAGAGGAACATGGGGAGATGGGAGAGACTTTTAAAAGAAATGCAACAGAAGTATCACCAAATTCCTCAGAATGTATTTAGCAATTGGCTAATTCACATGAATTGTTTCACCATACTCATTAAAAGAGGACTACAAAGTCAATATTGTCACTCACAGAAGAATTGTGTTTTCCTTTTTAAAGACAAACCAGTTTATGAAGACTACAGCAATTGAAGAAGAAACTTATAAAGTTATGCAGTCTCAGAAGATCAGTAACAGGCAAAATTGTGAAATATTCAGGAACTTTAGAAGCAGTGCAATGGTTCCAAACAAAAATACGTATTCCTAAATGAATTACCAGAACAGAAGGGCTACAAAAAATTATTTTGATTTGACATTGTAATGTACCATTACTGTGAAAACAATGAAACTAAAAGTAACATTTCTAGAGATAGTCACATCCCTGGCAATAACAAAAAATCCCTCAATAAGAATTACTCATTTCAGCAATCAGTTCATAACAGACATCGTGCTGCTGCCTTGCTCATTATACTTCTTAAAAGAATGATCTACATGTTATAAATTTCAGTCATTTTTTACCCCAACATTAGGTGCCCGCAGCCTAATTACATAGATAAGTTTCCTAATTTCTGAGTAAACAAATTAAACATTGACATCATGTCCAAGATCCATAGTAAAATTAAACATTCTTTTAAGGTTTTGTGAGCATTAAAATTCAGAATTCAACTGAGCAAAATGGTATTTGCAAAGTTAGTAGCAGCTATGTATGTACCCGTGTGTTATGCACACCTTGGACATGAATGTGTTTGCAAGCAGACATCACAAAAACACCCTTCTACTACCCATGGAGTGATCCCTGTTATTCATATATGAACACATCCTATTAAAACAGAATGCACCAGAAAAAAATAACACTCAAAAAATTACAATAGTAGTAATGTGCTTGTCCTTCCACAACAGGATAGGATGCAAAAGGTATATTTTCTGTAAGTGATGTTATAACTGCTCATTAGATGGATTTTGACACAAACCTCATTTCTAAGGCTTGATTTCAATAGCCTATTAAGTACACTGCTGAACATTTACTTGATGCAAAGTTTTGTGTAACATTTAGCTATAAAAATGTGGACTGCAAGTCTAACCTCTGAGCAATGATTAAAATTATCTTAACATTTCATAAGGAGACTATTTTCTGCAAGAAAAACCTTGAAAGAAAAGGGAACTTTTTTGTTGTACTGAATATACTGCAATATACTGAGCATTGTTTCTTACCTACCCTAATTAAACTAAAAATTTTTATTAGATAATAAAAAACACTGAAGAATACATTTAGCCAAGATGTAGAATTCAATTAACAGAGTCCTATCACTCTGAATTACTGGTTTAATGTGATCCAAAGCTTTCTTTTTTGGGAAAAAATAATCTTCATGCTTAGGGCATAGTTTAATTTTGATTACAGTAGTTTGACTATTCTGCAAAACAGTGATATGTCTTGGGAATAAATGACTTCAGACCATTCAGATTATTACTCAGAAATTTCAAATGTGATTTTTCAGAGAGAAGCTTGTTCATCCACTTTCCACTCCTCATTACAAATGATTAAATTATCTTCACAGAAGCAAAGCACTTTTATATAGAAACCCTAAAAATGAATTACATACCAGGCTCCACTTTCAAAAGCAAGCTAAGCTACTTAATAAACAACACAATGGGAAATGCGTAAAATACTTTCACCTAATAGAAAATCCTCCTGAAATTTTTCAGTTGTCCTACGTCTTCCAAAATCTTGAACATTGCAAAGAGTCATCAAAACTGCAGGCAAACACCCAGCTCAGTACTTTAGGCACCCCCAGAAAAGTGATCATGGCTATTTCCTGACCTATCCATGCTGAGGTCTCACCAGACCTCGCAACAAAGAATTCATGCTTTTGCAGTTTTACTGCTACTGCTTGAAAGGATTCACAGGAGAAACACATTTGTCTTCCTCACTGCCACATCACCTTGTTATCCAGCACTATTCAAAGAGTCTGAAACACATGAACGTTTGTTGGAAAAAGCTAACAATATTGATTCAGTTCTTCATCAACTTTTATGGAAGATTTTTTTTAACATTTTCTTCCAGGGTGGGAAAAGAAACCAATGCCATATTATAAGAATGCCATTCCTGCTCCTCTGACTCAGTTGTTGCATGCCAATGCCCTTTCTGTTCTTCTGTGGCTGTGGCACACTGAGCATTCAGTCCCCTCCAGGTAAGCCCCACATCCACAATGGCATGCTGCTCTTTGAGGCTTCTGAGGCTTTAGCAAAGCCAAGGGGAAAAAAAAAAATCCACACAGAAAAATTCCAGACAAGTTAACAAATATATTAACTCTGTCTTGAATCCTTATCCTCCAGTCAAATTATTTTCTGTCCAAGAGGCTAAAAGTGTTTTTTCACCGTTAGCTGAAATCAAGTCTCAGGGGTTTCTATCCAATATAAGTTAAATAGCTTTTTATTAGTAATTCATCCACACACACTGCAGAACTTGACACTGGTGTTCACATAGGTCCCTGAAAGTAGCTTTACTTCTGATTTAAAGATCTATGTGCCTTTAAAAAAGAAACCAATCCAAAACCATACCTACAAACATACAAAAAAAAGCCCAAACCAAAACACGGTACACTCCATTAGTGATGAATGGGAGCCGCAGCTGGCAAACCCCAGGATGTCCACTATTCACTTTGACACAAATTGGGGAGACATGTTTAAGACAAAAAAATGCCACTCCTTTCTCTCCCAGGTTGTATTTTAAACCAGAAGTTAAATCAAGGCACCATGCAGGCTGATGCTGCAGCCTGGTGCCGAGAGGCCTGGCTCAGTTTTGGCTGTTCTCACCGGGAGCTCCATGGTCTAACACTGACACCAGGCCAGAACGGCATTTCTGACAGCCTGTCCCCGGTCAGTGCTCAGGAGAAGTACAGCCCCCACATATCCCCTGCATGGTGATTCAGGGATTTCAGAAAAGCTGAGAACAGAACACAACAGAAATTCATCTACTCTTCAAAGACACTGCATGAAGTAAAATCTGCCAAATATCTACTACATGGGATATATCAAAACAGAACTGAACATTGTGTGCAGATAAAAGACATTTTTTCCCACATTTTAACTTGGAATTAATTTTAAGTAAGTTTGGCTAACACAAGTGAAACACAAAGACATTAGAAAAAATGTGACAAGGGATACACACTCTAAACAGAAGTTCTGACCATATTTGTGGTAAGAAATTTTTTTTTTTTCTCTTCGCATTTTCCTATACATGCTGCTTCGGTTACATGGGAATAGCACACAGTTTGGAATCAAAATGAAGTTTGCAGAGTTGTGCTTCCAAGTATGCTGGATCCTTCCCTCGATCAGTAGCCTACTAATAACTTCTTGGCCACTTGGCCCTCAGGGCTTTAGTACAGGGAAGAGGCAAGGACAGCAGCTCCATCCTCTACCCTGGGCGCCACTCCAAAGCCATCACAGTAATTACTAGGATGCTTCATTTTGCCTCCTCTCTCATTCTATGTTTTCAGGCTCTATCAGGAAACTCTACAGCTTCTCTTGACTCATCTGAGGCGTCAGTCTTTGGACATGTCATCCAGGATTCCACCAGGATTCTACTGTATACTTATAATTTCCAACCTACACTTCAACCATAACTTGGCAGCATGAGACAGGTAGGCTGCTGCAGCATCTGTAAGGTAATGCAAATTGGACTAAAAAAATAGGAGCATTCCCCAGTAAATTCCTGCCCTCCAAAGAGCTGCTCACAAGAAGCATGTTCCTGTGCAACATTTGAAGGAAACTCACAAGAGGGGAAAGCACAGAGCTAGCCTCATGGAACTAGAGCTTTCTGAAGAGATAAAATGATGAGCTCCTGAGACTAGATGACAATTCTTGGCAAAGAGCATATTCTAATTTCAGTTTACCTAGGCAATTCAACTCAAGAAGCACATTCAAAATGAAAAATCATCTGATCACTGCAAAGCGGGGAAACTTACTAGTCTTACTCTTTTACAGCCTCTGAAAAACAACTGAACACAACAGCTGAGCTCCATTCACTCCAAGACCCTGAGAAATTCCTCATGGTCTCATGTACTCTATCAGTTGCACAGCCTATCATCTGCAAACTGCTTCTGTTCAATATACCAGCTCAATATACATCCAGAATGTTTCACATTTTTTCTTAACTAAAATTCATTTTAGTTCTCCACAGCTTTAATTGAACTTCAATTACTAAAACTAGCTTGACACAAGCCATGAAGAAGGAATTAATAGTCTACTAAATAAGAACTGTCACTCACCATTTCCTAAGCTAAATGTAAAAATTAAGACTCTGAATAAATGTATGCTAAGTATCATTGCATAAATATGCATATAATGCATTTTCCTCTTCTAAAAAAGTGTTAAATTTAATGTACAGACATTTGATTGCACATCAACATTTTAGTGGTGATCAATCACTGAAAATCAATGATTCTTTTAAATAAATGCAGAAATATATTTAATTGAAATCTAATTACTTTAAATACATTTTTGTTTACTTTTCAATCACTTAAGACTTCAGGCAGTTTACTCTATGGTTAGGAAACAGGATCTCAGAACATAACCCACTAACTACTGAAGCTTTTTTCCCTTCTGCAGTCAACACAGTTGTTACACTGACAGCAAAATCCACCAGCAACCCAAATTTCTCATCCAAAAGTGCATCACTGAGGGTTTACCTACACTCAATCTCTTTACAGATTTTTTTATGCCATTAAAAGATTCCAATCCTATTAGAATGCAAATATAAAAGGGTAGAGAGAGCACACATAATACCATTAACATTCAAAGATTTCTTGCTCCCCATTATCAGATATTAATTCTCACATTAACTGATGTTTTGTTAAATGAAAAAACCAACAAAAAACCCGGAATCCATTAGCAGCTGCATTAAAAGAGAACAAAAGAGGCAACAACTGCTGATGTGATTATGCACCTAACCCCTTTTGAAAGTTTCCATATCCAAGAGCACCAAACAAGCACTGCTTCAACTTTCATTTCACACCAGGTATGTAAGTACATGTTACTGAAAAATAACGTTGACAGGGTTTCCTGCATACCGGTATTTTTAGCAAGCCTTGAAAAACAATCACTCATTTTTAGAAGTCTCTAGGTGGTTTCCTTTAAGTTCTTTAAAAGCCACAATATGGCATGTCTGGGGGAAAGAGGGAAAAAAAGCTTATTTTTCATACAAGCAGCATGTTTCAGTTTCAACTGCACCAAGGTGGCAGGTGCCAGCCAGGAGCCTGCCAGCAGATGGAATAGCCCAGCTCAAGCAGGCACTTGGAACACTGTCAGCCACCAGACCTGGTGTACCCTTCCCTTCACATGCTTCTCTCTCCTGCATATGATGGCACGTGGTGGGAACAGCCTGACACTTCCTATAGGAGAGAGATCCCAGCAAACAGCTACACTTCAGCTGCAAGCATACAAACAGCACTTGGCCACCCCAGCCACTTCATCCCAGACATCAGCAAATGAAATGGGATCCTGGGTGATACATCTTCATTACAACTTGCATTCTCTCTTTGGAAATCCATGAGTCCAAGATTCTCAGATCCCTGCTATGTAAACAGAAATCATGTAAATTGACCGCACATCTCTATTTAAAGTCATATCCCCACTCACACCTGCAGGACTCTACCATTACTCTTCCTCATCTTCAACATGTGTTGATGAACTTGATAAGTCTACAAATCTCCCCAAAACCCCAGCAGAAATGCACTAAGATGTATTGCACATCCAACCAGATCAGAGCTTCAGCAACATTCAATAAGTCACTCAACTAATAGTTCCTCAGGCATTATTAAAAAACACAAGTTAAATCATCTGAGTCACTAACAGCGAGTGACTTATCTATGTTGTGGGTACTTTCTTCCACATCATATGAACATGAAGCCTACCATCCAGTCA
The DNA here is from genome assembly GCA_910950805.1 of Acrocephalus scirpaceus scirpaceus. Lineage (NCBI taxonomy): Eukaryota > Metazoa > Chordata > Aves > Passeriformes > Sylviidae > Acrocephalus > Acrocephalus scirpaceus. Next base: position 45,642,363 of record OU383779.1, read on the forward strand.
TAGCCCCTCTGAAAAGCCTGGCATTTCCACTATTCCCTCACAGATGTTCACATTAGCAATTAATCATCACCGCAGGGGAGTCTCAGCACAGAGGCTAAGGGTTGAATATACTCACTTCTATCTTACTTTGGAACTCTTTCAGTATTTTCCAAATAAACAACTAAATATAAGTGAAATAAATCAAAAAATTGACATCCACACCCCAACAGATAATGCAGCATAATGAACTGCCCTATAATTTCACCTAAATGGAGTAAAATGATTTCAAGGTACCATAAATCCCATCCTCAGTTCTAACTCCACTATCATTATATAGATTCAGATGCCTCTGACCATGTAAACTAATACTTTAGGAAATTTAAAGCCATACAAACACTGATGAAGCATTCTTAAAAGGAACACGAACAGAAAGCCAGCAGCTCTGCTAATAAACAGGAATTATTTTGCATTGTATTTGATTATTTAAAAAAAAAAAACCCAAAATGCTGAATTCATGTCCTACCAAAAGTGTAAGACAATATGAAGAACTTCCCCATATTCTCACTGCATGATGTGTTAATGTTATTAAACATTTTCCATTGCACAAACAAAAAAAAAAAAATCGCAACAGCTACATTCCAATTCCTTAATTTCACCTGAAGCATCTCAACCCCATATATCCAGAAAACTGCACTGGTTTCACTAAGCTTATTTGTTACTAACAGCACACTCTCTATGCACTCACAGTGGAAGGTCACAAAAATAACCAAATACAAGAAGAGCACTGTGTGTACACATACATGGTGCGGTTGATAGATGTTTAATGAGGACTTGTGAAGTACAACAGAATTATCCTTCCTACCCCACCAAGACACATAAAGGCACAAAAACTGATTTATTCAAGATCGTACATGATATCCATGACAAACCTGGAGTTCAGCCTACTTCATGAAAGTCCCTTGCAAGTGAAATGAAATTATCTTTTTTGCTTACTAACATTTTCTCTTAATAGCTCAAGTACCCCATCAACTCTTGATATTACTTTTCCATACACAAGAACATATGTGCTACATCAAATCACTCAGTCACGACTGGCCACAAAACCAATGAAACATCTCAGAAGTGAAGTGTGTTATCCACCAGGCCACAATAGCCCTGCAGGTCAGTGTGAGCACTCTGACTGCAAAAAGCAGAAAGGAATTTTAACCTGTTCTTTTTACAAGGAAATAATTTCAGCGTCATGTTTGCTTCAAGCAAACATAAGCAGATTTCACATAAATAGAAAGGTATTTGAAATTAGAATTCTTTATTCAGGGTTTCAGGTGAAGCTGCAGTTTTCAAGAATCCAGAGCTCTCACAGAACAGACAAAACTGCCTGTTGTATGAAATAACTTCGTTAGAAACCCCCACCAGGTAACGACTTGCACTTTAATTACTTGCCAAGATGCTTTATTGGGAGCACATAAAATCTGTCTGCAGAGACATGCAAATATTGTTAAGCAGAATTCACTTGCTCTCCATTAAAGCTTGTTTTCCAGGTTCAGATTTCTTTGTTGGGAACAGAATTCCCATACCATGAGATGGAAATTTTAGAACTGCTGATTCACTCACAGAAGCTCTTACTCCTAACACCCATATGTAATCTAAAATAAAGACTCTGAGCTGCAAGGCTCATCTGTAGACAGTGCTGCTAGAAAAAAAATCTTGTCTATGCAGCTGACAAGCATACATTAGTCTGATCTTTTTCATAAACTATACATTTCTCAAAATTCATCCATTTTATGGCAAATCAACACTACATCCTTTCCCAAATCTCATAATTAAATGCACTCTCTCAAAGGGAGAATATATTTGAGCAGCCTCTAGAGCAGCTGGGTCTTTCACAAGCCATCATCACTGTTTCTATACAGCACCAGAGGAGTACATAGCAGGATTTCGGAGTAGACAAAAACATGCAGAAACCAAAGAAAATGCTTAATTCAGTAGGTAAACACTAACAAATTTAAATTCCTGATATGCACTATAGGGACCTATAATTTCAAGGTCTTCCAGAAGCATGCACTTTTCTTTGTTGGAAAAGAAGGATTTCAAAACATACCAAAAAACCCCATGACCAGGTAACTGAAAATAAACATACTAGGAAGTATAATTTCAATACAATTAAGGCAAAAGCATTGCAAACCTACCTTGTAGGAGTTAGGAGAGGAACACCTACAGCACGCTCTAGTTTTCAATAACAGACTACTGTATTTTACTGAAATTTTAAATATTCAGGGCTCGGTCAATAGGAACTCTGAAAACTGCAGAGATGCATCAAGAGTTTTTACAGGAAGTTGAAACATTCCAAATAAGTAACTGAAAGACTTGAACACTCCCATTAACAGTCAGCACACATGAAGTGTGTCCCATGACTTGAACAAAAAAAAAAAAAACAAAACCAAACCAAGAAACATCCTGTATTTAAAAAATGGGGAGTGGAGGGAAGAATAGAAACAGTGTCTCATAGTTTGATCACAAAGAAGGAATTAAATCATAAGTGACACCATTCTAATGAACCAGAACCAACTATAATATTTTTTTAGGTAAAGGTATGCAAAACCAACAAATAAAATGCATCAGAGCTTGATAAAGATCACTACTTTAGCCTCAATGTTATCTACTGCACATCTGCCACACCGCATTATCTTACTACTGAAGCATCATTTTTGCATTCTAATGTAGTAGCTTCATCAGATTAATGCCCAAGACATTTCAGCTGTGTTTCAAGTAAATAAGTGGACATACAGGAATATTATGCATGGCCTCTACCACTGACACTAAGCAAAGAAATGTGATTAGCACCAAATTGCATCTGACAGGGGAACCAGAAAGCTGTCAAACACAATGACATGGATTCAGTATTTAGAAGGTAAAAGGGGGAATAAAGAAGCTGGCCAGTCTGGCATTGAGACAGCAATAAAACACAACAGCTATGATAAATTAATTCATTTACTTATGAAAAATTAGAGGCTTCAACATGAAGCTCTCATTTATAACCTTGTCAATCTGGCAGAATAAATAAAAAGCCTATACAATGCACAGTGGGATGGAAGGGGGAAAAAAAACAAAAGAGGGGGGAAAAGATAAACAGATTTTTGCATTTAGGCTAACAGAATAATTTCTTACATTAAATCACACCGGATCAAGCCTTTGATAGGAGTGACTAATGCAAGGATACATTACAGCAGGGATTACTGTGTTAACTAGACACACACAGTGCTAAAACAACAGGAAGGCTTGAGATCAAACACTCAGTAGCCACATAAAACAAAATGAATTTTTCACATGCAAGATATGCAATGACTAATTGTCTATCAAAAGGATACCAAGAAGAGCTAACGGGGCAAAAGCAGAAGCAAACTCAAAAGACAGGTCCTTGGGACAAGAACAGGCACTGGAAGGAGGCAATGTCCTCCTAACAGCTACCTGGTGTGGCCATTAACACCAGTCTGCCTTGGAAATCCTTTCCAGGTAAAACAAGCTCGGCAACATCCTGCAGCTCTGTCTCTGCAGTGCTTCCCAGGACGTTCTCCTGGGATCCCCAGGCAGACACAGCAGCTAATACCTCAATAGCAATGTGGATACGGTATTTTGTTCTACTGAGATCACTGTAATAACAAGGAGATGGTCTTTCAGAGGAGTCTTCCAGTGTCTGGTAACTGCCAGTTACCAGAATTCAGACAGTTGCCAGTTGCCAGTAGCTGAATTCAGACCAGAAAATAAATTTCCTCATTATGAAAAAAAAACCTATCCATATCTCAACAGAACATGGTGGATCACCACCATGACAGCAGCAGCAAGGCCAACTGTCACCACCCCACAGAGGCTGGATTTTAACCTCCCAGCATTTCACACCTTGACTGACCACTGCAGATCATTCAAATCTTACCTATACTGAGCCACATATCTTGACCAGGATACAAGTCCATTCATGTACAGCTCTGAATACTGGAGAGGTTGCTCCAAAACCCAGCAAAAAGTGCTGCCTAGAAGACAGACTTCCTACACATTTACTCTGCAGCAGCCTAGAAGGACCCCAGAAGATCAGGCAGCCACGGAGCTCCAGAAATCAGTTTTGATGCCCACTACAAAGGCTGGCATCAAAAGACAAGCTGGTCACTAGCAGCATTCTCCCCCTATTACCTACATGTCCAGCTTACAGGGGAGTGACAGACCAGGGCAGATGAGGCCTTTGCCGACAAGCACACCAGAAGTCCATGGCAGCACATGTTCTGGGGCACAGATGGAACTTTAGCCCAGTCTCATTTAAGACTAGGACTGATGGTATAGTCCAAAAACACCCTTCTCCCTATCAAGTGTTGTTCAATCAACATTTATCGGTACATGTGTGGAGTGGTGGAAGTAAAGCATGATGTCTAAATCAACAGACACAGCCGCAGGGAACCTGGTCTGTGGCACAGAGCAGCTCGGGCAGCCTTGTGACTAATGCTAGTGTTACTGCTCCTGTCCTCACCTTCACAGTTAAAAACAATTAGCACTGCTACAGGGCTATTTTGAAATCTGTGAGATACTTGAGAACAGATACTTTCTAGTTCACTTTGGAGAATCAACTAAATTAACCTGTTTTCATAAAACTTTTAGCCCTCAAGGTTTTGACTTTTGTATCTTTGACACATATCTCTAACTACTATGATGATTTTTAATATGCACCATTTTAACTAAAATATTTTCATTTTGGTCTACAAAGTACTTTGTATCCAATGCAATATATATGCAATTCAATGCACATATACATACTGTTTGACACCTTCTGTTGCAAATCCACAGATAACAAGTGTTGCAAGGCCAGCTGGGGTTTACTTGTGAATTTCTGCAAGATTCTGATTTTTTCCCCCCCATATAAACTTAAGTATGTAACCCTTATGTTTGAAGGACCAGCCCTCCAAATCCAGGCTTTATCCTGGTTATATAAGAAGATAAGGAAAACAAAGACACCCATGGCTTAAATGCCTAAGACAAAAACTGATAAGCAGGACTAAGAGGCACAATTGATCTCCTACCTGTTCACATTTAGAGGCCCAGTGAAAATTACATGTTATTGAAATAACTGTTTATTTTCCCAGTGTTCTGCATCTCCACGACAAAACCAAACCAGTTCTGTAGTACTCCTGTAGTGGAATATTTACTACATTATCATATGGAAATAATTTTATTAATACAAGAGTACAAAGAGTTTTAGGATCAGCCAGTACTTCAGGTTCTCTGCCAATTTGTGGCCTGCTTTGATTTTCCATTGTTGAATTTTACTCAACCTTTTGAGAAAGACAATCTTCATGTACTTTATAATCCCAACACTCAAGGCCTAGAAGAGGTCACTAAGTGACCCTGAGGAAGCCATAGGTCAGGCTACCCAACAACATTTATTAACTGACCACTCAACCTTTCATTGGTCAAATTCACAACCATAACCTCAAATGAATTTTTAATTATTTCATATCTGATTTTCACAAAGCTTTGAGAGAGACATTTTAAAAGGCTGCACTGTATGTATTATGATCAACATAACCAGAGGAAAAAACCCATAATTATTAAATGACTGCTACAACTAAAATTTTAACTCCAATTTCAAAATTTCAGCCAACTTCAAGCTTTAAGTAATGAAAAATGTGCATATATAGAAGTTTACATGACCTACATGAATTCAGGGCATAACGAGAGTAGGGAGAAAGGGAAAAGAAAAAAACCCTGATGCCTCTGTGTGACACAGAAGTTACAGGAAATACTTGGTGCCTGGCTCAATTCCCACACCATGTAACTGCCCTTAAAAGCATGTTAGAACTACACTTTCCAGCATAAATACCTTTTTATTTTGACACTACCTGTTCCACTATGGAAATGTTTTAATACAGCTCAGAACCACACCATAAAAGTCTGGCTTATGATTAAATTTCTTGTACTGTACTCTGGAGCAGAGTTCTTGTGTTGTTGTTTTTAAGGCACACCACTAAAGAAAACAAAATACCTTGCTAAACAAGTATGTTAAAAAAAATAACTTCTCAAGACATCTATAGCTGCAATTGCAAGAAAGTATAAACCAGGTAATTGCAGCCCCACTATCAATGTGAATTCATAGTTGGTCACGATTAAAACATCACCAGCTATAATAACTTGCTTGAGCATTTGCTGCTCAATCAAGACAGATTTTGGAAACATCTTCCTATTTTCTTTTCATCTGCACTATCGCAAGAGAGCAATTTTAACCCATAAGGCTAAGAGAAGCAGGTCACAGACAATACAGCATTACTGGAACAAGCGTTTGGTCTACAAATTCCAAGAGAGCCATGGATATTAAAGTGCACTGCAAAGAAGTACTGAATTTCAGTCTAAGTAACTTGTTTTCATTTCTAATCCACCAGTTCAAATAATATAAGCAAACATTTAAGTGTTTTGAAATATTTAAATCTGAAAATGGTATAAACCCACAAATTTCTATGCAAGTCTAGTAGGCACAGTCTAGAGCCCAGGTCCTGCAGTATTTGGCCTATCCAGTTACATTTGGGAAATTTGTCCTGACCTACAGGGGCATTTGGGGAACTGTCTACACCAAAGATGGCTGGGGACTGCAGCTTTTCAGAGTGCTGCCAAAACCATGCTAGCAAAAACTGGCTTACATCCCAGTAAGATCTAACACAGTCCATTGTCATACACAGCCAATCTCACACCTGCCAGCCCACGGAAGGAAAAATAAAAGCACTTGGCAGGTGACTTTCTGCAGAGGGTCCAAGACCTTTGCTGCTCACCAGGAAGTGGAGCTGCAGGTTGGAGCTGCTCACTGACGCTGTCAGAGGGCATGCAGAGCATCCCTGTGGCACAAAACCTCATCCAAGCTCCTGTGCACTTGAGCTGCAGCTGCAATCTGAAGGCCAGTGAGGGCAGAGAGGACTAATGGTATCACTAGGGCCCCAAACAGTTTTAACCTTATCTCTAGCCCAACTCAAAATAAATTTCTCTATCTTTGCCTTAAGAACCACATGGTACCATCCTTGTCCATCACTGACTGCACCCACTGTCTTCCCTCATATTTCCTCAGCACGTAAAGCCACAATGATGTAAAACAGATGCCACTGATGAGGAACAGGAAAGAGAAAACAGGGAGACTACAGGTGTACCTGAAACTGTAACTCAGCATAATCCCTGGTGATTACATGGAAGATTAAACAAAACAGGTGAACCCAGCTTTGGGCAACTCTGTAGGCTAATAAAAGCCTGGTACTCTACAAGTTTAGGATGTAAGTGAGCTCACTGTGTATGAACACTGCATCATCTTTTTCTGCAGAACCCACACTATTAAGCATGTAGTTTTTCCCCATATTCCCCAATTCTTACAATATCTAGAATTATGGTACCAAGGGTGACAGATTAATCCCTTTGCCTTCAATATAAATGTCTTAAAAATTTTATTCCAGCAAAGAATTTAGAATTTATTTTACTGAAGAAAGTCAATGTGACAGTTCTTTTTAGAAATGCACTAATACAGAATTAATGACAAGGAAATTGTTTATCTTGTCTGGTTTGCAAACATTTCTTTATATCTAATACAGTATTAGCTAAGAAATTACTGCGATAAAAGTATTTTTCATTGAAATCACATTTATACAAAGTGACTGATAAAACTGCAGCCAAACCAAATATTTAGCTTTAACAGTGAAACACTAGCTGACAAAAAAAAAAAAAAAAAAAAAAGGGAATTCTAAGTTAAGGCTCTCTACCTTCACTTTTCAAGTTACATCTAAACTTCAAGCAGAAAGCAATGTTGCACCACTCTGCATTACAGTAAGCATGCCAAACACCTACAACTGTGAGCAGAGCCTCAGCAATACCTTTTCATTTCCCTGCTTTTGTCAGCCTGTATCCAAAAAAGCAGCACAACTTTGCTGTTAACTGGCTCTGTTTGGGCCTTTCAATCTCCCTCTACCATTGGACAGCACCTTCCCTGAGTTTTCTTAGGGGTGAAGGAAAAAGTCCCATTTCCTAAGAAGCAGTTAACAACTGAAAATAAGTGTTCCATGGAAGGGTAAAGAAGCAGCATCAGATAAAGACAGAAAAAGTCAAACAAATTGTTTTTAATTTATATTCCAAAAACATAATTAAAATTTTGATTAATTTTTCATAAAATAGGTTTACTTTGATACATAAGAAGAAAAATTTTTAGCCATTTTTTTACCTACTTGGTGCAACTGAGCAGATACAAATGCCATCATAACAATAATCATCCAACATATAATGCAAAGAAATTAATTTAAGAATAATTTCACTTCACAAATCTGGAATATGGAATTTTTTCCAAAAACATTCAGATATTAAAAATCCTTTAAATGGACAAATCTGTTAAAAGTTATCCTTAATACAAACATAGCTATCATAAAACTTAAATATCAACAAGAACAATTCACCAACCACCACTGGCTTGAGAATGTAACTGCAGATCAATCACTCCTGAAGGCACACTGGGCACCTGCAGACTTTGGGTAAGCTGGTTTTCAACACTTCTTATAACATTCACTGCAAATGAGCTAAAAAGTCTAACAGACCATATGCTGACCTAGCAGACAATACTGGTTACTTAAAAAAAAATACTGTAACAATCTTTAAAGTATAAGCTCTCTGTAAAAAGCTTTATTTATCAGAAAAAAAAAATTGGCCAAAGCATCAGTTATTTTCAGGTTCAGAAAAAGTTTAAAAGACTAAGAACACAGCTGCGAAATCACATGAAGCACCTGAAATATTTAAATTGTCAAAAGCAAACCCCATACTGGTACTAACAGTCTTCTGTCCATTAGAAATGGTTGAAAAACATACTCAACATATTGTAATGGAGATGAATCACTTCCCCATCTTAAGGAAGAATTACCCATATATTTTCAGCAAGTTAAGTCACTTCTCAATCAGTCAACATTTGCCCAATCTCTACTGCTTAAGTAAAGCTACACATTTCTGTTTTGTCACAAATTACTGATTTCAAGGGTTTCAGGAACTTGTTCTTCTAGAACTCACTGGAAATCTGAGAAATTAGGAAGAGTTTAAAAAAACCCTGTCAACAGCTGTTTCTATAGAAACAAATACTGAACCTGCAATAACAAGGTGAAAGTTATTTGCTTAGTGGACTGTGAGAACTCTATTTAAAAATAGAAAGTTAACAGGGTCTGAAAAATCATCACTTCTCAGAAACTGAAATCCGATTAGTTCATTTTGATTTTCACTGAAAATTTAAAAAATAAACAAATGCACCTTATGAAATAAATCCCAGAGATTCTCATAGCAACAACAGTTTACACACCAAATCCAAGATGCGAGAGGCGAGGAGAGGCTCCCTCCACTCCAGCAGCTGAGCCCTTGCACAGCCTGTGAGCCCCAGAGCTCGGGGAGCCCCCTGCCAGCACAGCCCTGTATGCCAGAGCCACAACCAGCCCAGAAAGGCAACCCAGAAAGAATTAACACAGTCCAGCACATTTTTAACTTACAGCTTCTGTGAATTTGGTTTTTGAAATCTAAATGGTTCAATAATCTCCACAGTAGCTCCCAGAAAATATGGCATCTCACCAGCATCCACCCCAGGAATTACAACATGTCAACTTTATTTGACATCATAAATTTGCACACCAGTGTAAGTTTTGGTGAGAAGGGAGATGGCGGCATGAGAACCTGGTTTGAAGAGTCAGCAGCACTTCCAAAGAAAAGTTAACCCACACTCATATTTTATTTTATAACTTGGGGTCAAGCATAATTATTTGAAAGCAAACACACAAAGAAAATGGTGGTTTAGAAGCTACCCTGACAACAAAATCTGTGACAAATCTATGGCAAGCAAACTACACCCAGTATTTCAAGTACAGAGTATTTTAATAGTTCTTTGCACAGAGTAAAAATCTGCTCTGAAACAAAGATTAATTGTACCAACTGAAGAAAAGTCTCAGAGACAGAGAATACACCTAAGATCAAGCATCAAAATTATATTTTAAATCATTAAAATTATTTATAATTAAAATATATTAAATATGTTAGCTTTAAGTCATTAAACCACTAGACCAAAACTTGTGACATAAGATGGTACAAAACCGTCAAAAAAAAAAAAAATCCATTATCTGGGTGGGGAAACTGTGAGTTAATGGAGAAATTGAATTTTCACTATTTAAAAGAGGACACAAACATTCTGCTTTGGCATCTGTTCATAGGTTCTACTGCAGCAGACAACCAGAAAACCACCAGAATTTTAGCTGTCAAAACAAATCCTCAAATTAAAGAAAGGAGGAAGAAGTAAGCACTGAACAATTACACACTCCCAGCACCACAAGTCTAGCATTTAGTCAGGAAAAAAAGTATGCAAGAAGGACGGATGCAGTCTTAAAACTCAGCCAAATGCTAGGAGGATGACTAAATTGGAAAGGCACTCAGACACCACACGCCCAGTTTTACAACGTGCTGAGATCTATGAAAAAACCTGGACTGAGACTCAAGTGTTACACATCACTGCCAGGGCATCTAAACACATGCTCAGCTTCAAGCACTCCAACAAAATCCCTTTGGTCTGGAGACAAGGCCCAGCGTTGTGCACCTTCTTACATGGCTCTCTGGACCGGTCAGTACAAGGCTCCTCTTCTGATTTATAACACTGAAACAAGGTGGTGATGTAGAAAAATTATTACAGCAAAGCAGAGACACTTTCACTGCAGGAAGGTACAGAACTCCTTTAAGAAATGTTCCTGATATTGCTGAATTGAAAATTCAGCTTTATTAATGACTAAACACAATTATTTCTTCTTCTTCACAGAATTCAACATTTACGTTTCTGCATTGTAAGCATCCCTTTATTTAAAGTGTTTGGCAAATAGTAAAGTTATGACATTGATTCTTTTATTTTAAAATAAAATTTTAGAAGATCTTAAAAATACACATACACTTAATGTAATTACCTTCATAAACAATCCATACATGGGTTTTAACAAGTTTCTTCAAGGGGAGAACATGGGAAAAAGACACTGGTGGAAAGGTGACAGAACCGTAAATGAATTGGGACATAAGGTACTTAACTACCATTTAATGTCCTAGTAAATACTGAACTGGGATGCAAATTGCAAATGCACTTTACTCTCCTCCAAACTTTTGACATCACAGAACCCAAGACCATCACACTGCCTTTGAAGCCGGTCACTAGAGACCAATTTGAAAAGAACCCCACTGACTACAGCTTTAAACACATTTTTAAACTTCAGCAGGTGATGTTCCTGTCATCTGAGCTGATCTGACTTCCAAAGAAGACAAAGACACCACCGCAGTAGCTACTACTACCACTGAAGAGTTCAGAGATTAGAGAATCTACATGCAAACAAACAACAGTTTTGAAATCTGAGCCTGCATTCCAGCCTACAAAAAAAAATTACACAGAAGTAGAACCTAGATTCTCAAAATACTGTTCAAATCTTTCTTTTGATGTGTTATAAACAATATTTTAAAAAGGAAACTGCCATAAACACAATTGAAGTGAATACAAGATATTGGAAAAACCACTTCTCAAAGTTTTCTAGCTTTCAAGCAGCATATAAGAACTGCAGCTGGTATCTGAGGAATACTGCATCGAGTCACACCAGTATCAGGAACTCCATAAGGGCACATGACTAATCAGACCATCTTGAAATGAATGTGTCCTTCTGTAGAGACTAAAGAAAGAAAACAGTTGTTGAAGGAACATACTCTTCTACCAAGGTCTATATTTTAGAAATAAAATACTTTATGTTCATACGAATGATGAACTTCATTGTGTATATACACATCCTTTCATACTCCTGCTATGAAATTGAAAATTCAGTACTGTCACATTATTAATACCCAGCAATACCTACAATCAGCAGTTACCACTGCATGTGTAAACAGGTGCAAGGCAGTGCATAATTTTCCATATTTTACATTCCATGATATTAAGGCAGGTGGGTAAATCAACAGCTCTTCTTCACAAATTGAATTTGACACCAGACTACTGGCACAAATTAGGTTGTGATCCAATCCAAAATGTTTCATATTAAAAATGGAAAACTCCCAACAGTACTTCGGTTTTTTGTATATCTGAACCATACTAAGCAGACAGGGAAGAATACTTTTCTGTTTAACTGATCAAATTAAACAAGCAAATTTAGTCTGAAAATAATAGCCTAAGAAGTGTAACAGCCATTCCTTTTTGCTTCACCATGCAACACGTCTTTGCCTATAAAAAGGGGAAAATTCACAAGTAAGAAGCTCCACTTCTTGACCTTGAACACAGTAAGACCAGTCATTAAAAAGAAAGTTTAATTTGAAATCACGTTGTGTTGTATTCCTCTGAGAAATGGTTTTTCCCCTCAGAGTCCCCCTGAAGCCTGTGTCATGTAGTTTGACCTTTCCTCCCTATCTTATCTACTCCTGACCCTATTGGCTCAGGGCTGATATCTTTCCCTGGCCCTAAACTAGATAAACCCCCGTCTCTCTCTCCTCGCGCCCTTGGAACACCACATGGAAAATAAAGCATGGACTGAAGCTGAGGGGTGAGAGCTACCCTTTTGAAATCTTTATTCTGTCTCTATGAAACATATCTCCCTAAAAGCCCTGAGAAACTGAGCTAGCTAGAGCCTTGGGGCTGGCTAGAGGGAATATATATTTCAACGTTGCATTCACAAAGGTCTGAAGTGAGTGTAGGACTTGACCATCTCTTTCTTCCCCATCTTTCATATAACCTGCAATTTAGAAAACCTCATACAGATTCTAGTGCTAGTTCTGCAGAACTTGTAACTTGCTGCTTCTTCCTCCCACTGTTCCTCTTCACTGCAGTCTTTTAAGAGCAAAGTTTTAGTCTGCATCGGTTGTTTGGGTTGTTTGCTGGTGGCACCAGGAGTAACACAGAATGGACCCCACGCAGCAGACAATGAGCCATGTCAGAAATCATCCTTGGCGGCTCCTGTGATGGCCCAGCTTTGGGAGCACATTTTCCAGCACACCAAACATCGAGAGCGTGTCCCTGGCACCAGCACCGCTCGTGCAGGTGTGAGCAGGAAAAGCACTGGACAGAGGCACTGCCAGAAGCTTGTTAGTTGGGACAAGCTCAGGACTTGACCTGAGAAAGAAAGTAATTGACATGTTGGGCTTTGCTTTAAAGGTGCAAGTTTGTCTTTCAGCGGTGTGTTTCCAAACTAAGAGCCTGTTCCAAAAGGCTGCCGAAGAGGCAGGATGGTGCTGGGTGCTGGGCTCAGCATTGCCCAGGAAGCCTCAGCAGGGCAGCAGCAGCTCACCCTGCCCAGGGGCACAGCTCAGCTCCTGTAATCCTCCCGGCAGAGGGAGCATCACAGGTCAGCACCAACATCCGACCTCTTACAAGGGCTGAGCCTTGGAGTTCTCCTCGAGACACACCTTAGGCAATCAAGGAGCCTGCACTAAAACAGATGCAGCCAAACAATTGTTTCTGAAGTGGGGGAAATTTGATTTAAGTACTTTCTTCCTTACAGAACTTGGATACAGCATTCTGCTCCTTCATTCATGGTAATTTCCTTCCAGCCATTCACTGGAAAATCCAACAAAAACACTTTTTACTGCACTTACTTACATCTCTTCCCAAGTTCAGTTACAGAAAAGAATAATTCACCATCAAGTCAAATTACCCAGAGATCAAGATTTTAATAATAGATGTAGGCAGCCTTTTTATCAAAAACAAAATTGAATGAAGTGTTTGTTTTCATGTCTAATAATACAGCAATCTTTACCACAGTGTTGGAATTGACTCAACATAAGGCAGCCTATGAAACCAAGATTCAGATCTGCCTTGGGAAAAAGACGTGTATTTCAAAAAAACAATTAAAACAATTTATGCCAACCCATCTGACCACTCTCTTCAAGACTGCAAAGTCAAACTACCCATAACTTGCTGTGAAATTTGGCAGAAAAATAACTCAGCTCAAAAATCTGCTGTATTTGCTGTTTTCATTATAGAGACCTTTCCCACAGCCTATGCAACATCTATGTTTACCCTGGGTGGCTATATTATTAAACATCAATACAATCTGTGTTTATATCATCTCCACACTAATCAGATCGATTACTTCTGATATATTGCCCTGTCACACCACCACAATACTAATCAAACAAATGGAGCTGCAGGGAGATGAAGCTGATATATAGGTCTTTAATACTGCCTTTTTCTTCTTTTTTTTTTTTTTTTTTTTTTGTTATGCTCATGAGCACCGCTGCCATAGGAAACAACTGTCACAGAGCTGCCAGCAAATCACAAGCACTACACAAGTAGCACTGCACAGTTTTGCTAGGGGCCATCCAATCAGAATATAATCCAGCATAGTTCGACAAAAGCAACCTTGAATGAGAAACGAGACTGCTGGTCTCGCTGCAGTTCTGAGAGACAATTAGAACACGCTATTTGAGCACTCCCCGAGAGTGCCTTAGGGTAACAGCAGGACACTGACTAACAGCCTGATCAGCCCTTAAAGAACTTGCTCAAAAGACATACAGAGATAACCTTGCAATAAAAAATGTCTTTATAAACATAATAGCTTTGCAAATTTTTATTACAGCAAGACACTTTCACAGTTAATCACTGTCTACTGTAGCATTCCTGAACAAAGAAATTTAACTTTCAGAAGTCATTATCTTTTGAATTCTCTTTCATCTCTAGAAGCAACCAACATTATCTCTAGAGCACTATTAATCTCATTTACAGCTAGCAAACCAAGATATAAACTGTATGTATCACTGAAACACACTTTATATATTACAGAGCTTTTTAAAACATTCCTGTTCATTTCTAGGTCTATTGAAGCCATACTCCATCTTAACATATAGAATGAAAAACTAGCCTACAAAAATTTCTTTCCATGGTTCCAAAATGGACTGATAAAGATAAAAGGGAATGTAAATACATAATTGTTTTTGAATGCTCTGTGATCTAGCTTTATTGCTTTCTTCTATGTGTGCAAATATCGATTAATAATATTTTTTAAGAAACTGTTCATCTCAAAGGTTTTTCGTGTTTGCTTTTTTCTTTAAGACAAAAAGAGTTCTTTGCAATAAAATCAACATTTATACAACATTTTCTGGACTTTGACATCATGTTGCCCTGATGAGAAGGGGGTGAATTCTAACCACTGGCACTCTCAGAACAGTCCAACAGTCCAGGCCACAGAGGACTAACAACTTACCAGCCCATAATGAGATGGAAATAGGTTATTCCATGCATAAGTCAAAAAAACTTTCCTAACTTTCCTATCTTCCATAAAGATAGATGGGTGATTTTCTTATGGAGCTACCATCAGAGCTATGCAGGCAGATAAGTCTCTTCAAGCAGAGAGAATTGTTGACCAAGATGCCAGGACAGGTTGCTCTGTACTGCTGGCTCACATTTCAGTCCTCTCTGAGCTGATGATCAGCACATCCACCACCTGACCAGAAGTGACAGCAAACTCCACTGCATAAGAAGGTCATTCAGGACAGGGCTATGATGAACACACAGAGAAAGAGAAGAAGGGGTTGCTGGCCAGCTTCTCATTCAAGTTCCAGGGAATGCAGGGAACAAACCCTATGCTGAATGACTTGTGTTCTATGTATGTTAAAGTGGCTTCTTTAAACGAAAATGTAGCAAAAGGAGAAAGATATTCTAGAACATGGACTAAAAATGCCCTAATATACCATCTATAGGCAAGAACCATAAATATCTAACATGTTTACTGTACTGAGTACTTGACTCCATTCAAAAATATAAAATATGTATTTTTTGTAAGGATACATTAGTGCTGTTACAAAAGTATTATTACTAATTTCAAAGCACTTGACTTACTCCATCTGAATAATCTTCCCCAAAAAAAAACCCTCTAAGCAAAAAATCAGTTTGGTTTTGCTACTACTTAAGCTAAATACAATACGACAATGAAAATCCAGAACGTTATTCAGAAATTATAAAAGCTAACCTTGACTTCTTAAAAACACATCAACAGAAGCTTTAAATCAAAAAAACCCCTAGACTGTGATCCTAGCTTTTTTACATAAATGCTTTCAAATTGCCAGAGCAGTCAACAAACTATGGCCAGACACTATTCATTTGGGTCAGAGGAGTAAATAACATTCCAGAGTACTCTCAGACCTCAAAAGAGCAGTAATAGAGAGAAACTATTCAGACGAAGACAATATGTGTGTCTGAAATCATAAATTCTTTCACTAAAGAGCTAATGAAAGCCAATTGCACCCCATCTAGTACATGTTTCTTAAAATGAGAAGGGACACAGGTCTGCTGTGAACTCCAGAGCCAAATGTGCTACAAAAAAGCCTGTAGAGGAGGAATGAACCATAAAAATTCTGGGCTGCTAAGGGAGTCACATGCTTCTCACAAAGAATTAGTTAGAAATTAATATAAATGCATGAAAATTCTGCTACTCTGGATTGTGTTTTAGTGGTGTGTTTCTGACTCTTCCCTCCCCTTTATTTTTAATACTGATCACTGGAGCATAATGAGACATTTGCTGCTCAAGAGCTGATCAGCTCCTGCTGCTTATTCCTCACCTAATATCACAGCCTACTACAGGACCATAATTAGGGCCATGGAGATGATTAGGTTCAGTCATTAGGACTAGAACTGGGCACAGCCTGACATTTTCCATTAGGCTGGGGGGAGACAGAGGGAGCGTTTTCTCATGAGTCTTCTGTTTTGCTTTGCCACATACAAAACCTTCCTCTGTCCACTACACTTTATTTTGAATCTTGCCTCAGTTACACACCAAAACATGGATTAACACAAATTTGGTTTAGGATGATTAAACAGAGCCTGAAGTTTCAGGTTCACAGGAAAATCAAGCAAATTCCTCCTAGCTCCATTGTGCAAGTTGAACACCACTCTAATTACACTGTCAAGCTGAGGATTGTGAACTCTTAATACACAGAGACCTGTTTTCATGCAAATTTTGCTAGTAATAAAAGGATAGGAAGAAAAATACGTCAGCAGAATTGTTCCGGTAAGCAAAATGTTTTTCAAACGCTTTCCAGAGCTGTCAGCAGCTCTAAGTAAAAACAGTTACCAGGGTAAAGTTTTGCAGTAGCAGCTGAAAGTTTTCAGTCAAACGTTCTACTTGAGACCAGCATAGTGGAAAGCCAAAGGTAACAGCTATAAACACAGCCACTGTGGTCTGCGTGCCAGACTTACACAGAAGCAACACTTACACATGAATGGCTTTATTCCCATTAAACCCCATAAACGGGGAGGGGGGGCGGGGGGGAGGGGGAGAGCACTTACAAACCCAATCCAGCGCACGCATTCCTTCATCCGTACCCATCACCCACACTGAACATGTTCTGCAGGACACAGCAGAGGGCAACACATTTCCAAAGCCAGTTCTCAACTCACCCAGAGTTACTAATGAAGACTGGAGCTACAGCAAAGAAAGGGAACTCTTAGAAGACAATGGCAAGACTGCCATAGAAAAATCTCATATTTATTCCAAATAATTCTCCCACCACCACAGCGTAAGCTGAGGATGCCACAGTATCCAAAGAATAAGCAAAATAAAATTGAAATAATTTGGTTTTAATCTCTTACATGCTAATGTAATCTGTGCCATCTAGAATACACAATATTGCAGAAATTAATGCAATAATAACCTAATGACGATTTTGTTTTTACACAAAATTAATAACAACTTACCCCAATTTAACAAAGAACTTTTCAAAAAATTAAGGTATACAGATCACCAAGTAGGACCCAGTGAGCCTGCAAGTCTAAGGGCTCCCGGCTGCTCTAGAAAACAGCAGTGAAGAAAGCATTTACCTACTGCACAGGGGTGCAGTGACAATTAATTAATGTTTGTAAAGTGCACTGAAGCTGAAAATTACAAGATACCATGCTAAATATTAATTACCACAACTACAACACAGAACCAGAACTGCCATAGTGCTCTCATTGTGAACTCCACTCATTGAACAAGCTGAAAAAAGTTTTCAGCAGCAAGCTGAGGTGAGCACCTTCTGTACAGACATATGAACACCTTAGGTAAACATCCCAGGCAGGTCCCTTCTGAGCACACTCACACAGGCCCATGTGCAGGACACATGGACTCACTCCTGGCTGTGCCCATGAACACACACACGTGTGGCTGATGCACACAAACATCTGGCTGCAGTTCCCCATCTGTGCCTTGCTTCAGGCCACTACGGAGTTACCAAGAGTCTGACAGCACTTTTCCAGTGGTTACAGATCCCAGCAGCCAGAGCAGTCACCGAGGTACACTGACTGCTCATGATCCCTGCTGCAGAGGTGTTTTTGGAAAGGTAGCTTTTTATAGACACAACAGTTCTAGATCTGGTGGAAATGGTTTCATCATCGTTTTACAGCTTCATCATCTTTTTCCTTTCTGACACATAGCTTTCTCAAAGAGACTAAAATAAATATAACTATTTAAAAGCAAAGAAAATGGCATCTTTAAAGCAGATAATAAGCAAGTGATGCAATTACACATGGAAATAAAGCATCTATTGAAATATTTTGCACTGTCACCTGTTTGGAGTACTTTAATCAAAACAAGTTCAAAGGGAAGACAAGAAACGCCCCCAACCTGGATTGCTAGTTGCCACATGTGCTGCATAGAGAATACAGATGATGATGATATTCAACAAATCTGAAAATTCTAATCAATACCACATCCATCTCATCATGAGCTCTCTGCGCTGAAGGAAATGTTCAACCTGTTCTCAGCCAACCACAGGCATAAATATAATCAATAACCTGCAGTGATATGAGGTCAACTCATGCAGCAGAGGTACTTACAAGTAGGGTTGAAAAAACCACTTAACCATTCTTGTTAAGTAAGTGAACAGACTACTTTGCTTCTAGCTCAGTCACTGGGTATTTTAAATAGGAAGATGATAATAAAACATTAATTGAATGTGTCAGAAGAAGGATGTCACAAGAAGCATATCAATATAGAGAGACATTGCAGCACATGTGCTTTAAAGTAATTGCAGGATGCTGGCTCTGCTCCTAAGTAATTATTACATCAGTTATCTTATTCCCTATAGAATTACACAAATTTATTTATTTATTTTAAAAGATAACTTGCCCATGGGAAAATAACTGCTGTGCAGCTACACAACAGCTGTAAGTTTCTGAAAAATAATGATGAGTTTTACCTCATTGGTTGTAAAACATGCATTTTGCTGTCTTCTAAAAATACTGCGTGTAACACTCAGGCTACTAGTCAAAGAAGACAAGCAAAGAAGATCCAACTCCACTGATGTCATACAACTACATTAAACATTTAAAAAATCTCCCCCAAATCCCTCCCTCATAGTAAGAGCAGCACTCTTCATTTTTACACCATTTTGAATGTCCTGTAATAAAGCAGAACAGGGGCAATCAAAAAAAGAAAAAAGGTCTCAGCTGGAAATGATATAGAAGAGAAGAGGAAGCAGTTTGGTAAAGGGAGGTAATAGCTCACACCCTTCCTTTTACAGAGAGAATAATTTCTTTCCAGATGGGATTTTCTACTCCACATAAGAAGTGAAATGCATCCAAATAGTTACACAATCACCACATCTTTTCCTATTAAGGCAAAGAAAACACTGTGCAGTTTAACTGACTGTTGCAAGCAGGCAGATTTGTCACTCCCTCTGCAAACCAAACTCCCAGCTCACATCAGTATGTGTCCAATTAAACATGCACTGTGCCTGGCCTTTGTATATGGCTGGCAGAGATCCTTCTCCAGCTCGTCTGGTACTGGCAAGCAAGAATCCCATGACAGCCACGCTCCAGAGCTCAGGCTCCCGAGCCCCACCATGCACGGCAGCCTCTAGGCAGGTTTCTCACCTTCCATCATTTAAAAATGGTAGGGGATACTCTTCAACACAGACCCACAGATCATCAGAAGTGCACTGTAATCCTATCAGGATTTCCTCAATGACAACCAACTGGCATACCTGGATACCTACCAGATGGTCTTTCCAGCCTTGTGACAAGCCAGTAATCCTTCCTTCTGCAGTGCGAGACACATCCCGCAGGGAGAAACCTGTTTCCTTACCTAAAGCAACTTGGTTGATCCATTCCCATAGATCTCTGTTTACTCACCTCTCCTGAATGCCCTTAGAAAAAATGTATTTACGCAAAATATGAAACCACAAAATATTTTTGTATGCATTTGAACAATATGCAGAGTCACTAAAAATGGGATCTAACACTGCTAACATTCATAGACCAGAAATTAGAACCTAATAATCACAAGGGACAACATTTGAAATTGTAAAATCTGTAAATTACTGAGTAGTTTTTATTTCCCTTTTGGGATATTTCACCAAATATAGGAAGTTTTTTTAGATTCCCACCCAGTTCCTCCCTCTCACTGAAATCTACCGTAAGAGACAGAACAGAGTCTTTTACTTAAAGAGTTGCCAGGTCCCAAAACACATCAGTGCTTATCTCACTATAACTGATCTTATCTCCAAACTGCAGCTGTGGGACACAGTTTAGGAGATGAAAGTTTCAGCTTTGACTTAAAGGAAGTTTGTTACTTTTTGCAATCTGGAGAAATGCTTCCAGTGATGAGGGTACATCCCACCAATCAGCAAGTTTACAAAGCAAATGAAGACACTGCTTTCTTCTTTTTACAATACCATTTGAAGGCACACCAATCTCATGGCCAAGGGAGGTATTAATTGCTGAAAACAGAAAACTTTAAGAGTAGGTGACAGTACATTTTCTAAGGATGGAAGTTAAGACACAACATTTGCAGGACACAGATGTAAGTGTACACTCACACATGCATTAGAAAGACATTAGCAGATTTCATCATCTCAAAAAGAAATAAACAGCACAAAAAATCACAGTAACAATGAAGCTTGACAGTAGGAGTATACAAAAGAAAAGCTAACTATTAATAAAGTATCATTAACTCTTCTTCTGAGCATCTTCCCAGCTCTAAACAGCACATTATCACTACATTAATCTAGGAGTACTCATGCAGCAGTAAATCACTTTGCTGATTATCTATTTTTATCTGTTCTCTATTATTTCTCTTCCACAATGGAAACAAATAGCCCATGAACAATTCCAATTTCCTTCTTTTCTAGCCTCTGTATTTAAAGAAAAACAAGCTTAAGTATCTTGTTAAAATGATACAATGAATTTCCTTCATCAATAGACATTAAAAGACCCACTGCCCACTTAACACACCACCCTATCCACAAGTCTCTACCAGCATCTCAATCTTTCTGCTTTTTCAGACAATGCAATGACCAGCTGTGCTCCTCTAAGCATCCAGGAAAGCTTTCGGACATTGTATCATAAATTTTGCTCCAGTACGAAGAGAGCTTGCAAAAAAACAAGCTTCAAGATACCCAGACAGAATATGCACACATGTATATAATGCCAGACCTAATGTTCCTTCTTTTCTCAGTCAAGTGCCATTTAGGATATTGCTAAAGAGGTAAGGAAATGCAGCTTCATTGCCTCTCATTTTGTTTTGTTGCCAGAACACACACCTGCCCAGATTCTGCTGGTAGAAAACAGAGCAGCAGCTGGGCCTTCCTTATCTCACACTCAGTTGCTGCCACCCCAGAGGTGGCTTTGTGCTGTACTTCACCCACAGCCCAAGAGAAGGTGCTTAAATAGGGAGTCTGGCAGATAAATTCAGCTAGCCATGTTCAAAGGGCTTGGCCAATCTTACTAAGCAAGATGCACTTTTCTGAGCACATAAAAGGTAAAGACATGAGCACGTGCACAAAGTTATATACCTCATAATATTAAAGAAAAAAAGAAAAAGCTTTAACTCTCATTGTTACAAGCCTATGAGGGAATCCACATAATCTACTTTATACATCACATTTTAAATGCTACGGTTAAGATCTCTGCCTAAAGTGACAAACCCTTCTAGCAACCCTTTCAGATTACATAATTTACTAGGCTTCTAACACAGGCAAATAGAAAAATACTCACTCTCCCATGGATGCAAACACTTGTTCCAATAAGATAACACAGTAAGTACATTTTGAAGCAGACATGAACTTTAAATAACAGCAGATGGTGTCCATCCATTTCAGAGGTCTCAGTCTCTCTCTATAATTCAAGACAAATATATTGACAAAATACCCTGCTGCCCTTGTTCTTATCCACATACTTGGTCAGCCAGTACAGCTACAACACACCAAGTAAAAATCTCGTCTGTGAAAGAAAATTCAAGTTTTATTTGTTGTTTGGATCAAGATATTCGAAACACACTTGTAGATACCACCACGCTGAAATTTACAGCTGAGCTTCTTGAATGTCTTTTACTCACACATGAGAAAACATGGGACTAACTGAAAGTTCTCCTATGTAAGAAATGGCAGCAGAGCTCTGATCTAAATCAAGGGAAAGAAACATAACTAAAGATGCTCAGTATTGTAATATTTGCATACAGTAATCAACCCATATACAGCAATTATGTATAATCTATAATACTTTTAATGTTTAATACAGTGCTAGAGAAGTTTGTCAAATTCCTTCATAAGCTGAATCATTTTATCGTCCATTCATTATTGTAAATAATTCTGAAAAATCTAAAAAATCTATCTGGTTTTAAGCTATTCAAAGTGGAATATGAAATATGTACAGATGAAAAGAACCGTGGTTCCACTGAAGTATGAAAACATGTAATGAATACTATGTAATTTTGACATAAACTGAACACTACTTAAACAATTATTACAAATACCTTAATCCAAAACTAGGGAGAAAGAATTGCTTGATTAGGATCAGGATATAAAAAAGATCCCAGAGTGCTGGATTTTGTTCAGTGTCCTGTGACACAGTGTCCTATGCAACTCCAAGCCTCACTTCCTCAACAGCATTTCATGCCTGTAAAATAAGAGCGGTATGTTGCCACACTGCAGCAGTGCCAGGGAAAAAATCATTAGAAACTACTTTTGTGAACACCAGGCAAAAATAAAGAAATACAGGAACAAGAACAGGTAATCCAGGAAAGTAATTCCTATCTTCCTAAGAAAGAAACCGATAATTTCATATTCCAGGCGAGCATAAACACAAAGATGCCAGTGCTGATGGTTCTCTGCCAGCAGACCTACTGAAGATTGGAGACTCAGCCACCTCATTCCAAGTGGTCACTTCAGAGGTGATGAGCATCACCTGGAAAAGATATAACTGCACTACCATTCCCTGGAGTGCTGCCTGTTTTTTACAGATAGAAATTCAGCCCTTGGGCCTGTCAAGATAGCATCTCCTGCAATATTCAAACCTTATAAATTTCGAATGCAGAAAGTATTTTCCTATTCCTGTGTAGTCCCCACGCCTGTCCCCAGCAAAGTCAAAATGACAGCCAGATAGAAGGAAAAATTAAAATAAATAAAACACAAATATTTTTAAGAGTTTAAGCAGTTAATAAAATACCTAATTGATTCCAGTGGTGTTTGAAAACTTAAAAATTGTGGTGTGCACCATTGTGATTATCTGCATATGCTAACAGCTAAGGACCTGAGCAATCCTGCTAGAGTATCCAACACAGTAATTTATTGCAATTAACTACTTCAAAGGTGACCTTTATTAAACCGTCTTACCAATACACAGGATTCTTACCTGAACAATAAACAAAAATTTAGCACCTCATGTTCTTTTCCTATCTATCATGCATTGGCAGCGCAAAGCAACAGCACAGTTATGACAAGAGGAGAAAATTATGGGGAAAACAGAAGTTAAAATACCCAGGCACTATTAAAAATTGGCTACTAGCTATCACATCCCTGTATTTGTGCAGAACTCAATCCTGTAAGCTACACCAACCCTTCTATGATTACAGGATCTTCAGCACATTCGCCAGGTTCTTCACATTTTCGATCCTTTCCAGTATCATTGACTCCTTATGCAGTGTCTTCATGATACCTCAGCTGACAATTTTAATAGCACCTTGATGGCCCAGAGGAGCAAATTTCAAATGAAATTTTGCCTTTCAAGTAAGGCAACGGTTGGCTGCAGCCACAGTACACTCACATACCAGGCTTGGTTCAACAGTGCGCTTCCCTTACCAAGCATTTATGGGCTACATGTGCTCACTCTTCATAATTCTTCAACAGACAAAGGCAGCCCAAAAGCTAACATAGAAACTTGAGAACTTGGAAGAGTCCCTAGCACTGTACCTATTGACAGAAGATCTTATAGCTCCATCTAGCTCTGTACGGTGGAAATCACTGGGACACCTAAGAAAATGCAACCAAAACCCCAAGGAATCTCAGTCATCACACACACACTGATGTGGGATAACACTGCCTGTCAAATACTAGTTCTTTATCACTACAGTAGTGACCATTCTTAAAGGTAAATGATTTAACCACTTTTGTGCATGTTTCTCTATTCTCCATTGTGACCATTCTCTTCTCAGCTATGTAGTTCATTTAGTGGAAGGAGTGTCCAGTCAACAGATGAAACAAAAGAGCTGTGGAGTGGCAACTTTTTGACCTAAAATACCTCTAACTGCTACTGTTTCACATGCATTATAGCTACAGGCTGTCACCTGAAAAGAGGCTCCAGTTCTTCCCCAGAAAACTCTGCCATATGGAAACATAAAGGGGCAGTAACCACCTCTAGCCAGCCACAGGCTCTGTCC
Source organism: Acrocephalus scirpaceus scirpaceus (assembly GCA_910950805.1). Classification (NCBI taxonomy): domain Eukaryota; kingdom Metazoa; phylum Chordata; class Aves; order Passeriformes; family Sylviidae; genus Acrocephalus; species Acrocephalus scirpaceus. The sequence goes on from OU383779.1 coordinate 45,666,995, forward strand.
TAGAGCTCAGCAGACCTCCCACAGCAGCTGCAGCCCGCAACTGCTGGTCCCACACAGGGGCCACTGGCAGGGGACGACAGCCAATTTCGATGGATAGCTCCTCAATATTGTTAAACAAGAGCGTACATACTCATTTGCATTGGGACAAAACATTAGCAAGGCAAACACCAAGTCATAATTCCCTTCCCTCTGCGAACAAAGATTAACTGTTATAGCTGGATAGTTTCATGAACTTTGTGCCTACTCTAAAGTACTATCATTTTGACTCTTTGGAGTGAAAACATGCACATGTAAATAAGAATATTCGTAAAATACAATCAACATTTTTCTTCAATTTATGTTAATGCTTATTTAATAACAGCATAAATTCAACTATTTGAGTTCTCACTTTAAAGATTCTTCAACAAGTCATCATAGTGTGTACTCATATCAAATTTTCCTGCCACAGGCAAAACTATACCCATTACAAATCCAGAACTCAATTTCAAGATCAGGATAAAAATATTAATTAAGATTAGCTCGGATTAAAAAAAGGAATAGAACTCTGCTAATTTTCAGTAGGACACATGGGCAGGTAACTGGGTTTTGCCAACTACACACCAAAAAAAATACAACATCCTCAGCAATTAAACAAAATAAGTCCTCTTCATTTATTGCTGTGTTGTCCTGGGGTGACTTTATGATGCTTTTATCCCCAACTATCTGTTGTGCTTATGCTGGCTATTAAGTTCTGCAGCTTTAAGAATGGCTTTGAGAGCGAAGGCGGGGAAGAAGCAGCGCGCAGTTTGTTTGCAGAAACTGCACTCACTCCTCCGCATTCTGCTCCTGGAGTGTGCTGCCTACAGACAGCGAGAGAGAGCTCTCCTTTGCTTCTGACTTAGTTTTTAGCTAGCTGAGGCAGAGAAGCTCCCTGGACTGCTTTTTTACTTTTTCTTGGAACTGTTTAAACCTGTTCTGGACTGAAAAAATTTCAATTCAAGAAGAGCAGGCTCTCCATTTTTGAGCAAATCTTTGTGATGCCTCCTGTTTCATAACTGCTATTAAATCCTTACAAAAAAAAGAAGAAACATAACTATTAGAATGAAGAACCTTTTTTAACATCTTTCATGACAATTTTTGTGATTCTTTTAGACTGCCAAAAAGCATTTCCATAGCATCTTATAACTACAGTTTCTTTAGGATTCTCCCTCACTGTATCTCCATCATTCCATCTCCATTCCAATATTCTTCCCCTTCTTCTGTATGCAGTAATTTGCTGAACAATCATGAAATAGCATCAGACATTAACATGTTGTCAATTTTATTTAGGAAGTTCAGAACTTTTTAAAAAAAGGAAAATCTCCAGCAGTATTTTGAATTTCACACAGATTACCTTAAATGTACAGCATATTTACTCACAGCCAGAGTAACATCTTTATATGTTACAATACCAAGTATCTCTACCCCCATTTGCAGAAAAGTTTTGATCACAGATTAAACTGACAACATCTGACCACTGTGCTAGAATGACACATCAAATGTTAAGAAGAAGATGCTTAAAATTAGTAATCCTCAGGTGAAAAAAAAAAAAGGGTTTTTAGTACCTATTTGGCTCTCTTTTCTAGCATCCTTATGATTTAGAATGTTCTTATGCTTCTCAGATTCTGTGCCTATGAGAAAAACAGTTCTGCTAAACCCAATGAAAGAAATACTAATCTTCACAAATTCTGAGAATGAGCTGACACCACTGAATTTGGCTCCACTGTAAAGCTTACATCAAATTCCTGGATGAGAATTCTTCCAAGAAGACAGTGCCTTTATCAATACAGACTGAGCTAAACAACAGCACCTTGGCCATCACAAGCCCCCCTCCTGCAGAGAGCGGCTGTAACTGCTACAGGAAGCAACACTGAAATGAATTCTCCAGTGACCAGAGAGATCCCATGAGCACCTACATGTGACTGGTTCATCTTCGTCTCACATTTCAGAGTCTTAACACAGATGACAACAACTTACTTTGCACCATCAGTCCAAGCAAAACTGAGGAAAACTAAAGACCTACTGAAAACATAATCTGCCTTTATACCCAAAACCGGTGGCTTCTAGAATTCACTACTGCTGATGGTGCTGTTCTCAGTCACAGGACAAGGAAGCAGGGAAACCTGACCTCACATTACACTTAGCTCACTTTGGAACAAAGCCAGAACAGGAAGGAAACTGAAATCTACTATTCAAAAAATTCTCATCTCTGACCATGCACTCCCGAGCCAATTACAGAAAATTCTCCCTCAGCATCTTTGTAGCCCAGTTCACCCAGTTTCACACATTCACCTCTGAAAATTTTCAGAAAATAAAGCCCTCAGACTAGATTTAATTTTCCACAGTCATCAATATTGCAAACAAAAATACAACTTTCTTTTTAATCTTCTCTATTTAGTTTCTGAAGAACTGAAGCTACCTCAAGATGCTTATATGCTCTCACCATGCAGTATGAAACAAGTCCTTCCATACTTTATCATCTCAGTTTGGGGGGTGGAGGGGGTTTCCCATGGACTCTAGAAAGACGCCTATTGAGTAGCCTTTTACCCTTCTTTACTAGCAGGATTCCACATGGGTTATCTAAGCTACTGCCTGTCACCCACCATCCAGAGCTGAAGGTATTAGGAAAAAAATGAACATGTGTTTTCTGAACTACATGTCTCTGCTTAGCATTAGAAGTGTTAAAACAAAATACTTTGATTAAAATGTTAATATTTATTCCATGTCATATCTGATATCCTCAGATAGCTGGGTTTCGGTTTGTGTTTCTTATCTGTTAGCAGAGAAAAACAAACACACATCACTTGAAGTAATAACAAATATCAGTGTGGAGCTGCTCTACAGCAAAACCTAATGGGACCCAGCAGAAGACACACAGGATAAACAAGGGAAGACACATAGAGGATCATATTGTTTTCTTAAAGGCCAAGGAAAGTTCTTTGAGGGACAAAGTCACTACCAAAAGCAATCCTTTATTTGCTAAAACCTTCTCACTCTGTCTGGGTTTACATTGTAAGAACCAACACTGCTGCAGCAAGCAAACCCTGTTTCACAGAGTTCCCTGGGCAGAAGAGATTCACAACTGCTAACTGCATACCTCTCAAAAAGCATCCTGGTGGTTCATCTTGCTCTTCCCCAGCATCAGAACTGGGGGTAAAAAGAGATAAAATTGATAACATCACTCAATAATCCATCAGCACTTCTCATTTGTAAACTGCATTGTATTCAAGATAAATTCTTTTTCCCTGCTACAATTCTCTTAATTTCAGTTTCTATTCTTATGACTCTTTGCAAGTTCTGTGCACTGCAAGAACACAAGTTCATTGCCCCAGTAAGATACATTCTTTTCTTCAACACATCCAGTGAGTTTTTGCCCAATAGCCCACGGCACCCTGCTGCACTGCTCCCTTCTCCCAGTGCTGTCTGCTAATCTTTGCATTTCACAGTCCTCTCCACCCCGAGACCACCTTGCCACTCTAAAACTAAAAACTCTGCAGAGGTGGGAACACTGTTCAAACACAGCACAGATCAAACAGACCTGTTATTTCTGATTTTCAAAAAAAAAAAAATACAATAAACCACCACAATGAACAGAAAGCATGTTTGCTGTAAACTCTTAATAAATATCTCAAAAGAATTTAGACAACTTTACATTGTTGAGGGGTTTTTTTTACGTAAGTTAAGGACATCTACTTGACTAAAACTGCTGCTGAGGTTTAATGTACATTTTACCAAAACAAGTGACTTTTACCTAAGAATTAGCTAGACACTGACAACCATAAAACCTGATTCAGGTTGAGCTCTGCTAGTTTTCATATTAATCTTCTTAAAATTCCTGACTTTTAAGAACAAACAATGGTTGCATTACAGGCTTATACCAAGGTTAAGCTTTAGAAGTTCTATTAATACCCTCCCTAAGGGGTACCAGAAAATTCCTTAAAGCAAGTGATTTTTTTTGCTTTGCTGTGGGGATTATGCTCTAGGGTAGTTTATTGAAGCTCCCATAAAATGATGAGTTTATCTTATGTCTGCATCAGCAGCCCGTCTCTTTTCGGGGCTGAGATGCTCATCAGGAGTCACAGAATAAGTTAACAGAAAAATCTGGAATTCTGCCATATTCACTCTCTATATCCTGCACACAAATTAAGTTTTAACTGACTGTCAAGCATCTGATTCATTTGTGAGAAATAACAGTTTCATCTGTCTAAACTCCAAATACTCAAGAGCTGAAGTCCTTAGAAAAAAAGTGGTGATCTGTTGTAATGGATCCATGATAAGTGTCTACACACAGTTAATGCACTAGCACATTTCCCTAGTCTGAAAGGAGTAAAATCAGGATCACCTTTCTCAACGAGTACTTTCTGCATTTATTTCTTTAATGCTTCTTCTCTATCACAACTGTGACATTTGGAATTTTAATCAAAAAAGTTGCTATAGATATGCAACTCTAAATGAACCTGAAAACTGAGGTACCAGTTTACTGTTTAATAAAACTAAACACACATTTCTTTTCAATTGCTCAGATCACTGCCTGAATCTCAGAGAGTTACTGAAAACAGCTCCAAAATAATTAATTTCAGAGGGTTATTAGCAAAGTCCAGAGCAACCAAGAGAATCATCTCAAAAGCCTGTAAATAAAACAACTGAGCAGAGCTTAACAGAGCCTGTCAGCTCAGCTGGACTGTGGACACACCTTAGTGAGCAACACATCGCTACCTTAAGATGTTCAATTTTGTGAATCCACAACTAGTAATTGTTTTGCCTTGTTCTGCCATCCAGAGGGGATGCCCGTAACTATTTAAAACAAAAGAATGGTTGTTGAAGCGCCGCAAAGGAGGGAAATTGGATGTCCACAAATAAAGCAACGTTTACTTCTACTAAGTGATGAATGTGAAGTTCAGCTGAGCAGCTCCCAGCATCCAGGGATGGGAACAGCTTTAGTCACATCCATAGCTCAAGAAGTAACCTGGGGAGGAGAGAGGCTGGTGGTTGCTGGTTTGGGGTGGGAGGTAGGGGGGATAATGAGGGTGGTGGTGTTTGTTTTTTAAACTTAACACTGCATTTGTGACTTTCCCTGTCTAATTGGTTTGGTCCATCATATTAAAGAGTCTGGGCCTGTGATATGGCACTTTTATTAAAAGCCTGCTGGACTCTTAGTCACTAAAGCAATACAATTTTCCTTTTTTTTTTTTCCCCAGGAATAAAATGTTGGCAGATGCTAAACACTTGGCCATGTTTCTTTGTTCTGAAAAGCCATGGTGATATTAGAATTGTGTTCCCAACAGAATGAATTCATTGCTACAGATGACTGGCCTTAATTGCTTAGTTGTGTAGACTTCCTAAGCAGTGTTCAATTAATCTACTGAAACCCACTTCAAAAACATTTTTGCACAAGGGCTATTCATATAAACCATACACATTACAAATCTGCTCTAGCTACACTAAAGGTAAACCAAGTATCCAGGACACCTAATATTTTGTGTTGTTTTACTATTTGGAAGTCTGTCTTTCCCAATTAGAAATCAGTAACAACAGAAAAAGGGGAAGTTTTCCAAGCTGAAACAGTAGTCTAAATACTCCAATGAAGTTTTGCTCTTTCTTCTTGCCTAGTAAATGCAGTGTAAACCAATGCATGTTTGAAACTTATTACGATTACCCAAAAGAATTCACTATTTGTAGATCGTGTCTGGCAGAGTTATAATCCTATCAAAACCCAAAGAATCATCAGGCACTGTATATTTTGTAATATTAACACTGTGTCAAGAAATATCAACATCCCCAAAGCACAGACCAAACCATAAAATACAATTGGCTTTTATACATATATATATTCCTGTTAAAAGGAACATACTGCTAATATTTTTTCTACCTTTTTTAATTATTATTTTTATTCAGAGTTAGTGTTTTCTTCCTAAAATAGCAACAAGGACTTCATCAATATTCCTACTTGTAGTAATTTTGGAAATTTTATTCAATTTAAGGCATGTCCAAGTAGCTGTCAATTATTCCTTATTCAACACTGCCTTTTTAAGGTACCTTCCATATTTAAGCTGTCGATTAAATAGATTTAAGCAAACTGATGAAATTCTTAGTATGCCTGTTCTATTGGGAAGCAGTTACACAGGACATACTGCAAGAAAGGATCTCCAATATCCTTTTAAGCTAAATGTACATTCTACAGTTAATAACAAAAATTATTAGTGCCCTTTTCTTTCAATAAGATTATCGTGATCATAAACAAGTGTCAGAAAAACTTCAGATATCTTTGCTTTGAGTCTTTGAAAGCTTCTACACCAATTTTGAGGCATGTGTAAGAGACAGGCCACTCCCCTGAAGGCAGCTTTCCACAGAGACTCATACAAGAGCAGATGTGGAGAGGTGAATGCAGGCGTGAAAGCACCACATCTCCACTGGCCTCAGCTTTCACATTACTTTCCAGCCTTGTATACCTGGGCTTGTGGTACCAGAGGCTCTGAGCAGCTATCAACAGCCATACGATGCATCTGAACTCCTTGTTTGGGCATAATTTTCAATACTGAAGAGCATCATTTTGCTAAACTTTGTGTAATGTTCACTGAAGCCTTGTTAAGTGATTGTTGATGCCATCTCAGGAGGAAAAGTCCAGTACAGTAAGGGAACTTGCAAACATTGCAGTAATAGTAGGATTTTAGAAAACAACTATATTTCAGCAAGTGAAACGCTTAATCTCTTGCCTTCTTAGCACGTCCTTAATTCTGCCTTTTTAAGTAACACTTGTGAGATTTATTTGCTTCATTAAGATTCATCCAGGATGTTCATACCACAATGAAGTTATATGCACAACTTATTTAAGATAGTACTTAAAAATGGAACAATTAGAACTTTCATACAATTAAGAATCAGGATCCTCTAGAGGACAGTCTGTCTGCAAAACTACTACTTGTCACTGCTACATTAAGGCAGAAGCCAAAGGCAAATTGACTTCGCCTTCTGGGAAATTTAATGATCCCCAGAAATTCTCTGCTTAGAGTTAAGTCAATTTTTGTTCATTAATTCCTTATTCCTGAAAAGAGGTTCTGCTCTAGCTTCACCTTTCTCTTCTGCTCATATCATCCTCTGATGACAAGTTAATTCCCAAGATTTCATTTTTAAAAACAATATGTAAGGGTCAGAGTTCTACAAAGATTTGCCAGGTTCAAACAATTTAATATTTAAAGGGACTTTTTATGGCATTTTAGTTGCTCTCTCACAGACAGGGTGCAGTGCATTCTTCAGTAAAGCTCTTTTGCTTTTTACTTTTTAAGAACTGCAGTCATAAAAACTAGTGACCCAGTTTTAGTGAAGCTTTGCACAATTGAATACAAGTACTGTATAAACTGTAGGGACAGTGGTGTCAACTAAAAGCAGCACTAATGTGAAAGGAGAATCCCAGTTTTAAGTTTAAAGTAGCCAGTTGGACAGAATGCACAGCAGCCCAGCAGTTCCACAGAGCTGCAATGCTGAGAGCTGTGGTTTCCTTCACTGTTGACAGCTTATTCTTTTCATAACCATTACACTTTATCACTGGTTAGAAAAATTAAGAAATCTAGTTCAGGTTCATTGTCTAGTAAGCTATGTTTCTGTCAGGCTGCCAAAAAGTACGTCAAATGTAATGGGAGGCAGAAAGCACACCAGGAATGCTTAAATGGGAGAAAGTGAATTTTCAATTCATTTCACATATAAATCTTTCTATTAAGAGTCAACTCAAATAAAAAACTGTTTCAAAACTAAACTTAATGCTGCATTTTATGATTGCAGGTTCTATTGCAACTTTTCAAGGCAACATAATTAAAAATCACCCAAATAATTTCATAATTTCTCTCTTTTACTGGCTTCGTTGTACAAATAACAGCGATCCCTTTGCAGCAAATCCTCTGTGGAAATGTACTCTCTTCATGCCCCAAGATCACAAAAGTGATCCTCATCCTACCGATAACTTGTCCTTCTGACTTGCAAAGTGGAGATTGGTGTTGGAAAATGAAATGTGGAAAGATATCATGTCTTGTCTCACTAACACCACAGTATTACATTTTATTGATTTAAATAAGACTCAGGTATTTTTTAAAGTTCCTTCTCACCATTCAGTTAGCTCTGGAATGTGCTTCCCCAATTTTGCCCTGAGTAAATGTGAATGATAAACAGGACATTTTACAAACTTCAGGGTGATCAGATCCAGCTAAAGGCATAATTACAGGTCGACTAGAAAAATTGTAATGATGCTGACAAACCTGCCTCCACAGCATTTCAGCAACTCTGGCCTTCAGTGTGAGCTGAATGAATGGTTCTGGAGCCAAGGCACCAGGACTTACTCTGCTGTGTCCCAGGGGACCCTGCTGTGCCAGCTGTCCCAAGGCCAGACTTCTGCTTGCACTCACACTGCAGGAATAGCAGGAACCGCCCCAATATCCACACACATAGCACTGTTCTGAGCCACAAACCAAAATCCCCATGAGAATATTGCTTCTCTTTTACCCAGTATACAGTTCACATTGAAGCAATAATATTAGAATAAATTCTTCTCAAGACCAAATATGCAACAGTTCTTATTACAGAATTACTATATGTATTATTCTTATAAAAGTGTTTTAAGAACCTTTGTTAATCTTTAATTACTTTTATAAATTTTTTATCTTTGCATTTACAATATCCAACATTGTTCCTTTTAGATCTACACGAATTATTACATTTTTAAAAGTTTTTGCTTGTCTCAGCTAAGACAGAATTTCACTCTACTGTCCTAAAAGCGATGCTGATGAATGCTTGAGTCAGTAAAAAGTAGCTTTGAGCTTCACCACTGCTGGAGATCCTCAATATTCTGTCATACACAGTCTAAAAATTAGCCAGGGGCAAGAGCACAGAAACAGTGAGGAGGTCATGACATCTCCAGTTTAATCCCTGCACATCACATCCTGCTGCATGCAGATCACAAACTGCTCTCACCTTCCCACATGTAAAACAAGAACATCTACTACTGGAACGTGTCTTGAGTTCTCTTACTCACAAGCTTTTAATGCATCTTATCACCATCTTATATTTTTTTTACATTTCCATTGATCTAGTAGGTTGTTCTTCACATGAGAACACCACAGGCTTATCCTGGGAGTTTTGTCTGTTTTCCTTTTGGGAGAATCTAGAACTAAAAGCAGCATCAAAACAAGTGGTTTGTACACAGCTTTGCTAAGCTACCTGGAGAAATCACAGTATTGTGAGGTTTTGTTATCTTCCAATATGCTTAATAAAAAAAGGCTTTTTTCCACAGCAAGGATTTATTCATTTGGCAAACAATTATTCTCTTTCATATTAATCAAATCATTAGTAAATTCAAAAGTACAGCCTCTAGTATTGCATTCCTCACCTGAGCTTGAGACCTTGATTTTGTTAGCTGGATTTTATTTTTTTTTCTTAAACCTTGCATCAGCCATGCATCCTACAATTTAAAATAACTTCTACAAAAGAACTCTCTCAAGCATTAGAATTCAATTCTGTCCATTTAAAAGAATACCACTTTGGTTTGTTTTCAAAGGAAAAAAGAAAAAGCAACTAGTTCTACTTTTAGTTTCACAACCAGTAAGGCAGAGATACACAAGCTTTCAGGCCTCTTCCTTCTCTGCTAACTCTATCAACATATTTAAAAATTAAGTAGCCACCCAGAGGTTCTGACTCCTGTTTTATAACTCCAGAGACTACATTTAATAGGCAATGAGAAAAATAAATGGTCTATTATTTACATTTCTGAATTATGATCATGATAGCATGGAATCTCTCTGCAGCCTTCACAAATTACCATAAAACTTTTTGAAGTAATAATTTCTAAGGTTTTTTGTCTTCACAGTGAGTTACTCACATATTAAATTTCCTTTGAAATTAACATGACTTCTGGAAATGCAGCATCTTAAACTATATTACTTCACTTATCTATATGCCTCACTGTGCTTTATGCATTATTCCTAACAACTTCAGAATATAAGGAAGCTAATTTCTAAAATTACTGCATTTTATTATTAATGTTGCTACACTAAAATCAGAAGTATTTAAGTGGAAATAAGGTTCACTATACAGTTTTCTAACACTCTGAATGGAGTGCAGCTGATAAAATTAAATGTAAGGCTGGTCCTTTTACTTTAGCTGGCCTGGCAGCCTTTGAAAGGCAGGAGAGGACTGAAGTCTGAAGTCTGAGAGGACCACCAGTCTGAAGCCAGGTGGTGTCAGGCAGGTAACTCCAAGCAAGTCTATTTCAGCACACATGAGACACAGCCAAACACGTTCCCTCATACCTCCTAGAAAGTTAAGAGCTCACCTAAGGAAGCCTGGCCTCATATTCAAGCTATATCTTCAGAAAAGGATTTGTATTAAGGCACTAGGCTCATAAAACAACCAACCAACCACCCCCAACCCTGAAATACTCAAAAAGCAATCACAAAGAGTAATAGCACCCCTACTCCTCCTCTGAAGTATTTACAGAACAATCATCATGGGAAAATTCATGGGAACAGCTATGGCACCAACACCAACCATAACATGCAGTGACTGTCTGGCACAAATTGCACGTGCATGCTGAGGCTACTGCTACTACTGGTGGCATCCTGCAGCTACAGAAGGACTATTAAACTTACTGAAATTTTCCCAAGTAAAACTTCAAATGCCATCAAATCTTAAAATCATCCTTATTGACAAAATCTACCGTTGAGTACCAGTCTTCCAAGCAGAAGCATTAGAGTGTAATCTAATGAGCAAGAGCTAAAATCAGACAATGAATTCAGGAGTGACAGGATTTCCAGGCTCGAGTGTTCTCTCATTGAAACAAATGTGGCTTATCTCATGCTTAACATGTCTGCTGGATAAAGACCAAAGTTCAGAATTCGAGGAAGTTTTAATAATGAGTTCTGAAGCCACTAAGAAATGTGCACAGTTTACCTAATATTACGAAACAGCACTTCAAAGTTCAGTTGTGGACTACTTATTATAATTGTCTGTTCTGTAGCATGAGCATTGAGTTAATCCAAAAAAATCATGTAATTGCTTCAAGTAAGATGTTCAAGAAAGTCAGGTTTAATCTAACAGAAAATACTTATTGACCTTTCTTCTGAAAACACAGCAGATACATTTTGAGATCAGGGTTTACTATCTCCTTTCCAAGCTTGGCACATATGTAACAAGTCTTAACCCAAATAGTTGGAAGCTGATTTGTGTATATAACATATAAGTGAGAAACAGAAGAAACTATTGCAGGCAAGGAACATGAAAGGCCTAGGAGGAATCTCATTAAAATGTCCACTATTTATTTACTCACTTATGTAACAGTAAAGGACTTACCCACCAGCACTCCAATCCATTGCCTCCTGTGCAGCACTGCTCATCTTTAGAAGTCAATTTTTATCACTCACTGAGTCTTAAGCTCATGCTCTTCACTGAACCATTTAATTCAATGCAAGTGTTAACTCTGATCTAGAGAGAATAAGGGAGTAGGAGAAGTATCACTGGTAAAGCACCATGTTACTTATCTGTAAAAAAGAAATCGAAACAGCTTGTAACACAAGCAAGCTCGCTGGTGTTCTGAAGCCCTATTTCCTTGCTATTCTCTCCACACTTCAAACACAGACACACAAGGAAGCTGTGCCATAACTGCTTTCCAATGCAGTGCAAAGCTCCTCTACCTAACAAAAATTTTGTTTTTCCTTGCTCAGGTTTTCCACCTTTGTCCTCAGGGAAGTATCACTTGATATGGCACAAAGAGCATAAAATGCATATTCAAATATCAGAATACATTAATGCTACAGAATGAAATGCAGGACATGCTAGTTTAACTTTTTAAGAACACCTGTAATGAGCTTTAAAAAAAAGTCCTGTACTGCAATAGTAAATTTGTCACTGATGCCAAAATCTACTGATTCTGGGTCCACGTTGTCCTCGACAAAAAAAGAGCTCAGACTGTGAAGTCCAGACATTGTGCTGCTGCTATGAGTAGATAACACACTATCTGGTCTCCCAGCTTGAAAACACTCTCAATAATACTGCTTCAAGAAACTTCTGTCACAGGTACGAGATACACATAAAAATTGGGACCAGGATCCTGAACTGGGAAATGTAAAGACTGTTAGTATTACTTTATTGGCTTTCATATTTTGATAAAGAAAAATAAGGAAAAAATAATCAGCAGTAAGAAAATTAGGAGCACTTGCAACATACTGTTTTGACAGAAGCTGCTGATGTAAACTCCATCACACCCTTGCTGATTCAGACATCCCATAGGACATCAACCTACCAAAATCTCAAGCACGGCACTATTAAGAAACCAGTGTGCAGCAACTGGAAATAAGACACAAAAAAGCCTTAAACATTTAAAGAGTTTGATGCCTCCTCCTTTTTTTTCCCCTTTTCTTTCCTTCTCCACAGATTTTTTTTTAGATGAACGGTTTCCTTTTGATAGCTGCATTTGCACACTCCTCAGTCAAAGTCTCCAGAGCCAGGGGCTCACAAGCACCTGTGAATTCTCAGTCTGCTCTGATCCAGCAGAGCACAAGTTAATCCTGCTGAGGACGCACACAGGCACAGCGAGGGATGGCTGGCTTTATGGGAAACACCACACACACTGAGGAGTATCAGCAAGAAACTCCACAGAGCCCTCAACAGCGAGAAACAAACACACACCAGCTTCTTACAGGCTGCCATATATACACGTCTGCAAACTGATAGTCACTGATGTTACCAGGAAAAGGCAAACGTGATGCAATCGTAGAGAAGAGCTACAAAGGCAATTATAACCATTAATAAGGAAGGAATCAACAAACTGGATATTCTCTCTCTGATGCTACAATCAAAAAAATCCCAAAACAGGATGCAAAGGCATCAGACAGAAAACAAAACAAAAAAATTTCTATTGTTGTGCACATTCCATAAGCCATTTAAAAGAAGCATTTTATGGTATTTACTCTATCTGAATTTCTACAACATCTCCCCATGCTAAACTTTGGGAGTGACTGAATTTCAGTTGATTTCCCTTCATACTGTGCTCCCAGAACCACAGAAGCCACTGGGCAAGAACAGCAGGTGTGAGGAAACTGGCACCTCCATTACAGGTTTTATTGCAGAGCCCACAACCCACTCCCATTGAACAAGGAGAGCACAGTGACTGCTAACATGCAAAAGAACACAGTTCAAAGACAGACACTTGTTTCTTTTAAACTGATTTTATAAACTATACCCCCACAGAAGAGCAGGATACTTTCATCTAGTAAAGCAGATACCTTTACGATCTATCATAACAGACATTTGTATTTCAATAACCACCTTACTGGGGAGCCAAAGAATAGTGTACTGAAAGTACAGATTTGGACAGACTCCTTCAAAATGCTGTAAGGATGTATTAAACCTAATCCTTAGGGAAAGCAAAGCCTACAGTGCTCTGTCATGTTAGATTTTTCTCTAAAGATGTGAGAACATGACAGTTAAATTAACTAAACAAAAATATTTGTGAATATTCAAACATTTCAAGTGATGTTAAAGAAGCACCTTAGACACACTGCAGAAAAAGAATATATTCAAAGACAGCATGAAGCTGCAAATAAGCTTTAAAAACTAATATGTACCATTTGTCAAATTGACAGCCTAAAGTGGCTCACTTGTGAGAACTCATGCATACTGCACAAAAAAGCCAGAATATTAAAAACCAGAGAAGAGTCAAACAATAAATTACAATGTATCTGTACATCATACTTTTGCCCTTCTATCAAAGCATACTATCTATTATGCTTACTCCCCTCCTCCTTACAACAAAGTTTTAGTGATAACATCTGTACACGATTAGGACTAACCAAATGATTAACTACCAGGGGGAAGAAAAGGTTAAAAAAAAAAAACAGAGACAAGAAATTGGTATAATGGTCTTTCATTTCCTAACCCAACAGTATTTCCCATTCTGTGAAGCTTTTGAGAAATTGGGCAAAGCATTATCCACACCAGCTATGGTACTGAACATACTATAGGCCAATAAAAATTTATTGGTAAAATGAAAATTTTGAGCCTATATGTATTATGTATTTAATTTATAGTCTATAAACATTAATACTAAGAGCAAAAAAACCAGAGAAGTACTTTGTATCATGTGAAATAAAATTAATTAATGGGGAGAGAGTATGGATTTTCAATCCACAGGGCAAGAACTTGACCGAATTCTTCTAAATCAAATGCCTGAAGACAACTGAGAGAGAAAGGAAAACCTACAAAGTCTTAGCAGAAATTTCAGTTTATACTTGTAAGAACAGACAATCACAACTTGTTTCCAAGTATTCTTTAGTTCCCATGCTTTTCCTGTGAGTTGAAGATATATGTTAAATTGGTTACAAGAAAATGTACCACTTAATGCTAATTCTAATTAGGAGAGTCAGCTATTAGAATATAACTGTTCTTATGCTGATTACAGGTGTGTTTGGTCAACATGGCAAATCTCATAGCCTTTTATAAGAAATAATATTCTCAGCAATAGTGTCAGAATCAAATTAAAAAAATGGGATGAGTTCCTTTTAGGGAATGATGACTTCATAGCTAGAAAACTTCCTTGCATAGAGATTCATGTGTTCTTATGTGCCACAGTACTTAACTTTGCTTTCATTGGAAAAATCCATGTCCCCTGTGTAGACAGAGTCCCAAAAGACCTGCAAGACTCAGTGCCAGATTTCAGATTTCTGGTTTTGCTGTAGGTGAAAGAAGAAATGGCATTTCTAAACTCTATTGCTAATGGGCTAAAGGTGACACCTCTACCTTGGGCATTCTGGGAGGTGCAGTGGGACAACACACCAGACTTACCCTTCACTTAGCTACTTGCCCTCCTTTCCTTTTAGGTCTCCACACTACCCTTCCCTCTGCATTTTCCATGAAGTCTTGAGACCCGCTAGGTCTGCTTGAGTCAAAAGAAAAATGTCAGTTGCCTAAACTTGAGAATTCTTACCAAAACCCTTCCAAGTTCCTGACAATGAAGTATTAAGCAAGTATTTAAATGAGTCCATACTAACTTGTCAGCATTTTTAAGCCAATACTTAGACAATACATATTACAGTATAATTAAATTTGTAAACAATAGCCTTAATATTTTTAGACATTAGAGTGGATTGCACTTTATATGTTAAATGCTATGAACTGTGGTAATGGCCCACCCAGTCATCCTCCTGCTTCCTTCACCATGTAGACTTACTCCAAAGGTAAAAAATTTTCTACATGCAGAGCATTAACACCATGAAACTGCTTTTATTTAAATAGCAAGTAAGCACAATCCTGAACTTACCTGGTCTTGGGAAAAAATATCACTGGACAGAAAAACTTTACTATTAATGAATTACAGTCTTTCCTACAACTGCTGGTTAATGCTGACTTTGGTGGGAAAGCATGAAAATGTACAAAAGCCAGTATGCCCTTCCTCCACATCTAAAGGTCTACTTAATTCCTCACAGAAAGTCTGAAATAAGTATGTGTCATAGCCTTTTGGCTGATTTGTGTTCTTAAAGCAATGCTTTGCTCTTTTCCCATTTCTTCCACCCTCCACTGCCCCCCACTCCATCTTGTCTATAAACTACATACAATGGGAAGAGACTGATAGGAAGTGTGAACAAAATTTTAACTTCCCCAAACCAGCAAATCACAATCTCCTCCTTTGTAAAAACAGTAACCTTTTTCATAAGACTCCAGGAATTTATGGGAGCGTGCCAAAATGCTTCCTTGGGCCAGCCCTTACCAATAGTTTACGTAGTGATCAGCTAGAGTTACAATCAGGATGGTATCTGGGGGCAAACACAATGAAATGAAACATTCTCACTCGAAGACCGGAGCCATCATTTTTAATTTGTTTCCACAAACTCAGAAAGCTTGAAAGCAGAGTAGTATCTCTACCATAAATTCTAGAACTGGTTAGCATTAAAAAGAGAGCTAAAAAATTACTCTTACAGGTATAGATACATTGCCAGGTATGAATTAAACATTCTCTCACAAAGATCAGAATTTGGATTAGCTCTAGGAGACCCTGCTTTGCTGTGTGAGTGGCTACATGGATAGACATGTATAGACAACACAAGAGACAGCAGGAAGGTGGAAAGCCACTTGTTCCATTTCCCATTAAGGGCAGAGGAGAAATCAAGGAAGCTTCAATGGTAGTAAAAGAAAAACTAAAGCTTTTCTGTATTAAAGATTTACTCAAAATCAGTATCAGATTTTGAAAAACATTGCATGATGATATGATAAAGTCTTTTGCACAGACCACAATTACATAATGTATTTTAAACAAACTAAAGTCCTTAAAGTTTACCCTTGATTTTTTTCAAAATACAGCTATAATAAAATATGAAATTATGTACTGAAGCAATTGAAAAGTATGCAGCCAAGAAGTCTGCTGAAACAAACTGCAAAAAAAAAAAAATAATGGGTCATTCTCAGGTAAACAAAAAATCTAAACAGTATCCTGAACCTGATCTGGTAAGCCATACAAAATTGATGAGTCACTTATCATCTGACAAATAAAAGTCACATACAGCAAAGTAGATTTTGAACAAGTTCATTATATTCTCCAGCTAATATACACACCCATTTTGACCAGATGGAATTCCACTGTCTCTAGAGGTACCTCTACACAACTGTCTGCCAAGCATTCTGTTATGAAAAACTTCAAAGGCATACAATTACAGCTTTTTACAGTAAGAAGAAACATCATTGTTAGTCAGAGTTGTCTTTTATCCCCACTCAAGTAAAAAAAGTCAGTTCTAATCTGTGTGATTTTATATGTAAACTCTACACATAAAAATATAAACACTGTAGAATGGGAGTTTGTAACAGTCACTTGCACAAATCCAATATTTAGTAACCTCATGTCCTGCACAACAGTGAATACTTATTGGACTTCCCACATTCCATGTATTTATTCCAGCTACACAGAGAAGCCTGAAAAAATATTCCAAGGCAGCAGTTAGGTCAGATTGCCTGCATTAGTTCTAGATACAGTAACTTCTCGGTAACAGTGAGCATAGATCATTGCTTCATTCACATGAGTTACATCTTTAATCTCGTGTTTGTTACCAAGAAATAAACAACCACTTAAGAGAGTTACTAGTAAAACTAATGACCCAAATATACAGACAAGGAAAGCTCTAGAACTGCAAATTGCACCCAAACCAATCAAATATGACATCTATCCTTTAAATTGCATTAAAGCATCTACACATTGTCAAGACTGCTTGTGTGAGGAGGGGGGTTTTCCCCATTAATCTAACAGCTTTCCTCCTTTAAATGACCAATGCCAGCTTTCTCACCCCAGGCATCCCAGTGCCCCTTCACTCCACAGTTTTACTGCCTGGTACCAAATCTCTGTTGTTCTGCTCTGAACATTTCCTGTCAACTGAAGTAATTTTCACTGAGGTGCTGGAGCGTGTCCAGAGACAGGCAATGAAGCCGGTGAAGGGTCTGGAGCACAAAATTCTTTGAGGAGGAGCTGAGGCTGTCTTGCCTGGAGAAGAGGAGGCTCAGGGGGGACCACATCACTCTACAGCTGCCTGAAAGGAGGCTGTAGCCAGCTGGAGGTGGTCTCATCTCTCAAGTGAGAAGCAACAGCACAAGAAGGAATGGCATCAAGCTGTGCCAGGGGAGGTTTAGATTGTAAATTAGCATTGGATAAGCCCAAAAGGGTTATAAAGCATCAGAACACACTGTTCAGGGAAGTTGTGAGGTACTTGAGGGATGTGTAGATGTGGCATTTAGGGACGTGGTTTAGTGGTGGACTTGGCAGTGCTGGGTTAATGGTTGGGCCTGACCAATGATGGATCTTTTCCAGCCTAACCAATTCTATCATACTATGATCATCTATCTCATTCCAAAGAACGCTTGCCTACATGACACATGTGCATTTAATATAACAAAATCAAGCCAGAGTCTGAATAGTGGAATGCTTTATTAGAAGGAATATCAAAACTACATTAAGAAACCAATATAAGTATTTCTGCATCTCATAAGTAACATGAAATTCTCAGAGCTATACAAACACATCAATGAACCACCTCTCTCATCCAAGAAAGTGCTGACTTCATAAGTTACAAACTGTAAAAGTTCAAAGAAAAATTGTCCATGGGGAAAACAGTAAATTCAATATAAATTTAAAAATAAGGAGTAGAAGAATAACTAGCTGGTGAGAAACAGGCCATTTTCACATGATAGAGAAGCCAATTAACAGTGTTTTTCATTTCTTTCCAACAGATAATTACACCATCTACATACACTTTCTAACCTAATTCTACATCTGTTTAGTAATGAAACTTTTCTCCAACACAATGCAGTTTTCCATAATTTTCATGGGCAGGTACTTGTGACATTGTTTTTGATAGTTATTTAAACAGTTAAGCTTAATAGACCATGAGCTTATTTTGTCAGAAGTCCAAGAATGAATTGGATAACACTAAGTAACAAACAAGAAAAGAAAAAATAATATCTCTACTTTCCTGGAGAAAAAAAAGAATCTGGACACTACCATGGCAAGAACTGAACATAAGAAATATATCCCAAGGTAGCAGTGAAATTAAAGTAACACTAAATATACACAATATTGGTATATTATCAGCTTGAGAAAGTGATACAGTATTTCCAAACAAGATTCAAGTGAAGGACACCAGCTATTAAATGCAAAGTTTTTTTCTTATTAGTTTAATGAAGGGAAAAGAAAAGCTCTCATATTTCACAGACAAAGCCATGTCTTTAACAGCCTAACACATTGCAGAAGACTATTTGGTTGCAATTCATGAGATAAGGTCAATTCACACATACAGCTAATCTGATATCGATCTGTCACAGTCAGCTTTTCCATCCCATGTCACTCCTTCAATGGTCCAGGGAATCCAACTATCACACAGCCATGGAAGTGCAACTATTTAAAACTGCCTTCTTAAAAGGAAAACCCAGCAGAAATCCTTTGGTGTGTGGAAGCAATCCTATGCTTCAGTCTTAGCCCTCAAAGATGCTGTGGTGGAACACACAAGTCTTTCAAAAACCTCTGCATAAGGCTTCCATCCATACAGCAAGAAGACTATCAAAATCAAACATTCCATGTAGCAATTCCTAAAACAAGGATTTTTATGAAGGGAAGTCCTCATTAAAGCGGCAATCAGAAGTGGCTAACCTCTTCCTGAATCAAACTATGCATTAACCACAGCAGTCAGAGACATGACCTTTTTTCTTCACACAACATGGCTACTTCTCACTCTGCCTGATTCAGAAGCAGCAGAGGTGCTACACTCCAATTGTAATATCCAACCTTGACTTGATATTTATCTCCAGGGAAGAAAATAATTGGATGTCACACCTACTAACTCAATTTCATTCTGCTAATTATTCTTTAGTGGAATTTTTTTTCTTTTTCTCCCTTCATCACTGCATTCTGAATAGGATTAATGAAGTCACTGGTGAAATTATTTGGAAGACTATTGATCACATACACACAATAAGTACCCCCTCAATATCTCTTCAGATAAAAGCAGTATATAAAAAATGGATCAGGTTTGATATTTATATTGTAGTCTTCAATAAAGAAGATCTAATACATCTCACTATCTAAATTTTTAATTTAAAAATGCTTAAAACATGGTTGTTATATTTTTACAGCACTGAAAAAAAAGTCAAAACCCCAGCTGTATGAACACCAGTGAGCGCACTTCAATTCAAGAAAGCCAGTCCTAGTTTCTGCACCACTCACTTCCCCACTGCAGCACAGGCTCCTGCAAAAGGCAACTTTTTTTCAGTTCTCCAAGAAACCCACAGAGAATGAGCACCAAAATCTTCACTGTCCTTTCTATTACTGAGAAAATATGTTCACAGAAAAACACATTATCATTAACATTCTATGTCAAATATGTACTGGATTGAAGCTTTTAGAGGTAAAATGTGATTACTTTCAGTTAGCCTGATGATCCAAAGGCTGAACTGAGAGCAGAGAACATACCTTACCAGAAAGATAAATTGCTGTTGTTTTGGTTTGGGTTGGGTTTTTGGGGTTTTTTTAAAGTCTTACAGAGGGTTATAACATAAATAAATCTTTGCACAATTCCAATGATGATCCAGTGCCTAAATGCTACAGAATATTTAACATACACACCCAAGTGCTAATTAACTGCTGCAACCTTCAGCTGCAGAAGGGCTGAAAGACATAAAAACCAGCAAAACAAAGACTTGTTGTTTGGAGGATGTAGACATAAGAAGGGCAGATTCAACGGTTAAAAGATACATAAGAAATCAGTCTCCTGATTTAACAAGTTAGAGGTGCACATGAAACAAAACACACATGTACATCATCGTAGATTTGCAATTACTGTATATCATTATCCCTCCCAAGGGTTTGACAGGTCAGTAGGATAAAAGGCTCCCAGGTGGACTCTCCCAGCTGCTGCATTTCATTTTGAGCAGCCTATAAACACACTGAGCAGCGGGTGAGCTGTGCAGAGCACAGGAGAGGGCAGGCAGCTGACACAGAAACTTCTCTGCCTCCCTCTCCCCACAGAGCCTCTGCTATGGGACATCCAGAGGCTGAGCCTTCCCAAGGAAAGCAGGGACAACGTACACACACAAACCCTGGAGGCAGCATAAAAACTTCCCTTTTGGCACTCAGGATTCCAGAGTATTTGGTGTTACCCAAGTAGCCCTCAAGGGCTGTTGAGCCAAAAACAAAGCTAAGAACTGGGTGCAGCAGAGTGGGGGTTAGGTAACTGCTCTACCAGTCTTCTCCACATTGTGCCACATTCCGTGTTTACATTCATTCCTTTTAAGCACATTCACTATTCCAGGTTATGTTGTAATAAAAACACAGCTTTTGAAATTCATGGTTCTGATAGACAGATTTCCCTTAAAATGCTGGCAAGTGATGAAAAATACTACCTGCAAACTTTGCCCAACTCAACATCTCATCTCACATTTATACATGTTCCAGTTATTAAAACATCACTATGAGATTAACATATCTGTATGAATTAAGTTTGTCTCCCTCAGCATCAGTTCAGGGAGGCAACCATTTCATACAAAGTATTTATGTGAAGGTACCCTGGAGGCACACCAGCTATAGGGACAGCTTTGTCAGCAGCCAGTCTCGTCTCAGTAAGCCAGTGGCATCCTGCCAGAAAAACACCTGCAGACTGAACAACCTGCAATATAATATGAGATACACAGAGAGAAGAGCAGAAAAACAAAACAATGACAGCATTAATTACTCGAACAGCTCAATGACTCGCAAGTGGGACAACATTTATGCCAAATTAACGCAGGCGTTTCTTCCCACTGGCTAGTTTCAACATTTTGATCCTGCCATCAAAACAAGTTTTATTTCTGCCTGCTGCCTTGCTCCCTGTATCCCAATTACTCACAAACACAGAGGATAGTCTTGCCCAAATCATTTATCTGGTCCAAAACACAATGGCTTGGGATTTATTTCCTTAAAAACAACACCACTGCTGAAACGAGTTAGTTTCTCTTTCTTTCAACTAGGACAAAATCCATCCTAACATGTTTGAGCAGCATCTTTATTTCCTGTTAGTATGTTGTAGTACATTCTCCCCTGCATTTCCCAGCTCTAGCAACAAAGAAACCATCATGATTATCACTGCTCTGTTCCAGTAACCAACCTCCCCACACAGACCTATGCTCTATGTATCATGAAACAGTAAGAAGATTTTTGAATATTCCTACCCTTCAAATCAGGTTTCCTTCTACACTTAAGACAAATTATAAAGCAATTTAAACCATGAAGGACTGAGTTGGGTGCCCCCGCCTCAAAAAAAGCACTTTCATTTTTCTAAAACACAGGCTGGTAACAACTCAATCTCACTAGGTGTACAAATACACAATTCCTATTTTCAAACCTGCTATTCTTACAGGCCCTAATGATGTACAGCAGTGTTCATGTTGGGCATTTCTTCTTTTCCCCTTCCATTTCAGCAGTACTTGCTCCTACCACTGTTTTGCAAACTGACAGAGAATTTCTTTCAGTATCTCAATTACCAGTGTAAATCAAGTCTAACATTAAGAGATAACATATATTAGAAATATACTGAAAACAAAACAGAAACACTAAAGACATTTGATTTGCTGTTTCAGTAAATTTTGCCCTTAAATTGTGAATCTGGCAGAAAGGGCATTGGCATAATGTTTCCACACAAAAGCTTTGGAAAATATGTAAGGTATCTAAGAGCTTTTTTAGTGTTGTCTAGTTACTCATGCAAGTATTCTATCATTCCTGAACTTGTGCAAGCTGATAGTCCTTTTATTGCTTTGCTACTCAAAATTAAATAACCAGAATTTTACAATCTTCATCATTTTAGACATCAAAATTATTAGCCACTGACTCTGGCCAATATTCTTTAAAAATATTAACTCCATAGTTTAAGCTAATAACTATGGTTGCTGAGGTTTCTATAGTTACTCGTGAAGGGGTCATAGCTCTCTGAAATATATGCAGGCTCTAATAATAAGCTCCACCACAGTATGCTAACAACCTTTAATGATTAATTAGGCAAAGACCAAGTTCCTGGTAAAGCAAAGAATCCCAATATATTCATTGCCTAGTGAAGCGGCAAACAAAACAACTTTGGATTTTGAGATAAAGCTGTGACTTTATGTTGCATCTTTGCATTCTGCAAGAGCAAAAACCCCATGTCCATGAGCTGCCCAATTAGCCAGAGCCCATGGCAGCAGCCAGCACAGCAGAGTTCCCACCTGTGAGACACCTTCTTTTCCCACCTTTCCTCTCCAATGCCTCCAAAGTGAGTGTGATCTTGCATTAGCCTCCCTAGAACCTTCCTGAAGAGGTGACAAAGAAAATAAGTATCTGTACTGTGCAGAGCACTTAGGAATTGCTAGAGAAGGTAAAAACTTGAGTTTATCAGCAGATCCAAGTATGGGACAGTACCTGTCAGGAGAACTAACACATAAAAAAAAAAAAATACAATGCACTTGTACCTCTCTAAGTTGATGCTCTCGTGTTGACATTGTGATTTTCAGGTTTTTTCTTATGTTTTTCTTTATTTTGCATTTAACCAAACCATATAGAATAATACCTCACGGCAATTAACATTAATCACTCTCAAGTATTATATGTTCCTATTGGCTTGGGAGGAAAATGAAAGAGGATTGTAGAAAACATTTAACTAGCTAGAAGTTTAAAAATTTTAAAAAATGCAGTCAGGCTATAAATCTAACAAAATACCATTTTAAAGCCAACACTCCCTTGAAGGTTTGTGACCAGTTCCTGTATATTTGCTATGAGTAAGAGACCCCTTCCATCTCCAACATTCCCTAACTTGCAAATGCATTTGTGGTATTATGGAAGTTGCTTATGTGTTAACAAATGCCACTATGGGAAATGAAGACCTTTGTTTCTCCATGAGCTAAGAACTTTCACCATATTTGGAGGGCCTTACCCTTACACATGCCAGACTTCAGCCTGCATGTGGATCAAGCAGATGACTGATACCTTATCGCATTACCAATATATATTTATATATCGAGATATATAATATATATTTTGCTGTATACATATCTATTTGGATACCTATACACCAAGATACATAATGTCTGCTATATTTGACTGTGTACTACTCTATTTGATATAATTCTGATAATATTGTCTTTCACAGATATGTGATACAGATATAAATATCATATCTGACATAACACATTCTGTATTACATAACTGTATATATCTGTATTTTATATATACAGAGATGTATTAGCTATGATATATTAACATCACACAGATGAGTTCATATCTATTATGCATATTACAGCTAATATAACATTATATGTAATAACTAAGAGGAGTTGCAGCTTGCTTTTGGTCTAGAAATGAAATTAGAGAGCTGGAAACAACAAAAATAAATGCAAGAGCTCAAATATGAGGCTAACAACCAATATTCAGAATTTGCAGATTTAAAACAAATGCTAACTGGAGTGAAGCCACTCGTACGTTTTGCTGGGTATTATGACATTTTTGACTTCTCACATTTCCAACAGCACTATCAAGTCAAGGTCAAATGAACCCCTGAGTTCCTTTTTGGGGGGCAGACCAATTGGGGAGCAGGTTGTTTGACTTTTGTTGGGTTCTTTTACTTAATGGAAGCTTTCTGGTCCGTGTTAGAGTTGGCACTTTTACAACATTCGTTTCAGTGAGAGCTCTTTTGGGGTTTTTTGCCTATTTCTTAAGACGAAAGATTACACAGCTAGTTAAAAAGCTGAAAACACAACCAGACAACTTTTAATCTGTCAATAATACATCAAATTTGAAGTCAACAATAGTTAATTAATTCATTTTTTAAATCCTCTGGGATGAGAAGATAAGTTTGCTTTCCCTATGAATTCTCTAAATATTAATTTTTTGCTTGCCTACTGGGACTAAATCAAACAGTTAAAATGGTTACTGTGGTTACAGTGATGGATCAAGAAAAAATAGAAAAAGTTATTTAACCCTCAAAATACAAATGAAAATCCTGCAAAAACAGCAAAGCACCACGGGCATTTACACGACACAGAAAACTACAGATCCACGCCATGCAATTTCAGGAAAACAACGCTTGTAATCCCAAACCCCTGAGAGGCTGAGCTTTTTTCCTCCAATATTTATAAAATACAGAACACTTATGCATTTTTTCCAGAACACAAGCAAAAATATATTATTACATCTTCTTTACAATCATTATAAAGCAAAAAGAAATTGTTTATCAGCTAGTGAGGCAGGAGAAGAACAATGGCAAAATGGTTACATATTCCATTTTCCAGGTAGTGGAATGTGTGTGAGGGGGACAAGGAACACATAATAGACACAGATTTTATGTAAACCTGCTGAAGGAAAAATATTATTAGTTGAGTTTTCAAATGAAATTACAATGTAGCTACATAGTCCATATGAATAGTTCTGCACAATCAATGGTATTGCTCACACAAACAGCACTAAGGATAACAGCACCAATCCACAGCTGTGGAGCAAGTGCTGAAACACCAAAACCCAGCACCTTTGAAATAGTTTCTTTATAAATGAAGCAGCAATATTAAATGGTTCTGTAACAAACTGCAACTAACCCACACTTAGGGGTATTAAGAGACCAACTCTCACACAGGGCTGGTTTCCTGGCAGCAGCACTGGCTAAATCAAAGAGAGCATGTGCATCACCACCTAGCACAAGGGGCAAAGACACCCCAGAGCTCCTGAAGTGGTAACCAATCCAACAAAACCAAAACAAGAGAGGATGGAAAAACTGAGCTTATTTGAAATTAATGAAAGAAGATAAGATACCGTAAGTATTTTAGTAGGCGTTATAGCAGTGACATGTAACCAAGGCTGGATTTTCACATGCAGATTCAACTCTGCTACTCCTTGCGAGTACCTACAAATTCTACCTAATTCTAGTTACTTACTTGGCAATAATCTGGTTTACATAACTCCTTTTTTATCTATTGCATAGATCATTATTTTATTTCAAAATAAATGTCCTCACAAAAGTATTACAGTTCACATCTTTAGTAAAATGCAAAAAAAAAAAAAAATACAATGCCAAAAACCTGTAAAGTGGATTCTTTACTACAAAAATGCTCCTGTTTTCTGTGATGCATTTTTGCTTCAATTAGCATCGTTCAAGAAGGGGAAAGTCAGCATCCACTGCTTCTCATGGTAGAGTGTGTTAAAGAAATAATTACATTCATTACACCTCAGGAAAAAGTTGGAGGACCAAGGATCTAAGAGACATACAATAAGCATTAAATAAACCCAAATACAGACAACCTTGTGCATACCCAAGAAATTTTCATAAAGATTTGACATCATCTTCTATTACATTTTGATTTCAGGGGTATTAGAACAGCCATTCCTTGTCCCAGTCTCCTGTAGAAGCTAAGAGTTTCAGCTAACACACATCTGAAGCTTGGCCAGCTTCTCAGAATAATCTTGCAGTTTCCATGTACACATGGAACAAGACAGTCTGCAGAAGTATAAATATTTCAGTAAACTCCAGTCTTTCTAAATTATATGCATCATCAGTCTGTCATCCAAGGCTGGAGCTGCAGACAGCTATCTGCAAACCACCTATCCTCAGATTTGAACAGAGGTTCATCTAGCTCCTACTAAAATTCTGCATGTAATAATCCAAGAATGTTGTCAAGTGTCTGCTTGTGTTTTATCATCACAACACAGCCTCATGCATCATGCAGCTTAAAAAAATTCTCAATCTGCTCTCAGAACTTCACCTGCCTCATTAGTCTTTACTTTTTGCCTCTAAAGACTAGCAATAAGAAAAAATACATAAATTATTAAATGCAAGCTATAGAGGCTGTGGAATTGCACATCAAGCACACATTTTTTTATTGCCTGATTATATTGAGAAGACACTACTTAGACAGCTCTATATAGCTATGTTTCTAATTTTAACGTGCTTGTTTTGAAGATGAGCCCGCCTTCTCTTTTACTACTGTCTAAAGCAAATATTGGATATTGAAATAGAATCTAATAAATTATTTCTAGTTTGCTAGTTTGGAGAGAGGAACAGATCCAGAAGTCTTTAACAAATAGGGAAACAATCTTAAATTCCAATAATCCAATTTCTGTCCTAATGCACAGTTATACCTAAATCATTGTCTTTTTTTATCTGCCTGGGTACCATTGCAAGTTCTTCTGAGAAAAGAACTGATGTCCTCAAGCAACTTGCCAAGTTCCGGGTCACTGTGCAGGACATTCTATAGGAAAGGAAAATATGTAAATCACTTGACATAATGTGTCTTTTTGCTTCTGAGTTCATTATTTCTTGCATATGCAAATGATGCTTACGGCTAACAGTGAAATTAAGTTGTTCCCACTGCAGCCATATCTATTATTCTTAGGCAACAGTTATCATCCACAACACTCACCAGTCTGCTGGAATTCCATTAACCAGCATATCTCCAAGAAGGGCAGAGGGATGTATTCATTTTAGAGCAGACATTTTACAGACACTGAACTGTTTCTTTCATTATTAGTTTTTCTGCTGCCTCAGGACAACTGTCAAGAGTTCTTTCCACCTCTCACTATTTCTTCTAGGAGTAAATATAACCTTTCAGTGCTTTTATTTTCAACAGAAATGGAAGTCTATGAAAAATGGGAAAATATAAAGGAGAACATCACAGCTGTCATTTTGAAGCAGCCCAGCAGCAGAATGGGTAGAGAAGATGAGATTAGGTGCAATGTGGCTTTTTGGGCCATCACTAGAGTAAGAGATTCACTGCATTACAATGGGCCAAAAAAATCTCCCCTTTTCCTGGTCTTCCTTTGCTACTGTACTTCAAAGCCCTAAACACAAAGGAAATTTTCCTATGGAATAACTAGCTATTTCATTCAATAGAAAATAATTCCACTTGGTACAACACACATTCTTCACTTTGTAGAGAAAATCCAGTGTGATTTCAGTACAAGTTCTGGGTTATGTAGACGTCCTTTCCATTATATTAATATTTTTAAATATAAATACAACATGGAACACTTGCAGGTTTTTCAACAGCTTTTTCAAATGTGAAGAAATCCCACCCAAAATACAAAAGTAAACAACTGCTTGTCTCAGGGAACTATTTAATTGTAAAAGGAGATACTGTAACAAAACTATGTTAAAGTCTTGTCTATTGGTCACACAAGTGCTGACTCAGTCTACTTGGTCTAAAATTAGCTCCTATTGGGCTTTCCTTTATGATAAATTTAATTAACTGTAAGCAACCCAAGCGAAACAGAGAAAGCACACACATGGAGGTGTACTAAACAAAGAAGAGTCTAGTTCACAGTCCAGCAATTTTAGACAGGTAAGACCAAAAACCATGAAAAGAATATCCTCAGAGACAGCAAAACCACACAAAACTTTTATCCTAGGATGCTAAATGAAGTTAAGGAACAGGGCTAGCATAAGAATAATGTAATAGAAGAGCTTTCAAAACTCATTTCACCTTGTTATTTAAAATGCAATCCTAGGATTAAATATTCAGATTTTACAACCACCTGCATCCAAATTCATTTAAACAATGGTTTATAGTTTCACGAGATTTGACATCTCTGGGTTTTCTTGCAAAAGGGGCATATATGGAACTTGCAGGGTCTTTTGCCATTAAGGCTCTAAGGAATCAATTGCCAACTTGTAACATAATAATAACAGTTTTAAAGGTGATTTCAATGCTCTTGTCATCCATCATTCTGCAAAGTGTTTTAAACCAATTCACTATAAACAGAATCAGCGAAGACTGTATAAACAAAAACCCTCTTTTACATTTCCTAAAGCCAGTGTTCTTTAAACACATATATGCCTGCAGGCTGTGATAAACTACGTAACACCTTTGTGAGCAGACACAAGGAGAAAAGAGCAAATACCTCAGTGTAGTCACTAGGACACAGGGACACAGAAGGGTAACACTGGACAAGACCCAGAAAGCAACACTGTTCCCAAGCCAGCTGATTCCTCCATCAAATGGCAACATGCTGCCCTCCATCACAAACAGAATTTCCCGAAGCTACAGCTAAGACCAATACCCAATAGAAAGACCAGAGCTATGAACCACTGCAACACTAGCAATCTGTTAGGCTCATGAAAATTAATTTGAAGGATGAAATTAATTATGGGCAACCCAAACATCAGTTAACTTCTGTAAAGAAGACATCAAAGACCTTCATTAGCTCCCTCATTTTCCTTGAAGATTTTAAGAAATCTCTCAGGCAAATAACCCCCTTTCAGCATAATACAAATCAGCTTTAGTAAGACACTCCAATTAAAGGCCCTAAGTTCCCCCTGATGACACTTTCAGTTTGGGCTATCTTACAAGTGTTGAGCGGACAGAGTAACAAGCTGGATCCTGCCAACAGCTCCTGATAACCCAGAGGAGAGGCAAGAAAAGAGACCAGCTAATATTAGAGAGTCTAAGAGGAGGAAGAAGAAAAGGCTTATTTCTGATTCAAAGGAGTCTGACATACCCCTCTTTTCAGTGGCAACACTTTCTTTCTCTGATCTGCAGATGAAATGCAAATATGTACATAGCAGGAAGGGAAATCCAGAAGGAAGAAGAAAGAACTGAATCCACACAAGCAATTGCCTTTACACATCTTTAAGCATTGACTTGGATTAGATGATCCTGCAAGAAACTATTCTATTTTCCAGGCTTGGCAACATACAACAGCAGCTCTAAAAACAAAGCGTTCCTTGTGTCATACATGAAAGTGGAAGAAAACAAGCCACCCATTTTTTCAAATTCCTACCCCTGGCAGAAGATAAATTTACCTTCTTCAGCACAGACACAAAGCAAAATTTATTTAAGGGGAAAAAAGCATAAACTTTATTTCAAAGTTATTTAGCTTACATCTTTAACTTCTTCCAAGACAAAAGAACACACATACGACAGTATGTGTGTTAAAATCTGCCTCAAAATTGAAAATTGGAATGACCATGAGACAACTGTACACAACAGCTGACAATAAGACACACCAAAAAAGCTTTTCCTATGAAAAATGAAGACTTTTCCACTTTCCATAGGATTTTCTCTCCCAATTCTCTTCTAATTCCTGTCATTAAAGATAACATTCAGTTAATAGACATTTTCACCATTACTGAACTCTGGCTAAACATTAAAACAAGCTTCCTGCTATATCATTTCCAGAGTTAAACCTTTAAATGGTAGGTACCTTTCTGTCATGTATTCTTACATTAAATAAGTAAAGAAAACTTGATTACAGAAAATGTAGAAAATATCATCCTTCCTGTAGAAATGACTATTCCTGGATTCACCAAGCATTTTATTATTTACATACACTGTTCTCATGGTAGAGAACTCCAGGTAGCCAGATCTGACACTGTAGCTTTTTTTTTTTTTTGGCAAATACCCTCCAACCTACATCAAGTTTGCTACACCTATCCTGCAAAAGCATTTGAAAAACTGGACGCATGAGGAATTAATTCTTTTCCTTCCTTTATTAACACAACTTCTTTGTCTGTCTTGTCTGTGCTTGAAGAAAGATTTCACAGAAAATACAACTGAAAATTCTGTTCCTAATTATGATAAACTCTTCAAAAATTTCCTAGATTGTAGATTTCCTTTGCAACTCTAAACGCTCAAAATTTGAGGAGCAAATATAAATGAAAAATTGGAATTTCAAGCCCATGGCCAAAGTAAGGAGATTGACAAATAAATACAAGCTGAAGATGTTTCTACAGATGGCATTTCCTGAATTGCTCATTCTCAATACTGAGGCACCAGGGTGGTTCAGGATACTTGAAGGGAAACAGAACAGACCAGACTTTAGTTAAAACCTTGAGCTATCAACACATTTCATAGACTATCAACTCTATTCCAGAAGATCCGCATAACCTAAACGTCACTATATTCTGGTAATACAGGAGGTTTTGCATTAAATGTAAGTGAGCAGACACAAAATATATAGAATAATTATATTTAACATATTACCTTGACAAAAGTTTTCTGAGAGGCTTTTGGCTTTTTTCTGTCTTCTCTTGTTCTGCTAGAAATATCTAGATACAATGGTATTTCTTTAACTGCTCTCTCATTAGGACAGTATTACAACCATAACTGGTTAGTTTTTCTTCCAGGCATGTCCACACACCTCTAGAATGCTGATGTACACAGTTACATATAGAAACTGCTGTGAAAGTTCAACATAAGCTATGCTTTCAACCCATTACAGGTGTTGCTTCTAGATTCTCACACAACATGCTTATAAAGAAACAAAATAGCAGGATTTTCCCATTTTGTCATAAAATGCTGATTCTTGGAGGACAAAACCAGAAGAAAATGCCACAGAAATGTACCTCAGATGATATAGTAAGGAACAGCACACAAGATCTCATACATGGGAGGGAGACAGAAGCCATTCCTAAATTATCACTTCTATTTTCAACATGACCTCCTGACTTATTGTGAACTTGCAAAACAGAAGGGTAAAGTCAGCATACTTAAACATCATTCTTAAGGTGAAGACTCAAATGCTGAAGGCTAGGGGGCAAGGATTGTATCAGGATGTACAGCATATTAAGAAAACTGTAGTTCTTAAAACACATGGCATAAAGCAGACGTTTTCCCTAGAAAGATAGAGATACCAGCACAAATCAGTCATATAT
The DNA here is from genome assembly GCA_910950805.1 of Acrocephalus scirpaceus scirpaceus. Taxonomy (NCBI): domain Eukaryota; kingdom Metazoa; phylum Chordata; class Aves; order Passeriformes; family Sylviidae; genus Acrocephalus; species Acrocephalus scirpaceus. The sequence goes on from OU383779.1 coordinate 45,698,155, forward strand.
GGGCTCCACCACCTTCTCCCTCCTTCCAACAAGCTTTCCCTTTTCATTGCACAGTAAGATATGTACTCGCCATACTTCTGTTGTCTGAAATACTGATTTTTGTTATATGTGCTTAACACCACAGCCTGCTGTCAGCAGAAATCAACACAGAACAGAGCAAGTTGTGCCTTCTGCAAGCCTGCTGCTTCTGAAAATAAGTTGTGACATGCCTCACGTGATTTTTTTTTCCCTTCTCTTAAACTGGCTTATGTGCAAAATTAGACTGATGTTTAAACAGTGTCAGGCTGTCAGAGGGAGAAAATGACAGTGCTACTGTGACACAAAACATGACAAGGAGAAAGATTAATCACTTACTCGGAAGTGAAAAGTTGAATACAAAACGCATAACCATGTGTCTCAAATTTGTTATAGCAGGTGAAAGACTGAACGCTGATCCCAAGATATGCTTCATAAATTCCAGTTAACTGAAAAAATGAGTTTATTATAAGAGCAAACACACTTTGAAAACAAAGATGATGGAGTTGAGGGTAAAAGTTCCCTAATGCAAAAACATTTGCTTCAGGGTTAAAATACGTATACATACATGAAATAAGTCAGCTTCCTACTCAGTACTGAAAAAGAATTTCCAAACAGGAAACGGCTCCACTGAGAATGGGGGGAGATAAGAACTCAGCTGTAAATAAACCCAAAAAGAGAGTCAAGGCTACAATCAAAGTATTTCAACTGTTTATTCCACTATTTAACATCAACCATGCTACAGCATGATACACACCTAAATGTGACTTCTGTTTCCACGACAGCTCCATTTCTCCCTGAAATCCCATCCTTCTGTTGGGCATCTTTCAGAATGACTTCTCAGCTTTTGTGCATGTGGGCCATGCATTAGTTTACTAATGAGACATGTTTGAAGCCTGAAGAGGTTAGTCAGCACTGCTGTTAATGAATAGGTTGGCAAACTGCTGGGGAAACAAAAAGGGAAATAGGAAAACTAATTAAGTGTATTATTTACAATGATGTGGTAAGTGATAACCACAACTTGATGATTAAGGATTTTTAATTCTTCAGGTGAGAGGATATTTTGTTCCTAACTGCAGCACAGCTGAATTACTTCACTGGAGTGAGAGGTATAAAAGCATGGAAAAAGCAGATGATTTACTCAAAAACAATGCAGAAGAAACCAATACAAAAATATTTTCCCTTTTAACAGAAAGTTCCTGCCTCCCTGTCCCAAGCACATCTAAAACTTCTTTATGTGCTCTGTAGTTAAACTACTCTCTGAAAAATAGTTCCCTATCAAATCTTTTTCCCTTTCACACATTTCAACCCAATTAAAGACAAGAAAGATTAGTGTGAAAGAGACAGTTAATTTTAGAAAATTTATGCATAGACCCAAATGTGTTTAATTACTTCACTATTTCCCACATGTAGGAAAATCACTTTTAAGTAGGCTGCAAAACAGCGTTTTAAAAAGCAAAAGCTCTGTACTGGATTGCTCCTGTCATTGACATCAAGTGGTAACAAATGAAAATTTAGCTTCTTAAACACTTAATTTATTTTTCATCAAATTTTTAAAGAAAAATCACAAAACATACTCAAAATTGTTCACTTATGTGCTTATCACGAGGACACTGTAAAACTGTAAGGAGTTTTACAACTGAATTATCTCCTTCTGTCCCTTTCCCTTCTCCAAGAAACAAAAAACAAAACACAGACACTGTGTTTGAGATGAAGCAAGAAAAGCCCTGGTTCAGGTTGCCCCCGTCCATCTCAGTAACCAGTTCCAGAGCCCACAAGGAGCCTGGGACAGGAATAAAACAGAGGGGCTGAGGGATGCACAGATACATTCAGACTTTTACAAAACAGACCAAGACTGCATTTACACAAGTGTTCAAATACTGGGTTATTTAGTCACTTAGTTTTGCTCCAACCAAAGTCCAAAGTACCTAACATGGCACTGATCATTCAGAAAGCCAAGGACAGTAAGATTTTAAAATTGACAACTTTAGGATCATTCAACAGCACTGTTTTTCTTTCCAAGAAACGAGTAAGAAAAAGAGGAAAAGACAAAGAAGACTATATCCAAGCTCAAAGGGAAAACCCAATACTTTTAAATAAGGTTTACTGAGCCAGAAACTTGAAGGCCATGTATCCACATATTAGATTTCATATGGAACCAAACCTGTGAATGTCCAAATGTTATTTGTACCTGAAGAACTCCACAAGTCCTGCCAATTTAATTACCCATTTTCCCACAATTAAAATACATATGCCACATAGTCTTGTAAGTACACAATCCTTTTTAGTTGCCTCAACATTGTAGAAAAGAGAAAGAACACATTAACAGCTGTTTAACGCTTAAATAACCAGGCTTAAATTACTGGCAATCAGGAGCTAGAGAATTTCGAAGCCTGCTTTTCAGCCATTTATCATTAAGACAATAGAAACTCATATTTTGTTCAAATCTGCCTTCATTCTTTCTTCCTTCACCATCAAAAGCACTTCCAAGGGCCTTTACTAGCACAAAGTCCCTCAAGTTACAACACAGTCCTTAAACACTTTGGAAGTCCTGCTGTGCAACACTTCTTTCCAATTTACAATTTGCTCTAGAACATAAGATTCCACAATATGCATTCAAAAACAGTGTATTTAACATCTGTGGGGAGAGGAGCATGTGCTGAGGCACAACTCACAGCACAAAAAACTGTGCAGAATAATCCTGTGTGTGATCCAAAGGCATCACACACACAGGTCAGCTGATTCCATATTCAAATGGTATCAAATCTAGGAAACAAAATATTTCAATTCACCTTAGATTTTTTTCTTTCTAAAATTTCAGAACATTCTTTCTAACATTTCTAAAAATGTTTCTGCATTTTTAAAAGACAAATAATCTATTCATGTGTCATCCAAAAATCTCCCTTAGTTCAGCTTATTCAGTTCAAGCTTTAGCTAAAACAGAGGTATTCAACTGAAATATATAGCACAAACTCAAAACAATAAGTCACTGAAGATAGAATATCCTTCTCCAAACACTGAAGTTTATCCAGATAGATAAATTAAGAGATGCTGCCTCGCTATAAAATCTAGACAAAAAATCCCAAAAAACATTATCTAAATTACACAAAGTATGCGATCACACTGTTGAGCTGTTAAGTTTATTTACATTTTGCACTGCTGAAAGCCAATGTATTCAGTAACAAACAACTGAACTTAATAGAAATTGTTTAAATAGCCCTTTGCAATTAACAACTGGGAAGAACACATCAATATCTAATTAATAGAAAAGGCAATTCTTGTACAAGTTCAAAGACATGTCTCTTAGATCCACTATAAAAAAATTTCTCAGTACTAGCCAGCTAACAAAATAATAGCTACTAGAAATTTTAAGAAGTGCTACATGATTCCAATCTGAAAGTTCCTCTTCCTCCTCCTGAAAATGTTTAATTGCTTAAAATGTCAGTACATTCAACATGACGATAAATATTCTACTGTTCAACTGGCTTCTCAAGCCACCTTTCACAAAATTTTCTTTTTGGATACACTACATGTATAAAACCATTTTAAAATATGATGCACCATGCCTCTGCCAGAAGTACTACATAATCACTAACACTGTTAGCTAATGAACAAAAGGGGCAAGAGTTATGATTCCACTAGCATTCAAATGCCGTATGCCAGGTCACAAAAGCATGGGAAGAGAACATGGGAGCAGCAATCTGCTAGAGGAAAAAGGAATGGTGGCCCAAGACACCCATAAACACACAAAGCAACAGCACAAGCCTTGCCAGACTCAATAGACACTTTTCACAAGGGGACTTGATCACATAATCAGCAGCAGAGCTGATGTAGTTCAAAGACTTAAAATGTTGGAGCGATGTTCTCCAGCAGAATCTGTACTCTGCCCTTAGATGTCTGGATCCTTGCCACACAGTTTAGCACTGCTCATCACCCAGTACCATGCCATTACCGAGCCCAGGTCCCACTGTGTGCTGCCCAGCGACAGCTGGAGACCCTTCCATGGTACCCTGGGCTGTCCACATCCCGGGCAGGGAGGCAGCAAGGGAAGGACAGAATTCCCCTGCAGACAAGGTGACAATGCAAAGAGAGACAATGTCCAAGGGGCAGGACTCATCCTAACTCAAACACAGTTATGGTATGGAAGACCCACAGCTCTGCATGCTGTATTTGTGGCTGATCTTTTCCACTCACAGTAAATTTTATTATTACAAACGGTCTCAAATTTATTATATCAAATGTTCTCAAAAACTGTCTGGCACTTGCAATTCATTCCAATCTACACTACAATCTTTTATAAAGCACAGGTGACATGGTTTAATAAATCTGTTGTTTGTGAAGAGAAAATAATAAATAATATATATAGATATTTTTAAGAAGTTCCGTATGTGCTCCAGTACTTTGCCAAGTTTTAGAGGAGATTGCCAAAATAAAGCAATCTCAGCTTGGATAAGCAGTTGTTTGCCACTCTGACAGAGCCTCTCAGACTTTGTGTTAGACTTCATTATAGAAATGGTCTTGTCTGCAATATGCTCATCCAACCAACTGTCTTGTATCTATTTTTCCTGGCAAGATAGCAGCTGGAAACAGGGGAATTAATGGGAAAAAGTTAACAGGAATAAGGAATATGCTTTGCACATTTGGAAGTTCTCTGGAAAACATGATTTAAAGGGATTTAGCAATGGTAACAAACCAGTCAGAGATTACAGCTTCTACAGCTACTAGTTTATACCATTAAGACCATCTAATCTTTTAGCCTTTAACTGTATAGAAGAGCTGAATGCAGGTATCTGACGCAATGAATATCATTTATACAATTAGTAAGATAAATACAAGACATGCAGTTCTGAATGTCACACTAAAATGTGTAGGTGTAAGCCTGTATGTAAATGCAATCAGACAGAACGAAGAAAGAAATGGAAAATGGCTGCAGGTTACAGTGAAGTGAGTGATCTGAGTTTAGCCCATTTAGCTTCTCCAAAAGTTCAGAGCTGATGACATTAACACATGTGTTCTCAGAACAAACATTTAGACAATGCTTACTTATCAAAAAAGAATCAACAATGAAAAAGCTCACACTGGGCACATCCAAACAGGAAAGTAAAATAACGCATTTTACAAAGTGATTGCAGCCAGTCCTTTGCCTAGATTAACATCCCCTTTCTCAAACCATAAATCAGGAATTGCCTAGTAATTTGCAAGCTGAACAGAATACTGGAGATAGAGGGGCAGGCAGAAATTGCAGAACAAGCTCTTGGGGTTGTAAGATGATGATGCAGAGATGGAAAACACTGAAATCACTCAATCTACAAACCACTGTTCCCTAGTCCAGCTAAACAAGTGCTGCTGCTGCAATTTCCATAATGCAGTAGTTTGGGGTTTTTGCTCGAGACTCTTTGCTGTTGGTTTGGCTTTTTCCCTTACTTTACAGAGAATGGAATTTGGAGAGACAGGACATTGAAGAAGTAAACTATGCTACCAGTCTGTACACTGGTTTCTAGATATAGACAAACAAACAACCAAAAAGGCTGTCTCACTTCTTTTGTCTTGGCCAGTTGGTTTTGATGGAGGTTATTTATTTGTATGTTTGGGGGCTTTTTGGTAGCTTTTTGTTTGCTTATTTAAGAGGGTCAGGAGATGGTTTACTCTCTCCTTCACCTTAACTATATCATTTTTTCATCTGTTACTTCAAATATCTTTTTGGTAAATTCTTGAAATTGACTGGCAGCTAATAGCATCCTGTTTCATTACACTGTGGCTTTCCTGGATCTGATTCTGTTGACACTTATGTCAATCATTTTTCAAATCCTGCCTTATCCCTCACAATAAAAACCTTTGGTGTCTCCGCCTAACACAAGAACAAAGAGACAAAGAAAGGATCTGCTGTCATCCCTAAACAGTAAGGATATTCCATTCACTACCCTCTCCACACAAGGCCAAGTACTGCATCTTGTTCCTAATTTCCCAAGGAAAATACAGTAAATTGTTAGGTCAGATGGGAAGGGTAACATCCAGTTCCAACAATTAGGGGCAACAAGCAACAGCACATAAAGACCATAGAGGGCTAAAAGATGCTTTGGTTTTTCTTGGGATATAAGCAGTCCAGGAATTATCTTTACAAATGTCTGCACTTGCAGAACAATGTACTAGAAATAAGCAGTTCCTCAGTTTCAACAGATAGTTCAATTTTCTCTGCATCAGATTCAGTCAATAATGCGTCTTCCATTAACAGGATGAAACTATTTTCTACTACTTGGAACTCTACTGCAGAAAAATTAAACAGGCAATAAGATAGTGTTTATAATGTGCTCACAGTACAAGTCTGGGTTTGGGTTTTTGTTTTTTCCTTGCCTAAGAATAAGGAACATACTGGGGGAAAAGCCAAGTACTGGAAGTCTCAATAACACCCACTGTTTATAATGCAATCAAACGTTAACACAAGATAAAAATACTTCAAACACTGTTTGTTTTTCTTCCTCAATTCTATCCTATATGACTTGAAGATATTTAAACTATGTTTATATTTTCAGATATCCTCAACAGAGTGGCTAGTGTTACTAAGGAGACAGTCAACAGCAAAAGGAATAGTTGGAAGTATTTACTCATGTGCTTTAAGCAATTGGGACAATTTCAAAATCTCACTTTTGAAGTAATAAATAAGCCAGAAGAAACCACTTCTTTCCTGAATTTCCAGCACTTACATCACATGTTTTTATCTGTATTAATACAGGGATATAGTTGTACATGTAGGTCTAAATGGTGTGCCATACTTTGCCTACCAGGAAGCTGGACCACAGTCATCCTCAACTTTCCCCTTCTACTCTGAGGTTACCAGCCAGGTAGGTCGGATACAATACTTGTGCACATTAACTTTGAAGCTCAGTTCTACTACCAGAATATGGTTAATTAAAGCAGAAAACCAGGCAGCCCACAAACACATGATGGCCAACATTTATAATGATCCACAGCATTCTGAACTTTTGACATAACTCTCCCAGCACCTGCTGACAGGAATGTACAAGTTTGGATTTTTGAAACAGTTGTTGATCAATTAAGTATCACAGCACAAGAACAGGCTTTTCAGTCTGCCCACAGTCTCTATTTCCAGGTCTTGTACTGCTTTTCAGACCTCCAAACTGTAGAATTATTCATATCCTCATTAGTTTTAATGAAGTAAAGCTGAAGTTCCAACTGCTGCAATTATCAGGTTTTCCTCCCCTATATGTTACCAATCATCAAGTTTTCTAAACTTTGAAGCAGCACAGCTAATCAGCATAGCTACAAAGCCCTTTCTGCTGCACCATAATACTTCTCCAAATCTTTTTTTTTTTGTCCAAGGAGGTGAAAAACAAGTCTCCTGCAATACTTTTGACTTCATTAAATACAGCTTCTTGGTCTCCAAACTACATTTGGATGAAGCAGTATATAGATTTTTTTTTTTTTTTTTTTTTAAGCCCACACACCTGTCCTAAAACATAATTCTAAAACTTTCTTTAAGAGCCAGATCCACAGGGCAGGATGAGAGGCAATGCCAGCAGGTACCTTCTTCTGGGGGAACAGATAGAGCTTCCAAGCAGACTGGATACAAGAGCAACAGCCAGAGCAGGAAGGTACATGAAGTGGTACAGGACAGTTCTTACCACATATTCAATCACAATTTCTAAGTCTAAGTTATATAAATCATTCACATATTCCCTGCCATCCAAGAAACAAATGGAATTTCCTTGATCAGAGGACAGTGGCAAAAATTAGACTCTGAAATGGCAACAAAATCTCTGAAACCTGTGAGCTACTACAGCAAAGAAAGTCCAGCTCAACAAAGCAGCAGAGTCAAAGGAGTAAAAGATGGTCTTATCTTCCCAAGGACATTTATTGTCCAGATCTAGTGCATTAATGCTTAGCAATACAATTTGGGACTGAAGTTCTTCCTGTAGTGGTTGCAAGCAAAGAACAGGACTCAACTCCTGATGTACCACACCAGTGTGACCACTTCATAAATGCTGTCAGCAACACCTTCCCCTACCCAGAACCGCTGTCCCTCACCACTTCCAGCAAAAACATAGCCCACAAAAGGAATTGATTTGAAAAACAATTAAGTTTTATGTTTGTGTCAAATTAGTTTAGATGCAGAACTGCTCCTGTACAGTTCAGAGGGCAAGAACAGCAGGACTGGGTGCGGATAGACAAAACCATATCTTCGAAATCTAATGCACACTTAGTTTGGCTCAAGGCTGCCACCAAACCACAGCTAAGGCAAAATTAAGCCTAAGAAACATTCACTGTCTCTCAGTGCCTCTTCTGGAAGAGGAGCCTTCAGCTACTGAAGTAAAAGCCTCTTCTCCAGAGACAAAGGAAACCTAACAGGCTAGGTAAGCTAGGTGTGCACAACTGCTGCCATCTTCACTTTTACATAAGACCACCAGGACAGCATTCTAAAATGGTTATAGGGAAATGGGAATGTGAATCACTTATGTGAGATGTAAATAAACCATATATAGCTACAAGTCCTTTGCTGTATCTCAGACTAGCTTTGTAGGGGCTGGATGGAGCAGGGAAGGTCTTTGAGGAAGGGATTCTAAACATAAAAATGTTGGACCTTTCTAGACCTTCATCTTCACCAAAAAACAAAAAAAAAAGAGAGGAAAAAAACTTTGTTGAAGTGCGCTTCGTATTTTATTTCTTAGATTAACTACTACTCTCTTCAAATGAATTTACTTTTCCAGGCTGTGTTTATACATGAGACTCAATAGTATTCTAGCTGTGAAGGTGTTACTTAAATAGCCATTAAGTGAATGCTGCTATTATACAGAATAACAAAATAGAAGCTGTTATCCAAAAGGAGAAATTGAAATTCTTCACTCCTTTATTCAACAATTACTATAACCAGTTTGCAGGAAGGAGGCACAGAAATAAGAACTACAAATAAAGCCAGTGGGTAGTTTTAGCTTCGTACAAGATCTGGTAACTTGAAAACTAAATACACCACACATGGTGATCAAAGCTCCTTAAATAATACATTTCATATCTACCTTCAGCAGTTTAGCTCCAATGTCACAATGGGACAGCAAAGTATCTTAAGACACCTAACTCCTGTTGCTGCATTGTTTGTCCATCTCACTATCATTATTCCACACTGACCCACAGGAACTTCTTGATCATACACATTTTTTCCTTGAGGCTTTGACTGCTACAGGGAGATATTAGACATAAAGGAAAGTTTTGGAAAAACCTTTCTTAAAGGCTGAACATAAAACGATGTAAGGAACATGTCATCTAAGAAAAACTTTCAGAAGTGTTAATATAAAATGCATTAGCACCATATGAAAGATTCCTCAGATTTTTAAACACATAAAACATTAAGATCAGGAAAATCTCAGTACTCTGAAATTCAGTTCTTTGATTTCTTATCAGTCAGTAATCTTTGTGTAGTCCCAGGAAGGCAAGCAATCATAACTTGAAAGTGCCACTGGGTCAAGCTTAACCTAGCAGCTTAAGCTTAGGACCTCAATCAATAGCAAATGAGGACATTTCTTCAGCAAAAGAAGAGCAAGTCATCTTCTCTAATAGAAGTTCTTCCAAGAAAATGATTAGCAACTTGATTACATTAACTTGATTGCATGATCTACTGTGGTGTATTTTATTATCCTCTTGAGAATTACACCTTAAAGTTAAAAATGCATTGGAAAAGGTGTACTTCAAAAAAAAAAACCTAATTACTATAATTACTATAGCCTGCTAAATAATCACAGAGTAGAACTTGAGTTCATCGAAAAGTTAGCTCTTATTTTGTTTGAAAAACCAAAGACATGAAATGGCTTCATCAGGAAGAGAGTAACCAAAAAACTCCCCTATGGACTGAAAACTATCTAGTTTTAATTAGTAAGAAATCACACACCACATGAAGAAATGCAGCTTTGCAAAAATAACGGTGTAAGTCCACATACTATTTGAATGCTGTTCTAAGAAATCACATAATGCACATCTGTACTTCTGCTCATGCATTTTTGTCTTGCATTTTGACCATTGCTAGTCTTCAAGTCAATTTTCAACAAAAAGAAACAGGAAAAGCATCCACAAATGAAGACTTTAACCAAGGTAAAAATAAATCAGCTTCATTTTTAAAACTACCCTTTGCCATATATTGTTTGCAATTGACATTCCACATCATTTTGCTAACATAAATGTATTTCAAACATATGGGAAGTAAAGAGTATATTTTATTCAGCTACAATTATCAAGCATTCTTATCTAATGTTTTTATCCTAAAGTTTCTTCTGGCATAGGAAGCGCCTTGAACTGGAAAAGCCAAAGGTAGCCTAGATGCCCTAAATTTTTTCCTCCAGTTCCAGCATTCTCTCCTGAGGAGTGAACAGTACATGACAACCTCTCAGAAGTCTGCACTTCTGCAGCTGCTCTCTGGCCACAGGAGAAAGGTAAAAGCAGAAAGCAGTGACACAGTTGCACTCACAGTTCTCAGCCCAGACTTTTGCTAGCCGGAAAGGTCTGTCCTCCTCTGTGAACTCAGCCACCACCTACTGTACCAGCTGTTCTGGAGACACACTGCTTCATTCCCCACGGCAGCCCCTGTCCTCAGCAAACCCTACTCTAAAAACCATTTTTAACATCTCCTTTGCTCTTCACACTGCTTCTTTCACACGTGTCCAAAATGGTTCCAAACAACAGATAAATTCCAATGATTCTTAAGAGTCAGGCATCACATGTTGATTTTTAATTCTGAGTGATTTGGAAAACCTCTTATTTTCAGATAATGCAGTAAAATCCTGAAAGCTGGAAACCCTTCAGACCTGAAGAAAATATTCCTGACTTTCCTTCTTCCCAAAAGCTACTTTCAGTTATATGAATAGACAGGTATATCACTAGAAAATAAGAGTTTAAGCATGAGCTAAACTTCAACAGAAAACAAACTAGACTATCAAAGATGTATCTACAGGGAAAAGCATCATCCACTACTGAACAGCAAAAGTGAACTTAAGGAATAATCTGGCATCCTTTTGTGGATAGTTTTGCTGCACAAACCTCAAGTTAGAATAGCCTTTATATGCTTCAGAATGCAAGCTGCCCAAAAATGTTAGCATGTTTTCAAAATGTGGGGGGGGTTTATTTCTGCTTCTCAAGCCTTTGACTTCTGGATTACCTGGCATCTCTCATAACAGGGAAGGAATCTTCAAAAACAAGGATGCCATTAAATGTCTCAAAAGTGTCTGGAGTAAAAAAGCAAGGACTGACTAACAGCACTACAACAATGAGAGAACTGCTCTTAAAAGCTTCATCTGACTTTGAAGAAAAAAAAGGCTTGAAATCTCTAAAGAACTGCTACGCATGAAGCCATTATTGAATGAAATCAGTAAAAGGGCTTGTAGAATGTGTCAGCACAGCAAACATATTCTCATTCTAGAAAGTTCAGAGTATTTTAACATTACATCATTTTTTCTAACAAGACTACTTACTCCTGGATATCATTTCTTACAACTTTTTTTTGACTGCACATTTTTATTTAAGGATTCTTTTGTAATTTTTTTTTTGCTAATTAGCTGAACTTTAACCATATAGCAGCAGCATTATATCTTGACCCTTAAATGAGTAATTGTGAATAATTTTTTTTTACTGAGGTTCTTGAACTACTGTTCCATGTGTCTTTGAAGAAATAGAGAAAAACTAAAATCCCTCAAGACTTGAGCCTTCAAATTACTCTAACTCAATTTTACTAATTACTCCATTGTCACAGAGTAAGAGAACAAGAAAGAATTAATACTGAACAGAATTACAGAATCATTTAGGCTGCAAAAGACCTTCAAGATAACAGAATCCAAGCATTAAGCCAGCACTGCCAAATCCACCACTAAACCATGTCTTTAAGTGCCACATCTACATACCTTTCAAATACCTTCAGAGATGGTGACCCAATCTCTTCCTTGGGCAGCCTGTTCCAATGCTTGACCACCCTTACTAACTGACTCACCTTACTACAATCTCCTTTCACAAAGATGTAGAGAGAGGAAAGGTCTCCCCAGAGCCTCCTTCCAGGTTAAACATCCTCCATAAAACTTGTAAGCATTTTATGAACACAATCAGTGTTTATGAACATCAGTTCTGGTGCTTTGCAGAAGATACTTCTGAACTCTCAAGAAGATGAAGGCATATTCTCTTATTTCTACACCTTTCAGAAGATATTTACTGTACTACAGGTACATCAAAGGTCCTTATGTCTCCATCCCTACAGCCTTTCACACACATCAGCCTCTCCACCCCACAAGGAAAGACCTAACTCACGCTTCCTTGGCATGAGTACTTACTTACTCTCAATAGAAGTCTGCTATGCTTCTGCCACAAAGCTGCCTCCTGAGCTGAAGTATGGAGCCAGTGCCCTTCCCTTCCTTTTGAAGTTAAACTAGGGCAGACGTTCTGTTAAACTCCACATTGCATACACAAAGAAATGGGCACATGCGTGCCAGGTTCTACGTGTGCATTTTCAAAAGCAGTTTGCAATGTATTTTCCTCATGCATGTCAACTATGGCCTAAATAAAATAAGGATTGGTGTCTCAAACCTGCACACAAGAATTGAGTTGCTTTTGTTTTAATGCTTGTAGGAGGTATTTGCTTTTGCAATAGCAGTGGTATTAGACATCTCACTAGTACACCACCCCCATCACAAATGGAGACTGCCAAAACACAAACCCCAAATTGTTTGCAACTGCTGAAATATAAGTGAGATTTCTATCAGTGTTTCAAAACTTTTAACAAGCTTTAACTTTCTGGAAGGAAGAGTCAGATTTAGAAGAATAGAACTTGATACAGGAGTTGTGTACTATACTGAAGTATTTTACCAAAACTGTATGTGGACCAACACCAATCCATTAGGCCAGAACACAGTCATTTCTGAAAAGGAAAGAAATACCAATACAAAACTTCTCCTTCACCACTGGGAAACAAGGTATATCACAGTAGGTGTTTAATTCCTTGTACTAGAAGAATCTTTGGAGCCCCAATTGTAAAATGGAACAAAAACCTCTTACTCAATTCATATGCAATCTAAATAGGACATGTGATATAGTAGCATCATATACAGTTTGGGTTGCAAAGGACCTTTAAGGGTAATCTAAGTCAACCCTGCTGCCACAGGCAGGGACATCTTCAGCCACATTACGTTGCCCAGAAACCCATTCAACTTGACATTGAATGTTTCCAAGGAGGGGGGCATCTCTCTGAATACCCTGCTCTAGTGTTTTACCATTCTCATTGTAGAAACTTTCTTCCTTCTCATCTAGTCTAAACTGGCCTTCTTTCAGTTTAAAGCCATCACCTCTTGTCCTGTTGTAATAAGCCTTGCTAAAATGTTGTCCCCACCTTTCTCACAGGCCCACTTTAAAGTACTGAAATGTTGCAATGAATCTCACCAAAGCTGCCTTTTCTCCTGGCTGAACAACCCCAATTCTCTCAGCTTCCAAAACATACCATAATTAAACCCCTATGTGGAAGTATCTAAGAGCTCAGCTTACTTTATACAGCAAGACAACCCACCAAATTATCTTACCACCACAAGGCTACAGCATTTTACAATGCCTATTACTCCCTTGGTAAGCATTAACATGTGTGTGCTTAAAGGCACTTAAGCATCAACACATGTATACAAAATTCCAAGTATTTTTTACATCAATGAAAATCCCTAAGAAGGAGTAACTCTTCCACCAGGTTATGCTTACATGAAGAGATATTAAGCTTCTTTTCATCAGGAAATCTGAATGTTCTCTCAGTTCATTGTGGCCAGATGCACTTAGAATGACCTCCCTCCCTCCCTCCACCCCTCTCATTGTGCAAGGAACAGAAACCAGACAGCTTCACTTGTCGGATCACCAATTAGCTACAGTACTTAGTGCCCAGATGACAATGTACATTTTCAGGTCAAGAGAAAGTGTCATGGCTGTACAGCTGAATACTCCCGAAAAACTAAGAGACCCAGGCCTCAAACCTTCTTCATTGCTCTGTGTTTTTAATATTCTGAAAAGTCAAAATATAAGTAAGACAGAGGGATCAAAAGAAAACCAAACCAGAAAATCACAGGTTTCAGATTTACATGTATCATACATAAAGAGAATTTCAACTCCAAAAAGCCCTCATTTAGCATTTAAATAGAAAATCTTATTCCTAAACTATCAGGAATTTTATTAACTTCACAGATCTGTCGTCACAGTTATTTAACTATTTTTTAATCTGAAACAAGTAATGGAATACTTATCACAATTGGAAAAATCTGGTGGTTACAGATGTTCAGAGAAAGCGTTCATGGTTCAGAATGTTCAAACACAAACATTACACTGGAAAAAGCTAAAACTGTGGAGTCCATCTGGTAGGAACCTTCATGCCCACACTTCTGTTAAAGTAGGTAGAGCTGAAGTAACCCTTCCAAGATGTTCCAAGATACCTATTCTAAGAAAAATTACATTATACAGCACTAAATTTGTAAAAGCTTGTAAATTCTTCCAGGATAAACAGGAGGTAAATCTATGCATACAGGCACCATGTTAGGCGCTAGCCTATAAAACTGAATTTTCTTTAATAATCTAAGCAACATTTGGCCAGGTGTCTGTTCATAAAGCTATGAACTTATGTTGAAGCATACTTCTAGACCTGAAGTTTTGTAACAAGAATGTTTCCAGTAACCAGAAGCACATGATAGTGTAATTGCACACCCCGGAATGTAATACCACACTTTAAAAATGGTTATTTTAATGATTACACTAATGAGTTCTGAACTTCCAACCCATGTGCATGCAGTTTCATAATTACACAGCTTGAAATCCTCATCAGCAAATCCAAATGCTCCTGAAATCCAAATCATTTTATAATCTTGAATAATGCATGGCACCTCTGCAGTAAGAAATTAAACCAAATTTCATAAAAATGCAAAGCTTCATAATCTGTATTCTAAAAGACAGTGCATTACTCAAATAGAGTGTTGCTTAGTAAGTACTAAGGATGGTGATTTTTTGACGCCCCCCAGTATTTACAGTTCAGACCCTATGTCAGAAATAAACAGACCAATTCCTAGAAAAATACCTTTTTTCATATATTTATATGTATATGGTGGCTCACAGCACACCCTACTACACAAGAGTGAAATCAGACATCTGTTTCCTAAACAAGCATTGGCTCAAAATTGCATGAAACTTCTTCTTCCTAAAAAGTGTGAAAACATTTTTTTTAAAAATAGGCTGCAGCTTGACTGGTTTGCATATTATTTTGTCAATAGCAAAAAAAAAAAAAAAAAATTCCATCCTAGTTCATTGAAGGGCCAGCAAAACAAGGTCTACAGTTTCTCTGTAAGAATTACCCCAGCCCCAATGCCTTTTTTTGTTTGACTGATTTTGGACTATTGGTAAATCCTAGACAAACTCCATGGAAATTCTTAGCAAGCATAAGTGCTGTCCTTTTGAACAAGTCCAAAAGCCTTGTCAAGATGACAAGAAAAGCCATTATTACAATCAATGAACAATCCTAGAATGGTTTTGGTTGGCAGGGACCATAAAGATCATACAGTTCCAGCCCCCTGCCATGGGCAGGGATTCCATCCACCAGACCAGGATGTGCTCAGAGCCCCATTGAGCCTAGCCCTGAATACTTCCAGGGATGGGACATCCACAAGTCCTCTGGGCAACCTGTGCCAGTGCCTCACCACCCCCACATTGAAGAATTTGCTCCTGGTATCTCATCTGTCTCTTCTTTTACTTTAGAAACCTTCCCCCTTGTCCTGTCACCATCTGCCCACATAAAAAGTCTCTCTCCTTCATTTGTATGACCTTTTAGGCACTGGAAGGCTGCAATGAGGTCCCCTTGGAGCCTTCTCTTCTCCAGGCTGGACAATCCCAACTCTCTCACCCTGTGTTCATAGAACAGGTGCTCCTTCCTTCTGATCAACTTTGTGGCCTTCCTCTGGACCCTCTCCAACAGGTCCACATCTTTCTTGTGCTGAGGAATCCTGACCTGAATCAGCATTCCAGATGGAGTCTCATTAAAGCAGAGGAGAGAGAAACAAACACTTCCCCCCCGGTCTGCGGGCAGTGCTTCCTTTGATGCAGCCCAAAAGGATTGATATCCTGTTTTGTTCTTGCATTTTCTTGTGTCCCACATTTCTGTACCTTAAGGTGCTAACAAGGATAGAGGTATTATTTAAAATATGCCCTTTCTAATACTTCCCTTCCTTGTGGACATATGATTTACCACTAACCATCAGACACCAGAAGAGCTTCTACTGGGATTCCCTTGACACAACAGAAATGGCATGGAGTTTTTATTCACAGTTCTGCCTTTATAACTCCATCACCCAGAACTAAATATGAATATTTAAATAAACAAATGTCAGCAATAACAATTTCATATCCTAATAACTTTGATTATTGGAAATAACAGCTGAAACTTATTATAAAGAATATACACAATGAAGAAATAGAGTACTCTAAATTTAACAAGGATGTTAATACTGTATTATGCTTTTGGAAGTTGTAAACATGCTATTCAGAATAGACATTTAATCAATTTTAATTTTTACAACATAGGGTTTGAAAGAAGAATGCATCATTAGTTAATCCTTTTGGTAATAAAATTTCAAGATTTCTGGACATCTGTAGTATCTCATTACTGAAATCACAAAATACAAATACAAAACCAGAGGCAGTGATGAAGAGTCACAAACAGCTACACATATTATGGCAGAGATACTAACCACAACTTTGAAATTATAATAAGGGGGAAAAAAAACCCAAAACCAAAACCTCATTAAAACCAAATCAAAGAACAGCAGCCCTTGCATACAAGTTTTGCCAAATTTCTGCAACTTCATTTTCCTCATCTTGATCATATCAGGCTTTTTGATCTACTAATCCCTTGGTTTACCTCATTAGCAGCAAGGAACTAAACATCAAAATTGGCTGCCTCTGGACACCCGTTTTTCCAAAAAGGTATTCAAATTTACACAAGTGTAACCAAGATTCTGCCAGAAGCACTAAGTGTCAGAAGTCTGAAGCATGTATTTGCTGCAGCCAGTTCAACAGTCAGCAAAAGCACACACATTAGAGCAATAATGGGCCATGTATTAACCAACTAAATGTCATAAAATGTTGTGTCAAAGCTCTAGTCCAAAGCAATATTAACCACCTTACAAGGAAGAAAAGCTGCCATTTTTTCTTCTTTAATTCTTCTTTCTTTTTGATACAGATTTTATGAAAGGCACAGAGCATCCAAGCTATAACCCACCATTTTGAACTATCCTGTGTCCATTGCACACTTCCAATGTTACCTCCACATTACATGAAACTAACACCAAACTCTTTCTGTGCTACTAGACACCTCTCTCACATTCTTATAAAAAAGGGATTTTTTAAACTTCTCCAACGGAAGCTTGCCCAATATGCAATAATTTGTAGAGGAGACTGCGTAAAAAAACCACTGCAGCATGAACTTCAACAGGTAAAAAATTCTCAGCTGTAATGAAGTCTCACACCTCCTCCTGTTTTTCCCAAACAAGTATAATATACTATTGTACAAGAAACTGAAGAATAAAAAATCCTCTATTCTACACCTCAGTTATCAGAAAGTTACAAAACCCTAGAGAGCTCAATTACACAGAAGTCTAGAGTTTGAACAGCATTTCTCTAACTTAAGTATGCATTACTTGCACGGATCATATATTTGAGAATCAAGCCACACGACAAAAAAGCTGTAAAGCATGACATTTACAGGCTCTGCTGACACACTGGGAGGTAACTTAAACCAGCATTGAGGCCTCTGCCACCAACATCCAGGGAAGCTTTTAAAACAGCAATGCTGTAACTCCATGTGAGGAGAAACTGCCTCAGAATACCCCAGCTCTTTACTTAGACTACTGAGACATTTCTATCCACTAGCCCCCTTCTCATTCTCACTTAATTTTGCCATTTTTCATCTTGATCTAGAAGTTTTCCTTATCGCCTTAGTCTTCAGTCAGAACTTCTATACTTACCTAAGGGTTTACCGATTTACTTCTCTAGTTTCAAGAGGAATTTGATGATTGGATAGAATAGAAACTGATCAAAGGTGAAATTATCTTATTATAATTTAAACACACACTGCACATTAGAGCATGGCATCACTCACAGTCAAAATGACAACCCTGAAGGTCTACAGTCAAATCCAGGTCAAAAAATAGCTGCTCTATAGTGCTAAACTGAGACAGCCATCACTCCCAGTGACTAAACCTGCCTGCAAACAACAGAAAAGTTCCAAATCCACTGACAGAAAACAGGCCTGTCAGCATGTCTTTCTACCTGGAAAAACATTTCTTCTGTATAATTACATCAGTCCTGAAGTTCACATCTGCTTCATTTTTATTGTTTTGTTGAAAAAACTTCTCCAAACCAGCCTCACACTTACAAAACCATCATTGAAACTAAAGCTACCTGCAAAAGCTTCTGTCTGAAGTAAGGCTTCAAAGAGTTACTTAGCATCTCTGACAAAAGCTTCAGCCAAATCTTGAGCTTCTTATCAGGAGCATGCATGGGCCCAATAGCCATTTTGAACAGCCAGCAGCTGATTTCCCTAGCATTTGGAGGCCATCCAGGAGACATGTTTTCTCAATATTTCATTTCTGCTGGTAGTGAGCTGAGAAGAAAGAATTCATTGATTTTCCTATTTAATATTTCATTAAATGCTTAGCTAAAATAGGTATCTGAGCTACACTTAATTCATACCATTTACTTGATATCATCATTAGAAACACTTAAATGACAGTTGCAGTCACTACAAATCTTGAAAGAGTGTCACTATTTCAGCATTTCATTGACGTTGCTTTGTGTCCTTCGAAAGCTTCCACTGCTGTTAAAAACCCCTACTCATCTATATTTAACAAAGGAGATACCCGAGAAAAAACTGATTTCTAAGATCATATTGGTATCCTGCTATTTCAGTGTCAGCACAATGCCTGTCACAATTACTTACTTTTTTTATTCCTTCCACTCCTAAAAAAAACACCCACACCACAAAACACCCCTCACCGTTAGCAGCCGAGCTGCCAACAAACAAGTCTCTGGAGACCTTAAACCCACATCACCTCCTAGGATGATATGCCTAATCTTTATCTTTATAAAAATCTGTATCTTTACAAAAACGTCCAGCAGCTTTGTTGGCTCAACTGTAGCTACTGCAATACAGCCCTTGCAAACATAGTCTTACAAAACAACACCCAAGATATCCAAAAAAACCAAAAAGTACCAAGCAACAAGAAAAACACACAAAAGCAAACAAACGGATGAGAAAAACCTACAAAACAAAATCAAAACAACCCAAAGAAAAACCCAGCACCCTGACAGCAGACCACTATCTCCCACTTCAGAAGGGCTCTGCTGAAAAAGCACACCTGTAAACATGTTTTCCTTTTATTTAATCCTGTCAAAATATGAACACATATATATACAAAGTTTGATAGAAAGTGTATTTCCCTGTAGACTTCTACATTTATTCAGAAAGCAGAACTGTTCTGATCTAAGAAGCTTGTTGTCCTATAAGCTAAGCAAGTTTTAACTTAACCAGGCCTTTATTACATCCTCAGTCCCCCCAGGTGTTTGCAAGTATATGAAATTCCATACAAAAATCAGCAGGAAGTCTAGGTGTGCACATGAAGTTTATGCATTTAAGACATGTGCCAAACACAGGGCTTCACGTACACAATGCTGTGAAGGGAAACATTTTGTACTCCATCTTTCACAGCAAAGAAATTTTCTCAGAACATTTTCTTTCTCAAGAATGCATTTCAAGTGGGAAATCTGTTGAGAACAGTACACAAAGAGGACTCCATTTATAACTTCAACATTAAAATCAGACAATTTAAATAGCATGTTATTATTCAACAGCCAAAATTTGGGGATTTTAATTAATTCATCATTCAGATTATCAGGACATGAATCAATTGTTGGATAACTCACTGAAAACAAGCTATTTTAAAGCTATTCTACAAAACTATGTCAACTAGCTTTGACATCCAATTCAGGCCACAGATTATTGCTGAGGCAACAGCAGCAAGAGGGACACTCAGCCAGCAGAATTTCCAAAGCATTTCCACATGACACACTACCAAGCACATGTAATACTAATTTAGATCTGTTTTATAGGCAATTAAAGAATGTCATTCTGTCCAGCATGCATAACTGTGCCATTGACAGCTCTTACTATCATCTACTGAACTGCCTTTTTGTTGAACTTTGATTAATTTGGAGTTCAAGAGGAAGTCAGGAAGTTAACGTAAGCAGAGCTCAAAACCACTGCCACTCCCAGAGATGGGCATTGCACATTCCAGTGCTGTTACTTCACCGTTTATTCCATTTTTTAGTTCCCTCTTGCTCATTCACTAACCCACCACAGCACTTGCTGCTTACCTCGTGAGTAGTTGCGCCTCCTTAACAGTCTATTGTTAAGGACTGTCAAAAGCTTTTGAAATTCCAAATAAATTATATCTGATAGAACTCTCAATGTTTTGTTGTCACAGTGAAAGAATTCAATAGATTAGCAGAGACATTTTCCTCTGAAGAAACTGTACTAATTTACTGCTATCAAAGTATGATCTAGAGCAGATTATCTCTTCAAAAAGCATCAGCATTTCCTCTGCCACTGAAGAAGAGCTGGATGGTCAGAAGTGCCAAACCTTTGGTTAAAGGCACTGAGGTTAAGTGCAAACTTATTTTTATACAGAGTGACTGATTTTAGGTTAAACTATGTCACAGGCTTGGATGCACAGCAAAGGATGACAAGGACAAGGGAGCAACAAACCTGTGGCCTATTAATTTACCACATATACAGATAATCATAACCAAAGACAAGCAGAGCACAGATAAATGTACCAAAAATTCCTTCATCTATTCAGGGACTTTAAACACCAAATAAGAGAGCAGGTCACTTTGACCTGAATATCTCCTCCCCTTTTTTGCAAAGCTTAAAGATCCCCCAGTAGAAATTCTCAGTGTGAAATAACACTGGTGAAGGCTCAAAGACTAACAGCCCACAGTAAAGCTATCAAAACTGTTTGTAGGCCTTTTATAGGGCTGGTTCTTTGATATCAGATCATATCAAACTTTGTAAGTAGCTAGTATGGACAGCTTCTTACTCATGCTATGGCCCAACTGCACTCTCAAATGAAAGAATTCTTCCAACCTCTTAGACCAGCTGATCCCTTACAAAATTCTCCCTTACTTTAATCAAAAAAATCTGATTTTTCACTGCAGCTGCTGTGTTCAGCAAGTCTCTTATCCCTGTTTTCACCAAGCCACTCTGAAGAAGACAAGATGATAGTGATACATCCCATGTAATTGAGACATCAGAGGAAGAGAAATTGAGGAATTTGCTGTATTTTTAAACCACACCAGACCACTTCAAAGAGTAAGATTCCAGTTTCCCAGGGAGTTTTCCCCAAGGCAGCCTGAGGGCCTCACTTAGCACCATTATAACTGAGGAAGCTTAGACCCACAGCTGTGACCTAGAAGCTTATTCAGCTACACATACTCAAGCAGTGACAGCCACCGACAAGGTAGAGCAAAGGCTCTGGTAACAAGCTAAAAACTGCATGGCATATCAAATATTCTGCACACTGATGCTCACATTTCCACAAGTGTTCCTCTATCAGTACTTTAAATAGAGAAAATCCTAGGCAAACGTACTAATTTTCATTAACTAATGAGACCAGCAAAACTTTTCTATTTGATGTAACATCTCATTTTATGACATCTTATGCTTGTGGTCTTATCCTTTATACACAGCTGTTCAATTTCAGAACTCAGTCTTTTTGTCTCCAAACACTGCTGGAAAAAAAAAAGTCTTAAGGTATCTTAAGCATACTTTCAGTAAATATAGACAAGCAAGAAACACAAATATAATAAAAGAATATATAACAGAGTTCGACTGTTTTTAAGAATTCCCACACAAACCACCCTAAAATGACACTGAAGTACCCCCTAAACAATTTTCTAAGATACAAAGAAACAGCATCCCATTAATCATAAGCAAAATGTTCTGCTTTGTATTAAGTCATTGAAGAATCAACACAGCATACAAAACTAGCAATTCTGTTTGCAATATACTAAATTATTTTTTAAGTCATCAAGCATATGGCACTTTAAATAGACAAAGCAATTTGTCTAAAAGCACAAGCATATTTGGATCTTCTGTTTAAAGCCATTAGATATTTTTTCCTCTGATTTTATGAAAAAAGAAAAAAAGAAAGATAAAATCAGCAAAGTTTTATAAATACTACCCCTCCCCCCTCTATGCTGAATAAGCATCAATAAGTTTCCCAAAACTAAATTTTTCTGACAATTAAAAATAAAATTAAGAGGTTTCTCTGCAGTTACTACTTCTCTACCCAGAAAGGAAATTTGTCTTATTTTAATTGAAATTTAGAGAGTTACAGCTTTTTAAACGAATAGACAGCCTGCTTAGGCTTTCAGTAGGAAATCATAGGAACCCCTCCCAAAATTTAACAGTTGAAGTAGCTGTTCTTGTCATCACGGGATTTGTCTATTTAGTCACACTCAATCATGACATTTGGATGATTCTCAAAAACTTAAATTCATGCAAAGAAAGATTATAGAAGATATTTTAAGTGGCATAAAAAAGAAAAAAATTCTTGTAAAACTCACATTCTTTCACCATGCTATTCCGAATATAAAAATAAAAAGAAACACAGAACTGCTTGAAAAGGTTAAGTCCTAAGTGAACTCCTAGGCTTCTCTTCTCACTGCTTGGGTCACGCTTCCCACTCCCCCATTCTACTCCAGAAGGGGAGAGCTACAGCACTTATGGACAGATGTGTTTAAGAATATTTAACACTCATTTCACCTGCCAGATGTCCAAGAAACGAGAAAGTAGCATTCATTAGTTGAAAAGACACATAATATTTTCATACAAGCTCTACCTTATCTTTGTCTTCCACAACATCTGCCAGCACATCATCTGGGTCCAGGATTCCTCCATCTGTATACTCCAGGTGGTGAATATTTACCCAGGAAGCTGGATCCTGTAAGACAGATACAAGACTTCTTAGCCTACCCTTGCATGATTTTAGTGCTGTCAGACAAAGCAGTTTTGTGTCCCAGTTGTTTTCCACCTACTTTCTTCTATAGTCACGAGGTAGAAGATTGGAGCCACTACTCGAAATTGAAACTGAGAGCAAATGAAAACTACAGACAAAAAACAAGGCAATACCTGTAGAACATCACACAAAAAAATCTTTAAAACACACATTTTTATTTCCTTATCAATCTTTATCTAATTTGAATAGTGAATTAAAATAATAAAAAAAATTATTTTTGTTTTATAAGGCTTTATAGATGGAATATTCAGGTTATTATCAGCACAAACATTTAAATGAATGAATAAATAAATAAATAAATGGACGGACATGCACCACTCCTGACAGGTTGTGTGGAGGTGTATCTATATATTTTTAGATATATAAAACACATCCATTATTTCTTTCTCTGAAGAGGCAGTTAAACCTATTGTGGCAAAAAACCCCAAATGAGTAAGTAACTCCCAGTTTGCTTTCACAAATAAATACTCTCAAACTCCAGTGCAACATTGTGTACCATATTAACAGGGACCACATTAATTCTCCAAAACTAATGCTTTCTTCATACATTATGAACTCCTTCACTTCAATAACCAGGAGTTCAGCCATCATTCCACTGACCCTGAAGCCAAAAGGCTGCCGTGTATGTATATGTATGTATATGAGCGTACTGCTCAACAGCAAATTCTCCCTGACAGGAAACACACAATCAGAGAGCAGACAAACAGCCACTGCCCCCAGACTATACCAGCTACCTGTGTACACAACCTCCACGTGGTATTTATGTCTGAACTGCCTTAGTTAAGACTTGTCCTCCTTGGACCAGTTACTGTTTAATGAGCACATGGCAGCTCAGTGAGTCACAGTGATGTGTTTGAGCACTCCGTGGTACCAGCACTGATGAACATTACATCTGCTACAGCACAGTGAAGAAACAAAAATGCCTAATGCCTAGTTAGGATTATAAAGCATATTTGAGTCCTCCATCAGATATTATGGAGAGTGGCCAGAATATGCTACAATTGAGGGCCAGGAAAGGGGCATGCACAAACATAGCCTTGAGAAATGTTTCAGAAATGAACAAAAAAAGAGACCACTGATGACCTGCAACTGAGGGTTAAGTGTAACTAGATACGGTACGGCTGCATGACAAACACACAATTAAGCAACTAAAAGTATGTCATTTGTAACATGTCCATTTAATCTCAAATTTACCTCTTACTACAGTTATTTCACTTTGCAACGAAACCATCCATTTGTGAAATAGCAAATGCTTGTTCATTCTAGGTACCACATGTTCAAAATAACAAAATTTAAAAAATATCAATTAGTGCGCTTTTTTCTCTGCAAAGTGACAAAGTGTGGACATCTACTACAGCTCAAATTCCTATCTTTAAGCCCAGGGCTTAGGTATTTTTACCATAACCATAAAATTCTAAGATGAAAAGGCAGAAAAGAAACATATCTTTATGCAATAAATAAGCAGGTTAATTTAGATCATACATTTTACCTAATGCACATACCTTGAAAAAAGTGTGTTGTTTGACACTACCAATCAACTTACAAAATATGATCCTCTAAAACCAGAACACATCAGTAGCTACAGATGTTCCTCCTGAACCCTTTAACTAATGCAACCACAAAGCTTTTAATAGTTAGCAGCCCTAAAACAGCATAATTGAAAATCACTCCTCCTAACTGGGCAAACTTCTGTGGCTAACCTATTTGGCTGAAGATACATTAAAATCTTCTGTACACATTATGCTTGTTGAAGTGTTAAGAATAAAGCTGAAGTTTAAAAACACACAGCTGATTAGGATATTTTGCTTTCAGTGTTCACTTCTATTTGTGATTCAGTAGCTGTACCAACACAGATGTGTCATTGAAACAGAAACAAAGAAAAAAACAAGTGTAAAACCCTATTGTCCCAATAGAATGCTGCAAGTTGGCAGGACACAAGCTCAAAACACAGCCACCCTAAACAACATTAAACTTAACGAATTCCTAACCTTCTTTTACTTTGGGCCACAGCAAATACAATAATTTAATTATTTTTGTTAGTGGCAATATTAAGAGAACATTTCTAAAATAGTCTCAAAGAGTGGAAGATGCCATTCCTCACCAATCTTTTAGAGCAAGTGTAGCCAACTTAAGATTCTTTAAAAGAAAACAATTGCAATTCACACTGAAGTACAAGAACTAGAGCAGAGCAGGATTCACAGTTTCTTTTGAAGAAAAATACCTCTTAGTGGTTTAGACACACACTGTGGCTCAGGTACACACGGTATGAACACACTACGACCTTCTGATCTCAAGGACTCCCCAGTTACAATAACCAGCACAGACTACAGCAAGACTGAATACTTGCTGCCTCAGAAATACAAATGTGAATGGCTTCTATTAGCTTATATGAACTTCATCCCTCAAAGTTAAAAACCCACACTGGGAGCAGGAAGCTTTCTATAAATTTGTTCGGTGAAGCAAATAGTAACTACTGCTACATAGTCTAGGTGGAGGAGGTTCCCTCCTCACAGTGACAAAAGTAACAATGATTCATCTGACCAGAAAACCCACTCAGCCATTCAAAAAGTTTTCAAAGTCAGAGAACATTTTCTGTTCTTTGGACAAGCTCCAAACACTGCCATGCATTGGATAAAAAGTGCCCATACAAAAAACAAAAAAAACCCAACAACAAAAATAACACCCAAGAAACAAACAAACAAACAACCACAAACAAAAAACTCCAAACAAACTAAAAAAACAAAAAAACTCACCCACCGCAAACTAAAATCTATATATCAGTTGCTTCCTTGTTTCTTTACTCACACAAGAGTCCAGACAGCATCATTAAATAAGACATTCATATTTTAGAAAGCTCAACATTTAAAACAGGCCATTAACTACCAGCAGATGTAAAAGTTGAGTATCTGAAGTTCCAAATAGTACTGTATCCACATGCATATGCACAAACTCACCTTCTGCACACTATTTAGACCTCAAAAGGAGTAGAACAGTTCCAAAACATTAACTGGGGTACATCCAAGGTAGAATCATTATCAGAGAAAATGAAACTTGCTCAGGAAAAGGATCATCCTGTTTTAAGGTTCTTATGCTTTACTATGATAGAACAATCAAGAGGAGCATCAACAACACTTCAGGTTTCCAGGTGTTTTAAAACTCCTAGGTAGGAGATTGCCTTTCTAAAGTAACAGAGTAACTTTATATTTCATAAACTATATGACTGGAAGTCTTGCAAAACAGAGTTTGTTGATTCTACAGTGTTTTCTGAATGGCCTGAAAGTCCAACCCAGTAACAGAGATGACAGGCTGTGCAAAGGGTCAGTGCCAGACAGCTTCAACCAAATAACACTTACCTGCTGAAAGCAGCAAATGCTGGGTGACACCCCATTTTTGATCAGGGAAGACATTAATTAAGGGCATACTTACTGAGAAAGCACAAAATACAAAGTAAAAGAAGTCCAACAACTGTATTATAAAATACTACGACAAGTTTTGGGTTTTTTTTTTTAGCTGATTGATTGTTGTTTCTTTAAGTTTCTCTAGCTCGAGATTGAAATCTTATTCTAATGAATGACTGTCCAGAATGATTCTTCACAGTATCTCCTTAATCATCATCATTAAAAGTTGGCATGCTTAAAAACAAATACTTAGTTTTGAAAAACAAAAAAGTCTCTTGTAAAATAAAATACTAACAATAGCCTGGAAGCTCTGGGCAGCATTCAGGTATGGTTACCTGAACAATCTGTGCTCCTAAATGCTCTCCTGTTAGAAAGTTCATCTTGAAGAAAGCACAACTATGGTTCCAAAAAATCCTAGCATCACAAGTGGGTAGAAGTTCTCTTACAGCACAGTACGTAACCCTTAGGCAGAAATTCAGCTGAGGTATAAATCTGTAAAAATCCACATAAAGAAAACATATGACTAAGTTACCTGGTATAATTCATAACAGCACTTGGCAAATGAATATTGAACAGTTACTCTAATGCGCATTTTACCTTAGGGCTTCAAGTCATGTTTGTGTTTAACATCAAGCCACTTAAAAGCTGTTTATCATCATTTCCTTTATGTGTGGGAGAACACTTTAGGAATTACTATGCAAATATTTACCAAATGTTAAATTAAAGCCAGGTCACATGAATGCACAAGTGCAATGTAGGCAGAGAAGTGACATAAATTTTAAAAAATGGGGTTGACATTCACACTGTCATAGAATCCTGACTTAGTTGTTGCCACCTATTCCAACACTATCACTGTTCAAATAGTCTAAATTGGGTTCAAGAATTCTTCCACATATTTATTTTCAGTCAACACACACACATTCAAATGAAAGACCGATCAATCAATAATTAAAGCACTCCTATTTATTGTTAGGTTTCTATATAAATCTATAGATTCACATTTTTAATGTATCAAAGTTGGAGTACATTCTTAATTCTTTTGTTCCCAACTCGGATAGAAAAGTATCAGTCTCCTTTTCTGAAGGCAACATACTTAATAAATGTTACAGTCCACATTGGGTATTACTGACTGTTAACGAGCAAGAGAATACTAATAAGTTTAAATGTTTCAGCTGATCAGCAATAAAATAAACACCACCCCTTAACGATTTCACAATTAATTATTGTTTGATGCTGTATTTTGTTCCACTGTGCAGAACAAAAAATTAATAGCAAATGCTATACTGGAATTTTTAACAATATAGTAACAATAGGATGCACTAAGAAAAAAATATCAGAAATAGGACTGAGTTACAATTACTTCTCATGCTGATATTTCTGAAGTACCTCCTCATCAATGCTTCACTAGAGCCAACAGACTTCAATGAAACACAGCATAAAAATGAAAATAATATATGCCTCTTCCACATAGGCAACAGAATAATTGTGAGGTCAAACTTGGGGGAAGAAGTAGCCTCTGGCTGCATTGTTTTCTGTGATTTAGACAGTGTAAAAGTAAAATTAAAAATCCCATAATCATAAAACACTTTCTGATAAAGGGATATTTTAGGTTAAGGTCAGTAAAAGAGGTATTCTACCCCTTAATCATTTTTAGATTATAAATTGCAATGTGATGCATTACCTCAATATATTCAGTAGTACTTAATGACTTCTATAAGCATTTTAAGGCCACACAATGTATCATTATGCATACCAAACAGCACTAAGTACTATTTACTCTCCGACCACAGCTCGGGGAGCAGAGCACAAAAAGCATCTTGGAGAGGAACACACAGATGAGATTGGTCACAGCCTCAAACTTCATCTCTAAATCCTTCTCAAAGTTTATCACTGAATTAGAACAGCCTTAAGCATTTTTGGCTTGCTTACCAAAAACCACCTCCAAACAAGCCTGAAGTGGTAGTTTATTCAAACTTCATCTCAGCTGCCACCAACAGGGCTGCCCTCTTCAGCAATAGTAGAGTGGGGCTCTGTTTTTACAGCAATATGAATACTGTGTTTCCAAAATCAAGAGCTGATCACAAAGCAAATGTTTGTACAATACAGACTATTACAATCTGGAGCTGAACAGTTAGAGCTCAGCAACAACACAGCAAAAGTGCATTGATGGCCTTGTACAACCCAAGAGAAACCCCAAGAGAAAAACCAAACACCCCAATACGTATCGCACCCCATCCTTACAGCAGGCAAACCACCACCACTTCTACTCTCCTCATATGCATGAACATAGAATTGTATCATTGCATACAATATTGTGGGTTACAGACATAATTTTTATGAAATAAATGGAGCCACAAGAAGCTTCTGTAAAAATCAAAGATGAACAACTACCTGCACAAGAGCTTAAGTATGTTTCAGACATTACTGAATGCAGAAGTTCCTGGCACAGACCTGATCTGAATAAGCCTCCCTATATGAATTACAAGAGTATACTTCATGCACACACATATATATATATATATTTACACACACACACACACACACTTGTAACTGAGTACCAACTCGGTCTTCTTTTCACAAACTTCAAAAAAATAGAGAAAAAGCAGTATTTAGGTTTCACCGCTCAGGAAGCTTTCAGAGTTTCCATTACACATAACAGAGGACGTTACAAGCTCATATTTCTAGGTCTTACTGTTGCAAAACCAAATTCTTACCTCTAATTAATTACATTGTCTTTATAGCATAACATTAACCAAAACATTTTAACCCTTTCCAGTTAGAAATTCAAAAGCAGCAGAAATCTTTAAGATAACGCTAGGAAGAGAAACATGCTACAACACTGTGAGACAGTAAAAAAAATTCTTGTGTACTTCATAGTGCTGTTGTTCTCCTTCACCAAAACTCTGACTTCACTTGCATTAGAAGTGAAAATGCTGCAAGATGCTGCAAGAGAGAAGATAAAACTTCTTTACAGCCTTCTACCAGCTGGAGTGACACACATTCTCTCAAAGTTATTAATATTTAAGAAAGATCTATACTGAGTGAGCTCAAAGACAGAAATTAAAGCTGAGCAAGGGCAAAGGACAAGGTAGAGTCTGCTGAGAGAGAAACTGCTTTTAAGCATCCAGAAATAAAACTACAGAAAGCACAGAAGGCCATAGAGCAGAAATTGTCTTAGAAAGGTGACTGTAAGGGATGCTTCCTAATCCATCCTCCAGATGAAATAAAGTACTATAAAAATAAAGCTGCACAAGAAAGGATCTTCTCAGAGGAATTCTACCTTAAACAGGGGGGTGATAGGGAACAGAAAGTTCATTCCAAGCAATCAAACTTGTGAGTACATGGAAGACAAAGCTCCTCGCTTTTCACTATAAATTTAGCAGGTCTAATAAGCTTTCAAACCTCATGCCAAAACATGATCACGAGAAGTAATGTCAGTCTAAGTTGTTATACCCATGATGCTTTGCTTCTGACCAAAGCACACATTTTAATTTTTTTAGATATGTTGGGAAGTTTTCTTCACACAGTAAGATAACACAGAAGAAGTTTTACTCCTCCTAAAAGGAATAAATTAAATATTCAAGTATGAGGTGAATTAAAGATTATTTTCTTCAAAACAACATAATTTCTATTGTTTAGAAGGATCTCTTTTCATAGTAAATTATTCCCTGTAAACAAGCTATTTAAAAAATTAAATCTCATTCTATGCATTTTCACATATACTAATTTTTTTGTGCAGATTCATTCTTTTTATCTCTTAATACAAGTTATAGAAATTTTATTCTTTCCTCAAGCACTTTTTTTTCAAATCATAAGTAGATGCGATATAGGCAAATGGTAGAAAGTAGAAAAGGAGTTCTGAAAAAACAGTACTTTACATAAGATCACTTTAAATATTCCATTTTAAGAATTTCTGTCTTTGAAGGTGCTAAAAACCTGATGTCAAAAGGGGAACTCATCAGATCAGGTCGGTAGAGAAACATTCATTTTTGTCAGAAAGGTTGGATTTACCTCAGTACACTTGCAGTTTTTGCACAGTCCGGTCACTCTGCCTTCCTGGCCCTTAAGGATGGCAAGAGCACAAAACACACAACCAAACAAATCATGCATGAAGTCTGTGGACTACCACAGATTTGCACCAAAAATATCTGTTACCCATCCCGAAAAAGGCAGAAAAATCTTCTCTCACTCTTCCCAGGCACAGTGAACATCCAAAAAGCAGAGCTTCTTCTTAGTCTTTGGAATGAGGCCTAACACAGCACAAGTACAGCTCACCATCAGCTTGATCTTTGACATCCTAAACGGTCCAAAATACCATTAGTCAATCCCTAGTCACCAGAGGGACCTAGAATACTTCTTGATATTTAACCATCTCCAAATTATTATGCTCTGAGAAATTAACAGGACCAAGTATTACCATGACTAGTAGTCAAAACACCACAGCAAGGACTGATGATCACTTCTTTCTATCTTCACCTGTTCTCTTCACACCACCATATACCAAACTTCATGTCTGGAGGTATGAAACTCATCCTTCTTGCACTTTTTTCCTTCTCTGATTCATTTTTATGTACAGTTAACACACTCTGTTTTCCTTGGGAAGACAAGCTCAAACAGTGGTTATAAGAGCCACCTCATTACAGCAAGATGGGCTTAGACATCAGAGAGCTCTCAAGGTGAAGATGTGAGCTACAAGGGACACGGCTCACAAGAATATATAGAACTGCATATATACAGTTCCATCTGTTACAAATGTCCCAGATCACACTTGAAGATAAAGATCCCAGCCTGACATCCTAGGAGACAAACCACAGTGAAAGCTCTTCATGTAGGCTATAAACCAAGGCAAGCACAGTGAATAGGACTCTTGCAAAGAATCACGCAACACTTGCATACTGTAGGTCACAGCAGAAGGAAGGAGACTGAGTCTCTTCTGGCTCTCAGAGACAGTGTTGGCAAAGAGGCACTAGAATATTTCTTGTCCTTTAGCCATCTTTAAATTATTATGTGTTGAGAAATTACCAGGACTATGTGCTAATAAAAAAGTCTTCATTTTTCACAAGTCAGGGAAGGTACTTAACTGTAATCAAAAAGGAGAAAGAAGACAGTTGGTTTATCCAGATAGTTGAATATGCAGGGGGAAAAATACCTATCTTCCATATTCAGTCTGAGGAGGAAAACAGAAAAAGTTGCTGCTATCTCCCTATCATGGAATTCTCTATTTGGCAAAGCGCAGATGTATAAATCCAAAATGACCCAGATTATTTCCACTAACACTCCAACTTTTACTTGATTTGCAGCACTTGCACCCTTCAAAACTAAGAGCATTCTGATTTTATACTGAATCTGAATGTGAATGAAAAACCACTCTCTGAATATAGCTGTCTGAATATTTCCTGAATAAAATATGATGCAGAGAATACATCAGTAGAGGATCACATAGCCCACCTTTAGGTTACAGTCCAACATTTAAGAAGACCATTTCAGTGAAGACCAAGTATGCTCGTCTTGGTTTTACAAAGAGAGCTGGAGATACCCATTTAGACAGAGGTCTACACACTGCACTTGTAACAACCAGCCAAAACCTCCCCTTCAAAGCCTCAGTTAAAACTGGAGCACACTGTATGCCAGGCTGAATCCAAGATAACTACACAAATGTAAGAATATAAGTGCAAATTGATCTTTAGTTATAAACTAACAATATCCTTTAGCTTTTTAAGTCCATTAGATGAGACTGCTTCAACAATGCAGAAACACAAAAGACTCAACCTTGTGCACATTAACACAAAAGTTCCGGAACAAAACATCTCTAAATAAACCTACAAGATTTTAAGGCTTGCCTTTCATATCCCAAGACCTCCATGTCAAATATTATCTACAATATTCAGAGTAGTATTGTTATGCTAATAAGCAAACTGCTACCCAGCTCCAGGCACCGGGCAAGTAATTAATTAGCATTGAGTCTGGCTTTTTGCTTTAACCAAAACAATTACCTAGAGTTAACACTGGGGGGGCTAAGGACCACAGCCGTGAGATTTTTAAAATCCAACATTAAGACAGACAGACTCCTTCAAACTGTCATACATTTTTCACATAGAAATGTAAGGGGAAAAAAGAAAGTAAAAAAGATGTGTGTAAGAGTAGTGTATTTCAAAAGTAAAGTCCAGACAATGCTGTTATTTTGCCAATAAAACTGGTGATGCCTTAAATTCAAATCATTCAGTCTAGCTACAGATAAAAACGAGGTTGGCTGCAAATTAACACAACTCAAGTTTGTAACAAACTCAGCACTGAAGGATACCAGATCTTCAGCAAAAAATGATAAATGGTTCACATCTCCAAGGGCAGCCAGCACTTCAGCCCTGCATCTAGAAACCATCTAAGATTGTTTTATTTACAACTGTGGGGCCTTTCTTTGATAAAGTGATTAATGCATTTGCAGCTGACACAGGACTGCTTATCAGAAGCAGCTGGGAGCTTCAGAGATGTGACTGAGTAACACAAGGCTCTAAACAAAACTGAATACAAATGTCTGTAAGACAATGCAGACCAAGCATGCTGGAATCCTGTCAAACTTTAACATAAACTGAGCTTTAGACAAAGCTCAAGTGAGAAAAAAATCGTAGTAAACTATAGGAGCATATCCTTAATTCCTTATAGAAAGTCATTAGATATTTTTTGGAATTCCACCAAGAACAGCAAGACTTTGCTGCAGTACCATCCTATTTCCTGCATGAGTCAACCACCAACCAGAGATTGGGAAGGAATTTTGCCAAAGACTGCCAGATTTGTAGCGTCAGTAGGACCAGTCAGAGCCCAGACCACCACTTCCTTCTCACACATCCAAAGCTGGTGCATTTCAGAAATGTCACCAATTCCCACTGGTGCCACTGAATGTATCAACCTTAATCAACACTCTCCACGCTCTCTGAACACCTCCTAGCAGGCACAGCTCATTGCTCCCCTTAGAGAGGAGTTAAGTGTGGACCTGGGGTCTCGTTCCTCACTCAGAGAAAATACGTGACCTTTCACAGTACATTCAGTGACTGTGTTCCAAAATCAAGTCATAAGGGACAATCATGGGCCCAGTGCTACAAAGATGCTGAGACAGCCAGGGTAGTTTTAAATAACCAAAGCATTAGAAGCATTTGAAGTTGTAAGAAGAATCCCTTTGAGGCAGAAGTAAGTTCATTAAAAATGAAAACAAAAAGGAAAAAATAATTAAAAGGGTGGTGGTGGAAAGTAATAGACTCAAAATCAGCGTGCAGGGAGGGAAACAAAGGGGTTTAACCATAAAGCTGCTGGAGCAAAGTTTGCAGGTCTGTACTAGATGATCCCGTAACCTATTTTGTTCTCATGTGAAACACTAAATTAACCACCTTCTCTCCTCTCTTTACTTCTCAGGAGAAAAAGCAATTGGGTCAATAATATTCTGAAGGCACAACTAACAGTCAAGCACTGCCTAATTCCATTAAGCCTTGCCAGCTTCAGTGGTTCTGGCTATTGTTTGAAAGAAAATAACCAGAAAGTTTAAAATACAAATATTTAGCATTTTAATATTACACCGTGGGGATTATTATATAATCTGCCATATTTTGTGCTATATTAATAAAATTTATATCATCACAGTACAATGTAGGTAAGTTTTAGTGTTTGACTTCCAAGATACAGCAAATACACCTGGTGAACAGCAGAAACAACCTCTACCTTTAAACATATTGCCAAAGCAAAGTGATGGAACTGGATAAAACCCAAACAAGGCTCCTGAGAACAACTTCCACCTTCATCTGACTGAAATACAGAACATGCCAGAATTACATCATCAAAACTTGATGCCGTATATCTAACCTCAATGCATGAAGGATTATGGCCAGATAAAAAGCAGTGAAGAGAGTGAGATGATCCCCTTTTTCATCGAAATTCAATACTACTAATGTGCATAAGGGTTCACCCTGCCCCGCCTTTATCCCAAAGAACTGCTTTCTTCTGCTATTCCAAGTGTCTTCAGGAAAATAAAATCACAAAAGAGTTGGGAAGAAACATCTTCACAGATTTGAGAGGAAAAAAGAAGGCAGCATCAAAGTCACTGCAAAACAACTAACAGACAGGTAGGTCTAAGTAAGTCAAGTACATTTAGCCCAAATGTGAAAAATGACACCTAAGGCACATGTTCCAATTACTGTTCGGTAGCAGCTTTCTCCAACCCACAGCTTGCAAGGGGGGCACATGGAAAAAACCCTTCCTTACACAACTTTAATCCAGCCTGCACAACCCTACAATAAACTAAAAATTAAAACAGCTGGAAAGCATGCTTCTTTAAATGCTGTATTTGCATATATTTCGCATCAGTCCTGAGATGTCATTACAACCTTCATTTTCATTTACAGCTTGATGCCATCCATCACAGATACAAATGAGTCCAATTTACTTTTCAGTCAGATTCCTCATTCATTCTCTTTGGGCTCCAGAACTGTATCCACATACATTAGCTCCACATACTATGCCATGCTCAAGTACCAACAGAAATAAGAAATAAAATTAAACAAAGATCTACTGAAAATGTCTACAGCTAAGTGGACATAATATAGCCATTATTCACAAGAATGCTCAACACTAACCATGTTATAGGAACGTTTTAGCACTATGCCCTGTCAATAGGACTTGCAGAGTAACAGTTCCCCTCTCAGTAAGAGATGATCAGATCTGCTTCCCAACTCTTACACACAACAACAGTAGAGAGCCAGTTGCTGACAAGTTCAGCCACAAGATGCTGAAGGCTTTTCAGCAAAGTAATTGGATCTACTTCCACTAAATTTTATCACAGTGCCTGAAAAGGAAACCAGCCCATGCAGTGAAGCAGCCCATTCTCTTCTTTAAATGGTTACTAACTAAGGACACTGCCACATTGTCAGTTAATAGAAAAAAACCATAACAACAGAATTCACTGGTCTAATGGTCACAAAGTAAGTGATTTGGACTTCTACAGAACCTGCAACAGCTTTGGCTGTATTATTACAGGTATCTCTTACACTATGACATTAGGCTCAAAACCAAAAACACACAGAAAATCCCCATGAAAAACAGCCTGAAAATCCATTAAGTGTGCTTCAGCTTACAACAGTATTTAACAGCTCAATCATTAAACTGTAGCTTGTATCCTTCAATATGAACTCAACCATCATGAAAATACATGATTCAAACTCATCATTTAGAAGTTAAATCTAGCTTTTTTCTTCCCAGTTAAAAGAAACTCAATCCCACAAAGCCTCCTTTACCAAACTTTTTCTTCCCAGATTGCAAAAAAGTATTTTTTCACTAACAAAAATCACTAGCATGAAACTTATCACACATAAGATGTTTCAGAATTGAAACAACAGCATTTTGCAGAATGGTAATAGTCCACTACAATATATTTCAAAACTCCTTTGGTCTGCACCACGGCATGTGGAACTAAGACCCACACCATCAAGTCTGCTTCTGAACACCAGCATCCTGGATTTTGCTACACGATCAAGTTGGAGGGTTTTTTACTTTAAAATCCGTATTGATAAGCCAAATAGTTAATCTCTAAATACACAATGCAT
Source organism: Acrocephalus scirpaceus scirpaceus (assembly GCA_910950805.1). NCBI lineage: Eukaryota > Metazoa > Chordata > Aves > Passeriformes > Sylviidae > Acrocephalus > Acrocephalus scirpaceus. Next base: position 45,734,278 of record OU383779.1, read on the forward strand.
AAAAGGGATCATTTCAAACCAGGAAAATGGAAGACACTTATAATCACCACAGCATTCACATTTGAATGACAGCTAAACATAAAGACACATCACGCATTCAGCCATCTGGAAAGAAGATGGGGTTTTTTTCATATTGTCTGTTCTCAAAGCCTTAAGGCAAGAGTCAGAGGTTGACCAAGACTTCCATTTAGTGAGATGCTCATTTCCTATCTACAGCCATTAACGAACTGCACTATGAACAATAAGCCAGACTCCTCCACTTCCACTGCATTCAAAGACAGTTGTGCCACACCAGGACAAACAATGTGTGCATACTGCCAGATGTACTTTTTATCTGGAAAATAGGAAGTTACCAAAAAAATCTACCTAGTGATTTCCTAGTGTCTTTGAACATGGCTTATTTAATGAAATGACAATAGCAATTAATACATATTTTGTTATGCCAGACAAGAAAGAATATGATACATATATAACTGCAAAATTCCTGATATATAAATAAAAACAACCGAAGTATGTATTCAAGCATTATTCAGAGCTAAAAGTGAATATTGCTGCAGCAAAACAAACAAAAAAAAATCACACTGCAAGCACAGCTACCAGAGACCCAGCATGACCAGAGGAGGATGCAGTCCAGCTTTCACATCACATTTTTAATAATATATGAAGGGCCTAGTAAGAAAAAAGTGCCCTGAATGTTCAAACACAAACTGTCTACTCCTTCCACATTCTCACTTGCAGCAAGTACTCCCCCACAACACACAAAATTCAATTTAAATGGAAAACTACCTAAAACAACATTTTCCAGACTCGGGGATTAAGGGGCCAACACCAGCATGCTCTGATCTATCTTACTCCAAGTGGACAGCTGTGAAAAGGGGAAGCATTTAGAGCAATTCTGTTCTACTGACAGTTTGAAAAAGTAAGTGGATTGAACACAACTGTAATCAGAAGGAGGAAAACACCCTTAGAAGCAATATATTTAAAATGCACAGGTCACATGTTCTTCCAATGTTTAAATGTTCTTCCAAGCATTTATGATATATGATGAGTTTTTAGAGCAACAATTAATTCTTAATTTTGCTCTTCATGAAGTTAGTGAACAGGCTTCCAGGACAGTTTTTCAGGTAAAGTTAGTACCTCCCATCAGTCAGCAGCTGAATGAGAGCTATCCAAATAACTGCTCCTGAAACATTAATATAGAAGACTTCTCTGGATTTTTACGTGCATATCTTCTTGCCTCACACTGAAGAGTCATAATCTATCACTGACAAACCCTAACATTATTTTTTTCCACACACACATGTACTTTTTTTTTTCCTCAAAAAAATGCATCTTCCTTTTTTTTATTGCAATCTAAACAACATCTGCGTCCTGACTACCACTATGCAAATGCTGGTCTTTATGCACAATGTTGAAATGCCAATGAACCTTCTCCTTTCTGTCACCCAAAACAACAATTTCAGGTTTCCAGCTCTTCAGGGAATTTTCTTTTTGTAGCTTATAATGCCAGGAACTCCTGAAACATTTGTTCAGGGTACATTTATTACAGCCAGCAGGGGAAAATTAACTGTGAATTGGCAGCAGCTTGGTTTTTCAAATGAACCTAATTCTGAAGGAGCTGAGCATGTTAACTCCCATCAGTCCTTAAAAAATTTCAGCAAGTCTTTCCACCCTACACAAGACATGAGAAGATTCAACTGAGGATAGCAATCACCTCTCCAATGTTCTATTTTTGAGCAGAGAAAGAACAGGTTGAGAGGTGCCAGTAAGAGAAGATGACAGTCAAATTTCCAACATTACTAAAAATACATATCTATTAAATAGGGCAACCATGAGAAAGAGACTCTTGAAAAATATGCAAATTAAGCAAATTTTATACATTAGTACACTGTTGTAACCTATGCTATAGAATGGGGAGGGCTGGGGGGGCAACCTAGAGAAAAATACAGAATTTTAACAGAAATCTCAGCAGAGTGAGTAACCTAAAGAAAATACAACTGAAACCAGAGTGAAAGCGAAGTATACTACATTTTTTACACACTAGTATAGATCAGATATTTCCACAAATTAACTCACACTCGGTATGAAATAAAGTACCTTGTAAAAATAATCTAATGGATTGCTGACAACCCCATACTGCAGCCAATTATTTTATTTATTCAAAAAAAAATCATTATACCTTAACAAAAAGCATTGTTACAGCAAATAACTTTTTCACTGAGTCTGAGTAGAAGGAATGTAATTTGGAGGCAAACAGCATTTCATAGAGTTCACAATATATACACATTTGATTGATGTATATTATAGCTGCCTATTTTTTCCTCTTGCAAGCTTAACAAATACTGCACTTTTTTTTTCCTAAAAGCAAGCCCTCTGGAGTCTTTACTCAACAAAAACCATTTCTGTATGACTCCTGGTTTCCATACAGGCTTTCATGTAGAATAACCTACAGTTCAAATAAAAACCAAGATAATGAAAATAAAACTTTAGAGAAATAACTTAAGCAGGGAATGGAAGAGTTTGGGACTATTTATTTCAAAATCAGAAGCTTGGTTCAGTTTAAAAAAATGTGCAGGTAAGATGCAGCACCATCATCCAATTCACTGATGATGAAGTATGACACAAGCTGGAGGAAGTCATTTGGTTTTGCCCAGGATAGAGTGAGGTGCCTCAGCTACAAGGGCCTCACTGCCTGTGAAAGAGAAAGGGTACAATAAGCCATTCTAGACTTGAATTGCTGCAAAACGGCAACATCGCCTTGGTCAGATTTGCAGAACCCCTGAATCACTCCTACCTCTAGAAGAGCTTCAGGCACACTGTCACAAGTAGCTTGCTTTCTTGCTTACCCTACTTATGCACCACTGTATTTCTGTCCTGCCCTTGTGGTGTTTAACATCTAGGACTGATCAAAAAGAATTCTGAGATGAAACTTCTCCATCAAAATCCTTCCTCAAATATTTAAGAAATCCTTATAGAAAAAGTCACAGCTGGAAAAGAGAGAATTTTAATAGCTGCTCAACCAGGAATCCATAGGAAAGATGTTCTGCAACTGACTGGAAGGTAGGAGTGGCAGGGTGAGACGGCACATGGAATTCTGAGAAGCTCTGGAAGAAGAAGTTAGTTAAGCAGAGTTCCAGGTCACATTCTATCTCCTTTATTTGTGAAACTCATCACTTTAAAAAGCTCTGTATCCAAAGCAGCCTGCAGCAAACACTTCCAATAAGAGCAAAGTCTTTAGAGGTTTAAATTTGCAGTCTGTTTCACTTCCAGCTTGTGCTCAGAAATAAGAATAGGCAAGCAGAGGATGTTAGCTTTCTAACATGCAAATACTACCCACCAAATGAGTGTCACAGAGGATTTAAAAAAAAATTATCATCATCATCATCATTTGGGGCAAAGGTCACAGCAGGCAAACTGTACCACAATGAACTGCATTCAACAAAAAAATGCCTGACCTACAGGGACTGAAGTGAAGGGTGCCTATATTAAGCACTAGTAAAACTCCTCAAAACATGGAAAAATGATCGATTTATCCCCAAATCTTCACCATGAAATTCTGGTCTTATCACCATTAATGACATCCAGCATTGCAAGACTAACAAAAAAATATAAACAAAGGCTAGGAAAGACTACATGGCCTCAAAACTTGTAGTTGGAAGAGAAACACAAATAGGGAGCTACTTTACTATGAACAACATCAAAATTTATAAAGACCCTCTGAAGTCTGCCTGTTCCCCCGGCACACCAGCCAAGAGGACAAGTTACAGAGCAGGTATAAGCTTCTTTTCAACCAGCCCCCGCTGCAGCAGATCTTCACCTGAAGATCAGGCAGATCACCCATGTACTGTCACGGCAGCTTTCAGGGAAATGTCAAAACACTAAACTATTTTACCAGTACCTCTCACAGATAAAATAGAAGGCATAAAGCCATGCCCAAATTATAAGAAATAGCCCTTAATTGTTAAATGGTCTACAAATGGGTGCTCCAGGGTTTGAATACAGAACAAATACACCATATACACAGGATTAACCCACCAGGATTTATGACTCGTCTCTCCTTCAAAGGTCCAAACAGAGATCTGCTGGATTGTAACTTCTTTTGACCTGGAACTACTCTTACTTGAACTGTACATGGACACTCAAAAGAAACAGAAGATTATTATATCAAGGATTTTTTGTCTCCTCTCAGAAAATCTATAATTTAGATGTTTAGGTTTGCCAATAAAGACCAACTCAGCTGTTGATGGATTGATGAGAATGAGATAGTATCTTCTACAAAAAATGTGAAGGTGTTTTAAGGTTTTAGGAAAGAGATACGAGTAGAGAAATTGATTAGTCTAAGTAAAAATAATAAAGCCACAATTTCCAAGGAATGCAGGTGTCTGTTCTTGGGATTGCACTTAATTCTCCTTTAAGCATTCCATTTTCTTCTCCTGCATTACCACATTTTTGTAAAGGAAAATGACAGGGAGGATGTGTATTATGATTCACTAGTAGATAGTATTCTATTGGTAATCTGAAAAACATTCTATTCTATCAGACAAGCTGTACTGCAAAATCATTTGGCTCGATGAAGCCTCATCTTTGAGGTCAAATCCCTAGCCAGGAGAAAGACGGAGTCCAGTACCAGCTGTTAGCTTCTACCCATCAGACTGCACTCCTGATTCCAACTATCAGTCTCTGTACGAGTACAATCATCCATCTTCCTTCCTATCTACCCTTCATTCCAACGCTATCCTTGTTACAGGCTATAAGAAGCATGTTCATTCAAGCATTCTAAAGTTTTCTTTTTCATACACATAACAGCCAATAAAGAAAACCACTGAGGTAAGAAGTCTCTCTGTGGCAACAAATGCTGCCAGTGCATTCTCATGAAACCAATGAGCAACTTGTCTGAACTTCCCAGCTCGGGAGCATTCCCAAGAGCAAGTCAAGCATCGGAGCAGTGCTGTGGCACCAGCCACAACAAAGCCGAATCATCAGTTCTGAATGGATGTACTTAGTACAGGTTTACACTGCAAAGCAAGAGATATCCTGATTACATTAAAGCATTATAATAGTTCCCTTAGTGGAGATGTCTCTAGCACAGTGATTAGGCATAAAGAGAATAAACCCCCAAACATTTACAAAATCAAGTCTTACATACTTTCTCTTTAAAGTGAGGAAAGCAGTCCTATCCAGAAAGTCCTATCCAGTGCAAACAGTAATTTGTTATAACACTAAGTTTCCTTTACAAATAAGTTATTGAAGTAGTCCTATGGAAGCAATAAAGTACTGATGAGAAGGCTTACAGAACTACCACAGCAACATACAACCTGAGGAGAACAAAAAATGCTTTTATTAATTACAATACTACACAAATACTGCAAAGGCTTTTTTACCCAAAAGTTCTTGTAACATGGAGATTTTCTAAATTTCTCATATGAAGCAGCTTTCTCAGTTTCACAATGTATTCAGGGCACTGTCTAGTTCAGTGGAATTTACAAGACAATTTCTATCAATAAGCCATTCACATGAGCCTGTCATTTCTGTTCAGTCAGTTCCCTGACATAAAATGAGTATATCCTTATGCATAAGATTCAAGAATAGAATATAAAAATACAAAGCAGAATCTGTTTTCAATGATACTAATTGCTCAAGACCTTTAGTGTTATCATATTCATTAAGGATGAAACACAGGCATGTTTATAGGGGGTTAGAGGGAGTTTATAATAATGAAGCAATAGGTCTTCATGCCTAGGAAAGCTGCAGTTCTGACATTCAAATCATTAGGAAAGCTTAAAGAATGTTCTGCTCAACGGGGGAGGAAGTCTGCTGCTTCAGTAGCAGGATGCCAGACAGCACAGTATGTTGCAATTCCACTGACCTATCATACTGAATGAGTAAGAAGGAGAGTAAAGTCACACAACATAAAACATTATGCCCAAATAACTGTATCTGTTAATCTAAAAACATTATGTTTTTCAGAAAATATCAGTAGAACACAACCCTCCATTTTCAGATACTTAAGCAAAAAAATCCATTGGAACTGCATTTTATGCAGCAAGCAAAAGCACCTCCCGGTTCCATCTCATGCCAGAAATACCATTTGAGGTTTGAATTCCTTCTTCACAAATTCCTACAAGTCTACTCAGAGTTCATCTTCAACTTGGCAAAGAGCAACAGCAAGCAGTCACTACTTAGAATTCTGTATTCCTCTTTAATGGTTTCCTCCTAGGACTGATTTAACATTCAGTTATTACACAAATCTTTGCTGCATCTCAATTAACAACAGCTGAATAGTACTCAGAACTTGATAGATATGATCTGGAAGGAAAAAATGGACACTCGGTATTATCACATACACTGAAGTCTGACTTGCAGTATTTCCAGAACAGGTTACTCCCATTTTGCCTATTGAATTTCCACCAGTTTTATCCAGCTCTACCCTTCAACAGAGCTCCCCTGAAACACATTAACATCAGGTAACTCAGTATTTAGCCCAAAGCCCATTACTGGCAATAATCAACTTCCTATAAGGAAAAAGGGGATCCAAAAAAAAAATTTTCATGTTACGTAAGTACATAATGTCCTAGAAGACATTTTCTATGACAAATCTAAATTCAGTGGCAGTTTTTCTGTAGAGATTATAAATACCTGTGAGAAAAGGAGCCTGAAAATCTACCAGAAATCTCATTACCTCAACACTAGTGGCTATGATACAACACAGCAGCAGACATTTTACACAAAAGTGGTTAAAAGGCAGGCACTTTTAAATTCTCAGTTTTTCTGGGACACTGTAAAAGTGATCCAGAAAATTCTTTAAGGGACCCAAAGTTCTGCCACTTGAAAGATGTTCCCAATCTCAACAAAATATCACCACTAGAGTTTTTAAGTCAATAAAGAGTTTCTGAAATCATTTGTTTCCTTCCATTTTCTTTACTTCCCCTACTCATACAGCCTGTATTCCTATATATTAGTCAGTTACTCAAACTCATACAATAGTAATGAGAAAGCAGCATATCAAGTTATAGTCTCATTTTTTAGTACAGTATCATAGTGACAACTCCAAAAGCTGAATACAGGAATGATAATCAAGCTGTTCATTGAAGTATATCAATTGCCAAAATAATGTATAAGCTCATTAACACACTGTAGCTGATTAAGTATAGTAAGAAAAATATGGGAATTATGAGTTAAAATTATTTCTAGCAAAAGAAAGTACTTGAAGACAGAGCTTAGAATTTTTTTGGTAAAACAAAGATTACGGATTCATCCCATCCCTATTAGAGCAAAAAAATAAAATAAGACAAACCGGGATAGGGAAAAATACCAAATCTAAAGACCAGTTCCAAGACAAATGTACACAAGTGCCACACAAATACAGGTCTGTAACTCTGCCTTTACAAAGGACTAAATACTTACAATTTGCCAAAACCAGAAAAAATTGTCATAAAAAGGACTTCTTTCAAAACTTTTCACATATATTTTCTGAAGAAGTCTTCTGGTTTTGCAAATATCTTTTGTAATCATTAGAGTAAAAAGAAATTGTCATTCTCCCTTATCCAAAATATATTTAGAGAAACTACAAGAACATTTAGTTCTTGTGTTTGCTGGCTGATTTACAACAGCAATAGCTAATTCCAGAACACTAATTGTCATGTGGTCAGCAAGCAGGAACAGAAAGAAACTAAGATAGTATTTTATTAGTAGAACTCACAAAATTATATAAACAAGCAACCTGCTGCATTAGCTCTTTAAATGCATCGAATTTGGGAAAGATGATCGATACAACCCAAATCACCTATTTTTTTCCTCATTCTAATCAAAACCACACCATTCTTGAATTAACCTACTATCTTACTGCTTCCTGCTCAGTCTGACTGCCAATCAAAATTCTCATCACCAATCCAGGATTAACTGCTGGCAACTGTATGTTCTCATGAATGGAAAGACACTCTAATGCCTGTTACAAGTGGAGATCAAGTTCCTGGAAGACAAGACAACTAATATTTGATTGTCTCTATCCACATTCCCAAAGGAGGCTCACAGAGGGTTTTGAGAGTGAGCCACTCAAGAATTTAACTGTGCCTAAAATGACAAATTTTAAACCACAAATTGCAGGGCTTGTTAATTTAGCTACACGACTTCCATGTCCCATTCAGCTGGCTTCCAGGAACAAGACTGCAGACAGCAAAAGCAGTCACTTCAATCAAGCCACCCAGGTAAGTGCTGTGTATGCAAACATGAGCAAATGAATACACAGCTGATAACCACCACTTCCCCATCTCTGGCTCCTCCAGAGAGATAAAGAACATCTGGAGCAGCAAGACGTTTCACACATTTTCCTCAGAAAAGTTTCACTGCAGCTTAAAGAAAAGTCACGGTGGATTTCACTTTGCTAGTCTCATTTCCCTGGGCAGACATCACTTTCTGTACCAGCAACATTCAAGGCCTCTGAGACAGCAAGCAAGGATCTCCAGCTGAGCCAAGGGCTCCAGAGCAAAGCTGGTAATTCAACCCTTGCCTCAAATGTGGGAGAATAGCATTTCCAAGGGGAGGGATGTGAGCACAACAGTGCATCTACCTTGAGTGCATTTAGCCCCATGTGCAGTTTAAGGAATTGCTTTCAACAGGACCATGCAAATCCAGGCAACATCACAAGAGCCCATGAAACCCTTCCATGCTGACCCAGAACTCCTCTTTTTCCTCTCATTCATATAGTTGGGGGAGGGGAAAAAAAGCCTTTGACAATTGACTGGAAAGCAATCAACAAGATACCTTGTCCTGCACCCAAGGCTATGTCGTACAGCTACAGAGAAGCAAACACAGTATCAGGCACAGCAACTCCACTCTTTTTTAGTACATCTGTTCTCACTCAAGCAAAGAATCCTAAATGCAACAGATGACACACAACTGCTCCCCAAGGCACCAAAATACCAAGTTAGGGACTAGACTGATAATAAGGAATCATTAATCCTTCTGTATCTACCTGTCAGCAGGAAGCCTTAATGTGCATTACTTAACAGCAACAAGAGCAGATCCTGAGTCACAAGAGTTCCAATAAACTTCATTCTGCTCAAGTCACTTTCTGAGACAACAGTGATTTCCCTGAAATATTCTTTACAGTTCTCACAAAGCAGCTGATCAACAAGCATTTTCTCAAACATCTATGACGATTCACATCACAAAATCCTAGGCTACAGTAATCTCTTGTTGATACTGTAATACAAAGTTCTTAAGTCCAGGCAGTTACTGTATCCTACAGTGAATCAGACAGGATCTGCCCATCCAGAACTACTACAGTACCTCAAAAAGCCACTAAATTCAGTAGCATCAAGAAATAATTACTGCCTGATTTCTCAACTGAAATTGGCCCAGTGTTTTGGTTCAGTTAACAAAGCAACTTCATTAACTGAGGCAACTGAGCCTTCATGACCAAACCTTGCCAACACAGTCCAGTCAAAAAACCAAATCAAATTTGCCAAGGAAACACAGGGAGGCTACAATAAGCAATTGCCCACCAAGTTCTCAGCTATCTACCACAAGTCTCACAGAAATTAGAGACTTAATCATTTACTGCATCAACTTTCCTCTCATTCTAAGTATAAAGAAGCGTGAAGTAGTTTAAACCAATTCAAATTTTTTATTTGTATATGTGTGCTCAAATATTTTAAAATATACATGAATTAATACTCTAATCTTGTATCTTCCCCTTTGCCAGACAAGTGACTGTAGTGTAAGACTACAAAACTAGGCTTCCAGGACAACTTCCAAAATGCAGAGCCTCTCAAACATTTTTGTGGTATTTGACAGTACCATAACTAACAAGAAGTTCCTAAAGTTTGTATCCTAGCTACCTTTTTCATTCTCCCTTCTACAACTATGAAAGATATTCCTTGTATCAATTCTCCCTGCCCCTCCAACTACTTCAAGCACTTTAACAATAAAATTTTCCACTTAGTTCTTTTAAAAGATTTTAACACTTCAAAAAAAACTTAGAAAAGGAACACTTAACATGCCAACAGAAAGAGCAGCGTTCTGTCACAAAGTATTCCAAACATTCTAAATATTTTGAAAAGAAAAACAAATATTCAGTTATCTTTAGCACAAAGCTGTCTATTTGCACACCTCACAGCACATTTTAGCTGCTGATTATCTTGAGATAATCCCATTCCCAGTAAGATTTTACATTTTTTAAAGAAAGTTAATTTTAGAAAGAGCAAAGAGAAAGAAAGTGGCAGAACACCCAATCCATCATGTTACATCAGACAAAAAATGCTCCAAAAGGTAATAAAATTAATTGTTTGAAACATCTGTATGATCTATTTTACCAACCCCAAATTTTCCCCCAGGAAAGCAATCTAGTGCTGAATGATGCTTGTCAAGATAAGAAAAAATTTATCTTTTTGGCCAGTTGCACTGCAAACCTTGTATATTGGAAGCCAGCTAATCAAAGCACTACAACAGACCTGTTTACATTTCCAGTGAACAGGGGGAGGGAGAGAGGATGCACAAGGCATAAAACTTTTTTTTAGCGACCTGAACGAAAACCTACTCTGCTTTTCAAGTCTTTATGCTGCTTTCCCACTCTACCTCTTTACACATCCTTGTATAAACTTTAGCTCTGAAGCTTCATTACTCAAAGTGATCAGCAATTTTTGAACAAACCAGCCCATACCTACTTTGTCCACCTACGATGCAGAATAAGGAACTCAACATTTCTATAAGGAAATGAGACCAAAAGGAAAAAAAAAAAAAAAAAACCCAAAACCAAAAACCACCAGCTTATTTGCGGAGGAAGAAATACAAGGTCAGGAACATGGACTACAAGATCAGAAACATGGACTCTGGCCCCTGGCTGTCCTATAAGGAAGGTTGATGATTTTGACCTCACACTGAAGGGCACCCGAGAACATAGGAGATGACTGCTAGGCATAAAAAACCCATTCTTTAGATACTACTTTAATAACAAATTGGCTACAAATTCATGAGAACTGTAGTACACCTTAAGTGTCTGGCATTTATCCGAAGTTTTCTCACCCTGTTGGAATTTCTATCCTATAATTGCTTATTGAGCCTTCTAGAACAGTCAGGGCTTCACCAAGAAAGGCAGGCACCCTTCTACTCTTTTCTAAAGGAATAAAAAAAAAGTAAATAAAGAAAAGGAAAGGGATTTGAAATACTTATAAAAAGGCTTTGTAGGCCACCTTTAAGCCATCATCATGATACTAATTCCAATGTCATCACAAGCACAAATCAAAAGCTGAAATCAATTTGTAAATTTCTAAATTCAACACAGCTGAAAGTAATTTTGTTTCTGACAAAGTCCATCTCTTGAAGGCATATTTTAGTACTCTGAACTACACTTTAGTGCAAAAGATCCCACTGACTGTTGATTCCAATAGGAATTCTATAAACATTTTGTAGTTATTACACACAGACAGCATCATTAGCAAAAAAAAAAAGACTTTAGCGCAAAATATCTGTCAAGGTCTCTGTGTCTTAAGGCCGGTTAAAGCATGACACTTGCTCAGAAGGACCAACATGGAGACCACAGCAATCTCTGCTAGAGCAGTCTCAGCTGTTCATGATGTATTTAACGCATCAGTAGCAGGTTTTTCTCAAACAAAATCTGCAAGAACAAGAATTTGCTTCCAGTTTTGCATTCAGGATATCAAATGGTTGACTGGGCCCATAAGAAACCAGCACGTCACAAAACAGTGCCCATAAGATGTTGGCTGTACTTTTTACTCAGATGTTTTAAAAGGAAGATGAACAATCCTGCAAGCCCTTAATTCAGGGCTTGTAAGTGGAATCTCTTTCACAAAGCAGTATTTGCAACACTGGGCCTTTCATCAATACTGAACAGTACCCCATTAGCCTTCAGCACCTGTCTCTTGGAGAAAAAAAAGAAAAAATATTTTTACGCTCAATTAGGTACAGCCAAAGAAAAACTTAAGAGCTCCTTTCATGTAAAGGAAACCACCTTTCCACGCAGATAGCACCTCACTGAGCAGCTGATGCAGGAAAACACAAGCTTGAATGAAATTCACTTATTGTTCCACTCTTGTCTGTTCCAAGTTTGTTAGTCAACACGCACAGCGGTACCAGCCATGCTGGCCGGGCAGCTGAGCGGGACGCGCTCCCCGCCCGCCGGCATCAGCCGCTCACACCACGTACCCGGCAGGGGCACTCGGGCAGGGGCACCGCGGCCGCAGGGCCGGCAGCCCACCCGCCCCTCCGCGCCCCTCCAGCCCGCCCGGCCCCGCGCCGGCCCCGGCCCTTCCCCCCGCCGCCCCTGGCCCCGCGCACGGCCCGGCCGCCCCTCACCTTCTCCTGGGCCTTGCGGTAGCGCTGCAGCGCCTGCTGGGTCAGGTCCCGCACGCGGAGCTGCCCGTCCTTGCAGGGCACCACGATGCCGGTCCGCCCGAAGCACACGGTCACTTTCATCTCAGCGCGCCGCCATGCCCGCCCTGCCCGCCCGCGAACGGCGCCCGGCGCGGCCCGGCAGGTGCGGCTCGGCGGCCCCACGGGGGCGGGCGGCAGGTGCTCCCGCGGGGCTGCGCCTCGGAGCGCGGGCAGCGCCGGCAGCGAGGCCCGGCCGCGGCCTCTCCTTCCGCCGTGCCCGCCCCGCCCCGCGCGGCGCTCCGGGAGGCGCGGGCCGGGCCGGGCCGGGCGGGGCGGTCGCGGGCGGCAGCGGCGCTCGCCCGGGGCACGGAGCGCCGGGCCGGGCTTAAAGGGGCCGCGGGTCAGCGCCCCGGGCAGCGGCGGCCGGAGGATGGGTGTCCCCCGCACGCCGCGCCGTGAGTGCACCCACGCCGCAGCCAGCCCGGTCCGCGCCGGCAGCCACCGGCGTGCAATGCTGACGCGGGAGCGCGGGGCTCTGCGGGGCACGGAGAGTTGTGTGCCCGGCTGGCCGAGCCGCCCTCCCGCCAGCACGGCGCTGGGCTGGACCGCGGTAGGCACAGAGCATCCCTCGCGCATCGGACAGGCCCTGTGGCACACAAAATACAGCTAAGAGAGAAACTGTGCCCAACCTGCTCCGTGATGCGACGACCTACAGCACAGCCCTTGCCCCACGAAGCTGTGAAACACCTGCAGGCAGCTGCCCACCCGGACCTTCAGAGACCTCACACACACCTTGCCAAACCGCATAGCGACCTTCAGGCACTCCCAAGCACTACATCTGCTCTACAAGATACAGCGACACACGGAGAAACCCATCACCCCAATACAGTGACAGCCAATACTCTTCAAGACGTGGTACATCGAAGCCACACAACCTGCATAATGGGGTGTGAGGGTCTGCAGCATTCCCCAAACACCTGCTATTCTGCAAAGTAGACTTTTCTGTACTACTTGGTAACCAAGTGGTGCTCCCTGCATCTTACCTACCACTAGACCACATACAACATAGTACAAATACTCAACACCATCACAATCATAACAGATCAATCCACCCACAGAGATGTGTACTACTGAAAATCACTGCAAAGCAAAGGCAGTATAAAAATACCTCTAAACCACAGAATGACATCACACAGCACAAGGGGACTATTACTGCAGTAAAATTGCCCCACCATTCACATTAGCATTCAAATAGGCAGTCCAAGGCCTGTGCTGTGTGACTTAACCAAATGAGAGTACCAGAGATGTTGCAGTGGAAGTGGGCCAGAACAGCGTAAGCTGAAGGTTGAAGTGTTAGAGAAGTTTGGGGATGAGATGAGGACAGAGCCACATAAACTCCAGCAAGTGGAAAGTTCATCCTGGTTCCTTAGGAACAGGCACAAGTGGTGTGTGAGACTGATGCAGGTGGTAAAAAATTCCTCCTTGCCTCTTCAAACCCGGAAGTGTCTGCCACCAGTCCGCAGCGTTTCAGAGCAAATCACAGGGAAATAATCTATTAAGCCATATATAGAACTGCCTTCCCTGGGTGTGTATGTGTGTTTGCATGTGCAAGCGAACCAATGTGCATCCCATATGCTTTGAGCCATAGAAAAACTACTTCTTATTTCCCTCCAGGAGCGAAGAAGCAATACAAAGAAACAGAAATTTTCTGTTTCTTCAGAAAACACTGTGGGTAAGGTAGCACAGCCTTTAGGCCAGAAACACCAGCTAGGACAGTGCTGGGGGCAGGTGAGAGGTTCCCTGGAGTCAGCCCATGTGGCCATTTCAGACACACCACTGTGTCCCTGCCAGCTCAGCACCAAGCCAGCTCACTGCTGGCCCCCAATAGCAGAGCAGAGCTCAATGGTTTCTTGTGGGTCAGCACCACTGTAAAGCATTCATCATGCTAAAAGGACATTCCTGCCAACTGCTGGAAGGACCAGCAAGTCAGATAGGCTACAAAAGTGATTCACATGAAAAATAATCAAGGAGGAGAAAAAGGGAAGCCTTGGTATAACTCCTAGCCAGTTCTGTAAACTGGATTTGTAAGGAGGGAGCAACAGGGGTACCTGGGGTAGGGAGCAACAGCTCCTCACATCTTTCTTTGCTCCTGAGAAATGATAAGGGGGAGAAGTCCCACACAGCAACCTCAGAGCTGAACCAGAGGGAGCAGGAAGCAGGAGGAGCTCAGGGCACTCCTCTAGTTCAGCTGCTGAGGTGCTTGTGGGAAGCCTGGGTCCCTGTGGTTGTATGGTTTTGGTTACTTAGGTTAATAATTGACTGTGAATGTAAAGGCTTCTCTCTCTCTCTCTTTCTCTCTCCCTTTCTCCCTCTCTGTTTATAAACAAGTCTGACACACTGAGGAAAAAACGTGATATGATTTTCTTTTTCCTCAAGTTCTGAAAAGTGCAGGTGATATGCACTGTTATTGGAGTTGGGTAGAGCTTGTTGACATAGAAAATGTGTTGTGTTAGACCAACTGATATGTCTGAAAAAAATTAAGACACTTTTTTCCCCAACACCATACCTGAAGCATAAGCAGCAGGTTTCAAAATATCTATTAGACTATGAGAACCTATAGCTGTTCTAGAAAGAGAGGAAATAAAAGGTTGTCTTTAACTCTGTGTGTTTAGTATCTTACAGAAACTGAGATTGTATTTAATTATCACACATCAATGGGGGGAGTGAGAAAAGGTTGTAGCGGAATCACCAGTGTGTTTACTGTCTGCCAGTGTTTCTTTGAAAGTTATGCATGGTATTGCGAATAAGATGTTATTGTGTTCTGGGTGAATTACACATTTGTTTATGCTGAAACAGTCTGAAAGTCTTTGAAGCCATCTGGTAACAATTAACACCTACATATCAAGGTTTTACCTGTAACTATCCCTGGGACTTCAGTCTGCACAACTTTCTGAAAAGGAACCCTTTCTTCCATTAGAGTCAACAATGATTTTTTTTCCTCAGGGATGGGGAACACTTTTCCAAAAGTAAGTTCCTCCAATGCAGGTAACAGTGTGACAAAAAAGCTGTCATATTGGCACAGCTAAGAAGCCAAGTATGGGAACACCAGGAGTGTTGAACTGGAATTCAAAGAAAATACTTCTTAAGAAACTACAGCATGAGTTGCAATATGGTGAAAGAGAGGGTAATTTTTACTTATCAGATCCCTACATCATTTGCTCCTGAATGAGATCATCAGGAATCATGATCAAAACCTACTTTCCTGGAAAAAAGATACCTCATGGACCTCTGTGAGCTGAAGGCTCCCAAATCCCAAAGCTCCAAACCCACTTCTTGTTGGGCACACAAAGCCTCTAAGAATCAAGTCATCAACATCTCATCCTTATGTCCAATTTAAACTTACTCAGAGTAAAATACAGCAGCTTTTAAAACTGATAATTGGGTCTTGTTGAGGTCTTGTTTTTACTATATTTTTTGTGCGTTTTAGAGGACCTGCCTGCTTAGTTCTGCGACAGAAATCTAAACCATATTTCATTTGAAGTAGATCATCATCCCACTAATGCTGTAAGCAGCATAAACTGGCTTTGCCCCCCAGAGGAAGACTTCTGCTCCCTCCTGGCCCCAGCTGTTTGTTCCCATCCATTCCCTTTCATGTGCCAGCATGCACAGTTGTAGGTCTGTGCATTGAGATGCTGTGGAAATTAATTTTTTTGCCAGATTAGCTTTCAGCCAAATCAGTTCTGCAGAAACCAGAAAATCAAGATAAATCAGAACTCAGTTCTGTAATGGGGTTTAAAGCCTATGCTGGCCCAAGGGAGAACATGGCACAGCAAGACAGCAGCCTTTTTCTTTTGATTTATATCAGGTTACAGTACTTTGCAGGCAGCCTGGTTATGAGTTTCAGACGCAAATACATATCCATTTGATAATATTCATAGCATTGAGGTATCAGTTTCGTGAGAGGGGATGAGCAGATTTAACAACTCATTATCACTGAGGGTTCCTACTCTTGCCTTCCTCACTTGCCATCATCCTTTCCCACCTGATGCTTCTTGGATATCTCCATGAGCCATTTCAGTTTATCAGTCTGGTAGAAAACTAACACAGGAAAAAGAAAAACATTGTTTTCTGCTTTGTTGGCAAGCAAAGGCCAAGCAGGGAAGGTTCTGACACATCCCAGAGCAGGCTACAGGGCAAGGGCAGGGCTCAACAGCTGGGAGCAGAAGGGGAGTGGACAAGACCTCCACTTTCATCAACTACAGTAAGTTCTTTGCCCAAATGACTGCCTTAGCTAATTTCTTGCACTTTTCACATGAGTTTGTCCCCCAGCTGACTGGTCTGATGTCCCCTCTGGCTCCTCTCCACACAGGCTGTGGGCTGTCAGACCTGAACATGCAGTTCCTGAGCTCTTGAGCATTGAATGGGAAACTCCACAGACACCACACAAGGTGCTGAGCAGGTATTTACACCACTGTCATCCCCTACACTGGGTCAGCCCTCCCCATGGAACATGGGGCTCCTGCCTGACCTGTGATGTCCTGCAGGGCAGCAGTGCAGGCACAGCTCCGTGCCTGACCCGGCTCACGTTGGTACTGCTGGCAGTTTCCTGCTGGGCAGATGCTGTGCTGGTAACACAGCCCCACTAACACCCCTGCCCTCCCTACAGACCATTCCTTCCCACACTGTGCATTAGCACAGTCCCAGCCAGAGCAGTAGAGTTTAACACTTCTGAAATCGTATTTTTCTACGTTGAATAGCTCTTACACTTTCTCTGCTATAATTGGAAATTGCAATAAGGATAATCGGCACTTTGCTTTTATATCTGTGAGGCTTTATCTAAAGATCCCAAAACAATCAGCAATTATTAGTGAACATTTGCAATCACTGTGCCAGCAGACATGGACTGGTTAAGCAACCTGCTTAAGAACACAAAGGAATTTTTCCTAGTTTTGCTGCTAACAAGACAACACAAATGTTGACCTTTAGTTCTTGGCTCTGAGCAGTGTCTCCTTCCTACACCATCACCCATTAGGCATTTAACTATTTGACATCAGTAGCCAGGGTTGCCAAAGAAGATGCTCCAAGAGCACTTATTTCTCAGTCTCTTTTCTGCCATTAATAAATCATGTGAGAGGAAAACATTCCATCTGAGTTCAGAAACTTGAAAAAGTCCTAAAAGAGCCTTAAGATGTTATTATTGCAAGCATGTTTTGTTCTGGGGTTTCAGAGACTGGAATGGATTTGGAGATGAAGTTGAACCAGATGAAAAGAAAATAAAAAAACTTTATCATTTAAATCAATCTCATAATCCCTGGAGATCTGGTTTGTGATTTTTCAAACTTTTTTTCTGGTAACACAGTAAAACGTGTTTGTTTGCTCCTTACTGAATGTTGTTACCAGTAAACCCTTCAATTACTAAAAGCAAAAAGGGTCATAATTTCTTGCTGTTTATATTTTGCATTTCTCCCAGCCTGGATAATGAAAATCAATAAAACCACTTTCACTGCCGATTCTCAGTGGTACAATGTTGGTGAATAAAGGGAAAGCAAACTAACAAATATTCTTGGAAACTGCGGTAGAATTTTTAAAAATACAATATAAAAAATCTGTTTACAATCTATATAAAATCAGGTTCTTGCTAAAGTTTAATTTGAACCTAATTTAAAGTTGAAATAATAAATAAAGAAATTGTGAGATTTGCAAAGCAAGATGATTCTCAGTTTCCATTCATGATGCCACCCCTAGTTCACCTTGGATTTTCTTTCTGCTCATATATTGATTTAGCTCAAGAAAAACATTTTTTAATATCTGTGCTCTATAAAGATCTGAAAGAAGAGCATGCTTGAATATCCAGTACTGTACCGCCTGTAATATCAAAATAAAAGCCTGGAACCTGATGGGAGAAATCCACTTTCCGTTAATCTAGGCGGACTCCAGATGAGCAGGGACCCCTGGTCCCTGCGGGGGAGCTGGCCCAGCCCTGGGCTGCACCAACCCGTGCTGGAAGGACCTGGGCATCCTTCAGCTCCCACGGGCACCAGGGATACCTGGCACGGGGTGCACGAACGCCTGCAAGAGAAAAGGCTGAGTGCAGAAGGGCTGAGCACTGAGGGCCAAACCCCGCCCCACAGTGTGGAAAGGAATGTTTTGCTCATCGGATAATGATTTGTTTACAGTTAATTAGGCATAAGAGCTGTTGATAACAAGCTCTGTTTACAGTGTGGGCAGGAGATGGCTCTGCCTAAATAGGTCCAAAGAATATTAACGTCCTTAAAAGTTTGGCAGGTGTAGAAATTAGTCCCTCAAAAAAACCAAAGGTGTGTTCAGAGAAATCCAGAGGGGAGGGAAAATCTTAATAAAGCCCTAGGGGAGATTCATGTATAAAAGTTACATGTTTAAAGACTTCTTCAAAATGGTCCTCAGCCACAAAGTTATGTAAACACCTTAGTGATACAATCTTTAGGACATATATAGAGAGAAAGAAAAGCCTTTTGAAGCTAACTTAAAAGCATAGGTGGATATAATCCTAGATTTCTTTTATATTTGTATTCACATATCTCAAAAGAATCTTACTCACTGTTTTCACTTTGACAACTAAATACTGCTTCACTCCAATCTCCACCTCATTTGGCATGAAGGGTGGTTTTGTGGTTCATGACCAACAAACACTAAGGTCCCATTTATCACTTCATCAGAGTTTCATTCTTGCTCTGTGATGTATCTTGGCCAGGATCAACAAGATGTTTCTCCAGGACATCCAAGAAGGACCAAAGTCCTCTTCTGCTCTGCAACGGCATGGAAAGACACAGCACTTTGTGGAAGACATCTTTTGTGATAGGGAATGGTATCTGGCAGTGAGAAGGTAGTGAACATGCCCAGCTCTGGACTCTCCCTAATTCTCCACAGTCACCTAAACTACAAAGTAGAGGTTTAACTCTGTGATAATATCAGCTGTGTACTATCACCTGGGATTTGGTCTGAGCCACCTCTCCATGACAATCTTGCTCATTTCCAGGTAGCTCAGTGTACAAACAGGGTAAGTTGAGGTTATGTAGGAGCATGTAGCCTGCCCTGAAAATCACTTAGGCTTAACTTTTTCCTCACAGGGATTTGTGGACAAAAATCTTTAACAGTTGCAAATAAGGAACTTTCTCCTTTTGAGCTAGAGAAGAAAACGAAGGTTCAGCCCTTTACTACAACACTGATCAAGGAGATTTGGGTTAATATCCTGGGCTCTATCAAATTAGTTCTGATACAGAACATCTTGTGTTTAATATGTGTTTTAAAGCCTGTGTCCATGGGATGCTCTCATATCCCATGACAGCTTTATAGTGATGATCTTCTCTCCTGACATGGACTCTATCACCCTTCCTTAAGAGACTGCTGCTCATTTCCCAGAGTGACTTGGACCTGCTGCACAGCAGAGCTGCATTTGCTTACTGATCTGAACAAGGGGGTGTTACACCAGCCTCTGTTCTTCCCACCCTAAGGCTACTCCTGTAGCAATGCAATTTATTCATCTCTCCTTACTCAAAGCTGTGCCTAGAGGCACAATATGGCCTTTGATTATCCAAGAGAAAAAAGTGAGCTTTCAAGGGCCACCACTGGCTTCTATTTAATAGTATGTAATTTCTAGATTCTGTTTACTTCTAGCTTCTAACACTCATTTCTTTTCCTTTGGGGTTCATGAGTCGTTTTTTGTTTTGCTTTGGTTTTTTTTAGCCATTGTTTGTGACTGCTAATGGCAACATCTATATGTGTCGTAATCTGGCCAGTATCTATAATTTTAATTAATATATGTGATTTTTAAATGTCTATTTCAGCACAAAATCCATGAGAAGACCATTTACATCACAGCTAAAGGTGCAGGCTTTTAAAAAGATTCTCATCAATTCCCAGTTTTCTGTTTACTTTCTCTTGCCTTTTCCATTTTATACTGTCCAGTCATATGAGCTACAGATGCTAGAAGTTTTTACCCATTCATTCCCCAAAGCTGAAAGATTTGCTCTAAACATGGAAAACCTGCGGGCTCCCAGGCCAGATCAGCCTTGGGGGATCTCAAAGAGAGAGGAAATTTGGTCTCTGAGATCACAAATCACTCTCTCTAGCAACATGGCAGGGAGGAGGGAGGACTCAGTGGAAAGAGATGCTGTGCCTGTTGCCAGCTGCATTACCTTCAGCTGCGGAAGGAGGAGGGTGTATAAGTGTCTGTTCCCCTCTCCTGACCACAAAGGATTTATTTAAAATGCATGCCAGAAGGAGGATTAGAGCAGAGCCCTCCCTCCTTTCCTTTGTTCAGGAGGAGGAAGGGAGCACAGCCCTTGGCTGTTGGAGTCTGGGCTCTCCTACTACTCCCAGACTACTTCTCTTTGCCTTCCTCTTGTAGTTTGCCATCACTTTCAAAAAGAACTGCTTGATATTCCAAGAATGACATTGTGCTTTACAGGAGTATCAGTCTCCAGCCTGCTCTATAAATTGTGCTCTACTTACGTAGACTGTGCCTACAAAACTATCTGGGTCAGGCATGCACAGCAGCCTGCCTTTCCTTTAATGTTTTACCACAGACAGTCCCTCGCATGATCCTTTTTCCAGATGGTCCCTAATCCTTGAACACATCCAAAATCCTTCAGCTATGATTTCTTGATCTCTTCAACAACAGATATTTTTCTTTAATGTATACAGTACCTTGTGTGCTTTCTGCTTCTACAGCACTTCGCAGTGTTTCCCAAAAGCATTTCCAAATCTTCATTCTTTTCCATTGTATTCCAGCTTTCACACCTAAGGCAACAGCTGAACACCAGTGAGCCAAGCCAAGAGCGTATCAGCCTGATTTATGGTAACTGATACACACCTTTCCTTCCAAGAAGCAATTCATTTATGCAGATGTTTTCTCCAGCTGTTTCTGGAATAGTCACAGATTCATTGAGAAGAAAATCTAAACAACAGCAATGATCTTTCTCTCTCCCATCATAATTAGTTTCTGCTGATGAAACCTGACCTTCCCATTCGCCATTTTTCTCCCCATCTGTCTGGGGTTTTTACCCCAGTGCAGCACATCCACAACCCGAGCACTCCCAGTCCCTCCATTACCAGGGATGGAAAGAGTGATCTCCATGCATCAGCAGGAGTTTGAGCTGCCCCTGGAGTGTGTGAAACTGCTTCTTGTGGCTCCAGCTGGGCCTAGGTAACCAGCATGGACATGCCTTTGTGACTGCAGTGCACTGCTCTCCTCAGAGCTCCTGGGGCCCCAGTGGAGGTAGCAGCCTATTAACAGTAGGATGAGTAAAAAAGCAAATACTACTGAGACAGTTGGTACTCTCAAGACTGAGTTTGGATAGAACATGGCCAGTAGACAGAAGAAAGCTTTTCCAGCCATCATATTCAGTATTTTGGATGAAAGACTTATCTTCCTATTAAAAAAAAAAATCCTGTCAATAGTTAAACTTGCTCTTATTTTCTCTAGGGTTAGGATTCAGCCCTGTGTATTTACAACTACTCAGCATTCTGGCTGCAAAGTGTGTTTTGCTACTATTTGTGTGGCATCCAATATCCTGCCTTTTGTATTGTCACCTCCTTCCCCTTTCTTTCCAAGAAGCCAAATAACATATTCCCCTAACAAGCATATAATTATTTAGTTATTGCACTGTTTTATGATTGCATTGTTGGTAATTGCTCAATATTGCAAGTGATTTATTAGTAATTGCAGAGTCTTTCAGATCTGTCTTCAGAAGGAGAACAAATAGCACCTTGCATCAATAGACATCAAAGTCTTCAGGAGGGATTTTTCTTTAATGATCTTTTTTTTAAACTATCTTTCCTACTGCAGCCCTGAGGGCAGAAGTTTCTTTCTCTCTTTACAGAATAACTCGAAGTTTCACTCCTGCCCTGCAGTGGAAAAATACATTACATCAGTCTTTGAACAGGACTTTATTCTGTAGTCCGGCTATCACTGTCTTGTAGTTTCCTCTGCACCTAATGGGATTTTGCACTGGTGATATATATTCAGGCTGCGTAACTCCTCAGCCACTCAAAATCTTAGAGCTTTTTGACAATAATTAAACTGCAAGTGGTTTTCAGATATTCCTGCCATTTAGGCCTTCCCACAATTACTTCAGTCAGGATTCACAGGTGGAATAGATGAGAATTCAACTTCTCTCTCATTAATGTATGCCTTCTGGTTACAGCTTGCCAGCCTTTGTGTAAAGCCCACATCATTTTATAACACTCTTCCTCCTAAGGGATTCCTCAGCTTTCTACCAGCTATAGTGAGAAATCCATGCTGCCTAAACTTGTCTGTGTGGCAAACAGGAGGAGATTTTCCAGCTCCTCTCAGTGTGCCTGAAGCTGTGCCCCTAGTTTTCCTCTGCCTCCCACTTACTGCTGCACCTCCTCCTGCCATTGGTGCCCACTGGGAGCCCAGCCCTGACTGCACCCTGTGAGCACAGAGGCAGCAGGCAAGACAGACTCCTCTCCTCAAGAATCCACACGCAGCCTGTCTTTGGTTATATCCACCCTAGCCCTACCTCTGCTGTCCCAGGCCTTTCAGGATGAGCTGGCAGCTGGTACAGACTAGGCTGAAGAGGCCAATCAAATCAGCCTCATCCCTGGACAGCCATTCCCATGCTTTATGGAAGATATGAGGAGTGGAGGGACACCTGTAGTGTTACCATCACCAGGAGTTACACTGTGCTTAACAGGAGCGCAGTGCGCAGGGCTTGATTTATACCTGCAACCCAGACTCCTGGAAATGGCAAGAAGAATGTTATTTTGAGCTGGACAGAAGAAATGAACCCTTCACAGATGGCTGCACAGCAGTACCATGTATTTCCGCATTAGCCGGTGTGGGTGGCTTCAGAAAAGCAGGTAAGCATGGAGATAGACAAAAGATAAATAAATAAATAGATGCAAGACACAAATACTTCTGCTGACAGCTTTCTCCTGTCTCCCAGTAACAAACTGATCTTTCCTGTGCTAGGGAAGAAAATAATTTCCTATTGAGTTATCTGGCTTCAAATAGAAACCACGTTTGTCATGGACTCTTCCAAAACTTCTTTGCAGAGGTTCCCACACTGCTGACTCACCCCGTGTCTGCTGGGGACAAAGCTGCCCCAAGTCAGCCTCTGCAAGGCTGGAGACAGCCAGCTTGGGTGCTGTACATAACAGGGAGGCAATTTCCAAACACAAACACCTGTGAAGAGAGGTACGAGAAAGGAAAAGAAACTAGAACAACAGTCCTCCACAAAGTCCTCCACAAAGCAAACCTACTGTCCATTTTATTAAATGTTACATTTGGGGAAAGCAAGTTTTACCTTTGCTGTCATTTAATAGGATGAAAAAGAGGAATCTGAAATTTGGAGGTGAAGTGCAAGTAATGTTCTTGTTAGCTACATCCAAAACCAAAGGAATTTTTCAGAAAATAAACTAAGATTGTACTTGTATAGACAATATCAAGTATTTACCAAGTGCTGGATCTCTCTACAAAATAGAAAAACAAGTCCTGTGCTACTATTCACTGCAAAGCTAATGCTGGAGGCCATAACATTGATATTTAAAGTAAGACATACTGTTTAATGATAAATAATATTTTTCAGCTATAATTCTATTTCCCCAACATGTTCAGACACATTACAGAGACCAATAAGGATCAAAAATAAAATCTTACACACGATTTAGATTCATTATATTTAAGCAGTAATTAAGGACATGGCAATTTAAGCAAATATTGTTTAGTGTTATCCATGAACATCATGCTCCTTGGTTTCTCTTCTTTAATCTCACATGGAAGATGCCTGATTTTCAGGAACCTCAAAGCTTTGGAAAGCACAAATGCATATCTGCCACTTCCCCAAAGTGGAGGTTTATCTGAGGCTTGAAATTTGGGTTTACTTGAGGCTTCGAAATCTCGGTTCTCCTGTGATGAGAACATTACCCTGAAAAACTCTGCAGTTACACCCTACACACACTATCCTCTGTGCACATATTGACAAACACACAGGGGAAGTTTTCACGTTGGCATTAAGAACAGCTTCTCACCCCTCCAGAACTCATATTAAATGGATGGCAAAATGCTCTTTTTGCCCTCTGCTAGGCTTTGGGAATGAAATACACCCACTAATTCCATAAGGAAAAAAGCAAACAAACAAACAAACAAACACATGCTGATTTCTTTTCCTTGCTGTTTCAACAACTCATTCGTATTTTTAAAAATAGATTATGATCTGGTCATACTAATTTTGTTGGTATTGTGGTTCATCATTAAATAACTTTGAACACCGAATAATCATTAATTATACTATGAAATAATGTTATTGGTGTTTTTAGATTCTTTTCAATTAATGCAGCAAAGCGTGGAAATTCTTATTTTTTACTATAACTGGCCCATGAAGTCTTTTGCTCTTTCTTCATGTTTTCTATAGCATGGATTTTTCATTATAATGTTAGCAGTTAATTTTTCATCTGTTTCCACAGTTTCCTGCAGCAGTTACAATTTTGGCCCCAAAGTTAATTTTGTGGTCATGTGAAAGTCTGTTCCTGCAAAGTCTGGGTTCTCCCTGCTCAGCAGAAGGATTAGGGTTTTTACAAGGTATTGCAGACTAGCTAAGGGCAATTTGGGGTGATGTTTTGTAGTAGCTCCAAGGGAAGGCATCCCAGCACAGGGTGCCATGTAAAGAGCTGCTACAGTCTTTGCAATGCACTGCAGCCGTTCAGTGCCTCTGCACCCCGGCTTTGAATCAAAGCTGCTTCCTCAGCAGCAAAATCACCTCCCTATCACTCTGCTCCTCAGTTTGTTTTCCTAATCCGTGAAGGCACAAAGTATGAGACGGGCCCTGGGACACAGGCACGGAGGTTTCATCCCAGGTAGAAGGTGGGGGACGCGCCTGGCTGCCAACACCCTCTGCTGTCTCCTCAGCTCAGCTGAATTCACGCAGCCTCCCAGCCTGCCTCGGCAAGGCTTGTAATTAGAAACATCTTTTAGCTTCAAAACTCAGTCCTGCAGGGTGGAAACCACTGGCAGAGACAAACAGAGGCAGACCCTCTGTTGCCATTTCGAGAGTCAGGAACACCCTCCAGCCAAGAGCGAGCTTCTCCGGCAGCCTCCAGCCAGCTGCAGGGCTCAGGTAGTGATTTGCATTCCTGCGAGTGCAGCAAGGACAGGAGTTAAGGCGCAGAGACACGACTGAGGCTCTCTGCATTCTCCCCCACAGGACTTGAAGGAGGCTGAACTTGGTTTTGTTTCAACTTTTTCAAGCTGACAGCGAGAGATCAGCTTTGGAGAGCCCCAAAGCGTGGAAAATTCCAGCTCTGTTGTTTGTAGTTTTATTCAAGTTCAGGCTGTTTGGGAGCACTGGATTATTTTTTCACTAAAAATTTTGCAACTTCAGTTACAACAGCTGTTACCAGGCAACCAACATAAATGGGAACGCTGTGAGCCAATCAAACAGACAGTTTATTCGAGTTGCTTGGTGCCCAAATACCATAATCATGAGAACAGCATTAAATAGATAAATAAAACAGTACAGGAGACAGGAGAGGCGAGGGGTCAGCGTGAGGAATGGGTAAAAAAAAGCAAACCTGACTGTAAGAGGGATAAGACGTAGGAACCCATAAGCTCGTGTGTAACACAGCAGGAATAGAAAAGGCAGGACACCTGGGAAATAGAAAAACCTTGTCAAGGAATGACAGCCTGAGGAAGCTGCTGAACCAAGCCATGTATGGCACCCTGGTGCAATGGTCCTTTGTCCCAGCTTTCTCTGCTTTTCCATTGATTATCTGAGACAGCAGCACCACAAATGTGTCCAGCTTTGCTGTGAGAAAAGCCACCTTGAGCATATGACACAGGCAATGGAGCCTTGCCCTGCTGTCACAAGCCATGTGGTACATATTGCCCATTACCTGATGTTGGAGCAGCAGCACCACTGAGAAACCTCTCTCCCAGCCATTTTCCTCAGGACGGGGATCTCATGTTTCCTGATGGCTGTGGCGAGAATGGTTTGATGGGAGAAATGCTTGGGGTTGGTGGGACAGCTGTGGGACAGACATATCAGAGACAGATTTAGTATTTAGTATGAGAAAATTTAGTATTTGAGGACACTGTTAATTGAGCAGTGTGTCATGCTTTGGATGCCCAGTCTTCATAGGGACTGTTGAAAACTGTAGAGGCTTTAGAGGAGAGCTCGGAAGGACTTCAGTGGTACGAAACTGGCATTGTTGTCAGACACCACCTAAAGTCATTGCACTGAAGAGGCAGGACCAGGGTGATCTCGCACCTCTGTGGCAAAGACAGAAGAGACAGCTCTTTACTTGAGCCGGATGAAAGTATGACAGGATCCAGTGGGCAGAAGCATCATACCACGTTACCCATGAAATGCCAATAAAATAAAATAATGATTTCTCCATTAAACTTCAGCTCTCCTAATGGAATACATTACAGTAAAGTCAGTTTTGCGTAAGAAAGCCGTAGGTGTTGTATTAGGAGGTTTCTCATGCGGTTCCTCACCGTAGGGAGTTCACTTCAGAGTCTGATGACATTATTTAATTATGCCAGTGTGTCACTGTTCTCTGAATTACCTGAACAGGGTATTAATGTTCTGCCTCCCTGCACAGAATGCTGTGCATGGGAAATGGCACAGTTCAGAGTACAAGGGCAACTGCAAACAAATATTTTTAGCAGCGCTGTGTAGAAAAATGGTGTTAATGAGCAGTGATTAAGCACACAAACCACCAGAATATAATGATTAGAGATTTAGAAGCAAACGAAAAGAACAAAAAGCAACATTTTCTATTTTGGATGCTGCAAAATGTGAACAATAACTTCTCTGTGGTTTTTTTTTCCAGGTTTTTAATGTCTGCTACAACAGGTGAAACATGCCATGGAGATGATTTACATTTTTCTAATTTATTTGACAATTTAACAGGGAATGATTTTTTTTTTTTTAGTCATTAAGATTTTTGAGGTAATCTATAATGCCAGTCAGATCATTTATGGTCCTTTGAATTCTTTTGTTGAAATTTTGAATTGACTCAGATAGATTTGAAATAGGATATTTTGAATAATTTAAAAACATTTACTTGAAGATTTTAAATCAGGTTACTCTATTTTATAAAGAATTTCCAGATTAATGGCTGGAAGCCTTAACAGACTTCTTAGCACTTTTCCTCATAAGATGCTCTGTTCTCAAGAGATCCTTGGGAAGAAGGGCTCAGCCACAAAGTTGTCCTGACGTACATGGGTCTTTCAGAGCATCTCCAAAAGAAAGGTGCTACTACCAATTTGGTATTTTTATTGAATATACTACAGAAAATTGTGCCAGAAAAGTAGTACAGGTCAGCACTATGAAGTCTCAAGAGCTGAAGTCTCATTGTAAAGTCTTGAAGGAAAATTTTTATTCAGATATGTCCATTTCCATAGCAGGGAGTTCAATCCTGTAATCATCTGCCCCATCTGTGCTCCCTTTGGATCCATTATAGCATTTAGAACCATGTCTTCTTTTATTATTCCTTGCATTTCTGGCAGAGGCAAGAGCTTATGAAACCACAGGGATAGCTTTGAAAAGGAAGTATTCTTTTGCAATTGATGGTGTGTAATATTCCTGATCCAATGGGCATACTTGAGATATTGTCAGGTTACTTTCTTTTCCTTGACTTAGTCAGTTTTATGGTCCTAACCTCACAGCTAATGCAAACTTCTCCCCTGTTGGCTGATAAGCTCAACTTAAGATAAAACTATGAATGAGCAAAACTGAATCTCATCATACTTAATACCATGCTTAGAGCCCAGCAGATGGAGGCAACTTACACATAAACATTTCAGATTTTGTTAAAAAAACAAGCAAACAAGACCTGCATTTACTGGGGCCAGAGATACATATGACTTCTTAAGTCATATGTTTTCACTGTAAAGACTCAGAATCCAAAAGAACATATTTCTTTCTTTTTTTTTTTTTTTTTTTTAAATTGAATTTTAGGACATTTTCCAATTGGGATCATCTTGCTCAGTTTTAGAGTTGTAGCATTCTTTTGCTTGGCTGGGGGCTTTTTGGCTTGCTTTTTTGTTTGTTTTTTTCTTGATTGTTTGTTTGTTTAACTTCTGCATTTGTTTCAAAAGAATCATCGTTTCAAGCAAGTCAGATAAAATCATGAGTTACTGTAGTCAGTGGTGATGTATAAATAAACCAACCTATTTATGCATGCCTAGATGACAGCTAAGGGCTTTGCTGTGGAACAGCATAACAGAACACCACCAGAAGCAGTGCATTTGCATCTTGCATCTGCCTCCTCCTCTGCCTGGACTCAACCTGTGCCAAGCCTTCTCACCCTTCTTCAGCTTTGGTCAAGAGCAAAAGTCAGTGAGAGTCACTTCCCTTTCTCTGTAGTGTAAATAAAGTTCAGTTTGTCAGAAATGAAGTAAAACCTGTCACCCCCTTTCCACCAACCCTATGCAGAACTAGCAGTTCCCAGAAGGGCTGCATCTACACAGGACACCATTCCCGTGGGCAAGGAACCTTCCACCTCTGCTCTCCTGGCCTTGCTTAGCTCTCCTACCTCAGCTGTAAACAGCTCTGCGACCAATCTTCCCACAGGCTTTGCCCGAGCCAAGTTCTCTTCAGCTGCAGCAAGGACATCAGAAACTGCTCTGCTGTTACAAAAATTAGCAGCTTTGGCTTTTGAGGCCCCTTGACTTTGATGGTAATTATTGCAAATCGTTTCCCCTCCATGGCATGCTGCAGTCTGAAGGGAAGAGAAGCGGACTGCCTGAGAAAGCGCTGCGCTACTGCCTCCGTGCTGTGTGGGGGTCCCAGTCCATGGCCTCAGGCAGACTGCAGCAGTCACAGCCCCTGCGCCACGGCTGTGACCCCGCTGTGGCCCCGTTCCCACCGTGCCATGAACTCATTTGCACTTCTTGTTTTCCTGTGTGTTTGCATACAAATGAGAGTAGAGCACCTAAACCTGAGCCCAGCACAATTAGCATTTATAAAAATGCAGCATTTATAAAAATGCATTATAAAAATGCTCCTGTCTGTGGGCCATGCTTCCAGGCTCTGGCAGAGCGCGCAGAGGAAGTAGTGAAAAAGATTACTCATGTGCCCGTTTCTACAGATGTGGGAACAGCATGCATATGCCCCAAGGTCACACTGAAACTTCGGAAGAAGAGTTAGGAATGCAAACCACACCCAGCTGACATCCACAGCTTAGCCAAAAGCCAAATTTTATTTGGTGCGCTGATGGATTTTCTGCTTTTTGGAGAACATCATGCAAGCATAGTGACCCTTTTCCAAATTCAGCCTTGGTTCTGCACCCTCTTCACTGTGACACACACCACTTTGAAAGGTTGCTGCTGCTTGTTGTGCATTTCTCCAGAGATTAGAATGTCATCACTTGTGGTTAAGAGCTCGGGGACAAGTTGAATTACTCTTCTGATTTTATCTTTACATTATTTCAAAGTTTAGCATATTCCGAACATTCATCTTCTGTGCTGTCTTGAGGCAATGTGATAGAAAATGCTTTGTCAGCTAAGGTTGTGGCAAACATGCCAGGCATGGCTTAAAAAAATAAATAAAAAGGAATCACTCTCTGTAAAAGTCTTATTTCCCATACATACTTGATGTACCTGTTAGTTCAGCCTCAACAGTTGCAGTCTTTACAGACATCTAGCAGAAGCCATTCAATCTTAGTAAAATAGGGCACTCATGGTAAATCTACAAAGATAGACACATGGAGCAGTTTCCAAAGAACACTCAATACACAGAGGTTACCTTTCATGAGCAGGGAGCACTCCAACAGTGATGGCATCAATGGGTCCTCAATGCCTCTGAAATTCAGACCCCACCCTGCTGCTCAGGACCCGATCTGGGCTCAAGCCAGCACAGTCTGCAGAGCACCTCTAAGAACAATACCAGGCTGAGGATGGCTGGATTGCCAGAGACCACCCCACAGGGCAAAGGCAGGAGATGAAATGGTGTCACTATCTGCAGCCACCCTGCGCCTCAGCTTTGGTCTGAGTGTGGAGTGGCAGCACCAGCAACAGAGGAACAGGCAACTAAAAATTTCCCAGCTTCTGTTCCTGGACAATAGGCCCTTACAGGGGGACAGAAGGTGGGGACTTGTTAAATTACCCCAGTAAAAATGCCAGGCCTCAGCAGGAGTGACCCAAATGTGCATATTACTCCTCCTGTGTTTAGTGCTTCATATGTCAACATAGATATTGACAGTTCCTAAATCCTTCACACTGGGGACAGCAAACATGAGGCATATGCTCAACCAAGCAGAAAGAAGCAATCCTGAAGATTAACAGCCAAATCTGGCACTCCTTCAATGGCCATACTCTATCAAAACTCCTATCAAAATCAATACCGTTTTTAAATGGGGACTCAATCATACTACTGCTCAGAGTAAGGGGGCAGCTTATTATCAGAGTCCTACGCAGAGCAGAGCTGCTGTAAAAGTCCTGGCAGCTACTAGAGGTGTGAAACTCCTGCATGTCAAAATCTTGTGCATGCACACTCAGCCCTATGCTGGCCTCCCTCTATTAGAGTACAGGCTCAGTGTCACAAGCTTATGTGCTTACAGGCTTGTCCTAAGGAGCAGGAACCATGGAACCATCATCTCTTTTGATTGTCTTGGGTATAAGATGCAAAACTGTTAGAAATAGCTGTGCCAGTTGCCCATGCTCACAAACAAAAATAGGATGTGTGGAAATGCTTGGCTGTAGCTTTTCCCACTATGCTGCTACCTGTAGTCCAGGAAAGGACTACGCTCTATTCAGAGGCTGTGAATGCACAGTGAATGGGGGTTACCAGGGCAGACACTGTCACAGAAACAGTCACAAAACCAGCATTTCAGTGGGAGAAGCAGAAAGGACTCATTGCTGAAAAAGCCCAGGAAGATCAGAGCAATCAGCTCAGAAGATCCTAGAAGAGCAGCTGCACCTAGTGAGAAGGGGAAAGCTGCAGCTCTTTTCCAGAGATACACACCAGAATCTCACATTCCCACTCCTCTAACACCCAGGTAAGAAACTGTCAATTTAATATCTGAAGTTTTGGGTTAGAAGAATATCATTCACTGGAGAATAGCTGGCTTGGGATATAATCCCTGTGATTGAAATGCAATTGCAGGGAACAATTTCCAATAAGGAAATTATTCGTGCAATTTTGCAAGTGTCACATTCAAACCTGAAGTAATCCAGACAATGTCAGGTGTTAAGCCAAATTCAGGGGTGTTTTCACTTAAACTTTGACTCCGAGCACCTCCTGGAAAGAAAATACACACAGAAAATCAGCCATCTGCTAATGTGCACAGGTAGCTTTGAAAGTGAAATCATGAGAAAAAGGTAGACACTAAACAGAGGAAATGTCAGAGAAGTGAGTAGCACAAGCAAGAGTGACACCCACCTCCTGAGAATGCATCTGTTTCCTCTCATGTGCAGAGTGTGCATTCTTCTAGGAAGATCACACTTCCCTGCTTTTATATGCTTTAATGTTTTAGCAACTGACTGACCCCACTGGCATCTCTGCCAGCAATTACAAATCCTTTGCTCCCTGCTAGGGACTTGGCATGTCTAGGACACCTGCTAGTCCCAAGATTAAGGTGGAATCACTGTGCAAGTATCAGCTGTGATATAACTTTTCTTTCGTGTTTAATGTCCCTGAAACCACGGTGCAGGCTCTGCCTCAACAATACATTGAGTAAAATACAGTAAAAGCATAGGCATTCAGCATGTATAATTTAGAGACTGAGGTTTTGGCCTCCAGGGCCTTGCTTAGCTGATGATAATCCACTTGACAAGGTGATTTTTTCCCTAAATGATTCAGCATATCACATCCCTTTTGTCCTGCTTATTCAAGGAGAAAATACCTAACTGAAACGAATAGCTAGTGGGGTGAGCCTGGCTTTGGTTCCCTCACAAGGAAAGGGACCTTGCACAGAACATCCAGCCCTGCAGAAAGGCTGCCTCCAGCCATGCTTATTTTACCTGGTGTGGCTATGCCCTGCCTTACTTTCAGGGCTGTAACCCACCCTGTGGCCAGTTACAGCATTGCCACCCTCTGCCCTGGTGAGTAAAGGTTGAGAGGTGCCCTCCCCAGCCTGCCTACAGTGATTCTACATGTACATGCATTGGAATGCAGCTGGAGCCACATGGAAAAACCTACTGGCAGACAGCATGGGGGCAGCTGGAGTGCTTCTTATGCCCTATTGCCTGCTGTTCAACTGTGTCTAGAGAAGAAAGGACATAGGGCTGGCTCCAGGGCAGCAGGTGAGCTGCTCACGTTGTCTAAATTCAGCCCAGAAGCCTTGGATTTGTCCCTCCTATGCTGGTGCATTTCTCACAGTGAGCCTTGCCTCACTTTCCTCTGCCTTAGTGTTCACACAGATTAAACCTTTTCTAAAACTAACATTTTAAGAAAAAAACTTTCCTCCCTTTCTGTCCCCTCCCAATAGACCAATGCAGAATTACTGAGCAGGTTTAAGTGTAAAGTTGTGTGCCCCTGAGCAGGCTCATCCAGCACTAAGCAACTCAGCCATTTTGAAGCCTGAGGCCCCTGGGAGCCCAGCTTGGCTTTCTATTTTTGCAAACACTGCTTTCTAGGCTGTGTTTAATAATTTCTGTTAGATGTATCTCCACAGATGACCCAGATTCATTTGAAAAGCCTCTTTGTTTTAGATTGTTATGCACACATTTAAAGATGGGCTTAACGGCTTTCTCAGATCAGGGCCACATCAAAGAGTTTTGTTCCTGAAGAAGTAATGATTGTCTGCATTTTAAGTAATGTGCACGTCACATGAAGCTTGTCAACAACGTGCAAATTCATCTAGGGATTCTCTTGGTTGCTTCTTTGCCACTTAAAACGTACATCTGACGTAACCAGCGCTTTTTTACTTTTAAAAATCCCTGTTAGAGCAAGCATCAAACTTTGAAGGCTTCAGCCTGTCTCATGTGATTTGTCAGATGAAGGGACTGCACAGATCCTTCTTGCATGGCAGCTTGCTCCTCACAGCCATGGAGTTCCCAGCTTTGTCACGTTTCCTAGTTTTAGATGACTGTGCCAGACTGAAGTGTCAACTACAAGAACTGGAGGAGGGATAGCTGTGTGCTGTTGCCTTACTATAAATGTAAAGTTGAATCTGGGTATTTTACATTCAGTTTACTCTTTGAAATGGATGGTTCTTCCTCTTATATTCCTTCTGACTATTTTTCACCTTTATACGGTGGACTTGTTACACAGTGATACCACCATGCTCCAAATTCTTTCCCTTCATGAGATATTTCAGTTACATTTCTTACCTGGCCTTATGCCATTTCTTAACTGTTTCAAGGTGTGGGTAGGAGACTTTACACATTCCCTAAAACAGTACATGTGAAAATCTAAACAGCTAATATTCATGCCAAAATATTGCTATACCCATTGCATTAAGATAGCTACCAGATATGCACTGTTGTGACAATTGGCTGCAGGGTGTGTTTTGGCAAGAAGGGTGATCTGTTAGTCAAGTTGGAAAAGGAGCAGCACAGTATCAGAACAGAGGGTCCTTACAACTCTGCTAATGAATTGTAACATAGCTGAAAGTGTAACTTCACCTTGACAAAGTCAGTGTTAAGACTGCCACTAAAAGTACCTGATGAGAGAAGATGAAGAGAGGGGAAAATGAGAATGAGGAAAAGATGCAGTTTTCGTCTTCCTTTTACAAAGGGACGCAAATGATGCAGAATGCAGAATGTATTCTGTTCTTTACTAGAAAAGACACCACAAGTTCTGCATCCCAAAGAAGGAGCTGTCATTGGAGAAGATAATTTTTTGGCATAGTCCTTTTTCCAGTGATATTTTTATTATATTCAGCAGAAAAAAAAGTACTCTCTGGGGCAAGCCTCAGGCATGCGCTCTAACCAAATGCCTATGGAATCATCCTCCACATGAAATACTTCAGCAGTCCCAAGTACAAAGTACAGCTGCAATCCCATGAGAAGGGACTGAGTTCATGCTCCAAGTACTTATAGCCTAGTTAGAAAACCCACCTAAAAGAGGTTCCTGTTTAAAATTTAGCAGTTCTGAGAAGGATTTGAACCAGTCTCTTGACATTCAGGGAAGGGTTCTTAGGCACTGAGCTACTGAACAAGAGGAGAATAACAACATCATTGCATCCTCAAGCAGTTTCTGAATCTCAGTCTTTGTTTCCTCTTTTTACAGATTTTTTTTTTTAATTGAACCAATCAAAATTTTGGAGAAGGGGAAAGAAATAATTTTGTTAAGCAGGACAATAAGTCTGATCTAAACCAATTACAAAAATTGGATGCCATCATTTTTTAAAAAATCAATTATTCATGTGGCCCTAATCATGAAGACATTTTCTAAACTCATCATTTTCTACAGTTACAGTGTTCCAATAAATTTGCAGGTGCAAATTTACCTGTCTAAATCAGCATCCTGATTCTTTGTCATGGCTACAGAGTTGCTGAGAATGCTGTAACTTCTTTGGCAAATTGTATTAGATTTGGGGACAAAAATATGTGAATGCAAGTATATAACTAAGTCTGAAAATATTAGCCTACAGGAATACACACTGCATTTGTATGCTTCTTTGTACATTTATTGAAAACAAAGTGTTTTTTCGATGCTCATCTTTTGGCTAACTTGGAATATTCCCCAGTCAGAGCCTGGGGGTGATGTGCAGAGGGGGAGGAAGGACTGTGCTGTAGCTGTCCTTATGAGCTGGGTTCAAAACCACAATCACACTTATTGATGCCAAGAAGCTTATAAAAGACATTTGAGATTGTAACAATTCACTGTGAAATTGGAAACACATTCGACTCCACCCCACTACAAGATAATCAAATAAAAACTTTAGATGAGAGCGCACTGGAAAATGTGATTCAAAGCTTCTTGCTATCCACTTGACCTACCTGCCTACCCTAACATATTTAATGCAGGCAAAATGAAGAATAACTGATCTGGTTTGTTTTATCTGTGGGAAGGTATTAAACTTAAGACTGCAAAAGAAGCCTATAAAGTCATTCCTAAATAAACTATGGCACTGTATTGAAATGAACTGCATGAGCAAGAAGCTAGATGAACTCATTGTAGAATAACACCAAATAATTCTTTAATCATTCTCTCCAAAATGTTGCCATCATGTAATAGTTTATACTAATCTATGGGTTTGGGATAATTTAATAACATTACTGCTATATCTTCTTTAAAGAGGGTGTAGCTAAAACAAAATGGCTTTATTTTGTTAAATCACAGTTATTTTTCTGTAATTTACATGTATCTTCTCATAGTACAAAGGTAATTTGAGTTAATAACATTCCCAAATAGTAACATATAAATCAGGATCTATTCCTGATAGCAAAACCTAAAACACGAGTAAGTTTCTTTTCACCTAAAGGCATTTTTCTCAGTTTTAATAACTCAAGAAGGAATGACTACATAGCTATGAAGCAAGGAAGGAAACCTTAGTGTACATATAAAAAACAGACAAAGCATATTTAAAGGAAAAACTAGCTAAAATGAAATTCTTATATTATTTTCTCCCATTTCACAAAATATGCCCTTAGCTGGACTATGGAATAAAATAAAGATTAATCTTATTTTTATTATTAGACAAGCTTTCATCTCAGGAACTCATAAGGAAGTTCAGCAGTGACACAATATCTTTGTGGCATTGCTAAGTATTCCTGTCCCCAAAGGCAAAGGATCACCTGGAGAACTGCTCTGGGGCGAAGCATCTCTCCTGTATAGAAATGGCCAAACAATGTTGTCACAGAATCCCCAGATGGTTTGGGTTGGAAGGGATCTTAAAGATCATCAGTTCCACCCCCCTGCCACGGGCACAGACACCTTTCACTAGACCAGGATGCTCAGAACCCCAGCCAAGCTGCCCTTGAACACCTCTAGGGATGGGGCATCCACAGCTTCTCTGGGCAACCTGTGCCAGTGCCTCACTATCCATATAGTGAAGAATGTCTTCCTTATATCTAACCTAAATCTCCTTCAGTTTAAGGTCCCTGTCCTGTTGCTACACGCCCCGGCAAAAAGTCCCTTTCTGACACCCTTCAGGCTCTAGAAGGTGCTGCAAGGTGTCCCCAGAACCTTCTCTTCTCCAAGCTAAACTGCTTTGTTTAAGCTCTTAATCTTTTAACTGTAATTTATTGTTTTTCTAAGAATTTAAAGATATTTATTGATGACTTCTTTCCAGTTATCTTAAAAAACTGCAGTCCCAGTAATGGATATGGGCAGATGCAGGGTTAGGGCAGATTCCTTTTTCCCCTGTAGCCTGTGACTGCTACTCACTCTCAAGGGCAGCCCCATGTGTGGGGACCCAGGGCAGGAGAAAGAAGCTCTGCACTGTGGCATGCAGCTTTAGAGGAAACCCCCCACACATGGAGAGGCAGACTGGATGGATAAGTGAGGCAAATGGAGGGCAATGCTCAGGGCACGGCAAATCCTTTGTAGGCACGCTGTTCCAGTATTTAATGTATCGTTGGGCTCACAGAAGGGCTGATTTCTTCAATATCCACAAGAATTTTGCTTCAGAGACCACTAGAGAAAGTAGGAATTTACTCTAATTCACAGCTCTGTTTTATTTTCAGTGCTCAGAAAAAGAACTGTCGACAACCACACACTATAAAGCTAAGGAGTCTTCAACAAATACCTAACCAGATCTCCCACACAATCAAAAAATTCCTGCTGTGGGTACCCTCCCCCAGCAATACACGAACTGTCCAGCTTTCATAACAAGAGCTATATAGTGCTTATTTTCTTTCAAGAGAGCCTTAAGGCAGACAGATTATGGATGTAGGCCTCAGAAACCTCTATGAGGTAGTTCCTACTTAAGAAAAAAGTAAAGAAAAAAATGCCACTGGGCAGATCAGCACTTTGTCACCGTTCACTATTAAATGAGGCAGGAACAGAAAATATCAAAATTGTCAAATCAGTCTTCTCCTAGTCCCAGTCAGATGCTTTATAGCTTCCTTGCACTCTGGCAGCCCTTGTATGGCTTGTTATGCTAATAGCTTTTAATTGAATTCTATCAGTGGCGATGCCAGCAAAGCGCTTACTGCATACAATTGAGTTACCATGCTCTGCAGGTCCTTCAGATGTGACCAGATATTGTTTCTTTTCCTGTTGTTCTCATCTGTAAACTTTAGGTTATCCATCAGTGGCAAAGCAGATAGATCTTTAATGCAGTCTGTGTGGAATCAGAGGTTTCTATTTCCTACTAGCCTCCAGGTGACCCTGTGCCCAGTGGCAGGCAGGCTGCAGCCCACCCCAGACAGCACTTTCATCTAATAACACCCAGCACAGAAAATCCCAAACTAAAGTGGGTGTTCAGCCAACCGCTTTCTGTCACTGCAGAACAGGTCAAGTAACATGTCCCTGGGTGTGTTATTAGTTCATTGCCTTTCTCTTCCCTCTGCTTGCAAACACTGTGTGGGCACAAAATGCCTGATGCAAAAGACCCCCTTCTGTCTGTGAGACCCTTCACTGAGTAACCTACACTGCCTGCACCTCTCAGGCTCACACCTCAACCTGTGCCAGGGCCAAATTCAAACTTCTCAGGTGAGAAAATAGGGAGAGCACAAATCATCCATTACGTTGGTTCAGAGCATGGGCCCAAACTGCCTTTCCTGTAGTTTGAGCTACGTCCAAGGGAAGGGCTGGGTGTGCTTCAGCCTGTACAACAGCTGAGATTTGTCTTCCTTGTGGGCACTGACAAACTATATATTAATTATTCTGGGTTCACTACTGCAGAACATGCTCTGACATCCCTCATATTTGGGTTTATGTTGCAAACATCACCACCTACATGTAATAAACTAGGAGTTAAAATGTTAAAGTACCAGGAAGTCAGTGAGGGCTATTTTCTTAAGACAAGTTCACCTTTCCCAGATTTCAGCTGCAGGGCTTTTTTAAAA
This sequence comes from Acrocephalus scirpaceus scirpaceus, assembly GCA_910950805.1. Taxonomy (NCBI): domain Eukaryota; kingdom Metazoa; phylum Chordata; class Aves; order Passeriformes; family Sylviidae; genus Acrocephalus; species Acrocephalus scirpaceus. The sequence goes on from OU383779.1 coordinate 45,772,517, forward strand.
AAAGCTTGGCTTTCATTTTCTTGAAACCTCAGAGTGTTGCAGGGCAAAAAAACCCAACAAAAACCAACAAAACCAAACCAACCAACAAAAAACCCAAATACATAAAAATAATGAAACTAGAGTTGGAGGTGTGTTTTGCAGCACATTGAACCATGAGCAAATAGTGCAAATTAGGAAAAAATAAGAGACTACAGAGTGCTTATACAGACAAACCAATATTTTCCTGAGACCTGAAAAAAAATCCACCTAATAATAAATGACAACTTCCATCCCACAGCAAAGCAATAATTTAAAACTAAATTTACATCGTAATTAGCCTTTCAGAAATGCAAAGAACTTCAATATAGATGTCCATTAATAATCTCACTGCTGTCGGAAAGCCTTTTCCACCCACACATGATACTTAATTAAACTCAGAGTTTCTCATTCATATAAACAGACTGTTATGAAGAACAGGTGGTTCCTAATTTAAAGATAATGGATAAGTGAATCACAGTATAACTTCAGAGCCTCAGATTATTTCATTTAATATTTTACTTGTACTTTTGAAAATTTTACTTTAAGCTCAGTTCTGTTTCTCTTACAGCCGTGACATAGCATATCTATAACAGTTGATGTTTGTTAATAAAATGTCACAGATCATTTTCAGAGCCATTAAAACTGCTTAAAATGAGCTCAGGAGTTACAGCTCAACCTGTAACATGCTGTATTTTTGATGTGACCACATGGCTGTTGTTCACTCACACACATATAGTAGATAAGGCTTGGACATTGTGAAAATGCTGAACATTTCTACCTCCTTTCTAGGTTTCAGAAATGTCTATTTCCAAAGACAGACTTGCTAGGGTGGCCTTCTCACACAGCAACAAGCCTAAAAGATGTCTTTGAGATGGATCTAAAGAAAAGACTCGAGGACCGTTTCCTACCCCTACGTGGCCTGAATAACATCTTCCCACACAGACCGGCCATTTGTAAGACAAGCTCCAGTTCCATCAAAAGCCTCTGTGCCGCAGATGATAGGTGTAGTGATGGGAAGGCTGGTGTGCTGCAAAGGTCTCTGAGGCTGCTTGCAGCTGGAAAATTCCGTGCTGCTCTGCAGGGGAACATATTGAGAGCATCCTCAAAAGAATCAGTAAAACTTTAGCTGGCTGGTGGGAGAGCTTTGTACTGCCAGAGGAGTAGTGAAGGCAAGAGAGAGGGGTCTGGAGAGAACAGACGTGGACAATGAACAAAGCAGTCCCAAAGCTCTGTGCTGGGCTGCCAGACCTGCACTCAGCCAGCACACTGCTCTGTAGGGATACCCAGTGGTGCTAAAATCCCATACAGCACACTCAGGACTGCTCTCGGTGCTCTGATGGCTCTCTTGCATGTTGTCACAGTGTTGTGTCAAGGCAAGCAGCAAGCTCAGGCCTCAGGCCATGCAAGTGCTGCTGAGCTGGCTCTGGACAGAATCACTAAGGATACCCCTTAATTAATTAGTATTCAGTCTAATTAAATAACCACATGACGGGATGTCTGTGGGTTGATAATGTTCATAGGCTGCACAATATTTATGGGGAGTTCTTTGCCTGGCAGTTTCTATTTAGAGAGAGCACTCAAACCTGGAGAAATAGGCTCAATTAAAGGGAGTTTTTACTGCTAACTGCAAATTTTAAAGCACTTTATGTGGGGTTTCACTACCCACAGCTGACAGTGCATGAAATGCTGGAAGAAGGCAAGACAGGGACGAGCTATGTCTGAGACTCAGGTCTCCAGACACCCTATTTATCTGATAAAAATCACTTCACTTGAGCTGAAGCCTTTTTGTTTGTCTCTGAGAATTATTTGAGAGTTTCTGGTGCTGCAGAAAGTTAAGTTGCATCTCTTACAAGGGGGTGACAGTAATAACTTGTGAAGTCTTTGTATAAGATTTGGAGCTTCCTTTGGAAGGCCATTAAATAAAGAAGAGAAAGACTGAGTGAGATAACTCCCAAATATCACCCAGAAAGGCATCACATTTGGCATTTCAGCTGTGCAAACTGCAATGACTAATTCAAAACAATAAAGCTTCTAAAGAAAGAGACTATCTATAGTAGAAATAAATGAGTCTTTTATAGCCAATTCTAACAGCTATTTAAAGAGAAAATATAATCACAGTATAATCAATGGAGTGAGTAATATTTACTGGTTGATGAATGTCTCTCTCTGGAAGAAGGAATATTTTTATGTTTGAATTCTGACAGCTAAGGTAGATGTAAGATGCAGTCTGAAATAAACAGCTCTTTTATTTTAAGAAAGCAAATGATTCAAATAGTGTAGGCAAAGACACAGTAACTCACACCTCCACTAACAGTTTATTCACCAGCCTACTGTTTCTCTTGTTGAACTCTGTTCTACCTCCCACTGTTACTGACACAACTTCTATTTTTCAGTAAAACTTTATTACGGCCTTGCTTCTAAATAAAAAGGACGAAGATGTTAAACCATGGTGTTACAGGTTACTGCCTACCAGCTGTCAGCGTGCCTGATGGTGGTTTGAACAGAAAGGAGTGCCCTAAGTTGTGCTGCTTTGCACTGCCTGGCTAGGTCAGGATCCTTCATCAGAGTAGTTCAGCAGCTACAGAGAAGGTGCCATTATTCAACTGTGTGCCAAAGCCGGCTCCACTAGAGTGGCTGATTTTTATGTGATGAGACTCTTCCTTACTCACATTTATTTAGAGGAATATACAGATAAATAATCTGTCATATTGAGTTTAAGGGTGCTCAATCAAATAACTGCATCATGAGCAAGTGGAGAACACATATACCACAGAAACCACACACACCACATATGTGTGCAATATATCTGAGTCAAATGCAAGGTTGTTGGAAGTTTTAAGGCTGGTTTTTTTTCTTGGGGAAGAAAGATTGTACTCAGAGGTATTTTTCTTAGCTATTCTACAAGCCCATTGAAATATGCACCACCTATTTCATGTCAAGGATATGGAGGCCTTTACCACCAAGAGAGTCCTGTGCCTCATCCATGGCCTACGCTATACTTCTATATCATCCATCTTTTAAAAAATTCAAATAATCCTCATACTATACAGTACTCGGAAGAGAGATAAAAATATAACAGTTAGTACTAGTATGGCAGATGTTGTGTATTCAAACTCCACCGCCAAATATAAGCGTCTGGTAAAGGCATCAAGAGCAGATTGTCTCCATCTTAAATTAGCTGTATGCCCATCAGGTGATCTCTGTTCTCTGTTCCTTTATTCCTAGTCACACTGTTCTCTTTCTCCTAATAGTCAGCCTCATATTTTTCCTCATAGTTTTATTTTTTTCTGTTTGTGTAGCTGAACAACACAGTAAGGATAGCTGGAAAGCTCAATTTCAATTACACAGAAATAAGAAAAATCAAATGCGAGGTTTGGGTTTGTGAGATCCTTTAAGCCCATGGTGATGTTTGTGGATGAAGACGTGTTTCCTGCTATCACTCTTGTTTTTCTAAACAGACTTTCGACATTCCTCCAGAGTGCAAAATCCTCATGTTCAAGTCCATACTTTACAACAGTGGTGCAAACAGTAAGCAATTAATTTAAGGAAGTAAAGAGTTCAAAATGTGTGAGAGTAGAAGAGGTGTGTATTTGTTGTTCTGTTTGTCAAGGTCTCCAAACAATGTTACTAAAGCCTTGGAGAAAAGTTCATGTGCTCAAATATTCATCTGCCCCCTCCCCACCAGCACAGTGGTTTATTTAGTGAAAGACAGCACCTCTCCCTGCAAGCCTTCTCACTCCAATAGCCAGTTTCTCCTGAACTTCTGGCATGAGAACCCTAATCTCCCCCACACACATTTTATTACTTTGCTGACTTTGACCCTGCTGAACACAAACTACGAGGCCTCTTGTTCTCCTGCTCTTACATTCCTGTAGATTCTTCCTTCTCATTGTGTCTTTATATACGTCTCTCTAAGGTCTATGTGCCCCAGCCCATCAAATGTCTGACTTCATGCTTAAACACTACCCTGAACAGAAACTCTCTCTTGAGTAGGGGCCTCATTTTGGAACAGCCCCAACTTCTAGTCCAACAAGCTCTTTTCTTTCCTTCAGAGCCCTCTTTCATGTAAGCGCTCATTTCAGAAAGCTTTCTGCAATCAATTTCCTCCTCCATGTCATGTCTACTTCCCCCTTTGTTTAAACTATTGCCCTCTTTTTTGCTTCTGTCAGATTTAGAGTGTAACCACTGTGACCAACTCCACATGCCTTGATGGCACTAATAATGCATCATTATATATAATGATGTAATCAGAGAAAGTTCAAGAGGCAGTTCAAGCATGGGGAGGCTGGAACTACCCCATCTTCAGATGTGTAGAGCCTGCCATATGATTTGAGATAAAAGAAAAATATGTAAATAAACATGTGTAGGGGAAAAGCAAGGGGAAAGCCATGATATTAACTTTATATTAACAACCATATATATTGTGGGAAGAGAGAAGGGAAAGTGGATCTGAAGTTCCCAATTCCTCCAAGAAGTGCTCTATCACTGAAGAATTTGCATGAGACTGTTGCGTAATGGGAAAAGCTCGTGCTTGCAGGACACATTCCAGCAGCAGCCAGGAAGAAAGGCTTTGTGAAGAAAGCTACATTGTGTAGCTTTCACCTTCTCTTGCCAGATTCCCTGTTATTATTTTAGGGAGGTACAATTACAGGCTCAAAATTTTCATAGATTTTTTTGAGAAATGCCGCATTGATTAGATTTTACAAACTGTCCAGAAAAGGAACTCCAAAATTAATGGCAGGCTGACATAGTCTATATTAGTGTGTTCACAAAACCTCTTTGTAACTGTCAGCATGTGGACTCCATGGCTGCAGGATACACTGTCAGTTTCTTAGAAAGATGGAGGAACATTGCCAATTCATTTTTCTTTGTCAAACATTTCATTTATTATTGAGCCTGTATGCAAGTTAACATCTCTCTCCTGTGCCAGCACTACTGCAACAATAACCATTTTTGTATTTCTCTTGCCAGCTAAGTTTGTGCTACCCATGCTCTAGTAAAAAGGAGCTGTTCATGGCAGTATGCACTTAATGAATGAGAATAATTAGCATGAAGATGTCTCATCAGGCTGGTGAGGTGGCAGCACACTAAATTGCTACATAACCTGTAAAATGAAATGACTCCCACACCTGGAGCTGGTGATAAATATGCTTGACAAAATACAGTTGCTGGTCTCGTAACATGCCAGTTTGAGTTCACTTTGCTATGGAAGCTGGGAGAAGCCATGCAGGTGCCCTTCATCCAACCTGTCCACAGGTTCTGTGGGCAGGGGTCCCTTGGCAGTGACCTTTAAGCAAAGGAGACTGTAAGGATGTCAGTCACCCCCAGTCCCTGACACAAGGGGCTCCCCTCCCTTGTAGCGGATTTGGGAGAGTGGAACAGACACTGTGTCTTCAGCAATTCCACCTTACTGTTTGCCAGCTGAGAACAAATCTCCCTTTGCTGATGAGTCAAGGTAAGGAGCTGCAGGCAGCAGTGGCAGCCTGGGGAGCACTTCACACTACTAAAGCTGTCACATAGGGAGTGACCTCTGGGTGGGAAAAATTACTTGGGGAATAACCATCTTGCCCCCCAGAGGCGGGTATGCCACGGTCCCTGTGGTGCTGGTGATACTGGAAGATGAACTAAGAACAAAAAAGGTACACCTCTAGTACCATAAATCTTGCTAGCAAGGGGAAGGCACCTTTATTTGCATTTGCATACATTTCTGGGCTTCTATACCATGCCTGCTCCATGACAGTGCCTGCAGCACCTATGACTGCAGCTTCTTTTTTCTGGACAAAGCTGAGCAAGAGAAGATTGATCTAAATAAATTTAAAAAAAAAAAGGAAAAATTTAAAGCTTGGCAGGTATGTAGCGACACGAGAACTGGCAAAACAGACACTGGGATCTCTTCATTCTTCTTAAAGACAAAAAAGAGTTGAAATGAAACTAGAGCCTGTATTTCAATCAATCTGTATTTTGCAGTCTGGGACTGCACCCGGTCATTGCAGGTTATTCAGCACACAAAGGGATGTTCACATAGCTTTAGTGCTGTCCAACCCGGACAGTTTATTCTGGGTTAGAAAGTCAGTGAGAGTGAGTTATTCAAACACACCTACAAAAGGAAATAGCACGGATGGGCACGTTGGCTCACAGCCGTGTCAGACCATTTCCCTGTGTTGCTGTGCCCCCAGCTGTGCCACGGGGGAATGAGCTGGATTGGACTTTGCATCTCTCAGACTCAACCACATCCACATTCCTCGGTCTTTGTTACGAATGATGTTGTAATAAGCATAAAGAATGCAGCTTGCAGTTTGAGATCCCAGGATGAATTTGCAGTGCTGACAGCTAGAGAAATCGTCTCTTGATATATAATCAGAGGGAATTTGATACAGGAGTCACTGCGAGAGAATAAATGTGTCATTTTTAGAGTTGATTTGACTATAGCCCCACTTTAATTGCAGAAAATACAAAATAAGTGCCAAATGGAAGTATGAGAAGCAATTTTTTTTGTTCATTACTGACACAAAATAAGCCATGAGCTTATCCTTTCAGACTCTGAGAATTCAAAACACCCTCTACATTTTAAGCCCTATTTCCCTAGAATAAGAAGTAAAGCATATTTGCATATTGTTACAATTATAAAGCTATAGGAGAAAAATCTTTCTTTTCTATAAGTAAGATTGATAGGCATTTTCCACAAAACTTAATTTTGAATGAGAATATAAATTAGAATTTTTATGTATGCCATGCAGTATGAATTTTTTTAGTCAGTATGGACATATTTCATATTGTTCAGGAGAGACAAAAGAAAACCACAGCATCTAACAAGAGTTTTACTAAATATTAGTTCTTCCAACTGTATTTTGGCAAGCGGCTACATCTTGCAGAAATCAAGTAACCATGGTGTCTACTCATCCTTACATCTTCTGAGATAAAATGCAGTTTAAATAACCACAGTTAAAACAACTTTCTTTGGAAAAACAGTAAAATTTAGGGAACACACATTTCTTTCAAGTCACCTTCTTGTATTTATATATATATATATATAAAGCTGCCACCTTTGACATCTGTGAGGGAGTTTAAACTACAGGACCTACATATTTGGTAAGATACTTTCTCTTTACATAAAGTATCCTACAGAAACTTTATCTTTGGTAAGATACTAAGTTACTGTAAGATACTATCTTGACTACTCAAGTTTTACACTTGTTTGGATACAGAAAATTGGAAGCGTATGGCTCAATTAAGAATGAATTAATGTGACATTCTAGCATGAAAAGAGATGCTTGGAAACCAATTGCAAAATAATCAGTTTAAAATGTCACAGAAGTTTAAAACTACTCATAAAAGTACTAGTCGTGAAACTTGGCCTTCAATGAAGTCAGAGAGATCCTTAAACCAACATCAGGTTAGGGTCGGGTTTACAACTATAAGTATTTGGACATTTGCCCTGGCTTGCTCTCCACCATCCTTTGACCATCCTTTTTCTTCCTATTTTAGCTCATTTCTTTCAAGCTTGTTTTCAAGAAAGCTCTGACCCTGGAAATGGACACACATTTGCACTTTAAACTTCACAGATACGCTCACTAAGGCCAAACCATCAGTTAACCACACACACTCTTCCCTACTCCCATCCCACCTTTCCTCAGTTGTCTCTACACTTCCCTTCCTGACACACTAATTGGGGCTTTAAACCGTTAAGTCTTCAGGATATAAATTATATCATCTTGCATGTTTGTACATTGCCAAGCACAAGAATAGTAACCGCTCGCCTTTGCTGGCAGTCCTATGACACCTTTGGAAAGGGGGTGGAAGCTCTGGAGGGCTAATTAAATTTCAGTGTGGGTGATCACATTCTGCTTTTCTAAATTCCTTCTGCTTATCTAAATTCCTCATGTAGCTACAACCTGATACAATATTTCTCTTCACTTCCCACTCCAGCTCGCTGTGTAGCGTGACTTTGTGCTTTTCAACAGCTGCCGCAGTCCTTCCCCGAGCTGCGTTTCATTAGTGGCTAACACATCTTCTGGCTGTGTCGTCTGCAATGTGAAACACACTCGCTGTGCCTGTGTACGTGTGTTTTTATTAGTACGGATTCCTTTAAAACACAGAAGAAGACACTGATTCTTAAACTATGCTCCATGGAGCACTTGTGGATGGCCCATTACGAGCTGGTATGTCACATGGTGTTCATTTGCTCCTTGTTTCCAGCTGCTAAATTGCACTGTGACACTCTTAAATATACGTTAAATACTTTCCTAATGTTACTTAAGCAAGTAAATTGCTTCCATTTGCCTGAAGGAAATTCTGCAATTGCAAGCATGGGGGGAAAGGAATGGAAAGGGTGATCAACAAGAATCTCTCAAAAATATCATCCCTTAGGTTAATGTGATCCATGCAATAGTGGATTCCTGCTCTCAGACAGAAAAACCACCCTTCTCTAGCAACATTTTGTGTGCTGTTCAGGGTTGGATCCCACTAGCCAAGCTGTGTTTTGGGCTAGATCTCTGAGAAGTGCAAGTTCTCTGCTTTGCTTTTTATCAGACGTACAAAGCTGTCCAGGATGCTTGGCACATAATTATAAAGTCTCTTCGGGGGACTGGATCAAGATCTTAGCTGTAGAGGTACCTGGAATGTGATGGGTCGCCTGGAAACCTCAGGGTAGGGTGGAAGGGTGGGTATACTGACACTCTACAAGGAGAGAAGTCTGGCCATTTTACAGTAGCCTGGGGAGCTGAAGCCAGAGGCTGTGCCCAGCACTCAGAAAGTGGTGTGATATTACAGTCTCTTGTAACACAGTGCTCGAGGTACATGTCTATTTATTTAATGAATCTCAGCATTTCCAAGAACTGATGCCAGAGTCCATATGCCATTTTCTTTTTCTTTCTCTCTTTTTTTTTTCTTTTTCTTTTTTTAAAGCAATCCAACAGAATATAAAATTAGACTTGCAACGCATGCTCTGCTTATACTGCTGTGACCCTAAAGATAACATGGAAAATGTCGACTAAAAATGTAATAAGTGAAAGCACTTTCTACACACACGTTCCTTCCCACCCCACTTATATAAGAACTAGTCAGAGGCAGAAAATAAGGACTTCTTGCTGCTAGCCAGCCTATCATCTTTGTCCCCAGGCCAGCTCCCAATATCTACAGGGACTTTCTACCATTGTGAACATAAGGCTGTGCAAACAGGTTCTTTGCCACACAACTGTGCAAACACACGGACATGGAAGCAGTTCAGCAGGGTCATGCCATGGCAGCCAGGCTGTGCTAGTGGGCCATGTGTGCTTGGGCAGCACACAGCAAATTTGGTTGATTTTGGCAGGCTTGTGCTGCTCTCTGCTTGCATTAGCATCAGAACATGTAATAAGCTGTTCAGAATAGCTGTGGAAGTTGTTGATTTTAGATTTCTATTTCTAAGTGAACAGTTGGGGGTTGTGTCCTGTTACAGAACAAGGACCACAGATCTGTAACACGAGTACTTGAAGCTTGTACACTTCCATTCTCATTATAGTGTTTGTCACAAAGATGAATTAATGTTGTGCCATTTTCAGTTCTCATTACAATCTTTGTCATGAGATGAAATATTAGACTCTTAAAGTCTCTATGAATCATAGCAGCTTGCTCTATTATGTTGACCTTTTCAATATTCTGTGTTTGGACTGGCTGGCATTTCCTCTCCTCTTCCTCTGCAATAGCCACACTAAACTTGTGGGCAGGCTGCATTGGGCTTACCAATGAAAATGCAGAATACTGATGAAGTCAACCTTGCATAGGCATGTCTGTATTTTGAGAATTGCAGAATTTGAATTGTATTTACCGTGCAAAAGGAGGGACTAAAAAAAATGAGCCTATGAAAATCCTTACTTTCTGTTTCTATAAAACACTTCTGAACAAACACATGTTCTATGAGAAGAAAGTAACTCCTAGGTAGATGTAATGAAAAAGAAGCACAAACCAAATCTATCAGGCATTGTTTGAAAAAAAAAAAAAAAGAAAAAAGAAAAAATAGGTCCCAAATCTGTTGTTAAATGGCCTGAAATTGTTGTCCAACTTCTTTATTTTCCAGTGTGCAAAATAGGAGTGCAATTTCCTACTTTCTTTACAACGCTGATGGCAACACTGCATAACCAAAGTTGGGACTGGGGCACTGAGGAGTCACTCTAGTATTGTCTAGTAGTTCCTAGTTGAAAAAGTTCATATCAGACTGTTCATATGATACCCAGGATCTTTTAAAGGTACGCTGGGAATTATTTCATTCCTGAGTTGTCACTGGAAATTACTTCATTCCTCAGTTGCTCTGAGGAGAACAGAGCTCAGATGACAGTCAGCATGATAGCTCAAGACACACTACTGAAGTGTCCCTTTGTATGCCCATTTTCATCACAAACATGTGTTTCACTCCAGCTGTGAAGTGATAAGACAGACATGTGACTAAGGGCCCCAAAACCCCAAATCCTTCATAATTCTGGGCATGCTAAAGGGCACTTGAATCCAGGTAGACTGTTGAGGTCCTATCAACCAGTGCATCATTTCAACAAACTCAGCCTGAGTGCAGGAACATGCCTGGCTCTGTGGAAGGCTGTGCTGCACATCCCCAAGGCCACAGACTGCTACATGCAGGCAGGAGCCCTCCTGGGGAGTCTGAAGCACTCTGGCCACACAGAGGAGTGTGACTGCATCATTTCTGGTGCAGGGTTGACCCTCATGAAGGAGGCAGGGGACAGCCACTGTCCCAGGGCTCTGGGAAAGACCAGACACAACCCAACATGAGGAACTTTGGGATCTTAGCTCTGTCATAAAATGTCTGCATACAGTATGCTGCTCCTGTAGTTAAGTATCATGCATGCTATGGATCTGAGATACCTCTTAAATGCCTTTGGTTTCTGGCCCATTTGTCACACTTACAGAGATCAAAAACCTTTCATAAATAGGAAGATTTATTTATCGAACTTAAAATCTCTGAGCTTGACAAAAACTTACCATTTTAAAACATTCTGTGAAGTAAAAAGTTAAATGGGTCAGAAAATGTGCCATTTTAGTCCTTGTGAGAATCACAACAGCAAGTTGGAAAGGGCCACACTGCATCTCTGAGAGCACAGAGCAGGCACTTGGGAGCACAGGTGACCTGAGCACTGCTTAACATGCAGTCACCCCAGGCAGCCCACTGCCAGACCACTGTGGCCTCTGGTTTACTGCAGTGTCTGTCCTATGAAAGTTCTTAAGCCCACTCATTGCCAGTGAGAACACACTGTTTAGGACACCCACCCAGGCAGGTGGGTGATGCCCACCTTCGTAACACTTTGTCTCTTTAGAGTGAAACTCACTCCTCGTGCTCCTCCCCTCAGAGTTACTACAGAGGGTGCATGAGAGCAGCTCCATGACAGCAACCTTAGTGTGCAACAAGACACTGCCCTCCCCTGGCTGGGAAGCACTCACCTGCAGAGAGACACACAGAGAAACCTGGGGATGGTCCTTCCCTGCAAGCCACAGCTCCTTTCATGCATATAACATAAAATTATGAGGAAAATGGTTGCCTGCAACTACCTCCACACCCCTGAAAGCCTCCCACCCCAGGTGAGGGCAAAAAGTGAGAGATTTCTCCTTTCTGCAGGCTGCCATCATCCTTCCGGGGTACATTCAGCAAACACAGTCTCACTCTAGGAGCCAATGTTCAAGGGATGGAATCCTTAAACTTCTTTTCCTGACCTCTGTTGAAGTCCCTTTTCCAGTCAGGATGCAGGGCTCTGACAAGAACTCTGGAACATGTGGAAGACAGCACCAGCCTCTGCCTTACCATTTCATTTCTTGGTCCAGCAGTGTCACACAGTCCTCACCCTGATGGTCCAACAACACCATGGCCAATCCTATTGTGAACTGCTGTAGTATAATAAGAGAGAACTGGAACATAAGAAACTCTTAAACCAGCCCATCTGACCAGCATAAGTCACAGCATTTACTTCTTCCACTCACGACTTGCATACCGGTAGCAGAATGCAGAAACTAAATTAAACTGCAAAGCAGCAGTAGCAAAGCAATGCCATCGGATGCCCACACAGAAGGTGGGACTGCTCCTCCCAGGTGCTGGCCCAGCCAGTCCAAGAGCTTTCACATTGGTTGCTCTCTGTGAAATAGTTACATCAGTGAAACCTCTTCTATGGATAAATTCATATAATTCAGAGGTACCTTTTGTGGGCAGTATATTCTCATTTCTCCTTAGGTAAGTGCATCAATACACCCACATACTTGCACAGCCAGAATTCTTGTTCTACATATCTAGTTCATAAGTATGGACCAGGTTTTGAGAGAAAGGACATTTTTGCTTATCTCTGAGACTGTTTCTGTCCCCCAAAGAAGTCACTGCCTGGACTTCTTATCAGTCATTGCAATTCACAGGACTGGGCTGAGAATCTGGGGGACACTGGTTTTGAAGGTGATACATGGACACACATGACAAACTTAAAATGCTGAAATCAATACTCCATACAGGAAAGCTGTCTCATCCTCCAGCTGCTAAAGCAGAGCCAAGTGCTTCTACCTGGTAGCACTAGGGACTGATTTACAGAAATTCCTTTTACAGAGAAAAGGGCACTGACTTCCATACCCACACACAAATATACTACAAAAGCTGAGTTCCTCCTCCACCTGTAGGACTGGCAATGGGAGTTCACACCAGGCCCCTCCAGCTCCGCAACAACGTTTTTTATTTAAAATCCAAACATGCAGCTCAGTGCAGCACTAGCTGTGAAATAATTCTTTCCCCTTAAGCAAGCTCCATCAGTGTTTTCCTTGTTTAGTGGTAACAGACCTGAACATATAAACAACTTCATGGCACACTCTGGGTTAGTCACTGCCAGTCAGTAAGAGCCCCCCTCCGAGAAGACACTACAGAAAGGAATATTTCTAATTTAAAATCTTTCTAAGTGCTAGAGACATTTAAAGCATTAAGCAGCAATTAATACAAATAAGAAACTCAATCTCTCACATCATTAATACTAATTATGCTTTATAGTTACATTTTCTGAGTAAGATGACAGACAACATGCATATGGAGGAGGCTGCAGAAATGAGAGGCAACTAAATTGAAGCAGAAAGCAGTGTCAGACATATTTTAAAGGTCCTTTGGCTTCCTCGAGCAAGGGAAAGAATTTCTAAAAAAGCTGGAACTGGGCCCACAGAATGTTCAGGACCTCGGGCGAGGTGCCACTCAGTGTGGGTGTGTCATGTGCTGGGCAGCCACTCTTGACATGCAGTGGTTGGTGTTTGCTGTGGGACAGCTGCTGTGGATGTGGGTGTTTGGCATCCTTGGAACTAAGACCCAAGATATCTTCAGTTGGGTACCAAGCACCAGGGTCATTTGGGGAAAAGCTGAGCTCAGCTTTTGCCACAAGGAGTATGACACTGGTGACTCTGAGGAACATTATGTGATGATGCTCAGGACAACTGGGCTGAAACTGGGCCAGTATTTTCACACCCTGCCTCTTTAGCAATGGATTTCCTGTCCTATATGGTGAACATCACCAAATACCACAAGTCCCTATAGAAAGAGGTGCCATACTTTACTGGAAAGGTGAGGATTTCATTTCTCAGTATGTTTACATGTGAAATGATGAGTGGCACGAGGACTACTGGAAAAATCAATCTGGCATTACTGTGCTTGCTGACAAAATTGCTGTATCCAGAGAATCAGGAGTCAATTTCTACTACAGTAAACAAAACACATACTAAAGATTGCACTTAGCCTGTTTTCTCAGATTAGGACTATTACCAAACTCAGAGTGTCACACCTTAGTGTCGTAACTGCTCTCATTTTGCACCTTGTACTTTCCATGCAGTCATTACATACTCCTGCACTGGTCAGCTGCATCACATAGCACACAACTAAGCAAGGACAAAAGGTCCAAGGCTTAAATCAATTACAAAATGCATGAAACCTCAGCATACTAGTCAAAGGAAGTCTGAACTATGCTTATGACAAATGCTTTCAGTTTAAATTCCCTGTTGCTTCCTTTGACGTGGCCCCAGCTGCTTGTCCTGTCAGGGGAAGACTTCATTCAGAAAAGTCAGCAAAAGCTGGAGAATTCATAGGCAAGGTTGTCCCTGTCCTGCCTAGGTTTGTGCTGAATTATACTCATGAGGCTACAGAGGTATTTTTCTTTATTTATTTTACTCAACATGGAAGCCAGACCTGGATTAGCAGTGGCAGGGCATCTTTACTATAAACTCTTAAAAGATAGCCTTATGCAAAAGTATCTCAAGTTGCCATGTGGTCTCTGGACTCCCTGTGCAAAGGGAAGATACCCTTTGCATCATGAATAAGGTGCAATTAATAAGAACAACACAAGACATTCTGCCAATCACAAAATATAGCTAGCCTAGATAAGGGGCAAGGAAGAAGCTCATCACATTTCACTGTTGGCAAATACTGGCTAGTAGTGATGACTTGAAGAACATTTCTTGTGCACACAGCCCCTATCCTGCATCAGGATGTGCCTACCCCTCAGGGCTGCCAGATCAGTGAAGATCCCATGCCAGGGTGGCCGCACAAACTCTTGCTGCAGTGCCCTGTGCTCAAGCCCTGCCAAAGCCATGCCCGGTGCTCCCTTGCAGGAAGTACTAGCTGTTGTTCCATGGTACAGCTGCACTCTGCTGCTGGCAGCAGCCCTTCAGAAGACTGAGCATTTCAGCCTCAGAGAAATTCTGTACATAGCTTTAGGCAATGGACATCATGCTGGCAAGAAGTAGCAAGGCTTCTTATTCTTGGCTCCGTCAGTGACCCGCTGTGTGACCTCAGGCAAATCACTCCACTTCGGTGTGCTTCTTCTACTTCCCGTCTTTCATCTGTCTTGTCTGTTTGACTGCAAGCTTTGGGAGGGGGATGAGTATGCAGCACCAACCACAGGAGAGCTTTAATCTCTGTTGGGACTCTGAGCACAGTACAAAACCTACAGCTATTCTGTAGTCCATACTGTCTACATTAGGACTTTGCACGAAAGTATTGCAGAGTGGTCAAAATGGGCCACGACTGCAATACTTGTCACATCAGCACTTCTGATATCACCCAGTATGTACCCTGGCATTCTGTCCACAGAGCAGGAAAGATATTCCCCTAGCAGGCTTTCTATATTTTCACTGAGATTGTTGACTGTACGTGAAAAGTGAGATTATTAGGGCTGCTTTGCCTTGAAGATATGCTTTGAATGTGCTTTTTGACAATGAAACAGGCATGCTATAAGAAGGCTGATGCATCTATAAATGACCATGTGAAGTGCAAGGAAATGGACTTTTATGTCTTGAAAATGACTATTAACAAATGGATGAGTAATAATGTTACTACTGCTAATGTGATGAAAACATCCCACATTTACCAGGTACAATAGAGATGCATAGGCCAAGGAAAGACCTGACTGGTTGATATCCTATTGGGATGGGTTTCATTGGCTGTAGAAGGTGCGCACTCACCACCAGTTCAGTTCTGATTATAAATGGGTGAATGGATGGATGTCAGTGTGTGTGTGTGTGTATACACAGAGAAGAAACAAGAAAGAGAATGAGACTGAAGACAATGTGTCAAAGAAGAAGTCAAATAGTGGGATCCCACAGGCAGAAGAATCCAATTGTTATGTAGACCTGTTGCTTACCAAATTTTTAAAATACGTAATTCCTTGCAGAACCATAATCTTTTGGCATTCATCTATATTTAGCCTTTATTCCAGTTTTCTAGGACAAAGAATGTGTTATACCTTCTGAAAATACTCCTTTATGATCCGGAGCTGACTGAAAGATCAAGGTGTCCTCAGGTAGCCTGAATCAGCCGCATGGCGCTTATAACACTCTCCCTGAAGAAACTCTCACAAGGCATAACTTTCTCCTCTTTTACTGCATGCTTTGTGGAAGCTCTGTACAAGGTACCCTTGTTCCAACTGTAAAGCAGCTTTGGTAGAACCTGTAAAGAGCAGCTGTCAGCAACGACAGCAGATCATGTTACCACACAGCATGATACTCTGCAACATTATCATTTTGCAGGTTCTGCTGCTTCCTGTTGTCCTATTTGTAAAGGTGCTTTCTGGCTTTCTCTCCCTCTGTTGTGACAGCTTTTGTCTTTGCACCACTGGTGCAAAACTAAAGAGATCTAACTGAACAAGGGAGCAGTTTTGTTCTCCTGCAATACAGAGATATGCCAGGCTTTGTAGATGAAAAATAAAATATAGACATGTTTTTGAATCCCCTTTTGTTTTTCTAAGTTTTACAGCCTTACTTATCTGTAAACAAAATCATCATATATTTTTTTTTTCATAGCACACTGCATAAATACAACTTCATGCATCTGGGAAGGTGACAGCTGCCCTGTGAGATAGATTGTGACAGTTTAAAATCAGGGAATCAATCACTGAGATATAGTGCCTCGATGCTGTTCCCACCAGGATGTATTGCAGGATCCAGGAGCTCGCTATTTGAGATATGCCGTCATAACTCTGATAGATTAAAGCACCACATCCAGGAAACAATTGTGTAAGAAAAAAATGGTGTCATAGATCTGCCAGGTTACAGCACAGACTCCAGGAGCCAACCAAGGGAGGGCAGGGCTGTATCTCTGCTCCCAGAAGCCGCCAGAGCAGCATGATGACAGTTCTGTTCTCAAACAGCCCCATTATGACCTAATTAGCATATATGAATTGCAGATTTAAAGCATTAAACTGATGTACAAATCATTAATTTTTTGTCAAATCCATGTCAGCCTTGTGTATGCCTTCCTATTTTAATGTTGCATGACAGTGAAAAGAAGTCTAATCCTCTGTATATAAAGAAGAGAGATTTGGTGTAGCTGATATAATGAGATCTATTTAAACATTGGATGTTTTGCAGCTTTGAGTGTATCTGCTCAGAGAAGAAAAAAAAATGCCACATATGTCCCATTAGGGTTAATTGTGAAAGGATGTAAATATATTCAAAGCCCCAAGGGCAGTTCTGCATGTTGTCTGTATGAAAGAAAAGATATAAAACTTGTTTTCCATCAAAACTTCTTTTTAGTTTTGCGACAAATAAAAGGAACCACCTGCTCACACAAGATGGACCTGATTTTCAGAGGAGATGAACATCAGAAAAATCAAGCTCTAACTTTGGAAACCAAGTCTGAGCCATAGTCTCAGGAATGGAATACAAAAAACTCAAACAGATATCAAAATCAAGTCCACACTAACTCCAATGCCTGCAGAGAATCATTGCAAAAAGGGAGGACAACTGCTTTAAAGTGGGACTTCCTAAATTTCCTATTAGAGCTTCACAATGATGCTGGGAAGGCTAGGTATCACCTGTGGCTGTGGCTGTGGCTGGGTGTCTCAGCCACCAGAAACTGCTCATATTTCAGGATGGATCTCCATCTGTTCTGGCCTCATGGGTTTACTATCTTTTTAATATCCCATTTCATATCTCTTATTTTCCCTCCCTGGCTTTAAGGGAGCTCTTGCATCTCATGCTCAGAACACAGGATACAGCTCCGGTTCTGAGCTGAGAACTCTACTCAACACCATTGGGCAAACCCTTCTGCCACCTGATTCAAGTGTCATCCAAGTCCCCTTTGAGCCAATTATTCCTCCACAACAAGCGGCATTTCACAGGCATGACTGAACATCACATTTCCATCAAACAGGCTTGCATATTAGACTGACTGAAATCCAGATGCATGAACAGAGAGGTCTTCCTTGACAGTCTACTCCAGCTCTCACACAGCCTGGCCTGGGGATGGATTGAATTCCAGGGAGCTGCACAGGAGGTAGGTAAGAGGAATAGTCTTGACAGTTATGTTCAAGTATTTTATGCATCAAAAGAGAAGAATATTGGTGGCATAATTACAATGAAGAACATAATTCCAGATGCTGGCTGAGATTTTTATTAAAGATAACGTAATTAGGCACCAGTTCCAATCTGTTGTCCATGGGTACTGCAATCTTCACCCCTGCACCCCGCTGAAATCACCCATAATCCCAAACCAGCAGATTTGGTCAATTGTTTGTGTGTGTCTTTGTTTTAGATCTGTGTGTTTCTGCAGTCGACAGCACTCCTGGGCAGACGATTTCTCTTACAGTTCACTAGAATGACTTTCCCAGTAGCAAATAATCAGCAGTGTAGCTCATCTTTTCTGACAGGAGTTGAACACAGAGATGGCTCTCCTCAGGCTAGCAAAACAAGGATACAGAGGAATGAAAGTGCCATTGAGAAACATGTTGAACTGAGAGGCAGCCTGTGTCTTCTCCATACCTGGACAGGTGCTCAGCATTTACCTCTTGAATGTTATTTCAGTAGCTCAGAGAGTAGTTGATAAGGAGTCAGCCACTAGCACATGGGATCCCCACACTTTCGATGAGTTAAAGTGTGTTTGTGTCTTACAGAGACACTTGGGCACTCTCTTTCAGCCCAAAGGTATTAACTTTGGGGTTAAGGAGGAAAAGAGCAGGTGAAAGGCTACACTAGGAACAAGGTTTTGGAGGAAAACCTATGGATTTCATTTTCCCTTCAAATCTTGCCAGAATTTGGGGAGCCCCCAAATACACTATAGCTCTCCTGGAATGATTTTATGATTCTATTCTATGGCTTGCAGTGTTTACAGTAATACTGTGTTTTAAAGTGAAAGGTGGGAATGAAAACTGCACAAATTCAGAGACTGCAGGAGAGCAGACATCATCTCTGTGCAGAGCCAACACTCAGCAGTAGTCATAACTCCAGGAGCTGAAACGAAAGGAGTCTCAAGGTCAGTGTGAAATTAATCCCTATGTGAAGGGCTAAGGCAACCAGTCAAACGCTTTTGCAAGAGCCTTCCTAAGATCCTTGAGGGACTCCAGGAACATGTAGGGCTTGTTTTGGCCTTCTTTCACAACATGGAATCCAAGGGAATACCATTGCAGGGACTTTCTCCCTGAAGACACAACAGCTTTGAAGTGTATTGGCAGAACGCAAACGAACTTCCGGGCCATGCAGACCCAGCTTTGGCATCGCTCCTGCTGCTAAAGGACAGGCTGCTTGGCTGCCACAGGGCAGTGGTTTCATTGCTTCTTGCTGAATTCTCTACCCTGCTCATCATTTTCTTCTCTGCACTTGCACACACAGAGCACTGTACAGGACCTAGCCAGGTAACGTGGTGGAGCAGCTGCAAAGCCTTTCAGGTGCTTGCATTTCAGACCTGACCTGCACCTACTCCAAAATCCCTGTGCCAAAATGGCTCCTTGGCTGCAAGCTCCTAAGTTCAGGCTCTTATGGAGCTGTGGGAGAACAGTCTGAACAAAAGGTCCACTAATGAAGCAGGAAAATCAGCTGGCTCCAGGGACTTGTTTAATTTCATTAACTTGAGAGTTGATGCAATATCTCTTGCAGTAATTGGTATGTTGATTTTGTTCCCTGTGCTAAAGAGGGAAGCATAAGATCTTCATTTCATCCCAGAGCTCAGATGAGCTAGTCCTACATTGCACTCTGTTAGTGATCTTCAAAAGGCATTATTTATAAAAGTAGCTTTCTGGGATGCTGTTCAATCCATGCCCATTATCCATGCAAATTCCTCAAGCTGTATCGGGTTAGATAGCTGCTGGTATTGCTGGAAAACCAACCAACCTGCAGAAATCTTTGCTTAGTTCTTTATTGAGCACAATGTGGTCAGGATTAGTCAGTCATGGCATTGGATTAGCATTATTGGTAGCCATGGCAATTTCCATTTGTGTGACAATCCATGTAACCTTTCCCATTAAAATTCAGCTTAAAATACCTATGAGAATCCCACAGTCCTTGCTGAATCCCAGGAATATCATATGGCATCATTCAAACTAGAATAAATCCAAATACATCTGAAGCTTTATTCAAATGAGCTGAAACCACACTAAGTTCAATTAAAGAAGAGCATTAAAAGCCTGAAAAATGGGCCATGTGCATTCTAATTCTGATCTGGGTCTTGCCATGATTAATTACACTTCCAAGTCTTACAGTTCCTTTAGACAAATATGGGAATTGTTCCCTCTGATTTTTTTTCACTCAGTAGTTAAGCCTGTGGAGACCAAGCTTTCATCTGAACAGAGGTGAAAATTTCTGGTGAAGTCAACTCCACGGCTACTAAAAATGCTGCACACATGTGTTGAGGGACCAAACCTTGCTGTACAAGGCCACACCACTGATCCTGGCAACCCAGCCTGCCCACATCCTATTCTGAGTTCCACATTCAATTTGGAAATATAAAGCAGGGTTTTCTTCACCTCAAGCCTATTTTGTTTTCCCTTATTTTGCATACTCACCAATGAATTATTATAACTGTGCTGTCAGAATTACTGCTGCAGGGGCAGAATTTAGACTCACTGAACACACTGATTGTTAACAGCTTAAATATGGAAGTGGAACAGGAGATGACATCCTTCTGCCCAGGCTCCAGTTCTCTGCTCCCTGCTTACTGACCTCTGGATGAAGGGCAGTAACAAACAGCTGGAAAGTACTTACATCTTGCACCACCACAGCTGTTTGCAGCTGACCTGCATGGCTGCAGCCTTTTACAGCCAATGCCAGGTAGAGAAAAAAATTACGTATTCTCACTCTTGTGCTTCCTGTTGGGAATTATTGCCTTAACTCAGTGTGAAACACCTCTGGTTTTGAGCTCTGCCCAACCAAATGATCTCTGTTTGGAAACGCAAATCTAAATCTCTACACACAGTAGCTTCATTAAAAGATTGGAAGGAAAATAATAGGAGTGGCTTGATCAAAGTGTGTAATAAGCAAATACAGTAACAGACATTTTTATTCCACTATTTTGCATGTTATAATATCCCAGTTTTATACACTGGGTCTCTCTTAGGGAAGCAAGTGTTCAGCTTGGCAAATTTTTCCATGTGAAGGTGTACCCATTAAAATTTAAACTAGGGCTATACATTTGTTATCTATCCCTGAGTTATATCTTAGGTCAGCAGAGGGGAATGCCTGAAAAATGAACTTTGTACCCTGTTCCTTCCTCATTCTGAAACAGTTCAGTTGAAAAGATGTTGGATTATAGCGCTTAAAAATGCAGTACATCTAAAATAAAATAATAAAATAAAATAAAATAAAATAAAATAAAATAAAATAAAATAAAATAAAATAAAATAAAATAAAATTTTATCTGTGCACATGAACAGTGAAATGATTTCACACCTCAGCTGGGTACTCCTTTTTCCATGGCAAGGAATCAAAAGATGCTGCAAATAGCACAGGGGCCACTCAGACTTTTGAAAAGCCATACCATTTTTCCTAGGCACCTGAGGGCTAGGGGTACTCCCAGAGTTTCAGCCTGAAGCAAGTGAGGGTGTCCCACTTTGAAGAGCTGTAAGCACCCTGTGTCATTCCCAGAAATACGGCAGGTTTAGTCCTAGATGTGAGATCACAAATTCAGCAGGTTTTCAGGCGTCCGTCTCAACACACAGCCCATTCACTGCCCATGCACAGCCTGTATCAGCCACACTGCAGTTTGTTCTTGGTTTATGCCTTGAACTTCCCTTCCCTGCCACTGCGTCAATAGCCAGCCTTCACTTCTACAATCTGAACCTTTCATCGTGTTGTGTGATTGCACATAAAACCCTTCTCCTCTAGATCTTGTGCTAAGACAATTTTTGTGGTTCTGTTGCTAGAAAAGTCTTGTGCTCAACTATAAGCTAAATAAAACAATTTTCTTGCCATCAAATATTTAAACCCACTGTGCTGGCATGGACTCAAAGTGAGGGAGTGAAATATGGCTGAGAAAAAAATGGGAAAACTGAAACCTTTATCTTACAGATACTTCCATTAATAACTTAAATTATGCAGCTGTCCTCAAAACAGATCAGACTCACCAACAGCACAGCTTTTAGATGCAGAGAGAACCTAATGAAAATACATTCATTTGAAAATATAATTTCTTTGAGTATTCCTAGATATTTTCTGAAGCCTAGGACTGTGTGAATCATTGTGAGAGGTTAGAGAACTGTGAATGTTTTTTCTTAAGTTGCATGTGAGGCACTGGGGAGGTTGATATGTTATGTACTCAAATGAAAGGCTTTTTTGAAACTGAGCTCAAGTGAACTGCAAATTCAAGTCAGCAGGGTGCCAGTGCCCTCTGTGTTTGCTGTCCGTGTCTCTGAGGACACAGAGTTAAAGACTTCCAGCAGAGACATACGAACATCATCTTCTCACTGCCTCCTGCACTAGCAAGGCATGGTGCCTGGTTGTAAAACCTGTGTGTGTCTTCCCAGGGCGCTGAACCCTCTGCAGGCGCTCAGCTCCCTCCCCCAGCACAGCTGCTGTCCAGGGCCCCGGTGCACAGTGCTGTCAAGCACCCAGCAGGCAGGGGGGCTGCACTGGGCCCCTGCAGCTAAATGTTGTTTCCAGGGAGCTCCAGGGCAGCTCCCACCTGTGGGGAGGCCACCATGTGCTGGGTCACCTGAAGCCCTCGTCTAGGAAGAAACTGGTCGGCAGTTATAGCCGGCTGGCAAATTGTCCAGAGCTACAGAAGGAGCAGTGGGACTTATTCCCTTCATTGGACCCCATTCTGAGCATGTTCCTGCTCTTTAAGGACAGGGGGTAGGTCTGGTGGTTCCTGACTACAGGAAAATTCTGGCAGGTGATGTGCAGGGTTGGCTCACCTCTGTCTGCATGTATTGAGGCTGTGAGCACAGAAGAGACCACGCCAGGTGTATTTACATGGTTAAATGCAGATCAATGAGGCCCACCTGTGTCCAGTCAGAAGCCACTGGGACACTAGCTCAAGCTCTCAATCTGTTCAACAACTATGATGCCTCTGGGCTTTTTCTCTGCAGTGTGCCAACTGTAGGACAGAAAAAAAGAGAACCAAATATCACAAGTCTTCTAAAACAATTACAAAGGCAGAGAATTCAGTGGGGGAATATAGATGCAACTCACAGAGACAGAGGTGAGGGGATGAAAGAAAACTCCTGGTTTGCTTTCCAGTGTTTTGTCAGAGAAATGAATGTTGGACACAAAAAAATTGCACACTGTGTCTGAGTTTAGCTGTATGATTCGGGAGCTTTTTTTAGTGATGCCATATGTATAGTCTGAAAAAGAAAGGACTGGCAAAGCTACAGAAACAGTGTTTATTTTTTGTGCTGGGGGAAGGAGGGGCATCCCTGGATACTTTTATTGAACCTGGGTAAATTATGCTGTTTTATTCTGAAAATGGACGGGAGATTATATGCATGATCCTAATCTGAGGTATCCATTGAGGCTTTTTTTACAGAAAGCTTTAGTTACTTATTCAAGGAAGAATTAGTCTATTTAAAAGGACATGAGAAGATCTCATCTAAACCTGTCCACAGCCAGCTTCACTAGCAAACACATTTTGGCTTTTACACCCCTACTTTGGTGACATGAAGATACAAGAGTTTATGGCTGCTTTGTGTCACCAGCACAGCACAAACACCAGCACAGGCCAATGCACAGACTGGTAAATCTGACATTCAGTATATACAAACCAACACTTGGAAAAAAATTTTCAAAATGAAAGACTATGCAGAAATGTCTTCTTTGTGGCATTATTAATACCTGTATAGTTATCAGACTGCAAAGAAGTTTGAATCAAATGCAGCAGCACTTTATGAAAATAGAGAGTATATATCAATGTACCTTGTGTATAATTGGTGCCATTTGAAATGATGAAGTGCTACTAACTGATCTTCATAAAATAATACTTTGCATTTATATAGTGCCTTCCATCTGAGATCTCAGAGATCTTTGCAAACATTACTGAATTAACTCTCTCTGAGCCCTTCAATTCAGCTATTGCCCTCCTTAGTCTACATATGTGGAAAGCAAAGGCAAAGAAAGATGAATATCACATGAGGAAACCAGGACTCTAAGGGCAGGCACCTCTTGCCCTGTAAAAAACTCACAGCCTTTCTCTTTTTGAACAGAAGCTGCAAACTTTCAGCGCCTCTGAAAATCAAGCCACTTTAGTTGCACTTTTGGATGCAAATGCCCAATTTAGCTTAAATGATTCCTTCAAAATCCTCCAGGAAATGTGTAGGAGAATTGACAAAAAGGATGCAGAAAGCTTGGCTCAGGGCCCTGTGTTTTGGCAGAGGGACTGTTATCTGCATACTGCCTGACCACTGTGACCACAGCTTGTGGAACCTTGCTTTGTCTTCTCATGCTTTCCCCGCTTCCTACAGTTTCCAGCAAAGAAATAAAGGCAACAGATATCTGCAGCTTGTCAGAGCAGTGCTGGATCCTCTTCAATGGCACAGGAGCCATTGGAGTGAAGGCTGACAGTCGCAAGCTCAGCAAACTGGTAAGGAACTTCTGAAGTCAGATCAAGTCAAATGGATTAATCTAGTCAAATTAATTTCTCTGGCTAAAAACTCTCTCTGAAGAAATGATCAGACTGATCTGGGATGGTCTGAAAGAACAAGGCAGATACCTCCTTGTTGGTATGAGGATGGGTATGGGACGAGTAGCTGGAGGAGAGCTGGAGTGGTACCAAACTCTTAATCTGTGTAAAATGCAGCCAAGGCAGTACATTTGGCTTCACAAATAGTCTGGGACTTTGCTTTCAGGGCTGCATTCCGACATCCATGTCCTGACTTAATGCCTCCTACTCCCCAGTATACAGTGCCTTGTCCAGATCATTGGAGTCTTTTGAGATGTGTATCCTCTCATCAAACTGGGTCAAGGACACAAAGCCACCACTTCATCTCAGTCACTAAAATATATTCCTGAGACCTTGAGGAGGCCAGTAGCTGGATTCTCCCCTCTTTCCAGCACTGATATTGCTGTGACTACAGAGAGCTGGTTTTCCCCCACATCCTGCAAGAGAAGAGCTCTGTGATGGGAGTTTGCACTCTCTGGCCAGGACTTGAAGGCAGGCAAAGAGGCAAGCAGGTGGAGGAGTGCTGATTAAGCCTCCAAAGGAAAGTGCTAAATGTATCACTTAGTGAATCTCAGAACAAGCTGAGTTGGAAGGGACCCTCAAGGATAATTGAGTCCAGTCCCTGGCCTTGCACAGCACCATCCTGCATAGCACATGTATGGGAGTTACATAAATGGCTGTTACCATCATTTGCAGTGCTGCACTGGCACATCCGCCTCAGCAAGGAATAATCCCCTCCTCAGCAGAGTAAAGATAAATGATGCTACTCCAGAGAGAACATGCACTCACATGGGGAATCAAGAAAAAGTCAATAAAATAAAGTTAATGATAAAAAAAGCAAAATAATATAATTGGACAAGTTTCTTTCTACCCTATATTAGGTACAGAGCCTGCCAGTTTCTCATAGCACCTAATGTGTTGATCTGTGTCAAGTGATTTCAGCCTGTGGTTTTATTCTAACTTGCCTCTATTGTCTTCTTTCTTTTTTGAAAAGGATAACAATGAAGGATAAGAATGCATTCTTTGTCTTGTTTCTCAATTTATTGTTTGAAAGAAATATTTATTAAGCAAATATGAATTGCCTCAGAATGCTTTGCAGAGTTGCCAAGAGGTCAAAGGTCTGGGATAAAAATGATGTTGAAACAATAATTAATTAGCTGACATTCTCTTAGAAAATTTGCTTTGGGAAAAGCTATAGTAAATCAAGACAACGGACAAAGTGACAGAAAAATTAGTAATGAGGGAAGGAGGGATAAGAAGAAAGAAAATCCGTATGGGTAGATTTATTCACTTTTGAAAATGATCTGATTTTTCTCAGCCATTGTCCTGGCCCCCAAGCAAAAATCTCCTCCAATAAATAACTTCAAGCTGTTTTCAGTGACTAAGCCTCAGAATGTTCCATCCTGAATACATTCTTATTTACTGCATGCAAAACTGATTAACATCCCCCCAATGCATTTGTAGGACTTCTGGTCTGCGGAGGCCATCTGTTGTAGGGGAATTTCTGGAACAGCAGTGTCACCTCTCCAGAGGCCTGAAATCTCCACCATACCATATACACAGCTGTATGGGTGATTCAGGAGCTACTTGGGCAAAACAGCATTTGTGCAACTCACTGGGTAAATATGTCACCTCTGCCTACATAGGGAACCTTTTCTAAGTCTTTTATCCCAAATCACCTTGATTTATAATTTTACCAAAACCTGTCTGGAAACAGCACATGCTAAAGCTCTGTGGGAATGTATTTGCTTTGCACGCTGTTTTCCTTGGAAACCTGCATTTCCTGCCTTCATACTCTGCATACCCCACTTGGACAGCGTGGCACCTTCTTGAGATCAGTAAATATACCAGGGGGGAAAGAGAGAAGCTGTGTTTGTCCTTTAACTACTCAGCTGGGATGAATTTGCCATGAAATCCCTGCAGATAGACCAGAGGTTGTACTTCTCAAGGCAGAAGAATATCTAGACCTGTGAAGGTTTCTGCCTCAAAGACCTCTCCAGATCTGCATGGTTTATATGGTGATCAACGTAAGACATATAGGACATAATGGCATAAGAGGGAAGGGAAGCAAAAGATAAGACCATCAAAGCAAGTGCTGATCTCAGGATACTCTGAAAGCCCCTAACTGTGTATCCTCCACAACAGCACAAAACTCATTGGCCAGTCTGAAACTGAAAAAGGAATAGGAGAAGAGAACAGCATTCCTTTGATGGCAGTACCCTCTTCCACTGCTACTGCCCCAAGGCTGAACTGCAAAGCACCAACTGAGAAGCAATAGGCTGGCAGCAGGAGGATGAGTTACCAAGTATTGATGTGGATGCATGCTTGTTTGTGCCTAGGAAACTATTCAAGGTCAAGTTTTCCCCCTGCTGAGGAAAGCAGAGGAGTCCCATGAATAGCCTGGCTTCAGTTTATTCAAATCCCCCAGCTTTTCATGAAAATGGAAAGCTCAGCAGCTGTTGAAAAGATTCTGAGGATGTCTGACCAATATGTTAAATTATTTATTTTTTTAACTTCTTCCTATTTGCTATGACAGCAAATAGATACAATAAATACCATTCTGTGAAAGAAAAGCAAGGAACAGATACACTTGGATGACATTCTACATGGATATACAAAAACCTGCTGTGATTCTGAAGCTTAAATATGCCTCAATATACTGCAATTGTTAAGCCCCAGGTATTAGGGAAATCACATCTGCGTGTGTTGCACAGCTGAATTAGCGAAGCTGGTTTCATCATCCAATAACTAGGCAGTTTTCCTGTATTTGTTAGACTTACATGTGTGTGTTGATACCTAGAAGCAAGTTGTCAAAAGCATTTTTTCCAAAGGTGGTATTTAGAGCTAACAGGAGAAAAAATAATCCAGATTTTGTAGGTCTAAATGAGGAGATTTACAAAGCTGCCTCGGGACTCTGTGACATCCTGTTCCTATTCAGGATGAATATATGAATTGTAAAATGCAGCAAGGGCTTGAACTTCTTTAGATTAGGGGGATGATCCCCCATCTTAGCTCAAAGAATTTTCCTTCATAAGACAAGTGGAGTTCTGTATGGATTAGGTGTGTGGAACCCGTCTGACAGGTTGGTTGCGTACAACGGGTTTTAGGTTTTGATATTCTCCATATGGCAACTGCAGCTTTTCTGTCTCTCTCTCTCTAAGGATTCCCCAAAGAAGCCTATTTTCACCTGAGTAAATATTCTGCTCCTGTCTTCATTTTTACGTGAGCGTTCCAGTTTGTGCTAGAAACAAGCTACAGTAGCAGTACTCTGGGGATACTGCTCTAATAGATTCACAAGGTTGACTTGTTTAAGTGGGATTTCATTGTATTACACAGAGGATTTTTTCCTAAGGATGTGATTATTCCAAGACTGATCCTACTCCTGTGATATGACCACTTTTTGGCACTGTGCACGCATGGCATGGGATTAGACTTCTGGCATGGTATAAAATGACTTAGACATGTTGTCTTATTTATTAGCATGTGGCATTACAGATCATTTTACAAAGGCAACAGCTGCAACTATTACTCCTACAGTTATGTCATAATTTGGTATGTCAGACACCTCTGGATAGTGCAGGCAAGAGGAACATTTATTCGTCTCACTTGTCAATACATTTATTTCTGTCGTCTTATGCTTTTCCTTTTTGCAGCAGTAAAACAATCCCCTCTCCATACAGCTAGCTTTCCTAGGAGCTGACGAGAGGCTGCCAAAGGAAAGGTACTCAGGAGCTATGGAGACTAGCACATTGCAAGACTCTATACAGACCAGATTGATACAAAGTAATATTAGGAGCACTATT
Source organism: Acrocephalus scirpaceus scirpaceus (assembly GCA_910950805.1). Classification (NCBI taxonomy): domain Eukaryota; kingdom Metazoa; phylum Chordata; class Aves; order Passeriformes; family Sylviidae; genus Acrocephalus; species Acrocephalus scirpaceus. The sequence continues at coordinate 45,800,681 of OU383779.1, forward strand.
GCTCTCACTGCCATGACAAGTACTTCAGCTTTTCTCTGTACAGCAGAATTATTTTTGTGTTTGGCACACCACAGACATTTGGCCACGTTTTACCAGTCATTTGATGCTGACTTCAGCTTCTGGGAGCCAGGATCTCTGAGCATCTGACTCTGCCCAGAGGCTGGGGAAGGACTCAGCAGGGTCTGGATGCTCAGTCCATAAGGAGGTAGCCCTGCTTGCCGGTGGGCTCCCCACCTGGTTAGTTCTGAACCATGACACATTTTTCCAAGCTCCAGCATATGCAAACCTTCACTACTCCTGGGCAGGATGGCTGCTGTTCAAATAGGAATAGTGTATTCAGACAAAAGGGCTCTGGATTATAGGCACCTCTTTGGGACAACAAGTGTGCTGCATGAGCCATTTCTGCAGAACATGAGTTAGCCACTCCTGACATTTCCACCAAGGAATGGGATGTGGGTATGAAGATTTCCTCTGCTTTTGTATAAAATCAGATTTCAGATTTCTGCAGGAAGTTAGAGGCAATCTTGCTGGGCAAGTTGATGCTCCCTTGTCCCTCTGCAACAAGCTGACTCCACCTCAATCCCAGATCTTCACGGCTCTCTCCCTGCTGCTGATGAGAAGCACAAAAAGTTCAGCCAGATAAGCTTTCTGTGTGAGCACACCTCTGTCTGCACTGGGAAAATGAGCTGTTTCCAGTGTAACTAACCCATGTCAAAGCCTTCACCAAGGCAGCCAGCCCACTTCAGACTAAATGGCCAAGGAGCATTCACAGAACACACCCACAGGCAGATCCAAGGAGGGGGACAGCATCAGAGCACCCATGAGGAGCAGCTGGGGTTTGCCCCAAAGTGGCTGCCACTAGAAGAAACTGTTTTCAAGCCATCCATCCTGGGAAGAAAGCTGCCCCAAAGTCATATCTAGTGGAGCACTGCAAGAGACAAACACGCTGTGACTTTGGAGCTGCTGTTGAGAGAAGACACATTCTGCGTTGAGCCCCTTCACGATTTATGTTAGCCCAACATAAATCAGCACAAGCTGGCATTTTGCAGCAGTCATGTCCTTTGACACTCCCCTCCTCCCCATGACTTATCTTTTTGCTTTGAAAGAAGGAAGAAGAAGGAAGGGAGATAAGGGGAGTGGAAGGGGATCCAGATTGCAACTTGCAGCAGCTGACGTTTTTATTGTCTTTTAATTAAATAAGCCTCAGACACAAGAGCACATGCAAATTCCCCTGTGTACCCACTCCTCCTCCTCTTCCTCTTAAAAACTCATTAAGTATGGAGACCACAATCAAACCAGGAATGCAGGGTTGCCTCTCCCACTTTCAGGACCTCATCTGCATTCTTTGCCTGGAAAAAAGGTCGCTACAGAACAATGCAAGATGTTTTTGCCCTGTCACCAAAAGGCAACAGGAGAAATCTAGTATAAGTCTGCTTTTCCTCTGCAGTTAATGTGCAAGTGTGTGTGGGAAGTGTGCAAGTGGGGGCAAAGTAGCTTGTGCTTCCTGACATCCCTCTTTCTTTTCCAGTTTGGAAATAGCCTAGAGTATCTCCCAGGATCCACTGGAAACCACAGCTGAATAAGAGGGACTGCATTTATGTTGCAGTGTCCTCTCATGAATAGCAATGCCCAGAAGGGCAGCAAGAACAGAAGTTGATGCCCACCTTACTCATCTTTTCCAGCCTACATCTGGATTGCAGGTGGAATCCTGGCTGTGAAATGCACCTTATTCCATTGCTTCATGGGCTGCTGTTCTGCTTCAAGGCATTTTCTCTGTAGGTTCAAGGGCTTTGAAGTGTTTAAAGGCCTCCCCTTTCTCTACACACAACTAAATGGGACCTCTAAGATCCAGCTCATCAAGAAGAGAAGAGCTCCACCTGTACACCCTGTAGAGGTCTGTAGCTATTAGTTACCTCCCTTTTGGAGGTAAGTTAGAGCAGTAGTTATGTTAAAATAAGGCTTGGGATACAAGTGTAAGCCCTTAGCTAATTTGAATGTAAACATACATAAACATACACAAACACGTGTGTGCATGTTTGTGGTGCCCTTTCTGTATCTTGGTTACTGTGACACCTCTGATTTTTAATCTTACCCATGGAGGTTCTTGTGGGGTTGGGCAGACAATAACTGCATCCAGTCCTCTCTAGGCAGTTCATACCAGGCTGCTCTCTGTCAACAGGTGTTGCTCTTGCATAAAGGAAAAGCCCTCCCAGGAGGAGAATGGCCAGAGGTAGAATAGAAGGATGACCTCCGAGGGGGCCCAGCACAGCCCTTGAAATGATCTGTCAGCATTTTTCTCTTCCCACCAAGGATCTCTGGGGAGAAGGCAAGGGGTCACTGCTTTAGTGAGAGGCACTCTCCTGCCTGCCCTCAGGAAACACTTGAGGGCCAGGTGAATTTATTTGCTATTGCATCATTTTTCCTTGCAGATCTGACAGCTCATAATACCTCTGGTGCCTGACAGCCCCACTCTTTTCCAATTGATAAATAATCTCTTCCTGATCTGAGCAACCAAGGAACATCTTGAGCCTGTCACACTGGAGAAGATCCATCAGGCTCTCGTGCCACAAGTGAGGTGTTTGAGAAATGGTGCTTGTGCAGCCATTCTGGGGTATTAATTCCTGGCATCCCACTTGTATTTTGATTGCTTCTCAAAGAACAACAACGTATTTTAACTCTTTGCAAATGAAGCAGCGTTCTGTTGTTATGGCAACTCAAATTCTAAAAATAATGTAAAGAAAAGACCACCTTTAATTGATATCACAAGAAGTTGTTATGGTAACTGGAATTTTAAAAGTAACTAGGTTAAACTCCATTTCTTTTTTATTCAGAGCTTTGCATAAACAAATTCTGATTAAAATATCAGGTTTAATTTAATCAGTTAATTAATGTCACTAAATGTCATTTATCTTATAACTCTCATTTATATTCAGTGCAAAATTACCTAACTTGCTGAGTTCTAACTATTCATCCATCATCCTGGTAGTCTGGAATAGGATGACTGTACAATTTATTTTTGGTCATGGAGTGGTTAAAATGGAATGCACTGCTTTTATATAAAGTGAGGGGCCTGCTTTTTTCCACAGTAGCATGGATGTAATGCCATCAGGTAAGCCTGTGATTAAAGCCAAGCATGTGCTATATGAATGAAGGCTCATGCTCTGCTGATTTCTGTATTCTCCAAAGCAAGTATCCTTCAAACCTTTCTCTACTGTCTGCCACTTTCCTTCCACAGTGTCCAGACTTTCTATCTCTGCACCCTCTCCCCCAAGGTTGTCTCACCTTTCTGCCCAAATTACTCTCTCTTCCCTTCTCTGTCAGAACTGGCAAATAATTCCTCATGCTAATCCCCCAAATCAGCAGTGACATTTCTTCCAATGTGGACTCATTTTCCTCTTCCAAGAGATGCCTGTCACTCCGTTGCACAGTCTCTGCCATTTGCACCAGTAATACCTCCCTGTTCTCTTAGAATGTCCCACATTTTTCCAAAAGTTCTTCCATTGAGCCTTGAGTTACTGCAGCCGAAGCCCAGATCTCTGCCCATTTTTCTGGCAGATTTCTTTGCAAATTCCTTTTACTTTTTCCAGCAAATTTATTAACCCTGTTCTTGCTATCCTCAGTCTGAACTGCAGGGGACCTGGTTATCTGTCAATTGTCTGCTCATTTTTTTCACAGATTAATAGAGTGAAAGGCTAGGCAACGTTCATTATGAGCTTTTAGCCTAACAGGCCACAGAATTTCATCCAGGAATTTCCATGTTGAACCTTTAACTTCTGTTTGAACAATTAGAGTGTCTTTTACAGAGGCACCTAGTCTTGATTAAAAGACTGCAACTAATGGAGAACCCTCTACATCCTTAGCTAGCCTGACCTAAATATTTAACCCTCCCTGTTAAAAAGAAATGCATCATATCTTTCATCCAAATGTGGCTAGCCTCAGCTGACAACCCTTGGACCTCTCTATGGACTTTAACATCTGAACAGTTCACCTCAAGGGAAAAAATTACTGTGGGTCAGCTTCCCTGAGGTAATCACCCCTATTCATGTTCTTACCTACAGCAAACTACAATAACGGTGAGGTTATATGTAAGGGGAGCCTATCTCCCAGGGTAAGAGATGTAAACACACATCACAGAGAGGACAAACAGCTCCTGTAGAGCAACTGGTACGAGGTAATTTTTTTTCCTGGTACTTTGTATGTCTTCCTTTCTGCTGCGGTTTCCTTCCTACAAGGATGATCAGCATCAGAAACATTCTCATGATATTGATGCTTGAACATCTTAGTCAAATTACTTCTTAACCTTCCACTGGATAAGTTAGAATATAGTTGTTAGAGATTTTAAGTCTCTTATTGATACGTAGAATGTATTTCAGTTGTTTGTATATTGCTTTTCCAGTTTTCTGCATATTTTCTGGATATCTGAGCATGAGCACTAGCACTCCTCAGCCCTACTAAATCCCTTTATCTACTTGCACAAGGATTGCATCAGCCCCTGTAGCACCAGCCTCACACTGGGAATTCACATTCATTTCTTCATCCAAAATAGCCCCTACACTGTTTCCAGAATTTCTGCTTCCTAGTTCCCAGTCTGAAACTGAAAATATAACTTGCATTCTTGGTTTGTGTGTGTGTGACCTTCCCAGAGGCTGTGTGTATACACCAGCTTTCCAAAACAATCCAGCTTACCAAGCAGTCCAGATCTTGCCGCAGGAATGCTCTGTGCTTATTAACATCACTTATCATGCCAGAGAAGTTTATTTAATCTGCAAAGTTTACCAGCAGTGCCATGTTCTTCCACCTCAGTTGTAACTTCTTTTACATTTTGCCTTCAAGCTTTCAACCTTGCCTCTTTCCCTGCTCTTACATCTCCAGCTCTCTAAATCACAACTCCGAAGTAATAATTTCCCAAAAGCAACAAGCCTGCCTCCAGAGCAGTGGAAGCAAATAATAAGATTGAAGAATCCCCTTAAAAAACAAATCTCAGAAATTACCATTTGAGGGAAGCACATGGAAAGCTGCCCTGTCAGTCACAGCACATCCCGGTGTGCTGCATCTGTTCTTTAATCAGACCCTGACTATTCTCTGAACTGTTTCAGTCAGGTCCCTGTTTGCAAAATTTTTGCATACAGTTAATACTATCAGCATATTATTATAAATCATACTAACAGTAAATGCACATGCAGTATGTGATTTGTAAGCACAAGCATGCAAACAGCTATGAATCAATCTCTTTGACTTTTTGATGTCCTGTAATCAATCTATAATCCAGTTGTGGAAAGGACTGTGTTTTGCTCTTAAGAAAATAAAAATTCTCCAAGTGCAAGTGGTTTAATATTACATGCTTCTCCAAAATTAAGCTTTTAATTTAATAACATGAATTTTTAAAAAAGTCTTTCTCCCTCACAGCTGTCAGCTAGAGAGAAGCAAATTTTATTTAAAATCTAAAAAATCCCACAGACAACCAAACAAAAACGCTGCCTTCTCTTCCCTTTACATGTTTGATTGCCACTCTTGACACAATTTGCTGTAACTGTCCTGCTTAGCACCCTCATTGAAATGGACATTTCTGAATTTCTGGCAACCTCTCTACTCCTTGCTAATGTCAGTTCTGATATTTTGCTTTCCCTGCATGTCTGGTCTTCAGTGAATACAGGTGGTGTTACCTTCTTATACCAAGAGTAGAATATTTTCCCCAATGAAATTCACTGAATAGCTGAGGGGAGGATGTTAACTGGAGACCAACAAATTTACACACCAAGCATTATTTATTGTTGTGGAGTTTACAGAGGAACATCTCTTGTGTCACTCTTAAAAACTGACTTAAAATCTTTAGTCACTGGATTTACAGAGAGGAAATTTCATGTGTTAAATGACAGGCAAGGACCAGGTATTACTGGTTAACACCAATGAGTCAAGAGTTTTGGAAAATCCCAGATCACCAGACCTACTCAGAGGTCCAGTTAAAGTCTTGTATCTTCTACCACACACCCAGAGTGCCTAATTCTAGAAAATCCCTGTGAGTTTAGAAAATGCGGATGATTTTTAATATTTTTTGTTTGAGGTGCACATAGCAAAGCAATGTGCAATCCATTTTCTAAACAGTAATTAGATTAACAGAACATATTCATCATTTAATATAGTCATTAGAGATGACTGAAATTAATCTTTTTCCTGTAGAAGCTTTTAAGAACTTCCCCCTTTATCTTTTTCAGAGAAGTTTCAAGTTTTTGGCAAAAAAATCAACTCCTGAGTATTTGCATTCTAAAATACCTCTTGGATATTTGTGGTATAAATATCTCCCACTCCCTTCTACTCTGCCCTTTGGCACCATGGCTATATTCCAAGTCTCATGGTGTGTGCCACCACTTTCCATGCTGATCCTGTTGTGGGGATGTGACTCTGCTGCTGCTACAAGCACAATCTCAGCCCAGGGCAAACTAGAGAACAACAGGTTTGGTGTGGGGCATCATAATTTTACAATAAAGACAGTTGGGACTTCTTTTTGATAAATAACAGGAAATTTCTGTTGAAAGCACTCACCTTTCAGCTTTGTTCGAGTGTAATTTTCTTTCATAAAGGAATTTTCAGGGAAAATTCATGAAGGAGTTTTGGCAGTCATCACATAGAAGTTTGATAAATGCTGGTAGAAAAAATGGTCTTCCTTCCTGGGCAAGCCAAGCCATGCAAGTATGAGATGAGGTACATATGAACCTGACACATGGGACTCTGGTTCCCACAGAAGCAGTTTGCTGACCCAGTGATCTGACTGAAATCTTTCACTTACAGGTATTAAATGTTTGTTCATAGCAGACTGAGGAAATAGTTACTATATATTTTTCCCAGTCCACGCAGGAAGAGGTTTGAAGTCCTGGCCCAGCCAGATTGTTATAGCAGAAAAATATTTGGAAGTATAGATCCAGCTGAATGAAACTGCAGCCAGGCCAAGCCTGTGTACAGCAATTGAAGTTACTAGGGGCACAACAGCTGGAGGACATGCAGGGGAAGCCAGAAATTGCTCAGCTGAATCCTCTGCAGACCATGTTTGACACATTATTTATCTTCTTCTTTTACAGGTGTCTCCTGCCAAGTAAGTGGGAGACAGAAGTACAGGTCAAAGAGATATTTACTTTCCTGTTGAATGAACAATGTTGCATGAGCAAGCTCAGTCTACAAGGATGAAAATGCAGCCCTGTCTTGCTAAAACAAATAGATAAGAAATTAGCTCTTCAAAAGTTTCTCTACCTCCAGGAGAAGCAATGGAGCTTAACTCCCCCTGTCACTCACTCCCCTTTCAGGAGGGCACATTTTATCAGCCACAGACCAAGAGCCTCCACATCAGACAAAGCCACTATCTTCAGAAGTGACATCCACAGATGTGTGTGAGTGCAGCATCTAAACACAACCCACAGCTTCTGAGCACCCTTCAAATCAGTTGTATAATGGCACAAAAACCCCTCCTCCCTGTGCCAGCATGTACTGTGCATTAGTGGGCACATGGGATGAGGGCTAGCCAAGGTTCTGGCCTCTTGGCCTCTATTGCATCCCCTCTGCAGGACCACATGCACTCTGCAACCTCAGTGCCTGAGGCAGTGCTAGGTCTGCCTCTTGGACATGGGCACTGGGAGAAGACAGAGGATACACTGGGCATGTGACTTACACTGGGACCCCAAAGGGTATGCTAAATAAAAATAGTATATATGTTTGTGTGTATATATATATATACACACACACAGAGTATAGATATAAAAATAGGACATACTGTATTAGGTATTGTAATACCTAATGATAATCCATGTGAATATTTTGCAATGTTTTGCAATCTGCAGGCGTTGAGATTATTCTTTCCCAAAATATCAAGGTTAAAAAGATTCAATTTTGTTGTAGTTGGGCTTCCAGATTCCCTGGGAACAAGACAGTCCTAAATGCATTTTACAGCTCTGCTCAGAACATTTTGCCCAGCAGTTATATTCTGTTGGGAAAAGGTTCACAAAGTTCAAGGCAGACACAGTGCAGCTCCTGGACATACACTGGGAGCGTATGTGCTAGCTTACCCAGGCCCAAAGCAATCCTAGAGCAAACTTCCTGCTAAATGGACTTTAGATTCCTTCTGGATTTGGGTTAAACTAATCTATCTCTTCCTTTGCTTCACTGGCAATTTCCAGCCAGCTCCCAACCCAACTGCAAATGTCGGAAAAACAACTCCTTGTATTTACAGGGAGTACTGTAAGCAAGAGAAGCATGAAGTTACATAAAGGATTTTCACTCCTTCAGAAATGAATAATGAGCAAGATGATCTACCTAACAGAAAGAATTGCCCTTGATTCAGTGGATTAATTTGCTCCATAGCATGAAATAAGACAATTTAAAGGAAATCAGAATTAATATAAAACACTTGTCTTCAGACACAGTTAAACAATAACATGGAAGACTACAATAGTCAATAGGATATAGAAAAAGGTTTAGGTTGTAATACTGCAGCAATCTTAAAAGAAAAGGTTTGAAGACAGATATTGTATCTGCTTTTTCTTATCACAACACAGTTGCTATATAGCTAGTGGGTAACTATACAACCTTCTTATAGAGGCAGACTGGCAAACATACTTATTTCTGTTTATGATTATACCTAACCTCTTAGGAGCCTTTGCTTTTGAGTAGCACCCGGGAAGACAGGTCATGCACAAACTTGCTCATTGTTTTGCTACACGCAGACCACAAACACTGGTCTTGCCTTTGGAGAGTTTACAGCATGCTGTCTCTTCTTGCTCTGCCATGAAGTGCTACATCTGATGGGGAATGTCCAGTGCAGAACAGTTTCATTTTTTCTTAGGATGTTGCTTTGAAAATCCCACTGCTGCCTTTTTCATTGTTCTATTATGAGGGACAAATCTCTGAGCCACAGGTCTCGTATCCTTTCTCAAATCACTTTTCTTTTGTGCTTTGCACCTGCTCTGTCAGTTGGTCAGAGGATGGCAGTCTCTGATGGGCCTGCATACACAGAGTGGTGGAAATAAAGCTCCAGGGTCTCTAGTGATGTGCAAGCTCACATTTGCACACACAGGTAGGTGATCTGAATCCATAACTAGCCCTGGCAGCAATGGGTGATAGATTGCCTTGAGTGCAATATTTCCAAGGTGCACAGCGCTTCTAACACTGTAAGCTGCTCTTTGGCCACTGTGAACATGGCAGAACTGCCAGTATGACCTCCTGCTGTGGAAATTAGGTCAGGGGATAAATCACTATGGGTGGGCTTTAATGCACTGCCTACATTTTTAAAGTCCTGCTGCCTAGTGAGTGGTCGTCGCTGGGCTCATTACCAGCAATATTTATGTATGGATGGACATGCTCCCCATAAATATCATTGTTCACGGTTAAGTGGGTAAATGTTAGAAATAATAATAATAAAGAAATCTATATGAAAAGATGACTCAGCCTAATCATATTCCAGACATTTGGGACTCAACATCTCAATGAAGCAGCTCTATGACAGCTCACAGAGTAAGAGAGAATAAGAAAGAAAATATACCTCGTTCCTCCTGGCTGTAGCTCATATCCAGCACTTCAGCAGCAGGAGGATTCCCAGCTGTGCTAAGGGCTGGTTTCAAGGAGGACTTACACCACACCCAGAAGGGCTAACCTGTGATCCAGCTGACTGCAGCTGGACAACAGATTAACAGATCAGATCTTGAATGGGAAAGGATATAATTTATGGGTTCTATGCTGAATATCTTCTTTGAATGCAACCTCAGAGAAAATATGGGGTGGCTCTCTGCCTGCAGCCCACATCTCCTGTATTACTTATGGTGGCCTGGGAAAACTGCTCAGAAGAGAGCTGCAGTCTTGGCTCTTTCTGTTCCCCAAGTGCTCCATGACTGGCCATCACCACATGTGTTACACAACCTTTGAGAGCTATCAGGGGAACATCCTGCCTGGGAGCAGCCAGTCCTTCACAGCAGCCTGCACCGTGACTCAGGGTGGCAGGGACTTCTCCTCACTCTCCTGGCCTTCTGTGTGCTGAACACCTCGTGTCCTGGGACTTACACCTCAGCTTGGCACTGTGGAAAGGGGGCAAGCCTCTTCTGGGGCTTTGAAAGGGGTGGGGCTGTAAGCATACACCCCTCCCTCCACTGCTAAATTAAACCAGTCCCCAGCTCCATCCTAGTAAGATGGGGCAACAGTGGAAGGATGTGACCCAGGCTTGACGAGGATAAAGAACAACTGATCTATGGCTGTTACTGGCTGTGCTTTGCTCTCCCAGCTGGGAGAACACAGCCAGCAAAGAGATTTTTAAACTTCATTTTTTTCTGTCTACAGGTGCCTGTCTTCCTCTATTAGTCTAGGGAACTGCACACCAATTACCTCATATATTCACTGAAAGTGCAGTACAATACAACTTATTGTTATATAGTGTCCTTGATAGAAAGCCCCATGAAATGCTTGACAGTACTATTGGGTCCATAAAAGTGTGCGTGGTCATGAATACATGTGAAGGTTCAGTCCCTTGCTCTTGATTCCTGTTCTCTGCTGGAAATCACTCTGTTGCAATTCTCTCAATTTCAGCAGTTAGACGAGGTGGAGGAAGGGAATATCACAGCTCTGTGTCACTGTCTGCAAATGCATTAAGACACAGAAGGGCCATCCTGCTAGACCTAAGATAAATGGACTCGAGGGACACACAAAGCCATGCAAATACAGAGCCAGGAATGCTGACCCATAGCTGAGCACTGGTGCCTGGCCTGACCCTTAGCACCATTAGAGCTCCCAAAGTGAGGAGTTGTGTGCTCAGTACTTGCAGCAGAAGGGACCAGATTTTCCATGGCAGTGTTTTGGCTCAGTCACACACACTGTACACAAGAAGCTTAATCTAATCTTTGCAGCACTCAAATGAAGAGCATAATGTCGCATCATGAATCACCTGTTTTCTCCAGCACTGAGACTGCAGGAAAAAAAAAGATTTTGTTTTCCAAAGTTTGAATTATTTGTAACCATATGAATAAATCTGCTTCTAAAAAACACAATAAAATGTCAGTGTAGCAGTTCTATCAGAAGACATCTGGGGCTGTATTTAAGCAGCCAACTGTGAGTTTGAAAACAAACTTACCTGCCTAATACAGCACCTATACTGAAAAAATCTGTAATAGATTCCTGGTGTGCCTGACTTCTAGGGCTGCTGGTTTTAGGGTCTCTCTGTTCAGGAAGTGGAGAGGGATAGGCATGAAAACTACTAACAAGCCATTGGAGGATCCTGAGGTGCATGAAGGCCCATTCAGCAGGGACAAAACAGCCCACCCAAGGAGAGGTCACCCCACTACCAGGCACTCATCCATGCCCAGGAACACCTATGCAGGTAGGGAAAGTCAAGACAATGGAGGGAAATGTGCTGCCTCTTCCCACTTAGAGACCAGTTCCCCACCTCACCCTAGGCACAAACCTCAAAGTGATCCAGCAGTGACATTTTGTGGCTTCTGAGGGACAGGTTCTTCTCTGACTGTTTCAGAAACCATTTCAAGTCCAAAGAAGGTCAGCCAAAATAATTCTTTCTGTTGCAGGTTAGCACAGCTGTAATAAAACCCATGTGCCACTGCTTGGACTTAGGGATTTCCCTTGGGTTTGTGGGAATATTTTGAAGAATGAGACTGGTGAGTAGTTAGAAAAAGAGCCCAAATACTTTGATTTCTTCTTAATCAGCTGTTCTCCTTTACAGCCCTTGAGTTTTCTTTGCAATAATAAAGGCACAGATAGAAAAAAAAAATTCCCAGACTTAATTAGGCCTGATTTTCATTAAAGCCTTATAGAAATTCAAGAAAGACAGAACTAAAACCCAAGAAAGCTAAAACCAAAAAATTTGTCCATAACTAAGCTTCAGATATTATTATCCACGCAAATAGACACTCATCTCTCAAATGTTTACACAAGCAGTAGTTAATGAACTGTATTACAGAGCACTGACAAATCTCAGGTAGAATGATTTGATGCCATTTAAAAAGAAATCACAATTCTCTTTGTTAGATGGTGCCCTGGGTAGTGCTGGGAGCTAGTACCAGGAGGTGTCCAGAAAGAGGGCCTGTCTTGATGATCTTATGAAACCTGAACCCTGCAAAGCATTAGCTGCTTTACCCTGCTCCTTCAGTGCCTGGGAGGTGCAGAAAGGAAGGGCCCACTGAAACGACAGTTAAACACTGATGTATTAGCAGTTTCAGGGGAAAAAGATGGGGTAAAAATACTTTTAGGCTGACATCAAGTACCAAAACATTGCTACACTGAAGACTGAATGAAGTTTCCTTTGATTGAATAAAAATTGGTATTCAAGCAGTTTTGCTGATCTGTACATTGTGTAAACAAAATCAAAATAAAATGGAGGTTCAAAACTAAAAATGTCATTCTGATAACTGAAAATCAAAATGTTTAATTAGGAATAAAATACCAAATTGAGATAATTTGAGCTTTGGGGACTTTTTTAAACACAGCAAGTAAAATCGAGATTTATTTGAAAATTACCTTGCTGCTGTGAAATCAAGGCATGTAATTCTCACTCAGGGATGCGTGGTCCTGTGTTACTCCAGTCTAGGGCTTATATCTCTGCAGCAGTGGCGATGGGAGACTAAGCATAGCACCGTGCCCCTAGAGAGCCCTGCTTATGTATCCACCCAGTTTAGTCCTTCCCAATGCCATCACAGTGCTCTTTGAATGGCTTGGTAATGGTTTGCTTGGTCATGGGACCCTCTCACTTGGGTTGAGACCTTCTCAACTTCAGCATGGAAAAAGCAAGGTTAGACTCTAATATCTACCCAGTGCCCTTTAATTTCACTAGTCTGGTGCTGATAATGGAAAGATGAATATTAAACAGGCATCAGAGGGTGGCTGCAATCGGTTGGATATAATCAGCATGTCCAAGTTAGCCTTGTCTTATTTTAATTCTGGTAGTATTTCTGTTAGAGCCAGCTCATTACGGGCATCTATTCAAAAGCTGAAGACTACATCCAAAATGAAAGCAGAAAAAAAGGGGAAAAAATTAGCATAGTGTGCTGGCTTTTCACCTCCCTCTGCTTCTTTCCCTAACAAATTAACAGCAAAGACCTTTTAAACCACCTCACGTAGGCAACCTTGTTATCAAAAGTGTCCTGCTGGTGAGAATCAGGCCCTGGGCGCCGACGCACTGAGGTGGCTCCCGGTGCCGGATCGATAGCTGGCACGGCTCCTCGCTGAAGGAGCTGACAGCGCTGCTGCAGCTGCTGCTGGAACCATCAGCATTCCAATTCCCTGCCGCATGCCCGGGGCAGGCCCCCAGCCCAGGGGTACGGGGCACGGCACGGTGCATTCCTCCCTTCCTCCATTTCTGGAGCCCTTGTTTACATGCTGAGGTTCAACAGGAGTTTCAAAATGTCGGGAGCAAGAGAAGAAAAGGAAGGAGAGATCATTATATCCTGCATGTCTTTATTTTATAATGTATTTATGTGGGAATGGAAGGGGGGGTCCTGGGGCATCACTTTGTATCTGGTTTGAAATGCCTTTTTTTCCATAAGCAGAAAGGTTTCAGAAGGAGAATGCTAAGCAGAACAGAGAAATGACACACTATTTATCTGGGTTTTGTTATATAATGAGGTAGATTCCTCAGTGATCAATCTCTCCCCTTCAATTAACAACAATAAATTCCTCATAAAATATTCTAAACAATGCCGGACTTTCTTCTTGCTTTACATTATTTATGCTGCATGATTGCTATTCTTATCCTTAGAGCAATTTTATATATTATGTCTTGTTTCTCAGCCAGAAAAACAACTTGCCCCTGCGGAATGATGCCGGCAGTCGGTTCTCCCTGCCCGGCTGATCCCAGCCGCGCAATGCGCACACACACACTGCCCCTTAGAGGTGACATCCACACATGGCCACAGGCAAAAACCCCACAGCTATTGAGATGTGTTTTGAGTGCAACGTGTTTGTGAAATTTTGAACAGCTGTCTGGCTTAGCAGGAAGAGCTTTTTTTTTTTCTTTTTCTTTTTTTTTTTCTTTCCCCTTTTTTTCCTCCTTTTTTTTTTCTTTTTTTTTTTTTTTTTTTTTAAATAACGAATGTCCATATCTTGATCTCAGACAATCATTGCAAATCTTACACAGCTCCTTTGACTTTTCAATACTGATTTTTTGCAACAGACACATCTGGTGTCAGGTTCCTGACCCCAACTCCTTTTCCTGAAAACTCCGTTATGTAAAAATGGCAACTTCTGCCACCGTGCCTTTCCAGATGCTGCTGGATATGGCCATGCTTGAAAGAAAAGAAACCCCATAGTGACCAGAGGCAAATTGACATGTTGCCATCCGCCTTAACAAATGAGTAAGGAAGCGATGAGAAAGGAAACAGCAGGCTAAACCTTTTACTTCATCGATTGCTACAACAGCCACCACCCCTAATTCTGCTCTGCTCTTGTCCTCATGGAAAGCATGACTGTGACAACCCAGCCAGGCCTCAGCTACCTCAAGGGACACTCTCTCATGTCAAGTGCCTCGCTGTCTCCTGCCCTAATAGAATAATGAAGAAAATCTGTCTCATTCTTTTCAGCAGCATCTGCCTCTGCCCTCCCGAGCCATGCAGGGTTGCACAAAGGAGGAAAAGAAGTGCAGCAAATGATTTCTTGTGTCCATCTGCCTGATCTGACAGTAATTTCTCTAGCTAGAATTTTATATTGAGCAAAGCAATGTGTGCATGTCTCCAGTGCAGGGCTGGAGGTGGTGAATGAGCAGTGAGCTGTGCGGGACACAAAGCCATCCTGTAAGCATGCTGGGAAATGAGGCATTTAATTTAAAATAAGCAGAACTAGGAGCTCCAGGCAGGCAGGAATTGCAAGCCACTCCCCCAGAAAGAATTAGTAAGCATCCTCCTGGGATGGACTTAGCAATGAAATTTCAGCCTGCCTTTTAACACACTGGCAAGGAGAAAGCAGGCATGCAGCAGGGGCCATTGGTTGGGCATGCAGCAGAGTTCAGGCCACTCTTCACTGAAAAGGGAGAAGATTCCACAAACATGAATTGCCCCTTCTTTTGACGTGTTAACTCCAAATGCATACATACTTCATGATTTACCTGTGCTCTGCACAAATTGATTTGCCTCCAAGGCAGAAGACCTTCCAGAATGAAATGACCATTTCTCTGGGCTAGGGACCTGAAGCAGGAAGATGGACAAACTGAAATGGAGACAATCTCCAGAGCTTAAGATTGATCCATCACAAAGTCATGATCCAAGAGCAGAAGAAAAAAACCATGGGTTTGGCCCTGCTATATTCGGAGCGGGGATAGATCTGCTGAGAGATGGGAGAAAGACTGTGAACCAACCAGGAGGAGAGAAGACCTAGCCCAATCTTTGCACAGGAAGCCAGGAGGTGGGTGTGTAAGAAAATGCGATGCAGATTGTCCTCTTATAGCTGTCCATACTGGGATTTGGGCCACTCTGAAATGGAAAGGAAAAGTACAACCTCAACAGAGTGTGATGCAGGCCCCTTGGCAATGAAAGTCAATGTCCTTGTTCTACAAATCAAAATAATGACCGTTTTTGCAAATCATTACTGGAATTATTCTGCCTGGCTTCAGTGGAAGGAAGTGGGATTCATTAATTCCCATCTGACATTCCCTTTTATCTGGTGACTGGGGTCAAAGAGGAATACTCTGCCAGACAATAACAAAACAGGAGGTGTGCATGTGTTTGTAAGGGAAGAGTGAGTTATAAAAATGATTTTTTTCCTTTGGAGAGAAATATGCTACAAGAGATTTTTATGAGTAATTTGTTGTTGGAGGCTGTCCCTCTACACAAAATTAACCCAGCAGTGCTAGAAATGGAGGTTAAAAGAGAAGTCGTCTCCACAGGTGCTCCCTTTTCCTTGAGGAGGTGGTCATTCTGGGTGGATGGTCATCCATCATGCCTACAGCTGGGTCAAACTGTGGATCAGTGTGGCTGAAGACATCCAGAGCCTGGAGTTCAGCAGACCAGACAGTGCCACAATAGGTCCCTTTGTCCTTGTAATAAAAGCCTCTACCACATATTCCCTTATCCCATCACTGTGCTTTCCCTTGTCTTCTTCCTTTAAACAGGTGGAGGTACACCCTGCAGAGGCACTTCCTGCAGAGATACACTGGGGGAGAAACCGCGTCCACATACACTCAGCTTCAACAGAAGGCCCAAGGTTTCTGAGGGAGATAATGCACTGTGGCTATGCACAGCACTCAACAGATTTCCACACTGAGGGACCTTCATCAGGCCTGAGCAGGGATAGGAATATTTCTTGGGCTGCTTTTCTGAGAGCTAAGGATGTGCCATTTGCATGTAAATGATTGCAGAAGGAAAGCAGAACAAGAGTATGTGCACTATGGGACTACTTGGGAAGGAAGATCTCCCAACGCTGGTCAGGGAATGAAAGAACCAAGTCACTGACCCAAGCCCGTGCTTGCACAGGCAACACCACCACAGAGATCTCTCCACTAAATACACCAAACCATTGTAGAATGGTAAAATTGTTTTCCAGTATCTCTTGTAAGGATGCAGAGTGTAGTACAAATACACCAGCTACCATCCAAACTCTCTCCACTACAACAGCAGCTGCAAAGTTTTCTTTGTGCCTTGCAAAGGAATGACTGGATGCCAAAACCCCTCAAAGCTCCCTGTGAGGCTGTGCTGGTCACACCCCGATTCCCAGCCTTCCTCCTCCTCTTCCTCCTGGGGAGAACAATGTGGCTTTGTCAGCACCAGGAGTAGTGAGCACTAGCAAAGGACAATGGCCTTTTTTATCCTAGCTTCAAGGCATTTATGATTGGAAAAATGAATGCATTCATCCTGTGAGACCAAGGAATATCTATGTTAGAATTAGGCTTTGCCCACAATTCTATATTTGATCTCCAGGGAATAGATCTGAACAACAATCACAGTCAAAATGTTTTACCCTACTTGTCTCTCTTTGCTTCAGCTAATTTTGAGAGCCAACACTTGTTCCTTTACCTGTATACTAAATGTAGTAGTGTTCTACACTCTAATGTCCTTAATGTCCTCCCTGGCTTGGGGAACTTAGTAATGTCATCAGTAAGAGAGGTAGAAACACAGACTTGCTCACTGCTCGTGAACAAACCCATCTTTAATTCTTGAGGTCCACTCAGGCAAGAAAGAGTTAACACCCACACCTCTCAGTCAACAAATTGGGCCAACAAATCCAAGAAAAAAAAAAAAAAACCAGAAAATTGGATGTCAGTAGATTATCCTTCTGCAGATCCATGGATTAGAGTGCTTGGAGAGGGTATCCAAGTGGAAAAGAATGTAATAGCACTGTATGTGCAGGAAGAGCCTTCCCCTCCACTCCAGCTCAATTACACATTTCTCTTATCACAGACATCACATGATGTCTAACCTCATGCCTTTTCTTGCTTAAGCCTATTATTGCATTTTTATAAATATTGGAAAGCCTCTTTAAATTGTGAAGTTTCTTGCTGCAATGGACCATATGCTAGCTAAATAATTTTGTTTTCTTGGTTGTCTCCCACTCTGCTCGTCCAACATCACTTCCTTACTTGCCTAGTTCCTTGTGTTAAGTGATTGTAGCTTCAATCCTCCCTTCAAATTTTCCATGATACACACACTTTAAGGTTTCCAACTACAGCTAAAGGCCAAACTCCTCTCAGATTCTCTCTGGCCAGCCTAGAGCAATACCACAGGCACAAATATTTGAGGAACCAAATAAATGACTTTGGACTTCCTGTAGGCTAAGGGCAGTTTGGAGTGCAGAGAGAAACCAGGAACCAGTATAGCTGGTGCCAGCTGTGCCTTGAATGCCTGGTGCTTTTCCATAGAAGAACAGGTGAAGTAAAAGCCAGAGTGGCTGAATGTCAACATCTGAAGTGGCAGCTCTTTAATTTATTACAACTATTGTGTCAATGTGACATTTCTCCTAAGAGCCCTGGCCTTGGGCTCCAAGGTCTTATCTCACATTGTCTTTTTCTTCTCTGGGCTTTTGTATTTGGGTTTTTTTTTCCTTCCTTTCTTACTTGTTTGTTCCCCCCAGTTATTCTTCATATTTATGGAAACAAACTTTAAAATAAGAATCAAACAGATTTAGTTTGAAAGTGAGAGAGTGATAAACATTAGGAGAGGGTCTCTGGCAGATTGAAGGAGGTGACCCTTCCCCTCTCCTCAGCATTGGTGTGACCACAGCTGTGCCCAGTTCTAGGCTCCCCAGCACAGAGGGGTACAGAGACATAACGGAGTGAGCCCAGCAAAGGGACAAAGAGATGGATTCAGAGCACCTACCATACGAGGAGTGGCTGAGAGAACTCGGACTATTTAGCTCAGGGGCATCTTATCAGTGTGTATAAACTCCAGAGGATGGCAGGGGACAAGGAATATAGATCCTGAATCTTCCCAGCTTTGCCCAGTGGCAGAACAAGAGGGAGTGGGCACAAAATTAAATACAAGAAATTTCATTTAAACCTAAGGAAATATACTGAGAACTGGCACAGACTATGCAGAGAGGCTGCAGAATCTGCATCCTTAGAGATATTGACAAACCTGACTGGGTATGTCCTGCAGCAGGCTGCCCCAGCTGACACAGCCTTCAGCAGGAGGTGGGACTGGGGGATCTCCAGACATGCCTCCCAGCCTCAGCTCTTCTGCAATGCTGTGATTCTCTAACAGGATGCCAGAATTATGATTTTAAATGTTAATTTCTAGCTTTAAAGACATTTACAATTCTGGGAGAGGGACCTCATCTGTTCCTTTTCAGGATCTTTGTTGGCAATGTTATGTTTTCCTTGACCTCAAATCCTCCCCCTTAAGTAGGTGGAAGCTCTGTGACCAGCCCTGGCCATAAACTGCAAGGCACATTAGACAATCTGCTAGAACAGCTTCTCAGGTGAGATGTGAACATCCCTTTAAGCAAGTAAGGATGAAGCTGAAGCTCCAACACGAAAGCACAACGCTACAACTGAGCTTGCAATGCCAGGTAGTTTCCAGAGTGTCTTGTATGTTTCCCTGTTTAAACAAGGGCACATAAACTGAACCTAGAGGTGGAAAAGAAGGAAGATGTTAAGAATGCTAGACATAAATTTGTTTGAGGTTTGTTTCAGAGATTTTCAGGAGGATTTTCATCAGCACTATCAACTTTTAAAGGTTTTACGTTTAATTTTCAAAAGTCTTATTAATTAATTAATAAGATTAATTAGTAACTGTATTTATTCCCCTTCATTTTTTTACCTGTCTGCTCCCAACTGAGATTAAAAAAACCCACCTTCCTAATATAAAACAAAAATTTAAAAGCACTAATAGACCCCATAGAACTACTGCCAAAAAAAAAAAAGATCAGACTTGCCTCTTCTTTTTGACCATCTCACATCACAAACACTTTAAAAGAGAAAGTGGTAGAAAACATTTTGAGATGTTCAAGCTCTTTGTAGTCCAATGCAGAGAGATCAGTCTCAGAACCACAGAATCATAGCATGGCTTGGTTTGGAAGGGACCCTAAAGATCATCTAGTTCCAACCCCAGAGGCATGGACAGGGGCGCTACTCACAAGATCAGTTTGCTCAGGGCCCCATCCAGCCTGGCCTTGAACACTTACAGGAATGGGCCATCCACAACCTCTCTGGATAATCCATTCCTGTGCCTCACAACCATCACAGTAAAGAATTTCTTCCTGATACCTAACCTACACATCTCATCTTCTAGTTTAGAACGGTTCCTCTTTGCCCTATCATTATATACCCATATTAAAAATCTCTGTTCCTCACTTTTTTAGGTTCCCCTTAAGTACTGGAAGGCTGCAATGAGAGTTCCCTGGAGCCTTCTCTTCACCAGGTTGTTCAGCCCGGAGAGCAGAATATTCAAGTATTGTAATGAAACTGATCAAGTTATGAATAATTGGGGAACTTAATCCTGTATTGGGTATTTGATTCAAAAGAGGGGAGATACTTTTAATTAAACAAGTATATAAACCTACAAAATCAGAAGAGTCTTCTGAGTAGAGATTGCTCACTTTTCTTTATACCTGTTCTGAAACACTGCAAAGAGGTCTGATTTGGGGGAAATTATGAGAATTACTCTTCTGAAAAACTATCTTTAAGTGATGCAATCCAAGTGCAAGGATCAGCTGGAGAACACTGGCCACAGCAAAACAGGTATTGCTGGGGAATTATTCCTTGAATCTTTTATGCACTGAATTATTGCAGAAGAATATTTCTCCCTCCAGACACATGCTGAGTTATAATTTGCTCATAGACTTGAAATTACATTTGGAAAAAACATTCTAAAAGAGGGTAAGCATGGAAAATACTTTGGCTTTTAGAAGTTCAATACTGAGTGGACAGCTGTGATTATTATCCTATCTTAGCAATAAACTATTACTGTACACTGGAATTGATTAAGAAAAATATAAGTGCTTATGAAATAAAAAGAAATTCAAATTTTCTTTATTTAACCTAATTTTTTGTGATGTTAGCCATTTTTCCTTTTTATATTTGATCTCAAGTTCAAGTAACATGATTCAACTGATCTGTCCCAAGACACTTAAAGCATAAGGAATGCCTGTGTATTAGGATACATTCCAGACTTGCTACATACAGGCTCTAGAGAAGTTTACTGTGGGATTGAGTGAAGTATCTTGAAAAGAAATTATGCTATATGGTAATCCCAGTCAGATTCTCTAGAAAGAAGCTCAAGTAGGCTGTTCTGCTCTGGTATCTGTAGTCACTCTCCATGGAAGTCACAAGCTTTTTGGAAAAGAGGGACATTTCTCAACATCTGCAGAATACTAACTATGCTGTTTGTGCCCAGTAAACAAATAATTTGAATAACAAATAGAATTGTTTCTAAATATAATGTTTCACGATGCTTACAGAGATGCCATCTGCTCTGTAAGGTAGAAAGCTGGAGCCTATAAAAACTTTCATGTATGCTTAATTTTACACCCTCATGCAGCCCCAGAGCCATTCAAGCACATTAAATTGAGCAGATATGTAAACATTTGCAGAGCTACAGCTCCATAATTGATAATTTTGCAGGCATTGTACTTTTCAAGGATCTGGAAAGTAGTTCTATGGCAGAAGGTGCCTTGAGGGTCAACAGAAATAAGCTGTGGACAGCTCATCTCCACTTTTATTCTCGTGCATGGCTTAATTTGCCTGTCTCCAAAACTCACCCAGTTCACAGTAGGAGGATGGCACATTCCCAGCCCTCTGGCATCTGAGAGACATCTCACTCCTGCTTAGAGCTGGAAGTGAAAATAGAGTGCGAGGAATCCAAAAGGAAGTTGCTGAATGCGTGGCAGATGTTGTTACATTTGGCCTAGCAGTACTCCATGTGGCAGGCACATGACTCGCCACCTTTGCCAGAGAGGTTAACAGCACTTCCATGGGAGGGTTTGCTTTCCAAGGAGAGGGGAACAAATGTTATAAGTGACCTATTAATGGCAGCAACAATACCAACAAAATATTAAAATAAGGGGAAGGGGCGCTCAGAAATAATGGCGTGTTGGCTGGGAAAATAGTACATCAACAGCAAAGAAACAAAACCAAGTTGATAATTTCATGGGAAAGTGGGCTGAAGAGACATCTTAAGACCATTCTGTGTACCTCCAGCCCATTTCCCTGAGTTTGACTGGCACCCACATCTCCTACAAACAAATTCAGAGTGAGGAAGTGATACACACTGATGTGAATCATGGATTTCTAGGCCATAATTCGTAGCAGGAGCCATGCCTGAGCAGAGGTGCATTACTTACATATTGAAGATGATTTATGTGGGTTTTACATAGCTTTTGGGCTTTAATTATTCACTTGATTATCAATAAAAAATAAGCAGTGAGCAATACAGAATGTTAACATGTCTGAAACGGACATGCAGCTACTTGTGTGAAACAAATGTGCACATGCATGGAGGCAGTCTGTCCTGTCAGTGCCAGGTATGAGGACAAATTCACAAGCAGGATTAGCACATTTCTTTTCTTTCTCTTCCTCTTCACCATCCCCTCCCCACCCTTTTCGCAAACAAAACCTGCCAACCTGTTCATCAGCTCTGTGATGGCAGACAAATGTTTCAGCAAAACATGTGCCAAATACCCATGATACTGGCTGAAATTCAATATGATGAAATGAATTGATGCTGGCATCCCATTTGGTGCAATGCAATATCTGATCAATAGCAAGTAATTGGACATCATTTTGTGTAGGATAGAAAGCTGGGGCTGCTACATCACTCTGAGTTATGGATCATATTAATCACTGCCTAACTGTTTCATCAATGTAATTTCTTTTCATCAACATGCTGTGGCATTTAGAATGTTGGACATAAAACCTTGATACTGTATTAAGTAGAAATTAAAAGCTGTGCAGCCCAATGGAATGGAACATCATTACCATGGGTGTGAACAGTGTTCTCACATCATAGCACAAAATTATACAATTGGCACCTTTAACAAGCAGAGTGAAGTGACAGGGAATAAAAATCAAATAGCAAGAACTCATCTGGACTGGGGGGGATATGCACTCATATAAGCCTTACCTTCTTCCTCCTCTTAATTGCCATCAATGCAAGACCATCAGGGAGAGAAATACATGTTTCTTTTAAGCTGTTGCTAGTTCACAGGTGTTTTTAACTTGTGGGATGCTGAGCATGTATTAGCAGGGCAGGTCTGGCAGAGGACAAGGTATAGTCCCTCCATCCCCCTTCATTGCATGGAAATATGCACACAGGTGTCATTGGTCACTGCGATTCCTGTCGCTTAATCTATGCTCTTAACATTTTAACTTTCTTCAAGCCTCTCTTTGTACTCTACCAGAGGTACATTTGTGGAGGTTAGTACCATCACCTTCTATCAGATGATTCAAAGTCACTTTTTTTCCATCCCACAGTAGCAGGCATCCATAGTCACCATTTGGCAGTGAAAGAAAGCTTTTAGGCTAGTCAGTCAGAGAACTACTGCCATTGGCTCTGCCACATCCAGAGAAGAGAGACCATGGCACAGTCCTGCTCTGAGTGGCAAAAAGGCTTTCTGAGGGATACACTTCAACACCTGCTCAGGCCACTTTCTACAGTCTGACACTCCAGAACTGGGCCCAAACCTCAAAATATATACTGCTGTTTGTAATAAAGTCATCACAGAAAACTGAAAGTAATTCTTCAGCCAGGCTCAACCCGGCTTTGTGCTGGAGGAAGACATAGTCATACATATCCTCCCACACTGGTTTCTGTGGGAAATAAACTGGGAAAAGTAAAAAGGTATTTAAGTCAGACCCCTCTTTCAGACCATAAACACAGAGCACTCAGTTTATGTCTTTCCCAAGAGGGTGAGAGATCCTGTCTAAGCCCATAGATGAAGCTGGCAGAAAACAGCCATAAGTCTCCATTATTATTACACAGAAAAGCAGTGGGACTGTGTTCTTCCTGAAGAGTGATCAAGAAGGCAACTCAACAGCAGAAAAAAACCTGACAACTTGATCTTATTCTTAGAGCACCTGCATTTCCCACTGATAGCAGAGCTGCGGGTGCCTGGCACTTCTTAAAATGTAACCAGCTTATTCATCCTGTCTTAGGTGAGAGCATTTTCTCTGTTCTCTGTTTGGTGTGAAGCCTGTTGCGAAGGACAAGATGAGAGCAGATGATAATAATAATAGTGTTTCAACATCTCCACCTCACAGTTTCTTGCCATATTTGGTGATTGTTTTCTTTAAACTCCAAACTCTAGGTCTATGGGAGTCTCAGCTTTCTCTTAGGAAATTGCTTCCTATTCCTTTTGATGGGGTAAGGAAAACCTGAAAACCTGTCATCCAACAGAACTGCAAAACTATAAAGCTAAAAAGAGGAACCTTCAGAGTGTATTACTCTTATTTAGCAGTGACCTCATGACTTTTAGGGAAGTTCTGTTATTAGGTTTTAAGTGGGGGAAAAATTGACTCTCACTATGGTTTGCAGTTTGAATAAAGTCCTGAAAGAAATATTTGTGAGTGCCACTGGTCAGAAAAAGACCTGAATTATGGCAAAATGGCTTTTGTGTGACATTTTCTATGCTTTGTCTTTTCTGTACTTCCAGCTGGAATTAGAAACACAACAGACTTAGTTCAGGGGTGGAGGCAAAAGGGAGACAGATATTTCTTTATCTCCAACCCTGCTAAGGAAAATGGTTCCTTACATGATTAAATTTAAGTATGTACCAAGATCCTACTACAACGTGACTTCATATTTCAAGTATGTCAATAGGAATGTTTTATTTATGTAGAGAAAAAGAAAATGGTGTGACTACTGCTTTCAGAGCTAAATTATGCTGGATCTCTAAATAAACCCTGGAAGGATGTATGTGAGTCCAGCTCGGTCCTGCTTTTAGCTAAAGAAGTCCAAAGCTCATGTTATTGTTGAGTTGAGACATTAATTTTCTCTGCCCTCAGTGGCAAGCCTATACAGAATTGTATACAGTAGGAGCCAGTCTCCCATTGAGGCTGCATCAGCCATTTCTTCACTGAATCTGCACATGAGACATTTTAAAAGTATTTCAAGATCAGACAGTGCCTGTACAGACGAGCACAGGACTGTAAGGGAAAATAGCACAGTCTTTTTCTGTCTCTGATTCTTAGGAGGTTTAAGCACCTCTGACAAAATCTTCATTTCCCCTCTCTCCATTTCTGCTGCTGACCCTAGCTGTTTCTGCCTTTAATGGTATATGCCAAATATGTAAATGTGTGCCTGTGGTTTGTGGCTTTTTATTCATAGTGTTCCATTAAAGCTTAAAGTGATCCTGAAGCCACTCTTTAGGGAGCACTCCTTCTGAGCAAAGTCCATTGTAGTCACTGTCACAGAGCAAATCATCTGTGCACACACACAGAGCTACACACACAGAGCTACCTCTTCATTTTCCACCCACCACTGCTGCCAGTAGCATCAGTAACTCTCTTCTGGTATCTTTTGATGCATTGCCATCTAGATCTATTCATGACATTGGTAAAACGAGAAGATGCCTCTATAAGCCCCACAGAAAATCAACTGTAATTGTTTCATAGCTCCACCTACTTGGTTCAAACTCCCCTTCACCCTCTGTCTCTGCTTCCTTTAATCTGAAACAAGAGTTATTCAGAGTGCACAGACATTTGCTCCTTGTCTGTGGAAAATAACTCCTCATAACCCTTTTGTGTGTTCATGTCACTCAGATGATCAGCCACAACCTCTCTTCAGTGACAGCTCTCCAAGTGCACTTGCCTTCTGCTTCGTTGTTTTACTCCTGCATTTATAAGCATTACTTGTCTTAGCAACTGATTATACTAAAGGCATATGAAGGTAGGGCCAAAACAATACAAAACCACTTAGAGAAGGGAAATGAAGACACTATCTTAGAAGGAAAGCATCCACTACTAAATCCATTGATGTTAGCCTGCTGGGGTTACCTGCCAGAAAAGGTCAAGATTTAATTATGATGGGTGTTTTGAGTGTATTGTATCCCTAATGCATTAGAATCTGTTAGGTCTAAGTATTTTAGCAGTACCCAAGATAGATCAAAACTCTTTGAGAACATTAAAAGCAAAGCAAATGGTTAGGTCCTACCTAGGGGATGATGCTCAAATATTCTGCAGGGAGAGCACACCCTGGAGCTGTGAAGCAAGAATCTGGTGCCTTGAGATCTCATTTCACTGTGCATTTACTGAGGAATAGATGGGCAGCTGTGCTACTTTGTGCTCAGCTCCTCACACAGAGATGTCATGATTATTTCATCCTACCAAATTCTTGGAAATCTAAGAGTAGATGTCACAGTATCAAAGACTACCATGCTCTTTGCGTATTACTTCCTGGTACAAAATGAAGCTTCCATACTGTAATATGGTATTTGTATAGCACTCATTACTGGGGTATTTGTGCTTCCTACAAAACCAGACTTTAAACAACCTTTTTTCCCCTATAACCAACTAAATCATTTTTACAGGCTTTCAGAGAATTTCTACACTCCTATAATTGTTGCTGCATTGTCCTTGCCATTCTCTTGGTCATGATCAGGAGCACAATTCACTTCTCCCAGTAGTAATGAGTAATAAATAATTCATATAAAAAAGACACCTAACAAAAGAGACATTGGTATACTTCATGTGGTGACTGCATTTTATAGTCTGTGATGTCGATTTCTGTGGTAAAGCTCTGTAGAATCCAAGGAAAAATGATAACCTTTCCTTACATTTTGAACAACCCATAGAATAGAATACAATTAACATCTTAGTCAAATAATATAATCTGGTAGGATGGCTCGAAAAGCTTGCACAAGACAGGACTCTATTTGAACACCAGAATACAGCACTGTTATACTTCTATAGATTGTTATGGGTTTCATCCCTCTTAACTGCTGCAGGACTTTTCAGAGGGTTTGCACATGAAATGAGAAGAATCATGGGAGAAAAATTACTGTCGAGAGACACAAAAGCATCTGGTCTAAATTTACTACTGAAAGCTGTCTTGGGAGGCTTAAACATAGTGTGACTATTCAGCTTCATGATGAAGGGGTCAGGTGGGTTCCGAAGAGGGTGATGGGATAAAACCCATTACTATGTCTGCCTGGTAGTGACAGGTGGAGTACAAAGTCTCTGGCTACGACAACTGCCCCTCAGCTCAGCAGAAGCAGCAACCAGCCATTCTGTGGAGCTGCCAGACTGATGATTTCATAGCCTGTGAAAAGCTCCCTCACCCCAGGGATTTAAAGGAAACGTTTGGTCCTTGCATGAGAGAAAATTGAACTATTTGGAGCATAGAAGGAATCACATGGTTTTGTTCAGTTAGCATGTATCTATCCAATGTAGATGGGACCTTTCAGCTGTGTTCTACACAAGAGGGCTGCATGGTAGCCTGCCATGAACACTGTCCATGTCCACACTAACCAATCTCTTCCCAGTCAACTGCCTTCTCACACCACTCCTGTTTTGAAGGTATTGCCACATAAAGGGTAAAACTTGATTTTGTGTTTTTCTGTGAGTGTTTAGCTTTATTGTTGTTTTTCATGAGAGTGGCAGAATGAAACAGAAAATATTAAATTATTGTTGTTCATTTTCCTATAAGATGATGCGGAGGGAGTTGATCATGACCTAAGCTCTAAGAGGGGTCCTGTGTTATTGGGCAGGGGGGACTTCAATGCAGTTAGGCAAGAGGGGGAAAATGAAAGTTTGGTTGGCTTTAGGACACAAATATTTTTCTTGTTCTGACAGACAAACACAAAAGTTAAAAAAAATCCCTCGAAAAACACCAGAAAGCTAAGACTGCAAATTTAAAAACACACAGATATGAGATGTCAGAAAACAGTGCAACCTTAATTAACCCTCCTGTGTGCATGCATTATCTAATTGCATAAGCATATATTATTTCTCCCCAGAGGGACTGCATCTCACAATGCAAGGGACAGACTAAATCTACTGTGCAAGAAGCTGTTCAATATTTTCCTTTCCCCTTCTGTTTGTGTGGTCCAGGTTATTTACTGAACACCATTCACTTCATGTTGAAGTTAGGATTACTCATCTTATCATGGACATTCTTGTCACATTCCTGACTTTAGCAGCTGTGGACCTCACATAAATTAACGCATTTGTTTTCATTTGTGTAAAAGCAGGGCTTGGCATTATCCCCATTTAGCTGAGGAGATCACTGCTGAGCAATTTCTTTGAGAAATTCAATTGCTCTTTCTAAAATGCTTAAAAAAGCTAATGAAATATGGTTTCACTATGAAGAGAGCTGCTCAGTTTTAGTACTAAGTGATTCTACCAGTCCTGCATTTTGATCCTAACCAATGTAAGCACAGATACCCTCATTATTCTTAACATTAATTAACCTGTTTTCAGGATCCCACCAACTCCTCCAATTGAACAGCCATTGTGGGATGAACCCAAACAACAGACTTGCCTTACTCTGCCACAGAATTATCAGGACTTCAGGTGACCTGGAATGAAGTCCTTTCCACCACTAAGGTTGACTTTCTCAAACTTTTGTCACCTAGCTCCTTGCCACACTAACTAGTCTCGTTTGTCTTCTTCAGTCTCTCTTTCATGCCCTTACTTCAGGAATTCTTCTATTTTGGAAATATGTGCCTCAAGGGAAAAAAATATTGTATTCCTTTAATTTTAAAACCCCACAGTTTTTAGAAACACCTGTCCTTGTTTCCATCTCTCCAATCAGTGAGCAGTGCGGGTGTCTCTCTCAGTGGGAGATGACAATTTGATGATAGTTCATCAGTGTGGGACTCCTGCTGAGAAGTAGATTGAGACAAAGGAAATGCCTCTCGGCATTGGAACAAGTAAGAAATCAGATTTTCTAAGTTTTTGTTCGGTATGTTCAATTTCTTTTATTTTATGAAGTAAGTCTGCATGTGTCTGTACTGGCATTAGCATTGGCCAATTCACTCCTGTTTCTCTCTCTCAACTACACAGGCATTAATGCCACCAGCAAAATGACAGTCTTCAGAAAAAACACCATGCTGAGATTCAAGAGCAGTACTAAAATGCTGGCCTCACCAGAGATTTTCTGCAGAGCTCAGGTAAGGTTTCTTTAAGGTCTCAATTCACTGAAGAATAGAAGCCTAGAGCAACAATCTTTTAATCAGAAAGTTTATCTTGTTCCTGGTGGTATGTGTGTTCTGATTTGTATTTTCAAGGCTTCTGCTTTATCAGAAAGGACACATATACTTTAAAGAAAAGAATAAAAGAAGGCCTTAAATTCCAAAAAGAGTGTGTTAGTAGTGGAAAGCAGGGAATGTTAAAATACAGGGCAAAAGATTTTGGGAGGGAGTGAAAATCCAATCACCCTGAAATCAGTTGAAGATGACAAATCAAAGGGAGCCTTCCCACTCAATCATTGGAACAGAATGCCTTATTGCCTCCTAGATTGCTCACAGAGAAGAGAGTCACAGGCTCTCTTCAGGCTGGCAGAATATTCAGTGTATGAATGGTAACAAAATGCCCATATTAAGAATAGCTATTTGATGGAAATAGTTGGAAATCCTCCTTATCATTCAGTGTGATGGGGTTTCCTTTTCTTGCATTATGGACAACTGGGGCTGTGTGAAGTTGCATAGCAGAGAGATTCCAGACCATCTGCAGGCAGCATCTGGACAGTACGCAGTAAGCAAGAGGAGTGGTAGGGGTTGGTCATATTCATGGTGCTGCAGGGTTACAGAAAGCAAGGTATGGGTGCTCTTAGGGTGATATAAGTGCTCTTTGTACTCCTGCACACAGGGAATGAACTGGGCCTGGTTCCTCTTCCCTACTAGGACAATTTCTGTCCCTTTGGTCAGGCATTGGGCAGCCCTCAATAACCAGGACTATGCCAGTACAGCGTAAGGAAGAAAAGCTATTTTTCTGGGAATTTACATGCCACTGTGGCTGACAGAAGTCCAGGCTGGAGGGGGACTTTTTACACGAGCTTGCAGTGACAGGATAAGAGGAAATGGATTCAAACTATGGGAGAGTAGGTTTAGATTAGATATTAGTAAAAAATTCTTTACTCTCAGGGTTGTGAGGCATTGGATCAGGTTACCCAGAGAAGTTGTGGATGCCCCATCCCTGGAAGTGTTCAAGGCCAGACTGGATGGAACTCTAGTGAAAGATGTCCCTGCATCTTGGCAGGGGGTTTGGAACTAGATCTTTAAGTCTCTCTCAACCTAAACCATTCTATAATTCTATTTTAGGAATAACACCTGCCC